>JAOPSE010000015.1:27182817-28480933 GCA_029449295.1 Zea luxurians
GCCCTCTGGTGCTCCCTTGCTGGTTTTGCGCCCACGGTCGAGTTCACCAGATCGCCCTGAGCGCGCTCGAGCTATTCCCCAAGCCCCTAGAGCCACGCTGTGCCAGTCCCCTCGTCTCCGGCGAGACCTCGCCGCGGGATCAAGTGGCGCCACCACGCCCGCGTCCGACCCCAGCCGTTGGATCTCGGGCGTCCGTCCGAGATCGGGCGGTTTAGACTTAATCAGAGCGGATCTAATCTTAGCCCTCCGATCCAGATCTGGCTGCTCTCCTCTCTCCCCCCACCCGCACCCCTGCCGCCGGGCCCAACTGGTTAGCCCCGCCCTGGTTCGTGTGACACCCCAGTATCACCTAGGGTTTTTCTCAAAAATTCTAGCCCAAGAACCATCATTTTATGTGAACCAATTTGAGCATGAAGATCAAATTCACTTAAGAATAAAGGACCCACTAAGCCTATACTTAAAGGTATCATGTTCAAAACAAATGGGTTTTTCAAAAAGGCAAAAATGTGCAACCCGAATAAAAACCCTAATTGAACCCTATAAACAAATTTCAAGAGAAAGGGAAAAAGGGTATGAAAAATATAAAATCATGACTTGGGCCAATTATAAACATTAAAGTATACTAAATAAGCAACAACAAAGATTATGGAAGCTTGGCCAAAACAATTTAAATAAAACCCTAAACAAGCCTCTCAAGTGGGAGTTCATTAGGGAATTCTGAAATTCAGAATTCTGAATTTCAGACCTTGAGCCAAAGATCAAGCGTGTTCACCTTGATCCCTAACTCAAATCCTAATGACCCCATTAACAAAAACATGCATAACTAACCTCTCTGTCTTATGCTAGAAGATGGCATTGGGACACGTGCCTTGGACACATCAAACCAGAGATCTTCTCCCTGTGTGCGGCAGTGAGACAAACCAGATTTCTTCCCTCTCTATCTCCTGATCCAGTCAACCAAACCTGCTAGCCTCCACACACAAACGACAAAGGGACCTGAGAGGAAGAGATATCTCAATGGGATTATGGCCAAAATCTCAAAGATTTGGAGCCAATCCGCGCTTGAACTCGACCTCTCCCTGCGCTGCCTCGTGCTCGACGCTGTGCCAGGCGCTAGAGCGCGCACTGGCGTTCGCCGCGCACGCCCCGAGCGCTTGTCAGAGCCCCGCCCTCGGCCGTGCTCGCCCGCGCCTATAAAGCCTCCCCGGGCGCGCCTCACTTCACCCCGTGCTCACCAGCGCCGGCCCAACGCCCCTCCTTAGCTCCGGCGAGCTCTTTTCCGCTCGCCATTGCCGCCAGAGCTTCGGCCACCGTGGCCAGCCCACTCCAGTCACCCCCAAGTCACGCCAGCACTTCGGTTAGCTTCGCCATTGGCCCGTGAAGCTTTCCAAGCCCTCGGACCTAGCAGAACTTCACCGGAGGGCGAAGATCGACCTCACCGGACTTCGGCCACCCGCCTACACGCGTGGACCAAGCTCTCCGGTGAGCCATTCTTCAATTCCTCGCGCACACACCTTCCTTAATCCCCGGTGAAGCTCCCTAACCCGTTTGATTGGTCAATTGTGCCCTGGATAGCCCGGACTCCTCGCCGCCGACGAGCTCCCCCGCCTGCGCACGCGGACCGGCCGACTCCGACCATCTCCGACGGTGACCCGCACATCACTGTGACCCTCAGGACCTCCCCTACACCCTCGGCCACCTCACCGGAGCAATCTCGCCGCCGGTAAGCCCCTCCGCCCTTTCTTCCACCGCGGGTACTGTTTAATTTGGGGAAAGGACCTCGGGTTAGGATTAGAAGAATCTAGGGGGTTTTCTGAGATGTCAGTGACTCAATTGAATAGTAGCCCAGGGACTAGTCTGTAAGGAAAACTTAAAACACCCGCCAGGGACCCCGTTGCAAAGTAGTTTTCCATTTAATCATTTCTATTTAATCTTTTAATGAACAGAGAACTTAGAAAATTCATAACTTGATGAATACTTAACCAAAAATTGTCAAACCAATTTTGCTGGATTCTAAATATTATGGACTACCAATTAAAAATACTGAACCCTATGCTTTCTGTTCTAATTTTTGGAGTTAAAAATTTAATATAGAAATTGACCAAACCTTGTTTAATTAAGGAAAATTAGTTATATTCCTGTGTTGAACCTAAGAAAATTTGTAGATGTTCAAACCCTATGTGAACACTGTTTAAAAATAGTGAGAACCCCAGCATTGAAAATTTTAGTGTATATATCCATTAAAAGCCATTTCTGCCCAAACCTTAGGAAAATCAGAAAGGCCTTAGAAATTAATGACCAATGGATGAAATTATTTTTCCTAGTTTGCTTAAGTAACAAAGAACCTAGGAAAAATAAAGGAACCTCTAGTCTAGATCAGATTCAAAAAGATATGTTTTATTTAGCATTATTCCAACTAGAAATCAATTATTAAAATTATAAAACCAGACCTAAAATTGATAATAAAAATCTAGTGGACTTGTAACCACCAAAACCCCACAGCAAAAATAATAAACACCCCAACCCATCATTTTAAGTAGGGTAAATAAATAAAACATGATAATGAACCATAGTTTAATTAAATTATGAGAACCCCACAATAATGCAATAATGGGTAAATAAAATTTTGCTAGACCAATAATAAGATAGGCCACCAGAGAAAAATACAAACCCATTGGAAAGATGCAAAATAATACCTATTGTCAATATTTTATAAGAAAGGCCATTTAATCCAAATAATGCACACCACCCCTTCCCTTAAGCAAAAAGAGGCCAAACTTCAGAGTGATTGCTCTTGCGCAAAGAAGAAGCTAGGAAAAATCAGAAATCTGTTGTTTGATATTTTTCAAATATAGTGATAGTAGAAAGCACCCCTTTGGCTAGAAACTTTAGAAAATCCTAATAAAATGACTAATAAGTATAAATGGCTAGAAATTTGTACCCAGTCATGTTATAGCCTCTAAATGCCAGCAAAAATAAGTCTTAAAGAATTACCTACTATTAAATGATAGTTGTAGTTCAAATCACCCCTTCTGCCCTAAAATTTGGTGATTTTGTCCAGAGAAAATATTCACTTTTTGAACCCCAAATTTTGAGACAGAGAATTACACACCAGTGTCAAGCCACTGTAATTTTTGCAGAATTTTTGGAAATTTATTAAGGTGACTTGTAGTTCAAACCCACTTCAAAACTCAAAGAGAATAAAGAAAAAGAAAGGAGAAATAAACCTCACTCCAATAAGTCCAACTTGAGTTCTTGACAATTCTCACTAAAGACCTTAAAAAGAATTTAGTGGAACCCCAAGAATAAACCTACCACTTAATTCACCAAGTATACCACCAAAAGTCTCGTATAAGCAAGATTTAGTTCTATCTAACTCAAGTAGATCATACACCATCAAAAGTTTAAATTACTGATGCAAATATCATATCCTGCATATATCTTATGCATTGCATTCATTAGATTGCAATCTAGTTGACGAAGAGTACGTGCTCATCCCCTAGCAAGGATCTGTCCAAGAGGAAGACCAAGAGCAAGCTCCCGAGGCTGCTATCGAGGATCTCCCCACAGCCCCAGCTATTGAAGGCAAGCTCCGGTTTTATGCATAACCGTTTATATATGCTATTTTACTACACTTAATGTTTGTAGGTTTGTAATGTGCACTTAAGTGTAGGAGTTTCTTGAAACCTCTAGATGCATGAACTTAGGATTCCTTTTTGAGATGAATACTAGTATGCTAGGTCGAGTAGCTGCTTTGCTAATCAGGATCTCGGTAGAAGTCAAGTGATTTTTCTAGCACTCGCGCGAGGTCAGGAATTGATTGTATTCATCTTGATAATGGGATCTATGTTAGTCTATGGACTTGGATCCAGGGAGGATGCCTTATCCATGAGACAGGAATTAAGGATTAATGTGTGGATACCTGAGTCAAGCTTTTGAACGTACTAAGCACATGTCGAGAAATATGGTAACCGATAAACCTAGTACCTGAGTGAAGCCGGGCGCGGACTTTATCCCTCATGCGACCTGAGACTGGGTCTCCCATGCTAGCTATGGTGGGTACAAGTGCGGTCACTGCACGGCGGCAGCCGGGGTCAGTGGAGCATTGTATGCCAAGGCGGTGAGGCCTGGACGTGAACGGGGAATCGATGGGGACGGTTGACATGTGTGGAGACGGAGTGCCCTGACATGACGTGTGTTTAGGTTTACCTTGCAAGGATAAAAACTTGATTCGAATCGTCTGCTTCTCGCAGCTAATGAGACTGCTTGACCCCTTGTACTACATTGAGTAAGAAGTGAAATAAGGTTACATGAGACAATTTGTTGATTGAACTAAATGCTTGTTACCATGTATGCTTAGAAGGAGCAAATATAGCTAAAGTAATGATGCTAGAATTTGAAAAGTTAAAATGGATTTTAGAAACAGCTAGTGCTTTTGGCAAACCAAACCCCTCAGCCAAACAGCTGCATAGTCTAGAGGTAGAGGAGTAGATTCCTCACACCGGGTAAGTCTAGCTGAATATTAGTATACTCAGCCTTGCTTGTGGCATAATTTTTGCATGTACGATTCAGGAGATGGTTGACGGTGTGACTTGGGCTACCACCCTACTACCGGGTTGGACGGTCGAGTGGGATGTTGCTCCGGCAGGAGAGGAGCATGAGGAATAGTGGGCTAGGCCTTGCCCATTTCCTCGATACCGACGACATCGATCATCCGCTGCATTTATTTCGTGAACTCTTATTTGCTACTTGAAAAACTCCGATCTATGTAATAATTCAGTACTTAATTTGAGGTTTCCTGTTTTATTGTATTTCTTCTGTGACTCACCTTCGAGTGAGATTGTGGAATTTGATCCTGGTTAAGTGGCTCTATCAGACTAGATCTGAGGGACTGACGGGTTATTCCGATTTAAGTGTGTTGCGGCCCCTGAGGCATGGCTTAGGCACTTAAGCTGGAATAATTCGGGTGGTTCCGCCACAGCTGGTATCAGAGCAAATTCCACCACAGAGAAGGACAATAAACCATGAATACCATCTTCAAAATCTAAAACTTGCCTAGAAACTACTACGGATCGTCAGGACTAGACCGCTAGACCTAGGACGAAAGGCCTTAGGCATAGAGGGAGAAATAGGTGGCTAGCTAAGTAGGCCCCGTGGGCCAGTACTTAGACTTTTTAAGGATGCCCTAAGAGCACCCTATTATCTGGAGAGGAGACGTTATTTCTAGCATGCATGCATTATAAACACAAAAGGGAATTAAAACTTGAGCTAACCCACTTCCTTTTAAACCCATTCAGGCTCTTTTATTTTATTCCTTCCACCATCATCTTTACCTTTGATACCCTTCCGCAGATGAATTCACCCACCCCCGCCAGTGGAGGAGACACCCGTTTCAATTATGACTTCCTTTCTCGCGATGGCTTTCCTTCCATCTTGTGGGAAGTGCTTAACTCCGCCGACTTTGGAGGCTCATCCCCTTCAGCCGGGTTGGCGTTCTCTTGATTCTGAAACAGTTGGATTCAGAACAGACGACACCATTGAAGCGGCAGCCATGAAGACTCTGACGACTTTCTGTGGCTATCATCCCCTGGAGATGGTGATGCACCCATTGGGACTCTTCCCTGCTGAGAAGAAGGATGACCCCATGTGGTGTAACCGCGTGAGCCATGTGAAGGATGTGTGGGCAATGTATCCTAACTTGGTTGGGAGGGTCACCGTTCAGTGCATGAGTGCGCTGTACCGCCTTCAGGCCCTTCAGAGCGACGCTATGGCACACCTTGCTAACATCGCTCAAACCACCAAGCTCACTCTCGACAGTCGAGAAGATTTTATGGTCGATTTATCCTCCGAGTTAGTGGAGAAGGATCTGCAGGTGGAAAGGCTAAGCCAGCGCATTACCACCTTGGAGCAGCAGGTGGAGATCCGAGACAACACTATTGATGTCTTGGAGAACCAGCTCCACGATGTGCAGAGGGAACTCGAAGAAGCAAATGACCACTTGGACATGCACCACTTGGAGATGGAGGCCAATGAAGCCGGAAGCGAGGGAGAAGAGGCTCCCGAGGAGCTAGGACCAGCCCCTGGTGCTAATGGGACTACCTCCGCGATGCCTCCTTCACCTGCATCCAGTGTCGCTTCCACCGCGCAGGGTTGATTAGTCACTTCGACGCTTTTGGGCGGATAGAAACCTATGTGAGCTTAGTTAATGACAGATTTTGGACTAGGCTTACGGGTACTTTCCCCTGATTGATGTAACCCTGTGAACTTTGAAATCTATGGGATGTTTGTAACCATGTTATCTTCGTTTCGAACCTAATATTATGATTATGGCATTTTTCCTTCCATATGAAATAATATCTTGTCGTTCGAAATTGTGAGTTGGGATAACAATGGCGACAATCTCTGTTTTCAAATGGCAGCTAGGCAGCATCGCGGGCATAACGAGCAGGTTCCCCTGCCACCTCCTCTAGCTCCCACAGTGCAGGAGCTGATGGCCCGGTAGAATGAGATTCTGCGATAGCTCTTGCAGCGCCAGCCCCACCCTCAGCAGCATGGTGGAGGCCAGCCTCAGCGACCTCCGGCAGCGGCAACCTACCAGGAGTTCCTGAGCACGCAGCCACCCTTGTTCACCAAGGCAGAGGATCTATTGGACGCCGACGTGTGGCTCCACGTTGTTGAGTCCAAGTTTCCCCTCCTCACGGGAGACTGCCCTGATGCTACCAAGACTCGCTTCGCCACGCAGCAGCTTTGCGGATCTACTCGGACTTGGTGGGACCACTTCCGTGCTATGCTCCCCGTTGATCGTGAAGTGTCTTGGGAGGAATTCAAGACTGCTTTCAGAGGGCACCACATCCCAGCTGGCATTCTTGATCGCAAGCTGAATGAGTTTTTGGCACTTAACCAAGGAACCCTCATGGTATTGCAGTACGTGCAGGCCTTCAACGACCTATGCCAGTATGCAGGTTACCATGCTGATTCTGATGAGAAGAAGAGAGACCGCTTCCGTAGGGGTCTTAGCACCAAGCTGCGGGAACGACTCAACACTGTCCGGGCCGATAGCTTCAATGAGTTGGTCAACCTGGCCATCTCCCAGGAGGATTGCATTGTAGCTCACCGGGCAGAGAAGAAGAGAAAGGCACCAATGGCAGCACCATCCACCCAGGCCCAGAGGTTCAGGATTGTTTCTCACAATCAGAGCAGGGGTTTTCAGCAGCATGCAGGCAGATGGGTGATCAGGCCACCTCAGCAGCAGCAGCCGGCACCCAACTGCTTTCCAGCTCCCACTCCAAGGAACAATCAACCTCCGCAGCAGCAGCAGTTCCACCAGGGCAATGGGAACAAATGTTTCACTTGTGGCAATGTGGGCCACTATGCCAAGAATTGTCCCAGGAACCAGCAAAGGCAGGTGCCAGCACCAAATCAAGACAAGGTAAGAAAGCAGAAGGTACAGGTTAAGCAAGGGAAGCTCAACTTCACTACCCTGGAGAAAGTACCTGAGGGAGCTCCTATCATGACCAGTATCTTTTCAGTTTATAATCAACATGCTTTAATTCTATTTGATTCTGGTGCATCTCATAGTTTCATTAGCCAGAAGTTCAGTGCTAAATGTGAACTGCCATTCTCTCACTCAAAATGGTCATTTATGATAGTCACACCTGGGGGTAAAATTTTAACTAATCAATTAAACCAAAGTGTGCCTATTCAACTGGGAAGCCACATTGTCAAAACCACCCTTCTTGTTTTGGGTTTGGAAAATGTGGACATTATTCTGGGAGCTAATTGGATGACCCTGCACCAAGTTGTGCTTGATGTAGCTAGCCGTGCCATGGAAATCAATTCTCCGTTCTGTGGGAACTTCACCTTAATTCTGCCCAGTTAGGGTTCTACTCAGTCATGTGCTTTCTCTATGACGGAGTTACCTCTGAAGAAGATCCCAGTGGTCTATGAGTATGCAGATGTCTTTCCTGATGAATTGCTAGGAATGCCACCCGACCGGGATATTGAATTTGCCATCGAGTTGCAACCAGGAATGGCACCAATTTCCAAGAGGCCTTACCGAATGCCACCCGCTGAATTGGCAGAATTGAAGAAGCAATTGCAGGAGTTGCTAGACAAGGGATTTATTCGCCCAAGTACTTCGCCTTGGGGATGTCCAGCACTGTTTGTGAAGAAGAAGGATGAAAGCTTGAGGCTGTGTATAGATTACCGCCCTCTTAATGCGGTAACTATCAAGAACAAGTATCCTTTGCCTCGTATTGATGTTCTTTTTGACCAGTTGGTCGGGGCCAAGGTGTTTTCCAAAATATACCTTCGCTCCGGCTACCATCAGATCAAGATATGAGCAAGCGATATTCCGAAGACGGCATTCTCAACCAGATATGGGCTATATGAATTCTTGGTGATGTCTTTCGAGCTAACTAATGCACCAGCATATTTCATGTATCTGATGAATTCTGTTTTCATGCCTGAATTGGACAAGTTCGTAGTGGTGTTCATCGATGATATCTTGGTGTACTCTAAGAACGAAGAAGAACATGTCAGGCATTTGCATGTAGTGCTTCAATGTCTGCGAGAGCACCACCTTTATGCCAAGTTGTCCAAGTGTGATTTTTGGCTGAAGGAAATCAAATTCTTGGGTCACACTATCTCTCAGGCTGGAATAGCTGTTGATCTTGATAAGGTGCAAGAGGTGATGAACTGGAAGCCACCAACGACTGTCCGTCAGATTCGGAGTTTTCTGGGATTGGCTGGTTATTACCGAAGATTTATTTCGGATTTCTCTCGAATTGCGAAGCCTATAACTGAGCTGCTGAAGAAAGAAGCCAAGTTTGTTTGGAGTCAGAAGTGCGAAGATGCCTTCCATGCATTAAGGAAGCATCTGACCACAGCACCAGTGTTGGCGCAACCCGACAACAGCAAGCCTTTTGATGTGTATTGTGATGCCTCTGGCACTAGACTAGGTTGTGTCTTAATGCAAGACAACCGAGTCATTGCTTACGCCTCAAGAGCACTCAGGCCTCATGAGCAAAATTACCCCACTCATGACCTCGAGTTGGCAGCAGTGGTTCATGCATTAAAAATGTGGAGGCACTACTTAATGGGAACCCACTACAACATCTTCACTGATCATAAGAGCCTTAAGTACATCTTTACTCAGGCTGATCTCAACATGAGGCAGAGAAGATGGCTAGAGCTGATCAAGGATTATGACCTAGAGGTACATTATCACCCAGGGAAAGCCAATGTGGTAGCAGATGCCTTGAGTCGGAAGTTGCAGTGCAATTGTATTCTGATGGATTCTCGTATTAACACCTTGTGTGATGAATTGAGCAAGATGCAAATTGAAGTGATTCCTTCTGGTGCTCTGTCTCACATTTCTGTCGAGCCAGCCTTGCAAGACCAGATCATCATGGCCCAGCTCAGTGACAAGGGAGTGCAGATTATCAAGGAGAATCTCCATCAGAAGGTTGAGAAGTATAAATGTTTCCGCCAAGATGAAAAGGGTGTATTATGGTTCAAAGGCAGATTGGTGATTCATAAAAACAAGGACCTCAAGAAGAAAATCTTGGACGAGGCTCATCTCTCCAAATTCTCTATGCATCCAGGAAGCACCAAAATGTACCATGATCTGAAGCCTTTGTATTGGTGGACCAGAATGAAGAGGGAGATAGCCCAGTATGTATTGGAATGTGACACCTGTCAGAGGATAAAGGCAAGCCACTTGAAATCAGCTGGAGCTTTGCAACCCCTATCTATACCTTCGTGGAAATGGGACAACATCAGCATGGATTTCATCGTGGGTCTGCCCAACACCTCTCGCCATCATGATTCGATTTGGGTTATTGTGGACTGACTGACGAAAGTGGCACATTTTCTCCCTGTGCACACCACTGATAAGGCTCAAAATTATGCATAGTTTTACATTGACCGGATCGTGTGTTTGCACGGATTACCTCGGACCATTGTTTCTGACCGAGGAGCCCAATTTGTTGCCAGATTTTGGGAACAGTTGCAGGAGTCTTTGGGAACCAAGCTAATCAGGAGTTCAGCTTACCACCCACAAACTGATGGTCAGACGAAAAGGGTAAACCAAATTCTGGAAGATATGTTGAGAGCTTGTGCAATCGATTGTGGCAAGAACTGGGATAAGCACCTCTCTTTGGTAGAGTTTGCTTATAACAACAGTTATCAATCCAGCCTCAGGATGGCACCCTTCGAAGCTCTCTATGGAAGAAGGTGCAGGACACCACTCAATTGGTCTCAGCCTGGAGAGAGAGAAGTTTTCGGACCTGACTTAGTGACTAAAGCCGAAAGGAAGGTCAAACTAATCAGGAAGAATCTAGAAGCTGCTCAGGCCAGGCAAAAGAGTTACCATGATAAAAGAAGGAAACCTCTCCAATTCAAGGTGGGAGATTTCGTGTATCTCAAGGTATCACCCACCAAGGGAGTGTAGAGGTTTGGAATCAAAGGCAAGCTAGCCCCTCGTTACATTGGACCTTATGAGATCATAGAAACCTGTGGACCCATGGCATATAAGCTGAAGTTATCTTCAAAAATGTCTGCCATTCACAGTGTGTTCCATGTATCTCAGCTGAAGAAGTGTGTTCGATTGCCGACCGAGATCATAGCAGAGCCAGAATTGGAGATAGAACCAGATCTATCGTACCAAGAGTACCCTTCCAATATTCTGGATTGCAAAGAAAGAGCAACTTGGGCTAAATCGATCAAAATGTACAATGGTCCAGTGGAGTAATCACTCAGAGGAAGAAGCTACTTGGGAGACTGAGGAATTCTTGAGATCTAACTTCCCCAATTGCCTACCTAAGGAATCTGGTATGTAATCACACCCAACCCCTCCTCCTTCCCTTCGAATCTAAAATTCAGAAATATGATCTTAATCAGAATGAAGTAACCATAAAACAAGATTTGAAAAGGACTTCCTTCTGAAGTTGCAAAGAGAATGACATTCGAAGAGCAAATTGCCCTAATAATAAGAGCATCCCCTTCCTATAAGTCTCACCCTTCGCTTCACCCCGGGAGGACTCTGACCCGAATCTCGGGACGAGATTCCTTTAAGGGGGAAGGCTGTGACACCCCAGTATCACCTAGGGTTTTTCTCAAAAATGCTAGCCCAAGAACCATCATTTTATGTGAACCAATTTGAGCATGAACATCAAATTCACTTAAGAATAAAGGACCCACTAAGCCTATACTTAAAAGTATCATGTTCAAAATAAATGGGTTTTTCAAAAAGGCAAAAATGTGCAACCCCAATAAAAACCCTAATTGAACCCTATAAACAAATTTCAAGAGAAAGGGGAAAAGGGTATGAAAAATATAAAATCATGACTTGGGCCAATTATAAACATTAAAGTATACTAAATAAGCAACAACAAAGATTATGGAAGCTTGGCCAAAACAATTTAAATAAAACCCTAAACAAGCCTCTCAAGTGGGAGTTCATTAGGGAATTCTGAAATTCAGAATTCTGAATTTCAGACCTTGAGCCAAAGATCAAGCGTGTTCACCTTGATCCCTAACTCAAATCCTAATGGCCCCATTAACAAAAACGTGCATAACTAACCTCTCTGTCTTGTGCCAGAAGATGGCATTGGGACACGTGCCTCGGACACATCAAACCAGAGATCTTCTCCCTGTGTGCGGCAGTGAGACAAACCAGATTTCTTCCCTCTCTATCTCCTGATCCAGTCAACCAAACCTGCTAGCCTCCACACACAAACGACAAAGGGACCTGAGAGGAAGAGATCTCTCAACGGGATTATGGCCAAAATCTCAAAGATTTGGAGCCAATCCGCGCTTGAACTCGACCTCTCTCTGCGCTGCCTCGTGCTCGACGCTGTGCCAGGCGCCAGAGCGCGCACTGGCGTTCGCCGCGCACACCCCGAGTGCTTATCAGAGCCCCGCCCTCGGTCGTGCTCGCCCGCGCCTATAAAGCCTCCCCGGGCGTGCCTCACTTCACCCCGTGCTCACCATCACCAGCCCAACGCCCCTCCTTAGCTCCAGCGAGCTCTTTTTCGCCCGCCATTGCCGCCAGAGCTTCGGCCACCGTGGCTAGCCCACTCCAGTCACCCCCAAGTCGCGCCAGCGCTTCGGTTAGCTTCGCCATTGGCCCGTGAAGCTTTCCAAGCCCTCGGACCTAGCAGAACTTCACCGGAGGGCGAAGATCGACCTCACCGGACTTCGGCCGCCCGCCTGCACGCGTGGACCGAGCTCTCCGGTGAGCCATTCTTCAATTCCTCGCGCACACACCTTCCTTAATCCCCGGTGAAGCTCCCTGACCCGTTTGATTGGTCAATTGTGCCCTGGATAGGCCAGACTCCTCGGCGCCGACGAGCTCCCCCGCCTGCGCACGCGGACCGGCCGACTCCGACCATCCCCGACGGCGACCCGCACATCGCTGTGACCCTCAGGACCTCCCCTACACCCTCGGCCACCTCACCGAAGCAATCTCGCCGCCGGTAAGCCCCTCCGCCCTTTCTTCCACCGCGGGTACTGTTTAATTTGGGGGAAGGACCTCAGGTTAGGATTAGAAGAATCCAGGGGGTTTTCTGAGATGTCAGTGACTCAATTGAATAGTAGCCCAGGGACTAGTCTGTAAGGAAAACTTAAAACACCCGCCAGGGACCCCGTTGCAAAGTAGTTTTCCATTTAATCATTTCTGTTTAATCTTTTAATGAACAGAGAACTTAGAAAATTCATAACTTGATGAATACTTAACCAAAAATTGTCAAACCAATTTTGCTAGATTCTAAATATTATGGACTACCAATTAAAAATACTGAACCCTATGCTTTTTGTTCTAATTTTTGGAGTTAAAAATTTAATACAGAAACTGACCAAACCTTGTTTAATTAAGGAAAATTAGTTATATTCCTGCGTTGAACCTAAGAAAATTTGTAGATGTTCAAACCCCATGTGAACACTATTTAAAAATAGTGAGAACCCCAGTATTGGAAAATTTAGTGTAAATATCCATTAAAAGCTATTTCTGCCCAAACCTTAGGAAAATCAGAAAGGCCTTAGAAATTAATGACCAATGGATGAAATTATTTTTCCTAGTTTGCTTAAGTAACAAAGAACCTAGGAAAAATAAAGAAATCTCTAGTCTAGATCAGATTCAAAGAGAAATGTTTTATTTAGCATTATTCCAACTAGAAATCAATTATTAAAATTATAAAACCAGACCCAGAATTGATAATAAAAATCCAGTGGACTTGTAACCACCAAAACCCACTGCAAAAATAATAAACACCCCAGCCCATCATTTTAAGTAGGGTAAATAAATAAAACATGATAATGAACCATAGTTCAATTAAATTATGAGAACCCCACAATAATGCAATAATGGGTAAATAAAATTTTGCTAGACCAATAATGAGATAGGCCACCAGAGAAAAATACAAACCCATTGGAAAGACAAAAAATAATACCTATTGTCAATATTTTATAAGAAAGGCCATTTAATCCAAATAATGCACACCACCCCTTCCCTTAAGCAAAAAGAGGCCAAACTTCAGAGTGATTGCTCTTGTGCAAAGAAGAAGCTAGGAAAAATCAGAAATCTGTTGTTTGATATTTTTCAAATATAGTGATAGTAGAAAGTACCCCTTTGGCTAGAAACTTTAGAAAATCCTAATAAAATGACTAATAAGTATAAATGGCTAGAAATTTGTATCCAATCATGTTATAGCCTCTAAATGCCAGCAAAAATAAGTCTTAAAGAATTACCTACTATTAAATGATAGTTGTAGTTCAAATCACCCCTTCTGCCCTAAAATTTGGTGATTTTGTCCAGAGAAAAATATTCACTTTTTGTACCCCAAATTTTGAGACAGAGAATTACACACCAGTGTCAAACCACTGTAATTTTTGCAGAATTTTTGGAAATTTATTAAGGTGACTTGTAGTTCAAACCCACTTCAAAACTCAAAGAGAATAAAGAAAAAGAAAGGAGAAATAAACCTTACTCCAATAAGTCCAACTTGAGTTCTTGACAATTCTCACTAAAGACCTTAAAAAGAATTCAGTGGAACCCCAAGAATAAACCTACCACTTAATTCACCAAGTATACCACCAAAAATCTCGTATAAGCAAGATTTAGTTCTATCTAACTCAAGTAGATCATACACCATCAAAAGTTTAAATTACTGATGCACATATCATATCCTGCATATATCTTACACATTGCATTCATTAGATTGCAATCTAGTTGACGGAGAGTACGTGCTCATCCCCGAGCAAGGATTTGTCCAAGAGGAAGACCAGGAGCAAGCTCCCGAGGCTGCTATCGAGGATCTCCCCGCAGCCCCAGCTATTGAAGGCAAGCCCCGGTTTTATGCATAACCGTTTATATATTCTATTTTACTATACTTAATGTTTGTAGGTTTGTAATGTGCACTTAAATGTAGGAGTTGCTTGAAACCTCTAGATGCATGAACTTAGGATTCCTTTTTGAGATGAATACTAGTATGGTAGGTCGAGTAGCTGCTTTGCTAATCAGGATCTCGGTAGAAGTCGAGTGATTTTTCTAGCACTCGCGCGAGATCAGGAATTGATTGTATTCATCTTGATAATGGGATCTATGTTAGTCTATGGACTTGGATCCAGGGAGGATGCCTTATCCATGAGACAGGAAAAAAGGAATTAAGGATTAATGTGTGGATACCTGAGTCAAGCTTTTGAACGTACTAAGCACATATCGGGAAATATGGTAACCGATAAACCTAGTACCTGAGTGAAGCCGGGCGCGGACTTTATCCCTCATACGACCTGAGACTGGGTACGATTCAGGAGATGGTTGACGGTGTGACTTGGCCTACCAACCTGCCACCAGGTTGGACGGTCGAGTGGGATGTTGCTCCGGCAGGAGAGGAGCATGAGGAATAGTGGACTAGGCCTTGCCCATTTCCTCGATACCGACGACATCGATCATCCGCTGCATTTTATTTCGTGAACTCTTATTTGCTACTTGAAAAACTCTGATCTATGTAATAATTCAGTACTTAATTTGAGGTTTCCTGTTTTATTGTATTTCTTCTGTGACTCACCTTCGAGTGACATTGTGGAATTTGATCCTGGTTAAGTTGCTCTATCAGACTAGATCTGAGGGACTGACGGGTTATTCCGATTTAAGTGTGTTGCGGCCCCTGAGGCGTGACTTAGGCACTTAAGCTGGAATAATTCGGGTGGTTCCGCCACAGTTCGTTGACACCCTATCCCTGCCTGTCAGTCGCGTCCGCGCGCCCGCGCCCGCGCGCGCGTCCGTAGGATCTAATCCGGTCTGTTGATCTGCGATCCGATGGTTGAGATCGTCTGATACCCCTTTGCGTGTATTTTTGCTTAAGAAACCTTCGGGTTTTAGGAAATGAACCCGCCGTCCCTGGTTTTGCGCAGGCCCCTGTGTTCTTTTAAACAGCCCCCTGTGCTTTTAAATAATTACAGAATTAGACCTAATTTCATATTTCAAACTTTAAAACTTGTTTATTTCATATCTTTTTCATATGAACTCCAAATTTAGTGGTTCAAATTGCAAAATGTTCATAAGATTATTCTCTGTCCAAATAAATTATGTTCATCTATAGTCTACACACTTTAATTTTACACCTAGAATATAAGAATAATATATATGTTGATTTATTCATTTAATGAAATAAATAAAAGGAAAGTGTTGGGGGCCTTCGGCTTCCGAAGGTCCTCAAAAACATGATTTGACAATGTTTTCCAAGTGAAATATGTGAACAGGTATCTTCGGATTCGGATCATGAGCATACAGAGCATGGTCAGGACGAAGCCTGAGCAAGACAAAAGGTGATTATGACGAAGGACAAGGTGATCACGAAGCTGTGCATAGGAAAGCTTCGGCGTGACAGTAGAAAAGGGGAACCGACTTAAAGATGAAAAGGCAAATTAGACCTCGAAGAATTACTATAGAGTTATTAGCAAATATAAAGGGCATGAATGTAATTCTACATGGGCTGCGTCCCTTGCCTATAAATAGATGAACAGTACTCCCGTACTGTTCACGCTGACTTGGCATTTACTCTCACGTCACGCTTGTACCCCTGTTTTTCTTCGAGCCGAAGGTACATTTATGATCTGTCATTGTTAATATAGTAACGCAAATAAAAATAAGTTGATAATAACATTTAAAGTGTTTATATCATTTTTTCATATCTTATGTATTAATCCTTCTTCATCATTTATTGTGCTCGTGAAGGTTTGTCCTTCATAACCTTCGTCCGGAAATTCATTATATCCGAAGGGAGATAATGCTTCGAAGGACGAAGGATTTTAACATTTAACACTTTTTATGTTGCCTTGTTCTTAACTCTTAGCATTTGAGAATGAGTCCCCAACATTGGCGCCCACCTCCGGTGAACTCACTTCCACTTTTTGAGTTTCGAACACCTTCGGCAAGCATAGACCTTCGTCATGCCGCCAAAGAAAACTTCAGCAACAGGGGCTGCCGCTCTGCAACCGCTAGACCCCAACCAGGAGACCCTCTCTCTTCGGGAGGCCCGAAGCCAGAAGAGGAAGGCCATCAGTCCAACACCTCAGGAGGACGACTTGGACCAAGAAATCAGAAATATGGAGATGCTCCATCAGCAGGTGCAAAGGAAGAAGGAAAAGATGGCTAGGCTGGCTGATCTGCAAAGGCAGATAGACGAAGCCTCTGAAGAAGTTCGCCATGTTACTCAAGATGAGCAGAACCGAAGGCCTCAACGAGTGCTTCATCAAGAGGGCTTCTTCAACGAAGATGACTGGTATGAGAATTTCCATCATGGAAATTTTGCTTTTGATGATGCTTCTCCTCTGTCAGCAGAACTGCAGGCTACACCTTGGCCTCCGTCCTACAAGCCACCTCAACTCCCCATGTACGACGGCCACTCAGATCCGAAGCAGTTTCTGATGAGCTACGAAGCAACAATATCTTCCTATGGTGGCAATACTGCAGTCATGGCAAAGTCTTTTGTCATGGTTGTCAAGAATGTTGCACAAACCTGGTACTCCTCCCTTCGGCCAGGAACAATCACATCATGGCAAAAGCTGAAGGATATGCTAATCACCAGTTTCCAAGGGTTTCAAACGAAGCCGGTCACCGCTCAAGCTTTATTCCAGTGCACTCAAGAGCACGAAGAATATCTTCAGGCGTATGTCCGAAGATTCTTACGCCTGAGGGCACAAGCGCCAACAGTGCCCAATGAAATTGTCATTGAGGCCATGATTAAGGGGCTTCGGCCGGGACCTTCAGCCTAGTACTTCGCTAGAAAGCCTCCTCATACTCTAGAGAAATTGCTTCAGAAGATGGATGAATACATCCGCGCTAACAATGATTTTCGACAGAGAAGGGAGGAAGCTTACAGGTTCTCCGAAATAGCCAGGGGCTTCGGAGGGAGAATTCATCCCAGACATGTCAGATCGATTCATTCCACTCAGAATGATGACAAGGGAAGCCAGCAGCAGAGGCCGCAATATTCCTCCTAGGCTTCGGGGCAGCAGCAGAGCTATCCTCGGCCCCTAGCTCCAAGGGGCAGAGGCGCCAGGGGCTTCGGAGGGAGATTTGGGGATCAACCCAGGAAGATTTATTGCCTATTCTGCGGTGAGGACAAGGGCCATACCACCAGGATGTGCCATGTTACCATCCAGAAACAAAAGGAGATAGCAGAAGCTGCAGCCCAACAGAGTCAGCCAAAGCAAGTTATGCACACTGCTTCGTACCATTCGCCTTATATTCCAGAGTATGTAGGCAACCACCCTACAGCTTCTGTCGCTTCGGCAAGCCAACCTCAGGCACCCTGGCAACAGCCTCCTCCTCCACCACCAATGCAACGAGGCCAGCAGCCAGAAGGGAGTCAGCATACCCACCTCCAACGGGACTTCAGAGAAGAGTCCGAAGCTCGCACGGTCAATAGTATTGTGCCAGAATCAAAGCATATTTACTAACAAATATCCTACCTCGGCAACAGTTTTTACATTCAGTATCATTTTCTTTTTAATAAGGAACAATTATTGAAAGCCTAAGTGTTTTTGTCGTTTTTTAATCTCTTGTAATAGTTTCGTTTTCGCCACAGTAAAAATATACCTTCTTCACAGAACAGCGGAGTTGCCGAAGCATAAGAATTTATGGTTACAAGGAGGATTTCCAAAATAACAAAAAGTCGTTCCTAAGGGAGCGCAGCGTAAGTTTTCTGCTCAAAAGTCGTCCCGAAGGGAATGCAGAGCCTACAGCGAAAAATAAACGCTGATACCGCTGAAAGTAAAAGGCGAAGAAGCTCCTAAGGGAGGCTTACAGCGAAAAATAAACGCTGATACCGCTGAAAGTAAAAGGCGAAGAAGCTCCTAAGGGAGGCTTACAGCAAAAAATAAACGCTGATACCACTGAAAGTAAAAGGCGAAGAAGCTCCTAAGGGAGGCTTACAGCGAAAAATAAACGCTGATTCCGCTGAAGTAAAAGGCGAAGAAGCTCCTAAGGGAGGCTTAGAGTGAAAAATAAACGACGATCTTCGGCAAATATCATTTTGCATAACATCACATCATCACATCATTTGCATAGCATAACATCATACATCATATTGCATCAATGACGCAAGAAGGGGATGAATGTTAATATTTGGAGATTGTTCCAAAAAACAGTGCCAAGGCACAAAAAAGTAAATATTGCAGAAGCATACCTTCGTCAAACTCTGAAATGAAAAGATCTATCGGTTATTGATTTTACGAAGATTGGATGTTTTTTATGAAAGTACGGATATTATTTACGAAGCATGAAAAGAAGGGAAGGTGTTTTTTTCGCTGAAGGCTCAAAAAACGGTATGTATGTAAAGTTTCATGCATCGTAAAGAATTGAACCTTAAATAGCTTATATATTACATTCAAAGTTACAAAATATTACACGTGTTCAATAAATATTGCACTTCAAAAGTTTTAACAATAACATCTAGTCTTCCCTTAGAACTACTTCTGCAGCTTCGTTCAGTAGTTGATCAACAACTTTGTCCATGATAGCTTCAGCCATTTTTCTAATTTCGTCATCCCCCTTCACGTGGGGGTCCGCCGATGGCTTGGCAGGCTCTGAGGGGTGAGAAAGTGCGGCTGTGTTACAAAGCATAAACAAGTTCGAAATCAAAAAATTACAACAGAGCCAAAAACTGCTAGTCAATACCTATTTGCACTTCGACGTCCGCACTTTTCTCAGCGGTCTCTGCTACTTTTCTAGCGTCATGAATACCTTTCTCGCTCTTTCGTATAATTTCTTGGGCCATCTCCCGGCCACCATTGTCCCAGATGTCGGTAAAAAATTTTCCACCGATCAGGCTCGCTTCGGCCGAGGGGTCTTTTATATCTTCAGAAGATAAGGCGGCTTCGGATTGTGCCAAAAATTTCACATGGTCACAGCATTTCCTCTCCAAAATAGTGGCAATCCCCCTAACACCCGAAAAGGCACATATGTCTCCACGGCTATTTAAAACTTCTTCAAAAGCTTCAGCTTCGTGGCTGATCCATCCAATTGGGCCTTCGGGGTCACCTCTTATGAAGTTCTCCTCACTTGAGAATGCGCCGACGCTGGCAAAGCTGGTTCTTATTTTCTTAACACATTCTATAGATTTTTCATAACACTTTTTCTTGGATGCACGAAGTTCTTCAACGTTTTTTTCTAAATGATTGGCACATTGTTTACTAATTTCTCGTTTTGTTTCTTCAAGTGTGCACTCTTCTTTAGCTCTGACTAGTTGTTTCCAAAGATCTTCAATTTCGCGCTTCTTAGCTTCAGCTTGAGCTTTGAAAGCAGCTTCGTCTTCTTTTATTTTATTCAATAACGAGTGTAATATTTTATCTTTTTCGAGACCTTCGTTCCTTAGTTCAATTACTTCGGAATGAAGGTTGCTCAAGGCTATGGTACACCCTTCGCCTTCGACATCTTTTTGTGCCCTGAGGGCATTGCTAAGTATAAGACCCTGGGAAAAAATGTGTGTTAATAAGTGTAAGCAAATGAAAAATTTTGGTTTCAAGAAATAATACAAAGATCTCATTTTTTCACCTTTAAACTATTGTACGCTAAGCTGTCAGCCAGCTCGTTCTTTGACAACACTGAGAGCCCGTCTTCCAGTGTTGGGAATCCGAAGCTTTTGCTCATCTCCCGACAGACCGAAATCTCCTTGCTGTCAGGGAGACAATACAAGAAGTCTTCTTCTCCGCTGCCGTTGAATATCAACGCCCCCTTGGGATATTTCAGTCTTTGGGCATAGAACTGAGCCTCCTGCTTTTCCTTTTCAGTCAATTCCTTCCCCGAAGCATGTCGTAAAATATAATCGGAACCTTCGGAAAAAGCTTCGAGGGCGGTAGTGCCAGTTTCTTTAACAAGAATTTGTTCTGCTGTTTCTGTTTCTTTGGTTTCCAAGGATTTTACCTTGGCGGGCTCTGAAGGCCCAGCTTCAGTCTCAACTTGGTGCTTTGAAGCTTCGGCACCAGAGGCTTCGATTTGCACTTCGAGAGTTTCGGCAATTTTCTTCGGAGTAGTGCTTGAAGACTTTATTGTCTCCAATACATCCAGTACATTAACCATCCTTTTTCTTTTGGGGGTCAATGCTGGACCCTTTTGGCTTTTTGGTACTTCAACTTTTGCTGAAGGACTTAAAATTTCAGATGTCCTTGTTTCTTTAGCCTTCGGTTCTTCTATTTTCTTTATCTCCGGCATTGTGACCGGTTCTTCAATATTCTTCAGGGGAGTCGGCTCCTGGGCGTCGGGGGCCGAAGAGGATTCACCGACAAACTCGGGCACTGTGGCCGGTTCAATATAGCGTGGACGGTGCGTAAGAACCTTTACCTTTTTCCTCTCCAACGCTGGCTCACTAAGGGCGGCTGAGGCGGCTTCCTTCGCAGACACCGTATCTTTCCTTTTTTGACCCTGTGTTGGGTAACGGTAGTCAGGATACACGAACCCAATGGCATCGAATACTTCGTTGAGCCTTTTCTTCTTCCGGCCTCCGAAGGCTGAGGATAGTGCAGTATCTTCTGCCTCAGAGTATGGCCCAAGCAGTTCATCGCTTACGACCTCAATACTTTTCATCCAGTCATCATCTGGCTCGACGAACTTATCTCCATATTTGAAGGTGAATTTTAACCTAACTAGTCCACCTTCGTTAGGTTCGTTGACGGTTTCCTTTGGCATTTCCCACTTTTCTGCAAGTGGCCATACTCTGAAGGCAATGTGTTCTTGGATCAAATCCCTTGTCCCGATGAAAGAGCAAACTACTCCGAAGGCTCTCCGGCATTCTTCGGCCGCTTCGTCAATTTCCACCTTCGGTTTCCGAAGGCCGAAGCACTGCCAGATAGGGCGCATAATGATACCTTTAATATCTTCTCACGTTATCAAGTCATTCTTCACATAGAACCACTCCTTCATCCAGTCCCCAGGCCATCTTCTCCAAAAAGTTGGCACGAGACAGCTTGACCCAGAGCGGGCACCGAAGCTATAACAGCCAAAATTGTTGTGATATTGCTCCTTACCCCATGGTTTTGTCTCATACAATAACTCGTGCATATTGCATAAACTTTTTGCATTTGGTTCCAAACCTTGGCTCTTCACGGCCCATACGAAGATTCCCATCCTTATGATTGCTTCGGGAGTAATTTGATGAAGGTAGATTTCAAATATCTTCAAAACTTCTACCACGAAACTGCTCAAAGGAAACCGAAGTCCAGCCTTAAAGAAGCTTCGAAATATCACGACTTCATTTTCCTCGGGAGTCGGACAAGTTTTCTCTCCTTCGTCAGCCCTTGCAATAGATAAATCCCGAAAATATCTACCCCTCATGTTGACAAGATGACTTTGTTTAATGCTTGATTTTCCAAAAACTGCATGGCTTGGTCGCCAAGGTCGATCTTCGGAATCTTCACCGCCACTTTCCACATCATAGTTGTCACTGTCACCAGTGTCTTCAGACAAACCCTCTAAAATCTCCCTAGTAATCTTCTCTGTATTTGTCTTTGCTATTGATTCAAGGAAGCCGAGATTCATCTCTTCGGAAAGGCTTAGCTTCGACTCAGTGACAGCTTTCTTGTCTTTAGACATCTTCGAAAATGCTAGGAAAGTGCTCTCAAAGACGAAGCTTAAAAATGCAAAAAGCCAGGCAAGCGTTGGTGTGCAAAGAGCTAAAAATTAGGAAAGCAGGAGCCAACGGCAAGAAAGCGTGCTAAATGTGCTCGCGGTGCGTTCTTATTTAAAAGCCCAGTACGTTGCAGGTGGCAGGGCCCCACTTGTCATTGACTATTGCTATTCTAGCAAAGGGAAGGTGTTTTTTCGGACCTTTGGCTTAAGGCCTTCGTCTATATCGCAATCTGAATTTATTATTCTAACAAATTAATATTGCGAGGGGCTACTGTTGGGGGCCTTCGGCTTCCGAAGGTCCTCAAAAACATGATTTGATAATGTTTTCCAAGTGAAATATGTGAACAGGTATCTTCGGATTCGGATCATGAGCATACAGAGCATGGTCAGGACGAAGCCTGAGCGAGACAAAAGGTGATTATGACGAAGGACAAGGTGATCACGAAGCTGTGCACAGGAAAGCTTCGGCGTGACAGTAGAAAAGGGGAACCGACTTAAAGATGAAAAGGCAAATTAGACCTCGAAGAATTACTATAGAGTTATTAGCAAATATAAAGGGCATGAATGTAATTCTACATGGGCTGCGTCCCTTGCCT
Source organism: Zea luxurians (assembly GCA_029449295.1). NCBI lineage: Eukaryota > Viridiplantae > Streptophyta > Magnoliopsida > Poales > Poaceae > Zea > Zea luxurians. The sequence continues at coordinate 27,205,543 of JAOPSE010000015.1, forward strand.
ATAAATAGATGAACAGTACTCCCGTACTGTTCACGCTGACTTGGCATTTACTCTCACGTCACGCTTGTACCCCTGTTTTCCTTCGAGCCGAAGGTACATTTATGATCTGTCATTGTTATATAGTAACGCACATAAAAATAAGTTGATAATAACATTTAAAGTGTTTATATCATTTTTTCATATCTTATGTATGAATCCTTCTTCATCATTTATTGTGCTCGTGAAGGTTTGTCCTTCATAACCTTCGTCCGGAAATTCATTATATCCGAAGGGAGATAATGCTTCGAAGGACGAAGGATTTTAACATTTAACACTTTTTATGTTGCCTTGTTCTTAACTCTTAGCATTTGAGAACGAGTCCCCAACAGAAAGCCCTAGAAGTTAAAGTATATTTAATCTTGTGAGATTAATAATATGTATTACATGAATTTATCTCTGGTTTAACTTTTAGGTCTCATTAGAATGAATAGAATTAGATTATGTAATCATGGACAACACTTAAAGAATAATCAACTCCTAAATAAGATTAGTTCATTTTAAATTTGATCTCCTTTTTGTTTAATTAATACTTTACCTTTTGAGATGTGTTCCAATGTTTGTACATGATTGATGTACTGTTCATTTGTCATTTGCCAAATGTATTGAATGTATGATCGCTTTATTTAGACAACAAGCAGCCTGTGGTTCTTGAGTGTGTTGCTGAAGATCTCCCTGAGCAACAACCTGGTGAAGGCAAGTGTCCTCAGACCTATCATGTCCTATTTTACTTTATAATTCATTGTCCCACATTATATTATTGAAACCTAAGGATTGACTAGTCTGTATTTACCTTATCCTTGTTTACCTTTTGGGTTATTCTAATTAGCATTATGCTATTGCTTTAACTTAATCAATGAACATGATGTGATTATTTATGATACGATGATGTTATCCTGATGAGGTTCTTGTGATTACTTTAGGGGACTCAGGCTGTTTCTTGAGTACCTCTCCGTAAGGACCTGTTTGGGGAGTGACAACCCGGGATAACAGTGCAACCATGAGGGTGGAATGGGACGCCCTTAGCTGATTAATTAGAGGAACCGGAGGAGTAGTTGGCTTCGCCATAGGGCCGTTAATGGGGTCCGGGCACAATACTTGCTCTGCCAAGGCTAGTTGCAGAGGTTCTCGATTTGGTTTTTGTTAGTCATCCTTCCTTTGGGGAGATGTACTGTGTTTATCAAACTGGAGAAACCTAACGGGCGGCTATGACCTCTGGGAAATCTTTGTAAAGGCTACGTAGTGAGACCCTCCTAGGTCACATTGGTAGTGATCAATAGGGAGGCTAGAACCTCGGGCAGAATGGGAATCACGACTTGTGGGTAAAGTGTGTGACGTCTGCAAAGTGTTAGAAACTGGTATATCAGTCGTGCTCACGGTTATGAGCGGCCTTGGGATCCTCTTCGATTAGAAGAACTTTGGTTACTTTTATGATGATGGTTAGCAATGATGGTTATAATTTTGGTCTCTAGTATTTCCTCTTGGAGGGAGTGCCTCTGGATAATAACTGGGTTTATTACTAAAATTTGGCTCTACTTGAAGTAATAAAACTTGACCAACTAAAAGCAACTGCTTAACCATAACTCCACATACAGCTAGTCTACTTTAGCCAAACGGGACATTTGCTGAGTATGTTGATGTGTACTCACCATTGCTTTACAAACCACCCCACCTGAGGTTGTCCCCACTATACTCAGTGCTTAGGAGGAGATGCTGGCAACATGGAGGACTTTGAGGAGTTTCAGGACTACGATGAGTTCTAGTTTATTTTAGTGGCAAAACCCCCAATCAGCTGCTTGTGTAGGCTTATCTTCTACATTTTTGTGGATGTTGAAGACTATGCCTATTTATTAGACTTTGTGGATGTCCTGAACATCTTCATGTAATTCAAGTACCTTTCCGCTATTTACCTTAAGCATTGTGTGATGAAGACCAATTATGTAATCGTTGTGTACGTGAGTTCTGACCCTACACATACATGGTTCGCATTTGGTTTGCCTTCCAAAACCGGGTGTGACATAAGTGGCATCAAAGCCTTGCTGACTGTAGGTCCGCTAACCTAGACTAGAATGGTCGCCCTAAGGACTATAGACCCCTACTCTTACCTTGACCTAAGTGTCATTTCAAAAGTTGGTCATCTTGACCAATTCTATGTTATCTCCTTATCTCACAAAATTTTCTCTCACTTTTCTTTCTGTTTACTTTCTGGTCTTTTAGTTCTACTCTCACTCTTGTGCTTACGATGTCTTTATAGATGGCTCGTATTAGGTGCACTGCACATAAGTCTGTGATCCCCTTTTTGCCTTCTCGCCTGACGGAGCGTCCACTGGTCGTACGGTTAGTGTTAGAAATAATTCGTAGGGCGGAAGATAGTTCTCCTTGCTATGAGTTGCTCAATCAATGCAGATAACATTGGGAGCAAACTCAAATCAATATGAGCAAGGGAACTTTTAGAGAGAGGAAAGAAAAGAAAACAAATCAAGTGGAGATCAAAAACAAATGAACACCACACACTTAGGTGTCTCTTGCTAGCTGTACAAAGCACTTAGAAGAATTAGAATGAGAAGGAGAAAACAATCCAAGCAACAAGAGCAACAAAAGAAACACAAAACACCCTCTCTCAAGTCACTAACCAATTGAGTTCATTTTGAGGCTTGGAGAGGATTTGATCTTTTGGATGTGTCTTGGAGTGAATGCTTTTGCTCTTGTATTAAACTAGGTGTATGCCCGTGCGTTGCTACGGAATCAATATTATGCAAAAACACTAATTATTATTCTATATTTTAGTTAGCATCACTAAAAATAAATATTTGCATACCTTTTGTGAATCCTCTGGCCAGCTCCTGCATGCCGATTGCTGTAGCAACAACGAGACGAGTGATTTGAGCAAATAGTGCATCCATCAGCCACGACACCGACAAGTGCGCTGATTAGGAGAGGAGGTTACCGTCTCTGGGATGCGTCCTCCCACCGAGCGGGATGACCATCATGAGCTCCGCCACGTTGATCAGCATAAGTCCAGAGTCCCTAAGTCCAGAGGCCCTACCATTACACCATTACAAATCTTCCAAAAATCATTAGAACCAAAACCTTTCTGTGTGGAGTTGAATGTGTAGTGATCAGTACCTACAAGCTGCCACAAAGTACAATTAGATATAAAATAAAACATAAATTTTCTTCTGTGTAACAGTTAATGTAATCATTGGCTCTCAACGATTAATATACCATCTATCCTATGCAATAACTACAGTTCTCACTGGTGAAAAATGTTGAAGGATAATATGTAATTTGTTTGACTCCATAGTTCAATGTATGACACAAGTGTCACCTATAAATTTCTCGATGAAAGAGCAGCTTGGAGTGCTTTACCATGCCCTGCTTCTCAGATTGGAGGACTCATCACATACCTAAAAGCATCGTATGAAATAGAAATAATTTATAATTCAAAAAGCATCCCTACCGAGTTGTTTTCCCATTTACAGTGTAGCCATTGTAAATTGGACCATAAACTGAACAAATCAATGTGCAACTACCTAGACCTACTACACCTAAAGTTGTATGTCTGTACTGTATATGAAGGGGACCCACAAAGAAACATCACAAAGTTACCTGTCTAAATTAGCTACTATATATTTACAATGAGTTCAGAGACTTGAGCTCACGAATAGGCAAAACTAAGATATGGCAAGTGGGAGTGTGGGACTGCAGGATTTTATCGAGCAAATCTCAGTTAGGCAGCTGAGAGTAAGAGAACGTTTGGTTTCTCTGACTAAAGATTAGGTCTGTGTCATATCATATGTTTAAATATTAATTATGAGTATTAAATATAGACTTAATAAATTTATATCTCGGTGTTTAGTCTTTATTTATGTAACCAGACTATATTTAATACTTAATTGTCTTTCAAATATCTGACGTGATACGGACTAAACTTTAGTTGAGTGAAACCATAAAACCCCCTAGAATAGATCTACCCCTTGTTAACAACAGCAACAAGGCCTGGTTTACTGCTTATAGATTGCTAAAGTTAATTTTTCTTCATAATATTCCTGAAATGGAATTGCACCTACTACCTTTGACATGCCAACAGATGCACCATCCTCAGCTACTTTCTGAAGTAGGTAGGTCTGGCAAAAACCAACTGCAGAGCTATCATCCACTGTTCAAGAACAAATTACTAACGGATTGTTAAAATTGAATAGCATCATATGAACAGTTGCATCTCAGTAACTGTTAGCAATTTAGCACCCCCACAAAGTGGGCCTATCAATAGGCATGCTCTACAACTGCACGACAGAACTGCTAGGTACTATATTATCAGATTTGAACAAAACACAACAATCATAGATCCACGAGTGAAATAAGATTGCATCCATAGTAAGATGTGGAAAGGAAAACAAAACAAAAGATGGCAGCAACGTGAAAACGCACCTTCGCGGAGCAGAGATGGTGGGAGGAGCATCAACCGCCGGGGAAACGACCGCCGCCTTCCCCTTGCTCGCCGACCACAGCGGGTACCTGTAACACCCACTTTGTAAATTGCTAGAAATATATCAATAGAGAAACATTTTCTCTTTATGTGAGTTTGATCTTTATGCACCATCATATGAGAACACCATGTCTAAGAACAATTAATAAAAAGATATGCTACTAAATTGTTGCATCATGCTGGATATTTTATTTTGTGTGCATTTTGTGACAAGAAAAATATTAAATATCCAAATGAGAAACTAAAACCTAAAAGAAATTCTTGAGATTAGAGAAGAGGAAGGAATATTATTCAATACAAATAAAGTTATCATTAAAATCACTTCATCACAGTTGAGATGATCAAAATAAATAATTAACCAGTATATAAAGTGCCACAAAGTTTGAATTTAGATTGAAGTTTGAATTTGAAAAAAAAGAAATGAAAAAGAAAAACAGAAAATGAAAAAGGGAAAAGAATAAACCCTACCTGGGCCGGCGGCCACCTATTCGGCCCACCTAACGAATCGGCCTCCGCGCGGCCCATGGAACCTGCGCCCTCGCGCGCGTCGTCTGCCTGCTGGGTGGGGCCCGCCCGTCGGTTTCACGCGCACCAGCCCTGTGTCACGCCCGCGCCGACAGGCGGGGCCTACCCGTCGGTCACGAAGCAACGTCACCGGTTGAAGATCTCGCCGATACCTGGGGCCCGGTGTCAGTCGCTCGGGACTCCTTTGATGGCGCGCGCGCGTTTCGCTGAGCAACGGGTCCCACACGTCAGCGCGTCTTCTACCTCCTCACGGCGTTTACCGGACTCGGGCGCAACGACCGCGCGGAATCCTCGCGCGTACGACCTGTTCAGCCGCGCCTGCAGGTGATAAGAGCCCTTCGACATGCGATAATCCTCATTCCGCCCTGTCGTGCGCCGTTCCTCCGTGCTACGGCTCCACAAATCCTTGCGCCACCGCATTTAACTCGCTAGCAAATCCGCCGCCGCGGCCACGATCGTGCGTTGTTGCCATACCCGTCCACTGCGCATCGGAGATCGAACAGGAAGCATCGCTGGGTCGTGGCGGACCTGTCGGTGGCGGAGTTTGGGACGTTGGGATCCCCGGCGTCGCGCGAATTTCTCATCGGAGAACTGCGGTCGCGCCGCGTCGTGGCCGAGCTACCATCGTCGCCAATCCGAGGTAATTGATCCCCCATTGCGTTCGCCCTACTTTTGCCTTAGTGTAGCCTGGTTTAATTGGGGAATAGGGTCGGATTGTGGCCGAATCGGTGGGGCTCCGGCGAGCGGGCCGCCGCGGTAGGGGAGTGCGCCGCCGCGCTCGGGGTCCAGGGGAGGCGACGACTTCGCGGCCGTCGATCGGGGGATGAACGGCCGAGATTAGGCCAGGGGATACCCCTTCGCGCTTTAGATCTGAACCGTAGGATTCAATCGGAGGGCTGCGGCGTGATCTCGGCTTCATTAAATCAGGGCCGTTGATCGCCGATCGAACGGCTCTGGGCGGATACCGGTTCGATGTAATATGGATCTAATCTGCGCCCTTCAAATCTGATCGGACGGCCAGAATTAAAAGATACCTCTTCGCGGTGCCATTTAGCTAAAGAGTCCCTCCACTTGCCAGAAATAAACCCGCAGTCCACCGTAACAGTGCACTGAGTCTTAGGAATTCTTCTGGTTTAGCCCCTGGGTTTCTCTGGATTTGAGGCCCAGTCCACTGCTGTATTAAAATGAGTAAATGAATTAGAAAATGTATTTTTAATACAAAAATAATTGCTAGAACTTTATAAATTCATAGAAAATCCATTTTTAGTCCAAATCACTTCATTCCAGTTCCTAAAATTTTGTAATTTTATCCTCTTTCACTTAGTGTCTCTGTTTTAGCATAAAAACAGTAAGGAAATTTATTTATCACTTAATCCTATTTAAAACACATAAAACCTTTGAAAATGCATAACTTAAAATCTATAACTCAGAAAAATATGATTTCTGTTCCTAGGATTTTATTTTAATATGTAGAATATCTCTGTGCATTTTGTTTATATGTTTGGTGTAATGTTAATTTCTCTATATGCACTGTGCTGTTTGTATTGTGGCGAGTAGAAGAGCCCGTTGCTGAGGATCCTGGTGAGCAGCAGGTTGAGGTAGCTGAGCAGGAGCTCATTGAAGGCAAGTTGTGCCCTTGACCACTTTTTACCCAATAATGTTCTTTAATATCACTTATCCATGCATAGGTTAATTTTGATGGGACCCAATAGGTCACCCTAGATTGCTTATCTCATTACCTTGTTTACCCCTGAATCACCTGGGTAGTTTTTGCTATTGCTTTACATGGTTTTGGGATAATTATTTATTACCTCTATGTTCCAATTCTTGTTGTTATTCTGTTTATGTTCATGTTGTTATCATTAATGTTAATTGGAACATAGAGCTTAACTTGAGAACCACGTGCCACCACAAGGGTGGAATGGGACGCCCTTGGCTGACTAATTAGGAAAGCTAGTGGAAGACTACCTTACCCGAAAGGGGCAAGGGCAGTAGGGGAGAGGTCAGTGCGGGGAGGTCCCTGGTTGATTTTGCTGCGATGGCTATCAGCCAGGAACCCTTTACTGGATCTTCCCATAAACTGTAGCGGGTTTTCGGAAGCTAGTGGAACTTTGTAAAGGCCTCGTAGTGTTGCCCTGCCGTGCTTCCTAGGTAGAGGTATATGGGGAGTCGCGACCCCTTGGCAAATGGGTAACATGACTTGTGGGTAAAGGGTACAACCTCTGCAGAGTGTAAAACTGGTATACTAGCCGAGCTCACGGTCACGAGCAGCTCAGGACTCTCTGATGTTTAATTATGGAACTTAAATTCAATTTTGTCATCTGCATTGCATGGGTTTTGTTATTAATTTTGTTCTATTACTTTACTTATGGTTTGGTATTTACTTACACTTAGTAATTGCTAATAAAAGTTTGACCAACTACTTAAAAGCAATGCTCAGCTTTAACCCCTGTCATTGATTAAGCCTTACACATCACATGAACTCACGCCTTTGTGGGTTTATGTCCACTGGTTCCCCACAACTTGTTGAGCTATGATCATGTGTGAGCTCACCCTTGCTGTCTCACACCCCCCCCCCACAGGAGATGATCAGGTGGTTCAGGAGGAGCCGCCTAACACTGAGGAGTTCGATCTGATCTAGGTGGCGTTTCCCAGTCGACATTGGCGCCGACGATCCTTAGTTTGTTTTATCTTTATTACTTTATTTTGTAATAAGTCTTCCACTATGTAATAAACACTCTGATGTTAATGACATTTATCTCTATACACTCTGTTATTATATATGTTGTCTTCTTGGCGCATGTATGAGATGCACCCGGCTTTGTTCTTTAAAACCGGGTGTTACAGAAGTGGTATCAGAGGAAATGTTGACTGTAGGACGAAACCTAGATAAAACCGGACAAACCCTTATCTACTTACCTTCTTCTGATTCATTCTATACTTACCTTACTCTGATTCATTCTATACTTATCTTGTCTTGATCCTGTCTCACCTTTTGTTGTCATACTCTGATTACTCTTACCCTTTCTACTCTAAGACAAGATGGATTTCACACCTTGGAATCCCTACCCCTATGACATTTTAAGAGATAGGAAACCTAAGACAAAATTAAAACTATTTTCTCTATTAAAAATGTTGGTTGATTGTTCTGATGATCAATGCTTGATTTGCTTCTTTGGTTGATTGCAACATTATAGTTGGGCATCTTAGCATGTACCACCATCAGGTATTGTGTTAGCTTTAGTGGATAACACACTAATCTACTTAGCTAATAAATCAACCGTAGTAACATTCCTCATAATGACTCGCCTTGTCTACAATTCTTTCTTTCTTACCCTGTATTTCTAATCCAGATGGACTACCCCTATACTGTTAGAAGAGAGCAGTATAGACGTGATCCTTGGTACGTCATGGTTTAGAAAGGCAAAGGCAGTTTATACACTGCGCTAAGGGAACCGTAAAACTCACCAGTTCCAAAGGAGAAAGATTTGAAGTGGGAACTGCAGTAACTACTGCCACCAGATATGGAAGTTGAGTTGGTCATTAATCTCTTACCTAAGACTGCCCCTATTTCTAAACGGCCATACATGATGTCCATAGAAGAGCTAAAGGAACTTAAGAAACAATTAACGGAATTACAAGAGGATGGATACATTCGTCTGAATTCTTCACCTTGGAGAGCACCAGTTTTGTTGGTAAAGAAGAAAGATGGATTGCAAGGGATGTGCGTGGATTAAAGGTCCCTTAGTGATGTCACTGTGAAGAACAAGTTTCTGTTACCCCGCATTAAGGATTTATTTAATCGGATGAGAGGAGCCAGGGTATTCTCAAAGATTGATCTCCGATCGGGGTACCCTCAGATGAAGTTTGGACCATCAGATATTCCTAAGACGGCTTTCTCGACTCGATATGGATTATATGAGTTCATCGTTATGTCGTTTGGATTAACTAATGCACCAGCTTGTTTTATGGATTTGATGAATAAGATGTTTTTGGAGTATTTGGACAGATTCGTCGTGGGGTTCATCGACGATATTCTTATCTATTCTAAGAATGAGAGTGACCATGAAGAACATCTAAGGTTGGTGCTACAGAAGTTGCAAGATAATCAACTCTACGCTAAGTTTAGCAAGTGCGAGTTTTGGATTGGCGAGGGGTCATTTCTTGGACATATCATTTCTAATGGAGGGATATCAGTGGATCCTGCTAAAGTCAAGAAGATAGTGGTGTGGAGCATACCCACTACGGTTACGGAGGACCGAAGTTTCTTGGGACTTGTAGGATACTATTGGAGATTTATTTAAGGATATTCTAAGATTGCTGAGCTTATGACCTCGCTTTTGGTGAAGGAAAGAGAATTCAAGTTGGACGAGAAGTGCCAAGTATATACGGATCATAAGAGTTTGAAGTATATATCCACTCAGAAGGATCTCAACCTTAGGCAACGCCGTTGGTTGGAGCTTAATACGGATTATGATTTGGAGATTCACTATCACCCGGGCAAGGCAAATTTGGTTACAGATGCCTTGAGTCGAAAGGAGCATGTTCATTTAGCTGTTGTTGCCCAGCTACTCGATGAGATTGTTGAGAATTTCAAGAGACTTAACCTGGGGATAGTTACTCACACTAAAGGAGTTATTATTGATGTGGAAACTACTTTGGAGCAAGAGATCCGCAAAGGACAAATTGGTGATGCTAAGACACAAGAGATTAAGGATCTGATTACCGAAGATCGAGTTCCGGAATTCACGGACGATGAGCAAGGCACCGTATGGTTCACGGACAAGATATGTGTCCCCGAGATTGAAAGCCTTCGTGAGACTATTTTAAAGGAAGCCCATGACTCGTATTGGGTGAAGTACCAAAGAAGATCGTTTTGGATAAGAGGATCACAGTTTACCCCCAGAATTTTGGAAAAGTTTTCATGAGAATACGGATGCGAAGTTGAATTTTAGTTTGGCCTACCTCAGACTGATGGACAAACTGAAAGGACTAATCAAGTATGGGAATACATGTTGAGAGCTTGAACCCTTCAGCATGGTAGTAGTTGGGACAAGAGCCTACCTTATGCTGAATAGTTACCAGGCCAGTCTGAAGATGTCACCTTTTGAAGCTTTATATGGGAGGAAGTGCAGGACTCCTCTATATTGGGATCAGACTAGAGGAAGACAGTTCTTTGGACCTGGACTTATTCAAGAGGCAGAAGAACAAGTGCGTATACTTCGAGAAAATTTGAGAGTGACTCAAACCAGGCAAAAGAGCTATGCTGATAATAGAAGGAGACCATTGGAGTTTGAGGAAGGAGATTATATGTACCTCAAGGTGTCACCACTTCGTGGAATGAGGAGATTTAAAGTTAAGGGCAAATTGTCCCCTCGCTATATTGGACCATTTCTGATCTTTAGAAGAGTTGGGGAGATGGCATACCAACTTGAGCTACCTGCTAGTCTATCAGATGTGCATAATGTGTTCCATGTGTCTCAACTTAAGAAGTGTCTCCGTGTGCCCAAGGAACAGTTACCCATGGAAGAGCTCAGTGTCAATGAGATTGGACTTACACGGAGCACCCGCTCAAGATTTTGGACACATTGACTCGAGTTACAAGAAATAAGGTGATAAAGATGTGCAAAGTCCAATGGAGTCACCACGGTGAAGATGAAGCAACTTGGGAAAGAGAAGAAGAGCTTCGTATAGATTTTCCCCACCTTTTCTCTAGTTCTTCTTAAATCTCGAGGACGAGATTATTTTTAAGGGGGGTAGGATTTGTAACACCCACTTTGTAAATTGCTAGAAATATATCAATAGAGAAACATTTTCTCTTTATGTGAGTTTGATCTTTATGCACCATCATATGAGAACACCATGTCTAAGAACAATTAATAAAAAGATATGCTACTAAATTGTTGCATCATGCTGGATATTTTATTTTGTGTGCATTTTGTGACAAGAAAAATATTAAATATCCAAATGAGAAACTAAAACCTAAAAGAAATTCTTGAGATTAGAGAAGAGGAAGGAATATTATTCAATACAAATAAAGTTATCATTAAAATCACTTCATCACAGTTGAGATGATCAAAATAAATAATTAACCAGTATATAAAGTGCCACAAAGTTTGAATTTAGATTGAAGTTTGAATTTGAAAAAAAAGAAATGAAAAAGAAAAACAGAAAATGAAAAAGGGAAAAGAATAAACCCTACCTGGGCCGGCGGCCACCTATTCGGCCCACCTAACGAATCGGCCTCCGCGCGGCCCATGGAACCTGCGCCCTCGCGCGCGTCGTCTGCCTGCTGGGTGGGGCCCGCCCGTCGGTTTCACGCGCACCAGCCCTGTGTCACGCCCGCGCCGACAGGCGGGGCCTACCCGTCGGTCACGAAGCAACGTCACCGGTTGAAGATCTCGCCGATACCTGGGGCCCGGTGTCAGTCGCTCGGGACTCCTTTGATGGCGCGCGCGTGTTTCGCTGAGCAACGGGTCCCACACGTCAGCGCGTCTTCTACCTCCTCACGGCGTTTACCGGACTCGGGCGCAACGACCGCGCGGAATCCTCGCGCGTACGACCTGTTCAGCCGCGCCTGCAGGTGATAAGAGCCCTTCGACATGCGATAATCCTCATTCCGCCCTGTCGTGCGCCGTTCCTCCGTGCTACGGCTCCACAAATCCTTGCGCCACCGCATTTAACTCGCTAGCAAATCCGCCGCCGCGGCCACGATCGTGCGTTGTTGCCATACCCGTCCACTGCGCATCGGAGATCGAACAGGAAGCATCGCTGGGTCGTGGCGGACCTGTCGGTGGCGGAGTTTGGGACGTTGGGATCCCCGGCGTCGCGCGAATTTCTCATCGGAGAACTGCGGTCGCGCCGCGTCGTGGCCGAGCTACCATCGTCGCCAATCCGAGGTAATTGATCCCCCATTGCGTTCGCCCTACTTTTGCCTTAGTGTAGCCTGGTTTAATTGGGGAATAGGGTCGGATTGTGGCCGAATCGGTGGGGCTCCGGCGAGCGGGCCGCCGCGGTAGGGGAGTGCGCCGCCGCGCTCGGGGTCCAGGGGAGGCGACGACTTCGCGGCCGTCGATCGGGGGATGAACGGCCGAGATTAGGCCAGGGGATACCCCTTCGCGCTTTAGATCTGAACCGTAGGATTCAATCGGAGGGCTGCGGCGTGATCTCGGCTTCATTAAATCAGGGCCGTTGATCGCCGATCGAACGGCTCTGGGCGGATACCGGTTCGATGTAATATGGATCTAATCTGCGCCCTTCAAATCTGATCGGACGGCCAGAATTAAAAGATACCTCTTCGCGGTGCCATTTAGCTAAAGAGTCCCTCCACTTGCCAGAAATAAACCCGCAGTCCACCGTAACAGTGTACTGAGTCTTAGGAATTCTTCTGGTTTAGCCCCTGGGTTTCTCTGGATTTGAGGCCCAGTCCACTGCTGTATTAAAATGAGTAAATGAATTAGAAAATGTATTTTTAATACAAAAATAATTGCTAGAACTTTATAAATTCATAGAAAATCCATTTTTAGTCCAAATCACTTCATTCCAGTTCCTAAAATTTTGTAATTTTATCCTCTTTCACTTAGTGTCTCTGTTTTAGCATAAAAACAGTAAGGAAATTTATTTATCACTTAATCCTATTTAAAACACATAAAACCTTTGAAAATGCATAACTTAAAATCTATAACTCAGAAAAATATGATTTCTGTTCCTAGGATTTTATTTTAATATGTAGAATATCTCTGTGCATTTTGTTTATATGTTTGGTGTAATGTTAATTTCTCTATATGCACTGTGCTGTTTGTATTGTGGCGAGTAGAAGAGCCCGTTGCTGAGGATCCTGGTGAGCAGCAGGTTGAGGTAGCTGAGCAGGAGCTCATTGAAGGCAAGTTGTGCCCTTGACCACTTTTTACCCAATAATGTTCTTTAATATCACTTATCCATGCATAGGTTAATTTTGATGGGACCCAATAGGTCACCCTAGATTGCTTATCTCATTACCTTGTTTACCCCTGAATCACCTGGGTAGTTTTTGCTATTGCTTTACATGGTTTTGGGATAATTATTTATTACCTCTATGTTCCAATTCTTGTTGTTATTCTGTTTATGTTCATGTTGTTATCATTAATGTTAATTGGAACATAGAGCTTAACTTGAGAACCACGTGCCACCACAAGGGTGGAATGGGACGCCCTTGGCTGACTAATTAGGAAAGCTAGTGGAAGACTACCTTACCCGAAAGGGGCAAGGGCAGTAGGGGAGAGGTCAGTGCGGGGAGGTCCCTGGTTGATTTTGCTGCGATGGCTATCAGCCAGGAACCCTTTACTGGATCTTCCCATAAACTGTAGCGGGTTTTCGGAAGCTAGTGGAACTTTGTAAAGGCCTCGTAGTGTTGCCCTGCCGTGCTTCCTAGGTAGAGGTATATGGGGAGTCGCGACCCCTTGGCAAATGGGTAACATGACTTGTGGGTAAAGGGTACAACCTCTGCAGAGTGTAAAACTGGTATACTAGCCGAGCTCACGGTCACGAGCAGCTCAGGACTCTCTGATGTTTAATTATGGAACTTAAATTCAATTTTGTCATCTGCATTGCATGGGTTTTGTTATTAATTTTGTTCTATTACTTTACTTATGGTTTGGTATTTACTTACACTTAGTAATTGCTAATAAAAGTTTGACCAACTACTTAAAAGCAATGCTCAGCTTTAACCCCTGTCATTGATTAAGCCTTACACATCACATGAACTCACGCCTTTGTGGGTTTATGTCCACTGGTTCCCCACAACTTGTTGAGCTATGATCATGTGTGAGCTCACCCTTGCTGTCTCACACCCCCCCCCACAGGAGATGATCAGGTGGTTCAGGAGGAGCCGCCTAACACTGAGGAGTTCGATCTGATCTAGGTGGCGTTTCCCAGTCGACATTGGCGCCGACGATCCTTAGTTTGTTTTATCTTTATTACTTTATTTTGTAATAAGTCTTCCACTATGTAATAAACACTCTGATGTTAATGACATTTATCTCTATACACTCTGTTATTATATATGTTGTCTTCTTGGCGCATGTATGAGATGCACCCGGCTTTGTTCTTTAAAACCGGGTGTTACAGTACCGCAGCTTCGACGCCCTCGAGGGAGGTGGATGGCGATGGCATAGTTGTGGGGTGGGTGTGACCGTGGACATCAATGGCACGACGACAGGGCCATGGTCAGCTCATCACAACCTCGAGGCAGGAACAGAGTGGGTGTTAGGTAAATTGGAGATAAATATTTGCCTACACCACTGATGACATCTGCTGAAGTTCCTAACAAACTAATCAATCCCTAGTATATCCTAAAACCAAACCAACAGGCTAAACATTCAAACCAACTAAATTTGCAAATAGGCCTCGTTTCATCCTTGCGTTGCTGCATGTCTGTGTTGCGCATGCATCTTGAACTTGAATCACCACATGACACAATTCATTAGGTGAAAGCAAAAAGAAAGAACAAAAGTGACTCTATACTGCATGAATCATGGCTCGTTTATAAGGGTATACTGTATCAGATCCAGACCTGTTGAGTCGAGCTTCAGCTCCTGCTTCCTGACTTCGTCCCCTAGCTGACAACAATCCAAAGCCTAGAAACCAAGGGTAAGATATCGATCGATATTTCCACTATTTTCTTTCCATTTGAGAGAGACAGAGAAAAAGGTTGGAATGCCATAGCATCATAGGAAAAAAACTACCTCCTAGATCTGATCGTCGGAGTACTCCCCAAGAGGGTCAAGGTTGCTCCTGACAGTTCCTTCAAACATCGTCGGCTCCTGTGGAATGATGCTCAGCCTGGACCTCAGATCATGCAGCCCAACCGTGCGGATGTCGATGTCGTCTATCAGTATCTGGCCGACAGTAGGGTCCACGATGCGGAAGAGGGACTGGATCAGGGTTGACTTGTCGCTCCCTGTTCTTTCGACAATGCCAGTCTTCACGCCGCCCAGAAAAGTGACTATAAGGCCCTTCAGAACGAACGACAGCTACGGCGCATATTTCACCTATAGCAAACAAGCAAACAAATAGACAGATGGACAGATACAAATCTAGCATTGCTTTGCATCACACTACTCATCTAGTACATAAAAAGAAGGGGCGATGGATTTACATGGAGATTCTGAAGCTGGATTTCTCCATTCGATGGCTAGCTCTGAGCCAACTTGTTTTCTGGCATGACAAGCGGGGGCTCTGCAGGAACACCCATGTACTGTAGGATTCTCTCTACTGGTATGATCTTGTTCTCCAAAGTGCACATGCTCTAGACAACTTGTGCTTGCAACGTGTTCAGAGTAAGCCCGTACGTGATCGCAAGGCCAGCAATGCCTGAAAGTTGCTTAAGAACCCGCATCATTCAAATCCTATCCCGTTTTAACTGGCACAACTACAAGTAATGCTCGATTCAAAATGATACTTGGATCGATGAGACCGACCGGTAGGTTGATCGATGAAACTATATGACAGGTGAGTAGTCTGCATTATCACAATATGAAGTGATGATACCCATAAGTGTAGCCACAAGCATGTTCCTCCCTTTACATGGATCTAAACCATCAAATGAAGATTTCTTTCTTAAAAAACAAAATATGTTAGGTGCAATGAACTAATTGTATCTCAAAAAACAAGAGCCTAGAACATTATGACATTAAAAAATCGTTGCGGCTTCTCTTAAACTAAAGTACACATGAGTATGATCATAAGATAGGCCACAAGCTATACTCACTCAACATCTGAATACTTCTATGGAATTAAACTATTGCAAACTTGTACCAAAACGCATTATGGCAATCAACCATAGCTGATAAAATAGGTTGAAGACCTTGCATTACCATCTATAGTTTACAACACATGAACCAGCAAGGACAAGAAACATGAATGGAACTACTTAAACACTAATTTTAGTTGGCATCAATATGAACTACCAAAAATGAGCGGCCTAGGTACATTCGAAAAATGAAGCATGACTTATGGCTACAAGCAAGAAAAATCTAAAGAACAAGATGAACGCATAGCACAGATTTTGGCTTTGATTCTTTGGAAGAATAAAGAAAATGATTTACAGGGGTGACTACAATATATGTCAAATCATATTCAAATAGCTGGATGTATCACACAATTAACAAACTACTAAAAAATCTATGATATTAGCCTAACTAACACAAGTGCTGCTAATCGAATTCACTAACCACATCCCTACCCAGAAGCCCCACAGTCTATTCATCTAAGTTTTTTTGTTCAACATCACATACTTGTGTTGCTAATGTAACAAAAAAAATTCACACGCCTCACAAACATTACAGTATGATCAAAATAGACACTAACCAAACCTTGGAGGACTTTGTACTGCTAGTGAACAACTACTCTACTGCTATGCTGCTTACCCGAGACAGAGGAAATACACATGAGCAACTGTTGTGGACTTGTTGCAAAATAGCAAGGAAAGGTATTAGTAATAGCAAGCATAATTGTAGGAGCTGCAAGTATAACAATGACAGTCTGCTCTTTAGTACCTTACATGTATGAAATAAAAACTATATAGGTAAAGTGAACAGCATGTCGTTATGTAAATCTAGCACACTAATGCTATGACCCTACATTGCGAAATTCAAACAACCAAAAAGGCCAAAAATATTTATTTCATTAACCCATACTTGTTTGTTTAGGCCCACACAAACAAGAAGCAAGGAATCACTAACTTCTACACCCTAGTAATTTTTCTTTTGGTTTAAAAGTAAGGGCTCAGATTCTCACCTGAAATCCAGAACGATTACCAAGCGAGATAAGCATCAAACATTATTTAAATATAGGGACTCAAACGAGTTGTATTGTTGCAGACTGGTATTGTATTATTGAAGCCTTTTATTCGTGTGTTGGACCATTTTTAGCTGGCTTAACACAACACATATTATGTTAGCAAATAGGTGTAGAAACTCATGTAAAAATATTCAATAAGACTATGTTCACCATTTCTCAACAATACATTCTGCCAACCATTACCTGCTCAATAAAACCTTAGCATCATGAGTGGCCCTTTGTAGGTCCACAGTTATCACATCTCATGATCTCTCAGCTGATTCCCTTTTCTGCTTTACTTTCTCATAAGATTCCACAGTGGGCAACATAGGAACAATAAAAGTCTCAGATTCATCGATGAAACTATATGACAGGTGAATGAATTTGTATATATGGAGAGCAGTAAAATTAGTCACCGGGAATCAATCAAAAGCACATAAAGATGTAAGCTTTGAATGAATAGGAAGCGAGATCATCTAGTCAACTGCTACACCCAACCTTCCGTAGTGCAATATTATGCCCCAAAGCAAAAAAGGTAGCATAGATCATACACAAATCAAGAACATATATGCTACTATATAGTGATAACATACATGATCGTCCAAGGGTGACAAAGGAAATCAGGATGTGGAGAAGAGACAAATGAAGGCAGTAGGGAAGGTACAGGACAAGGTCGTGGCCTGACCTCGCTGTAGACAGTGAGGGTGGACTTGTTGTTCCATATGGGGGTGCTAAAGTTGGTGTCCAGAAGCTAGAGTAGCTCCCGCTAGACAGGCGATGCTGCAAGAGCGAAGAGTCCCACCCATGTGAGATGACCGAGCGCATCAATCAACAACCGGGCGCAAACAAGATATGAAAAATTGATTTGAGGATCTAATACATGATAGGGTAAAATCGTTGAAGAAAGAACTCAAGATAGAAAGAAAAAAAGAGAAAACAACACCTTGAGCGAAGATCCATGGCTGCTTATGAATCACGTCGAGCAGGCGAGTGGAAGGGATTCAGGGAGCAGGCGCTTCTATACTGTGAGCCACTTCTCGGAGCTGCGTGGCCATGGATCGACTTCCGCCTCTGCTCACCTCTTGCGCCGGCATCCTCCACTTCCGCCGCCCTACGCCCTTGGGTAAAATCGTTGAAGAAAGAACTCAATATAGAAAGAAAAAAAGAGAAAACAACACCTTGAGCGAAGATCCATGGCTGCTTGTGAATCACATCGAGCAGGCGAGTGGAAGGGATTCGGGGAGCAGACTGGAGCTGCGCGGCCATGGATCGACTTTCGCCTCTACTCACCTCTTGCGCCGGCATCCTCCACTTCCGCCGCCTGCGCCCTCAAGTCTTCCATCACCGCCGCGCATGCCCACAAGGCCAGATCGAGGAGTAGTAGCGCATCTAGCCTCGACATTCCATGGCGGCGCGGTCTAGCGCCACGACAGGAACTGGGCCCCACTGCTGGCCATGACAGCGATGTTGGGGGAAGGAGGTAGGGCGCGACAGCAGTGTTGGGGGAAGACGACGTGGGGAAGAAGGCAGGGCGCGATAGCGGTGTTGGGGGAAGGAGGTACGGCATGGGCGACGAGATTCTCGGCGAGGTGTGTGGATGACGGGAACGCGAAGGGAGCGGCGTTGATGTCGGAGGGGGCGGGCGTGGGCGGCGGGATTCTCGGTGAGGCGCGTGGATGTCGGGGACGCAAAGGGAGTGGGTGCAAGCGGCGGGCGCGTGCGTGGAGAGGGGGGCGAGCGGGGGCATGGGTGGTGGTCTACACTATTCCCTTAATAGTTAGTAGAGATGTGGAGTTCAGAAAACTTGGATTGCTTGAATGGAGGGGGTTGGTGGTATTTATAGTCTCCGACCACTTCCTAGCTGTTGGCTGACTTTGCTGTCGACGGGCACACCGGACAGTCCGGTGGTGCACGGGACATGACATTATTCATTGTCCGGTGCGCGCCACGTCAGCATACCGTTGGGGTTTGGAGCAGTTGACCATTGAAGTCCTTTGTCTTCTTGCTACACCGGACAGTCCGGTGCGTTCTAACTTCGCAGCTCTGACTTCTGACTTGCGCACTGTTCACTTTTACTGTACACCGCGGTCGGCCGTTGGCGCAGTTGACCGTTGCTCCGTTGGTTCACCGGACAGTTCGGTGAATTATAGCGGAACGACTCCTAGAGAAATCCGAGAGCAGCCAGTTCACGAGGTGCTCGGCCTGGGCACCGGGCAGTGTCCGGTGCGCCATTGGCAACACCTCTACTTGTCTTTTGCTCTAAACTTTGTGGAGTCTCTAACTTATTTTTTTGTTGATTTATGTTGAACTTTATACACCTGAGATAAATGACAACTAGGCAAGCTAGTTAGTCCATGTGGTTTGTGATGGACGTCAAACACTAAAATCGATTACAGAAAATGTTTTAAGCCCATTGACTTTTCATTTATGTTAAGCCAACCATCACTAAAAATACAACTTCATGAGTGATTTGTTTAATGTGATTTACACTATTTCAAAGTCACTTTACAATAGCTATTACCAATGTTGTTTGTATTGAAATAAAGTAATTACACACTTTACACATTGTACACATATTTACAATGTTTAGAGAGGCAAGCAGAAACACTTACAAAGATCCTCGTACATTCAAGAGTTGCACGCATAATCTGAATTTTTACAGAAAAAGAAATCCTTGTGGCACACCTTGCGCATGATGAATTTTTACAGAAATCATCTTGAATCTAGAGAACTTTTTTGGGGTGAACTTTTAGAGTATCTCCAACATACTACTTATTTTAATATTAATATTTTATTTTACCATAGTGTTTAAATAATATCAAACACGCTCATGTATAGGCTCTGTTGGAGAATGGAGATAGCCGCCCGTTCTACCGCTCTAGCTTTTTGAGCAAAAACGGCGAGAAAACAGATGACGCATGACTCGTGACGAGGACTCCCAGAACTCCAGGAACTTGTAGGCCGGATCCGGAAACCCAGAAGTTGTCGTCGAGCGTTGGCTTTAGCCCAATAATTCTGGAAGGGGAAGACGATTCAGCCTGATAACATTTCGGCGATACCTTTGGGCCAATGATTCTGGAACATGGAGATTTAGCTTGGTAATGTTTTCTCTACTTGCTAAGGATCAAATCTCTGCTACTCAATAAAGGTACAGCGTGGACGTCCACACTGGTCACACTGGTGCGTCGTGCCCTTGCCCCTGATATTCTCGCCCCCATTCTGAAATCCTCGCCAGCCTCACTCGTGCACGACCGCGCATCACAATCCTCGTCCATGCGCCCGGGCTCGATCCATGGCTCGATCCATGGAAGGCACTCGGTCGATGGAAGGTACCTGCCTCGACACATAGTGTAACACCCTAAATTTGGGGTATAAAATTTCTTTCTAAATATCTACCAAATTCAGGTGTTACCTCTTGTCTCTATCTTCCTTTAGTCTCTCTCATTCTTTTGTTTAGAATTAAGTTAATTAGGAGAGTGATTAATTATTTATTTTGTCAAAACAATGTGAGCTCATGCTGAGCCTAAATTGTTCTTTTATTTGATGCACAAGTTTGAAATGGTTTGAATTTAAATTTCATTTGAATTTAATTTTAAAACCCTACAGAAAATAAAATAAAAAAGCAATTGAAATTTCGAGAAAAATAGAAAACCTCAATTCAGCCCAGCAGTCCCATCTCGGCCCAGCCTCGCGCGCCAGCCCTCCCTGATAGGAAGCCCCTCGCCTGTCATCTCCTTCTCGCGCCCGCTCTCTCTCCCCTCTCCCTCTCGCTGACAAGTGGGGCCGATTTGTCCCTTTCTCTCACTATCTCGCGTGCCCCGCTCGTCAGCCCGGCCGCCGTTCGCTCGCCCGGTCTCGCTGGCTCGTGGGCCTTGCCCATTAGACCCGCCCTCTTCCTCCGCAACCGTCGTGCCCATGGCATGCGCCCTCGCTGTCAGACTTGCGCCCACGTCCGCACGGCCCGCCCACATCGCCCGAGCACTAGGTAAAGACCCCGCACACTCCCTCAACTCGCCCCTGCCTCACATTCACGCTCCCCCACCCTCGCACTCACCCAGCCGCAGCGCTGCCTCCCCCTCACTGTCGCTTCGCCGTTCTGCCGTCGCCGCTGGACTTCTGCCAGCGCTTTGGCCACGGTGAGCTTCGCCTGAGCTTGGCGCACCGGGAACCCGCGGTGGTTTCCCCTTTCCTCAACTCTTCTGCCCGGTCCGTGCTCAGCCTCTTTCCTGCGCAGGTCGTAGTTCGCCACCGCCACGATTCTTCGACGTTCGGCCAACCGGAGCCTCCCCGCACCGTGCCAAGTCGCCCGAAGCACCGTCTCAGGGTAAATGACCCTCCCTCATCCCTATTTTGCGCCAATTTCGGTTTACCATGGTGAATTTTGTCCCACTGGAGCCCCCTTCGCCGGACCACCGCTTCTTCATAGCGTCCGGCCACTGTAACCCCTCCCCGAGCCCAAATTCAGGCCTAGAGCATCCCCTCCCCCTCCCCGGAACCTATGTGTAATACCTAATTTGTAAATCATAAGAAAGGAGTTAATTCCCTTATATGCTTTGCCTCTATTTATTAGAACATGTGAACAACCACATTTAAAGTGATTAATTAGCTAATGGCACCTAAATAATCTATGCATCATGTTGGAGTTTATTTGTGTGTGTATTTAATAATAATAATAATAATAATAATAATAATAATAGAAATACATTAATAGCCAAATTTGGAATTAATACATAATTTACAATTTGGAGTTTGGAGAAAAGAAGGAAAAATGCTATAAAAAAGGAAATGGATATATATAAGTAACTATAAAATTGTTTATACTAGTATTTGGAATTATACATTTGATCTAAGAATGAAGTTCACAACAAATTTGAATTTAGACACTAGACTTTTGAATTTAAAAAGAAATCCAAATTAGAAATTGTAAAAGAAAAAGAAAAGGAAACATGCGTATTGGGTCGTACCCTCCTCAGCCGGCCCAACACCCTCCTCGTGGCCGGACGCGCCGACGCCTGGGACCGCCTTGTCAGCCGCCCATGGCCTTTCTCCGCTGACAACTCGGGTCCGCTCTCCAGCCTTGCTCTTGGCGCGTGAGACACCTCTTTGTTGTGGCCCGCCTGCCAGACTCAACTCCGTACTGACGTGTGGATCAGCTTTGCAACCGCCGCGCTCCTCCTTTGCCTGCGGTCTCTGTCAACCGGGCCCCACATGCCATTCTCTGCGGTGTCCGTGGTCGTCGTCCCCATGCCGCCAATGTCGCGCGTCGTGCCGAATCCTTCGTGGCATGGACCCGTGCAACAGCCTAGGGGAGATCCTCTCGGCCGTGGGAACCACTCGCTGATAAATAGACGGCCCTCCCTCCTCCTCTTCCCTTTCTCCCATTGGCGATGGTGAAGACAGAACAGAGAGAGGAAGAGAGCTTCCGTCGCTGCCGTTGATTCGATCCTCAGCTGGATTTTCGACCGCGGCGAATAGCTCTGTTGCGCCAGACAGCTCCGCCACACGCGTTGGACCCTCCGTTTGGCAAGAATCACCATTGGTGAGCTGGTGATTTCTCGCCATCGTTATTCTCCCCCGCGCGATCCGCCTGGCGCCTCGTGTGGTGAATACCTCCAGGTTTCCCCGGTGAGTCCTCCTACGCCGTGTCCGCCACGACGTCTGCTTCCTTTTTATGCACAGTAGAACTCGTGATTGAGCCTAGAACCTCGGTTGGGCATCGCCCCGACAAAGTGCCCCTGTGGGGAGACATCGCCATCGTATCGGCCAGGTGAGGGAGAGAAGATGACCCTTGGCCGTGCAATCCGGGTTGAACGGTCGAGATCATAATGTTTCGTACCCCTTCGCCCCAACGACTATAAACCGTAGATCAGCAATCGGGCGGTTAAGAGAGAGAGAGTGATGATCGTGCGCCGTGGATCATAGATTTTTGACCCGACTGTGATTAGTGAAACCGGGTTTATAACCAGCATCGATCTAATCTGGGACGTCGGGTTGGGATCAGACGACTGATATCGGTTTATACCCCTTCGCTGCTGGCTTTTGCGTATGAACCCCTCGGGTTCAGAGTAATCAACCCGAAGTCCACACACTGTATAAACTAATTACAGACACATCCTGGAATCTTGCAAACCGACCCCTGCCTTTCTCGAGAATATTGCGCGCGGTCCTGCGAAATAGAAAATCAGAGAAATTAAAATAGAAAATGATTTTCTTGTGTTAAAATAATCCCAGAACTTGCATAATTCCTAGGAAATTCATTTTAATTCCTTTTTAACCCATTCTAGTTGCTATAATTTTGTATTAATATTGTTTATCACTTGGTAACTCTGTTTTGTCATGAAACATAGATTAAAATTATTTATTTGGTTTAATCTATATCAATCACTTAATAACTTCAGAAAATCATAACTCGGAAACTATAACTCTGAATTTAGTGATTATTGTTCCTACGATCTCGTTGCGATGCATGAAATATTATCATGCAGTATATTCCTCTATTTGGTGTGATGATTAATTTCCCTTGTACCATGTTTATTTGTATTATGGCGAGTAGATAACCAAGTGATCGAGGACCCAGGTGTTTAGCAGGTAGAAGTTGCTGAGCAGGAGCTCATTGAAGGCAAGTTGTGCCCTTGACCACTTTATTTACCCAATACTATTTTTTATAATCATTTTGGCATGCATAGGCTTAATTTTGATGGGACCCAATAGGTCACCCTAGTTTAGTCATCTTTACACCTTGTTTATCCCTAAACTTTTGGGTAGTATTTGCTATTGATATATATGGTTTTTGGTGTTGAGATAACTATTATACATGGTCATTCTTTATTATTATTGTTCTATTTCTGTTCATGATAAGACTATTATGTTAATTAGAACATGGAGCTTAACTTGAGAAACACGTGCCACCACAAGGGTGGAATAGGACACCCTTGGCTGACTAATTAGGAAAGCTAGTGGAGATCTACCTTACCCGAAAGGGGCAAGGGCAGTAGGGGAGTTAGCGCGTAGGGATGTTCTCGGGTTGATTTTGCTGCGATGGTGGTCAGACGGGGGATTCCTGCATTGCGCTTCCTAGAAACTGTAGCGGGTTTTCCGAAGCTAGTGGAACTTTGTAAAGGACTCGTAGTGTTATGAAAGGGAAATGTGCCCCTGGGCCATTTCTATAAGTATTTTGGTGATTAGATGTCCAACACATATTGATTAAGTTCTTATGTGCTAAAGGAGTGAGAAGAGTGAATCAAAGAACAAGGTATGTTTCTTGGCTTAGTGAATTGTTTTTGGATACTAACATGGTTATCTAAGCACTAGAAACAGTGCCAAGTAAAGAAGAAAGACGTTGGAAAAGAGTTGGCTGTGTACAGCCAAAACCAGCTCGGGCCTGGCACACTGGACTGTCCAGTGGTGCACCGGATAGTGTCCGATGCCCTAGGCTAGTCGACGGTGAACCGGCTGCTCTCGGGAAATGACGGAGTAACGCGGCTATAAATCACCGAACTGTCCGGTGGTGCACCGGACTGTCCGGTGAGTCATCAGCGATGAACTCGTTGCTCTCGGGAAAAGAAAAAGGTGATGTGGCTATAATTCACCAGACTGTTCGGTGGTGCACCGGACTGTCCGGTGAGTCAACGGCGCCTGCAGCCAACGGTCGTCCATGCGATCAACGCGCGACACGTGGCTCACACCAACGGTCGGTTGGGCACACCAGACTGTCCGGTGTGCACCGGACAGTGTCCGGTGCGCCAACGGGCCTGGAGGACCAACGGTCGGCTATGCCCGGTATGGAAGGAAATCGAGCACCAGACTGCTACAGTGGCTGTCCGGTGGTGCACCAGACTGTCCGGTGCACCACTCAACTGAAGGCAAGAATTGCCTTCCAAGTTGAATTCCAACGGCTCCTAGCTGCCTTGGGGCTATAAAAGGGACCCTAGGCGCATGGAGCACTACACCAAGCATACTCTTAGCATTCTAAGACTCCCAGACTTTGCCTCCACGCATTTGATTGATTGTGTTAGTGATTTGAGATCCGTTTGAGTTGTGAATTCACTGTGCTACGTTTCGAGCTCAAGTCTTGGCCTGTGTGCATGTGTGTGCTACAGATTTGGGTCTTGCGTGTGTTGCTCTCCCATCCTTACTCTTGTGCCTCTTGTGATCATAACTTTGTAAAGGCGAGAGGTTCAAACTTGTGGAGATTCCTCGCAAACGGGAAGAATACTCAAAAGATAGAAGACCGTGGTATTCAAGTTGATCATTGGATCACTTGAAAGTGGTTGAGTGCAATCCTCATCCATTGAGACGCCACAACGTGGAAGTAGGCAAGTGTTACTTGGACGAACCACGAGATAAAAATCGCGTGTCTCTTGTGTTGCTTTTCTGTGATTGTTTTGTTCGCAAGAACTCGCTTAATAGCTACTTGGTCACACTAACACTTTAATAATCAAGTTTGTGGATATTTAGTGTTCTATTTTACAGGATCACCTATTCACCCCCCCTCTAGGTGCTCTCAATTGGTATCGGAGCCATACTGTTCATCTAAGGGACTAATCGCTCGAAGAGATGGATCCTAAGAGTAAGGGGATGGTGGTCAACGACAAGGAGAAGGAGTCCCTCTTCAACGAGCCAAGAGACAACAAGACCACTGACTCAGGCTCGAGTCACAAGAAGAGGGAGGAGAAGAAGAAGAGGCGCATCAAGAAGATCATCTACTATGACAGCGATGCCTCATTTTCTTCACCAAGAGACGACGACGACTACTCGTCCAAGAAAAAGACGGTTAATCAAAACTACTCCTTTGATTATTCCCGTAATCCCGTATTCCATATAATTCAAATGCCCATTTACTTTCTATTCCTCATGGAAAACCCCCACACTTTGATGGAGAGGATTCCTCATTTTGGAGTCACAAAATGCGTAGTCATCTATTTTCTCTCCATCCTAGCATTTGGGAAATTGTGGAAAATGGGATGCATTTTGATAGTACGGATAATCCTGTCCTTATAAATGAACAAATTCATAAAAATGCCCAAGCTACTATTGTCTTGCTAGCGTCACTTTACTGGGATGAGTACAATAAAGTGAGTGGCTTGGACAATGCTAAGCAAATTTGGGACACCCTAACATATCTCATGAGGGAAACAGCGCCACCATGATCACCAAGATGGAACTGGTGGAAGGCGAGCTGGGGAGGTTCGCGATGATCAGGGGAGAGGAGCCAACATATACCTACAACTGGCTCAAGACCCTGGTCAACAAAATCCGAAGCTACGGAAGCACAAGATGGACGGATCATGATGTCGTCTGACTCATGCTCAGGTCATTTACTGTTATTGACCCCCATCTTGTCAACCTTATTCGTGAAAATCTCAGGTACACCAAGATGACACCCGAGGAGATACTAGGAAAATTCGTGAGCGGGCGCATGATGGTGAAAGAGGCGCAATACGTGGACGATGCACTAAATGGTCCACTGCCCGTCTACGAGCCGCAGCCCGTTGCTCTCAAAGCAACTAGCAGCAAGGAGGCGTTACCAAGCAAGGTAGCATAAGTGGAGGCTGCTGGGCTTAATGAGGATGAGATGGCACTTATCATCAAGCGTTTCAAGACCGTGCTAAAAGGACGCAAAGAGTACCCCCAACAAGAATAAAATAAGGGGAAAGCACTCCTGCTTCAAATGCGGTAAGACTGGCCATTTCATAGCTCAATGCCCCGATAATGATAATGACCAGGGACAAGAAAAGCACGGGAACAGGGAAAAGAAGAAGAACTACAGGAAGGCGAAGGGCGAGGCGCACCTTGGAAACAAATGGGATTCTAGCTGCTCTTCATCCGACTCTGACGATGAAGGATTAGCTGCCTTGGCCTTCGACAAATCTTTGCTCTTCCGCAACGAACGCCATACTTGCCTTATGGCTAAGGAGAAGAAGGTACGTATTCGAGATACCCCCAAGTACTCTTCTTCTAGCGATAAGGAATCATCTGATGATGAAGTAGATTACACTGATTTATTTAAAGGACTAGATAGAGCTAAAGTAGACAAAATAAATGAACTAATTGATGCTCTTAATGAAAAGGATAAACTTCTAGAAAAGCAAGAGGACATTTTGTATGAAGAACATGATAAATTTGTTAGTGTTCAAAAATCCCTTGCTTTAGGAATTAAGAAGAATGAACTGCTACCTTCTGAAGTGTCTACCTGTCATGAATCTATATCTAGCTTAAAGAATTTAAATGATGAATTAAATGCTAAACTAGAGACAGCAAATGCAACTAGTTCATGTGTAGAACATGTAGTTATTTGCAATAGGTGTAAAGATGTCAATTTTGATGAACATGCTGTCACTATTGCTAATTTAAACGATGAGGTTACAAGTCTTAATGCTCAACTTAAGACTTGCAAAGATAATTATAATAAATTAAAATTTGCTAGGGATGCCTACACTGTTGGTAGACACCCCTCAATTAAGGATGGACTTGGTTTTCGAAAGGAAACCAAGAACTTAACAAGCCAAAGGACTTCCGATCCCAAGGGGAAAGGGAAGACTCCTATGGCCAGTAGCTCACATGATCAAAAGAAACATGCTTATCTTTATACTGAAAGGGAAATGTGTCTTTGGGCCATTTCTATAAGTGTTTTGGTGATTAGATGTCCAACACATATTGATTGAGTTCTAATGTGTAAGAAGTGCGAATCAAAGAACAAGGTATGTTTCTAGACTTATTAAACTGTTTTTGAGTTCTAACATATTTATCTAAGTGCTAGAAACAGTGACAAAAGAAGAAGAAAAGAATTGGAACAGAGTTGGCTGTGTTCGGCCAACACCAGCTTGGGCCTGGCACACTGGACTGTCCGGTGACCTAGGCAAGCCGATGGTGAACCGGCTACTCTCGGGAAACGACGGAGTGACGCGGCTATAAATCACCGGACTGTCCAGTGGTGCACCGGACTGTCCGGTGAGTCGTCAGCAATGAACTCGTCGCTCTCGAGAAAGGAAAAGGGCAACGTGGCTATAATTCACCGGACTGTCCGGTGGTGCACCGGACTGTCCGGTGCGTCAACAGCGCCTGCAGGCAACGGTCGTCCGCGCGATCAACGCGCGACATGTGGCTCGCCTCAACGGTCGGTTGGGCACACCGGACTGTCTGGTGTGTACTAGATAGTGTTCGGTGCGCCAACGGGCCTGGAGGAGCAACAGTCGGCTATGCCCGGTATGGAAGGAGATCGCGCACCGGACAAGCTACAGGACCTGTTCGGTTGCGCACCGGACTGTCCGGTGTGCCACTCGATAGAAGGCAAGAATAGCCTTCCATGTTGATCTCCAACGGCTCCTAGCTGCCTTGGGGCTATGAAAGGGACCCCTATGCGCATGGAGCATAATACCAAGCTTTCAAGAAACATCCTAAGACTTGCAGACTCCACCTCCATGCATTTGATTCGCTGTGTTAGTGATTTGAGCTCCGTTTGAGTTGTGAACTCCCTGTGTTGTGTTTTGAGCTCAAGTCTTGGCTTGTGTGTGTGTGCTACGGATTTAAGTCTTGCGTGTGTTGTTCTCCCATCCTTATTCTTGTGCTTTCTCTTGTGATAAACTTGTAAGGGCAAGAGGCTCCAATCTGAGGAGATTCCTTGCGAACGGGAAAAAAACTATAAGGAAGATAGTCGTTGTACTCAAAGTTGATCATTGGATCACTTGAGAGGGATTGAGTGCAATCCTTGACCGTAGGAGGTCACCACAACGTGGAAGTAGGTATTGGCCGAACCACGGGATAAATCACTGTGTCTTGTGTCCATTCTTTTTGTGATTGGCTTTCTTCTGAAATTTACACTCTGGCTACTTGGTTTTAATCGCTCTAACATTTCATAACCAAGTTTTAGCTTCTTAGTGTTGAATTATTCAGGATCACCTATTCACCCCCCTCTAGGTTCTCTCAATTGGTATCGGAGCCGTAATCTTCATCTAAGGGACTAATCGCCCGAAGAGATGGATCCTAAGGGTAAGGGGATGGTGGTCAATGACAAGGAGAAGAAGTCCCTCTTCAACAAGCCAAGAGATGACAAGCCCACTGACTTAGGCTCGAGTTACAAGAAGAGGGACGGGAAGAAGAAGAGACGCATCAAGAAGATCATCTACTATGACACGATGCTTCCTCTTCTCCACCAAGGGACGGTGACGACTCCTCATCAAAGAAAAAGACGGTCAATCAAAATTATTCTTTTGATTACTCTCGCATTCCCTATAATTCAAATGCGCATTTACTATCAATTCCCCATGGAAAACCTCCACACTTTGATGGAGAGGACTATTTGTTTTGGAATCATAAAATGCGTAGTCATTTATTCTCTCTCCATCCTAGTATATGGGAAATTGTAGAAAATGGGATGCATTTTGATAGTACCGATAATCCTGTGTTTATTAACGAGCAAATCCATAAAAATGCCTAAGCCACTACTGTTTTGCTAGCATCTCTGTGTAGGGATGAATACAACAAGGTTAGCGGCTTGGACAACGCCAAACAAATCTGGGACACCCTCAAAATATCACATGAGGGAAATGATGCCACCATGATCACCAAGATGGAACTGGTGGAGGGCGAGCTAGGGAGATTTGCGATGATCAGGGGAGAGGAGCCAACACAAACCTACAACAGGCTCAAGACCCTGGTCAACAAAATCTGAAGCTACGGAAGCACAAGATGGACGGATCATGATGTCGTCCGACTCATGCTCAGGTCATTTACCGTTATTAACCCCCATCTTGTCAACCTTATTCGTGAGAATCCCAGGTGCACCAAGATGACGCTCGAGGAGATACTCAGAAAATTCGTGAGCGGGCGCATGATGGTGAAGGAGGCACGATACGTGGATGATGCGCTAAATGGTCCACTGTCCATCTACGAGCCACAACCTGTTGCTCTCAAAGCAACTAGCAGCAATGACATGCTACCAAGCAAGGTAGCACAAGTGGAGGCTGCCGGGCTCAATGAGGATGAAATGGCGCTTATCATCAAGCATTTCAAGACCACGCTCAAAGGACGCAAAGAGTACCCCAACAAGAATAAAACAAGGGAAAAGCGCTCCTGCTTCAAATGTGGTAAGACTGGTCATTTTATTGCTCAATGTCCCGATAATGAAAATGACCAGGCACAAAAAAGACATGGGAAGAAGGAGAAGAAGAAGAATTACAGGAAGGCGAAGGGCGAGGCGCATCTTGGAAAGGAATGGGATTCTGACTACTCTTCATCCTACTCCGACGATGAAGGACTGGCTGCCTCAGCCTTCGACAAGTCTTTGCTCTTCCCCAACGAACGCCATACATGTCTTATGGCTAAGGAAAAGAAGGTACATATTCGAGATACCCCTAAGTACTCTTCTTCTAGCGATGAGGAATCTTCTGATGATGAAGTAGATTACTCTGATTTATTTAAGGGGTTAGATAGAGCTAAAGTAGAGAAAATTAATGAATTAACTCTCAATGAAAAAGATAGACTGCTAGAAAAGCAAGAGGACATTTTGTATGAAGAACATGATAAATTTGTTAGTGTTCAAAAATCCCTTGCTTTAGAAATTAAGAAGAATGAACTGCTATCTTCTGAAGTGTCTACATGTCATGAATCTAATATCTAGCTTAAAGAATTTAAATGATGAATTAAATACCAAGCTAGAGAAAGTTAATGAAACTAGTTCATGTGTAGGACATGTAGTTATTTGCAATAAGTGTAAAGATATTAATTTTGATGAACATGCTGCCACTGTTGCTAAATTAAATAATGAGGTTGCAAGTCTTAATGCTCAACTTAAGACTTGCAAAGATGATTTTGATAAATTAAAATTTGCTAGGGATGCCTACACTGTTGGTAGACATCCCTCAATTAAGGATGGACTTGGTTTTCAAAAGGAAACCAAGAACTTAACAAGCCAAAGGACTTCTGATCCCAAAGGAAAGGGAAGGCCCCTATGGATAGTAGTTCTCAAAAGAACCATGCCTATATGTATGATAGAAAATTTACTAGGCATGCTCATAATGTAGATGCCATGATCATGCTGTTTTATCTGGTTATCATACTTCTCATGCTATGGTTGCTTCTAGCCCTACTTATGCTTATGGTAGAAGTAGGCCTAGGAGAAATTATGCAACTCATGCTTCTAGGAAAGTGTGCAATGAACCTACTACTGTTTTTCATGCTTGCAACACTTCTTTTGTACTTTTATGTAAGAATGAAAAAGTAGTTGCTAGGAAGTTGGGATCCAAATGCAAGGGAGACATAACTTGCATATGGTTTCCAAAAACTATTGTGAGTAACCTTGTAGGACCCAACAAGAGTTGGGTACCAAAAACCCAAGCTTAAATTGCCATGCAGGTTTATGCATCTGGGGGCTCAAGCTGGATTATCGACAGCGGATGCATGAACCACATGACGGGGGATAAGAAGATGTTCACCACCTACGTCAAGAACAAGGATTCCCAAGATACAATCATCTTTGGAGATGGGAACCAAGGCAAGATTAAGGGCTTGGGCAAGATAGCCATCACTAACGAGCACTCAATATCGAATGTATTTCTAGTAGAGTTGCTCGGGTACAACCTCCTGTCTCATGTCAGGCAGGGAAACAGCGCCTGCAGCCAACGGTCGTCCGCGCGATCAACGCGCGACACGTGGCTCTCCCCAACGGTCGTTGGGCACACCGGACTTTTCGGTGTCCGGTGCGCCAACGGGCCTGGAGGAGCAATGGTCGGCTGTGCCCGATATGGAAGGAGATCGCGCACTAGACAAGCTACAGGACCTGTCCGGTGGCGCACCGGACTGTCTGGTGCGCCACTTGGCAGAAGGCAAGAATAGCCTTCCATGTTGTTCTCCAACAGCTCCTAGCTGCCTTGGGGCTATAAAAGGGACCCCTAGGTGTATGGAGCATAATACCAAGCTTTCAAGAAACATCCTAAGACTTCCAGACTCTGCCTCCACGCATTTGATTCGCTGTGTTAGTGATTTGAGCTCCGTTTGAGTTGCAAACTCCCTGTGCTGTGTTTTGAGCTTAAGTCTTGGCATGTGTGCGTGTGTGCTGTGGATTTAAGTCTTGCGTGTGTCGTTCTCCCATCCTTACTCTTGTGCTTTCTCTTGTGATAAACTTGTAAGGGCAAGAGGCTCCAATCTGAGGAGATTCCTTGCGAACGGGAAAAAAAACTATAAGGAAGATAGTCGTTGTACTCAAAGTTGATCATTGGATCACTTGAGAGGGATTGAGTGCAATCCTTGACTGTAGGAGGTCACCACAACGTGGAAGTAGGTATTGGCCGAACCACGGGATAAATCACTGTGTCTTGTGTCCATTCTTTTTGTGATTGGCTTTCTTCTGAAGTTTACACTCTAGCTACTTGGTTTTAATCGCTCTAACATTTCATAACCAAGTTTTAGCTTCTTAGTGTTGAAATATTCAGGATCACCTATTCACCCCCCCTCTAGGTGCTCTCATATAATCATGTTATGAAAGTTTCTCATTATAATCAAAGCTATGATCATGCTACTTATAATGATTCACATGCTATGTTTGCATCTAGTTCTGCTTTTGTTAATGGTAGAAGTAGGCCTAGGAGAAATTATACTACTTCTCATGCTTCTAGGAAAGTTTGCAATAGACCTACTACTGTTTATCATGCTTGCAATGCTTCTTTTGTGCTTTCATGTAGGAATGCAAAAGTAGTTGCTAGGAAGTTGGGATCCAAATGCAAGGGAGACAAAACTTGCATATGGGTTCCAAAAACTATTGTGACTAACCTTGTAGGACCCAACAAGAGTTGGGTACCTAAAACCCAAGCTTAATTTGCCTTGCAGGTTTATGCATCCGGGGGCTCAAGCTGGATTATCAACAGCGGATGCACTAACCACATGACGGGGGAGAAGACGATGTTCACCTCCTACGTCAAGAACAAGGATTCCCAAGATACGATCATCTTTGGAGATGGGAACCAAGGCAAGGTCAAAGGCTTGGGCAAGATAGCCATCACTAACGAGCACTCAATATCAAATGTATTTTTAGTAGAGTCGCTCGGGTACAACCTTCTATCTGTAAGTCAATTGTGTCACATGGGTTATAATTGTCTATTTATAAATGTTGATGTATCTGTCTTTAGAAGGAGTGATGGTTCATTAGCTTTTAAGGGTGTATTAGATGGCAAACTCTATTTAGTTGATTTTTCGAAAGAGAATGCCAATCTAGATGCATGCTTAATAGCTAAGACTAATATGGGCTGGCTCTGGCATCGCCATCTAGCACATGTTGGGATGAAGAACCTTCATAAGCTTCTAGAGGGAGATCATGTGTTAGGACTAACCAATGTCTGTTTTGAGAAAGACAGACCTTGTGCAGCATGTCAGGCAGGAAAACAGGTGGGAAGCACTCATCACAGCAAGAATGTGATGACGACATCAAGACCACTGGAGCTTCTTCACATGGATCTTTTCGGACCCGTTGCCTATCTCAGCATCGGGGGAAGTATGGTCTTGTAATTGTTGATGATTTTTCCTGCTTCACTTGGGTATTCTTTTTATAGGATAAGTCAGAAACCCAAGGGACCCTAAAGCGCTTCTTAAGGAGAGCTCAAAATAAATTTGAGCTAAAGGTGAAGAAGATAAGAAGCGACAATGGGTCTGAG
This sequence comes from Zea luxurians, assembly GCA_029449295.1. Lineage (NCBI taxonomy): Eukaryota > Viridiplantae > Streptophyta > Magnoliopsida > Poales > Poaceae > Zea > Zea luxurians. The sequence continues at coordinate 27,239,053 of JAOPSE010000015.1, forward strand.
TTCAAGAATCTACAAGTTGAAGAGTTTCTTGAGGAGGAAGGCATCAAGCATGAGTTCTCCGCTCCCTACACACCACAACAAAATGGTGTGGTAGAGAGGAAGAACAGGACGTTAATCGACATGGCGAGAGCGATGCTTGGTGAGTACAAGACGCCTGAGCAGTTTTGGTCGGCAGCTGTGAATACAGCTTGCCATGCCATAAATCAGCTCTACCTGCACCGTCTCCTCAAGAAGGCCTCCTACAAACTCCTTACTGGTAACAAACCGAATGGTTCTTATTTTTGTGTATTTGGGAGCAAATGCTACATTCTGGTGAAGAAAGGTAGACATTCTAAATTTGCTCCCAAGGCTGTAGAAGGGTTTTTACTAGGATATGACTCAAATACAAAGGTGTATAGAGTCTTCAACGAATCATCAGGATTAGTTGAAGTCTCTAGCGACGTTGTATTTGATGAGACTAATGGCTCTCCAAGAGAGCAAGCTGACCTTGATGATATAGATGAAGAAGTTCCGACGACCGCAATGCGCACAATGGCGATAGGTGATGTGCGACCATAGGAACTACAGGAACAAGATCAACCATCTTCCTCAACAATGGTGCATCCTCCAACTCAAGACGATGAACAGGTACCTCAAGAAGGGGGGCAGGATCAAGGGGGAGCACAGGAAGAACAAGTGATGGAGGAAGAAGCACCACGAGCCCCTCCAACCCAAGTCCGAGCGACGATCCAAAGACATCACCCCATCAATCAGATTATGGGTGACATCAGCAAGGGAGTAACTACTCGTTCACGATTAGCTAATTTTTGTGAGCATTACTCGTTTGTCTCTTCTATTGAGCCTTTCAGGTAGAAGAGGCCTTGCAGGATTCGGACTGGATGTTGGCCATGCAGAAAGAGCTCAACAAATTCAAACGAAATGAAGTCTGGAGCCTGGTGCCACGTCCAAAGCAAAACGTTGTGGGAACCAAGTGGGTGTTCTGCAACAAGCAAGACGAGCACAGAGTGGTGACAAGAAACAAGGCTCAACTTGTGGCAAAAGGTTATGCCCAAGTCACAGGTTTGGATTTTGAGGAGACTTTTGCTCCTGTTGCTAGGCTAGAGTCAATTCGGATACTATAAGCCTATGCTGCTCACCATTCTTTTAGGTTGTTTCAAATGGATGTAAAAAGCGCTTTCCTCAATGGGCCAATCAAGGGGTAGGTATACGTGGAACAACCCCCTGGCTTTAAGGATGACAGGTATCCCGACCATGTATATAAGCTCTCTAAGGCGCTCTATGGACTTAAGCAAGCCCTAAGAGCAAAGTATGAATGCCTTGGAGATTTCCTTATTTCTAATGCTTTCAAGGTTGGGAAAGCCAATCCCACTCTTTTCACAAAGACTTGCAACTGTGATCTTTTTGTTTGCCAAATTTATGTTGATGACATAATATTTGGTTCTACTAATCAAAAGTCTTGTGAGGAGTTTAGCAGGGTGATGATGCAGAAGTTCGAGATGTCAATGATGCGAGTTGACCTACTTCCTTGGATTCCATGTGAAGCAACTCAAGGACGGCACTTTCATCTCCCAAACAAAGTACACTCAAGATCTTCTCAAGAGGTTTGGGATGAAGGATGCCAAGCCCGCGAAGACACCGATGGGAACTGACGGGCATCTTGACCTCAATAAAGGAGGTAAGTCCATTGATCAAAAGGCATACTGGTCAATGATAGGTTCACTACTTTATCTTTGTGCTAGTAGACCGAACATTATGCTTAGTGTATGCATGTGTGCTAGATTTCAATCCGACCCCAATGAGTGTCACCTTGTGGCCGTTAAGCGAATTCTTAGGTATTTAGTTTCTACGCCTTGCTTCGGGATCTGGTATCCAAAGGGGTCTACCTTTGACTTGATTGGATACTCAGACTCCGATTATGCCGGGTGCAAGGTTGATAGGAAGAGCACATCAGAGACGTGCTAATTTCTAGGAAGGTCCCCGGTGTCCTGGAGTTCCAAGAAACAAACATTCGTTGCCCTATCCACCGCTGAGGTTGAGTACGTTGTTGCAGGACAGTGTTGCACGCAACTGCTTTGGATGAGGCAAACCCTTTGGGACTTTGGCTACAATCTGAGCAAAGTCCCACTCCTATGTGATAATGAGAGTGCAATCTGCTTGGCGGATAATCCTGTTGAACACAGCCGCACTAAGCACATAGACATCCGACATCACTTCATGAGAGATCACCAACAAAAGGGAGATATCGATGTGTATCACATTAGCACCGAGAACCAGCTAGCCGATATCTTCACCAAGCCTTTAGATGAGAAAAGGTTTTGCAGGTTGTGTAGTGAGCTAAATGTCTTAGATTCGCATAACTTGGATTGATCTAGAGCACACATGTAGTTCGTGCCTTTGATCATGTTACTTTGTGCATTTAAATTAGTTATTGTTTATTTGTGGTGCTCAAGTTGTACAAGTCATCCCCGGACCTCACAAGTCCATATGCAAATGATGCACATGTTAAGGGGGAGATGAACTACAACTTGACCTTTTCGAGACTAACTTAGTAGTTTGAGTATACTTGAAGTAGTCTTGAAGAAACATTGAAAGGGAATATGAACTTGGACGACGATAAGACTTCCACTACACTCCGGTATTAGTGTATTTAATTCCAAGTTCATACTAATGCTCTAGTTGCCTTTTTGCTCTTAGTTGACATTTTGGTGAGGCAATGGGGTTAAAGGGCCAAAAGTTATCCTGTTTTGGTGCTTAATGCCAAAGGGGGAGAAATTAAGGCCAAAGCAAATGGATCAGCCAAAACCACTTGTGAATTTTGAAAATAGTAGAGTTAGAATTTGTGATTTGTCCAAAATACTCTTATTGCAAAATTTGGTCTCTTATGGGGGAGAATTTTGATTATGGGAAAAAGGGGGAGTTTTTGGCACTTGATCAATTTTACTCTTGGAATATCTCTCTATTTGCTCAAACAAGTGTGTTCGACTTAGAGATAGGAAAAAGAATTTGATTTGCAAAAACAAACCAAGTGGTGACAAAGAATGATCCAAATATGCCAAATCCTAAGTAAAGAGAATTTGGTCTTCAATTTGAATTGATATTGCACTTCTTTTGTTGCTTTTTAATGTGTTGGCATAAATCACCAAAAAGGGGGAGATTGAAAGGGAAATGTGCCCATGGGCCATTTCTATAAGTATTTTGGTGATTAGATGTCCAACACATATTGATTAAGTTCTCATGTGCTAAAGGAGTGAGAAGTGTGAATCAAAGAACAATGTATGTTTCTAGACTTAGTGAATTGTTTTTGAATACTAACATAGTTATCTAAGTACTAGAAACAGTGCCAAGTAAAGAAGAAAGACGTTGGAAAAGAGTAGGCTGTGTACAACCAAAACCAGCTCGGGCCTGGCACACCGGACTGTCCGGTGGTGCACCGGACAGTGTCCGGTGCCCTAGGCTAGTCGACGGTGAACCAGCTGCTCTCGGGAAACAACGGAGTAACGCGATTATAAATCACCGAACTATCCGGTGGTGCACCGGACTGTCCGGTGAGTCATCAGCGATGAACTCGTTGCTCTCGGGAAAAGAAAAAGGCGACATGGCTATAATTCACCGGACTGTCCGGTGAGTCAACGACGCCTGCAGCCAACGGTCGTCCGCTCGATCAACACGCGACATGTGGCCCGCACCAACGGTCGGTTGGGCACACCGGACAATGTCCGATGCGCCAACGGGCCCGGAGGACCAACGGTCGGCTGTGCCCGGTATGGAAGGAAATCGAGCACCGGACTGCTATAGTTGCTGTCCGGTGCACCACTCGACTGAAGGCAAGAATTGTCTTCCAAGTTGAACTCCAACGGCTCCTAGCTGCCTTGGGGCTATCAAAGGGACCCCTAGGCGCATGGAGCACTACACCAAGCATACTCTAAGCATTCTAAGACTCCCAGACTCCGCCTCCACGCATTTGATCGATTGTGTTAGTGATTTGAGCTCCGTTTGAGTTGTGAACTCACTGTGCTACGTTTCGAGCTCAAGTCTTGGCCTGTGTGCGTGTGTGTGCTGCAGATTTGGGTCTTGCGTGTGTTGCTCTCCCATCCTTACTCTTGTGCCTCTTGTGATCATAACTTTGTAAGGGTGAGAGGCTCCAACTTGTGGAGATTTCTCGCAAACGGGAAGAATACTCAAAAGATAAAAGACCGTGGTATTCAAGTTGATCATTGGATCACTTGAAAGGGGTTCAGTGCAACCCTCGTCCATTGGGACGCCACAACGTGGAAGTAGGCAAGTGTTACTTGGCCGAACCACAGGATAAAAACCGCGTTTCTCTTGTGTTGCTTTTCTATGATTGATTTGTTCGCAAGAACTCGCTTCATAGCTACTTGGTCACACTAACACTTTAATAATCAAGTTTGTGGATATTTAGTGTTTGATTTTACAGGATCACCTATTCACCCCCCTCTAGGTGCTCTCATGTTACCCTGCCTCGCTTCCTTGGTAGAGGTGTATGGGGTCCGAATAACCCCATGGTAGATGGGTAACATGACTTGTGGGTACGGGGTACAACCTCTGCAGAGTGTAAATCTGGTATACTAGTCATGCTCGCGGTCATGAGCAGCTCAGGACTCTCGCATGATTAATTTATGAAATTAAATTCAATTTGTCATTTTGCATCGCATTGTGATTTATTATTAATTTTGGTATATTATTACTCTGGCTTGGTATCTACTTACATTTAGTAATTGCTAATAAAACTTGACCAACTTATTAAAAGCAATGCTCATCTTTAATCCGTATTTGTTGATCAGCCTTACACTTCACATGAACTCCCACTTTTGGTGAGTTCATGCACATTATTCCCCAGAACTTGTTGAGCTATGATCTTTTGTGAGTTCACTCTTGCGATATATAAACCCCCCACAAGAGAAAAACAGGTGGTCCAAGAGGAGCCTTACAACGAGGAGTACGAGCTTATCTAGGTTGCGTCTCCCAGTCAACTTTATGGCGCCAAGGAATAATATTTAGTTCGCATTATTGTTATCATTTATTTTTGTAAGACTTCTGCTATGTAATAATGATATTTGTGACACTATTCTCTATACACTTTGTCATTATATGTGATGATTTTCTTTGGCACACATATGAGACGCACCTGACTTTATCCCTTAAATCCGGGTGTGACACTATGCCCGCCGTAGAGCGCCAGATTAACTCTCACCGTGGCGGGTATTGCTCGCCAGAGCAGCCCTGGGTTCACCCGAGGGTCCCCCTCCACCGTTTGCTCGCCTCAGCCTAGTTCACGCCATCCTAACTTCGCCTGAGTGTTCATCGAGACCTCCCCAACCTCTCTGGCCACCGATACCGACCCTAAGTGCCCCAAAGCCCCAGTCTACCTCATCTCCGATAGCTATGCCGTCGTGGGCGCGCATGGCGCTGCCCCTAGCCGGCTGGAGTAGGTAAAGCCCTCTAGCGCCCATCTCAACCGTCCGACTCTGATCTGACGGCCCGGATTCGCGGATAACGGTTCGCGCGATTCGTGGAATCAGCGTCGTCGATCTGCGATCTAGCGGCCAGCGTGCCCCGCGCCCTCAGCACACCGCTGGTCCATGGGCCCCGCGCGTTAGTGCCTCAACCCTTCCCTGCCTCACCTATTAGCCGCGCTTGCTCGCCCACGCGCTCACCCGCCGATCTAATCTCGACCGTCGATCCGTGATCAAGAGGCCGAGGAACCCTGATACCCGTTCGCGTGGAAATTTTGTTAAGAAACCCCTCAGGTTTTCAAGAATTAACCCGCCGTCCCTTATTTTCGCGCGTAGGCCCCCGTGTTTTTGTAAACAGACCCCTGACCTTTAAATTAATCACAGGATTAGACCTAGTTTTGTATTTTAAACTTCAAAACTTGTTTATTTCATATCTTTTTCATATTAATTCCAAATTGAGTGATTCAAATTGCAAAATGTTCATAGGAATATTCTCTGTTCAAATAAATTATGATCATCCACAGTCTATGCACTTTAATTTTATGTTTAAGCTATAGGTTAGTGTATGTAATAATGTGTTTATGAAATAGGAAAATAAAAAGGGAAACCCTAATGATACTTAGGTATTTAACTTTGCGAGATTAATAATATGTCATGCATGAATTTATCCCGGGTATAATTTTGTGTCTCACTAAAATTAGTGGAACTAAATTATGTAATCCATAGTATTTAGGGAATCACTAATCTCTAAGTGCACTAATCCACCCTAGCACCTAGGTTTATCTTTTGTCTTTATACTATTCTGTCAAAACTTGTGTTCACTTGATTGCATTTGTTTAGTGTGTTGTTCTTTGTCTCTATCCAAATGTACTAAATGCATGATCGCTTTATTTAGACAACGAGCAGCCCATGGTTCCTGAGTGTGTTGCCGAAGATCCTCCTGAATAACAACTTGGTGAAGGCAAGTGTCCTATAACCTACTATGTCCTACATACTTTATAATTCACTGTCCCGCATTACTTTATTGAAATCTAAGGATTGACTAGTTAGTATTTACCTTATCATTGTTTACCTTTTGAGTTATCATGGTTAGCTTATGCTATTGCTTTACTTTGATCAATGAACATGATGTGAATATTTATGATAAGATGATGTTATCCTGATGTTGATCTTGTGATACTTTAGCGGTCTCGGGCTGTTTCCTGAGTACCTCTCCATAAGGACCTATTCATTGAGTGACCACCCGGGATAACAATACAACCATGAGGGTTGAATGGGATGCCCTTAGCTGATTAATTAGAGAAACCTGAGGTGTAGTTGGCTTCGCTGTAGGGCCGTCAATGGGGTCCAGGCACAGTACTTGCTCTATCGAGGCTGGTTGCAGAGGTTCTTTGATTTGGTTTTTCTAGTCACCCTTCCTATGGGGAGAAGTATTGTGTTTATAAAACTGGAGAAACCTAACAGACGGCTATGACCTGTAGGGAATCTTTGTAAAGGCTATGTAGTGAGACCCTGCTAGGTCATGGTAGTGATCAATAGGGAGGCTAGAACCCCGGGTAGAATGGGAATCACGACTTGTAGGTAAAGTGTGCAACCTCTGTAGAGTGTTAGAAACTGGTATATCAGCCATGCTCATGGTTAAAAGCTGCCTTGGGATCCTCTTTGATTAGAAGAACTTTGGATACTTTTATGATAATGTTTAATGATGATGGTTACAATTATGATCTCTGGTATTTCCTCTTAGAGGGAGTACATTTAGGTAATAACTAGGTTTATTACTAAAATTTGGCTCTATTATTAGTAATAAATACTTGACCAATTAAAAGCAACTGCTTAACCTTAACTCCACATATAGCTAGTCCACTTTAGCCAAATGGGACATTTGTTGAGTACGTTGATGTGTACTCACCCTTGCTTTAAAAACCACCCCACCCCAGGTTGTCTCCACTGTATTCAGTGCTCAGGAGGAGATGCAGGCAACATGGAGGACTTTGAGGAGTTCCAAGACTACGACGAGTTCTAGTAATGTTAGTGGCAAACCCCCAGTCAACTGCCTGTGAAGGCCTTATCTACTACATTTTGTATTCCGCACTTTGATAATGTTAATGACTATGTTATAGACTATGCGGATGTCTTAGACATCTTGATGTAATAAAGTACCTTTCCGCTTTTTACTTTGAGTAATGTGTGATGATGTTCAATTAACTCATCGCTGTGTATGTGAGTTTCTGATCCTGACACGTATATGGTTCGCATTCGGTTTGTCTTCCAAAACTGGGTGTGACACACAGGCTTGCACAGGACAATACCCTAACCTACCCCACCCTAACCCTCGCCTTCCTCTCCCCAGATCTCCCCTGCGCGGTGGTGCCTGAAAGGGAAATAGGGTCAAACCTTTTCCTATAAATAATTTTGGTGGTTGAATGCCCAACACAAATATTGGACTAACTAGTTTGCTCTAGTTTATATATTCTACAGGTGCATAAAAGTTCAACACAAACCAATAAAAAGATCAAGTTGGGGTTCAAATTGAAGGAGCAAAAGAAACCGAAGAGAACCCTGGTCTGGCGCACCGGACTGTCCGATGTGCCACCGGACAGTGTCCGGTGCGCCAGGGGCCGTACAGTCTGAACTCTTCACCTTTGGGTTTCTTAGACGTTGCTCCGCTAAAATTCACCGGACTATCCGATGTGCCACTGGACTGTCCGGTGCACCAGCGGAGCAACGGCTATCCAGCACAACGGTTGTCTGCAAAAGCGTGAACAGTGCGTGTAGAGGCGCACTGGACAGTGAACAGTGCATGTCCGGTGCAGCACCGGACTGTCCGGTGCGACATGAAGTCAGCGCTCCAACGGTCAGAATCTTCAGAACCCTAACGGTTGGGTGACGTGGCTGGCGCACCGGACAATGTCCGGTGCGCCCTTCGACAGACAGCCTCCCCAACGGCTATGTGGTGGTTGAGGGCTATAAATACCCCCCAACCACCACCACTCCAAGCATCCAATTTTTTCAGACATCTCATTCAATACAAGAGCTAGTGCAATCAATACTAGACACAATTCAAAATAATCAAAGCCTCTCCAAGTCCTAAATTCACTCCAAACTCCTAGTGACTAGAGAGAGAGAGTTTTTGCTCATGTTCTTTGAGCTCTTGTTCTTGGATCGCTTTCTTCTTCCTCATTCTTGTTCTCAAGCAACTTGTAATAAAAGCAAGAGACACTAAGTGTGTAGTGGTCCTTGCGGGGTCTAAATGACCCATTTGATTAAGGAGAAAGCTCACTCGGTCTAGGTGACCGTTTGAGAGAGGGAAAGGGTTGAAAGAGACCCGGTCTTTGTGACCACCTCAACGGGGACTAGGTTCTCAAGAACCGAACCTCGGTAAAACAAATCACCGTGTCATCCACTTTATTTCTTGGTTGATTTGTTTTCGCCCTCTCTTTCAGACTCGTTTTTAATTCTAACGCTAACCCGGCTTGTAGTGTGTGCTTAAGTTTGTAAATTTCAGATTCCGCCTATTCACCCCCCTCTAGGCGACTTTCAATTGGTATCAGAGCCTGGTACTTCATTAGAGTCTAACCGCTCGAAGTGATGTTGGGAGATCACGCCAAGAGGGAGATCGTGGCCGACAACAAGTCCACAAGCCATGGGAAGGCTCCATCGAGGGAGTCCGGCAACAAGCTCAAGGAGGGATCACCTCCTCACAAATCGCATCGGAGTGGCGACAAGAAAAAGAAGATGAAGAAGGTGGTCTACTATGAGACCGATTCATCATCACCTTCTACCTCCGGCTCCGACGCGCCGTCCGTCACTTCTAAGCGCCATGAGCGCAAGAAGTATAGTAAGATGCCACTTCGTTATCCCCATATTTCCAAAGGCACTCCTGTACTTTCCGTCTCATTTGGCAAACCACCAATTTTTGATAGTGAAGATTATTGTATGTGGAGTGAGAAAATGAGACCTCACCTAACGTCACTCCACGCAAGTATTTGGGACATTGTTGAATTTGAAGTGCAGGTACCATCGGTGGGAGACGAGGGCTATGACTCGGACGAGGTCGCCCAAATCCGACACTTTAACTCCCAAGCTACTACTATACTCCTTGCCTCTCTATGTTGAGAGGAGTATAATAAAGTGCAAGGGTTGAAGAGCGCCAAGGAGATTTGGGACGTGCTCAAGACCGCGCATGAGGGAGATGAGGTGACCAAGATCATCAAATGGGAGACGATCGAGGGGTAGCTCGGTCGTTTTGTCCTCAACCAAGGAAAGGAGCCACAAGCTATGTACAACCGGCTCAAGACCTTGGTGAATCAAGTGCGCAACCTCGGGAGCACCAAGTGGGATGACCATGAAATTGTCAAGGTTATTCTTAGATCACTTGTTTTTCGTAATCCCATTCAAGTTCAATTAATTTGTGGTGATCCTCGATATAAGTTAATGTCTCCTGAGGAAGTGATAGGAAAATTTGTGAGCTTTTAATTGATGATCAAAGGCTCCAAACAAATCATCAACTTGGAGCAAGGTGGTACCTCCACACCCGAGGTGCAACCCATCGCATTCAAAGCAACGGAGGAGAAGAAAGAAGAGTCTACACCAAGTAGGCTCCTCATCGACGCCTCCAAGCTTGACAACGAGGAAATGGCACTCATCATCGAAAGCTTTTGCCAAATCCTCAAGCAAAGGAAGGGGAAGGATTACAAGCCCCGTTCCAAAAGGGTGTGCTACAAATGTGGTAAGCCCGATCATTTTATCGCTAAATGTCCTATGTCTAGTGATAGTGATAGGGGCGACGACAAGAAGGGAAAGAGGAAGGAGAAGAAAAGATACTACAAGAAGAAGGGCGGCGATGCCCACGTGTGACGGGAATGGGACTCCAATGAGAGCTCCACAGACTCCTCCAACGAGGACGCCGCCAACATCGCCGTCAATAAGGGCCTCCTCTTCCCCAACGTCGGCCACAAGTGCCTCATGGCAAAAGATGGCAAAAAGAAGAAGGTAAAATCTAGAGCCTCCACCAAATATACAACATCTAGTGATGAGGCTAGCTCTAGTGATGATGAAGATGATTTGCTTACACTTTTTGCCAATCTTAACATGCAACAAAAGAAAAAATTGAATGAATTGATAGGTGCTATTCATGAGAAGGATGAACTCTTGGATAGCCAAGAGGAATTCCTTATTAAGGAAAACAAAAAGCATGTTAAAGTAAAAAATGCTTATGCTCAGGAAGTAGAGAAAAATGAAAATTTGACTAAGGAGCTTAGCATTTGCCATGACACCATTTCCAACCTTAGAACTGAGAATGCTAGTTTTATTGCTAAGGTTGAGAAGTTAAATGTTTGTGATGATTCAATTACCAATCTTAGAAATGATAATACTGGTTTAATTGCTAAGATTGATAAATTGAATGAATTTATTTCTAGCCTTAAAAGTGAAAATGCAAGTTTAATTTCTAAGGCTAAATATTTGAATGTTTGCAATGTTTCTATTTCCAATCTTAGAAATGAGAATGCCATATTACATGCTAAGATTGATGATTTAAATGCTTGCAAACCATCTACATCTACTGTTGACCATGTTTCTATTTGCACTAGATGTAGAGATATTGATGTTGATGCTATCCATGATCACCTTGCTTTAATTAAACAACAAAATGATCACATAGCTCAACTAACTGCTAAAATCAATGAGCATGAAATTGAGAATGAAAATTTTAAATTTGCTAGAAGCATGCTCTATAGTGGGAGATGCCCTGGCATTAAGGATGGTATTGGTTTCCAACAGGGAGGCAATGTCAAGCTTAATGCCCCTAAGAAATTGTCTAATTTTGTTAAGGGCAAGGCTCCCATGCCTCAGGATAACGAAGGTTACATTTTATACCCTGCTGGTTATCCTAAGGATAAGATTAGGAGAATTCATGTAAAGAAGACTCATTCTATCTCTCACCATGCTTTTATTTATAAGAATGAGGCTTCCAGTTCTAGGCAATCAACCCATGTTAAATTGCCTAAAAAGAAAACTCCTACTACATCAAATGATCCTATTATTTCATTTAAGACTTTTGATGCTTCTTATGTGCTTACTAACAAATTAGGCAAAATAGTTGCCAAATATGTTGGGGGCAAACACAAGGGCACCAAGACTTGTGTTTGGGTACCCAAGGTGCTTGTTTCTAACGTGAAAGGACCCAAGACTGTTTGGGTACCTAAGAACAAGGTCTAAATTGTTTTGCAGGTTTATGCATCCGGGGGCTCAAGTTGGATCATTGATAGCGGATGCACAAACCACATGACAGGGGAGAAAAGAATGTTCTCCTCCTACGAGAAAAACGAAGATCCCCAAAGAGCTATCACATTCGGGGATGGAAATCAAGGTTTGGTCAAAGGACTTGGTAAAATTGCTATATCTCCTGACCATTCTATTTCCAATGTTTTTCTTGTAGATTCATTAGATTACAATTTGCTTTCTGTATCTCAATTATGTAAAATGGGCTACAACTGTCTTTTTACAGATATAAGTGTTACTGTCTTTACAAGAAGTGATGATTCAGTAGCATTTAAGGGAGTGTTAGAGGGTCAGCTATACTTAGTTGATTTCAATAGAGCTGAACTCGACACTTGCTTAATTGCTAAGACTAATATGGGTTGGCTCTGGCATCGCCGACTAGCCCATGTTGGAATGAAGAATCTCCACAAACTTCTAAAGGGATAACACATATTGGGACTAACAAATGTTCATTTTGAGAAAGACAGGGTTTGTAGCGCATGTCAAGCAGGAAAGCAAGTTGGTGCCCATCATCCACATAAAAACATCATGACAACGGACAAGCCGCTCGAGCTACTCCACATGGATCTATTCGACCCGATCGCTTACATAAGCATCGGCGGGAGTAAGTACTGTCTAGTAATTGTGGATGATTATTCTCGCTTCACTTGGGTATTCTTTTTGCAGGATAAATCACAAACCCAAGAGACATTAAAAGGATTCTCGGGACGAGCTCAAAATGAGTTCGGCTTAAGGATCAAAAAGATAAGAAGCGACAACGGGACGGAGTTCAAGAATTCACAAGTAGAAGGCTTTCTTGAGGAGGAGGGCATCAAGCATGAGTTCTCTTCTCCCTACACACCGCAACAAAATGGTGTAGTAGAGAGGAAGAATAGAACTCTACTAGATATGGTGAGAACCATGCTTGATGAGTATAAGACATCGGACCGGTTTTCGGCCGAGGCGATTAACACTGCCTGCTACTCCATCAACTGGCTCTACCTTCACCGAATCCTCAAGAAGACATCGTATGAACTCCTCACCAGTAAAAAGCCCAATGTTTCATATTTTAGAGTCTTTGGTAGCAAATGTTTTATTCTTGTTAAAAGAGGTAGAAAATCTAAATTTTCTCCTAAGGTTGTATAAGGCTTTTTACTAGGATATGATTCAAACACAAGGGCATATAGAGTCTTTAACAACTCCACTAGACTAGTTGAAGTTTCTTGTGACATTGTGTTTGATGAGACTAACGGCTCCCAAGCGGAGCAAGTTGATCTTGATGAACTAGATGATGAAGAGGCTCCATGCGTCGCGCTAAGGAACATGTCCATTGGGGATGTGTGTCCTAAGGAATCCGAAGAGCCTCCACAAGCAAAAGATCAACCATCATCTTCCAATCAAGCATCTCCACCAACTCAAGATGAGGATCAGGCTCAAGGTGAAGAAGAAGAAGATCAAGAAAATGAGCCACCGCAAGAAGAGGTCAATGATCAAGGGGGAGATGAAGAAAATGAAGACAAGGAAGATGAGCAAGAAGTACAGGGTCAAAGACCGCCACACCCAAGAGTCCACTAAACAATCCAACGAGATCACCCCGTGAACACCATCCTTGGCAACATTCATAAGGGGGTAACCACTAGATCTCGTGTTGCTCATTTTTGTGAACATTACTCTTTTGTGTTCTCTATTGAGCCTTATAGGATTGATGATGCACTAAGAGATTCGGATTGGGTGCTGGCAATGCAAGAGGAGCTCAACAACTTCACAAGGAATGAGGTACGACATTTGGTTCCACGTCCTAATCAAAATGTTGTAGGTACCAAGTGGGTATTCCGCAACAAACAAGATGAGCATGGTGTGGTGATAAGAAACAAAGCCCGACTTGTGGCCAAGGGTTATTCACAAGTCGAAGGTCTGGATTTCGATGAAACTTATGCACCCATAGCTAGGCTTGAGTCAATTCGCATATTACTTGCCTATGCTACTTACCATGGATTCAAGCTTTATCAAATGGACGTGAAGAGTGCCTTCCTCAATGGACCAATCAAGGAAGAGGTCTATGTTGAGCAACCTCCCGGCTTTGAAGATAGTGAGTATCCTAACCATGTTTATAAACTCTCAAAGGCGCATTATGGGCTCAAGCAAGCCCCAAGAGCATGGTATGAATGCCTGCGAGATTTTCTTATCACTAATGGCTTCAAAGTCGGAAAAGCCGATCCTACTCTCTTTACTAAAACTATTGCTAATGATTTGTTTGTATGCCAAATTTATGTTGATGATATTATATTTGGGTCTACTAACAAATCTACTTGTGAAGAGTTTAGTAGGATCATGGTACAAAAATTCGAGATGTCAATGATGGGGGAGTTGAGATATTTCTTAGGATCCCAAATCAAGCAACTCCAAGAGTGCACCTTCATCAGCCAAACCAAGTACATTCAAGAAATTTTTAAGAAGTTTGCGATGAAGGATGCCAAGCCCATCAAGACACCCATGGGAACTAATGGCCATCTCGACCTCGACACGAGAGGTAAATCCGTAGATCAAAAGGTATACCGGTCGATGATAGGATCTTTACTCTATTTATGTGCATCTCGACCGGATATTATGCTTTCCGTATGCATGTGTGCAAGGTTCCAAGCCGATCCTAAGGAAATCCACCTTAGGGTCGTGAAAAGAATCATGAGATATCTAGTTTACACTCCTAAGTTTGGGCTTTGGTACCCCAGGGGATCAACCTTTGATTTGATAGGATATTCCGATGCTGATTGGGTAGGGTGTAAAATTGATAGGAAGAGCACATCAGTGACTTGTTAGTTTCTGGTGAGATACCTGGTGTCTTGGGCTTCAAAGAAACAAAACTCAGTAGCCCTATCAACCATCGAAGCCGAGTATATTGCCGCAGGCCATTGTTGTGCGCAATTACTTTGGATGAGGCAAACCCTTAGGGACTATGGCTACAAAGTGAGCAAAGTCCCTCTCCTATGTGACAATGAGAGTGCTACCCGCATGGTGGAGAATCCCGTTGAACACAGCCACACTAAGCACATAGACATTCGGTATCACTTTTTGAGGGATCATCAACAAAGGGGGGATATCGAGATAGCCTATATTAACACCAAAGATCAATTAGCCAATATCTTTACCAAGCCTTTAGATGAGAAAACCTTTAGCAAACTTAGAAATGAGCTAAATATACTTAATTCTCAGAATTTTGATTGAATCATTGCACACATAGCTCATTTATATACCTTTGATCTTATCTCTTTCATTTGCTACGACTAATGTGTTTCCAAGTGTATTTTTATGCTAAGTCGTAGATTGAAAGAGAAATGGAGTACTCGACGAAGACACGGCTTCCACTCCACTCTATCAATATCATTTACCCTTCGTTGTTACTCCACATCACTCTCAAATTGGTATAATCTTTTCACTCATATTTACTTGTACCAATGGGGAGAAAGTAAAGGGCTCCAACATTCTCCATTTTTGGTGCTTAATGCCAAAGGGGAGAAAGTATTAGCCCAAAGCAAAAGGACCACACCACCACCAAATTTTCAAAGACAATTTCAAATTAGTATCTTAATTTGTTTTCAAAAGGGGGAGAAAGTTTTTAGTGTTTTCAAAAATTGGAAAAACCCTCTTGAACACCAAGGGGAGAATTTCATTCAGGGGGAGTTTTGTTGTAGTCAAAGGGAAAGCATTTGAAACAGGGGGAGAAATTTCAAATCTTGAAAATGCTTCTTGCAATCTTACTCATATGCCTTTGACCATTTGCAAAAAGACTTTGAAAAGAATTTCCAAAAGAATTTGCAAAAAAACAAAACAAGTGGTGCAAATGTGGTCCGAAATGTTAAATAAAAAGAAAGCAACCATGCATATCTAATAAAACTACAAATTGGTTTAATTCTAAGTTACCTATGCACTTACATTATGCAAACTAGTTCAATTCTGCACTTATATATTTGCTTTGGTTTGTGTTGGCATCAATCACCAAAAAGGGGGAGATTGAAAGGGAAATAGGGTCAAACCTTTTCCTATAAATAATTTTGGTGGTTGAATGCCCAACACAAATATTGGACTAACTAGTTTGCTCTAGTTTATATATTCTATAGGTGCATAAAAGTTCAACACAAACCAATAAAAAGATCAAGTTGGGGTTCAAATTGAAGGAGCAAAAGAAACCGAAGAGAACCCTAGTCTGGCGCACCGCACACTGTCCGGTGGCCGGTGTGCCACCAGACAGTGTGCAGTGCGCTAGGGGTCGTACAGTCTGAACTCTTCACCTTCGGGTTTCTTAGATATCGCTCCTCTAAAATTCACCGAACTGTCCGGTGCACCAGCGGAGCAACGGCTATCCAGCGCAATGGTCGTCTGCAAAAGCGTGAACAGTGCGTGAACAGTGCACGCAGACGTCAGAGCAGGCGTCAGAGGCGCACCGGACAGTGAACAGTACCTGTCCGGTGCAGCACCAGACTGTCCGGTGCGACATGAAGTCAGCGTTCCAATGGTCAGAATTTTTAGAACCCTAACAGTTCGGTGACGTGGCTGGCGCACCGGACTGTCTGGTGCGCCCTTCGACAGACAGCCTCCCCAACGGCTATGTGGTGGTTGAGGGCTACAAATACCCCCCAACCACCACCACTCCAAGCATCCAAGTTTTTCAGACATCTCATTCAATACAAGAGCTAGTGCAATCAATACTAGACACAATTCAAAAGAATCAAAGCCTCTCCAAGTCCCAAATTCACTCCAAACTCCTAGTGACTAGAGAGAGAGAGAGTTTTTGCTCGTGTTCTTTGAGCTCTTGTTCTTGGATCGCTTTCTTCTTCCTCATTCTTGTTCTCAAGCAACTTGTAATCAAAGCAAGAGACACTAAGTGTGTAGTGGTCCTTGCGGGGTCTAAGTGACCCGTTTGATTAAGGAGAAAGCTCACTCGGTCTAGGTGACCGTTTGAGAGAGGGAACGGGTTGAAAGAGACCCGGTCTTTGTGACCACCTCAACGGGGACTAGGTTCTCAAGAACCGAACCTCGGTAAAACAAATCACCGTGTCATCCGCTTTATTTCTTGGTTGATTTGT
The DNA here is from genome assembly GCA_029449295.1 of Zea luxurians. NCBI lineage: Eukaryota > Viridiplantae > Streptophyta > Magnoliopsida > Poales > Poaceae > Zea > Zea luxurians. The sequence continues at coordinate 27,255,869 of JAOPSE010000015.1, forward strand.
TTTCGCTCTCTCTTTCAGACTCGATTTTAATTCTAACGCTAACCCCGGCTTGTAGTGTGTGCTTAAGTTTGTAAATTTCAGATTCCACCTATTCACCCCCCCTCTAGGTGACTTTCAGTGTCATACAATGTTCTAGGCGGTGGGGCTCACGGGGGCCCCAACCGCAGTCTCCCCCTGGCGCCAAGATCCCCCAGCTTAATCCACATCCCATGAGGACATCGCGAGTGGAGAAGCTGTTGGCGTTGAGGAGAAGTGCGCGCGTACGTGAGATATCCTGGCCCCTAGGATGGTGATATCCTAGCCCAAGGCTTAATAGAATTAATAGAGTATCCATACCAACAAGGTGCATCTTCTTTTTCGGAAGCCTATCTTGAAAGAAACTCCAAGTTAAACGTGCTTGGCTTGGAGCAATTTGGGATGGGTGACCGACCGGGAAGTTTTTCTCGGGTGCGCATGAGTGAGGACAAAGTGCGCACAAAAGACTCGTGTTGGTCTGTGGTGACAGTATATGATCCTAAAGAGCTGCCAAGAGTAAGTACCGCTGGTGTAGGGAGTGGACTGGGTGTTACAAGACGCCAGAGCTAATGGAGTGTGCACATCAGATTCACGTCTTGCTTCGTTGTTGCGGCGCTGCCTTGCAACAAGCAGCCATGCTCATCCTCATGGACACCACCGGCAGGTCGGCTGCCTCTCTCTCTCTTGTGACCCACTTCGGTGCCGGTGACTGCGGTTGCTCCTGTAGGTACCGCCTCCTCCTTCCCGCTTCTTCTTGCCCGTAGCACTTGTCATTATCCTCGCAGACACCAGTAGCGGGACGACTCCTCCCATGACCCACTTTGGCGCCGACGGCTGTGACTGCTCCTGTAGGTACCGCCACCTCCTTCCCCTTCTCATCCCCCTCCTAGATCCATCCTCGTGCCTGCGGTGGCATCCTCCTAATATTCTCGCCCCACATCCCTCCATCCTCACCAGCCTCGCCCCAGCGCGGCCGCGCATCGCAATCCTCACCCCAACGCTCGGGCTCAGTCCATGGATGGTGCTCGGTCGATGGAAGGTATCCACCTCTAGGCATAGGCTTGCGTAGGACAAAACCCTAAGCCACGCCCACCCACGGTTTACAAAACTGTTTCTTATGCGAAAACTGCCACCCACCAGTAACGGTTTACCAACGATAAACCAGTAAAAAGACCGGTTTGACCAATTCAAATCAATTTGAATTCAAACTAGTTTACCAGCGAAAAACTGGTGAAAAACCGGCGAAAAACCGCTGGTTAATCGCGAAATGAACCGGTTTTTGCTGTTTTTTACAAAAAAAGAAAAATTTTGACAAGATCTTTTTATAGTTTGCTCAATTCACATTGCACAGTAAATATTAATTGGCGACATGTGTTCACCAAAATAATATATAACATACATATGCAACCACAAACTCCAGTTCTCATGCAACAAACAACCAGTGAACTTCACAATACTCAAATACAAGTTATTTTACAACTCTCCAACAAGGCAACTACACATAAGTCAACTTATTTCACAATACTCACATGTTTATCTCAAGTCATAGTGATAGTACTCAGGCATGTTGGAAGGATTGTGATATTGTTCCAATCCGTTATAGTGATAGTGATAGGTCTATACAAAATATATGAGATACATTAGCGAGAAAACAAGAACGACAAATAAATATTTATCCACAAAGAAAAAACATACCGATATGTGTGTTTGGTGTTTGTGTATTGTATGTGCACCTCACAAAGTGTTGGACTTTTCTCCTGATCAGCAAATCTTAGGAACACATATAGAAGAACTGGAGCTAAGGGTTCTAGATTGAGTCTTGTCTAGACGGATAGTTATTAGAAGAACTGAAGCTACTTGATCTATGGATTCCATCTTGGACAGGAAATGAAACCGAAATTGACTGCTAAATGCCTAAACTGGACTTGACCTACGGGTCTATCTTCACCATATAACATATAACATCTTCACATATAGCATATAATAGTAAACAAGACTAATATGCCTAAATTGACCACTAAATACTCAGTTTTGGCATTAAATCCGGTTTTCCGGCAAAAATTGGCGGTTTATTGGTCTCAGAAAACGATTTACCAGCGGTTTTCGGTTTTTATGAATTTTTCAGATTTTTTAAATTTAGAATGTTTTTTTAAAAAAACTGATGGTTTATCAAAACCGCTCCCACCGGTTTAGCGCCGGTTTTGTAAACCATGCGCCCACCCCACCCAACACCTGCCTTCCTCTCCTTAGATCTCCCCTGTGCAGTGGTGTCGTACAACGTTCTGGGCAGTGGGGCTCGCGGGGGGGGGGGGGCAATCTCCATCTCCCCCAGCGCTCAGAACCCCATGGCCAAATTCATGTCCCACGAGGACGCCGCCGGTGGAGAAGTTACTGGCGTTGAGGAGAAGCGAGCCTTGATGAAGCCAAAAGAGGAGTGCGAGCGCCAAATCCACATCCTGCTTCGTAGCTGCGGTGCTGCCTTGCCAGCAAGCAGTCACGCTCATCCTCACAGACACCAGCGGCGGGGCGGCTCTCTCTTGTGACCCACTTCGGTGTCGGCGACCGTGGCTACTCCCGTAGGTACTGGCTCCTCCTTCCCCTCTTCTTCCTGCCCGTAGCACCTGCCAGCGTCCTCACAAACACCAGCAGCGGGATGGCTCCCTCTCCCATGACCCACTTTAGCGCTGATAGCTACGGCTGCCCCCGTAGGTACCACCACCTCCTTCCCCTCTTCATCCTCCTCCCATATCCATCCCCATGCCCGCGACGGCATCCCCGCAGACACCAGCGATGGGGCAACTCCTTCTCCTACGACCCAATTTGGCGCCAGCGGCAACGACTGCTCCTGTAGGTACCGCTGCCTCCTTCCCCTCTTCATCCTCCTCCCACATCCATCCACATGCCTACGACAGCGTTCTCGTATACAACAGTGGCGGGGCGACTCCCTCTCTCGCTACCCACTTCATACTGGCTTTTTAGATATATAGTCACGATACTGTGTAATTTCTTTTGAGTCCTTCCATCATGGAAGGCCCTTCATTCGCTGTCAAACTTGTCATGTTGCGGTGTTGAAACTTGCTCTCCTGGGCAAGATGATCCAACGGGGGAGTGAAAGGAATGCAAACAAGGTTTTAACTCGAGATGGCGATTGCTCTGTTAATTCAGCCTCTAAAGGGCACTGTACGGGGGTATTTATAGGTGGCTGAGCGCCCAATGTCTTGATGTAAGGACGCATGTGCCCTCAAGCACCTGGACTATCCCCGGAATATTCCCATAAGGGAGGGTTACAGACTGTCATTACAGAAAAGCCATTACAAATCGGGCCCGTAACACACTTCTCCGTGCGGGGCCTGTTACAATGGGCCGAATCCCACGTGGGCCTCTAGGTTGGGTGAGGGCGAGGGAAGGGGCGACTCCGTCGTAGGCCTTCGTCTTGCAGTGTAGAGGACGAAGGGTGGACCTCGCCGGTCGCTTTGCTTCCGTTGGTGCAGCGAGGTTGACGAAGGCTTGGAGAGAAGGGTAGCGTCTTCGCCTTCGCCCCAACATCTGCCCTTCGAGGGACCCGTTCGACTAAGTCATCTGGTGTCGAAGATGTCGCTAGATGGTGGAGATGCTGCCCTCACTCGAAGTGGTTCCGTGGGGGTTTTTGATATGACCGTTGATGGACGCAGTACTGTTGGACTGCGGGTTTTCCGAAGCGTCACGTCCTGTGTATAAAAGGGGGGCGGCGCGGGTCAGGTTCTCTTACTTTTCTATGCGCCGCAAAACCCTAGCCTCCTTTTGAAACCGTTCGCCCGCTCGCCTGCCCTCCTTGCTCCTGTTCGTCGGAGATCTGGCCCGCATCAAGCAGACCGCTCGCTGCCGCCGACGGTACGTAGCCATGCCGTCTTCTTCCTCATCTGCTGCAAACACGCCGCCAGCCGACGCATCGTCTGAGGATACCTTGAGCAACGTGGCGGCGATGGAACTACATCCGGGTGATACGGTGGAGTTCGACGTTTCACGGATTTCCTCGGTTCGCGTGCAGGATATGCAGCAGCTGGGGTATTTTGGCAGCGGAGTTGGGCGTGTCCCGGGGGCAGAGGAGGTTCCCGAGCCTGAGGGCGAGTTGATCGTGTTTGAGGCGTTTTTCACCGCTGGCCTTCGTCTGCCTGCACATCGCTTTGTGGCGGAGGTCCTACAGAGATTTGAGGTCCAGGTCCACCAGCTGACACCTAACGTCGTGGTGGCCCTGGCGAAGTATGTCTGGGCGGCGACTTCGTATGCCAGTCAGCCTTCTGTGGAGGTCTTCGCCAAACATTACTGTCTGCATTAGCAAAAAAGAAAAATTTGACACAAGATTGCACAGTTTGGATCGTGCACGTTTACGCCGAGGACCAGAAAGACTTCGAGGGAAGTCGTGGAGTTAGTTCCCTGTGCCCGCAATAACTGGGGCAACTGGTGGGATTTCTGGTTTTATGTTTCCGAGGGCGAAGTCGAAGACCACCCAGGGCTCCCGTGGCCGCGATGTGCTCCCATTATTATGTGGCGTACCCGCAATTTGAGGTGGCGGAGGATGATGAAAATGAAGGAGCCCTTCGGTGCGCTGCCCACATGAGTAGCGGGCGCGATTTAGTTGAGGAATTCATCGGGTACGGGGTATGGCCCTTGGCACATGGCTGGGCATTAGGCGAAGTATGCCCTCGTGAGATGCCCTCCCTAGGTGGGCAGCGAGTGCGAAGTCCAGCCTTCGCGTTGGATCTGCATGGCCGGGATCCCGCCCCGTTCATGCGTGAAGCGGAAGATGGGGCTACGCGTATTGTGGGGCGTTATGTGCCTAGGACGGAGGCCCTGCGGAGTTGGGATATCCGTTGATCCAACGTTCACCTGAATAGGGTCTTCGAGCTCAATCGCTTGCCATACGACGGCTATCCCGGGGATGACGCTGTCGACCGCCGCGGGAAGAGGCCAGTGGCCGTGACTGAGGAAGGCCCTTCGCAGGAGGCTGCCCCAGCCACTAAGAAGAGAAAACTAGGTACTGCAGTGGGGGGACTAGGGGTCTCCGATAGTTTTGCTGTGGAGTTGATGGGGACATGTGCAGCCCCCGGGGGAAGGATGTCTTCGCCCGAGCTCTAGGAGTCTTCGGCGCGAATGCTGGAGGTTACCGGGGTTCGATGGCCCAAGAATGTTCCGATCCCCCGCGCGCCTGGCGAGGACTTCTTTACATCTCGCATGGATCGTGACTTGAAGGTTTTTCCTTACGGACAGAATATTGCTGTTGTATCGGCAGTGATGGAGAGGGACCGTCAAGATGCTGCGCAGAAACGCCGTGCGGTCGTCAGGATCGTGGATCCTATGCGCGAGGCGAAGAAGGCGCGGGGGAGCGCGAAGGCTGCTGCCTCTGGCAGTAGCAAACCGGTGCCGGCTGCGAAACCGGCCGCTGTCGGGCACAGCAAGGCGTCGGCGAGTGCGAAGGCTGCCGCCTCCGGCGGGAGTGAGCCGCCCCCGTGCGGGCCCGTGAAAGAACGAAGGCTGCCTTCGCCGGCGCGACGTGTTGCCGACTTCGGCACGGACATCAGTGTTGATGATTATTTTGTTGGTAAGTGAAGTTTTTTTTGGCGCAACTAGGCCTTTAACCAGTATCATGGTACAGGGTCGGGTGAGGGGCAACTGGTTGTTGTCCCATCTCCGGTGGCAACCACTTCGCCGACGGCGGTGGTTTGGGCGAAGGGTGCCGCGTGGGACCCGTGGGCCACTTTCTGCGCGAGCGGCGAGATTCAGTCGGCTGCTGCCGCTAAGGACGTGGCGGGATTCATGTCTCAGCGACTGAGGGAAGCGTCGCAGCAGCTGTCACAGCAGCTGAAGCGAGTATGTTGTGTTGGACTTCGATGTTTATTGTTTTTATGAGGTTTCGGGTCTCATGGGTTTATGTCAGGCGGCCGACTTCGCCAACCACGTCGCGTCAGGTGCCTTGACTGTGGACGTTGCTGCCGAGGTCGAGAGTCTCCGGGCACAGCATGCGGATGCTGTGTGGGAGAAGTCGGCTGCGGAGAGCAAAAGCCGCAGGCTGTCGGAGAAGGTGGCCGCCATGGAGGCCGAGAAGACGAATCTCCGGTGCCAGCTGGCGAAGGAGAGAAGGGAGGCGAACAAGGCCATCGCTGATGCGCAGGCTGAGGCCAAAGTGGTGCGGGCGGAGGGCAGTTGTGACGGAACCTTCCAAGTCATTAGGCCCACCTACAGTTGTCCTTGTCCAACAGACATCAGACAACCCTGTAGATGTTCCTAAATCACTTGATAAGTTCGGTATCTTCTTTCTTACCTTTCCAGGAATGTTTCACCCGTCTTGCAGACATTACAGAACATCGGAAATATCAAAAAGCGGAAGTGATTACATAAACTTACATTTATTTAAAAAGTAAGATCAAGTTGCTTAGTACAGACCAGGGTTATAAACGAGTGCTGAGTAGTATTATTACATAACCAAGGGAGGAAAAACTCCTCCCGAAAAGTCTTTACATAAAAGTTTCTTATGGAGGACCCTGTCCTCCTGCATCTTCACTCTTGTTTTTTCTCATGTGAAACCACCTTGGTACAGAAGCAACAGAAATCTGCTACTTCCTCACCTAAAAACAACGAGGGAATAAACCCTGAGTATGGAATTACTCAGCAAGTCTTACCCGACTAAAGAAAAGACTCTCAAGGATATGCTGGTTATAAGGGAGTCAAGGTAAGGTATCTCAAGATCAAAGACTCTGTTGTTGCATAAATGCTTACTAAAAGTGGATCCTTAAAACTCCAATTTTATTGTCAAGTTAGGTAAACTTACCTACATCTAGAGTTCTTGCTAACCTAGCTCAAACACTTATCCTGAACTAGCCAAGTTCTTAATTCTTCCTTCATCTTCACTGGATTTCTACGTATAGGGCAGTGACCAAGTCTTCATAATCACGAAGGTACGGCGATCCAAATCGATTATACTCAGCTGAGGATCTCCAATCACATGACATATGTAGCACTTAACCCTTGCATATGTCAACCCGCCACCGGGTTTCTTAAGACCAGATCAAGTTCACGCAAACCGAGAGCACAGATACACCACCGTCCAGCCTCTTGCTACAGAGGGTACACACTACTCTCGCCACCGCTCCACGCCCATTTCGTGTTATCTTATTCTGGCCTTAGTCTGCCCGAGGCAAGGCTTACCCATGACGAGGCATGTGACCAGTTAAAGGGTCCTCGGTCATCAAGCCTACATCGACACGGTCCTTAATCAACTCAGACGGAGACACTACACCGAGACTCTCTTCTCGTGCAAGTCACCCGCCCGGTCTCAGCTTATCATTTCAAACCCAAAACTTGGTACCTCGCAGAGGTACATCTTTTCCGATGTTGAACCCATCACGGCCATGGTGGATTCACCATCAAGTTTTATTTTCAAAAACATCCCTCCCACTTTGCCAATCATCTTTTGTAAAACAAAACCTTTTGTTTTTGCTAAAGCAATACTAAGCATACGAAATCTTTTTGTAGAAACAGGGTTTCAAGGAAAGTGATCAAAGATCAAGGAAGTTAATGCAGGAATTGTTTAAGCATTCAACTCCTATCACCTAATGCATCAATCAAGTGAGAAAGATTTTAAAAACATCAAGGGAGGTGGCAAATGCATCGGGGCTTGCCTTCGTTAGTAGGTGCGTCAGGCTCAGGCCCGCAGATGTCAAAATAGAGACAAGACTCTGCCTGAGAATCCGAAGGTGGTGGTGCCTTCTCTTTAGTCACTTCAATTTCTTCTTCGTTTTCTAAACATAACCACATGTATATAAGTATGAATGCCATGTAATGCTCATGAGAGTGCAAAGATAATAAGAACTTGTTATCTAAGGTCTTGAATACAATTTTCCTTCACGGAACTCCGAGAACTTAGGGTTTCCGGAGTCAGTAAAGGACTTCATAGAGCAGGGGTGGGGGTTTTGGGTTCTAGTTATAAAACAAGGTCCAAATCAACCCAAACTCTACCCAAGGCTTCTAAATAATGTATAGGACTCATATAAAAAGTTTGGACATTTTTGGAGTTACCATATGGTTTTTAAAAATCTAGAACTAATACTTAAAACTACTTTAAATACCTTAAAATTCCTTAGTTAACTTAAAAATCATGAAACTATTTTTATTAAATACTATAGAAAATAAGAAGTCTAGGAAAATTGGTTTCACAATTTTAAGATTTTTCTACAATTTTCTATAGATTTCTAAAGTTCTACTGAAAAAGAAAAGAAAAAAGATTGAATAGTGCTGGGCTGATTCTAGCCCAGCCGGCCCAGTACCAGGGGGAAAACGCGCGCGCGCGCCTGCGCCCTGGCGAGTTTGCACAGAGACCCTCGGGTTTTTGGCTAACTGGGAACGAGTTCAGTTACTATTTAAATCAGTCACTGACAACTTGCACCGAGGTCCCTGAGGTTCTATTTCCCTACCCCGACTGGTCCACGACGGCGCTCAGCACGGAGAGGTCAACTCCGACGAGCTAGACCGGCCGGAGGGAGCTAAGACCGGCGCCCAGCTTCGAACTAAACCCAATTCAAGACCCAGAGAGGATTTTCCCCAACTTAATTGCACTAATGATCAAGTGGCTCGCTCTAGCCACGGTGACCGCGAGAACTATAGCAAGACTGCCGTGTTCCCGGCGACCAGAGGCTACTCTGTGCAATTGAGTGGGTCGATGGGCATCATAGGCATACGAGAGCACTTAAACAAGGTTTGAATCGGGCAGAGCTTTACCAGAACCGGCTGGCCACGGTGAACTTGGTTTCACGGTGTTCTTCGACTGATTTGGGGGGAATATGAAATTGGAGCTTGCTGGTGATCGGCTGGGAGCAATACTAGACGTGGGGGTGCGCAATGATGTTGCGAAGCTAGTCATGGGCTCAATTTATAGGCAGCTTCGTCGATGGCACACAATTGGAGCGAACAACACGGCGGCCGGAGGTGAAGACGAACGCGGGTGCGGTGAATACGTGTGCAGTGTCGTGGCAGTAATTCCGATGGTCGACAGGAAGCTAGAGGGAGTCACGGCGATGCGATGGCAAGGTTGGGACACGCGGCGCAAGACCGGAGAACGACGGTTCACCGGCGAGCTTATCGGCTCAAGCCGCAGGGTAGAGGGAAAGCACGGGGGGTCACCGGAGTGGAGTCCAGCTCACCAGCGGCGAAGATTCCCCCATCCCGTGATGTTATCCGTTAATCTCCAGCGCGAATCCGGGCGGCGGCAGCACGAATCCCTGCACAGGGAGGTCACCGGCGACGAGCGAGCAGTGCTGGCAGTCTGATCTTAATCAGGCTACTGTACCATTGGATTGGGATTCAGTTAGCCTGACAGTTGATATTCAGGCATGATTTGCTCACAAATCCCAATGAGAACATACTCCATGCTCTGCAGCAAAGTTGGAGAGCTATATACCATCTACATTTCGACTATAGTGATTGAACTCATTTGAGCACTAGATCAAGGTTGAATTCACACCCAAAGCTGGCTCTGTTACACTGAAAATCTGAATCTCAGAATGGAACCAGCCTGACAGCCAAATTTTAGGCTTAATTATCTCTGGATTTTTCTTAAGAACTGAGCTCACACTCTTAAGCAAAGTTGTCCTCCTATGATTGGGCTACAATTTTGATGTGGTGACCTAGGACAAAAACCCTATAGTTTGAAAGTCACAAAGCTCAAAAGTTGAGCCCATAACACTGTTTTTCAGACTTAGTATAGAACTCAATTGAGGTCTATTTTGCAATTAGGTTCAAAACTTAGGGTTTGGCTTGCAAATCATCCTAAATGTGAACCATGGGACTTTATATGTCTTGACATTGTAGTTTTTACACTTTAGTCCAAAAGTGGACTAATTTTGCACATAGGTCCCTAGGGTTTGGTTTTAGGGTTTTCTAGGGTTCAAATGGGGTTTTTGGATATCCCAGGGGCATAAATGTAATCCAAGTTTATTTTTGGGAATATTTCATGACTATTTCCCCAAAGCTTTCAAGTTTTCACAACTTGGGCTAGGTTTTACCCCTTTACTTCCTATTTAGGGTTAAGTTTCCTACATCAGGGGCCTATTTGCAAAATGCTCTAACATTACAACTTGTTTGAAATTTTACCTAGTGAATGCACTCTAGGTGTGTCAAACATATGCATTACCAATATTTATGATGCCATGCTCAAATTTTAGTTGAAATAACACCAGGGTGTTACATCCTTCCCCCCATAAAAGAATCTCGTCCCGAGATTAAAAGTCTTAGGGTGAGTAATGGAAAAGGAAATGTGTCACATTCTTATTTCCTTATTTCTGGTACAAGGCAGGGGGTGATGTGGGGTTCACTCTTTATTACAACAACTATACATACTTTACAAATTACATGAGGCTAAAAAGCCTGGGAAATTCTTATCTAAAAAGTCTTGAGTTTCCCATGTAGCCTCTTCTTCAGAATGTTGGTTCCACTGTATCTTATAGAACTTGAGAGTTTTTCTCCAGGTAACCCTGTCCCTTTGATCCAAGACTCGAATAGGGTGCTCAGAATATGTCAAGTCCGGTTCAAGGACAACATCTGTTACTTCAACGGTTCGATCGGGAACCCGAAGACACTTCTTCAATTGTGACACATGGAACACATTATGTATAGCAGACAAAATTTCGGGGAGCTGCAGTCGATACGCCACTGGTCCACATTGCTCAAGTATAGGGAATGGACCAATGTACCTGGGTGCAAGCTTCCCTTTAACCCCGAAACGCGATACTCCCTTCATTGGTGAAACCTTTAGGTAGACATAGTCCCCTTCAAGAAAATACAAGGGCATTCGCCGTTTGTTTGCATAACCCTTCTGACGAGCTTGGGCTTTCTTCATATTATGAATTATTTTCTGAACCTTTTCTTCGGCCTCCTTCACCATATCAGGCCTAAAGAAGTACCTTTCTCTAGGTTCAGACCAATTTAGCGGAGTTCGACATCGTTGTCCATATAAAGCTTCGAAGGGTGCCATCTTGATACTTTTCTGATAGCTATTATTATATGAAAACTCCACTAAAGGCAAACATTCATCCCATTTCTGTGAAAAGTCCAGAACACACGCCCGCAGCATATCTTCGAGTATTTGATTAACCCTCTCAATCTGTCCACTTGTTTGAGGGTGATAGGCCGAACTGTGGAGTAGCTTAGTACCCAGGGACTTATGAAGTTCTTCCCAAAATTTGGATACAAATTGGGATCCACGATCCGACACTATAGTCTTTGAAACACCGTGCAAACTGAGAATGCGAGCAATGTATAATTCCGCATAGGTGATGACAGGATATTTTACTTTAACCGGGAGGAAGTGGGCGATCTTGGTAAGTCGATCAATGATAACCCAAATAGAGTCATACCCCTTTGCGGTTCTGGGCAATCCCACAATAAAGTCCATACTTATGTCTTCCCATTTCCATGTCGGTATTGGTAGCGACTGTAATGGACCGGCAGCTTTCAAATGTATGGCTTTGACATGTTTGCAGGTGTCACATCTAGCCACATAGCGTGCAATCTCGATCTTCATCTTTGTCCACCAATAATGTTGCTTCAAGTCTTGGTACATCTTAGTGCTTCCGGGATGAATAGAATAGCGACTAAGATGTGCTTCATCAAGAATTTGCTGGCGGATCTCTTCATTCTTTGGCACCACTATGCGGTTATTAAACCATACGATGCCTTGATCATCTTCTTTAAAACATTTGGCTTTTCCAGTCCTTATCTTCTCACGAATGTGTTTCATACCCTCATTATTTCTTTGAGCATCAATTATCCTGTGTAAAAGGACTGATTCAAGCTTTAGCTGACTCAGGGTTCCATGTTGGACCATTCCCAGGTTTAGCTTCTCCATCTCCTGACATAAGGTATTGTCAGAGGTCTTCACCGTAAGACAATGACAGGAAACCTTACGGCTCAGTGCATCTGCCACAACATTGGCCTTGCCTGGGTGATAATGAATTTCCAGTTCATAATCCTTAATAAGCTCAAGCCATCGCCTTTGTCTCATATTTAACTCTGACTGGGTGAAGATATACTTCAAGTTTTTATGATCTGTATAAATATGACAGATATTCCCCAGCAAATAGTGACGCCAAATTTTCAGGGCATGAACCACAGCAGCTAGCTCTAGATCATGAGTTGGGTAATGTTCCTCATGACGGCGTAACTGCCTTGAAGCATACGCAATTACTCGGCCTTCTTGCATTAATACACAGCTGAGCCCACTGCCTGATGCATCACAATATACATCAAAGGGTTTGGTGATATCCGGTTGAGCCAATACCGGAGCAGTGGTTAATAATGTCTTCAATTGTTCAAAAGCTTCATTACACTTGAAAGACCAATTGAATTTAATATCATTCTTCAATAAACTTATGATTGGCTTCACAAGCTTAGAAAAATCTGGTATAAATCTACGGTAATATCTAGCCAGTCCAAGGAAACTTCGGACTTGATGAACAGTGGTCGGGGGTTTCCACTCCAAAATGTCCTTGACTTTGTTGGGATCTACCGCAATCCCCCTGGCAGATAAAACATGTCCCAGAAAATGAATTTCCTCTAGCCAAAATGCGCATTTGCTGAACTTGGCATATAACTGATGTTCCCTCAAGCGCGTTAACACAATCCGTAAATGTTGAGCATGCTCCTCTTCATTCTTTGAATATATTAGAATATCGTCAATGAAGACCACCACAAACTTATCTAGCTCGGGCATGAATACCGAGTTCATCAAATATGTGAAGTGGGCCGGAGCATTTGTTAACCCGAAAGACATTACCAGATATTCAAACAACCCATACCGCGTAGTGAATGCAGTTTTTGGTATATCCTCGGGCCGAATACGGATCTGATGATAGCCCGATCTGAGATCAATTTTGGAGAATACCCTCGCCCCAGTCAGTTGATCAAATAGGATGTCAATCCTCGGAAGAGGGTACTTGTTCTTGATAGTGACCTCATTCAGGGGTCGATAATCCACACACATCCGTGAAGTTTGATCCTTCTTCTTGACGAATATGGCTGGACAACCCCATGGCGACGAGCTTGGCCGGATGAATCCTTTCTCAAGCAGATCTTATAATTGAATCTTCAATTCTGCCAACTCATTTGGAGGCATATGGTACGATCTTCTAGAAATGGGAGCCGTACCGGGCTTCAACTCAATTACAAACTCTACATCCCTTTCAGGTGGCAATCCCGGCAAATCCTCGGGAAAGACATCGGGAAACTCACATACTACCGGAATATCCTTAACTTCCGGTACCATGACTTCATAAACTCTGCCAGTAGTTTTGTTTGGAATGGGGATGGGCAAGAGAATTTCTTCTTGATTATGACTCAACCTGATGGTTCTTTGTTCAGTATTGAGTGTTGCTTTGTGCTTGGCCAACCAATTCATACCCAAAATGACATCTATATCTTGGCCTTTCAGAACGATCATATTGGTAGGAAAGTCCCGTCCGGCCAATGTTACGGGCACTTGATAGGCCACTTCTCTAGTAAAGATTTGTCCCCCAGGTGAGTGAATTTTAAACCCCTCTTTTGATTCATGGCATGAAATGTGATGTTGCTCCACAAATTTCTTGCTAATGAACGTATGCGAAGCACCAGAATCAAAGAGAATGACAGCAAGATGATTGGCCACGAGGAACATACCCATCATTACCGGCTCTCCGTCCGGTGTAGTGGCCACTTGTGTATAATATACGCGTCCCGTCTTCTTGATATTTTTGCCCTTAGTATTTCCCTTGACTTGAGATGAACTCCCAGATCCTTGCTGATTATTTGACTGGTTCTGCTTGGGATAGGGGCAATCTTTGATGAAATGCCCAGACTTGCCACAATTGAAACATCCAGTTGAGGAGCTGGGTAAAGCAGGGAATCGAGTGCCCGGGGCACCCGACTTACTTGGGGCAGTGGGGGAATTATTGGGATGAATAATTATTGGCTGCTTAAAAGGGAAGGAGGGTGCACGAGAGCGATTCTGGTTAGAAGGCCGGAGAACAAACCGTTGCCTTTTCACCGGGCCCTGACTAGGCTTGTCTCCTCCAAATCCCTTAGATTTTCCGACACCTGCATACTTTGCTTCTACCTCCAATGCTGTACTGACAGCTCTTCCATAAGTAAGATCTATGCAGGTTGCCATTTTTATTTGCAGTCGATCATTTAACCCTCTCATAAAACAATTCTTCTTTTTCAGATCAGTGTTCACTTGATCGATTGCATATTGCGGCAGATGATTGAACTTATTGAGATACTGATTAACAGTATCCCCTCCTTTCTTTAGCTTCATGAATTTTTCTTGCTTCATGTGTAGAACACCTTCAGGTATATAATGCTCGCGGAAGGCCACTTTGAATTCTTCCCAGGTTATTTGATGATTGGCCGGTTGAACGGCCACGAAATTTCCCCACCAGGTACTGGCGGGACCGCGTAGTTGCTGGGCTGCAAATAAAGGCTTCTGGGTGTCCGAACAACGCAGAAGTCCGAATTTTTGCTCAATAACCCGAATCCATTCATCGGCTTCTAACGGGTCTTCAGCTTTAACAAACAGAGGTGGACGTGTCTCTGAGAAGTCCAAGTAAGAAGTTTTGCGGGGGCCCTGTTGATAACCCCGCCCACCTTGCTGCTGGAACTGTTGACCCGCCATCTCTCTCAGAAAATGGGTATTATCAGCGGTCGCATTCACTAAGGCGGCAATCGCCTCAGCCAGTGTGGGAGGAACAGGAGGTGGATTTGGAGTAGATTCCCTTCCACTGGAGGTTCCAGCTACATCCTAGGATCGGGTCTTGGATGGCATCTATGGCAACAAACATTTGAAAGCAAATATAATATACCAAAGACGAAACCATCCAAATTACATTAACTGTAACACCCCTGGTGTTACTATAACTAAAACTTGAGCATGACATCATAAGCATTGGCATTGCATATGTTTGACACACCTAGAGTGCATTCACTAGGCAAAAATTTCAAACAAGTTGTATTGTTTTAATGTTTTACAAATAGGACCTTGGTTAAAGGACTTAACCCTAAATAGTGATTAAAGGGGTAAAACTTAACCTAAGTTGAGAAAACCTAAAAGCTTTAGGGTAAAAGTCATAAAATGACTCCAAGAATAAAGTTGGATCCCACTTATACCCCTGGAATACCAGAAACCCTAATTGGAACCCTGGGAAACCCTAAAACTAAACCCTAGGGGCCTATGTGCAAAATTAACCCACTTTTGGGTTAAAGTGCAAAAACCAAGCCAAATAAGTATTTTAAGTCCTTTGGTTCACAAATATGTGGATTTGAAAGCCAAACCCAAGGTTTTGGACCTAAATGCAAAATAGACCTCATATGAGTTTTATTCTAAGTCTGGATTTCAGTGATGTTGGCTCAACTTTGGAGCCTTGTATCTTTCAGGATATAGGGTTTTTGACCTAGGTCACCACATCAAAGTTGAAGACTAATTATAGGAGAACAACTTTGCTAAAGAGTGTAAGCATAGTTGTTATGAGAAATTTGGAGAAAAACCCAATCCAAAACTGGCTGTCAGGCTGTTAGATCTGAAATTCAGTTTAGCAGATGACTGACATCAACTTCTAGCTCAAATCCAAGCATGATCCAGTGCTCAAATGAGTTTGATCTCTATAGTTGGATTGTAGCTGGTATATAGCACTACAACTTTGGTGCAGAGACTTGGACCTGTTGTCACATGAAATCTGGAGAAAACTGACTCTAAAATCGCTCGGTCAGAAGCCCTGATGAAGCCATGCCATGGTACAGTACCCCGAGCAGATAAGATCGCCAGCAGAACTATCCTCGCCGCCGACGACTTCCTCCGCCGTGATTCGTGCTGTGGTCACCGTGATTTGTGCCCAAGCTGATCCGGTAGCGTTCAAGCCACGTCGCCGTGGATAGGTCCGGCCGGTAAAACAATTCCGACCACCGTACTAGCTCGTCGCGGTGGAAACCGATAGGCACGCCGGTGAACGCCGCTTTCCAGTCGTGTGCCACGTGCCTGAGTACCTCCACCACATCGCCGTGATTCGTTTTAGCTTCCCATCGTCGCCGGAGTAACCGCCACGTCGGTGGACACGTATTTACCTCGCCCGGTGTTTCTTCTCCACCTCCGACCGCCACCGCGCCATCCAAAATTCACGGGCCACCGCCCCCGGCGCCTATAAATTGAGTGTGCCATAAGCTTCATAGGGTAGTCAAGCACCTCGACACCCCGTATTGCCTCCAGTTGTTCACCGACGAGCTTGAATTTCGCGTTTCCCCCAAATTGGTTTTCCGCCGCCATAGAATTGAGCTCGCCGTGGTCAGCCCTCCACAGGTCAGCCCCGGTCCTCTGCTACTTCGTTTGAGTACCCTCCCACCTCCTTGATGCTTGCCGAGCCACTGAATTGAACCGGGAGACCCCCAGTCGCCGGGAACACGATCATATTGCCGCTTTGCTTACGGTCACCGTGGCCGGAGCTCTATAGTTCATCAATAGTGCGATTAAGTTAGGGGAAGTAGTCAGGCTGACCCCAATTTCATGTCCGCCGCTCGGAGAACCCAGTCTTAGCCCCAATCGGCCGGCGTAGGTCCTCGCCGGAGCGCGGCGGTGCGCGAGCGCCGTCGGGGACTGGAAACACAGAATAGATAGAACCTCAAGGGCCTTTCTGCGAAGTGTCAGTGACCCCAGAAAATAGTAACCGAACCCACTTCCTGTTAGATAAAACCTCGAGGGCTTTTCTGCAAAGCCGCCATCGCGCGCGCGGGCGCGGGCGCAATTCGGCTGCTATTGGGCCGACTTGGGCTGGTTTCGGCCCAAGTCTATTCATTGTTTTCTTTTTTCTATTTCTAGCAAACTTTAGAAATGTATAGAAAAATGTAGAAAAATGCTAAAAATATGAGACCAATTTTCCTAGGTTCCTTATTTTCCCTAGCATTTAATAAAAATAAACTCATGATTTTTAGATCAAATAGGGAATTTTAGGGTATTTAAAATAGCCTAAACCATTGGTTCTGGATTTTTAGAAAATAAATAATAAGTCCAAAATTTCCCAAACTTTTTATGTGAGCTTTTCACATTATTTAGAAGCCTTGGGTAGAATTTGGGTTGATTTGGACCTTGTTTGATCACTAAACCCAAAACCACCCCCCCCGCTCCATGAACTCCTTTACTGACTCCAGAAACCCTAGGTTCTCGGAGTACCGTGAAGGAAAGTTGTACTCAAGACATAAATAATAAGTTTATGCTATCTTTGCATCCTCATGAGCATTCCATGACATCCATTTTTATGCATGTATATGGTTATATTAGAACACGAAGAAGAAGAAGTTTCTGAAGAAGGGATACCACCAACCTCTGATCCTCAAGTAGACAACTGCTTTTATTTCGATATTTGTGGATCCGAGTAGGACACACCTGATAACAAAGGCAAGCCCCGGTGCATTTGCCACCTCCCTTGATGTTTTTAAAATCTTTCTCACTTGCTTGCTGCATTAGGTGATAGGAGTTGATTGATTAAACAATTCCTGCATTACCTTCCTTGATCTTGATTACCCTCCTTGAAATCCTGTTTTTACAAAAAGGTTTTACTATGCTTAGTATTGCTTTAAAAAAACAAAAGGATTTGTTTTACAAAAGATGTTTGGCAAAGTGGTTGGGATGTTTTCGAAAACAAAACTTGATGGTGGATCCATCATGGCCATGATGGGTCCAACATCGGAAAAGATGTACCTCTGTCAGGTACCAAGATTTTGGGTTAAAAAGATTAAGCTGAGACCGGGCGGGTGACTTGCACGAGAAAGAGAGTCTCGGTGTAGTGTCTCCGTCTGAGTCAATTAAGGACCGTCTCGATGTAGGCCTGCTGACCGAGGACCCTTTAACTGGTCACATGCCTCGTCATGGGTAAGCCTTGCCTTGGGCAGACTAAGGCCGGAATAAGATACCACGAAATGGGAGTGGAGCGGTGGCGAGAGTAGCGTGTACCCTCCGTGGCAAGAGGCTGGACGGTGGTGTATCTGTGCTCTCGGTTTGCGTGAACCTGATCCGGTCTTAAGAACCCCGGTGGCGGGTTGACATATGCAAGGGTTAAGTGCTACATATGTCGTGTGATTGGAGATCCTCAGCTGAGTATAATCGATTCGGATCGCCGTACCTCCGCGGTTATGGAGACTTGGCCACTGACTTACACATAGCATTCCACTAAAGATGATGGGTTTTTTTTAAAGAAATTGGCTAGTGCAGGACCAGTGTTTGAACTAGGGTAGAAAGAACTCTAGTGCAGGTAATTTTGCTTAACTTGACAAATAAAATTGGATTTTTAAGGATCCACTTTAGTAAGCATTTCTGCAAAACAGAGTCTTTGATTATTGAGAAGCCTTACCTTGACTCCCATATAACCAGCATACCCTTGAGAGTCTTTTCCTTAGTCGGGTAAGACTTGCTGAGTAATTCCATACTCAGGGTTTATCCCTTTGTTGTTTTTAGGTGGGGAAGTAGCAGACTTTTGCTGCTTCTGTGCCAAGGTGGTTCCCAAAGAAGAAAAACAAGACTGAAGTGCGGGAGGACTCGGTCCTCCATCTAGGATCTTTTGTTTATAGCCTTTTGGGAGAAGTTTGCGTCTCCCTTGGTTTGTATAATTATTACTTCTATGCACTCACTTTTAGACTGGTCTGTAATAATATAACTCGAGCTTGCTTTTGAAATAAATGTAAATTTATGTAATTCGCTTCCGCATATCTTTATCTCCGATGGTCTGTAATGTCTGCAAGACGGGTGAAACGTTCCTGGTAAGGTCGGGAAAGATACCGAGCTTGTCAAGTAACTTAGGAACATCTACAGGGTGTCTGATGTCTGTTAGACAAGGACAACTGTAGGTGGGCCTGATTACTTGGGAGGTTCCGTCACAGCTGGTATCGGAGCGTAGCCCTTCTTTGCAGATATTATGAGGCATCTTCAAAAAGATTTTCAAAAGTCTTACCTAAAGATTCTTTTCTCTTCTTACCTAAGTATTCTGAAGAGTTTATCTTAAAGACCAGATAGGAAGAGTGCAATGTATAGAAGGTTGAATCAACTAAGGTTGATTCTGTACTTATTCATGCATCATGCTAAGAATTATGCTAATAACATTTTCCCCCTTAGAAAGATGCCGCCACGCACAAGGCTAACGGCACGTAAGTCAACGGGACCGATTGGAGTACCCCGGCATCAACTAGCCCCTCGACACGAAAGCAGTAGCAGCGGAAGTAATGATCCTATAGGAGACTTGGAAGCCGAAGTGCGTCGACTTCAAGCAACGCTGCAACACAGGACTAATGCTTGGATTGCAGACGGAGATAGAATCAATGAACTAAGAAGGGATATCCGTCACCTGCAGGATCAGCTGGCTGATCGGGACTTAGCACTTGACTGGGCAGTACAGTCTTGTATGTTGGCATGTGCTAAGGAAGCGAGGGCTCAGGCCCGAATTAAAGAACTTAGCTCAGCTGTCGACAACCTGCAGGTCTACTGCAATACGTTGCATGAGGAAGTCCATGTGCTATACTCACAACTACACCCTAGTGAGCCTGCACACTCTGCTGAGACGGAAGCCGGACCCTCTCACGTTGCGGGACGCGCGTTGGGTGGGGAGTTAGATCTTTTTGAACCCCCTCCTTCTTTGAGGTTGGTGGACGTCTGGACTCCCACACCTGACAATGAAGCCGCCAAAAGCAACGGAAAGCAGGACTAATGGTGTAATAAAGTAGAGTAGTGTATTGTAGGGTGTACTGTTGTCTAATAGGTTAAACTTTTGTAAAATGGGTAATGTATCCTGTTGTGTAATATCGAGTCTGTGTCATTACTCTTTATAGTAATGTAAAATGGAAGGTTTTCTTTGGCACATTATGTTTATTCAAATGTTTTTGCCTCAGATGCCGACCCGGACTCGCGGACAGGACGCATCCGGAACATCCGGGGGTCGGGATGTCACCCCGAATCCACCTCCAGTTCCACCCACGCTAGCCGAGGCAATTGCTGCCTTGGTGAATGCTACAGCCGACAATACCCGCTTCCTGAGGGAAATGGCGGGTCAGCAACAGTTATAGCAACAAGCAGGAAGAGGTTTTCAACAAGGTCCCCGTGAGACTACTTATCTGGACTTCTCCGAGACTCGTCCACCTCTATTCACCAAAGCAGAAGACCCGCTCGAAGCCGACGAGTGGATACGAGTCATTGAACAGAAGTTTGGCCTTCTTCGTTGTTCGGAAACACAGAAGCCATTGTTCGCGGCACAGCAACTCCGAGGCCCTGCCAGTACTTGGTGGGGGAACTTTGTGGCTATCCAACCGGACAACCATCAAATTACATGGAACGAATTTAAAGCAGCATTCCACGAGCACTACATTCCTGAGGGAGTGCTGCACATGAAACAAGAAGAGTTTATGAAACTGAAACAAGGAGGAGATACTGTTAATCAGTATCTCAACAAGTTCAATCACCTGTCACAGTATGCAATTGATCAGGTGAATACGGATTTGAAGAAAAGGAACTGTTTTATGAGAGGTCTGAATGACCGGATGCAGCGAAAAATGGCTGCATGTATTGATCTCACCTATGGGAAGGCTGTCAGCACAGCCTTATCTGTGGAGGCAAAATACGCCAATTCTGGAAAGAATAAGGGATTCAGTGGTGATAGGCCTAGTCAGGGCCCGGTAAAGAGGCAACGGTTTATTCTCCGGCCCTCTAACCAGAACCGTTCAAGTGCACCATCTTTCCCTTTCAAGCAGCCCATAATTATTCGTCCCAACAAAGCCCCTACTGTCCAAAGTCAGCCAGGTGCCCCAGGCACTCGATTCCCTGCTTTGCCAAGTTCTTCAACTGGATGTTTTAACTGTGGCAAATCTGGGCATTTTATTAAAGATTGCCCCTATCCTAGGCAAAATCAGGCCAATAATCAGCAAGGATCGGGGAATTCAGCTCCAGGCAGGGGAAGTACTTCGGGCAAGAACACCAAGAAGACGGGGCGAGTATATTATACGCAAGTGGCTACTACACCGGAGGGAGAGCCGGTGATGATGGGTACGTTCCCTATGGCCAGTCACCCTGCAATTATTCTTTTTGATTCTGGTGCTTCGCATACCTTCATTAGCAAGACATTTGTGGAGCAACATCACATTGCATGTCATGAATCAAAAGAGGGGTTTAAAATTCATTCACCTGGGGGACATATTTTTACTAGAGAAGTGGCCTATGAAGTGCCAGTAACAATGGCCGAACGGAACTTTCCTGCTAACATGATTGTTCTAAGAGGCCAGGATATAGATGTAATTTTGGGTATGAATTGGTTAACCCAACACAAGGCAATTCTCAACACTGAACTCAGAACCGTCAGGTTGAGCTATAATCAAGAAGAAATTCTCTTGTCTCTCCCCAAAACCAATCCAGCCAAAGCTTCTGGTAGAATATTTGAAGTCATTGTACCGGAGATCAAGAACATTCCGGTAGTATGTGAGTTTCCAGATGTATTTCCGGAAGATTTGCCTGGACTACCCCCTGAAAGAGATGTAGAATTCGTAATTGAGCTAAAGCCCGGTACAGCCCCCATCTCTCGAAGATCGTACCGTATGCCCCCTAATGAGTTGGCGGAATTGAAGCTTCAATTACAAGATCTACTGAATAAGGGATTTATCCGGCCAAGCTTGTCCCCATGGGGTTGTCCCGCCATTTTTGTCAAGAAAAAGGATCAAACCTTGCGCATGTGTGTGGATTATCGGCCCCTGAATGAGGTCACCATTAAGAATAAGTACCCTCTTCCAAGGATCGACATTTTATTTGATCAACTGACTGGGGCGAGGGTATTTTCCAAAATTGATCTCAGGTCAGGCTATCATCAAATCCGTATTCGGCCCGAGGATATACCGAAGACCGCATTTACGACGCGGTATGGATTGTTTGAATACTTGGTAATGTCTTTCGGGCTCACAAATGCTCCTGCCCACTTCACCTATTTGATGAACTCGGTGTTCATGCCTGAGTTAGACAAGTTCGTGGTGGTCTTCATCGACGATATTTTGATATACTCTAAAAATGAAGAGGAGCATGCTCAGCATCTACGGATTGTATTGACGCGCCTGAGGGAACATCAGCTGTATGCCAAGTTCAGCAAGTGCGCGTTCTGGCTGGAGGAAATTCAATTTTTGGGACACGTGTTATCAGCTAAAGGAATCACGGTAGATCCTAGCAAGGTCAAAGATATTCTGGAATGGAAACCCCCAACAACTGTCCACCAAGTCCGGAGTTTTCTTGGACTAGCTGGATATTATCGCAGATTCATACCAGATTTTTCTAAGCTTGTGAAGCCAATCACAAGTTTATTGAAGAATGATACTAAGTTCAATTGGTCTTCTAAATGTAGTGAAGCCTTTGAGCAATTGAAGACACTATTAACCACTGCTCCGGTCTTGGCTCAACCGGACATCACTAAACCTTTTGATGTATATTGTGATGCATCAGGCAGTGGACTCGGCTGTGTGCTGATGCAAGAGGGCCGAGTAATTGCGTATGCTTCAAGGCAGTTACGCCGACATGAAGAACATTATCCAACACATGATCTAGAGCTAGCTGCTGTGGTTCATGCCCTGAAAATATGGCGTCACTATCTGCTGGGAAATATCTGTCACATATATACAGATCATAAGAGTTTGAAGTATATATTTACCCAGTCAGAGTTAAATATGAGGCAAAGACGATGGCTTGAGCTCATTAAAGACTATGAACTAGAGATCCATTATCACCCAGGCAAGGCCAATGTGGTGGCAGATGCATTGAGTCGTAAGACTTCCTGCCACTGTCTTATGGTAAAGACCTCCGAAAACACTTTATGTCAAGAAATGGAGAAATTAAACCTGGGGATAATCCAGCAAGGGACTCTAAATCAACTAAAGCTTGAGTCAATCATTTTGCAAAGGATAATTGATGCTCAAAAGGATAATCTGGGCATGAAGCACATACGAGAGAAGATAAGGGCTGGGACAGCCAAATGTTTCAAGGAAGACGATCAAGGTGTGTTATGGTTTAACAACCGCATAGTAGTGCCAAAGAATGAAGAACTCCACCAGCAAATCTTAGATGAAGCGCATCTTAGTCGCTATTCTATTCATCCGGGAAGCACTAAGATGTATCATGATCTAAAGCAACACTACTGGTGGACGAAGATGAAGATTGAAATTGCACGCTATGTGGCTAAGTGTGACACTTGCAGACGTGTCAAGGCCATACACATGAAAACTGCCGGTCCATTGCAGTCATTATCAATACCAACATGGAAATGGGAAGACATAAGCATGGACTTCATTGTGGGATTGCCCAGGACCGCAAAAGGGTATGACTCTATCTGGGTGATTGTTGATCGACTTACAAAGATTGCTCACTTTCTGCCGGTCAAGACAAATTCCCCGGTTACTGTCTACGCCCAATTGTACATTGCTCGTATTCTTAGTCTGCATGGTGTTCCAAAGACCATAGTGTCGGATCGTGGACCTCAATTTGTAGCCAAGTTTTGGGAAGCACTTCACAAATCTTTGGGTACTAAGTTACTCCACAGTTCGGCCTATCATCCTCAAACCAGTGGACAGACTGAGAGAGTAAACCAAATACTTGAAGATATGCTACGGGCATGTGTCCTGGATTTCTCACCAAAATGGGATGAATGCTTACCTTTGGCAGAGTTTTCATATAATAACAGTTATCAAGAAAGTATCCAGATGGCACCTTTTGAAGCTTTATACGGACGTCGGTGTCGAACTCCGCTAAATTGGTCTGAACCTGGTGAAAGGTATTTCTTTAGGCCTGATATGGTAAAAGAAACCGAAGAAAAGGTTCAGAAAATAGTTCATAATATGAAGAAGGCACAGGCTCGTCAGAAGAGTTATGCAGACAAACGGCGAATGCCCTTATTCTTCTTAGAAGGAGACTACGTCTACTTAAAGGTTTCACCAATGAAGGGAGTATCGCGTTTTGGGGTAAAGGGAAAACTTGCACCTAGGTACATTGGTCCATTCCCTATTCTTCAAAGATATGGGCCAGTGGCGTATCAACTCCAACTTCCCGAAACATTGTCTGCTGTACATAACGTGTTCCACGTGTCACAATTGAAGAAGTGTCTTCGGGTTCCCGATCGAACCGTTGAAGTGACTGATGTTGTCCTGGAACCAGATTTAACGTACTCGGAACATCCCATTCGA
Source organism: Zea luxurians (assembly GCA_029449295.1). Classification (NCBI taxonomy): domain Eukaryota; kingdom Viridiplantae; phylum Streptophyta; class Magnoliopsida; order Poales; family Poaceae; genus Zea; species Zea luxurians. The sequence continues at coordinate 27,280,115 of JAOPSE010000015.1, forward strand.
GTTCTGGATCAAAAGGACAGGGTTACCCGGAGAAAGACTCTCAAGTTTTATAAGATACAGTGGAACCAGCATTCGGAAGATGAGGCTACATGGGAAACCCAAGACTTCTTAGATAAGAATTTCCCAGGCTTTCTAGCCTCTTGTAAGTTGTAAAGTTTGTATAGCTGTGTAGTAAAGGAATGAACCCCCACACCACCCCTGCCTTGTACCAGAAATCAGGAAATAAAAACATGACACATTTCCTTTTCCATTACTCACCCTAGGACTTTAAATCTCGGGACGAGATTCTTTTATGGGGGGAAGGATGTAACACCCCTGGTGTTACTATAACTAAAACTTGAGCATGACATCATAAGCATTGGCATTGCATATGTTTGACACACCTAGAGTGCATTCACTAGGCAAAAATTTCAAACAAGTTGTATTGTTTTAATGTTTTACAAATAGGACCCTGGTTAAAGGACTTAACCCTAAATAGTGATTAAAGGGGTAAAACTTAACCTAAGTTGAGAAAACCTAAAAGCTTTAGGGTAAAAGTCATAAAATGACTCCAAGAATAAAGTTGGATCCCACTTATACCCCTGGAATACCAGAAACCCTAATTGGAACCCTGGGAAACCCTAAAACTAAACCCTAGGGGCCTATGTGCAAAATTAACCCACTTTTGGGTTAAAGTGCAAAAACCAAGCCAAATAAGTATTTTAAGTCCTTTGGTTCACAAATATGTGGATTTGAAAGCCAAACCCAAGGTTTTGGACCTAAATGCAAAATAGACCTCATATGAGTTTTATTCTAAGTCTGGATTTCAGTTATGTTGGCTCAACTTTGGAGCCTTGTATCTTTCAGGATATAGGGTTTTTGCCCTAGGTCACCACATCAAAGTTGAAGACCAATTATAGGAGAACAACTTTGCTAAAGAGTGTAAGCATAGTTGTTATGAGAAATTTGGAGAAAAACCCAATCCAAAACTGGCTGTCAGGCTGTTTGATCTGAAATTCAGTTTAGCAGATGACTGACATCAACTTCTAGCTCAAATCCAAGCATGATCCAGTGCTCAAATGAGTTTGATCTCTATAGTTGGATTGTAGCTGGTATATAGCACTACAACTTTGGTGCAGAGACTTGGACCTGTTGTCACATGAAATCTGGAGAAAACTGACTCTAAAATCGCTCGGTCAGAAGCCCTGATGAAGCCATGCCATGGTACAGTACCCCGAGCAGATAAGATCGCCAGCAGAACTATCCTCGCCGCCGACGACTTCCTCCGCCGCGATTCGTGCTGTGGTCACCGTGATTTGTGCCCAAGCTGATCCGGTAGCGTTCAAGCCACGTCGCCGTGGATAGGTCCGGCCGGTAAAACAATTCCGACCACCGTACTAGCTCGTCGCGGTGGAAACCGATAGGCACGCCGGTGAACGCCGCTTTCCAGTCGTGTGCCACGTGCCTGAGTACCTCCACCACATCGCCGTGATTCGTTTTAGCTTCCCATCGTCGCCGGAGTAACCGCCACGTCGGTGGACACGTATTTACCTCGCCCGGTGTTTCTTCTCCACCTCCGACCGCCACCGCGCCATCCAAAATTCACGGGCCACCGCCCCCGGCGCCTATAAATTGAGTGTGCCATAAGCTTCATAGGGTAGTCAAGCACCTCGACACCCCGTATTGCCTCCAGTTGTTCACCGACGAGCTTGAATTTCGCGTTTCCCCCAAATTGGTTTTCCGCCGCCGTAGAATTGAGCTCGCCGTGGTCAGCCCTCCACAGGTCAGCCCCGGTCCTCTGCTACTTCGTTTGAGTACCCTCCCACCTCCTTGATGCTTGCCGAGCCACTGAATTGAACCGGGAGACCCCCAGTCGCCGGGAACACGATCATATTGCCGCTTTGCTTACGGTCACCGTGGCCGGAGCTCTATAGTTCATCAATAGTGCGATTAAGTTAGGGGAAGTAGTCAGGCTGACCCCAATTTCATGTCCGCCGCTCGGAGAACCCAGTCTTAGCCCCAATCGGCCGGCGTAGGTCCTCGCCGGAGCGCGGCGGTGCGCGAGCGCCGTCGGGGACTGGAAACACAGAATAGATAGAACCTCAAGGGCCTTTCTGCGAAGTGTCAGTGACCCCAGAAAATAGTAACCGAACCCACTTCCTGTTAGATAAAACCTCGAGGGCTTTTCTGCAAAGCCGCCATCGCGCGCGCGGGCGCGGGCGCAATTCGGCTGCTATTGGGCCGACTTGGGCTGGTTTCGGCCCAAGTCTATTCATTGTTTTCTTTTTTCTATTTCTAGCAAACTTTAGAAATGTATAGAAAAATGTAGAAAAATGCTAAAAATATGAGACCAATTTTCCTAGGTTCCTTATTTTCCCTAGTATTTAATAAAAATAAACTCATGATTTTTAGATCAAATAGGGAATTTTAGGGTATTTAAAATAGCCTAAACCATTGGTTCTGGATTTTTAGAAAATAAATAATAAGTCCAAAATTTCCCAAACTTTTTATGTGAGCTTTTCACATTATTTAGAAGCCTTGGGTAGAATTTGGGTTGATTTGGACCTTGTTTGATCACTAAACCCAAAACCACCCCCCTGCTCCATGAACTCCTTTACTGACTCCGGAAACCCTAGGTTCTCGGAGTACCGTGAAGGAAAGTTGTACTCAAGACATAAATAATAAGTTTATGCTATCTTTGCATCCTCATGAGCATTCCATGACATCCATTTTTATGCATGTATATGGTTATATTAGAACACGAAGAAGAAGAAGAAGTTTCTGAAGAAGGGATACCACCAACCTCTGATCCTCAAGCAGACAACTGCTTTTATTTCGATATTTGTGGATCCGAGCAGGACACACCTGATAACAAAGGCAAGCCCCGGTGCATTTGCCACCTCCCTTGATGTTTTTAAAATCTTTCTCACTTGCTTGCTGCATTAGGTGATAGGAGTTGATTGATTAAACAATTCCTGCATTACCTTCCTTGATCTTGATTACCCTCCTTGAAATCCTGTTTTTACAAAAAGGTTTTACTATGCTTAGTATTGCTTTAAAAAAACAAAAGGATTTGTTTTACAAAAGATGTTTGGCAAAGTGGTTGGGATGTTTTCGAAAACAAAACTTGATGGTGGATCCATCATGGCCATGATGGGTCCAACATCGGAAAAGATGTACCTCTGTCAGGTACCAAGATTTTGGGTTAAAAAGATTAAGCTGAGACCGGGCGGGTGACTTGCACGAGAAAGAGAGTCTCGGTGTAGTGTCTCCGTCTGAGTCAATTAAGGACCGTCTCGATGTAGGCCTGCTGACCGAGGACCCTTTAACTGGTCACATGCCTCGTCATGGGTAAGCCTTGCCTCGGGCAGACTAAGGCCGGAATAAGATACCACGAAATGGGAGTGGAGCGGTGGCGAGAGTAGCGTGTACCCTCCGTGGCAAGAGGCTGGACGGTGGTGTATCTGTGCTCTCGGTTTGCGTGAACCTGATCCGGTCTTAAGAACCCCGGTGGCGGGTTGACATATGCAAGGGTTAAGTGCTACATATGTCGTGTGATTGGAGATCCTCAGCTGAGTATAATCGATTCGGATCGCCGTACCTCCGCGGTTATGGAGACTTGGCCACTGACTTACACGTAGCATTCCACTAAAGATGATGGGTTTTTTTTAAAGAAATTGGCTAGTGCAGGACCAGTGTTTGAACTAGGGTAGAAAGAACTCTAGTGCAGGTAATTTTGCTTAACTTGACAAATAAAATTGGATTTTTAAGGATCCACTTTAGTAAGCATTTCTGCAAAACAGAGTCTTTGATTATTGAGAAGCCTTACCTTGACTCCCATATAACCAGCATACCCTTGAGAGTCTTTTCCTTAGTCGGGTAAGACTTGCTGAGTAATTCCATACTCAGGGTTTATCCCTTTGTTGTTTTTAGGTGGGGAAGTAGCAGACTTTTGCTGCTTCTGTGCCAAGGTGGTTCCCAAAGAAGAAAAACAAGACTGAAGTGCGGGAGGACTCGGTCCTCCATCTAGGATCTTTTGTTTATAGCCTTTTGGGAGAAGTTTGCGTCTCCCTTGGTTTGTATAATTATTACTTCTATGCACTCACTTTTAGACTGGTCTGTAATAATATAACTCGAGCTTGCTTTTGAAATAAATGTAAATTTATGTAATTCGCTTCCGCATATCTTTATCTCCGATGGTCTGTAATGTCTGCAAGACGGGTGAAACGTTCCTGGTAAGGTCGGGAAAGATACCGAGCTTGTCAAGTAACTTAGGAACATCTACAGGGTGTCTGATGTCTGTTAGACAAGGACAACTGTAGGTGGGCCTGATTACTTGGGAGGTTCCGTCACATTAACAAAAAGAGTAATGTACAGACTCGATTTTACAACAGGATACATTACCTAGTATACATTAGCACTACCTATTATACATCAGTACAACCTACAATACACTACTTTTATTTCTACTACTATACCACTATTCCTGCTTTTGGTTGCTCCTGGCAGCCTCGTCGTCGGGTGTGGGAGACCATTCATCGACCAGCCTCATAGAAGGAGGGGGCTTAAAAAGGTCTAACTCACCACCAAGCGCTTCTCCCGCAACGTGCGAGGGTCCGGCTTCCGACCCGACAGGATCCATAGGGGCACTGGGATGTAGTTGCGAATACAGTACATGGACTTCCTCATGTAGGGTATTGCAATACGCCTGCAGGTTGTCAATGGCAGAACTAAGTTCTTCGACTCGGGCTCGAGCCTTTGCTGCCTTAGCCCAAGCCACTGAACGAGACTGTACCGCCCAGTCGAGTGCTAAATCCCGATCAGCAAGCTGATCCTGCAGACGGTGGATGTAACTCCTTAATTCGTTTATCCTGTCGCCATCCGCGACCCACATGCTGGTCCTGCGTTGCAGTTCCGTTTGAAGCTGATTTACACGGGCTTCGAGATCCCCAATTGGATCGTTGCTTCCGCTACTACTATCCTCATCCCGCGGGGTAAGTTGATGACAAGGTACTCCAATTGGGCCTGTTGACTTACGCGCGGTCTTCCTCGTGCGCGGCGGCATTTCTCTAGGGGGAATATTTTTATTAGTATAATTCTTAGCATGATGCATGTGTAATTACAGAATCAACCTTAGTTGATTCACACCTTCTATACATTGCACTCCTCCTATCTGGTCTTTCATATAGATTCTTCAGATATGGGGGATAAGAATAGAAGAAATCTTTCTAGGTGAGTTTTTAGAAAATCCTTTTGAAGATGTTTCATAATATCTGCAAAGAAGGGCTTCGCTCCGATACCAGCTGTGACGGAACCTTCCAAGTCATTAGGCCCACCTACAGTTGTCCTTGTCCAATAGACATCAGACAACCCTGTAGATGTTCCTAAATCACTTGATAAGTTCGGTATCTTCTTTCTTACCTTTCCATGAACGTTTCACCCGTCTTGCAGACATTACAGAACATCGGAAATATCGAAAAGCGGAAGTGATTACATAAACTTACATTTATTTAAAAAGTAAGATCAAGTTGCTTAGTACAGACCAGGGTTATAAACGAGTGCTGAGTAGTATTATTACATAACCAAGGGAGGAAAAACTCCTCCCAAAAAGTCTTTATATAAAAGTTTCTTATGGAGGACCCTGTCCTCCTGCATCTTCACTCTTGTTTTTCCTCATGTGAAACCACCTTGGTACAGAAGCAACAGAAATCTGCTACTTCCTCACCTAAAAACAACGAGGGAATAAACCCTGAGTATGGAATTACTCAGCAAGTCTTACCCGACTAAAGAAAAGACTCTCAAGGATATGCTGGTTATAAGGGAGTCAAGGTAAGGTATCTCAAGATCAAAGACTCTATTGTTGCATAAATGCTTACTAAAAGTGGATCCTTAAAACTCCAATTTTATTGTCAAGTTAGGTAAACTTACCTACATCTAGAGTTCTTGCTAACCTAGCTCAAACACTTATCCTGAACTAGCCAAGTTCTTAGTTCTTCCTTCATCTTCACTGGATTTCTACGTATAGGGCAGTGATCAAGTCTTCATAACCGCGAAGGTACAGCGATCCAAATCGATTATACTCAGCTGAGGATCTCCAATCACACGACATATATAGCACTTAACCCTTGCATATGTCAACCCACCACCGGGTTTCTTAAGACCAGATCAGGTTCACGCAAACCGAGAGCACAGATACACCACCGTCCAGCCTCTTGCTACGGAGGGTACACGCTACTCTCGCGACCGCTCCACGCCCATTTCGTGTGATCTTATTCTGGCCTTAGTCTGCTCGAGGCAAGGCTTACCCATGACGAGGCATGTGACCAGTTAAAGGGTCCTCGGTCATCAAGCCTACATCGACACGGTCCTTAATCGACTCAGACGGAGACACTACACCGAGACTCTCTTCTCATGCAAGTCACCCGCCCGGTCTCAGCTTATCATTTCAAACCCAAAACTTGGTACCTGGCAGAGGTACATCTTTTCCGATGTTGAACCCATCACGGCCGTGGTGGATTCACCATCAAGTTTTATTTTCAAAAACATCCCTCCCACTTTGCCAATCATCTTTTGTAAAACAAAACCTTTTGTTTTTGCTAAAGCAATACTAAGCATAGGAAATCTTTTTGTAGAAACAAGGTTTCAAGGAAAGTGATCAAAGATCAAGGAAGTTAATGCAGGAATTGTTTAAGCATTCAACTCCTATCACCTAATGCATCAATCAAGTGAGAAAGATTTTAAAAACATCAAGGGAGGTGGAAAATGCACCGGGGCTTGCCTTCGTTAGTAGGTGAGTCAGGCTCAGGCCCGCAGATGTCAAAATAGAGACAAGACTCTGCCTGAGAATCCGAAGGTGGTGGTGCCTTCTCTTCAGTCACTTCAATTTCTTCTTCGTTTTCTAAACATAACCACATGTATATAAGAATGAATGCCATGTAATGCTCATGAGAGTGCAAATATAATAAGAACTTGTTATCTAAGGTCTTTGTCGGTGTTTCGAAACCCGGGGGGGTCTCTGGACCGACGAGTGAATTGTCGCCGCGTGCCCCAGCCCAGATGGGTCGACGCGAGGCGGAACGCGAAGGGGGGAAAGGAAGCAGCCAGAGGGAGGCAGGCATGAGAGAGCAGATCCCGCGGCCTTCGTGTTAGCCCCGTGCCTGAGTCGGGTGCGCTTGCGGTAGGGGGATACAAGCGTCCACGCGGGAGTGGGAGCGAGCGGCCTTGCGCGAGCGCCGTCCCGTCCTTCTCCGCGTGGGCCAACCCTCTGTAAGAGGGCCCTGGTCCTCCCTTTTATAGGCGTAAGGAGAGGATCCAGGTGTACAATGGGGAGTGTAGCAATGTGCTAACGTGTCTAGCGATGGTGAGCTAGCGCCCTAAGTACATGCCATCGTGGCAGCCGGAGAGGTCTTGGCGCCCATTTCGTGTGGTGTCGTGGCCGTCGGAGGAGCGCTGGAGCCTGGTGAGAGGTCAGCTGTTGGGGCTGTCGAGTCCTTGCTGACGTCCTCTTGCTTCCGTAAGGGGGCTGAGAGCCGCCGTCGTCACAGGGCATGCGAGGCGCCATCATTACTCGCATGGTGGAGCGAGCCAGATGGGACGCCGATCTGGTTCCCCGTAGCCCGAGTCAGCTTGGGGTAGGGTAATGATGGCGCTTCCTGTTGACGTGGTCGGTTCGTGCCCTAGGCTGGGTGAGGTGGAGGCTCCTCCGAGGTCGAGGTCGAGCCCCCGGGTCGGGCGAGGTGGAGTTCGTCGTCTTCCGGGGTTGAGCCCACGTCCGAGCCCTGGGGTCGGGCGAGGCGGAGTTCGTCGTCTTCCGGGGTTGAGCCCATGTCCGAGCCCTGGGGTTGGGCGAGGCGGAGTTCGTCGTCTTCCGGGGTTGAGTCCATGTCCGAGCCCTAGGGTCGGGCGAGGCGGAGTTCGTCGTCTTCCGGGGTTGAGCCCATGTCCGAGCCCTGGGGTCGGGCGAGGCGGAGTTTGTTGTCTTCCGGGGTTGAGCCCGAGTCCGAGCCCTGGGTCGGGCGGAGCGGAGTTCGCCATCTTCCGGGGCTGAGCCCGAGTCCGAGCCCTGGGTCAGGCAGAGCGGAGTTCGCCGTCTTCCGGGGCTGAGCCCGAGTCCGAGCCCTGGGTCGGGCGGAGCGGAGTTCGCCGTCTTCCGGGGCTGAGCCCGAGTCCGAGCCCTGGGTCGGGCAGAGCGGAGTTCACCGTCTTCCGAGGCTGAGCCCGAGTCCGAGCCCTGGGTCGGGCGGAGCGGAGTTCGCCGTCTTCTGGGGCTGAGCCCGAGTCCGAGCCCTGGGTCGGGCGGAGCGGAGTTCACCGTCTTCCGGGGCTGAGCCCGAGTCCGAGCCCTGGGTCGGGCGGAGCGGAGTTCGCCGTCTTCCGGGGCTGAGCCCGAGTCCGAGCCCTGGGGTCGGGCGAGGCAGAGTTTCCTATGACGCCCGAGGCCGGTCTTGGCTGCTGTCAGCCTCACTCTGTCGGGTGGCTCAGCAGTCGGAGCGGCGCAGGCGGCGCTGTCCTCTTGTCTGACCGGTCAGTAGAGCGGCGAAGTGACCGCGGTCACTTCGGCTCTGTCGACTGGTGGGCATGCGTCAGGATAAAGGCGTCAGGCCACCTTTGCATTAAATGCCCCTGCGATTTGGTCGGTCGGCGTGGCGATGTGGCCAAGGTTGCTTCTCGGTGAAGACTGGGCTTCGGGCGAGCTGACAGTGTGCCCGTTGCTGGAGGGGGCTGGTATGTTGACGCTGTCAACGGTTTGGCCGGAGCCGGGTTTATGAGAGCAGCCCCCGAGCCTCTGCACAGGGCGAGAGGACGGTCAAGGATAGACTCGTCTTTTTTACATACGCCCCTGCGTCGCCTTTCCGCAAGGAGGAGGGGGGGGGGAAGCGCCATGTTGCCCTCAGAGAGCGCCGAACATGGTGTTTCCGGTGAGCTGCTGGCGGGTAATCCGAGCGGACGCCCGTGCCCCATTTGCTAGGGGTCGGCTAGAGGCCCGGAGGCACGCTCCAAAAGTACCTGCGGGTGATCTGCCGGACCCGATCCCCTTTGACGGGGTCCGAGGGCTCGATGCCTCCCTCTGATGGGATTCCGTTACAAGATCGCTCCCGCTGGTCTCGGAAATGTCCTAGGGTACCTCGGGAGCGTAGCCTGAGCCTTGGTTGTGTATCGAACGTACCCAAGGTCATCCCTCGCTCTGTGTCTGAGGCGACTGTGAACCCTTTGAGGGCCAGCCTACGAACCCCTGATCAGTAGTGGGCACGGAGCCCGAGTGGCCTGAGGCGGCCGTTGAACCCTTCGAGGGGCCGGCCATCGAACCTCTGACCAGTAGTGGGTGCAGAACCCAACCGACCTGAGTCTGCCGTTGAACCCCTCTGAGGGGCCGGCCTTCGAACCTCTGATCAGTAGGGAGGCTCGGAGCCTGTTTCCTTCACGGAGAAGGGTCCTTTTTGGGGTGTCCCCCTTTCCCGGTCCCTGTTGTAAGAGAGAGAAAGAGGAAAAGGAAAAGGATACGGAGTCGAATGACGTGGCGTACCTTTTTCGACGCGGTTATTATGGCGAAGGCGAAGCGCCGCTTGCTTCTCCCGCCTGAGGCGCCGCCTGTCCTGCCGCGGAGTTAATGCGACGGGGCGACTGGTTCGCGAGGCGATCGTTGCGCGTGTGCGCGCCGTTCGAGGAATGGATCACGGGCGCACCGTCTTCACGCCGTGAGAGAGGGCTCCCTTGCTGCCCCTGGATGGGATGTGAGCTTGGCTGACGACATGACCGCTGCTTCTGCCCGCCTGTCACCACCATTACTGCCGGCCCATTTTTGACCGCATTTGACCATCGCGCTTGGCTGGCACTGCAGGGTTGCCTCGAGTCGTGGTATTGACTCCGCAGTCGAGGAGGCGCGGTAGTGGCGCGAGTGGCGGTGCAGTTGCTCACACGTAGCAACCGGCGCGCCGGTTGCATGACGCGTGGGCCTGGACCTCCATGCTGGGCTCGTTGGAGTCGAAGGGGCGCGCCCACTTGGCACGGTTGCATGCCGCCTGCATGGCTGTCCGCCCTTTCACCCGCTGGTCGGGGCGAAAGTGGAGGAGTGCTTGTAACCGCTGGGTGGTTGCATGCACCGCGCGCGCGTGGCGGTTTGGCTTCTTCTCCCCTGGACCGGCTTGCATGACGTGTGGGACCCAGCCCCCGCGACGTGGTGGGGAGAATCTTGGAGCGTGTTGGAGAAGACTCAACCCGCAACGGTTGAGGACGCAAGTGGAGAGAGTCGCCTTTAAAAGGGGGGCGACCCCCTTGGAGGGCAACTGTGTCTTCGCGCTCCCCTCATGCACCGTGCCTTTCCACCTTCCGAGCCCCGGATGGGGGACGCCCGCAATCCTTCCGCCTTGTCGTCGGAGGAACGCAACTTTGTGGAAGTTGGTACCTTTCGGCCATCGTTCGGCTTCAAGGATTTTCATCGTGCAGCCCGGCTGCATCCCCTCGCCGGCGGTCACCCAAGACAGTGACCACCAGCTTGATGGTGGGGAGAAGCGAACCGGGCTGCGGCCTCCGCCCCGCCCTCGGCTTCAAGGATCTTCATCATCCTTGCTGGGGCGGAGGGTGAGGCGAGTCGGGGGGCCGCCTCCGCGTGGGTCGGTAACCCTTTTCTTCCCCCGGCGTATGGGGAAGAAAGGCATCTTCCAGCTCCGCGGAGGCTTCCCTCAGCCACGTCGGGGTAGGCGGACTGCCGCTGCTCAGCCAGGGTGCAGCATTCCGTCCTCCGTCCGGACGATGGTCGCGCCGCGTGCGGGCCGGCCACGTCCAGGCCTTCCTCGCGCCGACAGCCGCGTTAGTGGGTCACCCAGCACGTCGTGTGACGCGAGGGCGGTGCTCATGTTCTGGGCGGCTCCAGCGAGGGCGAGGACCTGCCGGTGCGCTTTGAGGCGTCCAACGCCCGCTGGCACGGTGTTGAGGTGGTGGCAGCCGGAGAAGGCTTCTCTGCCAACGAGATTGCCAACTCCGCCTGTACCCCCGGGTCTCCGTCTCTCGGCTTGAATGGCTGGTTCTCGTCTTTTGTGAGCGAGAGCCATCCTGCCGTAGCACCCGCCTGGAAGCCGTTGCTGAAGCTGCTTCGCCGCCCGGGGCGGAGGTCGTCGTCGCCGCTGCCGGAACGGGCGACGGCGAGCCACCCGTCGGCCTTCTGTTGCTCCGCAGGCCCCCCCAATCGCGTGGGGTTGTTCGTACCTGCGGAGGTGGAACCGGAGTTCCGTTTGTAATGGCACTTTAAGTGCTGGTGTTTTGTTCAATGCGGCTGTAGAGGCCTGAACGTGTATGTATTTTCGGCACGGAGCCGTGTTTTTTCTTCATTTCGAGCACTAAGACTCGCCTTGTCGATTATCTGGACCGCTTCACCGAGCGTGAGTTGCCTCGTGCAAAGGTGACGAGTGAGGTATCCGTATCCCGGAGGAGTAAAAGTCCCTCGGCTCGGTCGGCCTTGCAGTCCGAGGCCCCTCTTGCTTAGTTGAAGGAACCCCTCGGCCGCTCTTCGATGAGCCAAAGCCGGAGGTAGCGGTGTCAGCACGGTCGGAGGCAGAGTTGGCTTCGAAAAGGAGGTGTGGTTGGCCAGAGCCTGGCCGGGTCGTCCACTGGCGGAACCGACGCCGGGGTTGAGCTGCCGAGGCCACAAGCCGAGCTGATGTCTTTGGGGGACAACTGGCCGAGGCCTCGGGGTGGCCGGCCGAGCCGCCTGCTCGGGCCGGATTCTCGAAGAAGACCCTGGCGGCGATGGCCCGGGTGTGGTGCTGATGTCGTCCTTCAGAGTGGGGGCCCTCCGACCGTGTTGCCATCCAAGGCTAGGTCAGACCCCGTCGAAGGTGTAGTTGATGCCGAGGGTGCTGCTGCCCCCTTCGGCTGTCGACGTCCGAGCCTGCAGGATCAGGTTGTCTTGTAGTGTGTGTATGTTTTCTGCGGCCGCCGAGGCCTAAACACACCGTCTTCGTGTTGTAAAGCTGCGTTTCTTTTCCTCTTGTTTCGAGTATCCGGACTCATTTGTCGGTAACAGAATTGTTTGTGCGGGCGAGAGTTGCATTTCACGGAAGGCGATGAGTGAGGTATCCGTATCCCAGAGGCGTAGGAATCCCTCGGCTCGGTCGGCCTTGCCGCTTACGCGCGCTCTTACTCGTCCATAGGGTTCTGTTACCGATGCAGTCGAGAAGGTCCAAAAAATCATTTCGGCAGAGGAGCCCTCGAGCATGAAGACTTGTTCGGTCCGCGGAGTCACTTATCCGAACGCGAGTTACTTATCGCAGAAGGTGATGAGTGAGGTATCCGTATCCCGGAGGCGTAGGAGTCCCTCGGCTCGGTCAGCCTTGGCTGCTTACGTGTACTCCGTCGTTTTCAGGATCCACTTTTGAAGTAGTCGAAGAGCACGAAAGGCATTCTGGTAGAAAAGATTTTTTTTCTTTTTTTTCGAGGAAAATTTTGACGCAGAGGGGGTTGCCCCCTTCTAGCCCCCGAGGGAGGGTCGGGCTTTGCCGAGGCAAGGCCGACCCTTCCTTGACGACCAGACTTGGTGTGTGAACGAGGTATACGAGCAACTTGAAAGCATCTTAAGGGTAGAAGTGACGTAGCTGTTGGATGTTCCAAGCGTTGTTGTAGACCTCGCCTTGGCTGTTGGCCAGCTTGTACGTTCCGGGCTTGAGGACCTTGGCGATGACGAACGGCCCTTCCCAAGGAGGCGTGAGTTTGTGCCGCCCTCGGGTGTCTTGTCGCAGCCGAAGCACCAGGTCGCCCACCTGGAGGTCTCGGGACTGAACCCCTCGGGCGTGGTAGCGTCGCAGGGACTGCTGGTACCGCACCGAGTGTAGTAAGGCCACGTCCCGAGCCTCCTCCAGCTGGTCCAGTGAGTCTTCTCGGTTGGCTCGGTTGCTTTGGTCGGTGTAGGCCCTCGCCCTCGGGGAACCGTATTCCAAGTCTGTGGGCAAGATTATGGCGGAACCACCCGAATTATTCCAGCTTAAGTGCCCAAGTCGCACCCTTAAAGGCAGCAACACACTTAAATCAGAATAACCCGTCAGTCCCTCGGATCTAGTCCGATAAAGCCACTTATCCAGGATCGAATACCACTAGCTCACTCGAAGGTGAGGCACAGAGAAATACAATAAAGCATAATACCATAAATTAAGAAAGTATCAATAGTGATTACATTATCGGAGTTTCAAAAGCAGTAACCATAGTTTTTAATGCAGCGGAAATAACTAACGGAGAAGAACCGAGCAACATGGCGAAGCCTGGCCATGTTACTCCTCCTGGTCCTCTCCTACGGAAGCAGTAACCCACTCGACCGTCTATCCCGGTGGCAAGAATGAAGGCCAAGTCACACCATCAACCAATCAAGGAGTACCTGCAAAAATTGTGCCACAAGCAAGGCTGAGTATACTAATACTCAGCTAGACTTACCCGGTGTGAGGAGTCTACTCCTCTACCTCTAGACATGCAGCTGTTTGGCTGAGGGGTTTGGTTTGCCAAAAGCACTAGCTGAGTCTAAAAACAAGTTTTAGCTTTTCAAGTTTTAATAGAATCCTTTAGACTAGATGTGAACCTGTCTATTCATACATGGTATCAAGCATTATATCAATCAACATCTTTTGCCAGTATCTCATTTCCACTTATTACTCAATACAGTACTGTCGGGGACCATAATTAGGGGTACCCTCAAGACGCCTAATTCTCAGCTGGTAACCCCCATCAGCATAAAGCTGCAGAGGCCTGATGGGTGCGATTAAGTCAGGGATCAGTCCATACGAGCGACTCGATCACGCCTCGCCCGAGCCTAGCCTCGGGCAAGGGCAGCCGACCCTGAGGTGTTTCCGTCTCGCCCGAGGCCCCCTTTTTACGGCAGACGCATCTCCGGCTCGCCCGAGGCCTTGCCTTCGTTAAGAAGCAACCCTGACTAAATCGCCGCACCGACCGACCGAGTCACAGGGGCATTTAACGCAAAGGTAGCCTGGCACCTTTATCCTGACGCGCGCCCTCTGGCAGAGCCGAAGTGACCGCCGTCACTTCGCCGCTCCACTGACCGGTCTGACAAAAGGACAGCGCCGCCTGCGCCGTCCCGACTGCGGTGCCACTTGACAAGAGTGAGACTGACAGGCAGCCAGGACTTGCCGAAGGCGCCATAGGAAGCTCCGCCCGACCCAGGGCTCGGACTCGGGCTAAGGCCCCGGAAGACGGCGAACTCCGCTCCGCCCGACCCAGGGCTCGGACTCGGGCTAAGGCCCCGGAAGACGGCGAACTCCGCTCCGCCCGACCCAGGGCTCGGACTCAGGCTAAGGCCCCGGAAGACGGCGAACTCCGCTCCGCCCGACCCAGGGCTCGGACTCGGGCTAAGGCCTCGGAAGACGACGAACTCCGCCTCGCCCGACCACAGGGGTCGGACTCCGCTCTGGCCTCTGCCGAACGACCTCCGCCTCGCCCGAGCCAGGAGCTCGGACTCGGCCTCGGCCATGCAGGACAGACTCGACCTCGGCTTCGGAGGAGCCTCCACGTCGCCCGACCTAGGGCACAAGTTCGCCACGTCAACAGGAGGCGCCATCATCACCCTACCCCGAGCCGACTCGGGCCGCAGAGAACAGGACCGACGTCCCATCTGGCTAGCTCCGCCAGATAGGCAATGATGGCGCCCCGCTAGACCCATGACGACGGCGGCTCTCAGCTCCCTTACGAAAGCAGGGGGACGTCAGCAAGGGCCCAACCGCTCCAACAGCTGTCCCTCCACCAAGCTCCGTTACTCCTCCGACAGCCACGACACCACACCAGCTGGGTGCCAAGATCTCTCCGGCTGCCACCTTGGCATGTACTTAGGGCACTAGCTCTCCCCCGCTAGACACGTAGCACTCTACTGCACCCCCATTGTACACCTGGATCCTCTCCTTACGCCTATAAAAGGAAGGACCAGGGCCTTCTTAGAGAAGGTTGGCCCCGCGGGAACGAGGGCAGGGGCAGGCGCTCTCTTGGGGCCGCTCGCTCCCCTCACCCGCGTGGACGCTTGTAACCCCCTACTGCAAGCGCACCCGACCTGGGCGCGGGACGAACACGAAGGCCGCGGGATCTCCACCTCCCTCTCGACTCGGCTCCGGCCGCCTCGCTCTTCCCCCCTTCGCAGTCGCCCACGCGCTCGACCCATCTGGGCTGGGGCACGTGGCACACTCACTCGTCGGCTTAGGGACCCCCCGGTCTCGAAACGCCGACAGTTGGCGCGCCAGGTAGGGGCCTGCTGCGTGTTGACGAGCAGTTTCCCGTCAAGCTCCAGATGGGCAGTCTCCAACGACCTCTCCAACCCGGGACGGTGCTCCGTTTCGGGAGTCTCGAGTTCATGTCTTTCGACGGCGGCTTTGACATGATACTCCTTCCACCGCCGTGCGACGGCGACAATGGTGGCCGACAGCCCGCCCGCTGGCGGCGGAATCGACGACGTCTTCCCCGCGTGGGGGAAGAACAACCTTCGAGCTCGCCCCATCCTCTCCCTCGCCATCGAAGGAGGAGGCGGGGCAACCAGGGCCGAGCGGGAGGCTGCGCTCCGTCGGCTGTCGAGCGAATCGACATCCCCAGCGCCCCAACGGAGGACGCGTCGGGCGTCACCCTCGCGTTTGAGGCGAAGGCGAGCGCCGTCCCCCCGCAACACGCCAACCTCGAGCAAGTGGACGACGCCGGCACGCTCACGGAGGGCCTGCAGGACGTCGCCCTCGTACCCAAGACGACGGCGCGATCAGCCCCCGATGTGACTTCGTCGCTCCTCGTCGACCAAAAGGTACCGACCGATTCCCATCCTTCGTCATTTCGACTCGACCTCAACCCGCCTAGCGACCCCGCTCTGGCGGGCGCTCACGTTGAGGCGAGTGCAACTTCTCTTGGGTTTCGTGTGCGGTCGCCTTGGGACCGATTGACGGGCGTCTCGACCTACGGGCCCTCTGGGTCCGAGGAAGATGACGACCCCAGCATCTGCTGGGATTTCTCCGGATCTGGCAACCCCAGTGCCATGCAGGACTTCATGACCGCATGCAACTACTGCCTCTCCGATTGTTCCGACGGCAGCCGCAGCCTTGACGACAAGGACTGCGGCCCGAGCCACGAATGTTTCCACGTCGAGCTAGGGGATCCCTCCGGAGGCAACCGTCTCGGCATGCCGGAGGATGGTGATCTCCCCAGGCCAGTGCCTCGCGCCGACATCCCGCGGGAGCTAGCTGTGGTCCCCGTTCCGGCGGGGGGTCACGACCCACAGCTCGAGCAAGTCCGCGGGGCGCAGGCCGGGCTCGACGAGGGGGCAGGAGCGCTCGAGTTGATCCGCCGGGACGTCGGGCAGGTATGGGCGGGCCAGCCCCCGGCCAAAGAAATACGTCACCTGCCCCAGGGTCTCCAGCACCGCATCGCCAACGATGCCAGGGACAGGCCGCCGCCCGCATCCAGCGGGACCGGTCAGGACCTGGCAGCCGCGGCGATGCTCCTCCGCTCGATGCCAGAGTCATCAACCACCAAGGGTCGGCGAATCCAGGGAGAGCTCAAGCATCTCCTGGAAGGCGCTGCGGCCCGGCGGGCCGAGAGCTCTGCCTCCCGAAGGCAGGGGTACCCCTTGGAACCTCGTGCCGCGACTTCCCGACTCATGCGGGAAGCCTCGGTCTACACCGGGCGCACGCGCAAAACCGCGCCTGCAGCCCCGGGCCACCTCGGCGACGAGCACCCTCATCGCGACCGTCGGGCCCGCCTCGACGAAAGGGTGCGCCGAGGCTACCACCCCAGGCGTGGGGGACGCTACGACAGTGGGGAGGATCGGAGTCCCTCGCGCGAACCACCCGGTCCGCAGGTCTTCAGCCGGGCCATTCGGCGGGCGCCGTTTCTGGCCCGATTCCGACCCCCGACGACTATCACAAAGTACTCGGGGGAAACGAGACCGGAATTGTGGCTCGCGGACTACCGCCTTGCCTGTCAACTGGGTGGAACGGACGACGACAACCTCATCATCCGCAACCTCCCCCTGTTCCTCTCCGACACTGCTCGCGCTTGGTTGGAGCACCTGCCTCCGGGGCAGATTTCCAACTGGGAGGATTTGGTCCAAGCTTTCGCCGGCAACTTCCAGGGCACGTACGTGCGCCCCGGGAATTCCTGGGACCTCCGAAGCTGCCGGCAACAGCCGGGAGAGTCTCTTCGGGACTACATCCGGCGATTCTCGAAGCAACGCACGAGCTGCCCAACATCACCGACTCTGATGTCATCGGCGTGTTCCTTGCCGGCACCACCTGCCGTGACCTGGTGAGCAAGTTGGGTCGCAAGACCCCCACCAGGGCGAGCGAGCTGATGGACATCGCCACCAAGTTCGCCTCTGGCCAGGAGGCGGTCGAGGCCATCTTCCGAAAGGACAAGCAGCCCCAGGGCCGCCCGTCGGAAGATGCTCCCGAGGCGTCTACTCCGCTCGGCGCCAAGAAGAAAGGCAGGAGGAAGTCGCAAGCGAAACGCGACGCCGCCGACGCAGACCTTGTCGCCGCCACCGAGTACAAGAACCCTCGGAAGCCCCCCGGAGGTGCCAACCTCTTCGACAAGATGCTCAAGGAGACGTGCCCTTACCATCAGGGGCCCGTCAAGCACACCCTCGAGGAGTGCGTCATGCTTCGGCGCCACTTCCACCAGGCCGGGCCACCCGCAGAGGGTGGCAGGGCCCGCGACGACGACAAAAAGGAAGATCGCCAAGCAGGAGAGTTCCCCGAGGTCCGCGACTGCTTCATGATCTACGGAGGGCATGCGGCGAATGCCTCGGCTCGGCATCGTAAGCAAGAGCGTCAGGAGGTCTGCTCGGTGAAGGTGGCGGCGCCAGTCTACCTAGACTGGTCCGACAAGCCCATCACCTTCGACCAAGATGACCACCCCGACCACGTGCCGAGCCCGGGGAAGTACCCGCTCGTCGTCGATCCCATCATCGGCGACGTCAGACTCACCAAGGTCCTGATGGATGGGGGCAGCTGCCTCAATATCATCTACGCCGAGACCCTCAGGCTCCTGCGCGTCGATCTGTCCTCCGTCCGAGCAGGCGCTGCGCCCTTCCACGGGATCATTCCTGGGAAGCGCGTCCAGCCCCTCGGACGGCTCGACCTTCCTGTCTACTTCGGAACACCCTCCAACTTCTGAAGGGAGACTTTGACGTTCGAGGTGGTCGGGTTCCGAGGAACCTACCACGCAGTATTGGGGAGGCCATGCTACGCGAAGTTCATGGCCATCCCCAACTACACCTACCTGAAGCTCAAGATGCCGGGCCCCAACGGGGTCATCACCGTCGGCCCCACGTACAAACACGCGTTCGAATGCGACGTGGAGTGCGTGGAGTACGCCGAGGCCCTCGCCGAGTCCGAGGCCCTCATCGCCGACCTGGAAAACCTCTCCCGAGAGGTGCCGGACGTGAAGCGACACGTCGGCAACTTCGAGCCAGCGGAGACACCTCCAAGCAGATCCGGATCGGTTCCGGGCTCGACCCCAAATAGGAAGCAGTGCTCGTCGACTTTCTCCGCGCAAACGCCGACGTCTTTGCGTGGAGTCCCTCGGACATGCCCGGCATACCGAGGGATGTCGCCGAGCACTCGCTGGATATTTGGACCGGAGCCCGACCGGTCAGGCAGCCTCTACGCCGATTCGACGAGGAAAGGCGCAGGGTGATAGGCGAGGAGATCCACAAGCTAATGGCAGCAGGGTTCATCAAAGAGGTATTCCATCCCGAATGGCTTGCCAACCCTGTGCTTGTGAGGAAGAAAGGGGGGAAATGGCGGATGTGCGTAGACTACACTGGTCTCAACAAGGCATGTCCGAAGGTTCCCTACCCTCTACCTCGCATCGATCAAATCGTGGATTCCACTGCTGGGTGCAAAACCCTGTCTTTCCTCGATGCCTACTCAGGGTATCATCAAATCAAGATGAAAGAGTCCGACCAGCTCACGACTTCTTTCATCACGCCCTTCGGCATGTACTGCTATGTCACCATGCCGTTCGGTTTGAGGAATGCGGGTGCAACGTACCAGCGGTGCATGAACCATGTGTTCGGCGAACACATCGGTCGCACGGTCGAGGCCTACGTCGATGACATCGTAGTCAAGACAAGGAAAGCCTCCGACCTTCTCTCCGACCTTGAAGTGACATTCCGGTGTCTCAAGGCAAAGGGTGTCAAGCTCAATCCCGAGAAGTGTGTCTTTGGGGTGCCCCGAGGCATGCTCCTGGGATTCATCGTCTCCGAACGGGGCATCGAAGCCAACCCGGAGAAGATCGCAGCCATCACCAGCATGGGGCCCATCAAGGACTTAAAAGGCGTACAGAGGGTCATGGGATGTCTCGCGGCCTTGAGCCGTTTCATCTCGCGCCTCGGCGAAAGAGGCCTGCCTCTGTACCGTCTCTTAAGGAAGGCCGAGTGCTTCACTTGGACCCCCGAGGCCGAGGAAGCCCTCGGGAACCTGAAGGCGCTCCTCACCCAGGCGCCCGTCTTGGTACCCCCAGCTGATGGAGAAGCCCTCTTGGTCTACGTCGCCGCTACCACTCAGGTGGTTAGCGCCGCGATCGTGGTCGAAAGGCAGGAAGAGGGGCATGCATTGCCCATTCAGAGGCCAGTTTACTTCGTCAGCGAGGTGCTGTCCGAAACCAAGATCCACTACCCACAAGTTCAGAAGCTGCTGTATGCAGTGATCCTGACGAGGCGAAAGTTGCAACATTACTTCGAGTCTCATCCGGTAACTGTGGTGTCATCCTTCCCCCTGGGGGAGATCATCCAGTGCCGAGAGGCCTCGGGACGGATCGCAAAGTGGGCGGTGGAAATCATGGGCGAGACAATCTCGTTCGCCCCTCGGAAGGCCATCAAGTCCCAGGCACTGGCGGACTTCGTAGCTGAATGGATCGACACACAGTTGCCGACGGCTCCGATCCAACCGGAGCTTTGGACCATGTTTTTCGACGGGTCGCTGATGAAGACGGGAGCCAGCGCGGGCCTGCTCTTCGTCTCGCCCCTCGGGAAACACCTGCGCTACGTGCTGCGCCTCCATTTCCCGGCGTCCAACAATGTGGCTGAGTACGAAGCTCTGATCAACGGATTGTGAATCGCCATCGAGCTAGGGGTCCGACGCCTCGACGCTCGCGGCGACTCGCAGCTCGTCATCGACCAGGTCATGAAGAACTCCCACTACCGCGACCCGAAGATGGAGGCCTATTGTGATGAGGTTCGACGCCTGGAAGACAAGTTCTACGGGCTTGAGCTTAACCACATCGCCCGGCGCTACAACGAGACTGCGGACGAGCTGGCAAAGATAGCCTCGGGGCGAACGACAGTTCCCCCGGACGTCTTCTCCCGGGATCTGCACCAACCCTCCGTCAAGATCAGCGACACGCCCGAGCCCGAGGCGCCCTCGGCCCCGTCCGAGGTAACCTCGGCCCAGCCCGAGCCATCCTTGGTTCAGCCCGAAGAACCCTCGGCTCCCGAGGGCGAGGCGCTGCGCATCGAGGAAGAGCGGAGCGGGGTCACGCCTGATCAAGATTGACAGGCCCCGTACCTGCAATATCTCCGCCAACGAGAGCTACCCCTCGACCAGGCCGAGGCACGGCGGGTGGCGCGACGCGCCAAGTCGTTCGTCTTGCTGGGCAATGAGAAGGAACTCTACCACCGCAGCCCCTCGGGCATCCTCCAGCGGTGCATCTCCATCGCCGAAGGTCAGGAACTCCTGCAAGAGATACACTCGGGGGCTTGCGGCCATCACGCAGCGCCTCGAGCCCTTGTCGGGAACGCTTTCCGGCAAGGCTTCTACTGGCCAACGGCGGTGGCTGACGCCACTAGAATTGTCCGCACCTGCGAAGGGTGTCAATTCTATGCGAAGCAGACCCACCTGCCCGCTCAGGCTCTGCAGACGATACCCATCACCTGGCCCTTCGCTGTGTGGGGTCTGGACCTCGTCGGCCCTCTGTAGAAGGCGCCCGGGGGCTACACGCACCTGCTGGTCGCCGTCGACAAATTCTCCAAGTGGATCGAGGTCTGACCCCTGAACAACATCAGGTCTGAGCAGGCGGTGGCGTTGTTCACCAACATCATCCATCGCTTCGGGGTCCCAAACTCCATCATCACCGACAACGGCACCCAGTTCACCGGCAAAAAATTCTTGGATTTTTGCGAGGATCACAACTTCCGGGTGGACTGGGCTGCCGTAGCTCATCCCATGTCGAATGGGCAAGTGGAGCGTGCCAATGGCATGATTCTACAAGGGCTCAAGCCTCGGATCTACAACGACCTCAACAAGTTCGGCAAGCGATGGATGAAGGAACTCCCCTCGGTGGTCTGGAGCCTGAGGACGACGCCGAGCCGAGCCACGGGTTTCACACCGTTCTTCCTGGTCTACGGGGCCGAGGCCGTCTTGCCCACGGACCTGGAATACGGCTCCCCGAGGACGAGAGCCTACGACGATCAAAGCAACCAAGCTAGCCGAGAAGACTCGCTGGACCAGCTGGAAGAGGCTCGGGACAAGGCCTTACTACACTCGGCGCGGTATCAGCAGTCCCTGCGACGCTACCACGCCCGAGGGGTCCGACCCCGAGACCTCCAGGTGGGCGACCTGGTGCTTCGTCTGCGGCAAGACGCCCGAGAGAGGCACAAGCTCACGCCCCCCTAGGAGGGGCCATTCGTCATCGCCAAAGTTCTGAAGCCCGGAACGTACAAGCTGGCCAACAGTCAAGGCGAGGTCTACGGCAACGCTTGGAACATCCAACAGCTACGTCGCTTCTACCCTTAAGATGTTTCCAAGTTGTTCATATACCTCGCACCCACGCAAAGTTTAGTCAACAAGGAAGGGTCGGCCTCGCCTCGGCAAAGCCCGACCCTCCCTCGGGGGCATAAAGGGGGGAAACCCCCTCTGCGTCAAAATTTTCCTCGAAAAAAAAATCTCTTTTACCAGAATATCTTTCGTGCTTTTTGACTACTTCGAAAAGTGGGTCCTGGAAACGACGGAGTACACGTAAGCAGTCAAGGCTGACCGAGCCGAGGGAATCCTACGCCTCCGGGATACGGATACCTCACTCATCACCTTCTGCGATAAGTAACTCGCGTTCGGGTAAAGTGGCTCCGCGGATCGAACAAGTCTTTACGTTCGGAAGCCCTTCTGCCAAAGCGATCCTTCGAGCCTTCTCGACCGAGTCGGTGACAGGGCCTCATGGACGGGTGAAAGTACGCGTAAGCGGCAAGGCCGACCGAGCCGAGGGACTCCCACGCCCCGGGATACGGATACCTCACTCATCACCTTCCGCGAGAAGCAACTCTCGCTCGCACAAACATCCCTGTTACCGACAAAGAGTCCAGATACTCGAAACAAGAGGAAAAGAGACGCAGCTTTACAACGCAGCAAGGGTGTGTGTTCTGGCCTCGACGGCCGCACAAGGCAAACGCTACAAGACAATCTGATCCTGCAGGCTCGGGTCTTGACGCTGGAAGGGGGCAGCAACACCCTCGGCATCGACGGCACCTTCGGCGAGGCCCGACCTAGCCTCGGACGGCGACGCGGTCCGGGGGTCTCCGCTCCGAAGGACGATGTCATCACCACGCCCGGGCAATCGCTGTCAGGGACTTCTCCGGGAATCCGGTCCGAGCAGGCGGCTCAGCCGGTCACCCCTGGGGCCTCGGCCAACCATCTTCCGAGGGCGCCAGCCCGGTCCGAAGCCTCGGCTGATCAACTCCGACGTCGATCCTGCCAACGGCAACCCGGCTAGGCTCCGGCCAACCAGGTTTCATTTTCGAGCCAACTCCGCCTCTGTTCATACTGATATCGCTACCCCTGGCCTCGGCTCGTCGAAGAGCGGCCGAGGGGTCTCTTTAACTAAGCTAGAGGAACCTCGGACAGCAAGGCCGACCGAGCCCAGGGACTCCTACGCCTCCGGGATACGGATACCTCGCTCGTCACCTTGACACGGGGTGACTCATGCTTGGTGAAGCGGTTCAGATAGTCAGCAGGCGAGTCTTAGTGCTCAAAAATGAGGAAAAAACACGGCTTCGTGCCAAAGTTACATATATGTTCAGGCCCCGAAAGCCGAAATGAACAGAAAATCCTGGCATTCGAAGTGCCATTACAAACGGAACTCCGGTTCCCCCTCCGTAGGTACGAACAACCCCACTCGGTAGGGGTGAGCCTGCGGAGCAACGGAAGACCGACGAACGGCACGTCATCGCCCGCCCCGACAGCGGCGACGATGAAGACTTCTGTCCCGGGGGGCCGAACAGCAGCAGTGATGACCTCGGGGCGGATGCTGCTGCTGGGAGGCCCCCGCCCATGCCCGAACTCGAGAGGCAAGGACGGGCAGAAGGCCGTAGAGTCGGAGGTCGGTCTACGGGTGGCGCCGGCAAACTCGCCGGCGGCGGAACCTCTTCCAGCTGCCGTGGCGGGAGGCGGCGCCGGGAGCGGCTCCGAAGCCGCTCGGCTCAGCGAGCCGGGCACGGTGCAGCTGTCAGCGCCACGGACGACTCCCGCGCTTCCCCCCGATCGCTGAGGGAAGGAGCGGGCCACCGCCCACGCAGGGGCCAACCCCAACTCGGCACACTCCCCTCCTCAGCCCTGGTGATGAAAATCCTTGAGGCTGAGGGAGGGGCAGAGGCCACAGCCCGGCTCGCTTTCCCCCACCATCAAACTGGAGGTCACCATCTTGGGTGACCGCCGGTGGAGGGGTGCAGCCGGGCTGCATGATGAAAATCCTTGAAGCCGAACGGCGGCTGAAAGGTACCAACTCCCATGGAGTCGCGTTCCTCCAACGATGAGGCGAAAAGACAGCGGTTTCCCCCATCCGGGGGTGTGGAAGGCGGAAAAATACAGTGCATAAGGGAGAAGGAAGACGTGGTCGCCTTATGGAAGGGGGTCGCCCTCCTTTTAAAGGCGACTCTCCCTGCTTGCGCCCCAGACCGTCACGGGCCGAGTCTTCTCCAACACGCTCCAAGGCACTCCCCTGCGGCGCGGGGGCTGGGTCCCGCATGTCATGCAGACCGGCTCCGGGCAGAAGAAGCCAAACCGCCGCGCACGGCGCACGCAACCGCCCAGCGGTTACAAGTGACCCTCCACTTTTGCCCAGACCAACGGGCGAAGGGGGCAGGCGGCCGTGCAGGCGGCATGCAACCGCGCCAAGTGGACGCGCCTCTCCGACTCCTGACATGCCAGCACGGAGGCCCAAGCCCACGCGTCGCGCGATCGGCGCGCCGGATGCTGCATGCAAGCAACTGTACCACTTGCGCCACCACCGCGCCTCCTCGATTGCGGAACCGATACCGCGACCCGAGGCGACTCAGCGCGCGACCCAACAGCGCCAGCCTGACGCAGCGGTCAAACACGGTCAAAAGTGGGTCGGCAGTAATGACGGTGGCAGGCACACGGGAGCAGCGGTCACACCGTCAGCTAAGCTCACGTCCCATCCGGAGCCAGCGAGAAGACCCCCTCTCACGGCGTGAAGACGACGCGCCCGTGACCCGTCCCTCGAACGGCTCGCGCACGCGCAACGGTAGCCTCGCCAACTACTCGCCCCGTCGCATTAACTCCGCAGCTGGACAGGCGGCGCTTCTGGCAGGAGCAGCTGGCGACGCTTCGCCTTCGCCAAAACAACCGCGCCAAAAAAGGTACGCCGCGTCGTTCAATTTCGTATCCTTTTTCCTTTTTCCTCTTTCTCTATCTCTTGCAACAGGGACCGGGAAAGGGGATACCCCTGAAGGGATCCTTCCCCGTGAAGGAACTAGGCTCCGAGCCTCCTTACTGATCAGGGGTTCGAAGGCTGGCCCCCCGAAGGGTTCAACAGCCGCCTCAGATCGCGTGGGCACGACACCCACTACTGGTCAAAGGTTCGAAGGTTGGCCTCCCGAAAGGTTCCACGGCCGCCTCAGGCTACTCGGGCTCCGCGCCCATTACTGATCAGGGGTTCGAAGGCTGGCCCCCCGAAGGGTTCACAGTCGCCTCAGACACCGAGCGAGGGATGACCAGGGGTACGTTCGATACATAACCGAGGCTCGGGCTGCGCTCCTGAGGTACCCTAGGACATTTCTGAGACCAGCGGGAACGATCCTGTAACGGAATCCCATCGGAGGGAGGCATCGAGCCCTCGGACCCCGTCGCCAGGGGACCGGGTCCGGCAGATCACCCGCAGGTACTTTTGGGCGTGCCTCCGGGCCCCTAGCCGACCCCCAACGAACAGGGCACGGACGTCCACTCGGATTACCCGCTTGCAGCTCACCAGAGACACCATGTTCGGTGCCCATCGAGGGTAACATGGCGCTCTCCCCCCTCCTCCTTGCGGAAAGGCGACGTAGGGGCGTATGTAAAAAAGCCGAGTCTGTCCCTGATCGTCCTCTCGCCCTGTGCGGAGGCTCGGGGGCTGCTCTCGCAAACCCGGCTCCAGCCAAACCGTTGACAGCGTCAACGTACCAGCCCAAGAACTTGGGCCCCGATAGTGCACCCGGGCTACGGCCAGTTCGCATGAGGGAACCACCAGACCAGCTGAAGCGTTACGCAAGGCATTAAGACCTCGAAGGAGTGAAACCACTCCTCCGAGGCCTCGGGGGCTACACCCGGCGGGTGCGCTCGCGCGCACCCACCGGAACAAAATGCAACCGAGAAAGGCTGGTCCCCTTGCAAAAAAGTGCGACGAAAGCCTCCAAGCGAGTGCTAACACTCCCTTCGAGGCTCGGGGGCTACTGTCGGGGACCATAATTAGGGGTACCCTCAAGACGCCTAATTCTCAGCTGGTAACCCCCATCAGCATAAAGCTGCAGAGGCCTGATGGGTGCGATTAAGTCAGGGATCAGTCCATACGAGCAACTCGATCACGCCTCGCCCGAGCCTAGCCTCGGGCAAGGGCAGCCGACCCTGAGGTGTTTCCGTCTCGCCCGAGGCCCCCTTTTTACGACAGACGCATCTCCGGCTCGCCCGAGGCCTTGCCTTCGTTAAGAAGCAACCCTGACTAAATCGCCGCACCGACCGACCGAGTCACAGGGGCATTTAACGCAAAGGTAGCCTGGCACCTTTATCCTGACGCGCGCCCTCTGGCAGAGCCGAAGTGACCGCCGTCACTTCGCCGCTCCACTGACCGGTCTGACAAAAGGACAGCGCCGCCTGCGCCGTCCCGACTGCGGTGCCACTTGACAAGAGTGAGACTGACAGGCAGCCAGGACTTGCCGAAGGCGCCATAGGAAGCTCCGCCCGACCCAGTGCTTGGGCTCGGGCTAAGGCCCCGGAAGACGGCGAACTCCGCTCCGCCCGACCCAGGGCTCGGACTCGGGCTAAGGCCCCGGAAGACGGCGAACTCCGCTCCGCCCGACCCAGGGCTCGGACTCGGGCTAAGGCCCCGGAAGACGGCGAACTCCGCTCCGCCCGACCCAGGGCTCGGACTCAGGCTAAGGCCCCGGAAGACGGCGAACTCCGCTCCGCCCGACCCAGGGCTCGGACTCGGGCTAAGGCCCCGGAAGACGACGAACTCCGCCTCGCCCGACCACAGGGGTTGGACTCCGCTCTGGCCTCTGCCGAACGACCTCCGCCTCGCCCGAGCCAGGAGCTCGGACTCGGCCTCGGCCATGCAGGACAGACTCGACCTTGGCTTCGGAGGAGCCTCCACGTCGCCTGACCTAGGGCACAAGTCCGCCACGTCAACAGGAGGCGCCATCATCACCCTACCCCGAGCCGACTCGGGCCGCAGAGAACAGGACCGACGTCCCATCTGGCTAGCTCCGCCAGATAGGCAATGATGGCGCCCCGCTAGACCCATGACGACGGCGGCTCTCAGCTCCCTTACGGAAGCAGGGGGACGTCAGCAAGGGCCCAACCGCTCCGACAGCTGTCCCTCCACCAGGCTCCGTTACTCCTCCGACAGCCACGACACCACACCAGCTGGGTGCCAAGATCTCTCCGGCTGCCACCTTGGCATGTACTTAGGGCACTAGCTCTCCCCCGCTAGACACGTAGCACTCTGCTGCACCCCCATTGTACACCTGGATCCTCTCCTTACGCCTATAAAAGGAAGGACCAGGGCCTTCTTAGAGAAGGTTGGCCCCGCGGGAACGAGGGCAGGGGCAGGCGCTCTCTTGGGGCCGCTCGCTCCCCTCACCCGCGTGGACGCTTGTAACCCCCTACTGCAAGCGCACCCGACCTGGGCGCGGGACGAACACGAAGGCCGCGGGATCTCCACCTCCCTCTCGACTCGGCTCCGGCCGCCTCGCTCTTCCCCCCTTCGCGCTCGCCCACGCGCTCGACCCATCTGGGCTGGGGCACGCGGCACACTCACTCGTCGGCTTAGGGACCCCCCGGTCTCGAAACACCGACAAGTACAATGGATCAAGCAGTCTCATTAGCTGCGAGAAGCAGACGATTCGAATCGAGTTTTAACCTTGCAAGGTAAACCTAAACACACGACATGTCAGGGCACTCCATCCCCACACATGTCAACCATCCCCATCGATTCCCCGTTCGCGTCCAGGCCTCACCGCCTTGGCATACAATGCTCCATTGACCCCGACCGCCGCCGTGCAGTGGCCGCACTTGTACCCACCATATCTAGAATGGGAGACCCAGTCTCAGGACAAGTGAGGGATAAAGTCCGCGCCCGGCTTCACTCAGGTACTAGGTTTACCGGTTGCCATATTTCCCGACATGTGTGTAGTACATTCAAACGCTTGACACAGGTATCCGCGCGTTAATCCTTATTCCAATTTCGTCTCATAGACAACGCATCCCCATGGATCCGTGTCCACAGACCATCATCATTCTGTTATCAAAATGGATACAACCAATTCCTGACCTCGCGCGAGTGCTAGAAAAATCACTCGACTTCTACCGAGATCCTGATTTAGCATAGCAGCTACTCGACCTAGCATACTAGTATCCATCTCAAAAGGAATCCTGAGTTCATGCAACTAGGGTTTCAAGCAACTCCTACACTTAAGTGCACGGTACAAGCCTACAAACATTAAGTGTAGTAAAATAGGATATATAAACGGTTATGCATAAAACCGGGGCTTGCCTTCAATTCAACACTTAGATAGTGTTTGCTGGGTGAGGTGCTCGCTTGGCGAGCATCCACTGGTTAAGTCCATCCTTCCTTGGGTCGTCCACCGACTGCACCTTGTGGTTGGCACCATATCACTAGCACGATCATCCTCTC
Organism: Zea luxurians; assembly: GCA_029449295.1. Taxonomy (NCBI): domain Eukaryota; kingdom Viridiplantae; phylum Streptophyta; class Magnoliopsida; order Poales; family Poaceae; genus Zea; species Zea luxurians. The sequence continues at coordinate 27,308,228 of JAOPSE010000015.1, forward strand.
TTGGTCCTAAATGAGATGCAAGATGCATATGTATGAATATGATAAAAAAATACCACAAGATATACAAAGACACAGTAGCGAACTAACATTAATTTAGAAGACACCGTAAACCACCACACGTTAGCATTAGTTATCTACACGTCATCGGGCATACGTAGCCGCTACCACTGGAAAGATGATGACACTTATTTTACTTAACCAATACAAACATGACCACACAAGCATGAGCACAAGTGTTTACCACGTTCACTTTAATCATTCATTGGCTACTTATTATTAAACTTAATTAAGTACACCTAAATTTGCTAGGACTTATATATAGACAAACATAGTTAAAAAGGAATAGTTACTTAATCGGGTTGTACAATTGTTCGCAATACTCTAATGCAAGCATACATCCAAGGACACACAAGAAAGTGATAGTCTAATCACACTGCTTATTATACTAATCTATTGAGGTTGGTTATTTATTAATACTCAGATTAGCAGCACAATTATTAGAAATGGTAACATCTCATTAATTTTGTTTTTCGTCCATATAGTGACAGTTGCTAAACTGACGTTGATCGAAGCTAATTTCTTACTAGACGTCAACCATTTAATTTACTACTGCACTAGTTACTTATATATCTCTAATTATATAATCTACTAATATAGGGATCATGAGATAACACTATCAATCATACTCAAGCAAAACAGGAGGGTAGAGCAATCAACCACAATCAACAAGATTAGGACAGCAGCACAACATTTACTCGTTTCAGTCGTAACTCACAAGATATTCATCTAAAAATAGTGATAAAATACTTTCTGTCAAGTCTAAGAAGTTCTCTACAACTTTAGTATTGTTATCTTAAGGTGATTAGACACTTAATAAGGTTAAATAGTGATAAACGACAGCTTTATTCAGATTTGGGCAGATTCAGTCTTCAGACTTTAAACATCCATAACTTAATATTCAGATCACCAAAAAGAGTGATCCAAGACTTTTTAGAAAGCTTGGCAAAAGCACTATATAACTTTTATAATCACCAAGAAGTGATTCCAGGTTTAATCAAATCAAATATTACAGTGTTCAAAATCTGTTCTGACAGTGGACAGAACACAACAACCATTTTGTAAAATTCATAACTCTTAAACTGTCAGGCCTATGGTTGTGAAATTTTAACACAACCAAGATAAGAAAAGCATCTACAACTTTCTTATAACGACCATGAACATATTGTAACATTAAATTAGGCAAACAATGCAGTTTCTGAAATCTGTACAGAATTTGGGCAGATTCAGTTACTGAATTTGTGAAAAGTATAGCTTCTAAACAATCAATTCTTAGCTCATGCACTTTTAGGACAAGCTACATACACAAGTAAACTACAACTTTATATAGCACATATCTACAGAAAACACACTTTACTTTACTAGATTACTCACACAACCAAAACTGTACACCCATAAATTTCAGTTTGCTAGCACAAGAGCACTTAACTAAATCACCAAGCAAACTCATAGAGAGATACTATCACCAATTTCTCAAATTCAAATCATTATGACCTAGTTGTAAACTTTCAATTTATATCAAGGCACTTAAGTATTTCAAGAAACATGCATGCCCTTGTTTACTTCTGATTTTTCACTAATTGTTCTTATAATTATAAAATGTGTGTCATTTTAGCACCATATGAAACTATCTAATTTGGAGCTAGAATTTTTATGAGGCATAGGTAATAACAAATCATGACCAATGTATAAATTTCACATGCCCAGGTTTTATATTTTATTTAATACGAAAATAACAAATTGTTAATGCAATAAAGCTTGTGAGAGCAAGTTAATTCTAAGTTTAATTATTTTCTGTGGATGCATGACCATATTAAGTTTTCTTAGGCTACTATAATATCATGCAAGGACAGTGGAATTTCATTTTACATTTTTGCATCTATATATTATTTTTAAACCATTTAAAACTACTTAAGGTGCATCAAACAAGTTAAATCACTAACTTAATCATACTTGCACAACAATTCATGAAATTTTTACCAGTCACCAAGAATCACACCAAGAGTATACTGTAAAAATTTGAATCCATTTGGAGTACTAGAGCTACAGATCCAAAAATAACAAGCAAATCAATCTTCTTTTCTCTATTTAACATGTTTTAATTAACACACCAATAAAACAGTGAACAACATATGTGTTTTATATTTTTCTTAGCTAGAGTATGACAACATCTAACTAACAAAATAGGTTTCATCATTTTTGGATTTTTATAAATAAAATTATGGAGAGATGCAAGTTCATCCATTTTCTAAACTAGTTTTTAAATACGAATTTCTACAGAAAAACTTTTCCACTAAAACATACAAACATATAGATCCAATAGTTAGAGCATTTCATAAAGAAGCCAAGAAAACAAATTTCATGATTTTAGGAGCTCTAAAACTCGAGATATGAATTTTAGAACACAACACAAAAATCTGAAATTTTGAGCACACTCACATCCGCCCTGGGCCCACTTGTCATAGGCTCAGGGAGTCATCTTCTTCCTCTGGCTTGTGCACGCACAGGGCATAATGCCGCGCTCCATGTGGCCGCGGCTGCTTGCTGTGCTTAAAGATGAAGGTCGCGGGTGTACAGAGGGTTAGGGTGGCGGCCATGGCTGGGTGAGAGGGCACCATGGGTGGCTGCATCGGGTTCCAGCACCGATAAAAACCTCCCAGCGACATGGATCCGAGGGGATGAAGGTGTTGCTGCCCTGCACGCTCAGGAGCTTGGGAGGGGGCGTCCATGCGAGTCTCTGCTCCTGCGCAAGGGAAAACCAGGGATTTGAGGGCGCCGGCAAGGGACTACAGCAGGGGAGCATCCAGCCATGGACAAGGAAGGGGGCAGCTCAGCCACCAGGGTGCCATGGGCGAGCAGGGCGAGGTCCGATCTCGTGGTTGCTGTACCTTGGGGAAGACAGCAGGAGGGGGAATGGCGTGGGGAGGCTGCAGGAGAGCTCGAGAGCTTTTAAAGGGCGTGGCCTAGAGGCGCGGTGGCCATGGAGTGGCTGGCCATGGGCGGTGCCCACTGCCACACGTCTGACCACTTGCTGCTCACGCTACCCCTGCAGCAAACTGTCGAACACGTGGCAAACGTCGAAGTGGCTGCATTGGACGGCATGAAATGGCATTTTCCACTTGGAATCGGATCTGGGTCAGTGCACAAAATATCTTCCTTTATCTATACTCTCCAATTGTTGTGCAGAACTTGAGGTGATTCGGGCAATGGTTAGAGAGTTATAGACCCACGAAAACTGGTTTGTCAGTGGGTTAAAATTAGTGGAAACTTACAAAAACTGAGTGTCAAAGCATGTCAAACGGAATCAGATGAATGCCATCTTTTGATATGTTGTGCCCCTATAAATTATTAACAACTTTTATATTTGGGGAAACTTGAGTTGTTCAACAAAAATTTGGGAACGCGAGACGTCGACCCGAACGATGCTGATTTCAGACTTAGAAGAATTCGAATTCTGAAATCAGATTTTTATTCTGTCTTGATGGCACTGTTTGAGATACTTAGAGATTGAATCAAGACTTGGTCTAAATATAAAATTTGTTGTATAACACAAGTTCTACAATTTTTATTAAAGGTCAAACCTCATATCTTGAATATAAATTAAAGTTTCACTTTGGTCAAAGTAGTATCATTATAAAGCTTCAAATTATATTTTTAAGGCAATCGGGGTATTTTCTCGACATTTTCATGGCACGGACCCTCAATAACTTTTGTTGTAAAGTTTATATAGAGTGTTTTGGGATAGTTGGCATGACTTGGTTGAATTTATAAATTTTCTTTTACTTAATCGAGCAGTCTCAGGCAAGCGTAGGATTTATAACTTCACACGAATATTTGGTTCAAACTTTAAGAAATCTTTAGAATACTAGATAGAGATGAATGATGACATAAAGATAACAAGCTGATTTGCATAAAAATTAATTAGAGGTTGACACAGAGATTTTGTAGGAGAATGCGGATTCGGATTAAGTATTTGGACGTAGACCGACAATCGAGAGGGCGGATTCGGACACCGATTGGATAACATAACAACTATCGAGAGTCCGAATAAATGAGCTTTAGACGAGATTTATAAATCGATATTGATTATAAAATTTGTGTTTGCTCCGAGAAATAAAAGTTTTAACAGGCTCCAAATTTGGTTGTTCTTGAGATCAAATAATTCCAAACTTGGTGAAACTTTCATGAGTAACTTGATGAATGGAGATAGATGTGATCGAGAAATAGAAATTTTCACTGAGCATCCGAGATTAGGATGAATCTCCCGACATAACACGAAATAGACACCTGGGGTGTCACAGCCTTCCCCCCTTAAAGGAATCTCGTCCCAAGATTCGAATGAGGATCTTTAAGGGTGGAGAAGCATGTAACTCCCAAACCGATGATAGATGCAAATTCATGAGATGGTATCTAAAAAGATACTGAAGATAGATTTGGATAGAATATCGTGACATGTTGAGACAAAATGCAGCGATCACTCTTAGAGAATGTTCACAAAAGATAACACATCAGTATAGTCTCGAAATGGATCACTACTATTAACTGCGATACCAGCGCGTGTCGAGCAGCTCAACCATGTGTGCACCATAGTAGGCTCTCAGTTTCGTCGCGGCACCATGAGTTGTTAGCCATAATACCATTACCAACGCAACCAATGAGAAATCCACATAGCACATATAGATGGAGCCCATGAGAGTATGGCTCAAAAATAAGAATGCGATCATGACAGGAGTTGAAACATAGATTTTTGGCAAAAAGAGCAACGCATGAGAATCTTCTTCAACTCCGCGAACTTGTCATGATCACCACGAAGATTATTAAGTCAGAGATTTACACGAGATTTGATATGAGAAGGAGGCAACCATGAGATCAAGATTGATGAGCTTTTAGAGACATGAGAGAACCAAAGACAACATCAACATTCATTGAACCAAATGGATACACTGTTTAGAGATAAAATTGGTCACAACATCATGATCCTCGGAGGAGGGGTATGAGAATGACCAGAGATGAGAGATTTAGGCAAATCAACATCCGATGCTTGAGTGTTGGATCTTTTATGGGCTTGGCCCATTTATTGAATAAACTCTATGGTGTGTAATGGTGGAGAATACCAATAGTACCACATTGGAAGTCCAAGGGTCTTTTACCTTGACTTATATGGTGGGATTTATTCCACTTAACTTGAGAAGTCAAGAAAAGGACAAGGGCGTGCCACACGCGCGCGCGCGCGCCGCCGCCGCCGCCGGCCGGGCCGGGCGTGGCGAGGCGAGGCGAGGCGAGGCAGGCAGGCAGGCAGGCAGGCAGGCGAGCGGGCGTGGTGTGGTTGTGTTAATTTTTAGCACTCACTAACCGCGTACGTCAGCCGAGTGACTCTCCAGCCGAGTGACTCTGTCTCTTCGTCAGCCAGCCGAGTGACCCTTCTCCTTCAGCTGGCCGACTTATGGCGTGACTCGGCGAGTGCTGGCCGACTCATGGCATAACTCGGCGAGAGCTGGCCGACTCTTGGCGTGACTCGGCGACCTTTCTTCTTCAACTTCCCTCTGCGAGAGGTTAAATAGAGGATCACCCCTGTCACTCGGTACACGCGAACACACCACTTTCAGAATCACAGTCCAGCCGCCGAGTGAGTGTATTTCCATCTCGTGACTCTGCGCGCACAGAGAAGCGAGAGGGCAGGTGCCTCCGAAGCCGGTGCCGTTCGAGACCTTGCACGGGGGATCGGCAATTAGGTTTTTGGGGAGCGTCTACGCGACTGCCCAAATCGTCTTCTTCCTGGAGACATGACAAGTGAAGTCGGACAAGGATCTAGATCCTCGGAGCGCATGGGAGGGTATGATCAATTCATCTCCTCACTATTTTACATTCTGCAAATTATATATGTTCATACCTGCTGTTTTATTTATAGCCATAAATTTATCCAATCTGTTTTGTCGTATTATATCATGACATGTCTGATGCCTGATTATACTAGTAATATGATAAATCTGTTTGTCTTAATTCTACAGTTATGCTGTTTATGTTGCTATCTGTTTATTTTCAGTTGTTCCATAATAATACATGTTCCATGTTTATATGCTTATTATATTTATATAATTCATATGCTTTATGTTCTCTTGATCCATATTGTTATGGATATATTTGAGATAGTGATTTCTATAATTAAACATATTTTATATGTCATCATCATAATGTTAATTTATGGAATTAAAATGATATGGAAAATGCCTATATTTCTAACAATCCAAAAACCTAATGTTAGGCATTTTTCTGTCAGAGGTTTTGCTGCTGTGCTAAAGCCTGATCCGTTTGATGGTAAAAACTTCTTGATATGGAAAGCTAAGATGGAATTGTGGCTAACTGCAATGTCTTGTTTTCATGCCGCTGAGGGCAAGCCTGCCAACTTACCTCCTGAGGATGAGGCTAAGTTTAAGGCTGAAGACAACCTCTTTCGAGGAGCAGTAATTAGCGCACTGGATACAAAATTCCAGAAAAGCTATATCATCCTTCCCACAGGGAAAGAGCTGTGGGATGCTCTTGTTGGAAAGTTTGGAGTTACTGACGCTGGTAGCGAGCTGTACCTCATGGAGCAGCTGTATGACTACAAGATGGTTGAGAACCGATCTGTAGTGGAACAGGCTCATGAGTTTCAGGCACTAGCTAAGGAACTCGAACTTTTTCCTTGTCCTTTGCCTGACAAGTTTGTGGCTGGCGGTATAATCGCCAAGTTGCCACCTTCTTGGAAGGACTTTGCTACCTCTCTCAAACATAAGAGACAAGAGTTCAATGTGGAGGAGCTCATTGGTACTCTTGATGTTGAGGAAAGAGCTAGATCAAAGGACAATGGAAAAGGTGTGGAGACCTCTACTGCTAATGTGGTGCAGAAGAGAAACTTCCGCAAGTTTAACAAGAAGAAAAACCAAAACAAACCAGAGAACGCAAATAAACCTGTTCATACAGCACAGTTTAAAAAGAAGAACAACAATAACAAGGGAAAGGGAGGTTGCTTTGTCTGTGGCAGTGATCAACATTGGGCTAGAGAGTGCCCTGATCGCAAGTTCACTCAGGACAAGAAATCAGCTAATGTTGTAACCACTGAAACTGGAGATGGAACATCTGGGTATGGTAACTCTTTACCATTTGTTCTCTCAGTTTGTAATTCATCTGAGTGGTGGATGGACAGTGGTGCAAATATTCATGTGTGTGCTGATGCCTCTATGTTCTCCTCCTACCAGGTCGGGAGGTCTGGCGCCTTGTTAATGTGAAATGGGTCACGTGCTCATGTTCTTGGTGTTGGTACGGTCATTCTGAAGTTTACTTCGGGAAAGACGGTGCCATTGAAGAGCGTGCAGCATGTGCCCTCTATCAAGAAGAATCTCGTCAGTGCTTCTATGCTATGTCGAGATGGCTACAAAGTTGTTCTTGAGTCAAATAAATGTGTTGTGTCGAAACATGGTACTTTTGTTGGTAAAGGATATGACTGCGGAGGATTGTTCCGCTTATCACTGCATGATGTGTGTAATAAACTGGTGAATTCTGTTCATTTTTCTGATGAGTCAGATTTATGGCATTCACGTTTTTGTCATGCAAGCTTTGGCTGTCTTATGCGGTTAGCAAATATAAATTTAATTCCTAAATTTAACTTGGTCAAAAAGTCTAAGTGCCATGTGTGTGTTGAATCAAAACAACCTCGCAAGCCTCACAAGGTTGCTGAGGCGAGGAGTTTGGCACCTCTAGAACTTGTTCATTCTGATCTGTGCGAGATGAATGGAATTTTGACCAAAGGTGGTAAAAGATACTTTCTCACTTTTATAGATGACTCCACTAGATTCTGCTATGTGTATCTCTTAAAAACAAAAGATGAAGCGTTCAATTATTTTAAGGCCTACAAAGCTGAAGTAGAGAACCAACTTGAGAGGAAAATAAAACGTTTAAGGTCCGACCGAGGTGGAGAATATTTCTCTAATGTGTTCGATGAGTTCTGCGTGGAACATGGTATTATTCATGAGAGGACACCACCATTCTCACCACAATCCAATGGGATTGCTGAAAGGAAAAACCGCACTCTAACAGATTTGGTGAATGCCATGTTGAGTACAGCGGGATTATCCAAGGCATGGTGGGGTGAGGCGATTTTGACAGCATGTCATGTCCTGAATAGAGTTCCAACAAAGAACAAAAAGATCACTCCATTTGAGGAATGGGAAAAGAGAAGAGTAAATCTCTCGTATTTGCGCACTTGGGGTTGCTTGGCTAAAGTGAATGTGCCAATCAACAAAAAGCGTAAACTTGGACCTAAAACTGTTGACTGTATATTCCTTGGGTACTCTTTTCACAGCACTGGGTATAGGTTCTTAATTATAAAATCTGATGTGCCTGATATGTATGTTGATACTATCATGGAATCAAGAGACGCAACATTTTTTGAGAATGAGTTTCCCATGAAGAATACACCTAGTGATACAAGTCATGAGACTATAATTCCCCATGAACACGAACTGTCGATTCCTATAGATCATGCTGAGGATTCTCACGTGCACATCCCTGAGGAGGATGACACTATAGTCACTCGAAAGAGCAAGAGACAGAGGGTTGCAAAATCCTTTGGTAATGACTTTATAGTGTACCTTGTGGAAGACACACCAACTACCATTAGTGAGGCATATTCCTCTCCTGATGCTGACTTATGGAAGGAAGCAGTAAGGAGTGAGATGGAATCTATTATGTCTAATGGAACTTGGGAGGTCGTTGACCGTCCTTATGGTTGTCAACCTATAGGTTGCAAATGGATCTTCAAGAAAAAGCTTAGGCCTGATGGTACAATCGAGAGGTACAAGGCAAGGCTTGTGGCCAAAGGATATACCCAAAAGGAGGGTGAAGATTTCTTTGATACCTACTCACCAGTGGCTCGATTGACTACAATTCGCACATTAATAGCCGTGGCAGCCTCTTATGGTCTTATCATTCATCAGATGGATGTTAAGACAGCTTTCCTAAATGGAGAGTTGGATGAGGAGATCTATATGGATCAGCCAGAAGGGTTTATTGCCGATGGTCAAGAGAACAAGGTGTGCAGGTTGATAAAATCATTGTATGGCCTAAAACAAGCACCTAAGCAATGGCATGAAAAGTTTGATAATACTCTTACAGCAGCTGGCTTTGTTGTAAATGAATCTGACACGTGTGTATACTATCGGTATGGTGGGGGTGAGTCTGTTATGCTGTGTCTTTATGTTGATGACATTTTGATCTTTGGATCAAATCTCAATGTGATTGAGGAAGTTAAAAATCTTCTATCGAGCAATTTCGAGATGAAAGATTTGGGAGAAGCTGATGTCATTCTAAACATCAAGCTTGTTAGAGAAGCTGATGGTGGGGTAACTTTGTTACAATCCCATTATGTGGAAAAGGTATTGAGTCGCTTTGGTTTTAGTGACTGTGATCCTGCTCCAACACCTTATGACCCCAGTGTGCTATTAAGAAAGAATCGGAGAATAGCAAGGGATCAATTGACATACTCCCAGATCATTGGCTCGCTCATGTACCTTGCAAGTGCAACAAGGCCAGACATCTCTTATGCTGTGAGTAAGCTAAGTCGGTTTGTGTCGAAACCAGGAGATGATCACTGGCGTGCTCTTGAGAGAGTGTTGCGGTATTTGAAAGGTACTATGACATACGGTATTCATTATACCGGAAACCCAAAAGTGCTGGAAGGCTATTGTGATGCCAACTGGATTTCTGATGCTGATGAGCTTTATGCCACAAGCGGATATGTGTTTCTGTTTGGAGGTGGCGCTGTTTCCTGGAAGTCTTGCAAGCAGACTATCTTAACGAAGTCTACAATGGAAGCAGAACTCGCAGCATTAGACACTGCTGGGGCTGAGGCCGAGTGGCTTCGTGATTTCCTATTGGACTTACCGGTAGTTGAAAAACCGATACCGGCTATTTCCATGAACTGTGACAATCAAACTGTGATTACAAAGGTTAACAGTTCTAGGAATAACATGAAGTCTACAAGGCATGTTAAGAGGAGATTGAAATCTGTCAGAAAGTTGAAAAACTCCGGAGTTATAACTGTGGATTATGTCCACACCTCGAATAATCTGGCAGATCAATTCACTAAGGGTCTATCACGCAATGTGATAGAAAGTGCATCGAGGGAAATGGGTATGAGACCCATGTGAGATCTACTCTAGTGGTAACCTGCTCTATGTGATCGGAGATCCCGTGAAGTAGAGTGGAGAAACAAGCTAGGAGTAGGTTGTGAGGAAAGATCCCTTTCTTAACTCATTTCTGATGCACATCTTTCCTATCTGTAAGGCAGGATGGTATTTACCTTAATGTATTCCAAGAGTCTTATAAAGGTGAGATGTTGTCCTACAGAACATCTTTTGAGGAATACACCTATATGAGTCAGACTGCCAGTCACAGTCTATGGGATTTGGGTAATCCCTAAATACTCATGAAAGGCACTGAAGTGTGACTTATATGCTTCTAAACAGCGGGAATACCCTTTTGCAGCCAAGTATCAGCAAAGGATTTGAGTGAATCTTATTTCACACAAAACTGTCAATTCAAGGCATAGTCCATTGTTCAGTTGTGAATGAGTGAAACTCTTATTCTAGATGGATGTTCAACTTAACAGTCTCCATCGAAAACTGGTATATCAAAGGATTGTGATTCTGATACTTCATCATTACAAACCCTAGAGTTTGGTGGGGATTGTTGGATCTTTTATGGGCTTGGCCCATTTATTGAATAAACTCTATGGTGTGTAATGGTGGAGAATACCAATAGTACCACATTGGAAGTCCAAGGGTCTTTTACCTTGACTTATATGGTGGGATTTATTCCACTTAACTTGAGAAGTCAAGAAAAGGACAAGGGCGTGCCACACGCGCGCGCGCGCCGCCGCCGCCGGCGCCGGCCGGGCCGGGCGTGGCGTGGCGAGGCGAGGCGAGGCGAGGCGAGGCAGGCAGGCAGGCAGGCGAGCGGGCGTGGTGTGGTTGTATTAATTTTTAGCACTCACTAACCGCGTACGTCAGCCGAGTGACTCTCCAGCCGAGTGACTCTGTCTCTTCGTCAGCCAGCCGAGTGACCCTTCTCCTTCAGCTGGCCGACTTATGGCGTGACTCGGCGAGTGCTGGCCGACTCATGGCATAACTCGGCGAGAGCTGGCCGACTCTTGGCGTGACTCGGCGACCTTTCTCCTTCAACTTCCCTCTGCGAGAGGTTAAATAGAGGATCACCCCTGTCACTCGGTACACGCGAACACACCACTTTCAGAATCACAGTCCAGCCGCCGAGTGAGTGTATTTCCATCTCGTGACTCTGCGCGCACAGAGAAGCGAGAGGGCAGGTGCCTCCGAAGCCGGTGCCGTTCGAGACCTTGCACGGGGGATCGGCAATTAGGTTTTTGGGGAGCGTCTACGCGACTGCCCAAATCGTCTTCTTCCTGGAGACATGACAAGTGAAGTCGGACAAGGATCTAGATCCTCGGAGCGCATGGGAGGGTATGATCAATTCATCTCCTCACTATTTTACATTCTGCAAATTATATATGTTCATACCTGCTGTTTTATTTATAGCCATAAATTTATCCAATCTGTTTTGTCGTATTATATCATGACATGTCTGATGCCTGATTATACTAGTAATATGATAAATCTGTTTGTCTTAATTCTACAGTTATGCTGTTTATGTTGCTATCTGTTTATTTTCAGTTGTTCCATAATAATACATGTTCCATGTTTATATGCTTATTATATTTATATAATTCATATGCTTTATGTTCTCTTGATCCATATTGTTATGGATATATTTGAGATAGTGATTTCTATAATTAAACATATTTTATATGTCATCATCATAATGTTAATTTATGGAATTAAAATGATATGGAAAATGCCTATATTTCTAACATTGAGAACATATCATAGCCGATAACCAGATAATAGGGCAGAATCATTAAAAGATCCAAAGATTTGGATGATAAGGCCACAACATGATTCACAAAGGTAAAGGTTTACTAGATCCAGGTGAAAAGAGAGGTCATCAAACTAGATGGCTTCTAGGTTGAGCAGAGGAGAATTAAAGAGGCTTCTGGACAAGATTTCCAAAAAGAATTTGAGACTGGATATTGTTTGCGTGAACAGACAGTAAACCAAATTTTTTTGACATACACAAGTGCACAAGGAGACTTAGGTTGGTCTAGCGGTCAAGCTATGGGGTTCTATAAGCTGTGCAGGTGTAAATTCAAGGGTGAAACACACAAGGGTTAGAAAACACTAACACAAGCAGGTGATCATGTTTTTTTAACAAAGGTTTTACTTGCTAACCACGAGGTTGTTTAAAGTGGGGGGGGGGGGGTCTTTTCATGAGCAGAACAGACAACACTTTTTTTTGCAAAAAAGTTTGAATAGCTAGAACATCTCCTAGATAGCAAGGCAAGAGAAACACTTAACACGACCTAACAAGACTTACCAATCCGACGGGAGGTAAGGCATTTCTTGTAGTTCCTAACATAGCAGTACATCACATTATTCACAAGTTATTATTATTGGAATAAAGGTGAGAGAAGCATGTTGATGCACAAGAGACAATTATAATGCGACAATCATGATGCATGCTCATTCTAGTCGTCTTCTCAGACCTAACTAATTCTTCGGGTGCTTGCTACAGCATCCTTATTAATAGTAGTAGTAGCCTTTATGGCTTATATAAATAGCCACCTAGCTACCCATCTATTTCCTAAGGCTTCACGTCCTAGGTCCATCCTTATCGTCCTGACGATCTATCCAACATTGGTTTCTAAGCAAATTTTACTTTAGAAAAGGTTGGTAATCATGACTTATTGACTTCTCTGTACTGGTATTCGCTCCGATACCAGCTGTGGCGGAACCACCCGAATTATTCCAGCTTAAGTGCCCAAGTCGCACCCTTAAAGGCAGCAACACACTTAAATCGGAATAACCCGTCAGTCCCTCGGATCTAGTCCGATAAAGCCACTTATCCAGGATCGAATACCACTAGCTCACTCGAAGGTGAGGCACAGAGAAATACAATAAAGCATAATACCATAAATTAAGAAAGTATCAATAGTGATTACATTATCGGAGTTTCAAAAGCAGTAACCATAGTTTTTAATGCAGCGAAAATAACTAACGGAGAAGAACCGAGCAACATGGCAAAGCCTGGCCATGTTACTCCTCCTGGTCCTCTCCTACGGAAGCAGTAACCCACTCGACCGTCTATCCCGGTGGCACGAATGAAGGCCAAGTCACACCATCAACCAATCAAGGAGTACCTGCAAAAATTGTGCCACAAGCAAGGCTGAGTATACTAATACTCAGCTAAACTTACCCGGTGTGAGGAGTCTACTCCTCTACCTCTAGACATGCAGCTGTTTGGCTGAGGGGTTTGGTTTGCCAAAAGCACTAGCTGAGTCTAAAAACAAGTTTTAGCTTTTCAAGTTTTAGTAGAATCCTTTAGACTAGATGTGAACCTGTCTATTCATACATGGTATCAAACATTATATCAATCAACATCTTTTGCCAGTATCTCATTTCTACTTATTACTCAATGCAGTACAATGGATCAAGCAGTCTCATTAGCTGCGAGAAGCAGACGATTCGAATCGAGTTTTAACCTTGCAAGGTAAACCTAAACACACGACATGTCAGGGCACTCCGTCCCCACACATGTCAACCGTCCCCATCGATTCCCTGTTCGCGTCCAGGCCTCACCGCCTTGGCATACAATGCTCCACTGACCCCGGCCGCCGCCGTGCAGTGGCCGCACTTGTACCCACCATATCTAGAATGGGAGACCCAGTCTCAGGACAAGTGAGGGATAAAGTCCGTGCCCGGCTTCACTCAGGTACTAGGTTTACCGGTTACCATATTTCCCGACATGTGTTTAGTACATTCAAACGCTTGACACAGGTATCCGCACGTTAATCCTTATTCTAATTTCGTCTCATAGACAACGCATCCCCATGGATCCGTGTCCACAGACCATCATCATTCTGTTATCAAAATGGATACAACCAATTCCTGACCTCGCGCGAGTGCTAGAAAAATCACTCGACTTCTACCGAGATCCTGATTTAGCATAGCAGCTACTCGACCTAGCATACTAGTATCCATCTCAAAAGGAATCCTGAGTTCATGCAACTAGGGTTTCAAGCAACTCCTACACTTAAGTGCATGGTACAAGCCTACAAACATTAAGTGTAGTAAAATAGGATATATAAACGGTTATGCATAAAACCGGGGCTTGCCTTCAATTCAACACTTAGATAGTGTTTGCTGGGTGAGGTGCTCGCTTGGCGAGCATCCACTGGTTAAGTCCATCCTTCCTTGGGTCGTCCACCGACTGCACCTTGTGGTTGGCACCATATCACTAGCACGATCATCCTCTCTTGGTCCTAAATGAGATGCAAGATGCATATGTATGAATATGATAAAAAAATACCACAAGATATACAAAGACACAGTAGCGAACTAACATTAATTTAGAAGACACCGTAAACCACCACACGTTAGCATTAGTTATCTACACGTCATCGGGCATACGTAGCCGCTACCACTGGAAAGATGACGACACTTATTTTACTTAACCAATACAAACATGACCACACAAGCATGAGCACAAGTGTTTACCACGTTCACTTTAATCATTCATTGGCTACTTATTATTAAACTTAATTAAGTACACCTAAATTTGCTAGGACTTATATATAGACAAACATAGTTAAAAAGGAATAGTTACTTAATCGGGTTGTACAATTGTTCGCAATACTCTAATGCAAGCATACATCCAAGGACACACAAGAAAGTGATAGTCTAATCACACTGCTTATTATACTAATCTATTGAGGTTGGTTATTTATTAATACTCAGATTAGCAGCACAATTATTAGAAATGGTAACATCTCATTAATTTTGTTTTTCGTCCATATAGTGACACTTGCTAAACTGACGTTGATCGAAGCTAATTTCTTACTAGACGTGAACCATTTAATTTACTACTGCACTAGTTACTTATATATCTCTAATTATATAATCTACTAATATAGGGATCATGAGATAACACTATCAATCATACTCAAGCAAAACAGGAGGGTAGAGCAATCAACCACAATCAACAAGATTAGGACAGCAGCACAACATTTACTCGTTTCAGCCGTAACTCACAAGATATTCATCTAAAAATAGTGATCAAATACTTTCTGTCAAGTCTAAGAAGTTCTCTACAACTTTGGTATTGTTATCTTAAGGTGATTAGACACTTAATAAGGTTAAATAGTGATAAACGACAACTTTATTCAGATTTGGGCAGATTCAGTCTTCAGACTTTAAACATCCATAACTTAATATTCAGATCACCAAAAAGAGTGATCCAAGACTTTTTGGAAAGCTTGGCAAAAGCACTATATAACTTTTATAATCACCAAGAAGTGATTCCAGGTTTAATCAAATCAAACATTACAGTTTTCAAAATCTGTTCTGACAGTGGACAGAACACAACAACCATTTTGTAAAATTCATAACTCTTAAACTGTCAGGCCTATGGTTGTGAAATTTTAACACAACCAAGATAAGAAAAGCATCTACAACTTTCTTATAACGACCATGAACATATTGTAACATTAAATTAGGCAAACAATGCAGTTTCTGAAATCTGTACAGAATTTGGGCAGATTCAGTTACTGAATTTGTGTAAAGTATAGCTTCTAAACAATCAATTCTTAGCTCATGCATTTTTAGGACAAGCTACATACACAAGTAAACTACAACTTTATATAGCACATATCTACATAAAACACACTTTACTTTTCTAGATTACTCACACAACCAAAACTGTATACCCATAAATTTCAGTTTGCTAGCACAAGAGCACTTAACTAAATCACCAAGCAAACTCATAGAGAGATACTATCACCAATTTCTCAAATTCAAATCATTATGACCTAGTTGTAAAGTTTCAATTTATATTAAGGCACTTAAGTATTTCAAGAAACATGCATGCCCTTGTTTACTTCTGATTTTTCACTAATTGTTCTTATAATTATAAAATGTGTGTCATTTTAGCACCATATGAAACTATCTAATTTGGGGCTAGAATTTTTATGAGGCATAGGTAATAACAAATCATGACCAATGTATAAATTTCACATGCCCAGGTTTTATATTTTATTTAATACGAAAATAAAAAATTGTTAATGCAATAAAGCTTGTGAGAGCAAGTTAATTCTAAGTTTAATTATTTTCTGTGGATGCATGACCATATTAAGTTTTCTTAGGCTACTATAATATCATGCAAGGACAGTGGAATTCCATTTTACATTTTTGCATCTATATATTATTTTTAAACCATTTAAAACTACTTAAGGTGCATCAAACAAGTTAAATCACTAACTTAATCATACTTGCACAACAATTCATGAAATTTTTACCAGTCACCAAGCATCACACCAAGAGTATACTGTAAAAATTTGAATCCATTTGGAGTACTAGAGCTACAGATCCAAAAATAACAAGCAAATCAATCTTCTTTTCTCTATTTAACATGTTTTAATTAACACACCAATAAAACAGTGAACAACATATGTGTTTTATATTTTTCTTAGCTAGAGTATTACAACATCTAACTAACAAAATAGGTTTCATCATTTTTGGATTTTTATAAATAAAATTATGGAGAGATGCAAGTTCATCCATTTTCTAAACTAGTTTTTAAATACGAATTTTTACAGAAAAACTTTTCCACTAAAACATATAATCATATAGATCCAATAGTTAGAGCATTTCATAAAGAAGCCAACAAAACAAATTTCATGATTTTAGGAGCTCTAAAACTCGAGATATGAATTTTAGAACACAACACAAAAATCTGAAATTTTGAGCACACTCACATCCGCCCTGGGCCCACTTGTCATAGGCTCAGGGAGTCATCTTCTTCCTCTGGCTTGTGCACGCACAGGGCATATTGCCGCGCTGCATGTGGCCGCGGCTGCTTGCTGTGCTTAAAGATGAAGGTCGCGGGTGTACAGAGGGTTAGGGTGGCGGCCATGGCTGGGTGAGAGGGCACCATGGGTGGCTGCATCGGGTTCCAGCACCGATAAAAACCTGCCAGCGACATGGATCCGAGGGGTGAAGGTGTTGCTGCCCTGCACGCTCAGGAGCTTGGGAGGGGGCGTCCATGCGAGTCTCTGCTCCTGCGCAAGGGAAAACTAGGGATTTGGGGGCGCCGGCAAGGGACTCCAGCAGGGGAGCATCCAGCCATGGACAAGGAAGGGGGCAGCTCGGCCACCAGGGTGCCATGGGCGAGCAGGACGAGGTCCGATCTCGTGGTTGCTGTACCTTGGGGAAGACAGCAGGAGGGGGAATGGCGTGGGGAGGCTGCAGGAGAGCTCGAGAGCTTTTAAAGGGCGTGGCCTAGAGGCGCGGTGGCCATGGAGTGGCTGGCCATGGGCAGTGCCCACTGCCACACGTCTGACCACTTGCTGCTCACGCTACCCCTGCAGCAAACTGTCGAACACGTGGCAAACGTCGAAGTGGCTGCATTGGACGGCATGAAATGGCATTTTTCGCTTGGAATCGGATCTGGGTTAGTGCACAAAATATCTTCCTTTATCTATACTCTCCAATTTTTGTGCAGAACTTGAGGTGATTCGGGCAATGGTTAGAGAGTTATAGACCCACGAAAACTGGTTTGTCAGTGGGTTAAAATTAGTGGAAACTTACAAAAACTGAGTGTCAAAGCATATCAAACGGAATCGGATGAATGCTATCTTTTGATATGTTGTGCCCCTATAAATTATTAACAACTTTTATATTTGGGGAAACTTGAGTTGTTCAACAAAAATTTGGGAACGCGAGACGTCGACCCGAACGATGCTGATTTCAGACTTAGAGGAATTCGAATTCTGAAATCAGATTTTTATTCTGTCTTGATGGCACTGTTTGAGATACTTAGAGATTGAATCAAGACTTGGTCTAAATATAAAATTTGTTGTATAACACAAGTTCTACAATTTTTATTAAAGGTCAAACCTCATATCTTGAATATAAATTAAAGTTTCACTTTGGTCAAAGTAGTATCATTATAAAGCTTCAAATTATATTTTTAAGGCAATCGGGGTATTTTCTCGACATTTTCATGGCACAGACCCTCAATAACTTTTGTTGTAAAGTTCATATAGAGTGTTTTGGGATAGTTGGCATGACTTGGTTGAATTTATAAATTTTCTTTTACTTAATCGAGCAGTCTCAGGCAAGCGTAGGATTTATAACTTCACACGAATATTTGGTTCAAACTTTAAGAAATCTTTAGAATACTAGATAGAGATGAATGATGACATAAAGATAACAAGCTGATTTGCATAAAAATTAATTAGAGGTTGACACAGAGATTTTGTAGGAGAATGCGGATTCGGATTAAGTATTTGGACATAGACCGACAATCGAGAGGGCGGATTCGGACACCGATTGGATAACATAACAACTATCGAGAGTCCGAATAAATGAGCTTTAGACGAGATTTATAAATCGATATTGATTATAAAATTTGTGTTTGCTCCGAGAAATAAAAGTTTTAACAAGCTCCAAATTTGGTTGTTCTTGAGATCAAATAATTCCAAACTTGGTGAAACTTTCATGAGTAACTTGATGAATGGAGATAGACGTGATCGAGAAATAGAAATTTTCACTGAGCATCCGAGATTAGGATGAATCTCCCGACATAACACGAAATAGACACCTGGGGTGTCACAAAGATGGCCTCGGCCCCATAGACTAGAAAGAACGGTGTGAAGCCCGTGGCTCGGCTCGGCGTTGTCCTCAGACTCCAGACCACCGAGGGGAGTTCCTTCATCCACCGCTTGTCGAACTTGTTGAGGTCGTTGTTGATCCGAGGCTTGAGTCCTTGCAGGATCATGCCGTTAGCTCGCTCCACTTGCCCATTCGTCATGGGGTGAGCCACGGCAGCCTAGTCCACCCGGATGTGGTGATCCTCGCAGAAGTCCAGGAATTTTTCTGCCGGTGAACTGGGTGCCGTTGTCGGTGATGATGGAGTTCGGGACCCCAAAGCGATGGATGATGTTGGTGAAGAACGCCACCGCCTGTTCGGACCTGATGCTGTTTAGGGGTCGGACCTCGATCCACTTGGAGAATTTGTCGATGGCGACCAACAGGTGCGTGTAGCCCCCGGGTGCCTTCTGCAAGGGGCCAACGAGGTCTAGACCCCACACAGCAAACGGCCAGGTGATGGGTATGGTTTGCAGAGCCTGAGCGGGCAGGTGGGTCTGCCTCGCGTAGAACTGACACCCTTCGCAGGTGCGGACAATTCTAGTAGCGTCGGCCACCGCCGTCGGCCAGTAGAATCCTTGTCGGAAGGTGTTTCCGACGAGGGTTCGAGGTGCTGCGTGATGGCCGCAAGCCCCCGAGTGTATCTCTTGCAAGAGCTGTTGGCCTTCGGCAATGGAAATGCATCGCTGGAGGATGCCTGAGGGGCTGCGGTGATAGAGCTCCTTCCCATCTCCTAGCAAAATGAAAGACTTGGCGCGCCGCGTCAACCGCCGAGCTTCGGCTTGGTCAAGGGGCAGCTCTCCTCGGTGGAGATATTGCAGGTACGGGGTCTGCCAGCTTTGATTAGGCGTGACCTCGCTCTGTTCCCCCTCGACGCGCAGTGCCTCACCCTCGGGGGCCGAGGGTACCTCGGGCTGAGCCGAGGGTACCTCGGACCGTGCCGAGGGTACCTCGGACTGGGCCGAGGGTATCTCGGACTGAGCCGAGGATACCTCGGACTCAGCCGAAGGTGCCTCAGGCGGAGCCGAAGGTGCCTCGGGCTCGGGCGTGTCCTCGGTCTTGACGGAGGGTTGATGCAGGTCTCGAGAGAATACGTCCGGGGGAACTATTGTTTCTTCCCGAGGCTATTTTAGCTAGCTCGTCCGCAGTCTCGTTGTAGCGTCGGGCGATGTGGTTGAGCTCGAGCCCGTAGAACTTGTCTTCCAGGCACCGAACCTCATCGCAGTAGGCTTCCATCTTCGGGTCGTGGTAGTGGGAGTTGTTCATGACTTGGTCGATGACGAGCTGCGAGTCACCGCGAGCGTCGAGGCGTCGGACCCCTAGCTCGATGGCGATTCGCAACCCATTTATCAGAGCCTCGTACTTAGCCACGTTGTTGGACGCCGGGAAGTGGAGGCGTAGTACGTAGCGTAGGTGCTTCCCGAGGGCAGAGACGAAGAGGAGGCCTGCGTCGGCCCCCGTCTTCATCAGCGACCCGTCGAAAAACATGGTCCAGAGCTCTGGTTGGATCGGAGCCGTCGGGAGCTAGGTGTCGGCCCATTCAGCCACGAAGTCTGCCAAGACCTGGGACTTGATGGCCTTCCAAGGGGCGAACGAGATCGTCTCGCCCATGATCTCCACCGCCCACTTCGCAATTCTACCCGAGGCCCCTCGGGACTGGATGATCTCTCCCAGGGGAAGGATGACACCACAGTCACCGGATGAGACTCGAAGTAGTGTCGCAACTTCCGCCGTGTCAGGATCACCGCGTATAGTAGCTTCTGGATTTGCGGGTAGCGGATCTTGGTCTCGGACAGTACCTCACTGATGAAGTAGACTGGCCTCTGGACGGGCAATGCATGCCCTTCTTCTCGCCTCTCAACCACGATCGCGGCGCTAACCACCTGGGTGGTTGCGGCAACGTAGATCAAGAGGGCTTCTCCGGCAGCGGGGGGCACCAAGATGGGCGCGTTCGTGAGGAGCGCCTTCAGGTTCCCGAGGGCTTCCTCGGCCTCGGGGGTCCAAGCGAAGCACTCGGCCTTCCTTAAGAGGCGGTACAGAGGCAGACCTCTTTCGCCGAGGCGCGAGATGAAGCGACTCAGAGCCGCGAGACATCCCATGACCCTCTGTACGCCTTTCAAGTCCTTGATTGGCCCCATGCTGGTGATGGCTGCAATCTTCTTCGGGTTGGCTTCGATGCCCCACTCGGAGATGATGAACCCCAAGAGCATGCCTCGGGGGACCCCGAAGACACACTTTTCGGGATTAAGCTTCACGCCTTTCGCCTTGAGACATCGGAATGTCGCTTCAAGGTCGGAAAGGAGGTCGGAGGCCTTCCTCGTCTTGACTACGATGTCATCGACGTAGGCCTCGACCGTTCGGCCGATGTGTTCGCCAAACACATGGTTCATGCATCGCTGGTACGTTGCCCCCGCATTCCTCAAACCAAACGGCATTGTAACATAGCAGTACATGCCGAAGGGTGTGATGAATGAAGTCGCAAGCTGGTCGGACTCTTTCATCCTGATCTGATGATACCCTTAGTAGGCATCGAGGAAAGATAGGGTTTCGCACCCAGCAGTGGAATCCACGATCTGATCGATGCGAGGCAGAGGGTAGGGAACCTTCGGACATGCTTTGTTTAGACCTGTGTAGTCTACACACATCCGCCATTTCCCCCCTTTCTTTCTCACAAGCACAGGGTTGGCAAGCCATTCGGGATGGAATACCTCTTTGATGAACCCTGCCGCCAGTAGCTTGTGGATCTCCTCGCCTATGGTTCTGCGCTTTTCTTCGTCGAATCGGCGCAGAGGTTGCTTCATGGGTCGGGCCCCAGCTCGGATATCCAGAGAGTGCTCAGCGACTTCCCTCGGTATGCCGGGCATGTCCGAGGGACTCCATGCGAAAACGTCGGCGTTTGCGCGGAGAAAGTCGACGAGCACTGCTTCCTATTTAGGGTCGAGCTCGGAACCGATCCGGATCTGCTTGGAGGCGTCGTTGCAGGGGTCGAGAGGGACGGACTTGATCGTCTCCGCTGGTTCGAAGTTGCCGGCGTGGCGCTTCACGTCGGGCGCCTCCCTAGAGAGGCTCTCTAGGTCAGCGATGAGGGCCTCGGATTCGGCGAGGGCCTCGGCGTACTCGACGCACTCCACATCGCATTCGTACGCGTGTCGGTACGTGGGCCCGACGGTGATGACCCGTTGGGGCCCGGCATCTTGAGCTTGAGGTAGGTGTAGTTGGGGACGGCCATGAACTTGGCGTAGCATGGCCTCCCTAGCACTGCATGGTAGGTTTCTCGAAACCCGACCACTTCGAACGTGAGGGTCTCCTTTCGAAAGTTGGAGGGCGTCCCGAAGCAGACGGGTAGGTCGAGTTGTCCGAGGGGTTGAACGCGCTTCCCGGGGACGATCCCGTGGAAAGGCGCAGCGCCCGTCCGGACCGAGGACAGATCGATCCGCAGGAGCCCGAGGGTCTCGGCGTAGATGATGTTGAGGCCGCTGCCTCCGTCCATGAGGACCTTGGTGAGCCTGACGTTGCCGATGATGGGGTTGACAACGAGCGGGTATCTCCCCGGGCTCGGCACGTAGTCTGGATGGTCGACCCGGTCGAAGGTGATGGGCTTGTCGGACCAGTCTAGGTAGACTGGCGCCGCCACCTTTACCGAGCAGACCTCCCGACGCTCTTGCTTGCGGTGCCGAGCCGAGGCATTCGCCACTTGCCCGCCGTAGATCATGAAGCAGTCGCGGACCTCGGGGAACCCTCCTGCCTTGTGATCTTCCTCCTTTGCGTCGTCGAGGGCCTTGCCACCCTCCGCGGGTGGCCCGGCCTTGTGGAAGTGTCGTCGAAGCATGGCACACTCCTCAAGGGTGTGCTTGACGGGCCCTGATGATAGGGCACGGCTCCTTGAGCATCTTGTCGAAGAGGTTGGCACCTCCGGGAGGTTTCCGAGGGTTCTTATACTCGGCGGCGGCGACAAGGTCCGCGTCGGCGGCATCGCGTTTCGCTTGCGACTTCTTCTTGCCCTTCTTCTTGGTGCCACGCTGAGTTGACGCCTCGGGAGCATCTTCCGGTGGGCGGCCCTGGGGCTGCTTGTCCTTCCGAAAAATGGCCTCAACCGCCTCCTGGCCAGAGGCGAACTTGGTGGCGATGTCCATCAGCTCGCTCGCCCTGGTGGGGGTCTTGTGACCCAGCTTGCTCACCAGGTCGCGGCAGGTGGTGCCGGCGAGGAACGCGCCGATGACATCTAAATCGGTGACGTTGGGCAGCTCTGTGCGCTGCTTCGAGAATCGCCGGATGTAGTCCCGGAGAGACTCTCCCGGCTGCTGGCGGCAGCTTCGGAGATCCCAGGAGTTTCCAGGGCGCACGTACGTGCCCTGGAAATTGCCGGCGAAGGCTTGGACCAGGTCGTCCCAGTTGGAGATCTGCCCCGGGGGCAGGTGCTCCAGCCAGGCTCGAGCGGTGTCGGAGAGGAACAGGGGGAGGTTGTGGATGATGAGGTTGTCATCGTCCGTTCCACCCAGTTGGCAGGCCAGCCGATAGTCCGCGAGCCACAGTTCCGGTCTCGTCTCCCCCGAGTACTTTGTGATAGTAGTCGGGGTTCAGAACCGGGTCGGAAACGGTGCCCGTCGTATGGCGCGGCTGAAAACCTGCGGACCGGGTGGTTCGGGCGAAGGGCTCCGATCCTCCTCGCTGTCGTAGCGTCCCCCACGCCTGGGGTGGTAGCCTCGGCACGCCCTGTCGTCGAGGTGGGCCCGACGGCTGTGATGATGACGCTCGTTGCTGAGGCGACCCGGGACTGCAGGCGCTGTGTTGCGCATGCGCCCGGAGTGGACCGAGGCGTCCCGCATGAATCCGGAAGTCGCGGCGCGATGTTCCGAGGGGAACCCCTGTCTTCGGGAGGCAGAGCTTTCGGCCCGTCGGACCGCGGCGTCCTCCAGGAGATTCTTGAGCTCTCCCTGGATACGTCGCCCCTCGGTGGTTGATGGCTCCGGCATCGCGCGGAGGAGTATTGCCGCTGCAGCCAGGTTCTGGCCGACTCCGCTGGAATCCGGCGGCGGCCTCACCCTGACGTCATCGGCGATGCGGTGCTGGATGTCCTGGGGGAGATGACGCGCTTCTCCGGCCGGGGGTTGGACCGCCCATTCCTGCCCGATGTCCCGGCGGATTGGCACAAGCGTTCCTGCTCCCTCGTCGAGTCTGGTCTGCCTCTCGCGGATTTGCTCGAGCTATGGGTCAGGACCCCCCGCTGGGACGGGGACCACAGCTAGCTCCCGAAGGATGTCAACGCGAGGCACGAGCCTAGGGGGATCACCATTTTCCGGCATACCAAGATGGTTGCCTTCACCGGGACCCCCTAGATCGACGTGGAAACATTCACGACTTGGGCCACGGTCCTCGTTGTCGAGGCCGCGGCTGCCGTCGGAACAGTCGGAAAGGCAGTAGTCACATGCGGTCATGAAGTCCCGCACGGCACTGGGGTTACCAAGTCCGGAGAAATCCCAACAGAGGTCAGGCTCGCCATCTTCCTCGGACCCCGAGGGCTCGTAGGTCGAGTCAGCCGTCAGTCGGTCCCAAGGTGACCGCACACGATACCCCAGAGGGTTTGGACTCACCTCTAAAAGAGTGCTCACCGAAGCGGAGTCGCTTGGTGGGTCGAGGCCGAATCCAAAAGACACGAGATGGAAATCGGTCGGTACCTTTCGGTCGACGGTCGGTGACGAGGTCGCGTCTGGGACTGACTGCACCGTTGTCTCAGGTACGAGGGTGACGCCCAGCAAGTCCTTCGCGAGCGTGCTGGCGCCGTGCGTTTGCTTGAGATTGGCGTGTTGCGGGGAGGCGGCGCTCGTCTTCGTCTTAGACGCGAGATCGATGCCCGACGCGCCCTCCGTTGGGGCGCCGGCGCCGTTGACTCGCTTGACAGCCAACGAGGTGTCGCTTCCCGCTTGGCCTTGGTTGCCCCGCCTCCTCCTCCGTCGGCGGGGGAGGGGACGGGACAAGCCCGAATGTCGTCCCTCCACCACGTGGGGAAGGCATCGTCGATTTCCCTGCCGGCGAGCGGGTTATCGACCGCCATTGTCGCTGTCGCGTGGTGGGAGAAGGAGTATCATGTCGTAGCTGCCGTCGAGGGACATGAACTCAAGATTCCTGAAACGGAGCACCGTCCCGGGCTGGAAAGGTTGCTGGAGACTGCCCATCTGGAGCTTGACGGGAAGCTATTCGTCAACACGCAGCAGGCCCCTACCTGGCGCGCCAACTGTCGGTGTTTCGAAACCCGGGGGGTCCCTGGACCGACGAGTGAATTGTCGCCGCGTGCCCCAGCCCAGATGGGTCGACGCGAGGCGGAACGCGAAGGGGGGAAAGGAAGCAGCCGGAGGGAGGCAGGCGTGAGAGAGCGGATCCCGCGGCCTTCGTGTTAGCCCCGCGCCTGAGTCGGGTGCGCTTGCGGTAGGGGGATACAAGCGTCCACGCGGGAGTGGGAGCGAGCGGCCTTGCGCGAGCGCCGTCCCGTCCTTCTCCGCGCGGGCCAACCCTCTGTAAGAGGGCCCTGGTCCTCCCTTTTATAGGCGTAAGGAGAGGATCCAGGTGTACAATGGGGAGTGTAGCAATGTGCTAACGTGTCTAGTGATGGTGAGCTAGCGCCCTAAGTACATGCCATCGTGGCAGCCGGAGAGGTCTTGGCGCCCAGTTCGCGTGGTGTCGTGGCCGTCGGAGGAGTGCTGGAGCCTGGTGAGAGGTCAGCTGTTGGGGCTGTCGAGTCCTTGCTGACGTCCTCTTGCTTCCGAAAGGGGGCTGAGAGCCGCCGTCGTCACAGAGCATGCGGGGCGCCATCATTACTCGCATGGTGGAGCGAGCCAGATGGGACGCCGATCTGGTTCCCCGTAGCCCGAGTCAGCTTGGGGTAGGGTAATGATGGCGCTTCCTGTTGACGTGGTCGGTTCGTGCCCTAGGCTGGGCGAGGTGGAGGCTCCTCCGAGGTCGAGGTCGAGGTCGAGCCCCCGGGTCGGGCGAGGCGGAGTTCATCGTCTTCCGAGGTTGAGCCCATGTCCGAGCAATGGGGTCGGGCGAGGCGGAGTTCGTCGTCTTCCGGGGTTGAGCCCATGTCCGAGCCCTGGGGTCGGGCGAGGCGGAGTTCGTCGTCTTCCGGGGTTGAGCCCATGTCCGAGCCCTAGGGTCGGGCGAGGCGGAGTTCGTCGTCTTCCGGGGTTGAGCCCGAGTCCGAGCCCTGGGTCGGGCGGAGCGGAGTTCGCCGTCTTCCGGGGCTGAGCCCGAGGCCGAGCCCTGGGTCGGGCGGAGCGGAGTTCGCCGTCTTCCGGGGCTGAGCCCGAGTCCGAGCCCTGGGTCGGGCGGAGCGGAGTTCGCCGTCTTCCGGGGCTGAGCCCGAGTCCGAGCCCTGGGTCGGGCGGAGCGGAGTTCGCCGTCTTCCGGGGCTAAGCCTGAGCCCGAGCCCTGGGGTCGGGCGAGGCGGAGTTTCCTATGACGCCCGAGGCCGGCCTTGGCTGCTGTCAGCCTCACTCTGTCGGGTGGCTCAGCAGTCGGAGCGACGCAGGCGGCGTTGTCCTCTTGTCAGACCGGTCAATAGAGCGGCGAAGTGACCGCGGTCACTTCGGCTCTGTCGACTGGTGGGCGTGCGTCAGGATAAAGGCGTCAGGCCACCTTTGCATTAAATGCCCCTGCGATTTGGTCGGTCGGCGTGGCGATGTGGCCAAGGTTGCTTCTCGGTGAAGACTGGGCTTCGGGCGAGCTGACAGTGTGCCCGTTGCTGGAGGGGGGTCCTCGGGCGAGACGTAGGTTCTCTGGGGTCGGCTTCCCTTGCCCGAGGCTAGGCTCGGGCGAGGCACGATCGTGTCCCTTGAATGGACCGATCCTTGATTTAATCGCACCCATCAGGCCTTTGCAGCTTTGTGCTGATGGGGGTTACCAGCTGAGATTCAGGGGTCTTGAGGGTACCCCTAATTATGGTCCCCGACAGTCTTGAATACAATTTTCCTTCACGGAACTCCGAGAACTTAGGGTTTCCGGAGTCAGTACACTACAACACTTATGACCTTCTATGACATTCATATTACGTCACAAAAATAGGATTTTTTGTCATTGTCCTTGTTCTTGTGACGAATCCATGACGAAAAGCCATCGTCACAGAAGGTGCGTGTTAAAAGAACTTTTGTGACGATGGTCAAAAACACGTCATAAATGCAATGACAAAATTATATTTGTCATAAAAGCTATGACGCTCTACATCGTCATAAGCAAGTCCCAAAACGTCACAGTGTAGCCTTGGACCATTGACACGTGGTAGTTTTGTACGTCATAAATTGGCTGACATGGCAGGTGACGTGGCCAAAAAATATCACGATTAGTTTCGTCACAAGTAGAATGAGGTGGCAAATGACATGACAATTGATGTGTCAAACAAATTATGACATTTTTAGTTTATCATCAATTCATAAAAATTAGCATACAACTGAATTCAATCCAAATGGTGCATACAATTTCATCAAACAACATGAGCGTATACAACTTTTCTAGCATCCACATATAATTGAAGCATAAATGATCCAGCAAAGTATTAAACACCAAAATGTTTAAATATCATATAACTTAAATCCATAAGCGTACGACAGGTTTAGTAGCCACAAGCTACAGTTGAGCACAACTACTACATTAGCAATACGATCAGACCAAGTAGACAAAAAGTACTATTTTCTGCTAGCGACTTCTTTAAATTTTCAGCCTCAATTGATCGATTAGCTGCAGTGGCTGCAAATTCTTGTGATGCCTTCAAGGTTTCTATTTTTTTGCCTAAGTCTATCTTTTTTCTTGTCTCTGGCTCTAGTTGAGATTAGAGTAGTTCATCTTCAACTGGTACTGCCACCGTTACTTCCATATCATCCTAGTATCAAGATTAAAACTTAGTACAATGTAACTAGAGAGAATATATAGGTAAATAAGTATAACATGCAAAATCATGGAAATAAGTGATCTATATGAAACTACATTCCATGAGTAAAGTAACTAAGTACAACATGAGTAATTATTTTTGTGGAACCGTGTGAAATGAAAAATTAAATATTTTAAAATTACTAATGATGTCATTAATCTGCATCATTAAATATTTTGTTTAATTAACTGTAATTAATTTTAGTGCGACCTTTTCCATTTGAAATTTATTAATGGTGTACTGCAATGAAGTTGTAAAGTTTCCTATCAATGTGAACCAAACAAAGGGATGGGCCACATATTAGTTTTGTTTCAAGCAGACCTCTACTCATGATGTGATTAAGACTTCGCAAGCTGTTCTAGTATTACAGAAGCTAATCCTATTAGTATCAACATTGACATGCTGTGGTTCATACATTTAACCCACAATTAACTGACAGCACATGCACTAGCTTTTTAATTTTCCAGATAACATAAAGTATTAGCATCCCACCTCAGATATTTAGATCGAACATCAGACCAAAGGAATGAGTGATGAACTCATGAACAATTACTTAGGGGGTGTTTGAATGCACTAGAACTAATAGTTAGTTGGCAAAAAATTATTAGTGGAATTAGCTAGCTAACAAATAGCTACCTAATTATTGACTAATTTACCAAAAATAGCTAATTGTTGAACTATTAGCTAGGGTGTTTGGATGTCTCAACTAATTTTAGCCACTAACTATTAGCTCTATTGCATTCAAACACCCCCTTAATAGTCTGGTAAGGAACAACAAATAAGATGCATTACAGTAAAAAGAAACAAGGAAATTGTTTTTGTCTGTTGAGGGCGAACTTGATCAAATATTCTTGTAGAGATGGCAAGAGTTGCCACTGCATTAGGAGAGTCTATTATTCCATAGATCCTACCATCACAGGGACATCATGATAGCAATAGATACACCTATATATGGTGGTGTTTAAATGCACTAGGACTAATAGTTAGTTGGCTAAAAATTGTTAGTAAAATTAGCTAGCTAACAAATAACTACCAACTATTAACTAATTTACCAAATATAGCTAATAGTTGAACTATTAGCTAGGGTGTTTGGATGTCTCAACTAATTTTAGCCACTAACTATTAGTTCTAGTGCATTCAAACACCCTCTATATCCCCGATGTTAAGGCAATATTCAACATATATGGTACTTTGAGGATAACCATTAGTTACCCTATTACCTACCTGTTCCTTGGTGTACCCAAATCTAGCAAGGTACTCGATGGCATTCAGGACTGCATGCTTGTAAGCAACAATGTTGCTTGCCAGATTCATCCACACTTGTGGTGTTAGCTCAGAACAAAACCATAGAACTTGTGCAACACAATACCTAGAGCAAATTCTAGAAGAAACATAATGCTTGCAAATGTTTCCACAATTTTGCAATCATAAGCATCAACTTTCTGAATTGATTATGTAGCATCCTTACATTGAATTGCTTCAGTAATGAAATGAACACGTCATTACACGCCAAAAAATGAGAAAGGAAATACTTAGTTAGGTAGCCACTTCAAACATCTTCCAAAGGTATGTGCTTAGGGGGAAGGGAACAATGATTCTAAAGCAATTATGTTGTTGTGTTGGCTGCAGCAAGAACATCAGCAGTTCTACCTGTGGCAAGCCCATTTTCAACCACATGTGTATGTGCCACCACAACAATAAAGTCGTCAATATGACAGTCCATATCACTGCAAAAGAAAAAAATGTTGATCTCCACAACAATATCAGTAAAAAAGGCAGTATAAAAATAGTTGCAGCAAAACAATTACATTTTAACCATATCAAATTCTTCTAGAACTGCATCGTTTGTGGCAAGTGGTGAGAAGTGGTAGACTGTCTCGTAGACAACTATACTGGTTGGGAAAGCAATGCCCCTTTCAATTGATAGTTAATATTACTACTATTTTAAAACATATTCATATTCGTACTAATTGTACAGTTTGTTAAGTTTAATTATAAATCAACTAGAATCTGTAAATTTATCTTTGTAGCAAGTAGCAACGAATGTAAATGATAATATAAATACTAATTTCACTTCATGAACCACTTGCCATTGTTATTGTTGATTTGTGTGTTTAACTGTTTATGGACAGGAAAATAAAAGCTCCCG
Organism: Zea luxurians; assembly: GCA_029449295.1. Lineage (NCBI taxonomy): Eukaryota > Viridiplantae > Streptophyta > Magnoliopsida > Poales > Poaceae > Zea > Zea luxurians. The sequence continues at coordinate 27,338,163 of JAOPSE010000015.1, forward strand.
ATGGCCAATAGCTCAGTGAACTTGTTTTGTTGCACCTACGTAGATTGGGCTATTGTCCCCTACTCCAAATGATATACAAGTATATGAATCGAGTTCGATCTAGAACTATGGTAAAATTAAAGTTGCATCATCAACAACAAAAGATAAAAGTGAGCTCTGAACATTTCAATCATCATATAACCATTTTTTGAGCATGTAAGATTGAACTAAATAGCTAAGGTATTACATGCATTGTATTATATGCATTGCTCATATCTGGAATCCTGACATTCCTAGTGTGTGTAATACCCACTTTGTAATAAGAGTACAAAAAGAGAAATTATACTCCTTAATATACATGTGTGCCATCTCTATTTATTATTTCATGTGAACACCTCATTTTAAAAAAAAATTAATTAATAAAAGTCATAAAAGGTGCATCATGCTGAGGCTTTATTGTGTGTGCATTTCGTGATGATATAAAAATAGAGTGTAAAGTAATATGTTAATATCCAAATGGGTATTTAAATCCTAAAGGAAATTCTAGAATTGAGAAAAAAAAGAGAGAAGGAAACATTATAAGAATAGGATAAAATAAAAAAATAAATGAATTAAAACTTAGTTCATATTATTATATAGACATTTAACCTAGGGTTGAACTTCACACTTACAGATTTAAATTTGAAATTTAAATTTGAAAGGGACTAGAGAAGGAAAGAAAATATAAAAGAAAAGGAGGAGGAAACCTATTTGGGTCCCTGACCACACTTTTGGCCCAATTACACTACACACGCGCTCGGCCCAAGCTAACCCATCCCGCGCGCAGCTGTGTGCCTTGCCACTGGTTGGTGGGGTCCATCCGTCATTCGCTCTGACCGCTTCGTCCTCAACGACGTGCGCGGATTTGGGGGGGGATCCGCGGGATGATGGTTGTGGCGTGATCTCAGGGATAAAGGTCACCCTGCAACTGCTAGCCCTCTCTCCCTCTACCGCATATCCACGCCCGCGACCCACTGCAACCGCCGTGGACCGTGTTGCGCCGTCGAGAGAGTGACAAAGTGACGCGGGGCTACTGCTGTGGTGCCATGACCACACCGGCGTTGGGACCTTGGCGAGTGGCCGGGGAGCTTCGCCTCGACACGCTGATGGTGTCCGCGGCCTCGCCACATGGTGTTTGAGACCGCGGAGGGAGTATGCGGGTGAGATGCCAATGCGGATCGCCAGGGCCGCTTCGCGCGCGTTTCGTCGGTGTTGATGCTCCGAACCAGAGGGATGGCCTGGGAGCTCCGGCACCGATGAAGGAGGCCGCGCGCGGCAATATCGGAATGGAACTCGGCCGATTTAGGTCGGAATTTCTGACCGGAGTGCGCAGGGTACCGTCAAGCCGCCTAAACTCATGGACAGAGCCGTCGCCACATCATACCGAGGTAATAAACCCACCAACGGATTCGCCTTGACCTCCTCTACGCGTAGCGCTAGGGAATCGAGAAATTATCGGCTAGGGCATGTGTTGGGGGCAGCTCGTCGGCGTTCCCCGCCGTGAGGGGGGGGGCCGATTTCCTCGTCGGCCGTAGGCTGGAGGTAGGTGACATGGTGGTCACCGTCCTCTGTTGGATGGACGGTGCAGATCGGTCTGGGAGGTCACTAGTCGCAGGGGCGATCCGGTCCGTTGATCCTGAATCGGATGGGTAGGGAATGGCGAGCGCCTTCATTAAATCTCGCTCGTTGATCTGGGATCAAGCGGATGGCGTTGCATACCGATTCGTTTTAACAGAAATTTGATCTGGGCGCTTGGTTGTTAATCGGACGGCCAGGAATAGACAATACCCCTTCGCCATACACATTTCACAGAAAGACCCTTATAGAATTTAGAAAATAACCCGCCGTCCGTGGGGGAGTTTGGCTGAGTCTTAGAATTAGTTGCACTGGGGCCCCTGACTTTTCGGGTTATTGAGGCCCAGTCCAGAGAGTATTTAAACAGAGAAATTAATATTAGAAATTCATTTTTAATACAAAAACAAATCTAGAAACTTGTAAAATTCATAGAAATTCCATTTTTAGTCCAAATTGAACCATTCCAGTTTCTAAAATTTTGTAATAATATTCCCTATCATTTAGAATCACTGTTTTGACATGAACTCGGTTAGAAAATTAATTTATCATCTAATCCTATTTTAATCACATTAAACCTTAGGAAATTCGTATCTCCTTCGTTTTAACTCCGATTTGATTCGTTCAAGTTGCGTTGGTCTCGTAGAAACGTGTAGATCATTATTATGCAGTATAATCTTATGTTTGGTGTGATGTTAATTTTGTATATACAATGTTTGTTTGTATTGCTACGACTAGCGCGAGGACACGTGTCATCTGAAAAGCAAGTTGGTACCTGGAATCTCAAGTGCCAGGCAAGTTGTGCCCTTGATCACCTCTTTTACCCATTCATGTTCTTATTATTCATAATGATCTGCATAGGATAATTTTGCTGGGACCCAATAGGATACCCTAGATTTGACTATCTTTATACCTTGCTTCACCACTGGTTTTACTACTAAAGTTTTGGGTAGTACATGCTATTGCTTTATGTGGATTTGGGTATAGAGATATTCATCACTCATTGTTACACTATTTATTGTTATCTGTTTTATTCTTCCTTGTTCATGTTAAGATCATTATGTTAATGGGAACATGGAGAACCACCCGGGAAAACAGTGCTACCACAAGGGTGGAATGGGACGCCCTTGGCTGATTAACTAGGAAAGCTAGGGGAGGGCTACCTTACCCGAAAGGGGCAAGGGCAGTAGGGGAGAGGTCAGTGCGGGGAGGTCCCTGGTTGATTTTGCTGCGATGGCTATCAGCCAGGAACCCTTTACTGGATCTTCCCATAAACTGTAGCGGGTAGTCTGAAGCTAGTGGAACTTTGTAAAGGCCTCGTAGTGTTACCCTGCCTCGCCTCCTCGGTAGAGGTGTATGGGATTGGCCATCTCTTGGCAGATGGGTAACATGACTTGTGGGTAAAGATGCGCAACCTCTGCAGAGTGTAAAACTGGTATACTAGCCGTGCTCACGGTCAAGAGCGGCTCGGACACTCACATGATTAATTTATGGAACTTAAACTTAACCTGTCATGTCATTGCATTTGGGATTATTTTATTATTACTTTTACTTATTATTACTATGGTTTGGTATTTACTTACACTTAGTAATTGCTAATAAAATTTTGACCAACTTATAAAAGCAATGCTCAGCCTTAGCCTCTATTTCATTGATCAGCCTTACACTACATGAACTCCCACCTTTGGTGAGTTCATGCCACATTATTCCCCACGACTTGTTGAGCTATGAACGTATGTGAGCTCACTCTTGCTGTCTCACACCCCCCCCCCCCCCACAGGAGAAGAACAGGTGGTTTCAAGTGGAGTCAAGTATCGAGGAGTTTGATCTGATCTAGGTGGCGTTTCCAGTCGACATTGGCGCCGACGATCCTTAGTTCGTTTTATGATTATACTTTTATTTTGTAATAAGTCTTCCGCTATGTAATAAATACTCTGATTATTGTGACATTTATCTCTATACACTCTGTTATTATATATGTTGTCTTCTTGGCGCATGTATGAGATGCACCTGGCTTGGTCCTTTAAAGCCGGGTGTTATAGAAGTGGTATCAGAGGAAATGTTGACTGTAGGACGAAACCTAGATAGAATGGACAAGCCCTTACCTACTTATCTCATTCCGATTCATTCTACACTCACCTTACTCTGATTGTTTCTACACTTATCTTGATCCTGACTCACCTTCTACTGTTCTACTCTGATCATTCTTACCTTTTCTACTCTGAGACAAGATGGATTTCATACCTTGGAATCCTACATTTATGAATTTTTTTTAAGAGATAGGAGACCTAAGACAAAAAAATTAAAACTATTTTCTCTATTAAAAAAATGTTGGTTGATTGTTCTGATGATCAATGCCTGATTTGCTTCTTTGAATGATTGAAACAGTATAGTTGGGCATCTTAGCATGTTCCACCATAAGGTAATGTATTAGCTTTAGTGGATAACATACTAATCTACTTAGCTAATAAATCCCCCGCAGTAACATTTCTCGTAATGACTCGCCTTGTCTACAATTCTTCCTTTCTACCCTGTATTTCTAACCCAGATGGACTACCCCTATAGTGTTAGAAGAGAGCACTATAGACGTGATCCTTGGCATGTCATGGTTAAGAAAGGCAAAGGCAGTTTATACACTGTGCTAAGGGAACCGTAGAACTCACCAGTTCCAAAGGACAAGGATTTGAAGTTGAAGTTGCAGTAACTACCACCATCAGACTAGCGATATTCTTAATAGATGAGAAGTTTGTTGGTGACAACATCCGAGTGGTTAAGGATTTTTCGGAATGTCTTTCTAGAAGAGTTACCAGGGATGCCACCAGATACGGAAGTTGAGTTTATCATAGATCCCTTACGTGGAACTGCTCCCATTTCTAAACGGCCATATAGGATGTCTGTAGAAGAGTTAAAAGAACTCAAGAAGCACTTAACGGAGTTGCAAGAGGCTGAGTACATTCGTCCGAGTCTTCACCTTGGAGAGCACCAGATTTGTTTGTACAAAAGAAAGATGGATCGCAAGGGATGTGCGTGGATGATAGGACCCTTAATGGTGTCACTATGAAGAACAAGTATCCATTACCCCGCATTGAAGAATTATTTAATCGGATAAGAGGTGCAAGGGTATTCTCGAAGATTGATCTCCGATCGGGTTATCATCAAAGGAAGATTAGGCCATCGGATATTCCCAAGATGGATTTATCGACTCGATATGGATTATATGAGTTCATCGTTATGTCATTTGGACTAGCTAATGCACTAGCTTATTTTATGGATCTGAAGAATAAGGTGTGCATGATCTGGACAGATTCGTCGTGGTTTTCATGGACGATATTTTTATTTATTCCAAGAGTGATAGTGATCATGAGGAACATATGTGATTGGTACTACAGAAGCTTTAAGATAATCAACTCTACGCCAAGTATGGTAAATGCGAGTTTTGGATTGGCGAGGTGCCATTTATTGGACATATCATTTCTAATGGAGGGATATCAGTGGATCCTGCTAAAGTCAAGGAGATAGTGGTGTGGAGCATACCCACTACGGTTACGGAGGACCGAAGTTTCTTGGGACTTGCAGGATATTATTGGAGATTTATTGAAGGGTTTTCTAAGATTGCTAAGCTTATGACCTCGCTTTTGGTGAAGGAAAGAGAATTCAAGTGGGATGAGAAGTGCCAAGTATATACGGATCATAAGAGTTTGAGGTATATATATTCACTCAAAAGGATCTCAACTTTAGGCAACGCCGTTGGTTGGAGCTTATTAAGGATTATGATTTGGAAATTCACTATCACCCGGGCAAGGCAAATTTGGTTACAGATGCCTTGAGTCGAAAGGAGCATGTTCATTTAGCTGTTGGTGCCCAGCTACTCGATGAGATTGTTGAGAGTTTCAGGGGACTTAACCTGGGGATAGTTACTCACACTAAAGGAGTTATTATTGATGTGGAAACTACTTTGGAGCAAGAGATCCGCAAAGGACAAATTGGTGATGCTAAGATACAAGGGATTAAGGATCTGATTACTGAAGATCGAGTTCCGGAATTTACGGAAGATGAGCAAGGTGCCATATGGTTCAAGGACAAGATATGTGTCCCCGAGATTGAAAGCCTTCGTGAGACTATTTTAAATAAAGCCCATGACTTGGATTATTCTATTCATCCTGGTAGTACCAAGAGGTATCAGGATTTGAAGTAGAAAGTTCTGGTAGTATGGATTGAAGAGAGATGTGGTGCACATGTGGTTATGTGCGATGCGTGTCAAAGAGTTAAGGCAGAACACCAAAGACCAACTGGACTATTATACCCATTAAAGATACTCGAATGGAAGTGGGGAGAGATTGGTTTCATTACTGGATTGCCTCGCACCTCGAAGGTATATGATTCGATATGAGTTATTATGGATAGATTGACCAAAGTGGCTCATTTCATTCCGGTCAAGACTACTTATAAGGTATCTCAATTGGCAGAGTTATATATGGCTCGTATTGTGTCTCTACACGGTGTACCAAGAAGATCATTTTGGATAGAGGATCACATTTTACCTCCAGATTTTGGAAAAGTTTTCATGAGAATATGGTTACGAAGTTGAATTTTAGTTCGGCCTGCCATCGTTAGACTGATGGACAAACTGAAAGGACTAATCAAGTATTGAAGGACATGTTGAGAGCTTGTGCCCTTCAACATGGTAGTAGTTGGGACAAGAATCTACCTTATGTTGAGTTCTCAGGCCAGTCTGAAGATGTCACTGTTCGAGGCTCTATATGGCAGGAAGTTCAGGACTCCTCTATATTGGAATCAGACTAGAGGAAGACAGTTCTTTGGGCCTGAACTAATTCAAGAAGCAGAAGAACAAGTCCGTATAAGCCGAGAGAACTTGAGGGTAGCTCAAACCAGGCAAAAGAGCTACGCGGATAATAGAAAAAGACCACTGGAATTTGAGGAAGGTGATCATGTGTACCACAAGGTGTCACCACTTTGTGGAATGAGGAGATTTAAAGTTACGGGCAAATTGTCCCCTCGCTGTATTGGATCGTTCAGAGTTTTTAGGCGAGTTGGAGAGATGGCCTATCAACTCGAGCTACCTGATAATTTATCTGATGTGCATAATGTATTCCAAGTGTCACAACTGAAGAAGTGTCTCAGGGTACCTGAAGAACAGTTACCAATGGAAGAGCTCGGTGTTCAGGGTGAGTTGACTTACACGGAGTATACTATCAAGATTCTTGACACATTGAGTCGAGTTACAAGGAGTAAAGTGACAAAGATGTGCAAAGTGCAATGGAGTCACCATGGAGAAGATGAAGCGACATGGGAAAGAGAAGAAGAGCATCACATAAATTTTCCCATCTTTTCCCTCGTTCTTCCTAAATCTCGAGGACGAGATTATTTTTAAGGGGGGTAGGATTTGTAATACCCACTTTGTAATAAGAGTACAAAAAGAGAAATTATACTCCTTAATATACATGTGTGCCATCTCTATTTATTATTTCATGTGAACACCTCATTTTAAAAAAAAATTAATTAATAAAAGTCATAAAAGGTGCATCATGCTGAGGCTTTATTGTGTGTGCATTTCGTGATGATATAAAAATAGAGTGTAAAGTAATATGTTAATATCCAAATGGGTATTTAAATCCTAAAGGAAATTCTAGAATTGAGAAAAAAAAGAGAGAAGGAAACATTATAAGAATAGGATAAAATAAAAAAATAAATGAATTAAAACTTAGTTCATATTATTATATAGACATTTAACCTAGGGTTGAACTTCACACTTACAGATTTAAATTTGAAATTTAAATTTGAAAGGGACTAGAGAAGGAAAGAAAATATAAAAGAAAAGGAGGAGGAAACCTATTTGGGTCCCTGACCACACTTTTGGCCCAATTACACTACACACGCGCTCGGCCCAAGCTAACCCATCCCGCGCGCAGCTGTGTGCCTTGCCACTGGTTGGTGGGGTCCATCCGTCATTCGCTCTGACCGCTTCGTCCTCAACGACGTGCGCGGATTTGGGGGGGGATCCGCGGGATGATGGTTGTGGCGTGATCTCAGGGATAAAGGTCACCCTGCGACTGCTAGCCCTCTCTCCCTCTACCGCATATCCACGCCCGCGACCCACTGCAACCGCCGTGGACCGTGTTGCGCCGTCGAGAGAGTGACAAAGTGACGCGGGGCTACTGCTGTGGTGCCATGACCACACCGGCGTTGGGACCTTGGCGAGTGGCCGGGGAGCTTCGCCTCGACACGCTGATGGTGTCCGCGGCCTCGCCACATGGTGTTTGAGACCGCGGAGGGAGTATGCGGGTGAGATGCCAATGCGGATCGCCAGGGCCGCTTCGCGCGCGTTTCGTCGGTGTTGATGCTCCGAACCAGAGGGATGGCCTGGGAGCTCCGGCACCGATGAAGGAGGCCGCGCGCGGCAATATCGGAATGGAACTCGACCGATTTAGGTCGGAATTTCTGACCGGAGTGCGCAGGGTACCGTCAAGCCGCCTAAACTCATGGACAGAGCCGTCGCCACATCATACCGAGGTAATAAACCCACCAACGGATTCGCCTTGACCTCCTCTACGCGTAGCGCTAGGGAATCGAGAAATTATCGGCTAGGGCATGTGTTGGGGGCAGCTCGTCGGCGTTCCCCGCCGTGAGGGGGGGGCCGATTTCCTCGTCGGCCGTAGGCTGGAGGTAGGTGACATGGTGGTCACCGTCCTCTGTTGGATGGACGGTGCAGATCGGTCTGGGAGGTCACTAGTCGCAGGGGCGATCCGGTCCGTTGATCCTGAATCGGATGGGTAGGGAATGGCGAGCGCCTTCATTAAATCTCGCTCGTTGATCTGGGATCAAGCGGATGGCGTTGCATACCGATTCGTTTTAACAGAAATTTGATCTGGGCGCTTGGTTGTTAATCGGACGGCCAGGAATAGACAATACCCCTTCGCCATACACATTTCACAGAAAGACCCTTATAGAATTTAGAAAATAACCCGCCGTCCGTGGGGGAGTTTGGCTGAGTCTTAGAATTAGTTGCACTGGGGCCCCTGACTTTTCTGGTTATTGAGGCCCAGTCCAGAGAGTATTTAAACAGAGAAATTAATATTAGAAATTCATTTTTAATACAAAAACAAATCTAGAAACTTGTAAAATTCATAGAAATTCCATTTTTAGTCCAAATTGAACCATTCAGTTTCTAAAATTTTGTAATAATATTCCCTATCATTTAGAATCACTGTTTTGACATGAACTCGGTTAGAAAATTAATTTATCATCTAATCCTATTTTAATCACATTAAACCTTAGGAAATTCGTATCTCCTTCGTTTTAACTCCGATTTGATTCGTTCAAGTTGCGTTGGTCTCGTAGAAACGTGTAGATCATTATTATGCAGTATAATCTTATGTTTGGTGTGATGTTAATTTTGTATATACAATGTTTGTTTGTATTGCTACGACTAGCGCGAGGACACGTGTCATCTGAAAAGCAAGTTGGTACCTGGAATCTCAAGTGCCAGGCAAGTTGTGCCCTTGATCACCTCTTTTACCCATTCATGTTCTTATTATTCATAATGATCTGCATAGGATAATTTTGCTGGGACCCAATAGGATACCCTAGATTTGACTATCTTTATACCTTGCTTCACCACTGGTTTTACTACTAAAGTTTTGGGTAGTACATGCTATTGCTTTATGTGGATTTGGGTATAGAGATATTCATCACTCATTGTTACACTATTTATTGTTATCTGTTTTATTCTTCCTTGTTCATGTTAAGATCATTATGTTAATGGGAACATGGAGAACCACCCGGGAAAACAGTGCTACCACAAGGGTGGAATGGGACGCCCTTGGCTGATTAACTAGGAAAGCTAGGGGAGGGCTACCTTACCCGAAAGGGGCAAGGGCAGTAGGGGAGAGGTCAGTGCGGGGAGGTCCCTGGTTGATTTTGCTGCGATGGCTATCAGCCAGGAACCCTTTACTGGATCTTCCCATAAACTGTAGCGGGTAGTCTGAAGCTAGTGGAACTTTGTAAAGGCCTCGTAGTGTTACCCTGCCTCGCCTCCTCGGTAGAGGTGTATGGGATTGGCCATCTCTTGGCAGATGGGTAACATGACTTGTGGGTAAAGATGCGCAACCTCTGCAGAGTGTAAAACTGGTATACTAGCCGTGCTCACGGTCAAGAGCGGCTCGGACACTCACATGATTAATTTATGGAACTTAAACTTAACCTGTCATGTCATTGCATTTGGGATTATTTTATTATTACTTTTACTTATTATTACTATGGTTTGGTATTTACTTACACTTAGTAATTGCTAATAAAATTTTGACCAACTTATAAAAGCAATGCTCAGCCTTAGCCTCTATTTCATTGATCAGCCTTACACTACATGAACTCCCACCTTTTGTGAGTTCATGCCACATTATTCCCCACGACTTATTGAGCTATGAACGTATGTGAGCTCACTCTTGCTGTCTCACACCCCCCCCCCCACAGGAGAAGAACAGGTGGTTTCAAGTGGAGTCAAGTATCGAGGAGTTTGATCTGATCTAGGTGGCGTTTCCAGTCGACATTGGCGCCGACGATCCTTAGTTCGTTTTATGATTATACTTTTATTTTGTAATAAGTCTTCCGCTATGTAATAAATACTCTGATTATTGTGACATTTATCTCTATACACTCTGTTATTATATATGTTGTCTTCTTGGCGCATGTATGAGATGCACCTGGCTTGGTCCTTTAAAGCCGGGTGTTACAGTGTGGCATTTCATCAACCAAGTGGGTTGCTTGATCCCCAACATATCACTACACTTATGGAGTAACAAAGTGGTGGGATGACAAAGGAGGTGCACATCACCTGGTCAACCCAATCACCATCAAAAGAACACACAACATAAAAAAGACATTGAACATGGGTAGAAAGTGGCAGCAAAGGGTAGGTTCACATGACGGAAGCTGCCACGAACCTTTGCAATGATGGAGGCAAGGGTGCGGAACGCTAGGTTCAACAATTTTAGATTGGATGAGTGGCTGGGAGCTAGGAGCTGGGACCTGTGGAGCCGTGGAGCGCCAAGTCAAACAAAGAGAAATCATAAATTAGCACTAAAATAAAGAGCTTACAAGATATACTTGTCACTTTCTCTGTTCCTCAACGCTCACTCACCGAATCACTGAGATTCAATGATTGGTGTATTGGACTGCAGAGTGGCAGAGGGGGCACGCGGGGAGGTGCCGAGCAGTCGAGGCGGCGACAGGCGAGGAGCTTAGGCGCGACCACGGCCGGCGGAGGAGACATTGTCACAGCGAGGGGCGGTCGCGACTCGTGCGGGAGCGCGGTGCCCAGGAGCATAAGTTGGGAGCGTGGTTGGTGGAGCTGATAGGCGGTGCTCTGGAGCCGATGCCGCGGTGGCTGGCTTCCTGACGGCGACCGCGGAGCTGGGAGGCGATAGCGTAAGGATGGCAGACGAACCCTGGTTGCTGGCGGCGGCTACAGAAACGACGAAAGTGTGCACCACTGATGGCCCGACTGGAAACTTGGAATTTACTCTGCTAATGGGCTGGGCTGAGCCATCGCACAGGCCATACTTCACCCATGGGTCCTCCGCCTGTTGGTGAATTCAATCGTAAAAAACCGAAAATAGTTTATGGAAAATTGAAAAATTTTGGAAAAATTCTTTGCATCCAAGATGCAAAGAAACATTTTTACAGCCCCTCACATCCACCACGTGGTGGTCCATATAAATAGAAAAAAATTGCTAAAGGATTAAGTTGCAAATTTTGATCTGTTTTATAGGCATTAAGTGGTGGATGTGAGAGACTGCAAAAGAGGGTGTTTGCATCTAGGATGTATATAATTTTTTTCCAAAATTCCGAGGGATGTGGTATAGAGAACCACGGAGGCCAAGGTGGCGAAGCTTACAACGGTGGCGTGGAGAGGATGAGGCAGAAGGGGGTGGAGGGTGCCAGTAGTCGATTGAGCAGATGGGGAGGGAATTGGCGAGAGGGAGTAGACGGAAATGAATAGAGATAGACTAAAAATATATCTACTTGTTTTGCAGTAACGACACGACGGTGGAAACTCACACTTTAAAGGAGTAGAGATAGAGATAGACGGATGAAGAAACCATATTCCTTTTAATATTAGGGAAAATTTTACCACGACGATAAAATTATGGGTATAACATAAATAAGATAACTCTTTAGAAACAAATATATCCAAAGCTAGTAGAGGAATAGGCTTTGGCCAACCCTAGGTCATAGTTTAAAGACACTCGTATTGTAGTTTTTTATTTATTTTTGTCTAAGATTTTATTTATTACGAAAATAATCCTATTGTGGTAACCATATCGTCACATGTCACAACATGTCAAACATGAAAGCCTATGTGGCAATAGGACCTATCCTTAATGGTGGGTCACGCGAGCTAACATGGATAATAGTATTTTTATAAAAGAAATACACCATATGCATATAACATCTGTGCATTGTTCTGCAATATCATCACAATTTTTATGTTGAGAAGGTTATGACGATTTATTCTTATGACGATTCCTATATTGTCATAGAAAATTGTCATAAACATGATGTTAGAGTATATTATGACAGTTTTAATGACGGCAATTAAAATTTCGTCACTACACTAAGCCATCTTCTGAAAATCGTCATAAACAAGGTGACCTAATGACGAATTATTCTATTGTCATCGGCTATTCATCATAGAAGGCCATAAGTGTTGTAGTGAGGAGTTCATAGAGCAAGGGTGGGGGTTTTGGGTTCTAGTTATCAAACAAGGTCCAAATCAACCCAAACTCTACCCAAGGCTTCTAAATAATGTATAGGACTCATATAAAAAGTTTGGACATTTTTGGAGTTACCATATGGTTTTTAAAAATCCAGAACTAATACTTAAAACTACTTTAAATACCTTAAAATTCCTTAGTTAACCTAAAAATCATGAAACTATTTTTATTAAATACTATAGAAAATAAGAAGTCTAGGAAAATTGGTTTCACAATTTTAGGATTTTTCTACAATTTTCTATAGATTTCTAAAGTTCTACTAAAAAAGAAAAGGAAAAAGATTGAATAGTGATGGGCTGATTCTAGCCCAGCCGGCCCAGTACCAGGGGAAAACGCGCGCGCGCGCCCGCGCCCTGGCGACTTTGCACAGAGACCCTCGGGTTTTCGGCTAACTGGGAACGAGTTCAGTTACTATTTAAATCAGTCACTGACAACTTGCACCGAGGTCCCTGAGGTTCTATTTACCTACCCCGACTGGTCCACGACGGCGCTCAGCACGGAGAGCTCAACTCCGACGAGCTAGACCGGCCGGAGGGAGCTAAGACCGGCGCCCAGCTTCGGACTAAACCCAATTCAAGACCCAGAGAGGATTTTCCCCAACTTAATTGCACTAATGATCAAGTGGTTTGCTCTAGCCACGGTGACCGCGAGAACTATAGCAAGACTGTCGTGTTCCCGGCGACCAGAGGCTACTCTGTGCAATTGAGTGGATCGATGGGCATCACAGGCATACGAGAGCACTTAAACAAGGTTTGAATCGGGCAAAGCTTTACCAGAACCGGCTGGCCACGGTGAACTTGGTTTCACGGTGTTCTTCGACTGATTTGGGGGGAATATGAAATTGGAGCTTGCTGGTGATCGGCTGGGAGCAATACTAAACGTGGGGGTGCGCAATGATGTTGCGAAGCTAGTCACGGGCTCAATTTATAGGCAGCTTCGTCAGTGGCACACAATTGGAGCGAACAACGCGGCGAGCGGAGGTGAAGACGAACGCGGGTGCGGTGAATACGTGTGCAGTGTCGTGGCAGTAATTTCGATGGTCGACAGGAAGCTAGAGGGAGTCACGGCGATGCGATGGCAAGGTTGGGACACGCGGCGCAAGACCGGAGAACGGCGGTTCACCGGCGAGCTTATCGGCTCAAGCCGCAGGGTAGAGGGAAAGCACGGGGGGGTCACCGGAGTGGAGTCCAGCTCACCGGCGGCGAAGATTCCCCCATCCCGTGATGTTATCCGTTAATCTCCAGCGCGAATCCGGGCGGCGGCGGCACGAATCCCTGCACAGGGAGGTCACCGGCGACGAGCGAGCAGTGCTGGCAGTCTGATCTTAATCAGGCTACTGTACCATTGGATTGGGATTCAGTTAGCCTGACAGTCGATATTCAGGCATGATTTGCTCACAAATCCCAATGAGAACATACTCCATGCTCTGCAGCAAAGTTGGAGAGCTATATACCATCTACATTTCGACTATAGTGATTGAACTCATTTGAGCACTAGATCAAGGTTGAATTCACACCCAAAGCTGGCTCTGTTACACTGAAAATCTGAATCTCAGAATGGAACCAGCCTGACAGCCAAATTTTAGGCTTAATTATCTCTGGATTTTTCTTAAGAACTGAGCTCACACTCTTAAGCAAAGTTGTCCTCCTATGATTGGGCTACAATTTTGATGCGGTGACCTAGGGCAAAAACCCTATAGTTTGAAAGTCACAAAGCTCAAAAGTTGAGCCCATAACACTGTTTTTCAGACTTAGTATAGAACTCAATTGAGGTCTATTTTGCAATTAGGTTCAAAACTTAGGGTTTGGCTTGCAAATCATCCTAAATGTGAACCATGGGACTTTATATGTCTTGACATTGTAGTTTTTACACATTAGTCCAAAAGTGGACTAATTTTGCACATAGGTCCCTAGGGTTTGGTTTTAGGGTTTTCCAGGGTTCAAATGGGGTTTTTGGATATCCCAGGGGCATAAATGTAATCCAAGTTTATTTTTGGGAATATTTCATGACTATTTCCCCAAAGCTTTCAAGTTTTCACAACTTGGGCTAGGTTTTACCCCTTTACTCCCTATTTAGGGTTAAGTTTCCTACATCAGGGGCCTATTTGCAAAATGCTCTAACATTACAACTTGTTTGAAATTTTACCTAGTGAATGCACTCTAGGTGTGTCAAACATATGTAATGTCAATATTTATGATGCCATGCTCAAATTTTAGTTGAAATAACACCAGGGTGTTACGGCAGTCTCGCCCGCCAACAAGCCAAGGAGCTGGAGGCGAGGTTCAACGCCCTGCGCAGCCGCGTGGACAAGGCCGAGGCCTCGACGCGCGCGGAGGTCGACCGGACGCACGCGTAGTTTGTGGACGCGTACCGGGAGCTGGGTGCGCGGACTGCTGACTTTGAAGTGCCTAGCCAAGAAGTGGGCCTTCGCTTCCTTGAATGGTTGCAGGAGGAGTTGCTGGTGCTCCCGACCATTGTGACGGGTTTCATGTCCTTCGCCTCCCTCGTCACCTGCGAGGAGGCCATGAATGCTTTGTCCCGTGAGGGGTGCAGGCATTACGAGGTCTTCGACCAAGCGGATGAAAACTTTGAATGTGAAATCTTCAAGGTCGAAGACCCTGTGCTGAAGCAGTCGGCGGGGGCACTCTTCGATAGGATGTGGGGTCCGCATGGCCGAGAGGCGGTCAGGGAGCGGTCTGACTGGGCAATAGAGCAGGTAAAGGCTGTTTTTTGTGTGGTTATATGTGCGAGTATGTGTGGTTTTGCTGAATGAGTGTGCTGTTGCTGCAGATGGCGCATGCCGAAGACGTCGAGGACCTTGGTGGTCTGGGTGGCGTGCTGCCCGAGGCCACGGAGGTCGATCCGGTGTCGCCATCTGTTGCCGGTGAAGGCCCCTCTGTGACCCCCGCGCTGACTGCGGCCGGCAAAGACCCCGCACCAGCCCCTGCGCCGACGGGCGAAGACGCCTTGAAGGTGGTGGCCGAGCCGGCTACCGAAGACCCCACAGCCACGGCTGAGCCTTCGCAGGTGGCTGAATAGGTGTTGAGGAGTTTGTAAATTTTGTCTGTGTGATACTGAACCTCGGTTGCTGCGCAGGTTCTGAGGTTTGGGCCTGCGCACGCAACCACAATTAACAATGCTATTTTTGTGGCGGCTTCGACCGTGGCTGCTGATGACGATTCATTTGGCTCTGTGTCTAAGTGTTTTGAGTCTGATGATTCTGGGAGTTCGATTGCATGGACGGAGGAGTCTTCAGACGAGGACTTGGATTATTTTGCCGCGTTAGATGTGGCTGCAGCGGAGCCTTCGTCGCGCGCGGAGGGTTCCGAGGAGCTCCAGGGCGCGAGTACTGGGTATAGGCGGCGAAGGGCGGTGGCGAAACGGAAAGTGAGTGGATTGTTGCGAAGTGGTAGGCGTCATCGTAGTGAGATGGAGAGTGGTCGTCTTCGCGTGGACGGGACTGGTAAATGAGAATTGTTGTCCTCGCCGTTTGGGGTGAGTGTAGGTGAGGGGGAGCTGCGAAATCTTTTTGAGGGTGAGGAATTGAGGATAATGCTGTTCAACTATAGGGAGATGGGTATCATCCCAAAGGTTGACCCAATGTAATATATGATGCTCTCGCTGTGTGTATGTAACCGTAATTTATATGGAGATGGGTATCATCCCGTAGGTGACTTCTGCACGGAGTCTTTTGGGAATGACTTCGATCTTTGCGTACTTGTTGTGTTGTTCAGGCTGCGCCCGTAAGTGACTTTTGCACGGAGAGTCTTTTGGGAACGACTTCGATTTTGCGCGCCTATTATTCCGGCTGCACCCTTAGGCGACTTTTGCACGGAGAGCCTTTTGGTAAAGACTTCGATTTTGCGCACTTGTTGTGCTATTCCGGCTACACCCTTAGGCGACTTTTGCACGGAGAGTCCGGCTGCACCCTTAGGTGACTTTTGCACAAAGAGTCTTTTGGAAAAGACTTCGATTTTGCGCACTTATTGTGCTAGTCCGGCTGCACCTTGAGGCGACTTTTGCACGGAGAGTCTTTTGGAAAAGACTTCGATTTTGCACACTTATTGTGCTAGTCCGGCTGCACCCTTAGGCGACTTTTGCACAGAGAGTCTTTTGGAAAAGACTTCGATTTTGCGCACTTATTGTGCTAGTCCGGCTGCACCCTTAGGCGACTTTTGCACGGAGAGTCTTTTGGAAAAGACTTCGATTTTGCGCACTTATTGTGCTAGTCCGGCTGCACCCTTAGGCGACTTTTGCGCGGAGTGTCGCACGCGAGGGTAGTCAGTGCTGCCCCTCGCGGTGACTTCGGTGTGGTCGAATGCCGAAGACCGTCGATGCGGTCTTTTTTGACATATTGTCTTAGTTTTTGTGGGGGATTTTTACGGGTATATTACATGGCTCCGCCTCATTAAAAACCTCACCCCCGGGAGGAAAAGAGTGCGGGCCGGAATGATACTGTTTGGTGAATTACAATGGCGTGTTGGCCCTGAGGATTCAAACAAAAAATTTGCGGAGATTATCGATATTCCAGGAATGCTCTAGGTCCTCGCCGGATGGCGTTGTTAGCCTGTACGCGCTGGGGGACCCCTTCGTCTTGATGATGAAAGGACCCTCCCACTTTGGCTCCAGCTTGCCTCGTGACTCTGTCCGAGTTGTCTGGACGAGTACGAGGTCCACTTTGTCGAATTCTCTTGGGACGGCTGTGTGGTCGCGCCAGGCCTTCGTTTGAGCTTGGTATTTGTTGAGATCCTGTAGGGCGAAGACACGGTCTCCGTTGATGAGGTCCTTGGAGGTTGGTTCGTCTACGTCGGGGACGGCTGAAGCGCTTGTCCGTGGTGACCCATGTTTGATTTCCTACGGGGTCATGGCCTCCGATCCGTATAGCAGGCGAAAGGGAGTGAATCCAGTCGCCCGGCATTCGGTCGTGTTCAGCGCCCAGACTGCTTCATGTAGCAGGTCGACCCATTTACCCTTCTTGTCGTCGAGAAGCATTTTCTTGATGGCAGTGAAAATCTTGCCGTTAGTGCGCTCCACGACACCGTTAGATTGTGGGTGATATACTGAGACGAAGGCAAGCTTGGTGCCAATGGAGAAACAAAAATCCCTGAAGTCCTAGCTGTCAAACTGTTTGCCATTGTCGACTGTGAGCTCAGATGGGACTCCGAACCGGTAGATAATGTTTTGCCAGAAAAATTTCTGGGCAGTCTTCGACGTTATTGTGGATACTGCCCTTGCCTCGATCCACTTGGTAAAATACTCGACGGCGACGAAGGTGAACTTGAGGTTCCCTTAGGCCGTGGGTAGTGGCCCAACAATGTCTAGCCCCCAGCGTTGAAGTGGCCATGTGTGGGCAATCAGCTTTGTGAATTGCGAGGGGTTGCCCGAACGGGGAGAGAACTTCTAGCAGGCTTCGCACGACCTCGTGACTCGATTTGCGGCACAGATTATAGCGGGCTAGTAGAAACCTTGACGGATCACCTTGGCAGCTAGGGCCCTAGGCCCCAAGTGAGAGCCGCAAGTGCCGCTGTGGACTTCACGCAGGATTTGGAGGCCTTCGGTCTCTGTGACACATTTGAGCATGGGTTGACTGATCCCTTTCTTGTATAGCTGGCCCTCAATAAGTGTGAAGTCCCGGCTTCGGTGTTTGAGGCGCTTGGCCTCGTTGACATCGCTTGGATGGTAATATCCTTGCAAGAATAGGGTTATTGGGGCCTGCCAGTCTTCGGCCATGATGAGGTTGACAATGCGATGGCCCTCGGCGTTGGTGGTTATTTGTAGACCCTATGGGTTGTGGACAGCTGGTGTGCCAATGACGTGGTAGAACATGTCGGAGAGCAGGGCTTCGCCTCTGGCTGCTGCTTTGGCTAACGCGTCGGCTTCTTCGTTCCTAGCGCGGTCCACATGCTGCAGGGTGAAACCCTTGAATTGTTTCTCAAGATTGCGAACGGCCGTAAGATACTGCAGAAGTGCAGGATCTTTTGCTGAATAGTCTTTTTCGATCTGGCCGGCAATGACTTTGGAGTCTGTCTTGATTATGCAGGTGGCCACGCCGAGTGCTTTCAGCTTGCGAAGGCCCAAGATAACGGCTTCGTATTCTGCTATGTTATTTGTGCACCTGTCGGATTCCAGAGCGAAGCTGAGGCGTGCTGCGTATCTGTGCTTGACGCTGGTGGGTGATGTGATAATTGCAGCGGCGCCTGCCCCCGCATGGCACCATGCGCCATCACAGTGGATGGTCCACACCTTCTCTGAGGGCTCTTCTTGCTGCCGTGCCGGCCCTGTCCAGTCGACGATGAAATCTGTGAGGACTTTGCGACTTAATTGCTATCCTGGGCTCGAAGGTGATGTGGTATTCAGAGAGTTCGGCTGCCCATTTGGTGATACAGACGGACGCCTCCAGATTTCTGAATAATTCGTCGAGTCCCTTGTCCGTGGTGACCCGCACCTTGAACGCTTCGAAGTAGTGGAGCAACTTGCGCGATGCCATGATGACTGCGTAGGCAATTTTTTCCAACTCCGTCATGTTGCATTTGGAAGTCATGAGGACTTCGGAGACGTAATAAACTAGACACTGCCGAGTTGTGCCCTCTCTGTCCTGCTCTTGGACCAACGCTGCGCTGACTGCGTGTGGCGAAGCTACGACGTAGAGCAACAGAGGTAGCGAGGGGTTGGGGCTTGTAAGGGTTGCCAATTCTGACAGGTGCTGTTTGAGTGATGCGAAGGCTGCCGCTTGCTCTGGTCCCCATGCAAAGTCTTTTGCGCCGCGTAGCGTCTTAAGGAAGGGTAGGCTTCGCTCTGCAGACTTGGAAATGAATCTGTTGAGGGCGGCCAATCTGCCTGTCTGGCGTTGGACGTCTCTGGTTGACTGCGGAGGCATCATGTTGATGATAGCCTAGATCTTGGTTGGGTTGGCCTCGATCCCGCGGTGCGACACCAGGTAGCCCAGTATCTTCCCCTGTCGAACTCCGAAGACACACTTTTTGGGGTTTAGGCGAAGTCGTGCTTCCCGCATGTTCGCGAATGTTTCTGCGAGGTCGGCTAGATGATCCTCTTTGTTTTTGCTGGCGACGACGATGTTGTCCACATACGTGAAAATGTTCCGGCCTACTTGGCTCTCGAGCACCGTCTTGGTGAGGTGAGAGAAGGTGGACCCAGCGTTCTTTAGCCCCTCCGGCATTCTAACGAAGCAATACGTGCCGAAGGGCGTGATGAAACTGGTACTGGCATTGTCTTCCTCCTTCATATATATTTGGTGATAGCCAGAGAAGCAGTCGAGGAGTGACATGACTTCGCATCCGGCCGCACTATCGACGATCTTGTCGATCCGAGGCAGCGGGAAATTATCCTTGAGGCAGGCCTTGTTGAGGCTGGTGAAATCGATGCACATCCGCCATTTGCCACTCTTCTTTTGCACCATGACTACGTTAGCGAGCCACGTAGGGTAGGCGACTGGTTTGATGAAATTGGCCTCAAGCAGACGGTGTACCTCAGCTTTGGCAGCTTCTGTTTTTTCATCAGACATTTTGCACAGCCTCTGCTTCTTTGGCCGCACCGAAGGGTCGATGCCCAAGCTGTGTTTGATGATAGTGCGACTGACTCCGACTAGGTCGAGGGCAGACCAGGCAAAGACGTCCTTATTTCTGGAAAGACAGGAGATGAGTCTCTCCTCGTCTTGTGAAGTTAGGTCTTCGCTTATGATGACCGTCTGCTTGGGTGTTGCCTGGTCAAGGGGAACTGTCTTCGTTCCATCGTTGCTCTGCAACTGTGCCTTTTCATGCTCGTTGGCGGTTGGGCGGGTAGCCTCGGGGGCTTCGCGCAACGTCGTAAGACAGTGTACGTTCCGTTGCCCTAGAACGAAGTCTCTTTCAATGTTGCGCGCGGTCTGCTGGTTGCCATAGACTGTGATCACGCCTTGCGGAGCCGGGATTTTCATGCACAGGTAAAGTCCATGAATGGTCGCTTCAAACTTGTTGATGGAGCCCCGACCCATTATGGCGTTGTACGGGTATACCATGTCGACGATGTCGAAGGTGACCTGCTCACTTCGTGCATTGGGTGCTGCACCGAAGGACAAGGGTAGCTCTATCTAGCCCACGGGAAAGGTGCCCTTGCCGCGGAAGCCATATAGGGAGTTGTCTGAAGGCTTAAGTAAACTGCGGCTGATGCCCATGCAGTCGAAGGCATGGAGGAAAATGATGTCCGCCTGGCTGCCGTTGTCAACTAAGACTTTGTGTAGGTCCCAGCCTGCCACACTGCAGTTGATTACCATGGCGTCAATGTGGGGTGCGCTGCGCAGGTCGACATCTCTGGCGTCGAAGGTCAACGACACGTGGGACCACTTCGTTTGCACGACTGGGCCGGTGACAGTGACGTGGTTGATGCTTCGGTAGTGGTCCCTCTTCTGTCGCTTCGTGTCGAAGTCGCCGCTGGACCCCCCAGTGATCATGTGAATGACTCCGCGATATGGCTGATCAGCGAAGTCTTCTTGTTTTGGTGCTTGGGGGTGATTTGGGTGGTGGATGTTTGGCTGATGCGGGTGCGGAGGCGGTAGTGGAGGTGGTACGACTTGTACCTCCTGGTGGTGTTGGTATGCGTGGTTAGGTGGATGCTGAGCGGGGCCGTGGTTGTATGGTGGTGTTGATATGTGTGCGCGACAACTCTTGGGTTGTCGGCTGGTTGCGCCCGAGACATCCTGTCCCTGGTGGCCTTCGTTTCCGGGCAGTCCCTCGGTGGGTGCGCGCAGTCTTCACCGTGAAACAGGCAGTAAAATCTGCGTGGCTACTGCGCTCGTCCTCGGCCCCGACCACGGGTGCCATTGCCGCGTCCCTGGGGGGGATAATCTTGACGGTGAGGGGCCTCACCGCGGGGTGCACCTGCTGCTGACTGCGGCTGTCTCGACCAGAATCTGCTGCGAAGGTCTTGTCCATGTTCGGCTGGACTGCGGAGGGTCCTAGGGTTTCCTCTGGGACTCGACCTTGCGCTAGTGGAGCTCTTCGGATCTAGCATATTTTCAAATAGCTGATAGAGCTCTTGGAGGTTCTTGGGTGGGTCCCTGATGCAGTGACTGTAAAGGACGCTAGCCCGAAGGCCACTGATGGCGTAGTGAATGGCAATTTGGTCGTCGATCGAAGGTAGTTGTGACTTAAGAGTCAGGAACTTGCGGTAGTACTCCTGCAGGGTTTCATTCTCTAGCTGCTTGCAGAGTGACAGTTCGGCCAAGGCATCGGTGTCTGGGCGGTACCCTTGGAAGTTGAGCAGGAATTTGTCCCGAAAACTTCTCCAGAAGTCGATGGACAACGAGGGCAACCTGGTGTACCAGGTTAGGGCCGGACCCTCAAGGGCGATGATGAAGGACTTGGCCATCATGGCGTCGTCCTCTCCGGATGATGCGACAGCGACTTGATAGCTCATGATGTACTGTGTTGGGTCGGTGCTGTCGTTGTACTTGGGGTAGGTCCCTGCCCTGAAGTTGGCGGGCCATGGTGACACTTGCAGTTGCGGCGCCAGGGGACTCCGCTCATCAAGGTAGCTGATGCCTTGGAATGCTGTGGCATGCGGGACGAAGGGTCCGTGCTGAGGAATGAATAGGTCTCTGACTGGCGCGCACTGTTGGAGGGGCGGGCCGTGCTGCAGATCATGTTGGCCTTCACGCTGCATGAGCACAATCTCTTGCTCGAGTCCTTGAGCCCTCTACTCCTCATCTCGTATCATCTGGTGCACCTTGGAAACACGTTGGCACTTGGCCTCGAGGATTTCTTTCTGCTTCTGGAGGTTGCGGTTCTTGATGCGGAGGGCCCACAGCTGTAGCTGTTCTTCTGCTGAAACGTCGATGACTTCGCCGTCCTCTGTGGCATCCTCGTCCTCTAGCAGAGCGAAGCCTGGGGGTGGTTCCTGTGGCTGTCCTCCGGAGCTGCAGGTGCGGGGGCTGCCCTCGGGAATTGGTTGGTCGTTGCGCTGTCTCTTGCTGACAGCGTCGTCTTTGCAGGCTTCTTGATGGGTAGTGTCTGCAAGGGCCTTACCCTTTTTCTCGGCTAGCAGCGCCGCCTTTGCTGCTTTGTCAACGGATGGGGCTGCATTCGAGCTAGCTCTCTTGGGTGCCATCGCGGGTGGTTTGTTCGTAGCACGAACGATGGGCGCCAAATGTTGGAACTTGCTCTCTTGGGCAAGATGATCCAACGGGGGAGTGAAAGGAATGCAAACAAGGTTTTAACTCGAGATGGCGATTGCTCTATTAATCCAGGCTCTCAAGGACACTGTACGGGGGTATTTATAGGTGGCTGAGCGCCCAACGTCTTGATGTAAGGACGCATGTGCCCTCAGGCACCTGGACTATCCCCGGAATATTCCCATAAGGGAGGGTTATAGACTGTCATTACAGAAAAGCCATTACAAATCGGGCCCGTAACACACTTCTCCGTGCGGGGCCTGTTACAATGGGCCGAATCCCACGTGGGCCTCCAGGTTGGGTGAGGGTGAGGGAAGGGGCGACTCCGTCGTAGGCCTTCGTCTTGCAGTGTAGAGGACGAAGGGTGGACCTCGCCAGTCGCTTTGCTTCCGTTGGTGCAGCGAGGTTGACGAAGGCTTGGAGCGAAGGGTAGTGTCTTCGCCTTCGCCCCAACATGCGGCTTAGCTAATTGCATCAGTTAATACTTATGGGCTGTTTGGTTGGGCTGTGGCTGTGAAAAAAGCTGCTGTGGGCTGTGAGCTGTGGGAAAAGCTGTTGTGGGCTGTTAAAAAGCTAAAAACCGTTTGGTCGAAACCACTAAAAATCGTTAAAAGTTATTCAATATACGTTTTCACAGTTCCATCTAAAAGTCACTAAAAGCAGGTCCAGGGGTGCTTTCATTTTTGCACTGCAAGAAAGTCGGCTTTTAGAAAAAGCTGCTTCCTTGATCCATCCCTTTGGTTTGACTTTTGGCTTTTAGGGGACAAAAGTCAAAGCCAAAAGTCAAACCAAACACACCCTTAATAGGGCATATATTGGTGTCTATCCAGCACTAGCAAAATGGTATACCAGATTACCAGCAACTGAATGAATTATGTCATAATCTTGTTTGGATTTGCCCAAGTCTGAAGGAGAATTGCTGGTTCGTCTTCTTTTCAATGAATGGAGTACTGATGGACCAATGCTCCTTGCTTCTTAGTGTGCCATATCTTTATTGTCTTTGTACTGAACTTTTTGATGGTTGTCCATGACTAAATCATTTGCGCTGCTGATTGTGTCTTCTAACATTGTCTCCTGTAATTAGCAGAACTGGCTTCGAAGAAGACAAAAAAATCTGAGTTGTTCTCAACTTGTTCATTGTCGGGTTTAGTTGCATTTAACAAAGCCATCCAGGCACATGATTTGCACACAGAATGTATGTATGTGTTAAAATTTTAAAAAAATGATAGTTTTCTTGATCCGAGTCTTAATAAGATCAAGCTTCTGAAGTATGTTAATAAGCATGATCCAGCTGACAAGTACCACCTTTTGTGTATGTCAGTGTTTATGACCCGACTGCGCACCACGGGGTTCTCCACGTGAGGCTTTTGAGCAGGACGACATCGTTGATTGCAACTCGATGGTATGTGCGGATGCACGTCAGATCACACAAGGGTTTATATAGGTTCGGGCCGTTAGAATGCATAACACCCTACGTCCTATCGAGGCTGAGTATTTTAGTATCACTGGTGTATAGGAGTTACAGATGAGCTATGGGTAGTCGAGGGTGAGTTCTCCTGTCGATCTAGTAATGGCGTAGTTGCTATGAGAGGACTGATGAGCTATTAGGTGGTGATGGGACTTGTCAAGGTCAGATCCGTTCGTAGGGGTACCCCTTCGGCCTTATATAGATCACCAGTGGGTTATCCCTTTACAAGTCGTGATGACTATCTAACTCTATATGAATCTATCCTTTAATGCGGCATGCACTCCTACTTATCCGAAGTTCAGTTGCCCTTCATCCGAGTTATCTTCGAGTATATAGCTCTTTGGGTATGCTCAACCTCCCTGCCCGAGGTATCAACGCTCCTTCTACACATGACTCGGTCATCTAGTCTTTGCCTCCCTGGGTCGAGGGCATGCCTCACTAGGCAAACCATCATGAGGCCCATCAAGCGGCCCATGGAGCGTTTCTACGCTCCCGCTCGAGGTCAGCCTTGGGTGAGTCACGATTGCATCTCCCACCCAAGGTTGGCCTCGAGCGAGTGGTGACTGCTTCTCCCGCCTGGAGCTAGCCTCGGGCGAGTCGTGACTACTTCTCCCACCCAAAGTTGGCCTTAGGCGAGTCGAAACAGCGTCTCCCGCCTAGAGCTAGCCTCGGGAGAGTTGGAATAGTGTCTCCCGTCTAATGTTGGCCTCAGGCGAGCCAGAACATCGTCTCCCGTCTGAGGTTGGCCTCGTGAGTCCTTCTCTTGCCCAAAGCTGGCCTTCAGCTAGTCAGAACAACGTCTCCCATTCGAGGTTGGCCTTGGGCGAGTCGGAACTGCATCTCCTGTCCGAGGTTGGCCTCAAGCGTGTCGTGACTGCTTCTCCAGCCCAGAGCTGGCCTCGGGTGAGTCGGAACTGCGTCTCCCATACGAGGTTTGTCTCAGGCGAGTCGGAACAACATCTCCCGTCTGAGGTTTGCCTCAGGCGAGTCGGAGCTGCGTTTCTGTGCTCATAAAGACCCACTGGATATCTATCTCCCACAAGCCCCCGAGGCCCAAGCCAATTTTTAGGGTAATTTTCTCAAGACTCCAAAAATGAATCGTGCTATTTGACTATTTTATGCTTTTGAGTGTAGCTTTGTTCTACCTTTGCATCCATTGGGTGCATCGCAGGTGCACCCAATGGGCGCCGCCTCAAGCTTTGAGTTGATTTGAGCATTAATCAACTTGATGGTCCAAAAAAGACCGTCTATAGAATTGACTTCAATGGCTTGCATCGTAGGTGCACCGATTGGGTGTAGCCTACAAGATTCAAGTTGACTTGAGAAACAATTATCTTGAAGGTCCAAAATCTGCTTACAGAATGTCTTGCCTTGAAGTATTCGAAAATTTTCTGATGGTAGGCATGAAGAGGTGCCCTAGCGGGTACTCTCCTTCAGTTGGTACGATCCAAAGAATGGGGTATCTGACTTAATGAGGTCAGCAGTCGAGATCCCCAAGGCCTGGAGTGTTTTGGGGAAGTTGACATTGATGCTGCTACCGCCGTCCACTAGAACCTTCTTGACTCGGCTTTCTTGGATCACAGGGTCGACAAGCAAAGGGTACTTGCCGAGGTGATCAAAGTTAAGCCACTAATCGTCTCGGCTAAATGTGATGGAGTGCTCCAACCATAGATATGGTGTCGGGGCATTGTGGGTCGCCACTAAGACCTATTAGTCGGTTAGCTTCTGATGCCTCTTGCCCTCCTGGGACCTATGGCCCCCAAAGATGACATTGCCCTCCCTATTAATGTGCGGGAAGGTGCCGCTACCACCCCCTCCGAAGGCTGAGGCTATTGTTGTACGACTTGCTCCCTCCATGGTGGAGGTGGCGGTAGTGGTTGGAATGGTCAGCCATTGCCGACTGAGTTCTTGAAGTCCCTGCAATTACACATAGTGTGGCGCATCTCCTTTTGGTATGGACACTGGGCGTCAAGGATCTCGTCCAGTGTCCGAAAGTTGCCTCGGGGCATGCCGCGAGGCTAGGTCGTCAAAGGCCCTACAACATGCACTTCATCTCTTGGCCTCTTGTCCCAGCGCTTGTCTTGCTCCTAGTTTCCCTCCTTTGGCGCCTGGGGTGCAGGCTTCATGTGGCTGATGAGGTCCTGGACCCAGTCAAATGTGGTGATGTAGATGTCTACGTCTACCTCTCGGAAAAGTTGTTCCGAGGTGGCTGGAGCTTTCTGGAGGATGGCTCAGACGAAAGCCGAGTCATTAGACCCGCAGCAGAAGTCCTCGATCACGACGGCCTTTGTGACGTCGGGGATATGATTCCTTATCGTTTGGAAATGCTTTAGGAACGAGCATAAGGACTCATCGCTTTGGTGTTTGATGGATTTGAGGTCCTAGGGTTGTGCCAGCTTGTCGGAAAGGGATTGAAAATTCATGACAAACCGGTTCAAGAAGTCGACCCAATCATCGATACAATGGAGACGAAGGTGTCAGAGCCACTGCAGCACATCCTGCCCGAGGACAGTGGGCAGATATGTTGTCATGACGTCCTCCGTTGCCCCGGCGGCTCGGGCGGCGGTCGTATAGATGGCTAACCAACTGTTTGGATCTTTCTTGGGCTCATACTTGTCGATGTTTGAGACCTTGAAGTTAGGTGGCCATTGAATCGCCCGGAGCCGGGGGAAAGGGCTAAGACTCCACACGTCCCCAAGCCTCCCGACGGCATTCTCGAGCACGATTGTGGTGGCCGTCCCTAGGAGGCGACTGACGTCGAGGGTCGTGCAGCCTCTCGCGAGCCAATCGGCCTAGTGCTAGGCTGTTTGTGGAGGCTGCTGTCGACTCCGTTCTGGTTGTGCGGTGGCATGTTGGTTCACCGTGATCTCGGTCATACTCTTCCTATTGCGTTATATCATTTTCGTGCCGGCGATCGTGCGAAGCATTGATGTTGCTCTGCGCGTCTCGTCGACTATTGATGATGTAACGCATGTCTAAACCTAGATGGGTGGGGGGAAGAAGATGGTTCACCACCTGAGTGAGGATCTGTTAGTAGCCTTCCGTGTCCATAGTACGGGGCAAGCCGTTCGTGATTTGAGCCAGAACCACACCGACTTTGCAAGGTGTGTTCAGGGCTCGGGCGAAGTCGGGTAGTAGGTTCCGAGGAGGGGCGGGTTCTCACGTTCATGCCTGGCATCGCACTTTGCTCGTTTTAGCTCGTGCGCCTGGGCGTGGCGATGATCTCTATGTCAGGAATTGCACGGACCGCCCTGTCATCAGAAGACTCCTGCTTCAGATGCCTCGTCCCAGGATACATATTGAGCAAGGTCCTATTCTCCGGCCTTGTGATGACACCGAATGTTACGTTGCCTGTTCAGGCGTTAGCGTGCCTCGTGCTATGGGGGCTCTTCCCCCAGCACGATGGGCTCATCGTCAGAGATGGGAGCGTCCTCTACTCTTTCCTGGGTGAAGAGGACATCCAGGAAAAAAGATCTTGGGGCCGCATCCCATGCTCCGGCCATATCCTCCGTGAGCGGAGCGGTCGGGATAGCCGTCGGTCTTGTTCCCGCAGCCACACCGGTGTCAGGGCTGTCCAATCCTTTTCGCCGAGTGATCTGAGTCCACACCTAGATGAGTGAGGTGGGTAGAGGAGTCCGCCGCGACAGGGGCGCATCATCAGTCAGTAAGGCCACACGTGTTGTTATGGTCCTGGGCCCGCTCGACACGGGTGCAATCCTGCGTGGGGCGGAGGTTGGTTGAGTTCTTCATGCCTTGGAGTTCGTCGGGGTAGTTCTCACTGTGGTCAGGTGGGAAGAACCTACCTTCGCAATCAGTGCCATCAAAGAAGATCTCTTCTTAGATGGATCCACGATGCGGTGCAGGACACCTTCTCGATCCACGATGCAGGAGAGGGATCCAAAGCGGAAAACCTCCTCGGCGCTGAAGATGATCGGGGTGTTGAAGATGATAGCCTTGAAGTCGTCAAGAATCAATGTTGCACCCCCTACTTGGTGCGCCAACTGTCGGTGTTTATGACCCAACTACGCTCCATGCGTTGAAGATGAACAGGATGGTGTCGTTGATTGCGACTCGATGGTACGTGCGGATGCACGTCGGATGACACAAGGTTTATACAGGTTTGAGCCGCTAGAATGCGTAACACCCTATGTCCTGTCGAGGCTATGTATTTGAGTATCATTGGTGTACACGGGTTATAGATGAGCTGTGGCGGTGGAGGATGAGTTCACCTATCGATCTAGTAGTGGCGTAGTTGCTATGAGAGGACTGATGAGCTATGAGGTGGTGATGGGATGTGTCGAGATCAGATCCGTTCATTGGGGTACCCCTTCAGCCTTATATAGTTGACTAGAGGTTTATCCCTTCACAAGTCGCGATGACTATCTAACTCTATCTGAACCTATCCTTTAACACGACAAGCACTTGAGCTTATCCGGAGTACTGTTGCACTTCATCTGAGTTATCTCCGAGTATCTAACTCTTTGGGTATGCTCAACCTCCTTGTCCAAGGTATCAGCGCTCCTTCTACGCTTGACTCGGTCGTCTGCTCTTCGCCTCCCTGGATCAAGCTTATCTAGCCTAGTTACGGCCCGAGGGCATGCCTCGCTAGGCAAATCATCGGGAGGCCCACCAAGCGGTCCATGGAGCGTTTCTGCGCTCCCACCCAAGGTGTCAGCCTTGGTCGAGTTGAGACAGCATCTCCCACCCGAGGTTGGTTTCAGGCGAGTCGTGACTGCTTCTCTCGCCCAGAGCTGGCCTCACTCGAGTCGTGACTGCTTCTCCCGCCTATTGCTGGCCTCAGGCGAGTCATGACTGCTTCTCTCACCCAGAGCTGGCCTCGGTCGAGTCATGACTGCTTCTTCTGCCCAAAGCCATCCTCGAGCGAGCTGGAATGACATCTCCTGCCCAGAGCTCGCCTCAGGAGAGTCTGAACAACGTCTCCCATCCAAGATTGTCCTTGAGCGAGCCGGAACCGCGTCTCTCATCCGAGGTTGGCCTCAGGCGAGTCGTGACTGCTCTCTACCCTAGAGCTGGCCTCGGGGGAGTCAGAACAGCGTCTCCCGTCAGAGATTGGCCTCGGACGAGTCGGAACTACATCTCCCATCCAAGGTTTGCCTTGGGCGAGTCGTGACTGCTTCGTTCTCCTGCCTAGAGCTAGCCTTAGGCGAGTTAGAACTGTGTCTCTCGTCCGAGGTTGGTCTCAGTCGAGTCGTAACTGTATCTCCCATCTGAGGTTTGCCTCAGGCAAGTCAGAACTACACCTCCCGTCCGAGGTTGGCCTCGAGTGAGTCTGAACTACGTTTCTGTTCTCATAAGGACCCAGGGGATATCTATCTTCCAGTGTCTGTATGACTACTTCTCTTATGGGGTAAATTTGAGCTTTTACTCTTGATAGATTCTTTTCAGTGTTATTTAATTTCGATCAAGTGTTAAATTTACCACAACTTCACTGCTTGTTGACATGATTATTCTCAAGGAGTCGATGTAGTAGTTAATATTAATGCTGTATTATCATATATTTGAAATTTGTATTGATTCAATACATATTTTGTACTCCACCCTTAACTGTGAAAATGAATGTTTCTTGAATTATGTGATTTAGCATGTAATGTATATACACATTCTCTCTCTGAATATCGATGGTTTTGTGCCATAACATTTCATAGACCATAGAATCTGGATATGGAAGTCACATGTTAAGATTATTCTGAGGTGGTTCATTAGATTGGCTACATTTTTTGGTATTTACATGCAATGACGTTTGCAAATCTGTGGTATTACTCATATCTTGTAACCAGTCATGACATGTTTATGATCTACAGCAAGGGACTTATGTGAATTTTTTTAGTAAAACTACTTTTAGATCCTTCGAATTCATTAGAATGAGTCGATGGCAGTCATTATGGTTCTGATCGTGGCGGTGACCGATGATCCTGGTCCTAATTAAGTTTATGCCAATATGAGATTGGATGGCAAGTTAGTGTCCACATTTGTGTTCTTTTTGTGGAAGCAAGGGGTTGACTATAATAATTTGCTTGAACACACCTACATCTACAAGAAAAATCTGTGTCTTCTTACCTCTTCTGAAAGCAAGTGATGAATCATCCACTAGAGAAAAATAAATGGTAACGTTTTCAATCTTAAATCTTCAATATTGTGATACAACATCATTCTCAAATGACTTCTGTTTTGGTAGGCTTCTTTTTGGTTATTTGTTCTTGTTTTGCATCGGTTGCAACCGTCGTTCTGGATTTGGTTACTAAGCAACATTACCAATTGCAACAGGGCACTGTTTGGAAGAAGTCTTAGTTTGTTAAAAAAAGGGGGTGTCTTCTCAATGTAGTCCATCTGCCAATAGTCTGATCTGTAGGTGCGATAAGCAATCGAATAGGTTGCTATTTAATTCTATCCAGGTCCCTTGTCAATAAGTAGTAATAATGTGATATCCCTTGTATAGTTGGCGTGTAGAAGACCATTTAGCCTTACACTTGTTCTTAAAGGCAGTAGTTTGTTGTCGCCGTGAGATCTTTGGCATAAGTTTTTAGTTTGTTCTTTGTGCAACTTTCATGCATCACTGGATACTTTTTTCTATTCCATTTCTTGCTAAAATATAGGAGACAGATCAGTTGGAGTATTTGATCCTAGGAAATTCTCTCTGTGGCGCCACTTACAGTGCCTAGACTAGAAATTATTTTATTTTTTTTTGTCTTACCTGTTGCAACCCCCACCCCCAAAAGAAAACAGACCAACGCCTGATGAACCGTTGCAACACCGATGATCATACCTTGGATGTGAGTGATGACTCTTTACCCTTTGTTTGTGTGATCTTGTTATAACCAGACTTAATAAAAATTCCCCGACCACATCTTGATACTACTACTCATGTGCCTCCTTAAAATACTAGAATCACCTCAACAATATATGGCACTGATACCTACCTAGGTTGCTTTTGGAGTAATTCTGCATTTTGGGTTTCTATTGTACATGCCATTTTACTTTTGTCCATCTTACCTGAAGAGCAAATGGCAAACGACCTTTCTAAATCAAGTGGTAATTTCTCGGGTGTGACGACAACAAAATTAATGTCTTGTTTACTGTAGCCATTAATAGTTGAGCAGCTCGACCCTACATTGTTCTAAAATAGGTGCCTTTGCTAGCATCATCTAGGTGATGGAAAGAAGGCTTTGCTTGATGCTATAGAATGTATCTGCACCCAGATTGGGGGAAGGCCTACTACTAGCAAGGAGTTGCCCTGATGTTTTTGGAGGTGCAACCACAAAAGATTACATATAGTTTAACAATATCTATTGTATCCTTATCTACTATATAAGGGCTTGTTTGTTTCAGCTTATAGATTATATAATCTAGATTATAATCTAAATTATATAATCCAGATTATAATCTAGATATATTATAATCTACATGTAGTTGTTTGGTAGTTTAGATTATACAAATGTAGATTATTTACAAAGACAACAATACCCTTGTTTATTTATTTGAGGTGAGAAAAGAAGGATGACATATATTGTAATTTCTATTTACATAACCATAGGTAGTGGGTCTTTTGCCAAAATAATCTCAAATAAGCTACTCTTGAGGAGATTATGAGATTATCATAATCTGGGCTTTAGATTATATAATATGAATCCATAATCTAGTTGTTTGTTTACCTAATGGATTATTTGCGCTAGATTATAGAGATTATAATCTGAAACAAACAGGGTCTAAGTCTAGACTATGCACTTGTCTTGATCAGTATTATGACAATTATTACGATGCATTGTCTCATGGCTTGGAGTTGGACCCTAAAAATGAAGAGATGGGGAAGTTGCTTTGGTAGAACTTATAGCCGTAACATCTAGAAATCTATATATATGTAACTTTGTTCTTTGTCAGATCTGTTGGGTTCAACTGTTCTCTACATTTTAGGGTAGAGAAATGATAAATGGTTATTAAATGTTGTAAGTTCAGATCATGTAAACAATTGTAAATTCTTTTCTATACGATATGTAGAAACCGTAGCAACGCACGGATAACAAACTATATCTTTTGAGGTATGTAAACATCCACTTTTAATGTATTCGCATATCAATGTATTTTTTATCAATGTGCTTCTGTATATTAATGTATCTTATCATTACATGTTGACTCCATAGCAACGCACGAACATACACCTATGATATATATAGAAAATGTAGCAACGCATGAGCACACACCTAGTATAGTTTATATATCCAGACCTTTTTTCGTAAGTCAGGATTTTCCAATTTAGCCCTTATTCGATTATTTCCATCCCATGTGGATTGTATGGGATTAAAAAGAATTGGGAAGGAGTTTGACTTGTTTCGGATTTAATCCCATCTGATCCCCTCCAATTCACATGGATTGGGTACAAAACGAACAAGCCCTTAGACTATGCTTATAATAAACATAAACATTTTATGAATAAAACGAAAGAAACTAATTTGATATTATTTAAGGCCCCGCTTGATAAAGATTGTCGTCGATATGCAACACCATGGTATTGGCTCTAGACCCTAAATCAGAGCTTCGATATAGCTGTAAGCACAGATGCGATGCATGGAGGTTGATGCCACTTGAGAGTAATACCATATGTTTTTTGTATGCTTGATGTTTAGATGCAAGTGTTGGCCAAGATTATATGCTCAGATGATGTCTGAGCTAGCAAGTGAGGAGCGCTCTAACTGCCTCTTACAATGCTACTACTAAACTGAGCGAGAGTGCTCACATTCAAGCGAGGGCTATCTGAGCTAGCATGTGAGGAGAGACCTAGCTACCCCTTGCAATGTCTACTACTATGATAATTAAGCGAAGTGCTGAGACTCAAGTGAGATCTTTTATCATGTGCAAGCTCCTAAATGTTGGATCGAAGAGCTCCGTTGTGTTGAAGTCGTTGACCTGCTGTGTTAAAGTCTAAATTGAGCAATCTTCTTCACATTGATTTAGCTTTCTTTGAGAGTATTCCTATGACTTAGACAATCATTTGACTCAAACTAGGCTCTAAAAGCACCGTTTCCAAAATCCGACTTCTTAAATCCTCTACGGTGCTCAAAAACATTCCTAAGGGCATTTAAAACTTATCCAAACTTGTGAACTGGTCATAGTTCAACTTATCCAATATTTGCCCTTCTAAGCCTCAATTTAATCCAAGTCTTGCATTAAGTGCTTCAAATTTGACTCTTATGAACCTACACTCATTCGCTTAGCAAAACAGTTAGATCATAATATTATGTTGGTCATCAAGCAATGAAAACACTATAGCAATGGCATATAGCACATTTCCCTTTGAATCTCTGCCTTTTTGGTGTTTGATGCCAACACAACAGAAGCAACTATGAAAAATCTAATTTACTAACTTGTTTGCTATTCAACATGGGTCATAAGATGCAATTTGAAATCTTAACTAAGTTGGACGTAAATGTTTAACATGTTTGTATAAGCAACCACTTGCTTTTGATTTTTGCAAATCAATTTATTTTTATCAAGGTTTTAAAAAATTCTCCCCTCTAACAAAGAGTCTTTTGTTTTGTAAATCCCAATCCATCCCTTTGGCATAAAAGAATTTTATAAGTGTCGACGTTTCGACCCCGGGGGGTCCCTGGACCGACGAGTAAATTGTCGCCGCGTGCCCCAGCCCAAATGGGTCGGCGCGAGACGGAGCGCGAAGGGGGGAAGAAGCCGAAGGGAGACGGGCGTAAAAGGGGGAAACCCGCGGCCTTCGTGTTTGTCCCGCGCCCAGGTCGGGTGCGCTTGCAGTAGGGGGTTACAAGCGTCCACGCGGGAGGGAGCGAGAGGCTTACGCGAGCGCCGTCCCGTCCTCCCCCGCGCGGCCAACCTTCTGTAAGAGGGCCCTGGACCTTCCTTTTATAGGCGTAAGGAGAGGATCCAGGTGTACAATGGGGGGTGTAGCAGTGTGCTAACGTGTCTAGCGGAGAAGAGCTAGCGCCCTAAGTACATGCCGTCGTGGCAGCCAGAGAGGTTTTGGCACCCGGTTCGTGTGGTGTCGTGGCCGTCGGAGGAGCGCTGGAGCCTGGTGGAAGGACAGCTGTTGGGGCTATCGAGTCCTTGCTGACGTCTCCTTGCTTCCGTAAGGGGGCTGAGAGCCGTCGTCGTCATGGAGCATGCGGGGCGCCATCATTGCTTGTTTATCGGGGCGAGCCAGATGGGACGCCGGTCTTGTTCCCCGTAGCCTGAGTTAGCTTGGGGTAGGGTAATGATGGCGCCTCCTATGACGTGGTCGGTCCGAGCCCTGGGTTGGGCGAGGCGGAGGCTCCTCCGAGGTCGAGGTCAAGTCTGTCTTCCAAGGCTGAGGTCGAGTCCGAGCCCCTGGGTCGGGCGAGGCGGAGAATGTCGGCTGAGGCCAGGGCTAAGTCCGAGCCCTAGGGTCGGGCGAGGCGGAGTTCGTCGTCTTCCGGGCTGAGCCCGAGTCCGAGCCCTGGGGTCGGGCGAAGCAGAGTTCATCGTCTTCCGGGGCTGAGCCCGAGTCCGAGCCCTAGGTCGGGCGAAGCGGAGTTCGTCGTCTTCCGGGGCTGAGCCTGAGTCCGAGCCCTGGGGTCAGGCGAAGCGGAGTTCGTCGTCTTCCGGGGCTGAGCCCGAGTCCGAGCCCTAGGGTCAGGCGAAGCAGAGTTCGTCGTCTTCTGGGGCTAAGCCCGAGTCCGAGCCCTGGGGTCGGGCGAAGCGGAGTTTCCTATGGCGCCTGAGGCCGGACTTAGCTGCTGTCAGCCTCACTCTGTCGAGTGGCACATCAGTCGGAGCGGCGCAGGCGGCGCTGTCGTCTTGTCAGGCCGGTCAGTGGAGCGGCGAAGTGACTGCGGTCACTTCGGCTCTGTCGACTGAAGGGCGCGCGTCAGCATAAGGTGTCAGGCCACCTTTGCATTAAAGGCTTCTGCGATACGGTCGGTCGGCATGGCGACTTGGCCAAGGTTGCTTCTTGGTGAAGTCTGGGCCTCGGGCGAGCCGAAGGTGTGTCCGTTGCTGGAGGGGGTCCTCGGGCGAGACACAAATCCGCCGGGGTCGGCTGCCCTTGCCCGAGGCTGGGCTCGAGCGAGGCGAGATCGTGTCCCTTGAGTGGACCGATCCTTGACTTAATCACACCCATCAGGTCTTTGCAGCTTTGTGCTGATGGGGGTTACCAGCTGAGATTAAAAGTCTTGAGGGTACCCCTAATTATGGTCCCCGACAGTAGCCCCCGAGCCTCGAAGGGAGTGTTAATACTCGCTTGGAGGCTTTTGTCGCACTTTTTTGCAAGGGGACCGGCCTTTCTCGGTTGCATTTTGTTCCGGTGGGTGCGCGCGAGCGCACCCGCCGGGTGTAGCCCCCGAGGCCTCAGAGGAGTGGTTTGACTCCTTCGAGGTCTTAATGCGTTTCGCAATGCTTCAGCCGGTCTGGTTGTTCCCTCATGCGAGCTGGCCGTAGCCCGGGTGCACGGTCAGGTCCCAAGTTCTCGGGCTGGTATTTTGACGCTGTCAACGGTTTGGCCGGAGCCAGGTTTGCGAGAGCAGCCCCCGAGCCTCCGCACAGGGCGAGAGGACGGTCAAGGACAGACTCGACTTCTTTACATACGCCCCTGCGTCGCCTTTCCGTAAGGAGGGGGGAGAAAGCGCCATGTTGCCCTTGGAGGGCGTCGAACATGGTGTCTCCGGTGAGCTGCTAACGGGTAATCCGAGTGGACGCCCGTGCCCCATTTGCTAGGGGTCGGCTAGAGGCCCGGAGGCGCGCTCCAAAAGTACTTGCGGGTGATCTGCCGGACCCGGTCCCCTTTTGACGGGGTCCGAGGGCTCGATGCCTCCCTCTGATGGGATTCCGTTACAAGATCGTTCCCGCTGGTCTCGGAAATGTCCTAGGGTACCTCGGGAGCATAGCCCGAGCCTTGGTTGTGTATCGAACGTACCCAGGATCATCCCTCGCTCTGCGTCTGAGGCGGCTGTGAACCCTTCGAGGGCCAGCCTACGAACCCCTGATCAGTAGTGGGCGCGGATCCCGAGTGGCCTGAGGCGGTCGTTGAACCCTTCCGAGGGGCCGGCCTTTGAACCTCTGACCAGTAGTGGGCACGGAGCCCGAGCGCTCTGAGGCGGCTGTTGAACCCCTCCGAGGGGCTAGCCTTCGAACCTCTGATCAGTAGGGGGGCTCGGGGCCCGTTTCCTTCGTGGAGGAGGATCCCTTTCGGGGCATCCCCTTTCCCGGTCCCTGTTGTAAGAGAGAGAAAGAGGAAAAGGATACGAAATCGAATGACGTGGCGTACCTTTTTGGACGCGGTCATTATGGCGAAGGCGAAGCGTCTCTCGCTTCTCCTGCCAAAGGTGTCGCCTGTCCCGCGGCGGAGTTAATGCGGTGGGACGAGTGGTTCGCGGGGCAGCCGTTGCGCGTGTGAAAGGGAATTAGGCTTACACCTATTTCCTAAACTAATTTTGGTGGTTGAATTGCCCAACACAAATAATTGGACTAACTAGTTTGCCCAAGTCTATAAGATCTACAGGTACCAAAGGTTCACAATAAGCCAATAAAAAGATCAAGAGAAAGGGTTCAAACAAAGGAGCAAAGGGACAACCGAAGGCACCCTAGTCGGGCGCACCAGACTGTCCGATGTGCCACCGGACAGTGTCCGGTGTACCAGGGGACTCCAAGCGGAACTTCGCACCTCCGGGAATTCTCAGAGTCGTCGCGCTATAATTCACCGGACTGTCCGGTGTACACCGGACAGTGTCCGGTGTTCCAAGGATGAAGAGGCTCTAAACTCGTCGGCTTCGGGAATTCACAATGGCTAGTCCGCTATAATTCACCGGACATGTCCGGTGTACACCGGACTGTCCGGTGTGATTACGTAGCAACGGCTACTTCAGGCGCCAACGGCTACCTGCAGCGCATTAAATGCGCGCCAGCACGCGCAGATGTCAGACATGCCCATACTGGCGCACCGGACACTCTACAGTGCATGTCCGGTGCGCCACCGGACATCAAGGTGGGCCCAGCAGTCAGAGCTCCAACGGTCGGAACCCTAACGGCCTAGTGACGTGGCTGTCGCACCGGACATGTCCGGTGTGCACCGGACTGTCCGGTGCACCATACGACAGACAGCCTCCACCAAACGGCTAGTTTGGTGGTTGGGGCTATAAATACCCCCAACCACCCCACATTCAAGTCATCCAAGTTTTCCACCTCTCAACCACTTACAAGAGCTAGGCATTCAATTCTAGACACACTCAAGTGATCAAATCCTCTCAAATTCCACACAAAGCTTTAGTGACTAGAGAGAGAGATTTGCTGTGTTCTTTTGAGCTCTTGCGCTTGGATTGCTTCTTTCTTTCTCATTTGTTCTTGTGATCAAAACTCAATTGTAACCGAGGCAAGAGACACCAATTGTGTGGTGGTCCTTGCGGGGAAGTTTTGTTCCCGGTTTGATTTGAGAAGAGAAGCTCACTCGGTCCAAGAGACCATTTAAGAGAGGGAAAGGGTTGAAAAAGACCCGGCCTTTGTGGCCTCAACGGGGAGTAGGTTTGCGAGAACCGAACCTCGGTAAAACAAATCCGCGTGTCACACTCTTCATTCGCTTGCAATTTGTTTTGCGCCCTCTCTCTTGGACTCATTATTATTTCTAACGCTAACCCGGCTTGTAGTTGTGATTAATTTTGTAAATTTCAGTTTCGCCCTATTCACCCCCCCTCTAGGCGACTTTCAATTGGTATCAGAGCCCGGTGCTTCATTAGAGCCTAACCACTCGAAGTGATGTCGGGAGATCACACCAAGAGGGAGATGGAGACCGGCGACAAGCCCACTACGAGTCACGTGAGCACTTCATCGGAAGAGTCCCGCACTAAGAGGAAGGTGAATAAGAAGGACTCCAACAAAGGGAAGGGGAAGGAGAAGAAATCCTCTTCTCACAAGTCGCATCGGAGAGGTGACAAGCACAAGAGGATGAGGAAGGTGGTCTACTACGAGACCGACACTTCATCAACGTCAACCTCCGACTCCGACGCACCGTCCGTTACTTCTAAGCGCCAAGAGCGCAAGAAGTATAGTAAGATCCCCCTACGCTACCCCCACACTTCAAAACGTACTCCTTTACTCTCCGTTCCATTAGGCAAACCACCGGTTTTTGACGGTGAAGATTATAATATGTGGAGTGACAAAATGAGACATCATCTAACCTCACTCCACACAAGCATTTGGAATGTTGTTGAGTTTGGTGTACAGGTACCATCCGTAGGGGATGAAGACTATGACTCGGATGAAGGGGCCCAAATCCACCACTTTAACTCCCAAGCAACCACTATACTCCTCGCCTCTCTAAGTCGAGAGGAGTATAACAAGGTGCAAGGGTTAAAAAGTGCGAAGGAAATTTGGGACGTACTAAAGACCGCGCACGAAGGAGATGAGGTGACAAAAATCACCAAACGGGAGACGATCGAGGGGGAGCTCGGTCGCTTCATGCTTCACCAAGGGCAGGATCCACAAGCAATGTACAACCGCTTCAAGACCTTGGTGAACCAAGTGCGCAACCTCGGGAGCGAAAAATGGGATGACCATGAGATGGTCAAGGTTATTCTTAGATCCCTCGTATTTCTTAACCCTACACAAGTTCAATTAATTCGAGGTGATCCTAGATATAAGCTAATGTCTCCCGAGGAAGTTATAGGAAAATTTGTGAGCTTTGAGCTAATGATTAAAGGCTCAAAGAAAATCATCGAGCAAGGCACCTCCTCCACGCCCGAGGCACAACCGGTCACATTCAAGGCGACGGAAGAAAAGAAGGAGGAGGCTACTCCAAGTCGAACACCCATCGACGCCTCCAAGCTCGACAACGAGGAGATGGCGCTCATCATCAAGAGCTTCCGTCAAATCCTCAAGCAAAGGAGGGGGAAAGACTACAAGCCTCACTCCAAGAAAGTATGCTACAAATGTGGTAAGCCCGGTCATTTTATTGCTAAATGTCCATTATCTAGTGATAGTGACAGGGGCGACGACAAGAAGGGGAGAAGAAAGGAGAAGAAGAGACACTACAAGAAGAAGGGCGGCGATGCCCACGTGTGCCGCGAGTGGGACTCCGATGAGAGCTCCACCGACTCCTCCTCCGACGAGGACGCCACCAACATCGCCGTCACCAAGGGTCTTCTCTTCCCCAACGTCGGCCACAAATGCCTCATGGCCAAGGACGGCAAAAAGAAGAAGGTCAAATCCAAATCCTCCACTAAATATGAGTCCTCTAGTGATGATAATGCTAGTGATGAGGAAGATAATTTGCGTACCCTTTTTGCCGACCTCAACATGCAACAAAAGGAAAAACTAAATGAGCTAATTAGTGCCATCCATGAGAAGGATGATCTCTTGGACTCCCAAGAGGACTTCCTAATCAAGGAAAATAAGAAGCATGTTAAGGTTAAAAATGCTTATGCTCTAGAAATAGAAAAATATGAAAAATTATCTAGTGAGCTAAGCACTTGCCATGAGACTATTGACAACCTTAGAAATGAAAATGCTAGATTAACTGCTAAGGTTGATTCACATGTTTGTGATGTTTCAATTCCCAATCTTAGAAATGATAATGTTGATTTGCTTGCTAAGATTGAAGAATTGAATATTTCTCTTGCTAGCCTTAAGATTGAAAATAAAAATTTGCTTGCTAAGGCTAAAGATCTTGATGTTTGCAATGTTACCATTTCCAACCTTAGAAGTGAAAATGATATATTACATGCTAAGGTTGTAGAATTAAAATCTTGCAAACCCTCTACATCTACCGTTGAGCATGTTTCCATTTGCACTAGATGTAGAGATGTTGATATTGATGCTATTCATGATCACATGGTCTTAATTAAACAACAAAATGATCATATAGCAAAACTAGATGTTAAAATTATCGAGCATAACTAAGAAAATGAAAAATTTAAATTTGCTAGAAGTATGCTCTATAATGGGAGAAGCCCTGGCATCAAGGATGGCATTGGCTTCCAAAGGGAAGACAATGACAAACTTAGTGCCCCTCCTAAAAGATTGTCTAATTTTGTTAAGGGCAAGGCTCCCATGCCTCAGGATAACGAGGGTTACATTTTGTACCCTGCCGGTTATCCCGAGAGCAAAATTAGGAGAATTCATTCTAGGAAGTCTCACTCTGGCCCTAATTATGCTTTTATGTATAAGGGTGAGACATTTAGTTCTAGGCAACCAACCCGTGCTAAGTTGCCTAAGAAGAAAACTCCTAGTGCATCAAATGATCATGACATTTCATTCAAAACTTTTGATGCATCATATGTGCTTACTAACAAATTCGGCAAGGTAGTTGCCAAGTTTGTTGGGGGCAAACACAAGGGCTCCAAGACTTGTGTTTGGGTACCCAAAGTTCTTGTTTCTAATGCCAAAGGACCCAAAACCGTTTGGGTACCTAAAGTCAAGAACTAAACTTGTTTTGTAGGTTTATGCATCCGGGGGCTCAAGTTGGATCATCGACAGCGGGTGCACAAACCACATGACAGGGGAGAAGAAGATGTTCTCCTCCTATGAGAAAAACCAATATCCCCAACGAGCTATTACATTCGGGGATGGAAACCAAGGTTTGGTCAAAGGTTTGGGTAAAATAGCTATATCTCCTAACCATTCCATTTCCAATGTTTTTCTTGTAGATTCTTTAGATTACAATTTGCTTTCCGTTTCGCAATTATGTCAAATGGGCTACAATTGTCTATTTACTGATGTAGGTGTCACTGTCTTTAGAAGAAGTGATGATTCAATAGCATTTAAGGGAGTGTTAGAGGGTCAGCTATACTTGGTAGATTTTGATAGAGCTGAACTCGACACTTGCTTAATTGCTAAGACTAACATGGGTTGGCTCTGGCACCACCGACTAGCTCATGTTGGAATGAAGAATCTTCATAAGCATCTAAAGGGAGAGCACATTTTAGGACTAACAAATGTTCATTTTGAGAAAGACAGGATTTGTAGCGCATGCCAAGCCGGGAAGCAAGTTGGCACTCATCATCCACACAAAAACATCATGACAAGTGATAGGCCACTGGAGCTCCTACACATGGACCTATTCGGCCCGATCGCTTACATAAGCATCGGCGGGAGTAAGTACTGTCTAGTTATTGTGGATGATTATTCTCGCTTCACTTGGGTATTCTTTTTGCAGGAAAAATCTCATACCCAAGAGACCTTAAAGGGATTCTTGAGACGGGCTCAAAATGAGTTCGGCTTAAGGATCAAGAAAATTAGAAGCGACAACGGGACGGAGTTCAAGAACTCACAAATAGAAGGCTTCCTTGAGGAGGAGGGCATCAA
The DNA here is from genome assembly GCA_029449295.1 of Zea luxurians. NCBI lineage: Eukaryota > Viridiplantae > Streptophyta > Magnoliopsida > Poales > Poaceae > Zea > Zea luxurians. Next base: position 27,379,468 of record JAOPSE010000015.1, read on the forward strand.
GCATGAGTTCTCTTCTCCCTACACCCCACAACAAAATGGTGTAGTGGAGAGGAAGAATCGAACTCTATTAGACATGGCAAGAACCATGCTTGATGAGTACAAGACACCGGATCGGTTTTGGGCCGAGGCGGTCAACACCGCCTTCTACGCCATCAACCGGTTATATCTACACCGAATCCTCAAGAAGACATCCTATGAACTCCTAACCGGTAAAAAGCCCAATATTTCATATTTTAGAGTTTTTGGTAGCAAATGCTTTATTCTTGTTAAGAGAGGTAGAAAATCTAAATTTGCTCATAAAACTGTAGAAGGCTTTTTACTAGGATATGACTCAAACACAAGGGCATATAGAGTCTTTAACAAGTCCTCAGGACTTGTTGAAGTTTCTTGTGACGTTGTGTTTGATGAAACTAACGGCTCTCAAGTAGAGCAAGTTGATCTTGATGAGATAGGTGAAGAACAGGCTCCGTGCATCGTGCTAAGGAACATGTCCATTGGGGATGTGTGCCCTAAGGAATCCGAAGAGCCTCCACATGCACAAGATCAACCATCCTCCTCCACACAAGCATCTCCACCAACCCAAAATGAGGATGAGGCTCAAGTTGATGAAGGAGAAGATCAAAGAGATGAGCCACCTCAAGATGACAGCAATGATCAAGGGGGAGATGCAAACGATCAAGACAAGGAGGATGAAGAAACAAGGCTGCCACACCCAAGAGTCCACCAAGCAATCCAACGAGATCACCCCGTTGACACCATCCTCGGCGACATTCATAAGGGGGTAACCACTCGATCTCGTGTTGCACATTTTTGTGAGCATTACTCTTTTGTTTCCTCTATTGAGCCACACAGGGTAGAGGAAGCACTTCAAGATTCGGATTGGGTGATGGCGATGCAAGAGGAGCTCAACAACTTCACTAGGAATGAGGTATGGCATTTAGTTCCATGTCCTAATCAAAATGTTGTAGGAACCAAGTGGGTCTTCCGCAACAAGCAAGACGAGCATGGTGTGGTGACAAGGAACAAAGCTCGACTTGTGGCTAAGGGATACTCCCAAGTCGAAGGTTTGGATTTCGGTGAAACCTATGCACCTGTAGTTAGGCTTGAGTCAATTCGCATATTATTAGCCTATGCTACTTACCATGGCTTCAAGCTTTATCAAATGGACGTGAAGAGTGCCTTCCTCAATGGACCAATCAAGGAAGAGGTCTATGTTGAGCAACCTCCCGACTTTGAAGATAGTGAGTACCCTAACCATGTCTATAGGCTCTCTAAGGTGCTTTATGGCCTCAAGCAAGCCCCAAGAGCATGGTATGAATGCCTAAGAGATTTCCTTATAGCTAATGGCTTCAAAGTCGGCAAGGCCGATCCTACTTTATTCACTAAAACTCTTGACAATGATTTGTTTGTATGCCAAATTTATGTTGATGATATTATATTTGGGTCTACTAACGAATCTATATGTGAGGAATTTAGTAGGATCATGACACAGAAATTCGAGATGTCTATGATGGGGGAGTTGAAGTATTTTCTAGGATTCCAAGTCAAGCAACTCCAAGAGGGCACCTTCATTAGCCAAACAAAGTATACTCAAGACATTCTAACCAAGTTTGGAATGAAGGATGCCAAGCCCATCAAGACACCCATGGGAACAAATGGGCATCTCGACCTCGACACGGGAGGTAAATCCGTCGATCAAAAGGTATATCGGTCGATGATTGGTTCATTAATTTATTTATGTGCATCTCGACCGGATATTATGCTTTCCGTTTGCATGTGTGCAAGATTCCAAGCCGACCCTAAGGAATCTCACCTTACGACCGTAAAACGAATCTTGAGATATTTGGCTTATACTCCTAAGTTTGGGCTTTGGTACCCTCGGGGATCCACATTTGATTTGATTGGTTATTCGGATGCCGATTGGGTGGGGTGTAAGATTAATAGAAAGAGCACATCGGGGACTTGCCAGTTCTTGGGAAGATCCTTGGTGTCTTGGGCTTCAAAGAAGCAAAATTCGGTCGCTCTTTCTACCGCCGAAGCCGAGTATATTGCCGCAGGCCATTGTTGCGCACAATTGCTTTGGATGAGGCAAACCCTGCGGGACTATGGTTACAAATTAACCAAAGTTCCTCTTCTATGTGATAATGAGAGTGCAATCCGCATGGCGGATAATCCCGTTGAGCATAGCCGCACTAAACACATAGCCATTCGGTATGATTTTTTTAGGGATCACCAACAAAAGGGGGATATCGAGATTGCATATATTAATACTAAAGTCAATTAGCCGATATCTTTACCAAGTCACTAGATGAACAAACTTTTACCAAACTTAGGCATGAGCTCAATATTCTTGATTCTAGAAATTTCTTTTGCTAATTTGCACACATAGCTCTTAAGTATACCTTTGATCATGTCTCTTTGATATATGCTATGACTAATGTGTTTTCAAGTGTATTTCAAACCAAGTCATAGGTATATTGAAAGGGAATTGGAGTCTTCAGCGAAGACAAAGGCTTCCACTCCACTCTACTACTCATCCTACGCCGTCGCTCCGCTTCACTCTCCGTCTTTGGTATAATCTTCACTCATATGTTTTATTTGCCAAAGGGGAGAAAGTAGTTAGAAAAGGGCTTATATCTCACTCAAAGTATCCGTTTTTGGCGATTCATGCCAAAGGGGGAGAAAGTATGAAGCCCAAAGCAAAAGGACCGCACCACCACCCTAATTTTTAAAATGATTTTCAATTGATAAATTTTAAATTAGAATCTCTTTGAGTTCTAAAGGGGGAGAAAGTAGTACTTTCAAAATTGATATCTTAAAACCCTTTTGAACACTAAGAGGAGAATTTATTTGATGGGGAGTTTTGTTTAGTCAAAGGAAAAGCATTTGAAACAAGGGGAGAAAATTTCAAACTTGAAATTGCTTCGCAAAATCTTACTCATTTACCTTTGACTATTTTGCAAAAGGACTTTGAAAAGGATTTACAAAAAGAATTTGCAAAAACAAAACATTTGGTGCAAGCGTGGTCCAAAATGTTAAAAATAAAGAAACAATCCATGCATATCTAGTAAGTAATATTTATTGGCTCAAATTCTATGTAACCTTTGTACTTACATTTTGCAAACTAGTTCAATTCTACACTTCTATATTTGCTTTGGTTTGTGTTGGCATCAATCACCAAAAAGGGGGAGATTGAAAGGGAATTAGGCTTACACCTATTTCCTAAACTAATTTTGGTGGTTGAATTGCCCAACACAAATAATTGGACTAACTAGTTTGCCTAAGTCTATAAGATCTACAGGTACCAAAGGTTCACAATAAGCCAATAAAAAGATCAAGAGAAAGGGTTCAAACAAAGGAGCAAAGGGACAACCGAAGGCACCCTGGTTGGGCGCACTGGACTGTCCGGTGTGCCACCGGACAGTGTCCGGTGTACCAGGGGACTCCAAGCTGAACTTCGCACCTTCGGGAATTCTCAGAGTCGTCGTGCTATAATTCACCGGACTGTCCGGTGTACACCGGACAGTGTCCGGTGTTCCAAGGATGAAGAGACTCTGAACTCGTCGGCTTCGGGAATTCACAACGGCTAGTCCACTATAATTCACCGGACAAGTCCGGTGTACACCGGACTGTCCGGTGTGATAACGTAGCAACGACTACTTCAGGCGCCAACGGCTACCTGCATCGCATTAAATGCGCGCCAGCACGCGCAGAAGTCGGACACGCCCATACTGGCGCACCGGACACTCTACAGTGCATGTCCGGTGCGCCACCGGACATCAAGGCGGGCCCAGAAGTCAGAGCTCCAACGGTCGGAACCCTAACGGCCTGGTGACATGGCTGTCGCACCGGACATGTCCGGTGTGCACCGGACTGTCCGGTGCACCATACGACAGACAGCCTGCACCAAACGGCTAGTTTGGTGGTTGGGGCTATAAATACCCCCAACCACCCCACATTCAAGTCATCCAAGTTTTCCACCTCTCAACCACTTACAAGAGCTAGGCATTCAATTCTAGACACACTCAAGTGATCAAATCCTCTCAAATTCCACACAAAGTTGTAGTGACTAGAGAGAGAGATTTGCCGTGTTCTTTTGAGCTCTTGCGCTTGGATTGCTTCTTTCTTTCTCATTTGTTCTTGTGATCAAAACTCAATTGTAACCGAGGCAAGAGACACCAATTGTGTGGTGGTCCTTGCGGGGAAGTTTTGTTCCCGGTTTGATTTGAGAAGAGAAGCTCACTCGGTCCAAGGGACCGTTTGAGAGAGGGAAAGGGTTGAAAAAGACCCGGCCTTTGTGGCCTCCTCAACGGGGAGTAGGTTTGTGAGAACCGAACCTCGGTAAAACAAATCCGCGTGTCACACTCTTCATTCATTTGCGATTTGTTTTGCGCCCTCTCTCTCGGACTCATTATTATTTCTAACGCTAACCCGGCTTGTAGTTGTGATTAATTTTGTAAATTTCAGTTTCGCCCTATTCACCCCCCCTCTAGGCGACTTTCAGCGTGCGCGAGCCGTTCGAGGAACGGGACACGAGCGCGCCATCTTTCACGCCGTGGGAGAGGGCTCTCCCGCTGTCCCAGGAGGGGACGTGAGCTTGGTTGACGACTTGACTGCTGCTTTCGCTCGCCTGCCACCGCCATTACTGCCGGCCCATTTCTGGCCGCATCGACCGTAGCGCCTTTCCTGCAGCTGACTGGCCCGTGACCGATGTGCCTGGTTGGCACTGTTGGGTCATGCGCAGGGTTGCCTCGAGTTGCGGCACTGGTTCCGCAGTCGAGGAGGCACGGTAGTGGCGCGAGTGCCGGTGCGGTTTCTTGCACGTAGCGACCGGCGTGCCGGTTGCATGACGCGTGGGCCTGGGCCTCCATGCTGGACGCGTCGAAGTCGAAAGGGTGCGCCCCTTCAGTGTGGTTGCATGCCGCCTGCATGGTGGTCCGCCCTTTCACCCGCTGGTCTGGGCGAAAGTGGGGGAATGCTTGTAACCGCAGGGCAGTTGCACGCGCCACGCGCGGTGGTTTGACTTCTTCTGCCCTGGGCCAGCTTGCATGACGCGTGGGACCCAGCCCCCGTGTCGTAGGGGGAGGACCTTAGAGCGTGTTGGAGAAGACTTAGCTCGCGATGGCTGAGGACGCAAGTGGGGAGAGTTGCCTTTAAAAGGAGGGCGACCCCCTTGAAGGGCAACCATGTCTTCTCGCTCCCCTCATGCATCGTGTCTTTCCACCTTCCGAGCGCCCAGAAGGGGGCGCCCGTGATTCTTCCGCCTTGTCGTCGTCGGGGAAACGCAACTTCACGGAAGTTGGTACCTTTCAGCCATCGTTCGGCTTCAAGGATTTTCGTCAGACAGCCTGGCTGCACTCCCCCACCAATGGGCAGTTTGGTGGAGGGAAGCGAGCCGGGCTGCAGCCTCCGCCCCGTCCTCAGCTTTAAGGATTTTCGTCATTCGGGCTGAGGCGGAGGGGCGCACTGAGTGGGGGGTTGCCTCCGTGTGGGCCGGTAACCCTTTTCTTCCCCCAGTGTTTGGGGAAAAAGGCATCCTCCGGCCTCGTGGAGGCTTCCTCTAGCCATGCCGGGGAAGGCGAACTGCTGCTGCCCAGCCAGGGTGCAGCATTCCGTCCCCTGTCCGGGCGATGGTCGCGCCGCGTACGGGCCGGCCATGTCCGGGTCTTCCTTGCGCCAACAGCCGCGCCAGAGGGTTGCCCAGCACGTTGTGTGCCGTGAGGGCGGCGCTCATGTTCTGGGGCAGCCTCGGCGAAGGCGGGAGCGAGGACCTGCCGGTGCGCTTTGGGGCGCCCGGCGCCCGCTGGTGCGGTGCCGAGGTGGTGGCAGCTGGAGAAGGTTTCTCTGCCGACAAGATTGCCTACTCTGCCTGCTCCCCTGGACCTCCGCCCCTGACTCGAATGGCTGGTTCTCGTCCTTCGCGGGCGAGAGCCCTTCAGCCGCAGCATCTGCCCGGAAGTCGTTGCTGCAGCTGTTTTGCCGCCCGGGGCGGAGATTGTTGTCGCTACTGCTGGAGCGGGCGGCGGTGCGCCACCCGTCGGCCTTCTGTTGCTCCGCAGGCCCCCCAATGTGGGGTGTTGTTCGTACCCGCGGAGGTGGAACTGGAGTTCCGTTTGTAATGGCACCTTAAGTGCCGGCGTATGTTCATTGTGGCTGTCGGGGCCTGAACATGTATGTATATTTGGCACGGAGCCGTGTTTTTTCTTCATTTCGAGCACTAAGACTCGCCTGTCGGCTATCTGAACCGCTTCACCAAGCGTGAGTTGCCTCGTGCAAACGTGCCGAGTGAGGTATCCGTATCCCGGAGGCATAGGAGTCCCTTGGCTCGGTCGGCCTTGCTGTCCGAGGTTTCTCTTGCTTAGTTAAAGGAACCCTCGGGCGCTCTTCAATGAACCGAAGCCAGAGGTAGCGGTGTCAGCACAGATAGAGGCGAAGTTGACTCGAAAAGAAGACTTCGTGTGACGGAACCTCCCAAGTAATTAGGCCCACCTACAGTTGTCCTTGTCCAACGGACCTCAGACAACCCTATAGGTGCCCCTGAACTACTTGACAAGCTCGATATCTTTCCTTACCTTTCCAGGAACGTCTCACACGTCTTGCAGACATTACAGAACATCGGAGATAAAGAAATGCGGAAGCGATTACATAAGCGTACATTTATTAAAAAGTAAGATCACGTTGTTTATTACAGACCAGAACTATATAACGAGTGCAGAATATTGTTATTACACATACCAAGGGAGGCAAAAACTCCTCCCGACAGCTATCACACAAACGTCTTAAGGGAGGATCCTTTCCTCCCGCGCTTCACTCTTGCTTATCTTCATTAGGAACCACCTTGGTACAGAAGCAACAGAAATCTGCTGCTACCTCACCTAAAAACAAGGAGGGAATAAACCCTGAGTATGGAATTACTCAGCATGTCTTACCCGACTAAGAAAAAGACTCTCAAGGGTATGCTGGATAAATAGGAATCAAGGGGAGGCTTTAGCAAGAATCAACTTAGATATTTTTGCAAAAATAGCTTACTAAAGTGAGTCCTTACTTTCAATATTTTAACGCCAGATTGAATATTAATAGACACTGTTTGCATCTAGTCTAATTTCATCATCTCATCAATTCAACATCCTTTTTATTCATAATGTTCACATCCTGACATAGGTTGCAGGGAAGTGACCAAGTCTTCATAACCGCGAAGGTACGGCGATCCGAATCGATTATACTCAGCTGAGGATCTCCAATCACACGACATATGTAGCTCTTAACCCTTGCATATGTCAACCCGCCACCAGGGTTCTTATGACCAGATCAGGTTCACGCAAACCGAGAGCACAGATACACCACCGTCCAGCCTCTTGCCACGGTGGGTACACGCTACTCCCGCCACCGCTCCACGCCCATTTCGTGTTATCTTATTCTGGCCTTAGTCTGCCCGAGGCAAGGCTTACCCATGACGAGGCATGTGACCAGTTAAAGGTTCCTCGATCAGCATGCCTACATACGCATTCAATCCTTAATCAACCTGGGTAGAACATCACATGTTCCTAACCCAAGTTTCGATTTAAGTACTTCCATCCTTAGGATTGTTTCTGTTCCTTAGGATGAAAAGAGCATCACAGGGAACTTTGCAGTAAGATCCCACCACGCTCTCAACGAAAGTATTCTTGCAGGTAGAAGTCATCTTTCCTCAGGATAACCCCTGAGCTAGGCAGTATAGCAAAAGACAACCTCTATCCACAAGATCTAAGCAGGGCTAAGAATTTTTGTAAATCAAATTTTGATACCTCACCAGAAGTATCTATAAAGGTGTGGATATCAAGGAAAGCAATGCATCAAAGGGTTCCAAGCAATTCCTATGAACCTAATGCACATTTCACTTGACTTAAAGTGTGCGAAAAGTATTTAAAAACACAAGGAAAGGGGTTGCTTGCACCGGGGCATGCCTTCGTTAACAGGTGAGTCTGGCTCGGATCCGCAAATATCAAAGTAGAAGCTGTTGTCTGCTTGAGAATCCGAGGGTGGTGGTGTCCTTTCTTCGGTGACTTCCACTTCTTCTTCACGTTCTAATCATAACCATACATATGTATAAGAATGGATGCCATGGGATGCTCATGAGGATGCAAAGATAATATAAACTTATTATCTACGTCTTGAGTACAACTTTCCTTCACGGTACTCCGAGAACTTAGGGTTTCCGGAGTCAGTAATGGAGTTCACAGGGCAGGGGGGTTTTGGGTTCTAGTTATCAAACATAGTCCAAATCAATTCAAACTCTACCCCAGGCTTCTAAATATTGTTTCAAGTTCCCATAAAAAGTTTGGGCATTTTTGGACTTACCAATTATTTTCTAAAAATCCATAACTAATACTTTTAACTACTTTAAATGCCTTAAAATTCCTTTTTTAACCTAAAAATCACAAAACTATTTTTACTAAATTCTAGGGAAAATAAGAAACCTAGGAAAATTGGTTTCATAATTTTAGGATATTTCTGTAATTTTCTACAATTGTTTTAGCTCTAGAGTAAAAAGAAAAAGAAAAACTTAGGAATAGTACTGGGCAACATCTGGCCCAGACGGCCCAGTACACAGGGAAAACGCGCGCGCGCGCCCGCGCTCTCTGGCATCTTTGCAGAAGGGACCCCGGGTTCTTGGCTAACTGGCGATAAGTCTTGTTACTGTTTCACCGTGTCACTGACAGTTCGCAGTATAGTCCTCGGTTTTCTATTTCTTTACCCGATACATCCTCGACGGCGTCCGCACAAGGATGAACTCCGGCGAGCATGCAGACCGGCCGGACGGGGCCTTGACCAGCGCGCCCGAGCGGCGGACATCAAATCCAAGCTACCCCAAGCAATTTCCCCAAGTTAATTGCACAAATCAAGAACTACAGCGGTCTGGCCACGGTGAGCACGCGGATGAACCAAAGATCCATACGTTCCCGACGGTCAGTGGACCCTTAGTCCAATTGGATGGGTCAGCAAGCATCGTAGACAGGTGAGAATGCTTAAACGAGGGAGAGGGAGGGTTGGACTGACCGGAAAGGGGGTTGGCCTCGGCGAGGTTAGTTTGCAATGTTCGTGAACCGAATTGGGGAGAATGCGCAATTCGGGCTCACTAGTGTTCGGCTGGGAGCAATTCTTGGTGTGGGGGTGTGCAATGATGTTGCGAAGCTTGCTGCGGGGTCAATTTATAGCGCACAACGGCGGTGACCGTGAATTTTGGGCGCTGACGTGCGGCGGTCGGAGGTGAAGAAGAACACGGTTGTAGTGAGTACGTGTTCCACGACGTGGCAGTAACTCTGGTGATCGACGAGAAGCTAGAGGAAGTCACGGCGATGCGGTGGCGAGGTTGGGACATGCGGCGCAAGGCCGGACGACGGCTATCACCGGCGTTCTTATCGGCTTCTACCGTGGTGACACCGTACGGTGGCTGGAGTTCTTTAACGGTTGGAGCTTACCCACGGCGGCGTACACCGGTGTTACCCACTTACCCCGAGAACAACGTGGACCGGCTGTCGCACGAATCACGGCGGCAATCGGTCGCCGGCGGTGAACATCCGGTGCTGGCAGTCTTATCCATACCTGAGCACTGTACCATGGTGCTCCTTCAGTCAGTCGACCTGATAGAGCTTCTTGGAGCTCAATTTACTCCTGATTTTGTGTGAAACCTATGCCAACTTTCTGCAGCAAAGTTATAGAGCTATAATCCATTTATAACTTTGCTACAATGTGCTCCCACAAAAAGTCACTGGATCCCATTCAAAATCGAGCTCAAAGTTCATCCCATCACCCTGTTAATCTGAATTTCAGACTTCAGGCAGTTTGACAGTCCAACTTCAGGCTCAATTATCTCCAGTTTTTCCTTAACAACTATGCTCACACCTTTAAGCAAAGTTGTTCTCCTAAGTTTGCTCTATAGTTTTTATGTGGTGACCTAGGGCAAAAACCCTAGAGTTTGAAAGATACCAGGCTCCAAAGTTGAGCCAATATCACTGAAAAATCAGACTTAGATTATAAAGGCTTAAGGGTGAATTTTGCAAATTAGCCCAAAACTTAGGGTTTAACTTGCAAATTCACATATTTGTGACCCAAATGACTTAAGATACATATTTAACTTGGTTTTTTGCACTTTAGTCCAAAAGTGGACTAATTTTGCACATAGGTCCCTAGGGTTTAGGTTTAAGGAATTTTTCCAGGGTTCTAATTGAGATTTTTGGTATCCCAGGGGTATAAATGTGACTCAACTTTGTTTTTGGGGATATTTTATGACTTTTCCCTAAAGCCCTTAGGTTTTCTCATCTTAGGTTAGGTTTTACCCCTTTGAGCCTGATTTAGGGTTAGGTCCCCTATCCAAGGTCCTATTTGCAAAAACACTTAAACAATGCAACTTGTTTGAAATTTTTACCTAGTGAATGCACTCTAGGTGTATCAAACATATGCAATGTCAATGCTTATGATGCCATGCTCAAGTTTTAGTTATAGTAACACCAGGGGCGTTACATCCTTCCCCCCATAAAAGAATCTCGTCCCGAGATTTAAAGTCCTAGGGTGAGTAATGGAAAAGGAAATGTGTCACATTTTTATTCCCTTATTTCTGGTACAAGGCAGGGGTGGTGTGGGGGTTCACTCCTTTATTGCAATAACTGTATACACTTTACAAATTACATGAGACTAGAAAGCCTGGGAAATTCTTATTCAAGAAGTCTTGAGTTTCCCACATAGCCTCTTCCTCAGCATGTTGGTTCCATTGTATCTTGTAGAACTTGAGAGTCTTTCTCCGGGTAACCCTGTCCTTTTGATCCAGAACTCGAATAGGATGTTCCGAGTATGTTAAATCTGGTTCCAGGACAACATCTGTCACTTCAATGGTTCGATCAGGAACCCGAAGACACTTCTTCAATTGCGACACATGGAAAACATTATGGATGGCAGACAGAATTTCGGGGAGTTGCAGTCGATATGCCACTGGCCCACATTGCTCAAGTATCAGAAATGGACCAATATACCTGGGTGCAAGTTTCCCTTTAACCCCGAAACGTGATACACCCTTCATTGGTGAAACTTTCAAGTAGACATAATCGCCCACCAGAAAGCATAAGGGTTGTCGTCGTCGGTCTGCATAACTCTTTTGTCGAGTCTGAGCCTTCTTCATATTATGAATAATTTTCTGAACCTTTTCTTCGACCTCTTTCACCATATCAGGCCTAAAGAAGTACCTTTCTCCAGGTTCAGACCAATTTAGCGGAGTTCGACACCGTCGCCCATATAAAGCTTCAAAAGGTGCCATCTTGATACTTTCTTGATAGCTGTTATTGTATGAAAACTCCGCTAAGGGCAAACATTCATCCCATTTCTGTGAGAAGTCCAGAACACATGCCCGCAGCATATCTTCAAGTATTTGATTGACCCTCTCAGTCTGTCCACTTGTTTGAGGATGATAGGCCGAACTGTGGAGCAATTTGGTACCCAAGGATTTATGAAATTCTTCCCAAAACTTGGATACGAATTGAGGTCCACGATCCGACACTATAGTTTTTGGAATACCATGCAAACTGAGAATACGGCCAATATATAATGCTGCATAAGTGGCCACTGTATATTTGGCCCTGACGGGTAAGAAGTGGGCAATCTTTGTGAGTCGATCAACGATAACCCAAATAGAATCATACCCTTTGGCCGTCCTGGGCAGTCCCACAATAAAGTCCATACTTATGTCTTCCCATTTCCATGTTGGGATTGGTAAAGATTGCAATGGACCAGCAGTTTTCATGTGTATGGCCTTGACACGTCTGCAAGTGTCACACTTAGCCACATAGCGTGCAATTTCGATCTTCATCTTTGTCCACCAGTAATGTTGCTTCAAGTCTTGGTACATCTTAGTGCTTCCGGGATGAATAGAATAATGACTAAGATGTGCTTCATCAAGAATTTGCTGGCGGAGTTCTTCATGCTTTGGCACTACTATGCGGTTTTTAAACCATAACACACCTTGATCGTCTTCTTTGAAACATTTGCCTACTCCAGCCCTTATCTTCTCTCGTATGTGCTTCGTACCCAGATTATCCTTTTGAGCATCAATTATCCTTTGCAAAATGATTGACTCAAGCTTTCGCTGATTCAGAGTCCCTTGTTGGATCATCCCCAGGTTTAACTTTTCCATCTCCTGACATAAAGTGTTGTCAGAGGTCTTCACCATAAGACAGTGGCAGGAAGCCTTACGGCTCAATGCATCTGCCACAACATTGGCTTTGCCTGGGTGATAATGGATCTCCAGTTTATAGTCCTTAATAAGCTCAAGCCATCGTCTTTACCTCATATTTAATTCTGACTGGGTGAAGATGTACTTCAAACTTTTATGATCTGTATATATGTGACAGATATTTCCCAGCAGATAGTGACGCCAAATTTTCAGGGCATGAACCACAGCAGCTAGCTCCAGATCATGAGTTGGGTAATGCTCCTCATGTTGGCGCAACTGCCTTGAAGCATATGCAATTACTCGGCCCTCTTGCATTAGTACACAGCCGAGTCCACTGCCTGACGCATCACAATATACATCAAAAGGCTTAGTGATGTCCGGTTGAGCTAATACCGGAGCAGTGGTTAATAATGTCTTCAATTGCTCAAAGGCTTCATTACACTTAGAAGACCAATTGAACCTAATGTCATTCTTCAATAAACTTGTGATTGGCTTCACAAGCTTAGAAAAATCTGGTATGAATCTGCGATAATATCCAGCTAGTCCAAGAAAACTCCGGACTTGGTGAACAGTGGTTGGGGGTTTCCACTCTAGAATATCTTTGACTTTGCTAGGATCTACCGCAATTCCTTTGGCCGATAACACGTGCCCCAAAAATTGAATTTCCTCCAGCCAGAACGCGCACTTGCTGAACTTGGCATACAGCTGATGTTCCCTTAGGCGCGTCAATACAATCCGTAGATGCTGAGCATGCTCCTCTTCATTTTTAGAATATATCAAGATATCATCGATGAAGACCACCACGAACTTGTCCAACTCGGGCATGAACACCGAGTTCATCAAATAGGTGAAGTGGGCAGGAGCATTTGTTAGCCCGAACGACATTACCAGGTATTCAAACAATCAGTACCGCGTAGTAAACGCGGTCTTCGGTATATCCTCGGGCCGAATACGGATTTGGTGATAGCCCGACCTGAGATCAATTTTGGAAAATACCCTCGCCCAGTCAGTTGATCAAATAAGATGTCGATCCTTGGAAGAGGGTACTTATTCTTGATGGTGACCTCATTCAGGGGTCGATAATCCACGCACATTCGCAGGGTTTGATCCTTCTTCTTAACAAAAATGGCGGGACAACCCCATGGAGACGAGCTTGGCCGGATGAATCCCTTATTCAGTAGATCTTGTAATTGAATCTTCAATTCCGCCGACTCATTAGGGGGCATACGGTACGATCTTCGGGAGATGGGAGCCGTACCGGGCTTTAGCTCAATTACAAATTCTACATCTCTTTCAGGGGGCAGTCCAGGCAAATCTTCCGGAAATACATCTGGAAACTCACATACTACCGGAATATCCTTGATCTCCGGTACAATGGCTTCATATACTCTACCAGAAGCTTTGGCTGGATTGGTTACGGGGAGAGACAAAAGAATCTCTTCTTGATTATAGCTCAACCTGACGGTTCTGAGTTCAGTGTTGAGAATTGCCTTGTGTTGGGTTAACCAATTCATACCCAAAATTACATCTATATCCTGGCCTTTTAGAACAATCATGTTAGCAGGAAAGTTCCGTCCGGCCATTATTACTGGCACTTCATAGGCCACTTCTCTAGTAAAAATGTGTCCCCCAGGTGAATGAATTCTAAATCCCTCTTTTGATTCATGGCATGCAATGTGATGTTGCTCCACAAATTTCTTGCTAATGAACGTATGCGAAGCACCAGAATCAAAAAGAATAATTGCAGGGTGACTGGCCACGGGAAACGTACCCATCATCACCGGCTCTCCTTCCGGTGTAGTGGCCACTTGGGTGTAGTATACACGCCCCGTCTTCTTTGTATTCCTCCCCACATTATTTCCCTTAGGCTGAGTTGATTTCCCAGATCCTTGCTGAGCATTGGATTGATTTTGCTTGGGATATGGGCAGTCTTTGATGAAATGTCCCGACTTGCCGCAATTGAAACACCCGGTTGAAGAGCTGGGCAAAGCAGGGAATCGAGTGCCCGGGGCACCCGGCTGATTTGGGGAAGTGGGGGTATTGTTGGGGCGAATAATGATTGGCTGTTTGAAAGGGAATGAGGGTGGACGAGAAAAAGTGCGATTTTGGCTTGAAGGCTGGATCACAAACCGTTGCCTCTTCGCCTGGCCCTGATTAGGCCTCTCACCACCGAATCCCTTGTTCTTCCCAGAACTTGCGTATTTTGCTTCAACAGATAAGGCTGTACTGACAGCCTTTCCATACGGGAGATCTATACATGTGGCCATCTTTCGCTGCAACCGGTCATTTAGACCCCTCATAAAGCAGTTCTTTTTCTTTAAATCAGTATTCACCTGGTCGATGGCATACTGCGACAGGTGATTAAACTTGTTGAGATACTGATTGGCAGTATCTCCTCCATGTTTCAGCTTCATGAATTCTTCTTGTTTCATATGCAGCACACCTTCGGGTATGTAGTGCTCACGGAAGGCTGCTTTAAACTCTTCCCAGGTGACTTGATGGTTAGCAGGTTGGATAGCCACAAAATTTCCCCACCAGGTACTGGCAGGGCCACGTAGTTGTTGTGCTACGAATAACGGCTTCTGCGTCTCTGAACAACGGAGAAGACCAAACTTTTGTTCAATAACCCGTATCCACTCATCGGCTTCCAACGGGTCCTCTGCCTTGACGAATAGGGGTGGACAGGTTTCAGAGAAGTCCAGATAGGTGGTTTCACGGGGGCCTTGCTGATAACCCCTTCCTGCCTGCTGCTAGAATTGCTGTTGACCCGCCATTTCCCTAAGAAAGCGGGTATTGTCTGCGGTGGCATTTACCAAGGCGGCAATCGCCTCGGCCAATGTGGGAGGAACCGGAGGTGGATTTGGGGTAACATCCCTTCCCCCAGAAGTTCCTGCTGCGTCCTGTCCTCGAGTCCTGGTAGGCATCTGAGGCAAAGAACATTTGAAATAAATATAAAATGCCAAAGAAACCTTCCATTTTACATTACTATAAAAAGTAATGATACAGACTCGATTTTACATAACAGGATACATTACCCATTATACAATAGTTCATCCTATTATACAACATACTACTTCAACTTCTACAAGCTACACTACTATTCCTGCTTTTGATTGTTCTTGGTAGCTTCATCGTCAGGGGTGGGAGACCATACGTCGACCAGCCTCAAAGAAGGAGGGGGCCTAAAAAGGTCTAACTCCCCACCAAGCGCATCTCCCGCAGTATGCGAGGGTCCGGCTTCAGACCTGACGGGATCCGCAGGGACATTTGGGTGTAATTGCGAATACAGTACATGAACTTCCTCATGTAAAGTATTACAATATACCTCCAAGTTGTCAATAGCAACGCTAAGTTCGTTGACTCGTGCTCGAGCCTTCGCTTCCTTAGCTAAAGCTACTGAGCGAGATTGTACTGCCCAATCAAGCGCCAAATCTCGGTCAGCTAGTTGATCTTGTAGGGTGCGGATGTAACTTCTTAAATCATTTATTCGGTCACCGTCCGCAACCCATAAATTAGTCCTGCGTTGCAACTCTGCTTGAAGTTGATTCACACGAGCTTCGAGATCACCAATAGGATCGTTGCTCCCGCTACTGCTGTCTTGCTCCTGTGGGGCAAGTTGATGTCGAGGCACACCGATGGGTCCAGTATGCTTACGTGCCGTTTTCCTTGTACGTGGCGGCATTTGCTAAGGGGGAAAATTTATTAGTACAATTCTTAGCATGATGCATGAATTATTACAGAATCAACCTTAGTTGATTCAACCTTCTATACATTGCACTCTTCCTATCTGGTCTTTAAAATAAACTCTTCAAAGATGCTTAGGTAAGAAGAGAAGAAATTTTCTCGATAAGTCTTAGAAAATTCTTTTGAAGATGCTACATAATATCTGTCAAGAAGGGCTACGCTCCGATACCAGCTGTGACGGAACCTCCCAAGTAATTAGGCCCACCTACAGTTGTCCTTGTCCAACGGACCTCAGACAACCCTATAGGTGCCCCTGAACTACTTGACAAGCTCGGTATCTTTCCTTACCTTTCCAGGAACGTCTCACCCGTCTTGCAGACATTACAGAACATCGGAGATAAAGAAATGCGGAAGCGATTACATAAGCTTACATTTATTAAAAAGTAAGATCACGTTGTTTATTACAGACCAGAACTATATAACGAGTGCAGAATATTGTTATTACACATACCAAGGGAGGAAAAAACTCCTCCCGACAGCTATCACACAAACGTCTTAAGGGAGGATCCTTTCCTCCCGCGCTTCACTCTTGCTTATCTTCATTAGGAACCACCTTGGTACAGAAGCAACAGAAATCTGCTACTACCTCACCTAAAAACAACGAGGGAATAAACCCTGAGTATGGAATTACTCAGCAAGTCTTACCCGACTAAGAAAAAGACTCTCAAGGGTATGCTGGATAAATAGGAATCAAGGGGAGGCTTTAGCAAGAATCAACTTAGATATTTTTGCAGAAATAGCTTACTAAAGTGAGTCCTTACTTTCAATATTTTAACGCCAGATTGAATATTAATAGACAATGTTTGCATCTAGTCTAATTTCATCATCTCATCAATTCAACATCCTTTTTATTCATAATGTTCACATCCTGACTTAGGTTGCAGGGAAGTGACCAAGTCTTCATAACCGTGAAGGTACGGCGATCCGAATCGATTATACTCAGCTGAGGATCTCCAATCACACGACATATGTAGCTCTTAACCCTTGCATATGTCAACCCGCCACCGGGGTTCTTAAGACCAGATCAGGTTCACGCAAACCGAGAGCATAGATACACCACCGTCCAGCCTCTTGCCACGGTGGGTACACGCTACTCCCGCCACCGCTCCACGCCCATTTCGTGTTATCTTATTTTGGCCTTAGTTTTCCCGGGGCAAGGCTTACCCTTGACGAGGCATGTGACCAGTTAAAGGGTCCTCGATCAGCACACCTACATACGCATTCAATCCTTAATCAACCTGGGTAGAACATCACCTGTTCCTAACCCAAGTTTCGATTTAAGTACTTCCATCCTTAGGATTGTTTCTGTTCCTTAGGATGAAAAGAGCATCACAGGGAACTTTGCAGTAAGATCCCACCACGCTCTCAACGAAAGTATTCTTGCAGGTAGAATTCCTCTTTCCTCAGGATAACCCCTGAGCTAGGCAGTATAGCAAAAGACAACCTCTATCCACAAGATCTAAGCAGGGCTAAGCATTTTTGTAAATCAAATTTTGATACCTCACCAGAAGTATCTATAAAGTTGTGGATATCAAGGAAAGCAATGCATCAAAGGGTTCCAAGCAATTCCTATGAACCTAATGCACATTTCACTTGACTTAAAGTGTGCGAAAAGTATTTAAAAACACAAGGAAAGGGGTTGCTTGCACCGGGGCTTGCCTTCGTTAACAGGTGAGTCTGGCTCGGATCCGCAAATATCAAAGTAGAAGCAGTTGCCTGCTTGAGAATCCGAGGGTGGTGGTGTCCTTTCTTCGGTGACTTCCACTTCTTCACGTTCTAATCATAACCATACATATGTATAAGAATGGATGCCATGGGATGCTCATGAGGATGCAAAGATAATATAAACTTATTATCTACGTCTTGAGTACAACTTTCCTTCACGGTACTCCGAGAACTTAGGGTTTCCGGAGTCAGTAAAGGAGTTCACAAGGCAGGGGGGTTTTGGGTTCTAGTTATCAAACATAGTCCAAATCAATTCAAACTCTACCCCAAGCTTCTAAATATCGTTCCAAGTTCCCATAAAGAGTTTGGGCATTTTTGGACTTACCAATTATTTTCTAAAAATCCATAACTAATACTTTTAACTACTTTAAATGCCTTAAAATTCCTTATTTAACCTAAAAATCACAAAACTATTTTTACTAAATTCTAGGGAAAATAAGAAACCTAGGAAAATTGGTTTCATAATTTTAGGATTTTTCTGTAATTTTCTACAATTGTTTTAGCTCTGGAGTAAAAAGAAAAAGAAAAACTTAGGAATAGTACTGGGCAACATCTGGCCCAGACGGCCCAGTACACAGGGAAAACGCGCGTGCGCGCCCGCGCTCTCTGGCATCTTTGCAGAAGGGACCCCGGGTTCTTGGCTAACTGGCGATAAGTCCTGTTACTGTTTCACCGTGTCGCTGACAGTTCGCAGTATAGTCCTCGGTTTTCTATTTCTTTACCTGATACGTCCTCGACGGCGTCCACGCTAGGATGAACTCCGGCGAGCACGCAGACCGGTCAGACGGGGCCTTGACCGGCGCACCCGAGCGGCGGACATCAAATCCAAGCTACCCCGAGCAATTTCCCCAAGTTAATTGCACAAATCACGAACTACTGTGGTCTGGCCACGGTGAGCACGCGGATGAACCAAAGATCCATACGTTCCCGACGGTCAGTGGACCCTTAGTCCAATTGGACGGGTCAGCAAGCATCGTAGACAGGTGAGAATGCTTAAACGAGGGAGAGGGAGGGTTGGACTGACCGGAAAGGGGGCTGGCCTCGGCGAGGTTAGTTCGTGGTGTTCTTGAACCGAATTGGGGAGAATGCACAATTCGGGCTCACTAGTGTTCGGCTGGGAGCAATTCTTGGTGTGGGGGTGTGCAATGATGTTGCGAAGCTTGCTGCGGGGTCAATTTATAGCGCACAACGGCGGTGACCGTGAATTTTGGGCGCTGACGTGTGGCGGTCAGAGGTGAAGAAGAACACGGTTGCAGTGAGTACGTGTTCCACGACGTGGTAGTAACTCCGGTGATCGACGAGAAGCTAGAGGAAGTCACGGCGATGCGGTGGCGAGGTTGGGACACGCGGCGCAAGGCCGGACGACGGCTATCACCGGCGTTCTTATCGGCTTCTACCGTGGTGACACCGTACGGTGGCCGGAGTTCTTTAACGGTTGGAGCTTACCCACGGCGGCGTACACCGGTGTTACCCACTTACCCCGAGAACAACGTGGACCGGCTGTCGCACAAATCACGGCGGCAATCGGTCGCCGGTGGTGAACATCCGGTGCTGGCAGTCTTATCCATACCTGAGCACTGTACCATGGTGCTCCTTCAGTCAGTCGACCTGACAGAGCTTCTTGGAGCTCAATTTACTCCTGATTTTGTGTGAAACCTATGCCAACTTTCTGCAGCAAAGTTATAGAGCTATAATCCATTTATAACTTTGCTACAATGTGCTCCCACAAAAAGTCACTGGATCCCATTCAAAATCGAGCTCAAAGTTCATCCCGTCACCCTGTTAATCTGAATTTCAGACTTCAGGCAGTCTGACAGTCCAACTTCAGGCTCAATTATCTCCAGTTTTTCCTTAACAACTATGCTCACACCTTTAAGCAAAGTTGTTCTCCTAAGTTTGCTCTATAGTTTTTATGTGGTGACCTAGGGCAAAAACCCTAGAGTTTGAAAGATACCAGGCTCCAAAGTTGAGCCAATATCACTGAAAAATCAGACTTAGATTATAAAGGTTTAAGGGTGAATTTTGCAAATTATCCCAAAACTTAGGGTTTAACTTGCAAATTCACATATTTGTGACCCAAATGACTTAAGATACATATTTAACTTGGTTTTTTGCACTTTAGTCCAAAAGTGGACTAATTTTGCACATAGGTCCCTAGGGTATAGGTTTAAGGTTTTTTTCCAGGGTTCTAATTGAGATTTTTGGTATCCCAGGGGTATAAATGTGACTCCACTTTGTTTTTGGGGATATTTTATGACTTTTTCCCTAAAGCCCTTAGGTTTTCTCATCTTAGGTTAGGTTTTACCCCTTTGAGCCTGATTTAGGGTTAGGTCCCCTATCCAGGGTCCTATTTGCAAAAACACTTAAACAATGCAACTTGTTTGAAATTTTTACCTAGTGAATGCACTCTAGGTGTATCAAACATATGCAATGTCAATGCTTATGATGCCATGCTCAAGTTTTAGTTACAGTAACACCAGGGGTGTTACACTTCGTCGGTCGGAGCCTGACCGGGCCGTCCGCTGGCGGGACCGGCGCCGGAGTCGAGTTGCTGAGGCCATGGACCGGGCTGATGTCCTCAGGGGACAGCTGGCTGAGGCTTCAGGGTGACCGGCCGAGCCGCCTACTCGAGCTGGACTCCTGGAAGAGACCCTGGCGGCGATGGCCCGGGCGTGGTGATGATGTCGTCCTTCGGAGTGGAGATCCTCCGACCGCGTCGTCGTCCGAGGCTAGGTCGAACCTCGCCGAAGGTGTAGTTGACGCCGAGGGTGCTGCTGCTCCCTTCAACCGTCATGGTCTGAGCCTGCAGGATCGGGTTATCTTGTAGTGTGCGTATGTTTTCTGCGGCCGCTGAGGCCCAAACATACTGTCGCCGTGTTGTAAAGCTGCGTGTCTTTTCCCCTTGCTTCGAGTATCTAGACTTATTTGTCGGTAACAGAGTTGTTTGTCCAAGCGAGAGTTACTTTTCACGGAAGGTGATGAGTGAGGTATCCGTATCCCAGAGGCATAGGAATCCCTCGGCTCGGTCGGCCTTGCCGCTTACGTGTACTCTTACTCGTCCGCCGGATTCTGCTATCGATGTAGTCGAGAAGGCCCGAAAAATCGTTTCGGCAGAAGGGTCTTCGAGCGTTGGGACTTGTTTGATCAGCGGAATCGCTTATCCGAGCGCGAGTTACTTATCACAGAAGGTGATGAGTGAGGTATCCGTATCTCGGAGGCGTAGGAGTCCCTTGGCTCGGTCAGCCTTGGCTGCTTACGTGTACTCCGTCGTTTTCAGGATCCACTTTCGAAGTAGTCGAAAAGCGCGAGAGATATTCTGGCAGAAAAGATATTTTTCCGAGGAAAAATTTTGACGCAGAGGGGTTCCCCCCTTCTAGCCCCCGAGGGAGGGTCGAGCTTTTTGCCGAGGCAAGGCCGACCCTTCCTTGATGGTTAGACTTCGTGTGTGAAAGAGGTGTATGAACGACTTGAAAGCATCTTAAGGGTAGAAGCAACGTAGCTGTCGGATGTTCCAAGCGTTGTTGTAGACCTCGCCTTGACTGTTGGCCAGCTTGTACGTCCCGGGCTTCAGAACTTTGGCGATGACGAACGACCCTTCCCAGGGAGGCGTGAGCTTGTGCCGCCCTCGGGCGTCTTGTCGCAGCTAAAGCACCAGGTCGCCCACCTAGAGGTCTCGGGACCGAACCCCTCGGGCATGGTAGCGTCGCAGGGACTGCTGATACCGTGCCGAGTGTAGCAAGGCCATGTCCCGAGCCTCCTCTAGCTGGTTCAGTGAGTCTTCTCGGTTAGCTCGGTTGCTTTGATCGTCGTAGGCCCTCGCCCTCGGGGAACCGTATTCTAAGTCTATCGGCAAGATGGCCTCGACCCCATAGACTAGAAAGAATGGTGTGAAGCCCGTGGCTCGGCTCGGCGTTGTCCTCAGACTCCAGACCACAGAGGGGAGCTCCTTCATCCATCGCTTGCCGAACTTGTTGAGGTCGTTGTAGATCTGCGGCTTGAGTCCTTGCAGGATCATGCTGTTGGCACGCTCTGCTTGCCCATTCGTCATGGGGTGAGCCACGGCGGCCCAGTCCACCCGGATGTGGTGATCCTCGTAGAAGTCCAGGAACTTTCTGCCGGTGAAATGGGTGCCGTTGTCGGTGATGATGGAGTTCGGGACCCCAAAGCGATGGATGATGTTGGTGAAGAACGCCACCGCCTGTTCGGACCTGATGCTGTTTAGGGGCCGGACCTCGATCCACTTGGAGAATTTGTCGACGGCGACCAGCAGGTGCGTGTAGCCCCCGGGTGCCTTCTGCAAGGGGCCGACGAGGTCCAGACCCCACACAGCAAACGGCCAGGTGATGGGTATGGTCTGCAGAGCCTGAGCGGGTAGTTGGGTCTGCCTTGCGTAGAATTGGCACCCTTTGCAGGTGCGCACAATTCTAGCGGCGTCGGCCACCGCTGTCGGCCAGTAGAAGCCTTGTCGGAAGGCGTTTCCAACAAGGGCTCGAGGTGCTGCGTGATGACCGCAAGCCCCCGAGTGTATTTCTTGTAAGAGCTCCTGGCCTTCGGCGATGGATATGCATCGCTGGAAGATGCCTAAGGGGCTGTGGTGGTAGAGCTCCTCCTCGTCCCCCGGCAAGACGAACGACTTGGCGCACCGCGCCAACCGCCGAGCTTCGGCTCGGTCGAGGGGTAGCTCTCCTCAGTGGAGATATTGCAGGTACGGGGTCTGCCAGTTTCTATTAGGCGTGACCCCGCTTCGCTCTTCCTCGACGCGTAGTGCCTCATCTTCGGGGGCCGAGGTTGCCTCGGGCTGAGCCGAGGGTGTCTCGGGCAGAGCCGAGGGTGCCTCGGGCCGAGCCGAGGATGCCTCGGGCTGGGCCGAGGCCTTCTCGGGCTCGGGCGTGTCGTCTGTCTTGACGGAGGGTTGGTGCAGGTCTCGGGAGAAGACGTCCGGGGGAACTGTTGTTCGCCCCGAGGCTATCTTAGCCAGCTCGTCCGCAGTCAGGCGATGTGGTTGAGCTCGAGCTCGTAGAACTTGTCTTTCAGGCGCCGAACCTCATCGCGGTAGGCTTCCATCTTCGGGTCACGGCTGTGGGAGTTCTTCATGACTTGGTCCATGACGAGCTGCGAGTCACCGCGAGCGTCGAGGCGTCGGACCCCTAGCTCGATGGCGATGCGCAACCCTTTGACCAGAGCCTCGTACTCGGCCACATTGTTGGACACTGGGAAGTGGAGGCGTAGCACGTAGCGTAGGTGCTTTCCGAGGGGCGAGCTGAAGAGCAGGCCCGCGCCTGCCCCTGTCTTCATCAGCGACCCATCGAAAAACATGGTCCAGAGTTCCGGTTGGATCAGAACTGTCGAGAGCTGGGTGTCGACCCATTCAGCCACAAAGTCCGCCAAGACCTGGGACTTGATGGCCTTCCGAGGGGTGAACGAGATCGTCTCGCCCATGATTTCCACCGCCCACTTTGCAATTCTACCCGAGGCCTCTCGGCACTGGATGATCTCCCCCAGGGGGAAGGATGACACCACAGTCACTGGATGAGACTCAAAGTAGTGTCGCAACTTCCGCCGCTTCAGGATTACCGCGTACAGCATCTTCTGAATTTGTGGGTAGCGGATCTTGGTCTCGGATAGTACCTCACTGATGAAGTAGACTGGCCTCTGGACGGGCAAAGCATGCCCTTCTTCTTGTCTCTCAACCACGATCGCGGCGCTGACCACCTGAGTGGTAGCGGCGACGTAGATCAAGAGGTCTTCTCCGGCGGCGGGAGGCACCAAGATGGGCGCGTTCGTGAGGAGCGCCTTCAGGTTCCCAAGGGCTTCCTCGGCCTCAGGGGTCCAAGTGAAGCACTCGGCCTTCCTTAAGAGGCGGTACAGAGGCAGGCCTCTTTCGCCGAGGCATGAGATGAAACGGCTCAGAGCCGCAAGGCATCCCATGACCCTCTATACGCCTTTCAAGTCCTTGATGGGCCCCATGTTGGTGATGGCCGCGATTTTTTCTGGGTTGGCCTCGATGCCCCGCTCGAAGACGATGAACCCCAAGAGCATGCCTCGGGGGACCCCGAAAACGCACTTCTTGGGATTGAGCTTTACGCCTTTCGCCTTGAGACATCGGAATGTCACTTCAAGGTCGGAAAGGAGGTCGGAGGCTTTCCTCGTCTTGACTACGATGTCATCGACGTAGGCCTCGACCGTTCGACCAATGTGTTCGCCGAACACGTGGTTCATGCACCTTTGGTATGTCGCACCAGCATTCCTCAAACCGAACGACATGGTAACATAGCAGTACATGCCGAAGGGTGTGATGAAAGAAGTCGCGAGCTGGTTGGACTCTTTCATCCTGATTTGGTGATACTCTGAGTAGGCATCGAGGAAAGATAGGGTTTCGCACCCAGCAGTGGAATCCACGATTTGATCGATGCGAGGCAGAGGGTAGGGAACTTTCGGACATGCTTTGTTTAGACCAGTGTAGTCTACACACATCCGTCATTTCCCTCCTTTCTTTCTCACAAGCACAGGGTTGGCAAGCCATTCGGGATGGAATACCTCTTTGATGAACCCTGCTGCCATTAGCTTGTGGATCTCCTCGCCTATGGCTATGCGCTTTTCTTCGTCGAATCGGCGCAGAGGCTGCTTCACGGGTCGGGCTCTAGCTCGGATATCCAGCGAGTGCTCGGCGACATCCCTCAGTATGCCGGGCATGTCCGAGGGACTCCACGTGAAAACATCGGCGTTTGCGCGGAGAAAGTCGATGAGCACTGCTTCCAATTTGGGGTCGAGCTTGGAGCCGATCCAGATCTGCTTGGAGGCGTCGTTGCTGGGGTCGAGAGGGACGGACTTAACCGTCTCCGCCGGCTCGAAGTTGCCGGCATGGCGCTTCACGTCTGGCGCCTCCTTAGTGAGGCTCTTCAGGTCGGCGATGAGGGCCTCGGATTCGG
The DNA here is from genome assembly GCA_029449295.1 of Zea luxurians. Lineage (NCBI taxonomy): Eukaryota > Viridiplantae > Streptophyta > Magnoliopsida > Poales > Poaceae > Zea > Zea luxurians. The sequence goes on from JAOPSE010000015.1 coordinate 27,404,065, forward strand.
CGAGGGCCTCGGTGTACTCCACGCACTCCACGTCGCATTCGTACGCGTGTCGATACGTGGGGCCAACGGTGATGACCCCGTTGGGGCCCGACATTTTGAGCTTGAGGTAGGTGTAGTTGGGGACGACCATAAATTTGGCGTAGCATGGCCTCCCCAGCACTGTGTGGTAGGTTCCTCGAAACCCGACCACCTCGAACGTGAGGGTCTCCCTTCAGAAGTTGGAGGGTGTTCCAAAGCAGACGAGTAGATCGAGTTGTCCGAGGGGCTGGACGCGTTTCTCGGGGATGATCCCGTGGAAAGGCGCAGCGCCTGCCCGGACCGAGGACAGGTCGATCCGCAGGAGCCCGAGGGTCTTGGCGTAGATGATGTTGAGGCTGCTGCCTCCGTCCATGAGGACCTTGGTGAGCCTGACGTTGCCGATGACGGGGTCGACAACGAGCGGGTATTTCCCCGGGCTCGGCACGCGGTCGGGGTGATCGCCCTGGTCGAAGGTGATGGGCTTGTCGGACCAGTCTAGGTAGACCAGCGCCGCCACCTTTACTGAGCAGACCTCCCGACGCTCTTGCTTATGGTGCCGAGCCGAGGCGTTCGCCACTGGCCCACCGTAGATCATGATGCAGTCGCGGACCTCGAGGAACTCTCCTGCCTTGCGATCCTCCTTCTTATCGTCGTCGCGGGCCCTGCCACCTTCTGCAGGTGGCCCGGCCTTGTGAAAGTGGCGCCGAAGCATGGCGCACTCCTCAAGAGTGTGCTTGACGGGCCCGTGATGATAGGGGCACGGCTCCTTGAGCATCTTGTCGAAGAGATTGGCACCTCCGGGAGGTTTCTGAGGGTTCTTGTACTCGGCAGCGGCGACAAGGTCCGCGTCGGCGGCGTCGCGTTTCGCTTGCGACTTCTTCCTGCCTTTCTTCTTGGTGCCACGCTGAGTTGACGCCTCGGGGACATCTTCCAGTGGGCGGCCCTGGGGATGCTTATCCTTCCAGAAGATGGCCTCAACCGCCTCCTGGCCAGAGGTGAACTTGGTGGCGATGTCCATCAGCTCGCTTGCCCTGGTGGGGGTCTTGCGACCCAGCTTGCTCACCAGGTCGCGGCAGGTGGTGCCAGCGAGGAACGCGCCGATGACATCCGAGTCGGTGACGTTGGGCAGCTCGGTGCGCTGCTTCGAGAATCGCCGGATGTAGTCCCAGAGGGACTCCCCCGGCTGCTGGCGGCAGCTTCGGAGATCCCAGGAGTTCCCAGGGCACACGTACGTGCCCTGGAAGTTGCCGGTGGAGGCTTGGACTAGGTCGTCCCAGTTGGAGATCTGCCCCGGAGGCAGATGCTCCTGCCAGGCCTGAGCAGAGTCGGAGAGGAACAGGGGGAGGTTACGGATGACGAGGTTGTCATCGTCCGTTCCACCCAGTTGGCAGGCCAGCCGATAGTCCGCGAGCCACAGTTCTAGTCTCGTCTCCCCCGAGTACTTTGTGATAGTAGTCGGGGTTCAGAACTGGGTCGGGAACGGCGCCCGTCGTATGGCTCGGCTGAAAGCCTGCGGACCGGGTGGTTCGGGCGAGGGACTCCGATCCTCCCCGCTGTCATAGCGTACCCCACGCCTGGGGTGGTAGCCTTGGCGCACCCTCTCGTCGAGGTGGGTTCGACGGTTGCGGTGAGGGTGTCCGTTGCCGAGGCGATCCGGGGCCGCAGGCGCTGTGTTGCGCGTGCGCCCGTTGTGGACCGAGGCTTCCCGCATGAATCGGGAAGTCGCGGCGCGATGTTCCGAGGGGTACCCCTGCCTTCAGGAGGCGGAGCTTTCGGCCTGTCGGACCGCGGCATCCTCTAGGAGATTCTTGAGCTCTCCCTAGATACGCAGCCCCTCGGTGGTAGATGGCTCCGGCATCGCACGGAGAAGTATTGCCGCTGCAGCCAGGTTCTAGCCGACCCCACTGGAAGCCGGTGGCGGCCTTGCCCTGACATCATCGGCGATGCGGTGCTGGATGCCCTGGGGTAGATGACACGCTTCTCCGACCAGAGGTTGGCCTGCCCATTCCCGCCCGATGTCTCGGCGGAATGGCTCAAGTGTTCCTGCTGCCTCGTCGAGCCTGGCCTGCATCTCGCGGATTTGCTCGAGCTGTGGGTCATGACCCCCCGCCGGGACGGGGACCACAGCTAGCTCCCGAAGGATGTCAACACGAGGCGCAGGCCTAGGGGGATCACCGTTTTCCGGCGTACCAAGATGGTTGCCTTCACCGGGACCCCCTAGATCGACGTGGAAACATTCACGACTTGGGCCGCAGTCCTCGTCGCCGAGGCTGCGGCTACCGTCGGAACAATCGGAAAGGCAGTAGTCGCATGCGGTCATGAAGTCCCGCATGGCACTGGGGTTACCAAGTCCGGAGAAATCCCAACAAAAGTCGGGCTCGTCATCTTCCTTGGAACCCGAGGGCCCGTAGGTCAGGACGGCCGTCAGCCGGTCCCTAGGTGACCGCATACAATACCCCAGAGGGTTTGGACTCGCCTCTATGAGAGCGTCCACCAAAGCGAAGTGGCTTGGTGGGTCGAGGCTGAATCCAAAAGGCACGAGATGGGAGTCGGTTGGTACCTCTTGGTCGACGGGCGGTGACAAAGTCGCGTCAGGGGCAGACTGCACCGTCGTCTCAGGTACGAGGGCGACGCCCAGCAAGTCCTTTGCGAGCGTGCTGGCGTCATCTGTTTGCTTGGAGTTGGCGTGTTGCGGGGAGACGGCGCTCGTCTTCGTCTCAGACGCGAGGTCGATGCCCGACGTGCCCCCCGTTGGGGCGCCGGCGCCGTCGACTCGCTCGACAGCCGATGAGGTGCCGCCTCCTGCTTGGCCTTGGTTGCCCCGCCTCCTCCTCCGTCGGCGGGGGAGGGGATGGGACAAGCTCGAATGTCGTTCTTCCGCCACGTGGGGAAGACGTCGTCGATTCCGCCGCCGGCGGGCGGATTGTCGGCCGCCATTGTAGTTGTCGCACGGCGGGGCAAGGAGTATCATGTCGTAGCTGCCGTCGAGGGACATGAACTCAAGACTCCCGAAACGGAGCACCGTCCTGGGCTGGAAAGGTTGCTAGAGACTACCCATCTGGAGCTTGACGGGAAGTTGTTTGTCAACACGTAGCTGGCCCCTACCTGGCGTGCCAACTATCGGCGTTTCGACCCCGTCCCTGGACCGACGAGTAAATTGTCGCCGCGTGCCCCAGCCCAGATGGGTCGGCGCGAGACGGAGCGTGAAGGGGGGAAGAAGCCGAAGGGAGATAGGCATAAAAGGGGGAAACCCGTGGCCTTCGTGTTTGTCCCGCGCCCAGGTCGGGTGCGCTTGCAGTAGGGGGTTACAAGCGTCCACGCGGGAGGGAGCGAGAGGCTTACGCGAGCGCCGTCCCGTCCTCCCCCGCGCGGCCAACCTTCTGTAAGAGGGCCCTGGACCTTCCTTTTATAGGCGTAAGGAGAGGATCCAGGTGTACAATGGGGGTGTAGCAGTGTGCTAACGTGTCTAGCGGAGAAGAGCTAGCGCCCTAAGTACATGTCGTCGTGGCAGCCGGAGAGGTTTTGGCACCCGGTTCATGTGGTGTCGTGGCCGTCGGAGGAGCGCTGGAGCCTGGTGGAAGGACAACTGTTGGGGCTGTCGAGTCCTTGCTGACGTCTCCTTGCTTCCGTAAAGGGGCTGAGAGCCGCCGTCGTCATGGAGCATGCGGGGCGCCATCATTGCTTGTTTATCGGCGCGAGCCAGATGGGACGCCGGTCTTGTTCCCCGTGGCCTGAGTTAGCTTGGGGTAGGGTAATGATGGCGCCTCCTGTGACGTGGTCGGTCCGAGCCCTGGTTGGGTGAGGCAGAGGCTCCTCCGAGGTCGAGGTCGAGTCTGTCTTCCGAGGCCGAGGTCGAGTCCGAGCCCCTAGGTCGGGCGAGGCGGAGACTGTCGGTTGAGGCCAGGGCTGAGTCCGAACCCTGGGGTCGGGCGAGGCGGAGTTCGTCGTCTTCTGGGGCTGAGCCCGAGTCCGAGCCCTAGGGTCGGGCGAAGCGGAGTTCGTCGTCTTCCAGGGTTGAGCCCGAGTCCGAGCCCTGGGGTCGCGCGAAGCGGAGTTCGTCGTCTTCTGGGGCTGAGCCCGAGTCCGAGCCCTGGGGTCGGGCGAAGCGGAGTTCATCATCTTCCGGGGCTGAGCCCGAGTCCGAGCCCTGGGGTCGGGCAAAGCAGAGTTCGTCGTCTTCCGGGGCTGAGCCCGAGTCTGAGCCCTGGGGTGGGCGAAGCGGAGTTCGTCGTCTTCCGGGGCTGAGCCCGAGTCCGAGCCCTGGGGTCGGGCGAAGCGGAGTTTCCTATGGCGCCTGAGGCCGGACTTGGCTGCTGTCAGCCTCACTCTGTCGAGTGGCACAGCAGTCGGAGCGGCGCAGGCGACGCTGTCCTCTTGTCAGGCCGGTCAGTGGAGCGGCGAAGTGACTGCGGTCACTTCGGCTCTGTCGACTGAAGGGCGCGCGTCAGGATAAGGTGTCAGGCCACCTTTGCATTAAAGGCTTCTGCGATACGGTTGGTCGGCGCGGCGGCTTGGCCAAGGTTGCTTCTTGGTGAAGTCTGGGGCTCGGGTGAGCCGAAGGTGTGTCCGTTGCTGGAGGGGGTCCTCGGGCGAGACGCAAATCCGCCGGGGTCGGCTGCCCTTGCCTGAGGCTGGGCTCGGGCGAGGCGAGATCGTGTCCCTTGAGTGGACCGATCCTTGACTTAATCGCACCCATCAGGCCTTTGCAGCTTTGTGCTGATGGGGGTTACCAGCTGAGATTAGGAGTCTTGAAGGTACCCCTAATTATGGTCCCCGACAATAAGAGAGTCTAAATGTCACCTACAGGGGGATTGTCGGTACCCTAAAACTAGGGTATCCCTTACTACGGTATAAAGACACAGTACCCACGTGGCTATCTCTTAGTCGTGTGGTAAAGGAGCTATGTGTGGGACCAAGCCATGACTCTCCCCAGTCTCGGACAACTACGCTAGGTCCACAACAGTGCCTGACCCCACCACATGGGCGGCTCTGGAGCCGCCACATTTCCAGAGAAGGTGATATACTCCAAGGCATCAACAGTAAGTCTGGACCCCCATGGGAGAGCGCCGGACCCTAGGATATACAGTCCAGACCTCCAAGGTTGGTCCAGGACCTCCACGTGTGCAAGCCGGACCCCTGGAATGGGATCCGGACCCCCCGTAGGGGTCCGGGCCGCCCACAATGGGGTCCCAAGCTTCCAGGACAGAACATGCTTAGGCCTGGAACAAGACCCAGGCAGGGGTCTAGTGCCGACACGTGTCCAGACCCGAACCTGTCCACATATACTCCTGCTCCCCGCTCAGGCGGGGACCCGTTGCTGCCACGTGGCATACTGCGTGTGGCTTAAGCCAACGGGCGGAACCTAGCATGGCGCCTCTGGGCTACGCGCGCCTTCGCATTCATTATGCATAACACGTGCGCCTGTCCATCCCACTAACCGGTGGCGTGCGCAGTCCACGATACTTGGGACGTGCTGTTATTCACCATTACTCGTACGTTTCGGTTATCAATGTTGCATGGACTGCGGTCATCAAGGCTCCCGGTGATTACTCAGGCATCACCAGCATTAGTTAATCACATTATGCTTCTGGGCCCGCATGTCGGGGCTCAACACCCTTGTATGTGTCTCCCTTAAACTATAAAAGGGAAGGCACACAACATTACAGGGACAAGTTTTTACACAGACTCATAGGCTCTCAAGCTCTCAGACATTCTCAATACTACTTACACACAGTGGAGGTAGGGTATTACGCTTCGGCGGCCTGAACCACTCTAATCCCTCGTGTCCTCGTGTGTTCATCCCAAATCCACATAACAGGCAAACCGCTTAAGCCCCCTCCTCATCTTAGGATTAGGGCGGGTGCATTCTGCCACCCGACCGGAGGATTTTTTCTCTGACATTTGGCGCGCCAGGTAGGGGCCTTAGGCTTTAGGTTTTCGCCTATTTTCCTGCTCGGCACGATGGTTCAGATTGTCGAGCACCGCAGCTTGTCTCCTGAGGATTTCCTGATGGAGGAAGAGGCTGTGTCTTCCATGCCACGGGGCTCCAGCCGCCCTGTGCCTGGTGCTGCTGCTATGCACGCTGTGCGGCAGCACACTCCTGCGCAGACATCCCGGGCTCCGTCAAGGGCTGCTCCTAGGGCGCTGTATGCAGCCAGGGAGTTACTATGCCACCCTCCGAGCTCCACGGCCTCACCAGGGGCCATGAAGGAGTGGCGTGATGATGTCGACTGTCTGCTCGGCATGGCACATTCTGGCTCAGCCAGGCCCAGGCCTCGGTCATTCCAGCGTCAACATGAGGCGTCGGCATCGGTGCGTTCACCCTTAGTGAAGGCCGCACCAACTAAGGACCTGTGGGCAGAGCTCAACCGCAGGCGTGAGGGTGAGGATGCTCCGATCTCTCTGGAGAGGTCTGATGACCTGCGGACTGAACTCAACCGTAGGCGTGCGGGCGAGGACGCACGAGTCTCTCTAGATAGGGCGTGTGAGCGCCGGCTAAACTTCAAGGGTCGCAACCTCGACCAGGACTTCGCTCCGCTTGCGCCACAAACTCCAAGGGGTGCCCGAACCCACACAGGTGTCCCATTGGTTGGCGTGGGTTGTGCCGCGCTTGCAGACCACCTCCGCGCAGTGACTTGGCCATCGAAGTTTCGGCCACACCTGCCAGAGAAGTACGAAGGAACGTCAAACCCTTCAGAATTTTTGCAGGTTTATATCACCGCCATTACGGCAGCTGGTGGAGACACTGCTGTGATGGCGAGCTATTTCCATGTAGCCTTGACCGGGCCGACCCGGACCTGGCTCATGAACCTGACCCTGGGATCTGTCTACTCCTGGGAAAAGCTTTGTGCACGGTTCACAGCGAACTTTGCCAGTGCTGATCAGCAGCATGGTGTGGAGGCTCATCTCCATGTCGTAAGGCAAGAACCCGGGGAGACCCTAAGGGCTTTCATCGCCCGCTTCACCAAGGTACGCGGGACCATACCTCAAGTCTCCGATGCCTCTATCATCACTGCTTTCCGACAGGGGGTGCGTGATGAGAAGATGTTGGAGAAGCTGGCGACACATGACGTGGAGACCGTCACCACGCTCTTCGCTCTGGCCGACAAATGTGCCAGAGCTGCCGAGGGACGTGCATGGCACTCGGCACCACAGACCGGGGTCACCCAGACGGGTGGCTTAGGTGCCGTCACCCAAGGCGACAACAAAAAGAAGAAGATTCACCGTGGCCATGAGAGGCCACAGTCTGCTGCTCCGGTCGTTGCAGTTGCAACTGGGGGCCGGAACGAGCAGGGCAAGCGCCCACGGTCACAAGGAGGCAATAGTGGGTCATGCCCTATGCACCCCAACAGTTGCCACAACGCCTCGGAATGCCGCGAGATCATTAAGCTCACGAAGCGCGTCAGCGAGCAGCGCGAGCAGGCCTCCAAGTATGGCTCGCCACCTCGTCGCCGGCCTGGCAAGGTGAAGGTCGACGAAGGCGACGCGACCGCGGGAGAACGGGACCTCGGGTATCAGTCACCTGAGGGGGGCCCTCAAGGACGTCTTCACTGGAGACTCTAACTCTGGTGATGACAACGACCGCCGCAAGAAGCTATACGTGATGTACGGCAGGAGCTAGGAGCTCACCTCCTGCAGGAATGTCAAGTCCCTGCGCCGAGAGGTCCTTTCGGCGGTCCTAGGGGTCTCGAAGGCTGCTCCACACCAACGGTGGAGGAGCTCCACTATCTCCTTTGGGGCATCCGACTGCCCCGACAATATGGCAGGGGCTGGTATACTACCGCTCATCACCGCCCCTGTCATCGCCAACATGCGGCTGCACCATGTCCTGATTGATGGTGGGGCTAGGCTCAACGTTATCAGCCATGCTGCATTCAAGCAGATGCAGATCCCGGGGTCCTGACTGGACCCTCTCATCCATTCTCCAGAGTGGGCCCACAACCGGTGTATCCCCTTGGGAGCATCACACTCCCGGTAACATTCGGGACCGAGGAAAACTTCCACACAGAGAACGTCCAATTCGACGTCGTGGAGGTTAACCTCCTGTTCAATGCCATTATTGGCAGGTCGGTCCTGTACCGGTTCATGGCCATTGCCCATTATGGGTATTTGGTCCTCAATATGCCGTCCCCGGCTGGGGTCCTCACCGTGTGTGGTGACCACACCACTGCGTTGGCGGCTATCGAGAAGCTGCACGCCCTGGCAGTAGAAACTGCTCGCCTGGATGACAGGGAGGGACCCCTCGACCTCTGATACCAAGGCGCCTACTAAGGTGCCAAAGGTGCAGCCATCCGGAGCAGACGGCGGTCCCGTTAAGACCATCTAGGTCAGCGTGGATTCTTCCTAGACCACCCGCATCGCGGGCAATCTAGAGGAGAAATAGGAACTCGCGCTCGTCGCCTTTCTCCGAGCAAATGTTGACGTCTTCGTATGGGAACCGTCGCAGATGCCTAGGATCCCCAGGGAGGTGATTGAGCACCATCTGAAGATCCACCCTGACGCCAAACCGGTGAGTCAGAAACCTCGCAGATAGTCCATTGAGCGGTAGGACTTCATCCGTGAGGAGGTCCGGAAGCTGTTAAACGCTGGCTTCATCGAAGAGGTTCATCACCCCATATGGATGGCCAACCCAGTCATCATTCCAAAGGCAAACGAGAAGCTTCGGATGTGCATCGACTACACCAGCCTTAATAAGGCTTGTCCCAAGGACCCGTATCCAGTTCCACGCATAGATCAAATCGTGGATTCTACCTCTGGGTGTGACCTCTTGTCCTTTCTAGATGCTTACTTTGGATTCCATCAGATCCAGATGGCTAGGGAAGATAGGAAGCATACCGCTTTTGTAACAGTGGATGAACTTTACTTCTATGTTGTAATGCCCTACGGTCTGAGAAACGCCTTGCCGACATTTGTACGGACGATGAGTAAGACCTTTGGGGACCTGATTAGGGATAGGATAGAGATATACGTCGATGACATCGTGGTCAAGACTAAGAGAGGGTTGACTCTAGCGGAAGACTTGACCTTGGTCTTTGACAAGCTGCGGGCAACGCGCACAAAGCTGAACCCGGACAAGTGCATCTTTGGTGTCTCCACAGGAAAGTTACTGGGATTCCTGGTTTCGCACCGGGGCATTGAAGCAAACCCGGAGAATATGAGGGCAATTGAGACAATGAGGCCTTCGGCCCGGATCAAGGACATCCATAAGCTTATGGGGTCCCTGGCCACCCTTAGCCGCTTCATATCATGGCTGGCTGAGAGGGCGCTACGCTTCTTCAAGCTCCTGCGGAAGTCCGGCCCATTCTCTTGGACCGAGGAGGCAGAGCGAGCCTTCCAAAAGTTGAAGCAGCACCTTGTGTCCCTACCAATACTGGTAGCTCTAGAGCCAGGGGAGCCGTTGTACTTGTACATTACAGCGGCTGTAGAGGCGGTGAGCATGGTGCTGGTCATCGAAAGGACGACGCAACATCCCCAGGGGAGTCAAGAAGTTCCCCTAGGAGAAGGTGGTGGTCCAACCACCATGGACCTTGAGGGCCCGGGACCAGCCATAGGGGTCTAGACCATACAGAGGCTGCCCTACTACGTCAGCGAGGTCCTCCATGAGGCGAAGGCTAGGTACCTTGAGACGCACAAGCTTCTCTATGCTTTGCTTGTTGCGTCCAGGAAGTTAGGCCACTATTTCCAGGCACACAGGGTTGTGGTGGTGACCTCCTTTCCGTTAAGGGCCATCCTCCACAACTCTAATGCCACATGCAACATCGCCAAGTGGACCCTGGAACTTGCAGAGTTCTAGCTTGACTTCCAGCCTCGCCATGCTGTCAAGAGCTAGGTCCTGGCTGACTTCATCATGGTGGACCCCTCCCTCGAGCGCTCCAGGGGGTTTTGATCCCGATTTGGACCCCACACCTATGGAGCCCAGGGTCCCGGTCTTCACCGAGCCCCACTGGATGCTCTTCTTCGACGGATCCGCCCGCCAGCAAGGTGGCGGTGCTGGGGTGGTCCTCGTCGACCCAAGCAAAGATCAAGTGAAGTACATGGTGCACCTCGAGTTCAAAGCCACCAACAATATGGTGGAGTACGAGGCACTGATCTTCGGCTTGTCTGTGGCCCTATCCCTAGGGATTCGCTAGCTCCTCGTGAAGGGGGACTCCTAGCTGATCATCAAGCAGGTCTGCGGGGAATGTAGCTGCAACGAGCCCAGGCTCACAGCTTACCTCCTTCATGTAAGGAAACTGGAAAAGGATTTCATGACCCTAGAACTGCAGCATGTTCCTCGGGCTAACAACTCAGCGATAGATGAACTCTCCACGAGAGCATCAACTTGGGCACCCGTGCCTGAGGGCATCTTCGAAAGACGGCTGCTGAGACCTACCGCCCAGCCTGCCGACCTGGGCGAAGGGGGTGAGACTAGCACCTCGAAGCTAGTGGTCCCAGTGGCGTTACATCTGCAGAACCCACCAAGGATTGTGTGTGCTACAGGGGGTCCCACCAACCCCTTAGCGCCATAGCCAATATCTCAGAGTGGTCCCGATGCATGGATCTCCGAGATCCGGGACTACCTGAAGGAAAATATCCTTCCTGAAGATCATGTGTCCGCAGAGCGCATAGTGCGGTTGGCTAAACGATACACGGTGGTGGAAGGGGATCTCTACTGCCATGGCGCCAACGACATTCTCATGTGGTGCATCACCCAGGAGGAGTGCCGTGAGTTGCTCACGGAGATCCATGGAGGTGAGTGCGGAAGTCATTCCTCATCCCGCACGCTGGTCGGTAAGGCCTTCCGGCACGACTTCTACTGGCCAACCGCTCTCCAGGATGCAGCTGAGATGGTAAAGTCCAGCAAGGCGTGTCAGTTCCATGCAAAGCAGATACACACACTAGCTCAGGCTCTGCAGATGATTCCACCCTCCTGGCCATTCAGCGTATGGGGGGTGGATATCCTGGGACCATTCCCCAGGGCCGTCGGCGGGTACTGTTTCCTCTTCGTCGCCATCGACAAGTTCACAAAGTGGCCAGAGGCCACCCCTATGGTCAATATCACCTAGGGTGCTGTTGTTGCTTTCCTCAGCTTGATTGTCTGTAGATTTGGGGTCCCAAGCCGTATCATTACGGACAATGGGACCCAGTTTACAAGTCGGCTCTTCCAAGAGTATTGCGAGGGCATCAGCACCCAGCTCTACTTTGCGTCTGTGGCTCATCCTAGGAGCAACGGCTAGGCAGAGAGGGCAAACGTAGAAATCCTCAGGGGACTCAAGACACGCACCTATGACTGCTTGAAAAAGCATGGTGCAAATTGGGTCAACGAGCTACCGTCCATACTATGGGGGAACCGGACCACACCCAGCCGAGCTACCGGGGAGACCCCATTCTTCTTGGTATACAGGGCCGAAGCCTGTCTTCCCTCGAAAATTATTATGGGCTCCCCATGGGTCTAGTCTTTTGATGAGTCTATGCAGGAACAGCTACGGCGTGAGGACGTGGACTTCATCGACGAGCGCAGATGGCGAGCGGCAATCCGAAATGCACGGTACAACTAGGCGCTCAGGCGCTACCATCAACGGTTCGTGCATAGTAGGGAGCTTAGGGTCGGGGACCTGGTCCTAAGGCGAGTACTGAACCGAGAAGGGCTCCACAAACTCTCCCCCAGCTGGGAGGGACCCTTCAAGGTGACGAAAATATGCCGACCCGGGTGTGTCCACCTTGCCACAACTGAAGGAGTGCCTCTTCTTAATCCCTGGAATATGGAGCATTTCCGTAAGTTTTACCCATAAAAGCAAAACTGGGGAACTCAATTTTCTTTCTTTGTAACTAGGTTGCGCATATATGTATGTCAACCCGGTGAGGTCCGACCTCATAAACCTGGTCTGTTGGCCTACACTCATGTATATCAAGTTATAAGGAAAAGATTCACCCCCCAGATTTGTTTTTGTGATGGTTTGTTCTACTTCAATTTATGAGCATTACCTTGCTGGTGTGATGACATCCGGATTGAGAAGCCAGGCTTGCAGTTTAGGACCCCTCTACAAAGGCAGGGGGTCCGGCAGCCTGGGGGCCAGTTCTAGAGAATGGGCGCTCGTCTCCTGGGGTGGTCCAGATCTGTGTAGCCGCTTAGCTTGGTTCCGTACCCTAAGCCTGCACGCTCCACCACTCTGCGACGAGTATCCTAGTATTTGGAACTATAGTCCTATGGGTCCAGCAACCTGGGGTCCAGTTCTAGAGAATGGACACTCGTCTCCTGAGGTGGTCCGGAGCTGTGTAGCCGCTTAGCCTAGTTCCATACCCTAAGCCTGCACACTCCACCACTCTGCGATGGGTGTCCTAGTATTTGGAGCTGTGATCCAGGGGGTCCGGGCAAACGGCTTGGCTTCCCAGGCTAAATCTTGCAGGTCCTGTTGCATGAATCAAAGGATAAAAGATACCAGTTGGTGGGTCCTATGGGTGTGCTACTAAAACTTCCTAGCCAAAGCTGTGTACAGGTCTAGGTCCCAGTCGAGACTGCCTCATGGGGGCTGGGTCACCAATTCTTTGTTTCGTATGCTGGTATCCAGGCTCGACACGTCGAGCCTACATCCCAGGGGGGCCAAGTACCAGGGAGAAGTTGGTACCGCTACACACAGCAAGGACAAATAGCATATAGATAAGTGCTATTTAATTAACAGTTCTCAAAAGTATGTTATGTGTCCAAAGATTATTACATCTGCCTTTGAGCGGAACTCTAGCCTTATCTCTACAGGTACGAGCTACCCGACATCGGCAGGGTCACGCTGGAAGCGCGCGGCCACCGTCTCCACGACGTCTTGGACGCTCTCCCGGGCGGCGTCTTCTGTGGTGGCCACCAGACCATCGAGCACTGGCGCCAAGGACATGGCCGGGTCATGGCTCCGGAAGCATGTTAGCACATAATCCACCACCGCCCGACAGAGCCTGCTGCCCTCTGCCTCCAGGCGGGCACCGAGGATCTGGTCTAGGCGACGAAGGCGTTCGGCGGCGGAGTCCAGCATCGGGAGGGCGTCGGAGATTGACGTTGGTAGCTCCGACACTGGGATGGGACTCATCCCAGTAGCACCAGCGCCGTGCTCGCCTCACCAGCCCACTCAGCTATCCGCTGGACCCCAGCGCGGTGTTCTCCCTGGAGATCTTCCAGGGCCTTCTTGGTGGCCTCCGTCACCTGGGGACCCGGCGCCGCCTGCGCCGCTTCGAACCGGCGAATCCGCTCCTCCAGCTTCTGCTCCTTCTCCTCCGCCTCCAGCTCGTGCTCGGCCAGCAACATGGCCCGCCTTTCAAGCATTTCCTCCCTGAAGGTGAGATCCTTCTCCCACCTAGCGAGGTCCATCTCCCGCTTGTCTAGGGACGTATCCTTCTCCTTGAGGTTCTCCTCGGCGAGGGCAATGTCGCTGGCCTTGTCCTCTAGCTCTTGCTGCCATGTTTTCATCCTTTCTATGGCCTCCACTTGCTGGACCCGCTGGGCCTCTAGGTTCTGGTCCAAGGCATTCAGCTTGGCCCGGAGCTCTGTTGTGAGGGCTTCCCTCTAGCTCAGGGCCTCCTCCCTCTTGGCTACCTTCTTCTCCCATCGGGACACCTCCAGCTCCCTGGCGAACACCTTCTGGAGGTCCCTTTTATACTCCTTGCGGTCCCACGCGAGTTCGGACTGCTCAGAGGCGAACTGGCAGGACGCCGCCTTGGTGCGCTCCTCCAGCTAGGTGCGCCTGTCGCTGAGGCGCTGGTGCTCAGATTCCAGCACCTCCCATTAACGCCGGATGGCTACCTCGATTTCACTGAGGACTTGGTGGGCGCGAGACATCACCTGGGGAAGGGGGATTGGCGTCGCGTCCGGCTCGGCACCTGACCGGAGCCGCCGCCCAAAAATCACCTCCATATCCTCCAGAGCAAGTGGAGGGACGGAACTGGACGCGCCTCCTAGGTCACCCCCGGTGATGGGATCGGGCGCAGGTCCCCCAGCTGGGACCTCCTCCGCTGCCGCGGCACCGCCTGACGCTGGCGCCGCCGCAGCCGGACCCCCAGTTGGGACGTGGGAGGCCGATGGCGCTGTCCCAGCGGCCAGCTGGGTGCGCTCCGCCGACACCACTCTCAGCAGATTCCTGCTGCTAGGAGCTAGACCCGCTGGTAGGCCTGGTATCTGGCGGAGGAGGCACGACCTTGGGAGCAGAGGGGGAGGAAGCCCTGGCAAACAAAGGATGGGTTAAGACCCGTCGGCATGATAACTAGACTTGTGGAAAAAAGGGGCTACACTTACTTGGGGCCCTGGACTTTCCAGTGACCCTGGAAGCGGGACGACCACCGCTCCTGCTGCTGTTGCTGCGCTGGCGGCGGTTGTTGTTGTTGCTACTGTTGCTGGTGCCCCTGGGGGAGATCACCCCTAGAGGGTGGCGGTGGCGGCGGCACCAGAGGACTGACGCACCTCTGCGCGCCCTGAGCCTAGGAGCCGGCCTCCTCGGCCCCACTAGTAGTTCTCTAGTGCTTCTAGGGGGTCCGAGAGAAGCGACCCGTCGGCGGGACGCAGCCTCCGTCGCCTCTCCTCCTCTAACCCCCCAGAACTACCTAGGGCGGAGGCACTGCTTGCAGCCCCTTTGTCCTTGTCCAAGGGGCTGGGGTCCACGACAGGGATGGCGCCAGGTGCCGCACCGCCAGGCTGGGGACCTCCAGCCGGTGCATCGGAGATCCGGATCCCACGGAGGGGGTCCCGGCCGCCGGTCTAGCAAACTGCCACGCCGCTCTCGTCGAGGGTCAGCAGCGTGGCCAAAACCGCCATTCGTAGCCCTAGATCATCACAAAGCGTCGGGATGTCCTGGGGGAGTATCAAGGATTCAGGGACAAAGGACTCACTAGTAATCCTCTTCACTAGAAGTTCTAGCTCCTACTAGGACAGATCGGTACCCGGCCCACGCTGGATCCTGCCGATATCATTCGGGCCAATGAACCAGCAGCACAGGCGCGACCTCCTCTGCAGCGGCATGACCCGGCGCTTCAGGAAGTCGCCGACCACATGCATGGAGGTCAGACCACTGGTTGCCAAGGTCTTGATCCTGTCCAGTACGGGCAGGAGCTCTAGCGATAGCGATGGCTTGGTCCCCCAATGCTTGCGGTCGAGGGATGGCCCGTCGCTCGGCAGGACAAGGCGGTCGTTAGCCTCGGCGCTGGCGATCACCCAGTTGCCACGCCAGTTTTCCCACCTTATGCCGCCGAAGGTGGAGATGTAGGCTACAACCGAATCTAGCCTCATCTGAAAGTAGTAGGCACCAAGATGGTCCCTAGCCTTCCTAGATTTGACCAGCACAAAGAAATGGCGGAAGAGGGAAGTACAGGGGGCCACCCCTATGAACATCTCACAGAGGTGGACGAAGATGGCCACTTGGAGGATGGAGTGGGGATTAAGGTGCTAAAGCTAGAGCCCAAACTCCTCCAACAGCAGCAGGAAGAAAGGCGAGATCGGCAGTGCCAACCCGTAGGAGATGTAGGAGACGAATAGCACGAACTCCCGGATGGCAAGGCCGCCGAGGGGAGCTGCGCCGACACAAACCCTTCCAGTGAGCCCTGGCGCACTCCACCCAAGCAGGTCGCGCACCAGGTTGAGCGTCGCCTCAGACTGGAAGCGGTCGGGGTGACTGAGCAAAGCCATGACGTGTGCGGCTGCGCTGGCGTGGAACAGAGGAGCATGGAGGCAAAGGGGCGCAGAGGAGCACGAAGGTGAAAGGGCGCAGTCGATTGGAAGAGAATGCGAAAGGGTAACTGCTGCACGCGGAGGTGAACCCTTTTTCAAGGAAGCCAGAGTCCTCTCTCAAGGAAACCCTTCCGCGTGCCCCTCAATCGCCGCAGGAGATCTCGCCCGACGGGCACCAAGGACCAAGACAACCCAGTCTAGGACACGGGGGCCTGGGTCCACAAGTCATGCAGCTGGTGTGTCGATCATCAAGTGCGAAAAGAGCGAACCGCCGCATGGGGAGCGAACCGCCACGCACGATCGCGCATCGCCTCGGGGCCGCTGCAGAAGGATATTTTTAACCAAGGCGACGGCAACAAGGCGTCCCGCGCATGGCCCGACGAAACCACCAGACGTGGGGGGCCACGGTCAGTCAGCCACGGGGACAGATATGGCAGTCAACGTGACCTAAGGCGGATTGATGGTGGGTGCATCAGCAGATATGCTAAAACGTCGCGCCGCACTAGCAGATGTGCTAAAACAGCGCCCCTATCATCGGTCATGCCATGTTGAGGCGAAGTACAAGTTTTGGCCCCACCTGCAGGCTCGCATCCTCCCCTGAGGTGGGCCCGGGGGCCATTGTCGGTACCCTAAAACTAGGGTATCCCTTACTACTATATAAAGACACAGTAACCACGTGGCTATCTCTTAGTCGCGTGGTAAAGAAGCTGTGTGTGGGACCAAGCCATGACTCGCCCCAGTCTCGGGCGACTACGCTAGGTCCACAACAGTGCCTGACCCCACCACGTGGGCGGCTCTGGAGCCGCCACGTGTCCAAAGAAGGTGATATACTCCAAGGCATCAACAGTAAGTCTGGACCCCATGGGAGAGCCGGACCCCGGGATATACAGTCCGGACCACCAAGGTTGGTCCAGGACCTCCACGTGTGCAAGCCAGACCCCTAGAATGGGATGCGGACCCCCCCCCCCCCCCCGTATGGGGTCCAGGCCGCCCATAATGGGGTCCCAAGCTTCCAGGATAGAACATGCTCGGGCCTAGAACAAGACCCAAGCAGGGGTCCGGTGCCGACACGTGTCCAGACCCGAACCTGTCCGCATATACTCCTGCTCCCCACTTAGGCGGGGACCCGTTGCTGCCATGTGGCATACTGCGCGCGGCTTAAGCCAACGGGCGGAACCTAGCATGACGCCTCTGGGCTACGCGCGCCTTTGCATTCATTAGCATAACACGTGCGCCTTTCCATCCCACTAACAAGTGGCGTGCGCAGTCCACGATACGCGGGTCGTGCTGTTATTCACCAGTACTCGTACGTTTCGGTTATCAATGCTGCATGGACTGCGGTCATCAAGGCTCCCGGTGATTACTTAGGCGTTACCAGCATTAGTTACTCACATTATGCTCCTGGGCCCGCATGTCGGGGCTCAGCACCCTTGTATGTGCCTCTCTTAAACTATAAAAGGGAAGGCACACAACGTTATAGGGACAAGTTTTTACACAGACTCACAGGCTCTCAAACTCTCAGACATTCTCAATACTACTTACACGCAGTGGAGGTAGGGTATTACGCTCCGGCGGCCTGAACCACTCTAATCCCTCGTGTCCTCGTGTGTTCATCCCAAATCCACATAACAGGCAAACCGCTTAAGCCCCCTCCTCATCTTAGGATTAGGGCGGGTGCATTCTTCCACCCGGCCGGAGGATTTTCTCTCCGACAGGGATGAATAGTTGAAACCTAAAATTTACAACTTAAACTGCAAACTTCAACCCCGGGTTAGTGTTAGAACGAGAATAAATAATATTAGAGTGCGGATGAAATAGGTCTTCTTGCACAAATTGTTCAAACGATTGCGGATTATTTTGGGAGCAACTTAAATTGATATGAAATCAAGAAAAAAGCAAGATAACTAGAGAGAGGAGGGAGAGAAAGAAGCAAATCACAAATGAGGATTAACTCAAAGATGTGGGCGATTTGTTTCCCAAGTTTTGGTTCCAAGGAACCTACTCCCCATTAAGGAGTCCACAAAGGTTAGGTTTCTTTCAACACTTTCCATCTCTCAAACGGTCACCTAGACTGACTGAGTTTTCTTCTCTCTTTGGAGGACACCAAGTTCCACAAGGATCACCATGCACTTAGGTGTCTCATGCTAGCTCGTTACAACTTGAGAATGAGATTAGGAGAAGAAAGAAACTCAAAGCAAGACCACAAGCACTTGTCAACAACTCAAATCAAGAAACTCTCGCAAGGCACTAGATCACTTTGGCTTGAATCACTTTGATTTGGCGCTTGGAGGCTATTGAATCTGTGGGAGTTGTTCCACTTGATGTATCAATGGTTGGTGTAGCTCTTGTGTATTGAATGTCTTGGTTGGGGGTATTTATAGCCCCCAACCACCCAAAAGGAATGAAATGGGCTGAAAAGCACTTTCTGCGTGTGTACTGGACATTGCATAGTACCGGTCTGGTGCACACTGGACCCTTGTCAAACTACCGGATTAGGTTACCATCCTGATGGGTCAGGACATGATAGACGCTCCAATGGCCCACCAAACCCCCACCACATCATCGTAGCCGTTGGAACTTTGTAAGACGGTCCAGTACACACTAGACCGATCCGAGCTATGCTTTGCCGAAGTGCTTGAATTACACCCTATCTGCATAACCGGTCTGGTGCACAACTGACCGGTCTAGTGTGCCAGCTGAAAGACACTGAGTCTCGGCCTTCTCTACGCAGACAGTCCGGTGCGCTAGACAACAGACTAGTTTTTGTAGATTTTTGTCCAATTCTTCTCCAAGTTGTTTTGGCTACCGTGAAGGATGTTCTTATGACTTAGACAAACATATGTAGTGTCAATCCAACTAGTCTAAGTCATGAATCTTGAACATTTTGTTCTCGCTAACTCATATTCCTGTTTTTGCTCAAACTAGCTCCAAAAGAGTGATTTCTTGAAACTAAGTTAGCCAACCACATTAAATGTATCAAATAGGTTCATAGGGGGTATTTATAACATATCCAAAGTAAGAACTAGCGCTAGCTCATCTATTCCATGTTTTACCCCTTTTTGGTTAGTTTTGAGCTGTTTCTGACTAAGAAACTAAAATGTTGAACTTATCAACCTATGAATCAAAGACTAGGCAAACTAGTTAGTCTGAAAGGTTGTGATGGTCATCAAACACCCAAATCAAAATAGAAAATGGTTTAAGGCCATTTCCCTTTCAATTCCCCTCTTTTTGGTGATTGATGCCAATACATACCAAAGAAAATATAAAGTCTGAAATTTTAACTTGTTTACAGTTGGTCAAGTGTTCATAAGCCACTAAAATGAAAGCAGTTCTAAGTGAATATGAGTGTTTTTGTCATGGATAAAATTTTGGAACACATTTGCACCACTTGCATTTGATTTTGCAAACTATTGATAAAATCTTTTCAAAGTCCTTTTGCTCTTGGTTGAAGGTATAAGATTTTGAATTTTCAAGGCATTTGTAAGTTTTGAAGAATTCTCCCCCTTTCTCAAATGCTTTTCACTTTGGCCAAATAAATGCCCCCCTAAATAAATTCTCCCCTTGTGGCATAAACAAAATTTCCTCCTCTTAGCTGTTAGAGGCTTTTCACAAATGAAGGAATACCATTTGAAAGACAAAGTTTTGAAAATTGGGTGGTGGTGCGGTCCTTTTGCTTTGGCCTAGTAATTTCTTCCCCTTTGGCATTGAACACCAAAACAGAGAAAATCATAGGCCTTCACAAAAAAAGATATGAATTCAAGTACATTAGTTGGGCAAAGAGTGTTTGATACTGAACGAATATGCAGTGGAAGTGTTCCATTTGCTTGTAACTCCATTTTCCTTTCAATATAAGACTAAGTACAGAAATAGACTTGGAAGCACATTAGTGTTAGCTTTGGCACAAGAACAATAAGAAATATACATTTGTACAAAATAAAAGAGACAAACATGATACAAAGGTGTAGTAAATAAGCAATGTGTGCAATATCTCTATCCATGTTCCGAGAATCAAGCACATTTAGTTCACTTTTAAGTTCACAAAACCTCTTTTCATCTAAGGACTTGGTGATGATATCAGCTAACTATTTGTGGGTGCTAACATGGTCAGTTACAATATCTTCCCTTTGCGAGTTGAAAGTCGCCTAGAGGGGGCGAATAGGTGAAACCTGAAATTTATAAAATTTGAACCACAAACTTCACTCAAGGTTAGCGTTACAACGAGTATTAATGAAATTGGAGTGCGGAAGGGAAGTTCTTTTTGCAATGAGTTGCTCAATCAATGCAGATAACTTTGGGAGCCAACTCAACACTATCACAAGCAAGAGAACTAGAGAGTGGGGAGGGAAGAAGAAAATCGCAAAGATTGTGATCAACACAAAGACATGGTGATTGTGATCAATGCAAGAGAACTAGAGAGTTTGGAAGATTTAAAGAATTTGAAAACAGGGTGGTGGTGCGGTCCTTTTGCTTTGGCCTATTAATTTTGTAAGTGCAATCAAGCCCTAATTATGAGTTTTAGTGATAATGATCATACAATTAGAGGACTAATTTGTTTACCAAGCATTATGATAGAAAAACACCGAAAAGGGAGAAAACTCATGACAAAGGAGGGACAACAAAAGCTTATAAAATATGTTGTGTATTTTATTTATTTCATAAGTGTAGAGTTGTCGTACTATTAATATTCAGTGGGTTTGTCTGTCATTCTTGGTTCTCCTCAAACACCACAAAATACCTCTATCTAAATCAAGATAGCCAATGCCAAAGTTTTAGATCTTTTTGTCCTTTTTGACTTGTGTTGCACTGTCGCGCATATGTGTGGCACGACCGCGCCCTAGCACTACCAGACTTCAAATAACCATTGGAATAGAAGGGGGATTTTGATCAGATTGTAGCCAAAGTCCCTGAGAGTTTGCCTCATCAAGAGTAATTGCGAACAATAATGTCCTGCAATAATATACTCGGCCTCAGTGGTGGATAGGGCAACAAAATTTTGTTTCTTTGAAGCCCGAGACACAAGGGATCTCCCTAAAAATCGAGGGTGGATGTGCTCTTCCTATCTACCTTACATCTGACATAATTGACATTGGAATAACCAGTAATATCAAATTATGAACCCTTTGGATACCAAAGCCCAAAGTTAGGAGTATGAACACATCGAGTCATTCTATGAAGTGGAGTATGACAGTAACAATATGTCTACCTTTGGGGAATAGATAATTGGTGTAGTTACAATGCCATGGAATAGAAATGTATGAACACATCTTAATTTATGATCTACTACATCGAGTGTTTAGCTATGCTCTGCTTCATTAGTTATCTTTTGGAGGTTAGTTCGTATCTTCTGATATGAAGCAGACTTATGTGGTTACTATTGTGTGTGGAATCAGTAATGAAATTCCATAAGACAACCCTTATCATTTGTTTCTCCATACCATAGATGGAAAATTGTCAAGAACATTGCTAGGTGGGATTCATGAGCAGCTAAGGTGCTTAACAAAAAGGCACAAAAGGCCATGATATTGCTTGAATGTTGTAGGGTATGTGAATTTGATAAAGAAGTTTAAATAAAGAAATTGAAGGACTTATACACATGAACAAATAAAGAATAGAAGGGATACACTTAAGTGTATGTACACACAGTAGAAGACTTCAAATGACATGCCACAAGTCTGGGCAGAGATCCATATACTGGATGCCTCAGTGGAAGTGAGTAGCGGTGGACTCAACAAAGAAAGGTGAGTTGTGATAATGTTTACCAACTTGTTTGTACATTGACATTATCCATTCATGAACTAGCTAACGATATAATTTTCTATTGTTTTAGGATGCACCTAGATATGTCATTTTTAGAATTGCACCTCTTGAGAATGAAAAAGACCTAAAGTTATTGTTTGCATCCTTTTCACGTTAATGATATAATTTTTTATTGTTCTAGGAGGGTCTAGAGGTGATGCTGCTTCATAGAATGATGTGTTTGGTCTAGCTGGTGTAATACCCAAGTTGTAAAAGTAAAAAAGGGTTGCTTTCCCTTATATGTATTACTCTCTATTCACTATAATATGTGAGCACCCACATTTAAATTGATTAATTGACCAGTGACATCCAAAATAATTTGTGCATCAGGCTGAAGTTTATGTGTTGTGCATCAAACAATAATAATGATAACAAAAATAGAAGAGTGCCTAAATCTAGCAATTTGAAATAAATAGAATAAGAAAGGGAAGAAAGTACTATATAAATATAAAGAAAATATGTATAAGCAAATAAATGCACTTGTGCATACTAAAATATGAACTTGTATATTTGGTCCAAGAATGAACTCCACAACAAAATTTGAGTTTAGATTTGAATTCAAAATTTTGAAAAAAAACTAGAAAAGAAAAGAAAAAAGGAAAAAGAGAAACGGCTTGGGCCGACTTCACCTTGCCCCGGCCCACTCCACCTCGGCCGGCCCAACTGGATTCTGCATACCCTTGCATCGACAGGTGGACTTGACCTGTCAGACTCGATCACCTGGACCCGAGGTCGACCGCGTCACACGGGCGCCTGGTGCCGCTGCAGTGTGGGTCCCACTCGTCTGCCGCTAGGTCCGCGCATAGGCACTATTGGTCGCTGTCACGTGGGCCCGACGTGCCAGCTCCCTCCACCTCCACGCGCATGGCGGACGTCGCCATAACAACCCGTGCGGGGATCTCAGACTCCAGGGTCTCAACGGCTCCATCTCCCGGCTCGTCCGCGCAGGATATATGCCCTCCCGGGGCCTCGACCACAGCACGTATTTTCCCTTTGCCCTGCCATCACCGAAAGCCGAGAGAGGGAACTCCACGCGACCATCGCCATGGAGTTCGCACCAACGCCTTCGATTGGGTGCTGACACCTGCTCGCTCGCTCCGTCGATCCATGGGGAGGGTTTTTGTGGCCCTGCCGCCTCGGTCTTGCCGTCGGGATTGAGGGGATTCGTCACCAGAGTTGAATATTCCGCCGATCTCGTGCTCGGTCGTGACCAGGGACCATTGTGCAGCGATTCACGGTAATATCACTCCTAGAGTATTCGCCGTTCCCTAGAGTTTGTGTAGATGCCCTTGGATTTATTTTTGGGGCTCTGCGTGGCTGTTCGGGGGTGTTCGCCGGTGTTCGTTGTGGTGGCGGAGCTGCGCCGCCGCATTCGGCCGGCGCGGGGGATGAGAATGTCCCTGGCCGTCGATGCGAGAGTTGAGGGTCGATATTAGAGCTCTGATTAGCAGATCTGGAGGCAGGTGTTAAACCGTAGGATGAGTGAAGGATGGTTCAGATTGGATCTAGCTGTGAGGTTCAGTCTTAGGTGTTTGCGCCATCGATCTATGATCGGACGGATCCCCATCAATCTGTCTTGTTTAAAATCTAGGATGTTGGATCTCGATCCAAGGGCCAGCATCACACATGGGTTTGGGACTGCTCGGATCCGTTGATTTGAAATCGGACAACCCTAATGGCCCCATACCCCTTCGGCCAGACCAATTTGCATAAGAGCCCTTATAAATCTTGGAAATTAACCTGTAGTCCATCGCGGTTCTGTCATGAGTCTTGGAACTTTTACGTAACAACCCCTGGCCTTCAGTGTATTTGTGCACGCAGAACAGAGACCTAAGAAAATCAGAGAAATTCATTTCATAAATGATTTTTAATATAATAATAATTGTTGAAACTAGTTTAAATCATAGAAAAATTATTTTAACTCCTTTTTAACCCATTCTAGTTCCTATAATTTTGTATTAATATTGTCAATCACTTGGTAACACTGTTTTAACAGGAAACCCATATTAGAATTGATCACCCAATTAATTTTGTATCAAACACATAAGAACTTCGGAAAATCATAATTGAAAATCTGTAACTCCAAATTTAGTGATTCTTGTTCCTACAATCTTGTTACGATGCGTAGATTATTATTATGTATTCTGTATTCATGTTTGGTGTGATGTTAATTTATCCTTTGTACCATGTTTGTTTGTATTGTGGTGAGTAGACGAGCCAGTGGTCAAGGATTCAAGTGTTCAGCAGGTAGAAGTTGCTGAGCAGGAGCTCATTGGAGGAAAGTTGTGCCATTGACCACTTTTATTTACCCAATAATGTTCTCTATAATCATTTTATCATGCATAGGCTTAATTTTAATGGGACCCAATAGGTCACCCTAGTCTGGTTATCCTTACACCTTGTTTACCCCTGAACTTTTGGGTAGTCTTTGCTATTGCTATATATGGTTTTGGGTTTTGAGACAACTATTACACATGATCATTCTTTATTATTGTTCTATTTATGTTCATGATAAGACAACTATGTTAATTGGAACATCGAGCTTAACTTAAGAAACATGTGCCACCACAAGGGTGGAATGGGATGCCCTTGGCTGACTAACTAGGAAAGCTAGTGGAGGACTACCTTACACGAAAGGGGCAAGGGAAGTAGGGGAGTAGGCGTGTAGGGAGGTTCTCGGGTTGATTTTGCTGCGATGGCGATCAGATGGGGATTCCTGCTTTGCTCTTCCTAGAAACTGTAGCGGGTTTTCTAAAGCTAGTGGAACTTTGTAAAGGCCTCGTAGTGGATCCCTAGCCATTCACCTCAATAGTGTCTAAGGGCCTTGCAAACCTAGGCTAGACGGGATACATGACTTGTGGGTATAGGGTACAACCTCTACAGAGTGTAAAACTGGTATACTAGTCGTGCTCGCAGTCATGAGCAGCTCAGGACTCTCGCATGATTAATTTATGGAATTAAATTCAATTTGTCATTTGCATCGCAATAAGATTTATTATTAATTTTGTTCTATTATTACTCTGGTTTGGTATTTACTTACATTTAGTAACTGCTAATAAAATTTGACCAACTTATTAAAAGCAATGCTCAGCTTTAACCCTTATTTGTTGATCAGCCTTACACTTCACATGAACTCCCACCTTTGGTGAGTTCATGCACATTATTTCCCACAACTTGTTGAGCTATGATCTTTTGTGAGATTACCCTTGCGATATATAACCCCCCACAGGAGAGGAACAGGTGGTCCAAGGATTAATGTTTAGTTCACTTTATTATTATCATTTATTTCTATAAGACTTCCGCTATGTAATAATGATACTTGTGACATTTATCTCTATACACTTTGTCATTATATGTGATGTTCTTCTTTGGCGCACATATGAGACGCACCCGGCTTTATCCCTTAAATCCGGGTGTGACAGAAGTGGTATCAAAGCCAAATGTTGATTGTAGGACAAAACCTAGATAGAACTGGATAAAACCCTTACCTACTTACCTTACTCTAATTCTCTCTATACTTATCTTGATCCTGTCTCACCTTTTGCTGTTCTAGTCTTACTACTCTTATCTTTTCTACTCTAGAAAGACAAGAAGGATTTCACACCTTGGAATCCTACATTTATGACCCTCTAAAGAGATAGGAGGCCTAAGACAAAATAAAATTTATTTTCTAGCTAAAGTGTTTGGATGATTGTTCTGATGATAAATGCTTGATTTGCTTCTTTGATTGATTGAAATAGTATAGCAGGGCATTTAGCATGTACCACCATAAGGTAATGTATTAGCCTTAGTAAGTGACACACTAATCTACTTAGCTAATAAAACCCCCAAAAGATCATGTCTCGTAGTTGCTCATCTTGTCTACAATTCTTTCTTACCATGTGTTTCTAACCCAGATGGTCAATACCAGGAAGGGAGGCGGAATCGACCTACCTGCCAACCCACACCACCGGAGGATTGTTAGACAATAGCAAGTAGAAATGAATCCTCCGAATCCTCCATCGGTTGGGACAGATCTAGTGGTTGCAGCTCAGATGCAGATGCTGCAATAAATGTCTCATGCTATGACAAAAATGCAAATTCAGATGAGGTAAGAACACCAGGAGATGCGGCAAGAAAGGCAAGAGATGCGGGAGGAAATGAGGCAAGAGAGAATGGTACGACAGCAATAAGCACCAATGCCTCCACCACCATCACCAGATCTACCCCGAGACAAGCACCGGGAGTTCATGATTCACAAACCACCTACATTCACCAGCTCTCTAGATCCATTACATGTTGATGATTGGTTAAAATCAGTGGATAAGATGTTGAATATTGCTCAATGCTCTGACCAGGAGAAGGTGCTCTATGCTTCTGGTCGTCTTACTGGCCCGGCTGCTGATTATTGGGATTCTTACAATGCCGCCCATGATGCTGCCAATAATATTACTTGGGCAGAATTCTCTACATAGTTCAGAAACTATCATATTCCTATTGGACTGATGAAGATAAAGAAGGAATTTCTATCGTTGAAGCAGGGCAACATGCTAGTCAATGAGTATCGCGACAAGTTTATTCAGCTTTCAAGATATGCTCAGATGAAGTGGCTGACGATGAAAGGAAGCAGGAACACTTCATGGAAGGACTTAATGGACCACTTCAGTATTCACTGGTTGCTCACACCTTTTCATCATTCCAGAGGCTGCTAGACAAGGCTCTAGCTATTGAACACAAGCGTGTTCAGCTGGGGGAAATGAAGAGGAAGGCTATCACCCAGGGGTAGGGGAGCAGTAGCATTCATCCTCGCTATGTTCTGCCCCAGGCTACACTGGCTCGTACTGGAGGAGGACAGCACCCAACTTAGTATGCACCACAGGGGACTCCACAAACGCCGCACACTTATTAGACTGCACCCACTGGCACCCCGACGAGACCTGTAGGACAGAGTGCAGGTACCACGTGCTACAAGTGTGGTCAGCTTGGGCACTATGCCAATGTTTGTCCATAGAGGATTGCCAGCACCCTATCCAAAATAAGCAACCAACTCTAGGTTCTAGCAAGGGATTCAACATTGCCAGAGTCAATCAAGTCAATGCTGATGCTACTGCTGATGGCGCTGACATCGTTATTGGTATGTTTTATATTAATTCAATTCCTATAGCTATACTATTTGATTCTAGAGCTACACATTCATTTATTTCTTTTGATATGCCAACACAAATGAGTTACCACTTCAAAATATACAAAAGCCACTGATAGTAATTACCCTTAAAGGGCCTGTTGAAGCAAACTATATGACCAACAGATTAACCTTGACAATTATGGGAAGGGAATTCTAGGCTACACCTATAGTATTAAAAGTGAGCAGTATAGACCTGATCCTTGTTATGTCATGGTTAAGAAAAGCAAAGGCAGTTATACATTGTGCTAGGGGAACTGTAGAACTCACCAGCTATAAAGGAGAAAGATTCGAAGTCGAGATTACCATAACCGCCTCTACCAGACCCGTCGTTTTTCTAGTAGAGGGGAAATTTGTAGGCAACAACATCCGTGTGGTAAGAGATTTCCCCGATGTATTTCTAGAGGAGTTACTCAGGATGCCACCAGATAGGGAAGTTGAGTTTGTCATTGACCTCTTACCTGGAACCACTCCTATTTCAAAACAGCCATACAAAATGTCAGTAGAAGAACTAAAAGAACTTAAGAAACGATTAATGAAGTTACAGGAGGCGGGGTACATTCGTTCGAGTTCCTCACCTTGGGGAGCATCGATTTTGTTTGTACAGAAGAAGGATGGATCATAGAGGATGTGTGTGGATTATAGATCGCTTAATGATGTTACTATTAAGAACAAGTATCCTTTACCTCGATTGAAGATTTATTTGATCAGATGAGAGGTGCTAGGGTATTCTCTAAAATTGATCTCGGATCGGATTACCATCAAATGAAGATTAGGCCATCTGATATTCCCAAGACGACTTTATCTACCCGATATAGTCTATATGAATTCACAGTCATGTCGTTTGGCTTAACTAATGCACCAGCCTACTTCATGAATCTGATGAATAAGGTGTTCATAGAGTATCTTGATAGATTCGTCGTGGTATTCATCGACGACATTCTTATTTATTCCAAGAATGATAGTGATCATGAGGAACATCTGTGGATGGTGCTACAAAAGCTATGGGATAATCAGCTCTGTCAATACCCTGAAACTAGGGTACCCCTTGCTACTGTATAAAGACGCAGTACCCACTCGACTATCTCTTAGTCGCGTGGTAAAGGTGTTGTGTGTGGGACCATGCCATCACTCGCCCCAGCCTCAGGCGACTACTCTGGGTCCACAACAGCGCCTGACCCCACCACATTGACGGGACCGGAGCTGCCACGTGTCCAGAGAAGGTGATATACTCCAAGGCATCAACAGTGGGCCCAGACCCCCATGGGAGAGTGCCGGACCCCTAGATATACAGTCCGGACCTCCAGGGTTGGTCCAGAACCTCCACGTGTGAAAGCCGGACCCCTGGAATGGGATCCAGACCCCCCATATGGGGTCTGGGCCGCGCACAATGGGTTCCCAAGGTCCCAGGACAAAACATACTCGGGCCTTGAACAGGACCTAGGCGGGGGTCCGGTGCCGACACGTGTTCGAACCTAGTCTGGTGGGTTCCGGACCTGTCCGCATATACTCCTGCTCCCCGCTCAGGCGGAGACCCGATGCTACCATGTGGCATATTGCGTGCGGCTTAAGCCAACGGGCGGAACCTAGCATGATGCCTCTGGGCCACGCGTGCCTCCGCATTCATTGCGGCTAAGACGTGCGCCTATCCATTCTACTGACAGCGGCGTGCTTAGTCCACGATACGTGGGCCGAGCTGTTACTCACCATTACTCACACGTTTCGGCTATCAATGCTGCATGGACTGCGGTCATCAAGATTCCTGGTGATTGCTCAGGTGTTACTAGCATTAGTTACTCACATAATGTATTCCTTCCATTATGCTCCTAGGCTTGCATGTCGGGGCTCAGCATCCTTGTATGTGCCTCCCTTAAACTATAAAAGGGAAGGCACACAACGTTACAGGAGACGGACTCACACACAAGATCTCAAGCTCACAGACACGCTTACACACACTCTCAATACATCATACACACAGTAGAGGTAGGGTATTACGCTCCGGCGGCCTGAACCACTATAATCCCTCATGTGCTCTTGTGTTCATCCCGAATTCACCTAACAGGCAAAATGCTTAGGCCCCCTCCTCATCTTAGGATTAGGGCAGGTGCATTCCACCACCCAGCTAGAGAATTTTCTCTTCGACATTTGGCGCACTAGGTAGGGGGTTAGGCTTTGAGTTTTTCACCTATTTCCTTGCTCAACATGATAGTCCAGATCGTCGAGCACCGTGGCTTGACTCCTGAGGACTTCCTGATGGAGGAAGAGGTTGTGTCTTCCATGCCATAGGGCTCCAACCGCCCTGCGCCTGGTGCTGCTGCTGTGCACACTGTGCGGCAGCACACTCCCGCGCAGACATCCAAGGCTCCGTCAAGGGCTGCTCCTGGGGCGCTGTCTACAGCCAGGGAGTTGCTGCGCCACCCTCCAAGCTCCACGGCCTCGCCGGGGGCCATGAAGCAGTGGCGTGACGATGTCGACCGTCTTCTCGGCATGGCGCATTCTGGCTCAGCCAGGACCAGGCCTCGGTCATTCCGATGTCAACACGAGGCGTC
This sequence comes from Zea luxurians, assembly GCA_029449295.1. Lineage (NCBI taxonomy): Eukaryota > Viridiplantae > Streptophyta > Magnoliopsida > Poales > Poaceae > Zea > Zea luxurians. Next base: position 27,433,268 of record JAOPSE010000015.1, read on the forward strand.
GGCCTCGGTGCGCTGACCCTCAGTGAAGGCCACACTGACTGAGGACCTACGGGTGGAGCTCAACCGCAGGCGTGCGAGCAAGGATGCTCCAATCTCTCTGGAGAGGTCTGATGACCTGCGGGCAGAACACAACCATAGGCGTGCGGGCGAGGATGCATGAGTCTCTCTAGAGAGGGCGCGTGAGCGCCGGCTAAACTTCCAGGGTCGCAACCTTGACTAGGAATTTGCTCTGCTTGCACCACAAACTCCAAGGGGTGCCCGAACCCACACAGGTGTCCCATTGGTTGGCGTGGGCTGTTGAAAGGGAAATGTGCCCTTGGGCCATTTCTAAGTATTTTGGTGATTTAGTGTCCAACACAAGTGCCTAAGTGTAAAAAGGTGGACAAAGTACAAATCAAGAATTAAGGTATGTTTCTCAGACTTAGTACATTGTTTTATGGACTAATGTATTGTGTCTAAGTGCTGGAAACAGGAAAAATCCAATTGGAAATAGCTTGGCTCGAGCAGCCAAGAATCTGCTGAGTCTGCAAGCACTGGACTGTCCGGTGGTGCACCGGATAGTGTCCGGTGCGTCAGGCTGGCTCGAGCGAAGTGGCTGCTCTCGGGAATTCACCGGCGACGTACGGCTAAAATTCACCAGACTGTCCGGTGTGCACTGGACTGTCCGGTGAGCCAACGGTCGGCCGGGCCAACGGTCGGCCGCGCAATCTGCGCGGGACACGTGGCCGAGCCAACGGCTAGAAGATGGCACCGGACTGTCCGGTGTGCACCGGACATGTCAAGTGCACCAACGGCTCCCAGGCTGCAAACGGTCGACTGCGCTGTTTATGGAAGGAAATCGGGCACCGGACATGTCCGGTGTGCACCGGACTGTCCGGTGCCCCCGATGACAGAAGGCAAGAATGGCTTTCCAAACTTGTGCTCAACGGCTCCTAGCTGCCTTGGGACTATAAAAGGGACCCTAGGCGCATGGAGGAGGACACCAAGCATCCTTTGAGCATCATTGATCACTCACACTTCATTCTTGCGCACTTGTTCGACATTCTAGTGATTTGAGCTCCGTTCTAGTGTGCTAGTCTCTTGAGCTCAAATTTGGGTTTTGCGTGTGCGTATTCACTGTGATCTTTGTGTCGTGTGTGAGTTGCTAATCCCTCCCTTGCTCTGTGATTCTTCGTGAACATCTTGTGTAAGGGCGAGAGGCTCCAAGCTGTGGAGATTCCTCGCAAACGGGATTAAGAGAAGCAAAGCAACACCGTGGTATTCAAGTTGGTCTTTGGACCGCTTGAGAGGGGTTGATTGCAACCCTCGTCCGTTGGGACGCCACAACGTGGAGTAGGCAAGCGTTGGTCTTGGCCGAACCACGGGATAACCACTGTGCCATCTCTGTGATTGATATCTCTTGGTTATTGTGTTGTGTTGAGATCCTTCTCTAGCCACTTGGCATATTACTGTGCTAACAAGTAACCAAGTTTTGTGGCTTAAATTTTTGAAGTGTTACAGGATCACCTATTCACCCCCCCCCCCCCCTCTAGGTGCTCTCAATTGGTATCGGAGCCGTTCTCTTCAAGAAAGGGACTAACCGCCTGAAGAGATGGATCCTAAAGGCAAGGGGATGGTGATCAACGACAAGGAGAAGGAGTCCTTCGTCAACGAGCCCAATGATGACAGGCCCACCGACTCAGGCTCGGGCCACAAAAGAAAAGACGGGAGGAAGAAGAAGACAAGGCGCATCAAGGAAATTGTCTACTACGACAGCGACGAATTTTCCTCCTCCCAAAAGGACGACGACGACTACGATAGACGAAAGACGGTTAACTCAAACTTTTCTTTCGATTATTCGCGCATCCCGCATAGTTCAAATGCTCATTTGCTCCCCATTCCACTTGGCAAGCCCCCTCACTTTGATGGAGAGGATTACGGATTTTGGAGCCACAAAATGCGTACTCACCTGTTTTCTCTCCATCCAAGCATTTGGGAGATTGTGGAAAGTGGAATGAAATTTGATAGCTCGGATAGCCCTGTGTTTATTAATGAACAGATTCATAAAAATGCACAAGCTACTACTGTGTTGCTAGCCTCTTTGTGCAGGAACGAGTATCACAAGGTGAGCGGCTTGGACAATGCCAAGCAGATCTGGGACACCCTCAAGATCTCTCATGAGGGAAACGACGTCACCTTGCTCACCAAAATGGAGTTGGTGGAGGGCGAGCTTGGACGGTTCACGATGATAAGGGGCGAGGAGCCGACACAAACATACAACCGGCTCAAGACCCTTATCAACAAAATAAGGAGCTACGGGAGCACGCGATGGACGGACCACGACGTCGTCCGCCTAATGCTAAGGTCATTTACCGTTCTTGATCCTCATTTGGTGAACAATATACGTGAAAATCCCAGGTACACCAAGATGTCGCCCGAAGAAGTTCTTGGGAAGTTCGTAAGCGGGCGAATGATGATCAAGGAGGCAAGATACGTGGACGACGCGTTGAACGGTCCTAGTCATGAGCCTCAACCCATTGCTCTCAAGGCAACAAGGAGCAAGGTGGCGCAAGTTGAGGCGGCCGGACTCAATGATGAGGAGATGACCCTCATCATTAAGCGCTTCAAGACGGCGCTTAAAGGTCGCAAGGGGCAGCCGAGCAAGACCAAAGCCAAGGGAAAGCCCTCATGCTTCAAATGCGGTAAGCTTGGTCATTTTATTGCTAACTGTCCCGACAATGATAGTGATCAGGACCAAGGGAACAAGAAGGAGAAAAAGAAGCATTACAAGAAGGCCAAGGGCGAGGCACATATCGGAAAGGAGTGGGATTCGGATTGTTCCTCCTCCGACTCTAACAATGAAGGACTCGCCGCCACCGCCTTCAACAAGTCATCCCTCTTCCCTAACGAGCGTCACACTTGCCTCATGGCAAGAGAGAAGAAAGTAAGCACTCATACTAGTACTTATGCTTCTTCGAGTGAAGATGAGTCTAGTGATGATGATGAGATAGATTACTCATGCTTATTCAAGGGATTAGATAGAACCAAGGTAGACAAAATTAATGAATTAATTGATGCCTTGAATGACAAGAATATGCTTTTAGAAAAACAAGAGGATTTGTTGTATGAAGAACATGATAAATTTGTAGAAGCACAGAAATCTCTTGCTCTAGAAACTAAGAGGAATGAAATGCTCTCTAGTGAATTATCTTCTTGTCATGATACTATTGCTAAGTTAAAAAGTTTTAATGATGATTTAAATGCTAAACTAGAAGTAGCTAGTAAATCTCATTCTTGTGTAGAAATTGTTGAAACTTGTAATAGGTGTAAAGATCTTGACATTGATGCTTGTAGTGATCATTTAGTTTCAATTTACAAATTAAATGATGAACTAGCTAGTCTTAATGCCCAACTTAAGACTAGCAAGAATGAATTTGACAAGCTAAAATTTGCAAGGGATGCCTACACGATTGGTAGACACCCCTCAATTAAGGATGGACTTGGCTACAGGAGGGAAGCCAAGAACTTGACAAGCCATAAGGCTCCCATCTCCGCCAAGGAGAAAGGGAAGGCCCCTATGGCTAGTAGTGTGCAAAAGAACCATGCCTTTATGTACTATGATAGAAGACAACCTAGAAATGCTTATAGGAGTTGTAATGTATATAATGCCTTTGATTCTCATGCCATGGTTGCTTCTAGTTCTTCTTATGTGCATGATAGAAATGTTGGTAGGAGAAATGTTATTCATAATATGCCTAGGAGAAATGTCGTTAATGTTCCTAGGAAAGTTAATGAACCTTCTACAATATATCATGCTTTAAATGCTTCTTTTGCTATTTGTAGAAAGGATAGGAAGATAGTTGCTAGAAAATTAGGGGCAAGATGCAAGGGAGACAAAACTTGCATTTGGGTCCCTAAGGATATTTGTGCTAACCTTGCAGGACCCAACATGAGTTGGGTACCTAAGACCCAAGCCTAAATTTGCCTTGCAGGTTTATGCATCCGGGGGTTCAAGCTGGATTATTGACAGCGGATGCACAAACCATATGACGGGGGAGAAGAAGATGTTCACCTCCTACGTCAAGAATAAAGATTCCTAAGATTCAATAATATTCGGTGATGGGAATCAAGGCAAGGTAAAAGGGTTAGGTAAAATTGCAATCTCAAATGAGCACTCTATCTCTAATGTGTTTTTAGTAGAGTCTCTTGGATATAATTTGCTATCTGTTAGTCAATTATGCAATATGGGATATAACTGTTTGTTTACAAATGTAGATGTGTCTGTCTTTAGAAGATGTGATGGTTCACTAGCTTTTAAGGGTGTACTAGACGGCAAGCTTTACTTAGTTGATTTTACAAAAGAAGAGGCCGGTCTAGATGCATGCTTAATGGCTAAGACTTGCATGGGCTGGCTGTGGCATCGCCGCTTAGCACATGTGGGGATGAAGAACCTCCACAAGCTTCTAAATGGAGAACACGTGATAGGTCTAACCAATGTTCATTTCAAAAAAGATAGACCTTGTGCAGCTTGTCAAGCAGGGAAACAAGTGGGAGGCTCTCATCACACCAAAAATGTGATGACCACATCAAGACCCCTGGAGCTGCTACATATGGACCTCTTCGGACCCGTCGCCTATCTAAGCATAGGAGGAAGTAAGTATGGTCTAGTTATCGTTGATGACTTTTCCCGCTTCACTTGGGTGTTCTTTTTGCAGGATAAGTCTGAAACCCAAGGGACCCTCAAGCGCTTCCTAAGGAGAGCTCAAAATGAGTTTGAGCTCAAGGTGAAGAAGATAAGGAGCGACAACGGGTCCGAATTCAAGAACCTTCAAGTGGAGGAGTTTCTTGAGGAGGAAGGGATCAAGCACGAGTTCTCCGCTCCCTACACACCTCAGCAAAATGGTGTGGTAGAGAGGAAGAACATGACGCTCATAGATATGGCAAGGACTATGCTTGGAGAATTCAAGACCCCCGAGTGCTTTTGGTCGGAAGCCGTGAACACGGCTTGCCACGCCATCAACAGGGTCTACCTTCACCGCCTCCTCAAGAAGATGTCGTATGAGCTGCTAACCGGTAACAAACCTAATGTATCGTATTTTCGTGTTTTTGGGAGTAAATGCTAAATTCTAGTGAAGAAGGGTAGGAATTCCAAATTTGCTCCCAAAGCCGTAGAAGGATTTTTATTAGGTTATGATTCAAATACAAAGGCGTATAGGGTCTTCAACAAATCATCGGGTTTGGTTGAAGTCTCTAGCGACGTTGTATTTGATGAGACTAATGGCTCTCCAAGAGAGCAAGTTGTTGATCTTGATGTTGTAGATGAAGAAGACGTTCCAACGGCCGCGATACGCACCATGGCGATTGGAGATGTACGACCTCAGGAACATTTGGAGCAAGATCAACCGTCTTCCTCAACTATGGTGCATCCCCCAACCCAAGATGACGAACAGGTACCTCAAGTGGAGGCACATGATCAAGGGGGAGCACAGGATGTTCAAGAGGAAGGAGCACCTCAGGCACCTCCAACCCAAGTTCGAGCGACAATTCAAAGGGATCATCCCGTCGACCAGATATTGGGTGATATTAGCAAGGGAGTAACTACTCGCTCAAGATTAGTTAATTTTTGTGAGCATTACTCTTTTGTCTCTTCTATTGAGCCTTTCAGGGTAGAAGAGGCCTTGCTAGATCCGGACTGGGTGTTGGCCATGCAGGAGGAACTCAACAACTTCAAGCGCAACGAAGTTTGGACACTGGTGCCTCGTCCCAAGCAAAATGTTGTGGGAACCAAGTGGGTGTTCCGCAACAAACAGGACGAGCACGGGGTGGTGACGAGGAACAAGGCTCGACTTGTGGCAAAAGGTTATGCCCAAGTCGCAGGTTTGGACTTTGAGGAGACTTTTGCTCCTGTGGCTAGGCTAGAATCAATTCGTATCCTGCTAGCATATGCCGCTCACCATTCTTTCAGGTTGTACCAAATGGATGTGAAGAGCGCTTTCCTCAACGGGCCGATCAAGGAGGAGGTGTACGTGGAGCAGCCCCCTGGCTTCGAGGATGAACGGTACCCCGACCACGTGTGTAAGCTCTCTAAGGCGCCCTATGGACTTAAGCAAGCCCCAAGAGCATGCAGGGTGATGACGCAGAAATTCGAGATGTCGATGATGGGCGAGTTGACCTACTTCCTTGGGTTCCAAGTGAAGCAACTCAAGGACGGCACCTTCATCTCCCAAACGAAGTACACACAAGATTTGCTAAAGAGGTTTGGGATGAAGGACGCCAAGCCCGCAAAGACGCCGATGGGAACCGACGGACACACCGACCTCAACAAAGGAGGTAAGTCCATTGATCAAAAAGCATACCGGTCCATGATAGGTTCTTTGCTTTATTTATGTGCTAGTAGACCGGATATTATGCTTAGCGTATGCATGTGTGCTAGATTTCAATCCGATCCGAAGGAGTGTCACTTAGTGGATGTGAAGCGAATTCTTCGATATTTAGTCGCTACGCCTTGCTTCGGGATCTGGTATCCAAAGGGGTCTAACTTTGACTTGATTGGGTACTCAGATTCCGACTATGCTGGATGTAAGGTCGATAGGAAGAGTACATCGGGGACGTGCCAATTCTTAGGAAGGTCCCTGGTGTCATGGAACTCTAAGAAACAAACCTTCGTTGCCCTATCCACCGCTGAGGCCGAGTACGTTGCTGCAGGACAGTGTTGTGCGCAACTACTTTGGATGAGGCAAACCCTCAGGGACTTTGGCTACAATCTGAGCAAAGTCCCACTCCTATGTGACAATGAGAGTGCTATCCGAATAGCGGAAAATCCTGTTGAGCACAGCCGCACAAAGCACATTGACATCCGGCATCACTTTTTGAGAGACCACCAGCAAAAGGGAGATATTGAAGTGTTTCATGTTAGCACCGAGAACCAGCTAGCCGATATCTTTACCAAGCCTCCAGATGAGAAGACCTTTTGCAGGCTGCGTAGTGAGCTCAATATCTTAGATTCGCGGAACTTGGATTGAAATGTAGCATACATGTGTTTATGCCTTTGATCATGTTCATTCTGCATTTTGTTGCTTATTGTGGTGCTCAAGTTGTACAAACACTCCCTGGACCTCACAAGTCCTGTTTGCAAGTAATGCACATATTTAGGGGGAGCTATGCTACAACTTGACCCTTTGAGACTAACCATGTACTTGAGTTTCGTTGTTTTAGTCTCCAAGGAAAATTGAAAGGGAAAAGGTGGACTTGGACCATGCAAGACTTCCACTGCACTCCGATGAAAAGAGTAACTCTTCCAAGTTAATCGTTGTACTCTTATTGCCTATTTGCTCTTAGTTGAAGATTTTGGTGAGGCAATGGGGTTAAAGGGCCAAGATTGATCCCGTTTTGGTGCTTGATGCCAAAGGGGGAGAAAATAAAGGCTAAAGCGATAAATGGATCAGCTACCACTTGAGAGATTTTGAAAATAGTAGAATAGAGCTTTTGGTTTGTCAAAACTCTTTTGTTGCCTCTCTTGTCAAAAGTTGGCTTCTTGTGGGGAGAAGTATTGATTATGGGAAAAAGGGGGAGTTTTTGAAATCTTAAATCAATTTCTCTTAGAATGACTCTCTTTATGTCTTAACATGTGTGTCTGACTTAGAGATAGAAATTTGAGTTTGATTTGCCAAAACAAACCAAGTGGTGGCATATAGTGATCCATATATGTCAAAATTGAATCAAAACAATTTTGAGTTCTTATTTGATTTGATTTTGTACTTGTTCTACTTGCTTTATGTTGTGTTGGCATAAATCACCAAAAAGGGGGAGATTGAAAGGGAAATGTGCCCTTGGGCCATTTCTAAGTATTTTGGTGATTTAGTGTCCAACACAAGTGCCTAAGTGTAAAAAGGTGGACAAAGTACAAATCAAGAATTAAGGTATGTTTCTCAGACTTAGTACATTGTTTTATGGACTAATGTATTGTGTCTAAGTGCTGGAAACAGGAAAAATCCAATTGGAAATAGCTTGGCTCGAGCAGCCAAGAATCGGCTGAGTCTGCAAGCACCGGACTGTCCGGTGGTGCACCGGACAGTGTCCGGTGCGTCAGGCTGGCTCGAGCGAAGTGGCTGCTCTCAGGAATTCACCGGCGACGTACGGCTAAAATTCACCGGACTGTCCGATGTGCACCGGACTGTCCGGTGAGCCAACGGTCGGCCGGGCCAACGGTCGGCCGCGCAATCTGCGCGGGACACGTGGCCGAGCCAACGGCTAGAAGATGGCACCAGACTGTCCGGTGTGCACCGGACATGTCAAGTGCACCAATGGCTCCCAGGCTGCAAACGGTCGACTGCGCTGTTTATGGAAGGAAATCGGGCACCGGACATGTCCGGTGTGCACCGGACTGTCCGGTGTTCCGATGACAGAAGGCAAGAATGGCTTTCCAAACTTGTGCTCAACGGCTCCTAGCTGCCTTGGGACTATAAAAGGGACCCCTAGGCGCATGGAGGAGGACACCAAGCATCCTTTGAGCATCATTGATCACTCACACTTCAATCTTGCGCACTTGTTCGACATTCTAGTGATTTGAGCTCCGTTCTAGTGTGCTAGTCTCTTGAGCTCAAATTTGGGTTTTGCGTGTGCGTATTCGCTGTGATCTTTGTGTCGTGTGTGAGTTGCTAATCCCTCCCTTGCTCTGTGATTCTTCATGAACATCTTGTGTAAGGGCGAGAGGCTCCAAGCTGTGGAGATTCCTCGCAAACGGGATTAAGAGAAGAAAAGCAACACCGTGGTATTCAAGTTGGTCTTTGGACCGCTTGAGAGGGGTTGATTGCAACCCTCGTCCGTTGGGACGCCACAACGTGGAGTAGGCAAGCGTTGGTCTTGGCCGAACCACGGGATAACCACTGTGCCATCTCTGTGATTGATATCTCTTGGTTATTGTGTTGTGTTGAGATCCTTCTCTAGCCACTTGGCATATTACTGTGCTAACAAGTAACCAAGTTTTGTGGCTTAAGTTTTTGAAGTGTTACAGGATCACCTATTCACCCCCCCCCCCTCTAGGTGCTCTCAGCTGTGCCGCGCTAGCGGATCACCTCCACGCGGTGACTTGGCCGCCCAAGTTTCGGCCACACCTGCCAGAGAAGTACGACGGTACGTCAAACCCATCGGAATTTTTGCAGGTTTACGTCACCGCCATTACGGTAGCTGGTGGAAACACTGCTGTGATGGCGAGCTACTTCCATGTAGCCTTGACCGGGCCGGCCCGGACCTGGCTCATGAATCTGATCCCGGGGTCCGTCTACTCCTAGGAAGAGCTCTGTGCACGGTTCACAGTGAACTTTGCCAGTGCTAATCAGCAGCATGGCGTGGAGGCTCATCTCCATGCTGTAAGGCAAGAACCTGGGAAGACTCTCCTGGCTTTTATCGCCTACTTCACCAAGGTATGAGGGACTATACCTCATGTCTCCGATGCCTCTATTATCACTGCTTTCCGACAGGGGGTGCGTGATGAGAAGATGTTGGAGAAGCTGGCGACGCATGACGTGGAAACAGTCACCACACTCTTCGCTCTAGCCGATAAATGTGCCAGAGCTACCGAGGGTCGTGCATGGCACTCGACACCACAGACCAGAGTTACCTAGACGGGTGGTTCGGGTGCCATCACCTAGGGCAGCAATAAGAAGAAGAAGAAGAACCGCGGCCACGAGAGGCTGCAGTCTGCTGCTCCGGTCGTTGCAGCTGCGACTAGGGGCTCGAACGAGCGAGGTAAGCGCCCACAGCCACAGGGAGGCAACAGTGGGTCAAGCCCTGTGCACCCCAACAGTCGCCACAGCGCCTCAGAATGCCGTGAGATCATCAAGCTCGTGAAGCGCGTCAGCGAGCGGTGCGAGCAGGCCTCCAAGGATGGCTCGCTGCATTGTCGCCGGCCTGGCAAGGAGAAGGTCGACGAAGGTGTTGCGGCCGCGGGAGAACGGGACCTCGGGTATCAGTCACCTGAGGGGGTCTTCAAGGACGTTTTCACTTGAGACTCCGACTCCGGTGATGACAACGACCGCCGCAAGAAGTTGTACGTGATGTACGGCCGGAGCTAGGAGCGCACCTCCCGTAGGAACGTGAAGTCCCTGCACCGTGAGGTCCTTTCGGCGGTCCCAGGGGTCCCGAAGGCTGCTCCACATCACTGGTGGAGGAGCACCACTATCTCCTTCGGGGCATCCGACTGCCCCAAAAACATGGCAGGGGCGCTCATCACTGCCCCTACATTGCTAACATGCGGTTGCACCATGTTCTAATTAACGGTGGGGCTGGGCTCAATGTCATCAGCCATGCTGCATTCAAGCAGCTGCAGATCCCAGGGTCCCGACTAGGACCCTCTTGTCCATTCTCTAGAGTGGGCCCACAACCGGTGTACCCCCTTGGGAGCATCGCACTCCCGGTAACATTCGATACCTAGGAGAACTTCCGCATAGAGAACATCCAGTTCGATGTCGTGGAGGTTAACCTTCCCTTCAATGCCATCATTGGCAGGCCGGCCCTATCCCGGTTCATGGCCATTGCCCATTACGAGTATTTGGTCCTCAAGATACCGTCCCCTGCAGGGGTCCTCACCGTGCAGGGCGACCGCACCGCTGCGCTTGTGGCTGTCAAGAAGCTGCACGCCCTGGCGGCAGAAACTGCTCGCCCGGACGATGGAGGGAGGGACCCCTCGACCTCCGATACCAAGGCGCCTACCAAGGTGCCAAAGGTGCAGCCATCAGGAGTAGACGACGGTCCCGTCAAGACCATCCAGGTCGGCGCGGATTCTTCCCAGACCACTCGCATCGCGGGCAATCTGGAGGAGAAATAGGAACTCGCCTCATCGCCTTCCTCCAGGCAAATGTCGATGTTTTCGCATGGGAACCGTCGCAGATGCCTGGGATCCCCAGGGAGGTGATTGAGCACCATCTGAAGATCCACCCTGACGCCAAATTGATGAGTCAGAAGCCTCGGAGACAGTCCATTGAGCGGCGGGACTTCATCCGTGAGGAGGTCCGGAAGCTGCTAAACGCTGGCTTCATCGAAGAGGTCCATCACCCCGTATGGCTGGCCAACCCAGTCATCGTTCCAAAGGCAAACGGGAAGCTTCGGATGTGCATTGACTACACCAGCCTTAATAAGGCTTGTCCCAAGGACCCGTATCCACTTCCACGCATAGATCAAATCGTGGATTCTACCTCCGGGTGCGACCTCTTGTCCTTTTTAGATGCTTACTCTGGTTTCCATCAGATCCAGATGTCTAGGGAAGATAGGAAGCATACCACTTCTGTAATAGTGGATGGGCTTTACTACTATGTTGTAATGCCCTACGGTCTGAAGAACCCCTTGCCAACATTTGTACGGGCGATGGGTAAGACCTTCGGGGACCTGATTAGGGACAGGATAGAGATATACGTCGATGACATCGTGGTCAAGACTAAGAGAGGGTCGACCCTAGTAGAAGACTTGACCCTGGTCTTTGACAAGCTGCTGGCAACGCGCACGAAGCTGAACCTGGACAAGTGCGTCTTTGGTGTCTCCGCTGGGAAGTTGCTGGGATTCCTGGTTTTGCACTGGGGCATTGAAGCAAACCCGGAGAAGAACAGGGCAATTGAGGCAATGAGGCCTCCATCCTGGATCAAGGACGTCTAGAAGCTTATAGGGTCCCTGGCCGCCCTTAGCCGCTTCATCTCATGGCTAGCTGAGAGGGCGCTACCCTTCTTCAAGCTCTTACGGAAGTCCGGCCCATTCTCTTGGACCGAGGCGGCAGAGCAAGCCTTCCAAGAATTGAAGCAGCACCTTGTGTCCCTACCAATACTGGTAGCTCCGGAGCCAGGGGAGCCGCTGTACTTATACATTGCAGCGGCTACAGGGGCGGTGAGCATGGTGCTGGTCGTCGAAAGAACGGCACGACATCTCTAGGAGAGTCAAAAAGTTCCCCTAGGAGAAGGTGGTGGTCCGACCACCACGGACCTTGAGGACCCGAGGCCAACCGTAGGGGTCCGGACCATACAGAAGCCGGTCTACTACGTCAGCGAGGTCCTCCATGAGGCAAAGGCCAGGTACCTTGAGACGCACAAGCTTCTCTATGTTGTGCTTGTTGCGTCCAGGAAGTTGCGCCACTATTTCCAGGCACACAGGGTCATGGTGGTAACCTCCTTCTCGTTAAGGGCCATCCTCCACAACTCTAACGCCACAGGCAACATTGCCAAGTGGGTTGCGGAGCTCGCTGAGTTCCAGCTGGACTTCTAGCCTCGCCACGATGTCAAGGGCCAAGTCCTAACTGACTTCATCATGGAGTGGACCCCTCCTCCGAGCGCTCCTGGGGGTCCGGATCCCGATTCGGACCCCACACCGGTGGAGCCCAAGGTCTCGGTCTTCACCGAGCCCCACTGGACGCTCTTCTTCGACGGATCCGCCCGCCAGCAAGGTGGCGGTGCTGGTGTGGTCCTCGTCGACCCAAGCAGAGATCAAGTGAAGTATATGGTGCACCTTGAATTCAAGGCCACCAACAACATGGTAGAATATGAAGCACTACTCTTCGGCTTGTCTGCGACCCTATCCTTAGGGATCCGCCAGCTCCTCGTGAAGGGGGACTCCCAGCTGATCATCAAGCAGGTCCGCGGGGAATGTAGCTACAACGAGCCTAGGCTCGCAGCATACCTCCTCCACGTGAGGAAGTTAGAAAAGGACTTCATGGCCCTGGAACTACAACATGTTCCTCAGGCTAACAACTCAGCGGCAGATGAACTCTCCATGAGGGCATCAACTTGGGCACCCGTGCCCGAGGGCGTCTTCGAAAGATGGCTGCTGAGACCTACCGCCCAGCCTGCCAAACCGGGCGAAGGGGGCGAGACTAGCACCTCGAAGCTAGAGGTCCCGATGACGTTACATCTGCAGAACCCACCAAGGATTGTGTGTGCTACGGGGGTCCTGCCAACCACTTAGCGCCACAGCCAGTAGCTCGGAGTGGTCCCGATGCATGGATCTTTGAGATCCGGGACTACCTGAAGGAAAATATCCTTCCTGAAGATCATGTGTCCGCAGAGCGTATAGTGCGGTTGGCTAAACGATACGCAGTGGTAGAAGGGGTTCTCTACCGCCGTGGCGCCAACGGCATTCTCATGCGGTGCATCACCCAGGAGGAGGGTCGTGAGTTGCTCATGGAGATCCATGGAGGAGAGTGCGGAAGTCATTCGTCATCCCGCACGCTGGTCGGTAAGGCCTTCTAGCACGGCTTTTACTGGCCAACCGCCCTCCAGGATGCAGCAGAGTTGGTAAAGTCCTGCAGAGCATGTCAGTTCCATGCAAAGCAGATACACACACCGGCTCAAGCTCTGCAAATGATTCCACCCTCCTGGCCATTCGCCGTATGGGGGTGGATATCCTGGGACCATTCCCCAGGGCTATCGGCGGGTACCGTTTCCTCTTCATTGCCATCGACAAGTTCACAAAGTGGCTAGAGGCCACCCCTGTGGTCAGTATCACCCAGGGTGCTGCAGTTGCCTTCCTCAAGTCGATTGTCTGTAGGTTTGGGGTCCCAAGCCGTATCATTGCGGACAACGGGACCCAGTTTACAAGTCGGCTCTTCCAAGAGTATTGCGAGGGCATAGGCACCCAGCTCTGCTTTGCGTCTGTGGCTCATCCTAGGAGCAACGGCCAGGCGAAGAGGGCAAACACAGAAATCCTCAGGGGACTCAAGACGCGCACCTATGACTGCTTGAAAAAGCATGGTGCAAATTGGGTCATCAAACATCAGGGTCATCAACCCCACCACTCACCCGTGCCCCCCACACGCGTGCCTGCCTCCATGTGCACTACTACCGGCCCACACCCCCCTTTGTAGCGCACCCACCACCGCCATCATCACCGGCAACACCAGGCCCCCTTCCCCTCTGTCGCACCAGCTACCGCGTGGCACCTGCTCCATCACCACCACTCCTCACCCGAGCACCACCTCGCATACCGCTCGCCTATAAAACCCCCACTAGCTCCCCAGGTCCTATTCCGCTGAAAGCAAAGCACACACCAGATAAAAATACCCTCTGCCAAATTGCAAGCAACTGCATTTTCACTCCCTCGCCCCTAAGATCACAATGCTTGGTGATTCTTGGGTTGAAGACTATTGCACATGGTTCATAGTCTTCGGTTTCCTCCTCTGTATGATGGTAATTCTCTTTGATAGAATCCTCTAGTGGGAAGAGCAAAGAGAAAGAAAGAAGCAGTGAAAAGTGAGAAGAGAAGATGAGAAGAAGGTTATCCCAAAATCAACCTTGTGTCAGTCATCTCTCCGCAGCTTGCTGAAGCAGCAACCGCAGAAGAAGGCCCCGTAACACTCTTGTTATGAGGTACTTCAAGGAGTTCAAATCCCCAAGGTACAAGAGTTCTACCCTCATTCATTTTAAGTGGGGTAGTGTTCCAGTAAGGTTCCTGCTATGGAGAAAAAGAAGAAGGCCTGTGAATGTAGCAAGCTTGTGGAGGACCAGATCATCGAAGCTCATAAGTTTTTGGATGAGAAGTGGTCACCCAAGTTTTGTTGATGAAGCACCAGAAGACCAATCAAGGAAGGAATCCAAGTGGGAGTTTGCAAGAGAAAGGTTTGTGTGTTGGCATCGATGCTTCTTCAATAAGCTAGCTGCTAAGAGAAAGCTAGAAGCCTGAAGATGATCTTTGAGTAGCCAGAATCAGCGTTGCAATCGGCAACCGGATGCTTCTCAAAGGCCAGATTTTGTTGAAGCTCCATCTCCTCGACGAGTCTGCAAAGTGAAAATATGTAGCTGAAGTAAAGCTATACCCATAACCCTTCTAAGCCAAATCTCGACGACGAGATTCATTTTAAGTGGGGTAGATTTGTAGCATACCAAAAATTCAAATCCTGAAATTTTCTCAAACTCGCTCTAAATTCATAATAAATTTTAAATTTTGTTTCAAAATGTTTGTTTGCATGTTGATATCAACAAATAAATTATAGTGGTCTATATTCTCTCCAAAATCCTCCTTAAAATATCCTACAAATATTTCCCCAGTGATCCCCCTCAAATTCTTTCCAGAAATAATGCCTAGATATTTCCCCAGTGATCCCCTCTGATTCTTTCCAGAAAAACTGCCCAAATATTCCACCGATAATTCTCCAAATATTTTCTTCCCGAGAAATACCTTCAGAATCATTTTTCAAGTCCCTACAAATATTTTCTTCATAACTTTCTTCATGCTCATACGTATATGTATGCCTCCATTGTCATACAGTGAGCTCTACAAGCTAATTTCACTTATACAAGACAAATCCATGCTTATCTCCCACTAATCCTCGCATCCTCCCACTAATCCTCTCATCCTCCCCCCTAATCCCCCACCTTGGCTATAAATAGAGGGGCAAGGGCCTCCTCTCAAGCCACCTCAAGCCATTTCATGGCAACTCTCTCCCTCCCCCCCCCCACACGCCCACTCCACTTCCCACACAAGCACACACTAGCACAAGGATCGTTCGGTCGTTCTTCAATCGTTCGTCCACCTATTCTTAGTTTGTTTGCTCGTTCGTCCGATCGTTCGATTGTTCGTCCAATCGTTCATGGTTCGTTCGTCTGTTCATCCGATCGTTCGATCGTTCGTCGGTTCATTCGTCCAAATAATCTTTGTTCAGCCATTATGCTATCGAAATTCTGATCGTTCGTTCGTTCGATCATTCGATCGTTCGTCGTTCGTTCATAGTTTCTATTCATCGTTCGTTCATAGTCCCTATTCATCGTTCATCTAGATAATCTTTGTCTAGTCGTTATGCTGCCGAAATTCCGATCGTTCGTTCGTCCGATCATTCGATCGTTCATCCGTTCATTCATAGTTCATATTCATTGTTCATCGTTCGTTCATACGAACTATTCACCATCACTATTCATCATTGTTACTATTCATCGTTACTATTCATCATCGTTACTATTCATCATCGTTACTATTCATCGATGATATCTATCATTACTGTTTCATCGTTACTATTCATCATTACTATTCATCGATCACCCGATCACCCCAAATTTCAACTACTCATCCATCATGCTGTCCAGCTCACCTAAGACCAGCCAGACCAATATTCAAGTCATACGAACTCCAGTGACTGTGATTTTCCTTCCAGTAAGAACTTCCCATCTGGTCACCCATCCCAGATTTCTCCATGTTGAGCACGCTTAACTTGGGATTCTTTCGAACCAGGCTTCCAAACTCAGATTCCAATAATTCTTGTTTCTAAATTCTTATCGAACTATTCCCTATCCAACCATAAGCATGGTTCATATCCTAGAAAACTCCCAAAATACTCTTGTCCCATATTCTGCCTATAATTTCCCTGTTCAGACTAAGTTAGACGATTCATTCGTCACTATTCTCACCAATAGTGAACTCTACTGTACTACACCACATACACCCAGCTATAAATAGAACTAGTTACCCTCTCCCTCTCTACACACTCAACACCCTCAGCCAAGGCAAACAACCCACCCACTCAGTTACTCCGCTCTGCCGGCTACGCACATAGTGTCGCTTCGCCTCTAATCCACCCTCTTGGTAAGCACCTCCATTCCACCACCAGTAATATCGCAACACCACATGACACAGATTCTGCTCAAGACTCTACCCATTCATATATCGCCATTCTGACCACTATACTAGATATTTGTTGGTATACTTGCTGGTTTGTATGTTTGCTTATTCATGTTGCATAGTTATCGGAGCGTTCGTGCCGTCTCTTGGAGGCCAGATCTACAAGTCTACGCCAGGCAGTGGAGCCAGAAGCCAGTTCCGCAAGCTCTCGCCCCTTTTCGCTGGATAAGCACGGCAAGCTCACTGGATCCCTTTGATGCATAAATTACCTATGATTTTTCAACCACAACCCTCAGCCTGTTATTTTATGCATGATATGCTTTTGAGACAAGTTATTATGGCCACCCAGCCGCTTGCCATAATCAATCTTTATACTCTTTGACATATTTGTTACAAATGATTTGAGAAAAGGTGTGAGTTTTCAAAAGAAAATATTTTCCAAAATGGGTATGACGAAGGGTTGTCACCCTTATCACCTTTTGAACGGGATGATCAGGGACTGCCTAGTTTAGGGGAGGGCCTCAGGTGTTGGCTCAGCTGGGTTAGGTATGAGCAGAAGAATTGTCCCCTCATATAAGGACTGGTTTGTCATCCTTCACTACCTGTACTCATGACAAGTACAACCACTTGAGACTGTATGGGCAGTCACTCAATCTGAACTCGTACGGTCCAAACCCCAGGGTTATGATGGCTGGGGAGCACCGGGAGGATAAGGAGGGGGAATGTTTTGTCCGGTTTAGACATGGCGGTGGCCTGACTCCTTCCGGTATAACCGTTAAGGTAAGGACGTGCGAGGAAAGAAAGAGATTCGGATTCGGGTCTCATTGGCCATGAGACCGTAGAGCCAGACTAGTGGGTAAAGTGTACCCCTCTATATAGAGTTCAAACCTATTCGAGTAGTCCGTGTCCACTGGAATGGACGAGTCTGGTGTGGTATGACAATTAGTGTTTTGTTTTCCAAAAAATGCTTTTGAAAAGTGGTTTTAAAAGGTCCGGCGGTTGAGCCGTGAGCTATGGTGGACAAGAAGTCCAGTAGCTATTTTTGAAAAAGAAAATCAGTGGGAAACTGCTGAGATACCTGGATGGTTTAGTCCAGGGGATTTTGTTCTATATTGAAAAACTTCCTGCTCCTTTGGGAGAGGATGCGCTTTGAAAAATACAAAATGTTTTACAAAACAACCCTGCATCAAATATTGCTGTTTCTGTAAAATATCCTGAGCTCCACATATTCCATGCATTATATCTGATTTCCCCATTCCGCGGGTGAAGGTGGGCTGCTGAGTACGTAAGTACTCAACACCCTTGCTTATTTGTTGTTTTTCAGAAAAGGAGATTGTTGATCGGGTAAGAGTTACGCCTATTCCCAACCTTGCCTGTGGCTGTTGGACCGCTGATTTGCTTCGCTGCGTATATCGGGCTACTTCAGCCCCACTCTGATGTTATGTCCCGAGTTGTGGACCAACTCTCAAAGTTGATCGCCACCTTTATAGGTTTGTCTCATTTAAGTAGATTTGAAACTATCTGATGTATAAATGTGTTTACTAGCCTCTTGGGACTAGTAATTGTATCACATTTGAGTCCCAGAGGATTGGGGCGCTTCATTAGGGCAACCATTCTAGTCTAGGTTAGCGGTTCTACAGTCAGCAAGGCTTTGATACCACTTATGTCAGATCCGGTTTTGGAAGGCAAACCTAATGCGAACCATGTACGTGACAGGATCAGAAACTCACGTACACAGTGATTACATAATTGGACATCATCACACTTTGCTCAAAGTAAATAGCGGAATGCACTTTATTTCAACAAGATGTCCAAGACATCCACTTAGTCTATAACATAGTCATTAACATCAAAGTGCGGAAATACAAAACGTAGAAGATAAGGCCTTCACAGGCAGCTGACTAGGTGTTTGCCACTAAGATAAACTAGAACTCATCGTAGTCCTAAAACTCCTCAAAGTCCTCCGTGTTTCCAGCATCTCCTCCTGAGCACTAAGTACTGTGGGGATGACCTAGGGTGGGGTGGTTTGTAAAGCAAGGGTGAGTACACATCAGCGTACTCAGCAAATGTCCTGTTTGGCTAAAGTGGACTAGCTGTATTTGGAGTTAAGGCTAAGCAGTTGCTTTTAGTTGGTCAAGTATTTATAACTATTAGTAGAGCCAAATTTTAGTAATAAACCCACTTATTACCCAAATGTACTCCCTCCAAGAGGAAATACCAGAGATCATAATTATACCATCATCATTAATCATCATCATAAAGTAACTAAAATTCTTCTAATCAAAGAGGATCCTAAGGCCGCTCTTAATCGTGAGCACAACTGATATATCAGTTTCTAATCCTCTGCCGAGGTCGCACACTTTACCCACAAGCCATGATTCCCATTCCACCCGTGAAGAGCCAATCTCCATTGACCACTACCTAGGTGGCCTAGCAGGGCATCACTATGTAGCCTTTACAAAGATTTCCCAGAGGTCATAGTCGCTCGTTAGGTTTCTCCGATTTGATAAACACAGTACCTCTCCCCAAAGGAAGGGTGACTAACAAAACCAAATCAAGAACCTCTGCAACCAGCCTCGGCAGAGCAAGTACTGTGCCCGAACCCCATTAACGGCCCCACGGCGAAGCCAACTACTCCTCTGGTTCTTCAAATTAATCAGCTAAGGGCGTCCCATTCCACCCTCATGGTTGCACTATTATCCCGATTATCGCTCCCCAAACAGGTCCTTACGGATAGGTACTCAGGAAAATGGCCTAAGTCCCCTAAAGTATCACAAGAACATAATCGGGATAACGTCATCGTATCATAAATGCTCACATCATGTTCATTGATTAAAGTAAAGAAATAGCATAAAGCTGACCATGATAACCCAAAAGGTAAACAAGGAAAAGGTAAATACAGACTAGTCAATCCTTAAGTTTCAATAATGTAATGTGGGACGGTGAATTATAAAGTAGATAGGACATAATAGGTCAAAGGACACTTGCCTTCACCAGGTTGTTGCTCAGGAAGATCTTCGGCAACACACTCAGAAACCATGGGCTGCTCGTTGTCTAAGTAAAGCGATCATACATTCATTACATTTGGAAAATATAAATGAACAGCACATCAAACATGTACAATCAAGTGAACACAAGTTTGACAAGCCATTATGAACATAAAAGGGTAGACCTAAATGTTAGGGTTTAATATAATTAGAGATCAATGATTCCCTAGATATTATGGACTATTTAGTTTAGTGCCACTAATTAGTGAGACACAAAATTATACCAGGGATCAATTCATACACAACATTTTATTAATCTCACAACATTAAACCTCTAAGTACCATTAGCATTTTCCTTTTTATTGATTTTACTAAACAAATACATTATTACTTCCACTTAACCTTTAGTCTAGGCATAAAATTAGAGTGGTTGATCATAATTTATTTGGACATAGAATATTTCTATGAACATTTTGCAATTTGAACCACTAAATTTGGAGTTCATATGAAAAAGATATGAAATAAGCAAGTTTTGATTTTAAAATATGAAACTAAGCCCAATTCTATGATTATTTAAAAAGGTCAGGGGTCTGTTTAAAAGAAACCAGGGGCCTGCGTGCTAAATCATGGGACGGAGGGTTAATTCTCGAAAACCCGAGGGTCTCTTACGCAAAACCGCCACGTGAAGGGGTATCGGGTAATCTAGATCGCACGATGTGGCGGAACCTCCCAAGTCATTAGGCCCACCTATAGTTGTCCTTGTCCAACGGACCTCAGACAACCCTGCAGGTGCACCTGATCACTTGACAAGTTCGGTATCTGAATTCCTTACCTTTCCCAAGAGCGTTTCACCCGTCACGCAGACATTACAATACATCGGAGGTACGAAAAATGCAGAAGCAGTTACAATAATTTACTTTATTAAAAGTAAGGAAGAGTATTATTATAGACCAGAGTTAAAAAATATAGGAGTGTAGCAGTATTATTATTACATCATTGAGAGGCAAAAACCCCTCCCGATAAGTATTAAACAAAAGTTTTTAACGGAGGACCCTTCCTCCCGAAGCTTCATTCCTAGCTTTCTTCTTTGGGCACCACCTTTGAACAAAAGCAGCACAAGTTTGCTGCTTCCTCACCTAAAACAACATGGGACAAAGCCCTGAGTACAAAGTGTACTTACGCAAGACTTACCCGTCAAAGTAAAAGACTCTCAAGGATATGCTGGCCTTTGGAAATCAAGGTATGGCTTATCAACAATCAAAGACGCTGTTTGCAGAAATGCTTACTAACAGTGGATCCTTAAAATCAAGTTTTACTTGTCAGGTTAAGTGAAGTTTCCTATAGCTAGAGTTATTTCTACCCTAGTTCAATCACTTGACCTATACTAGCCAATTTCTTATCAACCCTTCATCTTCACTGGATTGCTACGTGTAGGGCAGTGACCAAGTCTTCATATCCGCGAAGTTAAGACGATCCGAATCAATTATACTTAGCTGAGGATCTCCGATCACACGACATATGTAGCACTTAACCCTTGCATATGTCAACTCACCACCGGGGTTCTTAAGACTAGATCAGGTTCACGCCAACTGAGAGCACAGATACACCACCGTCTAGCCACTTGCCACGGAGGGTACACGCTACTCTCACCATCTCTCCACTCTTATTGCGTGTTATCTTATTCTGGTATTAGTCTGCCCGAGGCAAAGCTTACCCATGATGAGGCATGTGACCAGTTAAAGGGTCCTCGATCATCAAGCCTACATCGACACAGTCCTTAATCGACTCAGACGGAGACACTGCACCGAGACTCTCTTTCTCGTGCAAGTCACCCGCCCGGTCTCAGCTTTATCATTTCAGACCCAAAGTGTAACACCCGAAATCATGTGCTGAGAATTATAAATGTTTCTCCAAGAGATTTGAGATAAAATGACTTCTAATAAAGATTTCCATCCTCTATAAAATATAATAATAGGCAAGAATGTGGTATGCGAAGCATAGATCTAAAATTTAAAGCTAGAAGTTGGAGCGGCAAATAAGGGAGAGAGTTTCAAACTAATTATTATTCCTTTTATAAACCATATAATCACAACCATCCTTAAAAATAATTGAACTAAAATAATTCATGAGAAAGATTATATATTAACATGGCCTAAGTAAATATAACTAAAGAGGATCATCTATCTTAAGTGTATATTCCATCATTAAAGCATTTATCTAAATGGATAAAAATAAATAAAGGAATAATTAAATTATGCATCATGCTTGACCTTTGGGTGTGAATTCTTGTATTCAAAACTGAATAAAAAAATGAATTATGAAATTTGAAAACTAAAACAGAAAAGAGAAGAAAACAGAAAATAGAGAAATAATTAAAAAAATAATTAGAAAAGGTGAAGTCTCGACACGTACAGCCCATATGCTTTCCAGCCCAACTTTCTTTTTTTTCTTTTCTCTCTTTTACGTTGTGTCTATGGCATGCGGGCCCCACTTGTCAATCAATACACCCCAGTCATCTTCATCCCCAAACCACATCGCAGCTACCTGGGCGAGAAACGCGGAGTCTGTTGCCGTTGTGCACGCCAACAAACAACCCGATGCCAGGCTTCGCTGGGGCTATAAAACCAAATCGCAGGCACCTCTCCTTCCAAACCGTTCTCGTTGGCTGCCCCGGCCTCCACTGGCGGCGCCGAGGATGCGACCGGCAGCAACGTCGCCCAACACCCGAGGTGGAAGACGAACCTGTGCTCCTGCTCTCACCGGCGCCGAAGAATGCGGCCACGACGAGTCCTGCCGATCCGTGCATTCACCATCGGCCTCCATAGCACAGCAGCCGGACGCTAGCCCACCGTCTCTGGGCTACAAATAGGAACCGAGGCCCCTCCCGTCCGATAGCTGCCATAGCCTTTCCATGCAAACACCAAGTTCCAGTTTCCGTTCGTATCGCCGTGTTCGTCGGAAAGAGAGAGGACGTGATTACAGCCGTCATCTAGGTACGAAGCTCTTGCAACCATCCCGTGCATATGATCAGCTGCTCGCCTACACAGCCATGGCGGCGCCCGACGCCTAGCTCCACCCCTGCAGACGCACCGCGGTGGTCGAGCCCCTCTCCAGCGCATGCAGCAGTCCGTGTGGCAAGCCTGGCTCCACCCCCAGCCGGCGAGCCGCCCGACCTGTGTGTTCGGCCGCTCGCCCACCATCTGCGTTGGAGAGAAAACCATCCGTGTCGTTTAGATAGGAGAAACTATGGGTGGACCCCACCTCACATGCACACCCATGTACGTGATTAGATTATGGCTAGGAAATTGTCGTGGGCCCCATTATGGCATGGTGCTTGCCTTCACGGTCTCCTTGCCGCATGCGTTAAAGCCTGAAAAGTAGAAACCACCCCTCACAATGGACCTCTGTGGCTGCTCTCCATGTAGCCCTGCATATGGCAAGACTCCAGCTAATCGTATTGTGCAACGTGTTTTTAAGTCCGCTATTAATTGAATGTGTCATCATTTACGTAAATATATGTTTTAATTGATTCGAGTTGCGTTAGCTAGGTAATGACGCCGAATAAATTCTAAAATATTATTTTGTGGCAACAAATGTTTTTGTTAATTATTTCGTTAATCGTTTATCCTATATTTATTAAAACAACATTCTAATTAAAAAAATTAATGTATAATTTTAATTTGTATTTTTATAAATACAAGTTAATGTGAACTCATATGTGTTTGAATTAAATACTTGTTTAGTATAAACGCGACATCTATTTAGTAGTTCTCGCTTGTCGCGTGCGTTGTCGTGTGCTATTTCGTGTGCGTCATCACGCTCTTCGCGCGTGCTGTTCGCTCGTCGCCATGCGTCACTCGCGCGTATCGTGCATTGTTCGAGCGTGATATTAAATCGTTAGCTTATAATCACCTGCAATCAGTCCATTTTATTTATAGAAAACGACCCTAAGTTTAGGAGGATTTGTGGCCGACGTCCACAGATTGGAGAATTTCCAGAATTTAAAATCTAAAATGATTTTAGGATAAAAATAAATATAAGAAACTTAGATAATTAATAACTTCTTTATTTTAACCCCAAATTGATCTATTCCAGTTATATTAGATCCATAATAATATTGCTTATTTTCTGGTAATTTTATTTTGCGAGAAAACCCCACTCCTAAATCTTTAGAAAATCATAACTGTATGGTCGTAACTCTGATCTTGGTGGTTCTCGAACCTACGATCTCGTAGCGACACATAGAATATTCTTATTCAGTTTGTTCTCATGTATGGTGTAATGTTAATTTTGCCTATGCCATGTTTGTTTGTATTGCTACGTTTAGCAGTGAGGCACGTGTCATCTGAAGAGCAAGTGGTACCTGGAATCTCAAGTGCCAGGCAAGTTGTGCCCTTGATCACTTCTTTTTACCCACTCATGTTCTAATTAATCATAATGATCTGCATAGGTTAAATTTGATGGGACCCAATAGGTTACCCTAGTTTGACTATCTTTATACCTTGCTCCCCACTGAATCTTTGGATAGTACTTGCTATCGCTTTATGTGGTTTTGGGTATAGAGATACACATTACTATTCATGATTATACGTTTATTGTCAGTTGTTATTTACTGTTCATGTTAAGATCATTATGTTAATTGGAACATGGAGAACCACCCGGGAAAACAGTGCTACCACAAGGGTTTAATGGGACGCCCTTGGCCGATTAATTAGGAAAGCTAGTGGAAGACTACCTTACCCGAAAGGGGCAAGGGCAGTAGGGGAGTGGTCAGTGTAGGGAGGCCCTCGGGAGGATTTTGCTGTGATGGCAGTCCTGCAAGGGATTCCTGCTAGGGAGGCCCTCGGGAGGATTTTGCCGCGATGGCGGTCCTGCAAGGGATTCCTGCATTGGAACTTCCTATAAACTGTAGCGGGTTTTCTGAAGCTAGTGGAACTTTGTAAAGGCCTCGTAGTGTTACCCTGCCTCACCTCCTCGGTAGAGGTGTATGGGATTGGCCGTCTCTTGGCAGATGGGTAACACGACTTGTGGGTAAAGATGCGCAACCTCTGCAGAGTGTAAAACTGGTATACTAGCCGTGCTCACGGTCATGAGCAGCTCGGACACTCACATGATTAAATTATGGAACTTAAACTCAATTTGTCATATGCATTGCATTGCAGGTGAAGTTGTTACTTTTGTTCTACTACTTAATTGGGTTGGTATTTACTTATACTTAGTAATTGCTAATAAAATTTTGACCAACTTTAAAAGCAATGCTCAGCTCTAACCATCTTCTTTGGTAAGCCTTACACTTCACGTGAGCTCCCACCTTTGGCGAGTTCATGCATATTATTCCCCACAACTTGTTGAGCGATGAACGTATGTGAGCTCACTCTTGCTGTCTCACACACACCACAGGTCAAGATCAGGTACCACAGGATGAGGCGTTTGGAGGATGCTGTGAAGAGTTCGTGAGTGGTCTAGGTCGTCGTCTCCCAGTCAACTTTGGGTTGCTGGACCGTTGTCTCCTTATAATGTAATTATTTATTTTGTATAGAACTCCTGTTATATATAAAGTTGTGACATTCGATCCTGTGCCATGATTCATCATATGTGTGAGACTTGGTCCCAGCACACCTGGTGATTATGTTTACGCCCGGGTTTTGGACCCCTAAAAACCGGGTGTTACAGAAGTGGTATCAGAGGAATGTTGTCTGTAGGACGAAGCCTAGATAGAACCGGACAACCATTGTCTACTTACCTTTGCTACTCTGATTCTTTTCTAAACTTATCTTAATCTTTTCTCATCTATTTCCGCTTACTCTGATTATTCTTGTCTTTTCTTCCAAAAGACAAATGTGGATTTCACACTTTGAAATCCTGTGCCTAAAGCGACCATTAGGAATAGGAGACCTACTCTTAGGAACAAAAACAAAAACTATTTTTATCTATGTACTTGAATGTTTGTTCTTATGATATTTGTCTGATTTGGATCTTTGATTGAGTGTGATGGGTTGTGGAGTAATGTCCACAATTACATCTGCATATAAGTATATGCATAAATAGAATTCATAAGAAAACTAAGCAACTTAGATTATCCTCCATTAAAATGTATCTATCTCATAGAGATCCCTCTAATATTAAAAGACTCTCTCATATCTTAATAGATTCATCGTATCTTATAAGATTCTCTCTTATCTTACTAGATCCATCTCATCTTAAAAGATTCTATCCTACACTCATATATCCATCTTATCCCAAAAGATCCTAACTTATCCTAATTAAAATATATCTAGTTTGATAAATCTATCTTATCTTAAAAGATACTTTATTACTTTAATAGATTCATCTTATCGTGAAAAGATAGATCTAACTGACCTCAAAAGATGATACTCTATCCTTATGAATTCATCTTGCCCTAATTAGCATATTTATCCCACTCTAGAATAACAACCATGAGCAAAAAGATCTAACTCAACCACTGGAGTCATGATGAATTACATAACTGGACTATCCAAACTTTTGACCAACATCCTGTAGTCTATCTCATCCATATCTATCCTAACCATATTCCCCAACCCCGATGATATGTACTCACCGCGAATCAATGAGACCAAGACCGGAGGAGGAAAGATCAACCCCGTCGAGGAAGGAGATAAGTCAAACTCGATCTTCAGATGCATTACCACCCAGCATGGAGTTCTTCCTCACCATAAACTTTCTTACCTCTTGCTATTCTTGCCCTAACCTATCCATCTCTTATATTCTACAAAATAGGTAGCTGATACCTATGCTCTACTAATCACCCACTATTGACTATAAAAAAATGAGACTCTGATTTTTTAACCAATTATAGACTAAAAGATGAATTACAAACTAATCCTTTTGTATCCCTTTTCTTACAAATCTCGAGGACGAGATTATTTTAAGGGGGGTAGGATTTGTAACACCCGAAATCATGTGCTGAGAATTATAAATGTTTCTCCAAGAGATTTGAGATAAAATGACTTCTAATAAAGATTTCCATCCTCTATAAAATATAATAATAGGCAAGAATGTGGTATGCGAAGCATAGATCTAAAATTTAAAGCTAGAAGTTGGAGCGGCAAATAAGGGAGAGAGTTTCAAACTAATTATTATTCCTTTTATAAACCATATAATCACAACCATCCTTAAAAATAATTGAACTAAAATAATTCATGAGAAAGATTATATATTAACATGGCCTAAGTAAATATAACTAAAGAGGATCATCTATCTTAAGTGTATATTCCATCATTAAAGCATTTATCTAAATGGATAAAAATAAATAAAGGAATAATTAAATTATGCATCATGCTTGCCCTTTGGGTGTGAATTCTTGTATTCAAAACTGAATAAAAAAATGAATTATGAAATTTGAAAACTAAAACAGAAAAGAGAAGAAAACAGAAAATAGAGAAATAATTAAAAAAATAATTAGAAAAGGTGAAGTCTCGACACGTACAGCCCATATGCTTTCCAGCCCAACTTTCTTTTTTTTCTTTTCTCTCTTTTACGTTGTGTCTATGGCATGCGGGCCCCACTTGTCAATCAATACACCCCAGTCATCTTCATCCCCAAACCACATCGCAGCTACCTGGGCGAGAAACGCGGAGTCTGTTGCCGTTGTGCACGCCAACAAACAACCCGATGCCAGGCTTCGCTGGGGCTATAAAACCAAATCGCAGGCACCTCTCCTTCCAAACCGTTCTCGTTGGCTGCCCCGGCCTCCACTGGCGGCGCCGAGGATGCGACCGGCAGCAACGTCGCCCAACACCCGAGGTGGAAGACGAACCTGTGCTCCTGCTCTCACCGGCGCCGAAGAATGCGGCCACGACGAGTCCTGCCGATCCGTGCATTCACCATCGGCCTCCATAGCACAGCAGCCGGACGCTAGCCTACCGTCTCTAGGCTACAAATAGGAACCGAGGCCCCTCCCGTCCGATAGCTGCCATAGCCTTTCCATGCAAACACCAAGTTCCAGTTTCCGTTCGTATCGCCGTGTTCGTCGGAAAGAGAGAGGACGTGATTACAGCCGTCATCCAGGTACGAAGCTCTTGCAACCATCCCGTGCATATGATCAGCTGCTCGCCTACACAGCCATGGCGGCGCCCGACGCCTAGCTCCACCCCTGCAAACGCACCGCGGTGGTCGAGCCCCTCTCCAGCGCATGCAGCAGTCCGTGTGGCAAGCCTGGCTCCACCCCCAGCCGGCGAGCCGCCCGACCTGTGTGTTCGGCCGCTCGCCCACCATCTGCGTTGGAGAGAAAACCATCCGTGTCGTTTAGATAGGAGAAACTATGGGTGGACCCCACCTCACATGCACACC
Source organism: Zea luxurians (assembly GCA_029449295.1). NCBI lineage: Eukaryota > Viridiplantae > Streptophyta > Magnoliopsida > Poales > Poaceae > Zea > Zea luxurians. The sequence continues at coordinate 27,461,149 of JAOPSE010000015.1, forward strand.
CATGTACGTGATTAGATTATGGCTAGGAAATTGTCGTGGGCCCCATTATGGCATGGTGCTTGCCTTCACGGTCTCCTTGCCGCATGCGTTAAAGCCTGAAAAGTAGAAACCACCCCTCACAATGGACCTCTGTGGCTGCTCTCCATGTAGCCCTGCATATGGCAAGACTCCAGCTAATCGTATTGTGCAACGTGTTTTTAAGTCCGCTATTAATTGAATGTGTCATCATTTACGTAAATATATGTTTTAATTGATTCGAGTTGCGTTAGCTAGGTAATGACGCCGAATAAATTCTAAAATATTATTTTGTGGCAACAAATGTTTTTGTTAATTATTTCGTTAATCGTTTATCCTATATTTATTAAAACAACATTCTAATTAAAAAAATTAATGTATAATTTTAATTTGCATTTTTATAAATACAAGTTAATGTGAACTCATATGTGTTTGAATTAAATACTTGTTTAGTATAAACGCGACATCTATTTAGTAGTTCTCGCTTGTCGCGCACGTTGTTTCGTGCGTTGTCGTGTGCTATTTCGTGTGCGTCATCACGCTCTTCGCGCGTGCTGTTCGCTCGTCGCCATGCGTCACTCGCGCGTATCGTGCATTGTTCGAGCGTGATATTAAATCGTTCGCTTATAATCACCTGCAATCAGTCCATTTTATTTATAGAAAACGACCCTAAGTTTAGGAGGATTTGTGGCCGACGTCCACAGATTGGAGAATTTCCAGAATTTAAAATCTAAAATGATTTTAGGATAAAAATAAATATAAGAAACTTAGATAATTAATAACTTCTTTATTTTAACCCCAAATTGATCTATTCCAGTTATATTAGATCCATAATAATATTGCTTATTTTCTGGTAATTTTATTTTGCGAGAAAACCCCACTCCTAAATCTTTATAAAATCATAACTGTATGGCCGTAACTCTGATCTTGGTGGTTCTCGAACCTACGATCTCGTAGCGACACATAGAATATTCTTATTCAGTTTGTTCTCATGTATGGTGTAATGTTAATTTTGCCTATGCCATGTTTGTTTGTATTGCTACGTTTAGCAGTGAGGCACGTGTCATCTGAAGAGCAAGTGGTACCTGGAATCTCAAGTGCCAGGCAAGTTGTGCCCTTGATCACTTCTTTTTACCCACTCATGTTCTAATTAATCATAATGATCTGCATAGGTTAAATTTGATGGGACCCAATAGGTTACCCTAGTTTGACTATCTTTATACCTTGCTCCCCACTGAATCTTTGGATAGTACTTGCTATCGCTTTATGTGGTTTTGGGTATAGAGATACACATTACTATTCATGATTATACGTTTATTGTCAGTTGTTATTTACTGTTCATGTTAAGATCATTATGTTAATTGGAACATGGAGAACCACCCGGGAAAACAGTGCTACCACAAGGGTTTAATGGGACGCCCTTGGCCGATTAATTAGGAAAGCTAGTGGAAGACTACCTTACCCGAAAGGGGCAAGGGCAGTAGGGGAGTGGTCAGTGTAGGGAGGCCCTCGGGAGGATTTTGCTGTGATGGCAGTCCTGCAAGGGATTCCTGCTAGGGAGGCCCTCGGGAGGATTTTGCCGCGATGGCGGTCCTGCAAGGGATTCCTGCATTGGAACTTCCTATAAACTGTAGCGGGTTTTCTGAAGCTAGTGGAACTTTGTAAAGGCCTCGTAGTGTTACCCTGCCTCACCTCCTCGGTAGAGGTGTATGGGATTGGCCGTCTCTTGGCAGATGGGTAACACGACTTGTGGGTAAAGATGCGCAACCTCTGCAGAGTGTAAAACTGGTATACTAGCCGTGCTCACGGTCATGAGCAGCTCGGACACTCACATGATTAAATTATGGAACTTAAACTCAATTTGTCATATGCATTGCATTGCAGGTGAAGTTGTTACTTTTGTTCTACTACTTAATTGGGTTGGTATTTACTTATACCTAGTAATTGCTAATAAAATTTTGACCAACTTTAAAAGCAATGCTCAGCTCTAACCATCTTCTTTGGTAAGCCTTACACTTCACGTGAGCTCCCACCTTTGGCGAGTTCATGCATATTATTCCCCACAACTTGTTGAGCGATGAACGTATGTGAGCTCACTCTTGCTGTCTCACACACACCACAGGTCAAGATCAGGTACCACAGGATGAGGCGTTTGGAGGATGCTGTGAAGAGTTCGTGAGTGGTCTAGGTCGTCGTCTCCCAGTCAACTTTGGGTTGCTGGACCGTTGTCTCCTTATAATGTAATTATTTATTTTGTATAGAACTCCTGTTATATATAAAGTTGTGACATTCGATCCTGTGCCATGATTCATCATATGTGTGAGACTTGGTCCCAGCACACCTGGTGATTATGTTTACGCCCGGGTTTTGGACCCCTAAAAACCGGGTGTTACACAAAGTTTGGTACCTGGCAGAGGTACATCTTTTTCGATGTTGAACCCATCATGGCCATGATGGATCCACCATCAAGTTTTATTTTTGAAAACATGCCACCCACTTTGAAGCATCATCTTTTGTGAAAACAAAACATTTTGTTTTTTAGAGCAAAGCTAAGCATAATAAAAACCTTTTTGTAAGTCCGGGTTTAAGGTAATCAATTCCAAGGAAGGAAATGCAACAATTGGTTTAGCACACAACTCCTATTACTTAATGCATCAAGCAAGTGAGAAAGATTTCAAAATAACAAGGAGGTGGCAAATGCACCGGGGCTTGCCTTATGTTACTGGTGAATCAGGCTCTGCTTCGCAGATATCAAAATAAAAACAGTTTCCTGCCTGATGTTCCTCAGGTGGTGGTGGTGAAGTCCTCGCTTCTTCAACTTCTATTTCCTCCTCGTTTTCTAGATATAGCCATATATAATCATGAATGCTCATGTAATGCTCATGAAGATGCAAAGATAATAAAAGTTTATTATCTAATGTCTTGAATACAACTTTCCTTCATGGATCTCCGAGAAACTAGGGTTTTCGGAGTCTATAGTGAAGTTCATAAGGCAGGGGACTAGGGTTTTGGGTTCTAAGTATCAAACATGGTCCAAATCATACCAAATTTTACCCAAGGCTTCTAAATATTATTTAAAGTTTACCTAAAAAGTTTGGTGAATTTTGGAATTATTAATTATTCCCTAAAAATCCAGAAGTATGGATTTTGGCTATTTTAAATGCTCTATAATTTCCTATTTGGACTAAAAATCATGAAACTATTTTTACTAAATACTATGGAAATTAGGAGTCTAGCAAAATTGGTTTGGTATTTTTAGCATTTTTCTGCAATTTTCTAGAATTTCTTTAGTCCTGATAGAAAAAGAAAAAGAAAAAAGATTAACAGAACTGGGCCGAAACTGGCCCAAGTTAGCCCAGATCAAGCAAAACGCGCCCGCGCGCTCGCCGCCCACAGGGTGGTTTTGCACCGAAGTCCTTGCTGGTTTGAAATTCTAACAAGGAACCCGCGCACTATTCCTATGTCTCACTGACCTTTACAAAAACCTCCATGTGTTTCTATTCCTTTACACTCTGAGGTCCACGACGCGGTCCTACGGGGAGCCGAGCTCCGGCGAGCCCATGCCAGCCAAATCCCGCAATGGCTGGTGCTCTTCTTTGGTTTAAATCTAATTCAAGTTCTAATGAGTGTTTCCCCCCAAGTAATTTCACCAATGGCGCACTAACATGCCCTGCCCACGGTGATAGCGGGCACTACAGGCAACCAAGCATGTTCCTGTTGATCTATGGGGTCCTAGTCCAATTGGCCGGGTCAGGGAGCATCAGGAGGATCCATGGATGTTGAAACAAGATAGCAGGGAGCATGAACAGACCTGAGATCTGCTAACCACGGTGAGGTCTCTTTCACGGTGGCGGAAACACAGATTGGGGGAAATGAGCGATTCACGGTATTTGGTGGACAATTGAAGACAAGCGTTGGTGCTATGGATGGGTGATTACCCTACGGAGCTCACGGCGTGCTCAATTTATAGTAGGCATGAGCGGTGGCTGGGGAATTGGACGAAGATGCACGGCGGTCGGAGAAATAGGAAGTCACTAGCGCATGTGATTGTTGTCTATTACCGTGGCAAGCTCTCCGGCGATCACCGGATACGCTTAACACGACTAACTGTGACATGGTAAGATGCTCGGGCATGTGGCGCATGGTCGGTAAATGGCTAATGCCGGCGAGGACCAATCCGGCCGACTGCAATGCGAGCGGGTGCGGTGAACTCCCCGTCAATCGGGTCTGAGTTTATCCTCGCCAGGATCTTTCACCTAGGAGCGTTATCCGACACTTGCGAGCACGAATCATAATGGCGATGTGAATCCAACCGCGGAGATCGCCGGCGGTGACATTCAGTGCACAGGGGATATTTTCAGGGTACTGTACTATGGGACAGTTCTTCAATCAACCTGACAGCCCAACTTGCAAGGTCTGGATCTTATTTTTTTCATGTAGCGACTCCCTAATCCATCTTTAAGAAAGTTGTTGCTCTACTATCTAGTTTCAATGTTACAATAGCAGTTACTCCCAAATTCTTACTGAATCATGCTCGAATTACAGCTCAAAGATGGCTCAATCACACTGTCAGTCTGGATTCAGACTTAAGACAGTCTGATAGCCCATCTTTGGGTCCAATTTTCTCAAAACTTTTCATAGTACCAGGGGTTGATCTCTATAGCAAAATTGTTCCCCTTTTATAGCTCTACAAACTTGATATGGTGACCTAGGGCAAAATATTCATAATTTGGAAGATATAGGGCCCCAAAGTTGAGCCAAATGTACTGAAAAACAGACTTAACTCCATAGGGTTCAAATAGGGCTTTTTGCGAATAAGTCCAATTCACATCTTTTGACTTGGGAATCCCCTATTATGTGAACCATATGACTTAAGGTACCCTAATGCCTTGGTTTTTGCACTTTAGTCCAAAAGTGCACTAGTTTTGCACTTAGCCCCCTAGGGTTTTAGTCTAGGGCTTTCCAGGGTTCTATTTAGGGTTTTTGATACTTCTGGGGTTTGGATGCTACTTAAGTTCATCCATGGTGATATTTTATGATTATTTCTACTAAGTTTTGAAGTTTTCTCTTAGTTAAGCTTTGTTTACTCTTTTAAGCCCAATCTAGGGTTAAGCACTGTACCCTAGGGTTTCACTTATAACATGTCACATCAATACAACTTGTTTGAACTTTTTGCCTAGCGAATGCATTCTAGGTGTGACAAACACATGATATGCCAATTCTTATGATGTTATGCTCAAGTTTTAGTGTTAGTAACACCAGGGGTGTTACATCCTTGCCCCCATAAAAGAATCTCGTCCTGAGATTAAAAGTCCTAGGGCAAGTAATGGAAAAGGAAATGCTTCACATTTTTATTTCCTCATTTCTTGTACAAGGCAGGGGTGGTATGGGGTTTCATTCCTCTATTACAATAAATGTATCCATCTTACAAGTTACACAAAGCTAAAAAGCCTGGGAAATTTTTGTCTAAAAAGTCTTGAGTTTCCCAAGTAGCTTCATCTTTCGTGTGTTGGTTCCATTGTATCTTGTAAAACTTGAGAGCTCTCCTTCCGGGTAATTCTATCTTTTTGATCCAAGACTCAAATAGGATGTTGGAAATATGTCAAGTCTGGTTCTAAGGCAACATCTGTTACTTCAACAGTTCGATCTGGAACCCGAACACACTTCTTCAATTGAGACACATGGAACACATTATGCACAGCAGACAATGTTTCGGGTAACTGAAGTCGGTATGCCACTGGTCCACATTGTTCAAGAACAGGGAAAGGACCAATGTACCGGGGTGCAAGCTTCCCTTTTACCCCAAAACGTGATACGCCTTTTATTGGTGAGACTTTCAGATAGACATAATCTCCAACTAGAAAGTACAAGGGTATCCGTCGTTTGTCTGTGTAACTCTTCTGTCAGGCTTGGGCTTTCTTCAAATTATGAATTATTCGTTGAACTTCCTCTTCTGTTTCCTTTACCATATCAGGCCTGAAAATTCTTCTTTCACTCGGTTCAGACCAGTTTAACGGAGTACCGCACCGGCGCCCATATAAAGCTTCGAAGGGTGCCATCTTAATGCTTTCTTGATAGCTATTATTATATGAGAACTCCGCTAATGGTAAACAATCATCCCATTTCTGTGGGAATTCCAGAACACATGCTCGCAACATATCTTCAAGTATTTGATTTACTCTTTCTGTTTGCCCACTAGTTTGAGGATGATAGGCCAAACTATGGAGCAATTTAGTACCCAAGGATTTGTGAAGTTCTTCCCAGAATTTGGATACAAATTGAGGTCCACGATCCAACACTATTGTCTTTGGAACACCGTGCAAACTGAGGATGCGAGCAATATACAGTTTCGCATATGTGATTACTGGATACTTTACTTTGACTGGGAGAAAATGGGCGATCTTCATAAGTCGATCAATGATAACCCAAATAGAGTCAAAGCCTTTTGCGGTTCTGGGCAGTCCCACAATAAAGTCCATGCTTATATCTTCCCATTTCCATGTAGGGATAGGTAAAGATTGTAATGGACCAACAGCTTTCATGTGTATGGCCTTAACACGTCTACAAGTGTCACATCTTGCCACATAACGTGCAATTTCAATCTTCATCTTCGTCCACCAATAATGCTGTTTTAGATCATGATACATCTTAGTGCTTTCGGGATGAATAGAATAGCGACTAAGATGGGCTTCATCTAAAATTTGCTGGCGGATCTCTTCATTTTTAGGCACAACTATGTGGTTGTTAAACCATACAACACCTTGATCATCTCTTTTGAAACAGTTGGCCTTTCCGGCTTCTATTTTCTCATGAATGTGTTTCATACCCACATCATTTCTTTGTGCGTCAATTATTGTTTGCAGGAGGACTTTCTCAAGCTTTAAGTGATTTGAAGTCCCCTGTTGAATCATTCCCAGGTTCAATTTCTCCATCTCTTGGCATAACGTAATGTCAGAAGTCTTCATCGTCAGACAATGGCAGGAAGCCTTGCGAGTTAACGCATCTGCCACTACATTAGCCTTGCCTGGGTGATAATGAATCTCTAGTTCATAATGCTTAATAAGTTCAAGCCATCTTCTCTGCCTCATATTTAGCTCTGACTGAGTGAAGATGTACTTCAAGCTTTTATGATCTATATAGATGTGACAGATATTCCCCAGCAAATAATGACGCCATATTTTTAGGGCATGAACCACAACAGCTAATTCCAGGTCATGAGTTGGATAATGCTCTTCATGCCAGCGCAACTGCCTTGAAGCGTAGGCTATTACTCGGCCCTCTTGCATTAGAACATAGCTTAGACCACTGCCTGATGCGTCACAATACACATCAAAGGGTTTTTCAATGTCCGGTTGAGCCAATACCGGAGCAGTGGTCAATAATATTTTCAGCTGCTCAAAGGCTTCATTACATTTTGAAGACCAATTGAATTTAGTATCATTCTTCAATAAACTTGTGATTGGTTTCACAAGTTTGGAAAAATCTGGAATGAATCGATGGTAATAACCAGCCAGTCCAAGGAAACTTCGGACTTGATGCACCGTTGTCGGTGGTTTCCACTCCAAAATATCCTTGACTTTGCTGGGATCTACCGCAATCCCCTTGGCAGATAGTACATGTCCCAGAAATTGGATCTTCTCTAGCCAGAACGCGCACTTACTGAACTTAGCATATAATTGGTGCTCCCTTAAGCGCGTTAATACGATCCGCAAATGTCGAGCATGCTCCTCTTCATCCTTAGAATATATCAAGATATCATCGATGAATACCACCATGAATTTATCCAACTCGGGCATGAATACCGAGTTCATAAGATATGTGAAGTGGGCAGGAGCATTTGTTAGTTCAAAAGACATAACCAGATATTCAAATAATGCATACCGCGTAGTGAATGCGGTCTTAGGTATATCTTCGGGCCGAATACGGATCTGATGATAGCCTGATCTGAGGTCAATCTTAGAGCAGACCCTCGCTCCAGTCAGTTGATCAAACAAAATATCAATCCGGGGAAGAGGGTACTTATTCTTGATGGTAACCTCATTAAGGGGTCTATAATCCACGCACATCTAAAGTGTGTGATCCTTCTTCTTAACAAAGATGGCTGGACAACCCCATGACGATGAGCTTGGCTAGATGAATCCCTTTTCTAGTAGATCTTGTAATTGGGTCTTGAGTTCTCCCAACTCGTTCGGAGGCATTCGGTACGATCTTCTAGAAATAGGAGTCGTACCGGGCTTCAACTCAATCACAAATTCAACATCTCTCTCGGGAGGCAATCCAGGCAAATCTTCTGGAAAGACGTCCGGGAATTCACATACTACCAGAATATCTTGGATCTCCGGTATGATGGCATCATATACTCTGCCAAATGGTTTAGCTGGAATAGTTATGGGGATGGACAAGAGAGCCTCTTCTTAGCCATAACTCAACCTGATGGTTCTCAAATCAGTGTTGAGAATAGCTTTATGTTGGGCTAACCAATTCATGCCCAAAATTACATCTATATCTTGGCCTTTCAAAACAATCATATTAGTAGGAATGTCCCGTTTAGCCAATGTTACGGGCACTTGGAAAGCCACTTCTTTAGTGAATATTTGCCCTCCGGGCGAATGAATAGTAAACCCTTCCTTTGATTCAGTATATGGAATGCAATGTTTCTCCAAAACTTTTTTCTTATGAAAGTATGCGAAGCACCAGAATCAAAGAGAATAACTGCAGGGTGATTGGCCACTAGAAACATACCCATCATAATCGGTTCGCCTTCCGGTGTTGTGGCCACTTGTGTATAATAAATCCGCCCAGTTTTCTTCATATTTCTGACTGTGGTATTGTTCGCTGCATTTCCCTTGCCTTGAGCGGAACTCCCCGAACTCTGTTGATTATTTGATATGTTCTTGTTTGGATATGGACAGTCCTTGATAAAATGACCAAACTTTCCACAATTAAAGCAGCCTATTGAAGAGCTTGGGAGGGCAGGGAAACGAGTACCAGGGGCACCCGACTAAGTGGTTGAGGTAGGGGTAGTGGCGTGGTGGATAAAGACTGGTTGCTTGAAAGGGTAGGAGGGTGGACGTGGTGAAGAGCGATTCGGATTAAAAGGTCGGATTACCAACCTTTGTCTTTTCTCAGACCCCTGATTGGGCCAGTCGCCTCCATAGCCCTTTGATTTTCCTAGGCCTGCATATTTGGCTTCGACTGACAGTGTCGTGCTGATAGCCCGACTGTAAGTGAGGTCGAGGTAGGTGGCCATTTTCCGCTGCAACCGGTCACTAAGGCCCCTCATAAAACAATTTTTCTTCTTCAGGTCAGTGTTGACCTGATCGATGGCATACTGGGAAAAGTGGTTGAACTTATTGTGATACTGGGTGACAGTATCCCCACCTTGTTTAAGCTTCATAAACTCCTCCTGTTTCATATGGAGCACTCCTTCAGGAATATAGTGCTCCCAGAAAGCCAGCTTGAATTCGTCCCAGGTAATTTGATGGCTAGCTGGTTGGATCGCCACATAATTTCCCCACCAGGTACTGGCAGGGCCTCGCAACTGCTGTGCCGCAAACAAGGGCTTTTGGGTCTCCGTGCATCGGAGAAGCCCGAACTTTTGCTCGATAACATGGATCCACTCATCCACTTCAAGAGGATCTTTAGCCTTGATAAATAATGGGGGACGTGACTCTGAGAAGTCCAAATATGAAGTTTCGCGGGGTCCTTGCGGATAGGCTCGCCTGCCTTGCTGTTGCATTTGTTGTCCCGCCATTTCCCGCAGAAAGCGGGTGTTGTCGGCTGTAGCATTAACTAAGGCAGTGATGGCCTCAGCTAATGTTGGAGGTACTGGGGGCGGGTTAGGAGTCGCTTCCGTCCCATGGGAGGTTCCTGCACTATCCTGCGCACGAGTCTTGGACGGCATCTGAGGCAAAGAGATTTGGAGAATATAATATGACAAAGTAAAATGATCCATTTTACATTACTAAAAAGAGTAATGATACAGACTCAAATTTACAACAGGATTACATTACTTATTATACATTAACACTATGTCTATACTACACTACTCTAACTTCTTATCACTTTTGGTAGCTTCACTGTCGGGCGTAGGAGACCATTCATCAACCAGCTTCATAGAGGGAGGAGGCCTGAAAAGGTCCAGTTCACCACCAAGTGCTTCTCCCGCTACTCTAGAAGGTCCGGCTCCCATTCCGACAGGATCCGTAGGTATGTTAGGGTGCAGTTGTGAATACAACACATGAACCTCCTCATGTAGTGTATTACAATACACTTGCAATTGGTCCACGGCTGCGCTAAGCTCCTCCACGCGGGCTCGAGCTTTGGCTTCCTTGGCCCAAGCAAGTGAACGTGAGTTAACAGCCCAATCGAGCGCTAAATCACATTCAGCAAATTGGTCTTGCAAGTGTCGGATGTCAGTTCTTAACTCGTTTATTCGCTGACCATCCTCAACCCATACTTCGTTCCTGTGACGAAGCTCCGATCGAAGTTGCTCTACTTGAGCTTCCAGATCTCTGATAGGATCATTGCTACCACTACTACTGTCTTCATGCCTTGGAGCTAGTTGATGGCGAGGCACGCCAATTGGTCTGGTAGACTTGCGCGTAGTTTTCCTTAAGCACAGCAGCATATCTCCATGAGGGGAAAAATCTTATTAACATAGTTCTTAGTATGATGCATGCATAATTACAGAATCAACCTTAGTTGATTCATAATCCTTCTATACATCACACTCTACCATCTGGTCTTTAAGTAGAGAAGGTAGTTAGATAAGAAGGAAAAAATTTTCTAGATAAGTCTTTGAAAATTCTTTTTGAAAATGCCTCATAACATCTGCAGAGATGGGCTTCCCTCCGATACTAGCTATGGCGGAACCTCCCAAGTCATTAGGCCCACCTACAGTTGTCCTTGTCCAACAGACCTCAGACAACCCTGCAGGTGCACCTGATCACTTGACAAGTTCGGTATCTGAATTCCTTACCTTTCCCAAGAGCATTTCACCCGTCACGCAGACATTACAATACATCGGAGGTACGAAAAATGCGGAAGCAGTTACAATAATTTATTTTATTAAAAGTAAGGAACAGTATTATTACAGACCAGAGTTAAAAAATATAGGAGTGCAGCAGTACTATTATTACATCACTGGGAGGCAAAAACCCCTCTCGATAAGTATTAAACAAAAGTTTTTAATGGAGGACCCTTCCTCCCGAAGCTTCATTCCTGACTTTCTTCTTTGGGCACCACCTTTGAACAAAAGCAGCAAAAGTTTGCTGCTTCCTCACCTAAAACAACATGGGACAAAGCCTTGAGTACGAAGTGTACTTTCGCAAGACTTACCCGTCAAAGTAAAAGACTATCAAGGATATGCTGGCCTTTGGAAATCAAGGTATGGCTTATCAATAATCAAAGACGCTGTTTGCAGAAATGCTTACTAACAGTGGATCCTTAAAAATCAAGTTTTACTTGTCAGGTTAAGTGAAGTTACCTGTAGCTAGAGTTATTTCTACCCTAGTTCAATCACTTGACCTATACTAGCCAATTTCTTATCAACCCTTCATCTTCACTGGATTGCTACGTGTAGGGCAGCGACCAAGTCTTCATATCCACGAAGTTATGGCGATCCGAATCGATTATACTTAGCTGAGGATCTTCGATCACACGACATATGTAGCACTTAACCCTTGCATATGTCAACTCGCCACCGGGGTTCTTAGGACCAGATCAGGTTCACGCCAACCGAGAGCACAGATACACCACCGTCCAGCCTATTGCCACGGAGGGTACACGCTACTCTCGCCATCTCTCCAATCCCATTGCGTGTTATCTTACTTTGGTATTAGTCTGCCCGAGGCAAAGCTTACCCATGACGAGGCATGTGACCAGTTAAAGGGTCTTCGATCATCAAGCCTACATCGACACAGTCCTTAATCGACTCAGACGGAGACACTGCACCGAGACTCTCTTTCTCGTGCAAGTCACCCGCCCGGTCTCAGCTTTATCATTTCAGACCCAAAGTTTGGTACCTGGCAGAGGTACATCTTTTCCGATGTTGAACCCATCATGGCCATGATGGACCCACCATCAAGTTTTATTTTTGAAAACATCCCACCCACTTTGAAGCATCATCTTTTGTGAAAACAAAACATTTTGTTTTTTAGAGCAAAGCTAAGCATAATAAAAACCTTTTTGTAAGTCCGGGTTTAAGGTAATCAATTCTAAGGAAGGAAATGCAGCAATTGGTTTAGCACACAACTCCTATTACTTAATGCATCAAGCAAGTGAGAAAGATTTCAAAATAACAAGGAGGTGGCAAATGCGCCGGGGCTTGCCTTGTGTTACTGGTGAATCAGGCTCTACTTCGCAGATATCAAAATAAAAACAGTTTCCTGCCTGATGTTCCTCAGGTGGTGGTGGTGAAGTCCTCGCTTCTTCAACTTCTATTTCCTCCTCGTTTTCTAGATATAGCCATATATAATCATGAATGCTCATGTAATGCTCATGAAGATGCAAAGATAATAAAAGTTTATTATCTAATGTCTTGAATACAACTTTCCTTCACGGATCTCTGAGAAACTAGGGTTTTCGGAGTCTATAGTGAAGTTCATAAGGCAGGGGGACTAGGGTTTTGGGTTCTAAGTATCAAACATGGTCCAAATCATACCAAATTTTACCCAAGGCTTCTAAATATTATTTAAAGTTTACCTAAAAAGTTTGGTGAATTTTGGAATTATTAATTATTCCCTAAAAATCCAGAAGTATGGATTTTGGCTATTTTAAATGCTCTATAATTTCCTATTTGGACTAAAAATCATGAAACTATTTTTACTAAATACTATGGAAAATTAGGAGTCTAGCAAAATTGGTTTGGTATTTTTAGCATTTTTCTGCAATTTTCTAGAATTTCTTTAGTCCTGATAGAAAAAGAAAAAGAAAAAAGATTAACAGAACTGGGCCGAAACTGGCCCAAGTTGGCCCAGATCAAGCAAAACGCGCCCCACGCTCGCGCCCACAGGGTGGTTTTGCACCGAAGTCCTTGCTGGTTTGAAATTCTAACAAGGAACTCGCGCACTATTCCTATGTCTCACTGACCTTCACAAAAACCTCCCTGTGTTTCTATTCCTTTACACTCTGAGGTCCACGACGCGGTCCGGCGGGGAGCTGAGCTCCGGCGAGCCCAAGCCGGCCAGATCCCGCAGCGGCTGGTGCTCTTCTTCGGTTTAAATCTAATTCAAGTTCTAATGAGTGTTTCCCCCCAAGTAATTTCACCAATGGCGCACTAACATGCCTTGCCCACGGTGATAGCGGGCACTACAGGCAACCAAGCGCGTTCCCATTGATCTATGGGATCCTAGTCCAATTGGCCAGGTCGAGGAGCATCAGGAGGTTCCACGGATGTTGAAACAAGATAGCAGGGAGCATGAACAGACCTGAGATCTGCTGACCACGGTGAGGTCTCTTTCGCGGTGGTGGAAACACAGATTGGGGGAAATGAGCGATTCGCAGTCTTTGGTGGACAATTGAAGAAAAGCGTTGGTGCTATGGATGGGTGATTACCCTACGGAGCTCACGGCGTGGTCAATTTATAGTAGGCATGAGTGGTGGCCGGGGAATTGGACGAAGACGCGTGGTGGTCGAAGAAATAGTGAAGCGCCCCAATCCTCTGGTACTCAAATGTGATACAATTACTAGTCCCAGGAGGCTAGTAAACATATTTATACAACAGATGATTCCAGATCTACTTAAATGAGACAAACCTATAAAGGTGGCGATCAACTTTAAGAGTTGGTCCACAACTCGGGACATATAATCAGAGTGGGGCTGAAGCAGCCCGATATACGCAGCGAAGCAAATCAGCGGTCCAACAGCCACAAGCAAGGTTGGGAACAGGCGTAACTCTTACCCGATCAGTGATCACCTTCTCTGAAAAACAACAAATAAGCAAGGGTGAGTACTTACGTACTTAGCAGCCCACCTTCACCCACGGAATGGGGAAATCAGATATAATGCATGGAATATGTGGAGCTCAGGATATTTTGCAGAAACAGCAATATTTGATGCAGGGTTGTTTTGTAAAACATTTTATATTTTTCAAAGTGCATCCTCTCCCAAAGGAGCAGGAAATTTTTCAATATTAGAACAAAATCCCCTGGACTAAACCATCCAGGTATCTGAAGCGCCCCAATCCTCTGGGACTCAAATGTGATACAATTACTAGTCCCAGGAGGCTAGTAAACACATTTATACATCAGATGATTTCAGATCTGCTTAAACGAGACAAACCTATAAAGGTGGCAAACAACTTTAAGAGTTGGTCCACAACTCGGGACATATCATCAGAGTGGGGCTGAAGCAGCCCGATATACGCAGCGAAGCAAATCAGCGGTCCAACAGCCACAGGCAAGGTTGGGAACAGTCGTAACTCTTACCCGATCTCCTTTTTCTGAAAAACAACAAATAAGCAAGGGTGAGTACAAACGTACTCAGCAGCCCACCTTCACCCGCGGAATGGGGAAATCAGATATAATGCATGGAATGTGTAGAGCTCAGGATATTTGCAGAAACAGCAATATTTTATGCAGGGTTGTTTTGAAACACATTTTGTATTTTGCAAAGCGCATCCTCTCCAAAAGGAGCAGGAAGTTTTTCAGTATTATAACAAAATCCCCTGGACTAAACCATCCAGGTATCTCAGCAGTTTCCCACTGGTTTTCATTTTCAAAAACAGCTACTGGACTTCCCGTCCACCATAGCTCACGGCTCAACCGCCGAACCTTTTAAAAACCACTTTTCTCAAACGCACCCTTTTTTTGAAAACAAAACATTAATTGCCATACCATACCAGACTCATCCATTCCTGTGGACACAGACTATTCGAATAGGTTTGAACTCTGTGCAGAGGGGTACACTTTACCCACTAGTTCGGCTCTGCGATCTTATAGCTAGTGAGACCCGAATCCCAATCTCTTTCTTTCCTCGCACGTCCTAACCTTAACGGTTATACCGGAAGGAGTCAGGCCACCGCCATGTCCAAACCGGACAAAACATTCCCCCTCCTTATCCTCCCGGTGCTCCCCAGCCTTCATAACCCTGGGGTTGGACCGTACGAGTTCAGATTGAGTGACTGCCCACACAGTCTCGAGTGGTTGTACTTATCATGAGTACAGGTAGTGAAATATGACAAACCGGTCCTTATACGAGGGGACAATCCTTCTGCTCACACCTAAACCAGCTGAGCCATCACCTTAGGCCCTCCCCTAAACCAGGGAGTCCCTGGTTATCCCACTCACAAGGTGATAAGGGTGAAAACCCTTCATCATACACATTTTGAAAATCATTTTCTTTTGAAAACTCACACCCTTTCTCAAATCATTTGTAATAAATATATCAGGGATTGATTGCGACAAGCGGCTGGGTGGCCATAATAACTTGTCTCAAAATCATATCATGCATAAAATAATAGGCTGAGGGTTGTGGTTGAAAAATCATAGGTAATTTATGCATCAAAGGGATCCAGTGAGCTTGTTGTGCTTATCCGGCGAAGGGGGAAGAAGAGCTCGCGGAACTGGCTTCTGGCTCCTGGCGTAGACTTGTAGATCTGGCCTCCACGAGACAGTACGAACGCTCCGATAACTATGCAACATGAACAAGCAAACATACAAACAAGCAAGTATACCAACAAATATTTAGTATAGTGGTCAAAATAGAGATATATGGATGGGTAGAGTCTTGAGTAGAATCTGTGTCATGTGGTGTTGAGATACTACTAGTGGTGGAGCGGAGGTGCTTACCAGGAGGGTGGACTGAAGGCGAAGCGACACTACGCGTGTAGCCGGCAGAGCAGAGTAACTGAGTGGGTGGGGTGTTTGCCTTGGCTAAGGGTGTTGGATGTGTAGAGAGGGAGAGGGTAGCTGGGTGTATTTATAGCTGGGTGTATTTATAGCTGGGTGTATGTGGTGTAGCACAGTGAAGTTCACTGTGAGTGAGAATAGTGACGAATGAATCGTTTGACTTAGCATGAACAGGAGAGTTATAGGCAGAATATGGGACAAGAGTATTTTTGGAGTTTTCTGGAACATGAACCATGCTTAAGGGATGGAATGGTTGGATAGGGAATAATTCGATAAGAATTTAGAAGCAAGAATTATTGGAATCAGAGTTTGGAAGCCTGGTTCGAAGGAATCTCAAAGTCAAGCATGCTCAACTTGGAGAAACCTGGGATGGGTGACCAGATGGGAAGTTCCTACAGGAAGGAAAATCACAGTCACCGGAGTTCGTATGACTGGAACATGGGTCTGGCTGGTCTTAGGTGGACTGGACAGCATGATGGATGAGTAGTTGAAATTTAGGATAACTAAATGACCGATGAATAGTAATGGTGAATAGTAATGGTGAATAGTAACGGTAAAAAGTAACGGTAAAAAGTAACGGTAAATAGTAACGGTAAAAAGTAACGGTAAATAGTAACGGTAAATAGTAACGGTAAAAAGTAACGGTAAATAGTAACGGTAAATAGTAACGGTAAAAAGTAATTGTAAATAGTAACGGTAAAAAGTAACGGTAAATAGTAATGGTAAATAGTAACGGTAAAAAGTAACGGTAAATAGTAACGGTAAATAGCAACGGTAAAAAGTAACGGTAAAAAGTAACGATAAATAGTAACGGTAAAAAGTAACGGTAAATAGTAACGGTAAATAGTAACGATGAACGAACGATGAACGATGAATAGGAACTATGAACGAACGATGAACGATCGAATGATCGAACGAACGAACGATCAGAATTTTGGCAGCATAACGGCAGGAAAAGGATTATTTGGACGAACGAACGGACGAACGATCGAACGATCGGACGAACGGACGAACGAACCATGAACGATCGGACGAACGATCAAATGACCGGACGAACGAACGATCGGAATTTCGGCAGCATAATGGCAGGAAAAAGATTATTTGGACGAACGAACGGACGAACGATCGAACGATCGGGCGAACGGACGAATGAACCATGAACGATCGGACGAACGATCAAACGATCGGATGAACGAACGATCGGAATTTCGACAGCATAACGGCAGGAAAAAGATTATTTGGACGAACGAACGGACGAACGATCGGACGAACGGACGAACGAACCATGAACGATCGGATGAACGATCGAACGATCGGACGAACGAACGAACAAACTAAGAACAGGGGGATGAACGATCGAAGAACGATCGAATGATCCTTGTGCTAGTGTGTGCTTGTGTGGAACATGGAGTGGGTGTGTGTGGGGGGGAGAGAGTTGCCATGAAATGGCTTGGGGTGGGATAAGAGGAGGCCCTTGCCCCTCTATTTATAGCCATGGTGAGGGGATTAGGGGGAAGGATGAGAGGATTAGTGGGAGGATGAGAGGATTAGTGGAATATTAGCATGGATTTGTCTTATATGAGTGTAATTAGCTTGTAGAGCTCACCGTATGACACCGGAGGCATACGTATACGTATGAGCATGAGGAAAGTTATGAAGAAAATATTTGTAGGGACTTGAAAATGATTTCGGAAGGTATTTCTCAGGAAGAAAATACTTGGAGATATATTGGTGCAATATTTGGGCAGTATTTCTGAAAGAGTTTGAGGGTGATCACTGGGGAAATATTTGTAGGATATTTTGAGGAGGATTTTAGAGAGAATATAGACCACTATATTTTATTTGCTGATATCAACTCGTAAACAACATTTTGAAATGAAATTTGAAATTCATTTTGAATTTAGAGTGAGTTTGAGAAAATTTCAAGATTTGAATTTTTGGGATGCTACAAATCTACCCCACTTAAAAGGAATCTCGTCCTCGAGATTCGGCTTAGAAGGGTTATGGGTATAGCTTTACTTCAGCTACATATCTTCACTTTGCAGACTCTTCGAGGAGATGGAACTTCAACAAAATCTGGCCCTTGAGGAGCGTCCGGCTACTGATTGCAAACGCTGATTCTGGCTACTCAAAGATCATCTTCAGGCTTCTAGGTTTCGCTTGGCAGCTAGCTTATTGAAGAAGCATCGATGCCAACACGCAAACCTTTCTCTTGCGAACTTCCACATGGATTCCTTCCTTGATTGGTCTTCTGGTGCTTCATCAACAAAACATGGATGACCACTTCTTCATCCAGGAACTTATATGCTTCGATGATCTAGTCCTCCACAAGATTGCTACAGGCCTTCTTTTTCTCCATAGGAACCTTACTGGAACACTACCCCACTTAAAAAGAATGAGGGTAGAACTCTTGAATCTCGGGGATTTGAACTCCTTGAAGTACCACATAACAAGGGTGTTACGGGGCCTTCTTCTACTGCTGCTTGAGCAGACTGCGGAGAGATGACTGACATAGGGTTGATTCTAGGAGAACCTTCTTCTTATCTTCTCTTCGCTTCTCACTTTTCACTTTTCACTGCCTCTTTCTTTCTCTTTGCTCTTCCCACTGGAGGATTCTATCGATGAGTATTACCATCATACAGAGGAGGAAACCAAAGATGTTGAACCATATACAACAGTCTTCAACCCAAGAATTACCAAGCATTGTGATCTTAGGGGCAAGGGAGTGGAAAATGGAGTTGCTTGCGATTTGGCAGAGGGGATTTATCTGGAGTGTGCTTTGAGCGAGTTGGGAGTTGAGGGGGCTGGTGGGGGGATTTATAGGCGAGCGGGGGTGTCCGGTTGCGGAGTAGTGGTGATGGAGTAGGTGCTACGCGGCAGCGGGTGCGATGGAGGGGGGCCTGTTGCCGGCGACAATGGCGGCGGTGGGTGCGCTGCAAAGGGGTGTGGGGAGGTGGTAGTGCGCATGGAGGCGGGCACGCGTGCGGGGGGCACGGGTGGGTGGTGGGGTCGATGACCCTGATGTTTGTGGACTCTGGTTCCAAGAATCTTTGCCTCTCTGTATGGTAATAACTCCTTCTGTCCTCTTTTCCTGTTTACTTTGACTCAGGGGAATTGCTTTGATTCTCACGGTCGGTCCTTTTGACTGAGCGGCTAGATAGGTTTCTTCTGTAGCTTATTCCAGGCTTCAAGGGTAAGCTTCTCGGTATCTTCTTGGGTAAGGCACTTTTCCCTTGAGATGGGTTAAGATGAGAATGGAAGCATAAGGTGAGGATTAGCTCTAGTTTATTATCTATGTTTTTAGAGAAAACCTTTTAAGAAAAACAAAAAGAAAACACACAAGCTCAGCAATGATAAGCACAAACAAATCAAATGTTTTGAATAAGGGAAGAATAGAGTTTTTCCAAAGCACGAACTACTCAGATTCGGGGGCTAAGCATAACTACTATTGCTTGGCTCCTAAATTGAGAACTATGCTAAATGCAACTTATGAGCACTAACGTTAAAGCATCACATATGCACTCAAAAGAGGAGAAAACATCAAGCGAAATTCATTTTGAAATGCCCTAGGGGGGCACACAATTAGAGTTTTTCAAAACACGAGTCTACACGATTACGTCTCATACATGCAGGGCTCTAGCCAAAGTGAAGAAAACTTCACTACCCAATGCATATAGAGGATTGGGCATAACTAACTTTAGATCAGGCAGCTTCTCTTCTGGCAAGGCTTGCACACAACTTCAATCTGAGACATCTCCTGGATGGGTCAAGAGGGATCTGATGTTGATGACTTCTTCTGGCGGAGACTGAGATGGCAACACGGGGTCGAACTCTTCTTCAAGCGGGACTGGCTCTTGTAGCTCCTCAGAGGGCGGCGGTGCTGGCGGGGTGCTTGCAGCTTCTTCCTTGACTTCAAGGGATGGTGCTAGAATCTTCTTCACGGAGAAGGGCTCAAACAACTCTAGCGGGGGATCTTGAGAGGACTCGGGGTGCTCTTGCTTATTCATAGCCTGAGGGAAGACTAGAATTCCTTCCAAGACTATGGCTCCTTCCGGTAGTTCCCAAGTCTTCTTATCTCCTCTGATAGAGACCGGGTGACCTTCAATAATCTGGGGATCTTCAGCTCTCCTGGGTTGAACTGGATTGGATGGAGCGGGCTCTTGGATCCGCAGGGCTCTACGTTGGTTATGGGTTACCAAGTAGGCCTCCATCAGCTTCTGGATATGCTCATCCTTGGCTTGCTTCAGGGCTTCAATAGCAATGGCTTCACGACTTTCCAAGGCAGCTACACGGGCTTGAGCTGAGGTGAGATCCACATGGAGCTTACGGTTGAGCTTCTCTGCATCTTCTGCTTGGGCAATCATCTGACGGTGGTGCCGAGCCAAGAAATCATACTGTGCATCTAGGGTGAGCAGGTATGCAGTGAGGTACACGACTGTGGGGTCGTCCTCAAGCAGCTGCTGCCCTTCCAATGCACGCATCCTGGCCATCCAAACGGGACGGTCTCTCTGAAAGGGTGGAAAGAATCTGAGCGGGGAGTCGGCCACTTCTTCTTCATAAATCTGACATAGGGTCCTCAATGCCTTGCGAGCGACGACTTGGCAGGTGTCTTTGAATTTGTGCCCAACAGCAGTGACACTCCATTCCACATGGTGCAGACTGGATCCAATGTATACAGTCACGACACACTTCTCTCTGCCATGCTCGACGAATTCACGACCATCATACTCTGGCTAGCTTCGGATTCTGAGGTGAACTATGCATGCTCTCAGCAACTTGGGGAAACCATCTTCATTCTGGCACAGGCTGGTTTGGCAGTGGACCTCCATCTGACTTCTGAGAGAAGGAAAGGGGGAAGCATTTTTGAAATGAAGGGATGAGAGCAAGAATTTTTTTAAGAAAATAGTTTGGACTCAAAAACTTTTGGATCGGGCTAAGGGTTACGTCGTGCGGCCAACCTAACAGCTTTGATACCACCTGAAGCGCCCCAATCCTCTGGGACTCAAATGTGATACAATTACTAGTCCCAGGAGGCTAGTAAACACATTTATACATCAGATGATTTCAGATCTGCTTAAACGAGACAAACCTATAAAGGTGGCAAACAACTTTAAGAGTTGGTCCACAACTCGGGACATATCATCAGAGTGGGGCTGAAGCAGCCCGATATACGCAGCGAAGCAAATCAGCGGTCCAACAGCCACAGGCAAGGTTGGGAACAGTCGTAACTCTTACCCGATCTCCTTTTTCTGAAAAACAACAAATAAGCAAGGGTGAGTACAAACATACTCAGCAGCCCACCTTCACCCGCGGAATGGGGAAATCAGATATAATGCATGGAATGTGTAGAGCTCAGGATATTTGCAGAAACAACAATATTTTATGCAGGGTTGTTTTGAAACACATTTTGTATTTTGCAAAGCGCATCCTCTCCAAAAGGAGCAGGAAGTTTTTCAGTATTATAACAAAATCCCCTGGACTAAACCATCCAGGTATCTCAGCAGTTTCCCACTGGTTTTCATTTTCAAAAACAGCTACTGGACTTCCCGTCCACCATAGCTCACGGCTCAACCGCCGAACCTTTTAAAAACCACTTTTCTCAAACGCACCCTTTTTTGAAAACAAAACATTAATTGCCATACCATACCAGACTCATCCATTCCTGTGGACACAGACTATTCGAATAGGTTTGAACAATCGCAGAGGGGTACACTTTACCCACTAGTTCGGCTCTGCGATCTCATAGCTAGTGAGACCCGAATCCGAATCCCTTTCTTTCCTCGCACGTCCTAACCTTAACGGTTATACCGGAAGGAGTCAGGCCACCGCCATGTCCAAACCGGACAAAACATTCCCCCTCCTTATCCTCCCGGTGCTCCCCAGCCTTCATAACCCTGGGGTTGGTGTAACACCCATTCTTTAATTTGTTAGAAACAATATCAATAGAGAAACAATTTCCCCTTATGTGGGTTTGACCTTTATGCAGCATCACATGTGAACACCCTATGTGAAAAGAAAAACAAATAATTAATACCATAAAAGCCACAAAAATATGCATCATGCTGGAATTCTGTTTTGTGTGCATTTTGTGACAATATAGAATAATGTGAAATATACCCAAGTCCAAGGTAGAATTTAAGAATCAAAGGGAAATTCAAGAATTTAAAATAAGAGGAAGAAAGAGAGAAATGATATAAGAATATAAATGATATATCTCCAAATTTGAAACTTCTTTATGGCACCATGTAATCTAAGTACAAATCTGTCACAAGTTTGAATTCAAATTAGAATTTAAATTTGAATTGGTAAAATAATGGGGGAAATAGAAAATAAAACAAAAAAAAGTGAAAGAAGCTTTCCTGGGCTCTCTGGTGGCTATTCGGCCCACCAGGGGAAAACCCTCGCCCTGGCCCAACTTCCACGCGCGCGGGGACCCGTGGCTTCCACGTTCGCTGACGGGCGGGACCCAGACGTCTGTCTCACTGGCGCGCGCGCTCGGCTTCCTCGCTTACCTGTGGACCCGGGCTGTCAGCGATATCCGCACGATCCTCACCTCCGCAACAGCCATGGCCGCGATGTCCGCTAGCTCGTGGGATTCGTGGATCTGTTGGCCGCTAACTGCCCAACCTCACCCAGCCATAAAACCCTGGGTTCCCGAACCTTACGCGCCGCTCACGACCATGCCAAACCCTCGCCGCCACATACAGAGCTTAGGGAGAGCAAGGTCTGGGGTGGCGGAAGTGGGGAGACACGGGATTCTCGTTCTCGCCGCCGTCCAGTGCCGGTGATAGACCCAGGAACCCTCGTTGGGTTGTTGCGAGGGTGACCGGGGCACTTGCGGGTCGAATCGACGGCCGGGGCAACCGTAATTGCTCGTCGGAGCTTCGCTTGGGTGCCACGCCGCCCTGTACCGTGGGCGGGGACCTCGCCGCCGTGAACCAAGGTAAATTCTCACCCTAGTTCATTCGCCATGTGCTCGCGGGGGGTAGTAATAAGTTAATTTAGGCTTCTGGGCATTGGTTCGCCTGTAATTGCTCACCGGTGGGACAACGCCGCCGCGGATCCGCCTCGACCTGGGCATCATGTACACGCGTGCCCAACTTCGGTATGTCGCTAACCATATGGTTCACCGTGTTGTCCCCTTCCTGTTGAACTAGGCGGAGTAGGAATTCTATCCTTAGAACGTCGGGGGCGGTATTCCGGCGAACCCGCCGCCGTGAGGTGATCTGCGCGCCGAGAACCAACGCCGGAGGAGGATGACGAGCCCGTGGCCGTCGGATCCGTGGACGACGGTTCAGATTAGAGCAGAGCATACCGATTGGGTGGAAAAGCAGAGGAGCGTTTGATCGGGATCGTGCGGTCGAGGGTCGATCGACGCTGTTTTAAATCCAGAGCATTGATATCAAATCCTAGGGCTCTGGATGCATACCTCTTCATTTTCAAATCTGGGCTCTTGATCTTTGATCAAGCGGCCAGGGCGCATCCGGGATGCATAGCCTTGGTGTTTTTACAAAAGGACCCCGGGGTTGTACCTAATCAACCCACCGTCCTCACTTCCTATTCTCTGAGTCTCGGTAATATTACGCCAGAACCCCCTGCATTTTCCAGAAATTGAGGCCTAGTCCGGAGAAGATTAAAAATAGAGAAATAATATTAGAAATTCGTTTTTAACACAAAAACAAATCTAGAAATTGTAAAATGCATAGAAAATCCATTTTTAGTCCAAATCACTTCATTCCAGTTTCTAAAATTTTGTAATAATATTCTTTATCATTTAGTATCACTGTTTTGACATGAACTCAGTTAGAAAATTAATTTCTCATCTAATCCTATTTTAATCACATTAAACATTAGGAAATTCATAACTTGAATACTATAACTCCAAATTTTGTGATTCCAGTTCCGATGATTTCATTTTAATGTGTAGATTTTTACTGTATATTTTATTTACATGTTTGGTGTGATGTTAATTTTATCTATACCATGTTTGTATTGCTACGTTTAGCGCGAGGTTTCAAGTCACCTGAAGTTCACCCTGGTAACTGGAATCTCAAGTGCCAGGCAAGTTGTGCCCTTGATCACTTCTTTTACCCATTCATGTTCTTATTATTCATAATGATCTGCATAGGATAATTTTGCTGGGACCCAATAGGATGCCCTAGATTTTGACTATCTTTATACCTTGCTTCACCACTGGTTTTACTACTAAAGTTTTGGGTAGTACATGCTATTGCTTTATGTGGATTTGGGTATAGAGATATTCATCACTTATTGTTATACTATTTATTGTTATCTGTTTTATTATTCCTTGTTCATGTTAAGATCATTATGTTAATGGGAACATGGAGCGACCACCCGGGAAAACAGTGCTACCACAAGGGTTTAATGGGACGCCCTTGGCTGATTAACTAGGAAAGCTAGGGGAGGGCTACCTTACCCGAAAGGGGCAAGGGCAGTAGGGGAGTGGTCAGTGTAGGGAGGTCCCTGGTTGATTTTGCTGCGATGGCGGTCAGCCAGGAACCCTGCACTGGAGCTTCCTATAAACTGTAGCGGGTAGTCTGAAGCTAGTGGAACTTTGTAAAGGCCTCGTAGTGTTACCCTGCCTCGCCTCCTCGGTAGAGGTGTATGGGATTGGCCGTCTCTTGGCAGATGGGTAACACGACTTGTGGGTAAAGATGCGCAACCTCTGCAGAGTGTAAAACTAGTATACTAGCCGTGCTCACGGTCATGAGCGGCTCGGACCCTCACATGATTAATTATGGAACTTAAATTCAATTTGACATTTGCATCGCATTTGGGATTATTTTACTATTACTGTTCTTTATTATTATTAAGGTTTGGTATTTACTTACACTTAGTAATTGCTAATAAAATTTTGACCAACTTATAAAAGCAATGCTCTGCCTCAGCCTTTATTTCATTGATCAGCCTTACACTTCATGAACTCCCACCTTTGGTGAGTTCATGCCACATTATTCCCCACGACTTGTTGAGCTATGAACGTATGTGAGCTCACTCTTGCTGTCTCACACCCCCCCCCACAGGAGAAGAACAGGTGGTCGAAGAGGAGCCGCCTAATACTGAGGAGTTCGATCTGATCTAGGTGGCGTTTCTCAGTCGACATTGGCGCCGACGATCCTTAGTTCGTTTTATATTTATCTTTATTTTGTAATAAGACTTCCGCTATGTAATAAGTACTCTGATGTTTTATGACATTTATCTCTATACACTCTGTTATTATATATGTTGTCTTCTTGGCGCATGTATGAGATGCACCCGGCTTTGTTCCTTAAATCCGGGTGTTACAGAAGTGGCATCAGAGGAAATATTGACTGTAGGACGAAACCTAGATAGAAATGGACAAAACCCTTATCTACTTATCTTACTCTGATTCATTCCATACTTACCTTATCTTGATCCTGTCTCACCTTCTACTGTTCTACTCTGATCATTCTTACCTTTTCTACTCTTAGACAAGATGGATTTCAAACCTTGGAATCCCTATCCCTGTGACATTTCAAGAGATAGGAGGCCTAAGACAAAAAAAAAATCAAAACTATTTTCTCTATTTAAAAATGTTGGTTGATTGTTGTGATGATCAGTGCCTGATTTGCTTCTTTGATTGATTGAAATAGTATAGATGGGCATTTTAGCATGTACCACTATAAGGTATTGTATTAGCTTTAGTAGGTGACACACTAATCTACTTATCTAATAAATTCCCCGCAGTAACATGAGTTGTAATTACTGCCTTGTCTACTGCTCTCTCTTACCATATGTATCTAACTCAGATGGTCAATACCAGGAAAGGAAAGATTATCACGCAACAGCAAACAGAAATGAATCCTCCAAATCCTCCACCTGTTGAAACCGATCAAGTGATTGCAACCCAAGGGCTGGTAATACAACAATTGACAGACATGGTGACCGAAATGCAAAACCAGATAAGACAAGAACGCGAGGAAATACGTCAGGCCCGTCTGGAGATACATCAAGAAATAAGGCAATCACGGTTGGAGAGACAACGACAACAACCACCATCTTCACCACCACCAGCTCCACCAAGCTACATAAACATATATATAAATTGCTACTATTTGTAAGATCTACATGTTCCTTTAGTTAGTATTCGGTATGATACTATTTTAGGAGGAATAAAAAGGTCTATTTGACCCCATGTGTTGCTAATAAAATTATGCGTCATGCTGAGATTTTGGTTGGGCATATGTGTTCGACAATATGAGAAAACCCATGAGAGTAATTACACCTAAAGGGCCCGTTGTGGCGAATCAAATGACACGTAGATTGACATTGACCATTATGGGTAGAGAATTTGGAGTTACTGCTATAATATTGGAGCCAAGCAGTATAGATCTGATCCTTGGTATGTCACAGATAAGAAAGGTAAAGACAGTTTATACACTCTGCTAAAGGAACCGTAGGACTCACCAGTTCCAAAGGAAAAATATTTGAAGTTGGAATTGCAGTAACTACCACCATCAGACTAGCGATATTCTTAATAGATGAGAAGTTTGTTGGTGACAACATCCGAGTGGTTAAGGATTTTTCGGAATGTCTTTCTAGAAGAGTTACCAGGGATGCCACCAGATACGGAAGTTGAGTTTGTCATAGATCTCTTACGTGGAACTACTCCTATTTCTAAACGGACATATAGGATGTCTGTAGAAGAGTTAAAAGAACTCAAGAAGCACTTAACGGAGTTGCAAGAGGCTGAGTACATTCGTCCGAGTCTTCACCTTGGAGAGCACCAGTTTTGTTTGTACAGAAGAAAGATGGATTGCAAGGGATGTGCGTGGATTAAGGGTCCCTTAATGATGTCACTGTGAAGAACAAGTTTCTGTTACCCCGCATTAAGGATTTATTTAATCGGATGAGAGGAGCCAGGGTATTCCCGAAGATTGACCTCCGATCGGGATACCATCAGATGAAGATTGGACCATCAGATATTCCTAAGATGGCTTTCTCGACTCGATATGGATTATATGAGTTTACGGTTATGTCGTTTGGATTAACCAATGCACCAGCTTATTTCATGAATTTGATGAACAAAGTGTTTATGGAGTATTTGGACAGATTCGTCGTGGTGTTCATCGACGATATTCTGATCTATTCTAGGAATGAGAGTGATCATGAACAGCATCTAAGGTTGGTGCTACAAAAGTTGCGAGATAATCAACTCTACGCTAAGTGCAGCAAATGCGAGTTTTGGATTGACAAGGTGCCATTCCTTGGTCATATTATTTCTAATGGAGGAATAGCAGTGGATCCTGCTAAAGTGAAGGAGATAATGGAGTGGGGAGTACCCACTACAGTTACTGAGATTCGGAGTTTCTTGGGATTAGCAGGCTACTATCGGAGATTTATTGAAGGATTCTCTAAGATTGCCAAGCCTATGACATCGCTTTTGGAGAAAGGGAGAGAATTCAAGTGGGATGAGAAATGCCAAGAGAGCTTTGATCAATTGAAGGAGAGGTTGATTACGCCACCAGTATTGGTTATGCCAGATCTACAGAAGGGATTTGACATTTATTGTGATGCATGTGGCCAAGGACTTGGATGTGTGCTCATGCAAGAAGGTCATGTGATTGCCTATGCATCTCGTCAGTGGCGGAAACATGAATTGAACTACCCCACTCATGACTTGGAATTGGCTGCCGTTGTGCATGCACTTAAGATTTGGAGACACTACATCATGGGAACTAAGTGCCAAGTATACACGGATCATAAGAGCTTGAAGTATATATTCACTCAGAAGGATCTCAACCTTAGGCAACACCGTTGGTTGGAGCTTATTACGGATTATGATTTGGAGATTCACTATCACCCGGGCAAGGCAAATTTGGTTGCAGATGCCTTGAGTCGAAAGGAGCATGTTCATTCAGCTGTTGTTGCCCAGCTACCCGATGAGATTGTTGAGGATTTCAGGAGACTTAACCTGGGGATAGTTGCTCACACTAAAGGAGTTACTATTGAATTGGAACCTACCTTGGAGCAAGAGATCCGCAAAGGACAAATTGGTGATGCTAAGATACAAGAGATTAAGGATCTGATTACTGAAGATCGAGTTCCGGAATTTACGGAAGATGAGCAAGGTGCCATATGGTTCAAGGACAAGATATGTGTCCCCGAGATTGAAAGCCTTCGTGAGACTATTTTAAATGAAGCCCATGACTTGGATTATTCTATTCATCCTGGTAGTACCAAGATGTATCAGGATTTGAAGCGGAAGTATTGGTGGTATGGATTGAAGAGAGTTGTGGCTGCACATGTGGCTAGGTGCGATGTATGCCAAAGAGTTAAAGCTGAACACCAGAGGCCAGCCGGACTACTGCATCCACTGAAGATACCTGAGTAGAAATGGGAAGAAATTGGCATGGACTTCATTGTTGGATTGCCCCACACCTCGAAAGGATATGATGCTATATATGGGTTATTGTGGATAGACTGACCAAAGTGGCTCATTTCATTCCGGTCAAGACTACTTATAAGGTATCTCAATTGGTAGAGTTATATATAGCTCGGATTGTGTCTCTACATGGTATACCGAAGAAGATCATTTTGGATAGAGGATCACAGTTTACCTCCAGATTTTGGAAAAGTTTTCATGAGAATATGGATACAAAGTTGAATTTTAGTTGACCTACCATCCTCAGACTGATGGACAGACTGAAAGAGCTAATCAAGTATTGGAGGACATGTTGAGAGCTTGTGCCCTTCAGCATGGTAGTAGTTGGGACAAGAGTCTACCTTATGCTGAGTTCTCAGGCCAGTCTGAAGATGTCACTGTTCGAGGCTCTATATGGCAGGAAGCTCAGGACTCCTCTATATTGGAATCAGGCTAGAGAAGATAGTTCTTTGGGCCTGAACTAATTCAAGAAGCAGAAGAACAAGTCCGTATAATCCGAGAGGATTTGAGGGTAGCTCAGACCCGGAGAAAGAGCTACGCTGGTAATAGAAGAAAACCACTGGAGTTTAAGGAGGGTGATCATGTCTATTTGAAGGTGTCACCACTCCGGGGTATGAGAAGATTTAAAGTCAAAGGAAAGTTGTCCCCTCGCTTTATTGGACCCTTCTTAATCTTAAAACGAGTGGGAGAGGTTGCATATCAATTGGAGTTGCCGGATCATCTCGCGGATGTTCATGATGTCTTTCATGTGTCTCAGCTGAAGAAATGTCTCAGGGTACCTGAAGAGCAGTTGCCAATGGAGGACCTTAGTGTTCAAGATGATTTAACTTATACTGTGTACCCCATCAAGATTTTGGATACTTTGACTCGAGTTACGAGGAATAAGGTTATAAAGATGTGCAAAGTGCAATGAAGCCACCACGGTGAAGATGAAGCAACTTGGGAAAGAGAAAAAGAGCTTCGCATAGATTTTCCCCACCTTTTCCCTAGAACCTCTTAAATCTCGAGGACGAGATTATTTTTAAGGGGGGTAGGATTTGTAACACCCATTCTTTAATTTGTTAGAAACAATATCAATAGAGAAACAATTTCCCCTTATGTGGGTTTGACCTTTATGCAGCATCACATGTGAACACCCTATGTGAAAAGAAAAACAAATAATTAATACCATAAAAGCCACAAAAATATGCATCATGCTGGAATTCTGTTTTGTGTGCATTTTGTGACAATATAGAATAATGTGAAATATACCCAAGTCCAAGGTAGAATTTAAGAATCAAAGGGAAATTCAAGAATTTAAAATAAGAGGAAGAAAGAGAGAAATGATATAAGAATATAAATGATATATCTCCAAATTTGAAACTTCTTTATGGCACCATGTAATCTAAGTACAAATCTGTCACAAGTTTGAATTCAAATTAGAATTTAAATTTGAATTGGTAAAATAATGGGGGAAATAGAAAATAAAACAAAAAAAAGTGAAAGAAGCTTTCCTGGGCTCTATGGTGGCTATTCGGCCCACCAGGGGAAAACCCTCGCCCTGGCCCAACTTCCACGCGCGCGGGGACCCGTGGCTTCCACGTTCGCTGACGAGCGGGACCCAGACGTCTGTCTCACTGGCGCGCGCGCTCGGCTTCCTCGCTTACCTGTGGACCCGGGCTGTCAGCGATATCCGCACGATCCTCACCTCCGCAACAGCCATGGTCGCGATGTCCGCTAGCTCGCGGGATTCGTGGATCTGTTGGCCGCTAACTGCCCAACCTCACCCAGCCATAAAACCCTGGGTTCCCGAACCTTACGCGTCGCTCACGACCGTGCCAAACCCTCGCCGCCACATACAGAGCTTAGGGAGAGCAAGGTCTGGGGTGGCGGAAGTGGGGAGACACGGGATTCTCGTTCTCGCCGCCGTCCAGTGCCGGTGATAGACCCAGGAACCCTCGTTGGGTTGTTGCGAGGGTGACCGGGGCACTTGCGGGTCGAATCGACGGCCGGGGCAACCGTAATTGCTCGTCGGAGCTTCGCTTGGGTGCCACGCCGCCCTGTACCGTGGGCGGGGACCTCGCCGCCGTGAACCAAGGTAAATTCTCACCCTAGTTCATTCGCCATGTGCTCGCGGGGGGTAGTAATAAGTTAATTTAGGCTTCTGGGCATTGGTTCGCCTGTAATTGCTCACCGGTGGGACAACGCCGCCGCGGATCCGCCTCGACCTGGGCATCATGTACACACGCGCCCAACTTCGGTATGTCGCTAACCATATGGTTCACCGTGTTGTCCCCTTCCTGTTGAACTAGGCGGAGTAGGAATTCTATCCTTAGAACGTCGGGGGCGGTATTCCGGCGAACCCGCCGCCGTGAGGTGATCTGCGCGCCGAGAACCAACGCCGGAGGAGGATGACGAGCCCGTGGCCGTCGGATCCGTGGACGACGGTTCAGATTAGAGCAGAGCATACCGATTGGGTGGAAAAGCAGAGGAGCGTTTGATCGGGATCGTGCGGTCGAGGGTCGATCGACGCTGTTTTAAATCCAGAGCATTGATATCAAATCCTAGGGCTCTGGATGCATACCTCTTCATTTTCTAATCTGGGCTCTTGATCTTTGATCAAGCGGCCAGGGCGCATCCGGGATGCATAGCCTTGGTGTTTTTACAAAAGGACCCCGGGGTTGTACCTAATCAACCCGCCGTCCTCACTTCCTATTCTCTGAGTCTCGGTAATATTACGCCAGAACCCCCTGCATTTTCCAGAAATTGAGGCCTAGTCCGGAGAAGATTAAAAATAGAGAAATAATATTAGAAATTCGTTTTTAACACAAAAACAAATCTAGAAATTGTAAAATGCATAGAAAATCCATTTTTAGTCCAAATCACTTCATTCCAGTTTCTAAAATTTTGTAATAATATTCTTTATCATTTAGTATCACTGTTTTGACATGAACTCAGTTAGAAAATTAATTTCTCATCTAATCCTATTTTAATCACATTAAACATTAGGAAATTCATAACTTGAATACTATAACTCCAAATTTAGTGATTCCAGTTCCGATGATTTCATTTTAATGTGTAGATTTTTACTGTATATTTTATTTATATGTTTGGTGTGATGTTAATTTTATCTATACCATGTTTGTATTGCTACGTTTAGCGCGAGGTTTCAAGTCACCTGAAGTTCACCCTGGTAACTGGAATCTCAAGTGCCAGGCAAGTTGTGCCCTTGATCACTTCTTTTACCCATTCATGTTCTTATTATTCATAATGATCTGCATAGGATAATTTTGCTGGGACCCAATAGGATGCCCTAGATTTTGACTATCTTTATACCTTGCTTCACCACTGGTTTTACTACTAAAGTTTTGGGTAGTACATGCTATTGCTTTATGTGGATTTGGGTATAGAGATATTCATCACTTATTGTTATACTATTTATTGTTATCTGTTTTATTATTCCTTGTTCATATTAAGATCATTATGTTAATGGGAACATGGAGCGACCACCCGGGAAAACAGTGCTACCACAAGGGTTTAATGGGACGCCCTTGGCTGATTAACTAGGAAAGCTAGGGGAGGGCTACCTTACCCGAAAGGGGCAAGGGCAGTAGGGGAGTGGTCAGTGTAGGGAGGTCCCTGGTTGATTTTGCTGCGATGGCGGTCAGCCAGGAACCCTGCACTGGAGCTTCCTATAAACTGTAGCGGGTAGTCTGAAGCTAGTGGAACTTTGTAAAGGCCTCGTAGTGTTACCCTGCCTCGCCTCCTCGGTAGAGGTGTATGGGATTGGCCGTCTCTTGGCAGATGGGTAACACGACTTGTGGGTAAAGATGCGCAACCTCTGCAGAGTGTAAAACTAGTATACTAGTCGTGCTCACGGTCATGAGCGGCTCGGACCCTCACATGATTAATTATGGAACTTAAATTCAATTTGACATTTGCATCGCATTTGGGATTATTTTACTATTACTGTTCTTTATTATTATTAAGGTTTGGTATTTACTTACACTTAGTAATTGCTAATAAAATTTTGACCAACTTATAAAAGCAATGCTCTGCCTCAGCCTTTATTTCATTGATCAGCCTTACACTTCATGAACTCCCACCTTTGGTGAGTTCATGCCACATTATTCCCCACGACTTGTTGAGCTATGAACGTATGTGAGCTCACTCTTGCTGTCTCACACCCCCCCACAGGAGAAGAACAGGTGGTCGAAGAGGAGCCACCTAATACTGAGGAGTTCGATCTGATCTAGGTGGCGTTTCTCAGTCGACATTGGCGCCGACGATCCTTAGTTCGTTTTATATTTATCTTTATTTTGTAATAAGACTTCCGCTATGTAATAAGTACTCTGATGTTTTATGACATTTATCTCTATACACTCTGTTATTATATATGTTGTCTTCTTGGCGCATGTATGAGATGCACCCGGCTTTGTTCCTTAAATCCGGGTGTTACAGTTGGACCGTACGAGTTCAGATTGAGTGACTGCCCACACAGTCTCGAGTGGTTGTACTTATCATGAGTACAGGTAGTGAAAGATGACAAACCGGTCCTTATACGAGGGGACAATCCTTCTGCTCACACCTAAACCAGCTGAGCCATCACCTTAGGCCCTCCCCTAAACCAGGGAGTCCCTGATTATCCCACTCACAAGGTGATAAGGGTGAAAACCCTTCATCATACACATTTTGAAAATCATTTTCTTTTGAAAACTCACACCCTTTCTCAAATCATTTGTAATAAATATATCAGGGATTGATTGCGACAAGCGGCTGGGTGGCCATAATAACTTGTCTCAAAATCATATCATGCATAAAATAACAGGCTGAGGGTTGTGGTTGAAAAATCATAGGTAATTTATGCATCAAAGGGATCCAGTGAGCT
The DNA here is from genome assembly GCA_029449295.1 of Zea luxurians. Lineage (NCBI taxonomy): Eukaryota > Viridiplantae > Streptophyta > Magnoliopsida > Poales > Poaceae > Zea > Zea luxurians. Next base: position 27,494,309 of record JAOPSE010000015.1, read on the forward strand.
TGCTGTGCTTATCCGGCGAAGGGGGAAGAAGAGCTCGCGGAACTGGCTTCTGGCTCCTGGCGTAGACTTGTAGATCTGGCCTCCACGAGACAGTACGAACGCTCCGATAACTATGCAACATGAACAAGCAAACATACAAACAAGCAAGTATACCAACAAATATTTAGTATAGTGGTCAGAATAGAGATATATGGATGGGTAGAGTCTTGAGTAGAATATGTGTCATGTGGTGTTGAGATACTACTAGTGGTGGAGCGGAGGTGCTTACCAGGAGGGTGGACTGAAGGCGAAGCGACACTACGCGTGTAGCCGGCAGAGCAGAGTAACTGAGTGGGTGGGGTGTTTGCCTTGGCTAAGGGTGTTGGATGTGTAGAGAGGGAGAGGGTAGCTGGGTGTATTTATAGCTGGGTGTATTTATAGCTGGGTGTATGTGGTGTAGCACAGTGAAGTTCACTATGAGTGAGAATAGTGACGAATGAATCGTTTGACTTAGCATGAACAGGAGAGTTATAGGCAGAATATGTGACAAGAGTATTTTGGGAGTTTTCTGGAACATGAACCATGCTTAAGGGATGGAATGGTTGGATAGGGAATAATTCGATAAGAATTTAGAAGCAAGAATTATTGGAATCGGAGTTTGGAAGCCTGGTTCGAAGGAATCTCAAAGTCAAGCATGCTCAACTTGGAGAAACCTGGGATGGGTGACCAGATGGGAAGTTCCTACTGGAAGGAAAATCACAGTCACCGGAGTTCGTATGACTGGAACATGGGTCTGGCTGGTCTTAGGTGGACTGGACAGCATGATGGATGAGTAGTTGAAATTTAGGATAACTAAATGACCGATGAATAGTAATGGTGAATAGTAATGGTGAATAGTAACAGTAAAAAGTAACGGTAAAAAGTAACGGTAAATAGTAACGGTAAAAAGTAACGGTAAATAGTAACGGTAAATAGTAACGGTAAAAAGTAACTGTAAATAGTAACGGTAAATAGTAACGGTAAAAAGTAACGGTAAATAGTAACGGTAAATAGTAACGGTAAATAGTAACGGTAAATAGTAACGGTAAATAGTAACGGTAAAAAGTAACGGTAAACGGTAAAAAGTAACGGTAAAAAGTAACGATAAATAGTAACGGTAAAAAGTAACGGTAAATAGTAACGGTAAATAGTAACGATGAACGAACGATAAACGATGAATAGGAACTATGAACGAACGATGAACGATCGAATGATCGAACGAACGAACGATCGGAATTTTGGCAGCATAACGGCAGGAAACGGATTATTTGGACGAACGAACGGACGAACGATCGAACGATCGGACGAACGGACGAACGAACCATGAACGATCGGACGAACGATCAAATGATCGGACGAACGAACGATCGGAATTTCGGCAGCATAATGGCAGGAAAAAGATTATTTGGACGAACGAATGGACGAATGATCGAACGATCGGGCGAACGGACGAACGAACCATGAACGATCGGACGAACGATCAAACGATCGGACGAACGAACGATCGGAATTTCGGCAGCATAACGGCAGGAAAAAGATTATTTGGACGAACGAACGGACGAACGATCGGACGAACGGACGAACGAACCATGAACGATCGGATGAACGATCGAACGATCGGACGAACGAACAAACAAACTAAGAACAGGGGGATGAACGATCGAAGAACGATCGAATGATCCTTGTGCTAGTGTGTGCTTGTGTGGAACATGGAGTGGGTGTGTGTGGGGGGGGAGAGAGTTGCCATGAAATGGCTTGGGGTGGGATGAGAGGAGGCCCTTGCCCCTCTATTTATAGCCATGGTGAGGGGATTAGGGGGAAGGATGAGAGGATTAGTGGGAGGATGAGAGGATTAGTGGAAGATTAGCATGGATTTGTCTTATATGAGTGTAATTAGCTTGTAGAGCTCACCGTATGACACCGGAGGCATACGTATACGTATGAGCATGAGGAAAGTTATGAAGAAAATATTTGTAGGGACTTGAAAATGATTTCGGAAGGTATTTCTCAGGACGAAAATACTTGGAGATATATCGGTGCAATATTTGGGCAGTATTTCTGAAAGAGTTTGAGGGTGATCACTAGGGAAATATTTGTAGGATATTTTGAGGAGGATTTTAGAGAGAATATAGACCACTATATTTTATTTGCTGATATCAACTCGCAAACAACATTTTGAAATGAAATTTGAAATTCATTTTGAATTTAGAGTGAGTTTGAGAAAATTTCAAGATTTGAATTTTTGGGATGCTACAGTTTCTCAGCAGTTTCCCACTGGTTTTCATTTTCATAAACAGCTACTGGACTTCCCGTCCATCATAGCTCATGGCTCAACCGCCGGACCTTTTAAAAACCACTTTTCTCAAAAGCACCTTTTTTTTGAAAACAAAACACTAATTGCCATACCACACCAGACTCGTCCATTCCTGTGGACACAGACTATTCGAATAGGTTTGAACTCTACGTAGAGGTGTACACTTTACCCACTAGTCCGGCTCTACGATCTCATAGCTAGTGAGACCCGAATCCGAATCTCTTTCTTTCCTCGCACGTCCCTACCTTAACGGTTATACTGGAAGGAGTCAGGCCACCGCCATGCCTAAACCAGACAAAACATTCCCCCTCCTTATCCTCCCGGTGCTCCCTAGCCTTCATAACCCTAGGGTTGGACCGTACGAGTTCAGATTGAGTGACTACCCACACAGTCTCGAGTGGTTGTACTTATCATGAGTATAGGTAGTGAAGGATCACAAACTGGTCCTTATATGAGGGGACAATCCTTCTGCTCACACCTAAACCAGTTGAGCCATCACCTTAGGCCCTCCCCTAAACCATGGAGTCCCTGATCATCCCTACTCAAAGGTGATAAGGGTGAAAACCCTTCATCAAACACATTTTGAAAAGCATTTTCTTTTGAAAACTCACACATTTCCTCAAATCATTTGTAACAAATATATCAGGGATTGATTGCAGCAAGCGTCTGGGTGGCCATAATAACTTGTCTCAAAACCATATCATGCATAAAATAACAGGCTGAGGGTTGTGGTTGAAAAATCATAGGTAATTTATGCATCAAAGGGATCCAGTGAGCATGCCATGCTTATCTAGCGAAGGGGGAAGGGGAGCTCGCGGAACTGGCTTCTGGCTCCATCGCCTGGCGTAGACTTGCAGATCTAGCCTCCATGAGACGGCACGAACGCTCCTATAACTATGCAACATGAACAAGCAAACATACAAACCAGCAAGTATACCAACAAATATTTAGTATAGTGGTCAGAATAGCGATATATGGATGGGTAGAGTCCTGAGTAGAATCTGTGTCATGTGGTGTTGAGATACTACTAGTGGTGGAGCAGAGGTGCTTACCAGGAGGGTGGACTGGAGGCGAAGCGACACTATGTGTGTAGCCAGCGGAGCGGAGTATCTGAGTGGGTGGGGGTTTTCCTTGGCTGAGGGTGTTGAGTGTGTGGAGAGGGAGAGGGTAGCTGGGTGTATTTATAGCTGGGTGTATGTGGTGTAGCACAGTGAAGTTCACTGTTGGTGAGAATAGTGACGAATGAATCGTCTGACTTAGTATCAACAAGAGAGTTATAGGGAGAATATGGGACAAGAGTATTTTGGGAGTTTTCTGGAGTATGGACCATGCTTAAGGGATGACATGGTTGGATAGGGAATAGTTTGATAAGAATTTAGGAATAAGAATTATTGGAATCTGAGTTTGGAAGCCTGGTTCAAAGGAATCTCAAAGTTAAGCATGCTCAACTTGGAGAAACCTAGGATGGATAACCAGATGGGAAGTTCCCTACTAGAAGGAAAATCATAGTCACCGGAGTTCGTATGACTGGAATATTGATCTAGCAGGTCTTAGGTGGACTGGACAGCATGATGGATGAGTAGTTGAAATTTGGGGGTGATCGGATGAACGATGAATAGTAACGATGATGAATAGTAAATGTGAACAGTAATGGTGAATAGTAATGGTGCATAGTAATGGTGAATACTAATGGTAAATAGTGATGTGAATAGTTCATATGAACGAACGATGAATAGTGGCTATGAACGAACGATGAACGATGAATAGGAACTATGAACGAACGGACGAACGATCAAATGATCGGACGAACGAACGATCGGAATTTCGGCAGCATAACGGTAGGATAAAGAATATCTGGATGAACGATGAATAGTGACTATGAACGAACGATGAACGATGAATAGGAACTATGAACGAACAATGAACAATCGAATGATCTAATGAACAAACGATCGGAATTTCGGCAGCATAACGGCAGGAAAAAGATTATTTGGACGAACAAATGGACGAACGATCGAACGATCGGACGAATGGACGAACGAACAATGAACGATCGGACGAACGATCGAACAATCAGACGAACGAACGAACAAACTAAGAACAGGGGGACGAACGATCGAAGAACGACCGAACGATCCTTGTGCTAGTGTGTGCTTATGTGGAACATGGAGTGGGTGTGTGTGTGGGGGGGGAAGAGTTGCCATGAAATGGCTTGGGGTGGGAGAGGAGGCCCTTGCCCCTCTATTTATAGCCATGGTGGGGAATTAGGGGGAGGGATGAGAGGATTAGTGGGAGGATGAGGGGATTAGTGGGAGATTAGCATGTATTTGTCTTGTATAAGTGAGATTAGCTTGTAGAGCTCACCGTATGACACTGGAGGCATACGTATACATATGAGCATGAGGAAAGTTATGAAGAAAATATTTATAGGGACTTGAAAAATGATTCTGAAGGTATTTCTCAAGAGGAAAAATACTTGGAGATATATTGGTGGAATATTTCAGCAGTATTTCTCGAAAGAATTTGAGGGGGGTCACTGGGGAAATATCTGGGCAATATTTCTGGAAAGAATTTGAGGGGGTCACTGGGGAAATATTTGTAGGATATTTTGAGGAGGATTTGGAGGAAATATAGACCACTATATTTTATTTGCTGATATCAACTTGCAAACAAACATTTTGAAACGAAATTTGAAATTCATTTTGAATTTAGAGCAAGTTTGAGAAAATTTCAAGATTTAAATTTTTGGGATGCTACAGATCTACCCCACTTAAAATGAATCTCGTCCTCGAGATTTGGCTTAGAAGGGTTATGGGTATAGCTTTACTTCAGCTACATATCTTCACTTTGCAGACTCTTCGAGGAGATGGAACTTCAACAAAATCTAGCCTTTGAGGAGCATCCGGTTGCCGATTGCAAACGTTGATTCTGGCTACTCAAGGATCGTCTTCAGGCTTCTAGGTTTTGCTTGGCATCTAGCTTATTGAAGAAGCATCGATGCCAACACGCAAACCTTCATCTTACGAACTCCCACATGGATTCCTTCTTTGATTGGTCTTCTGGTGCTTCATCAACAAAACTTGGGTGACCACTTCTCATCCAGGAACTTATATGCTTCGATGATCTGATCCTCCACAAGCTTGCTACGGCCTTCTTCTTTTTCTCCATAGCAGGAACCTTACTGGAACACTACCCCACTTAAAAAGAATGAGGTAGAACTCTTGAATCTTGGGGATTTGAACTCCTTGAAGTACCTCATAACAAGGGTGTTACAGGGCCTTCTTCTGCTGTTGCTGCTTGAGCAGGCTGCGAATAGATGACTGACAGTGGGTTGATCTTGGGACAACCTTCTTCTCATCTTCTCTTTGCTATCTTCTTTTCTCTTCTCACTTTTCACTGCCTCTTTCTTTCTCTTTGCTCTTCCCACTGGAGGATTCTATCAAAGAGTATTACCATCATACAGAGGAGGAAACCAAAGACTATGAACCATGTACAACAGTCTTCAACCCAAGAATCACCAAGCATTGTGATCTTAGGGGCGAGGGAGCGGCAAATGGAGTTGCTTGCGATTTGGCAGAGGGGATTTTTATCGGGAGTGTGCTTTGCTCTGAGCGAGATGGGGATTGAGGGAGCTGGGGGGGCTTTATAGGCGAGCGAGGGTGCTCGGGGGGGTGTGGAGTGGTAGTGATGGAGCAGGTGACACGAGGTAGCAGGTGCGACAAGGGGAAGGGGGCCTGTTGCCGGCGACGATGGCGGTGGGTGCGCTGCAAAAGGGGGCGTGGGTGGCGGTAGTGCGCTGCAAAGGGGGCGTGGGGTGGTGGTAGTGCGCATGGAGGCGGGCATGCGTGCGGGGGCACGGGTGAGTGGTGGGGTCAATGACCCTGATGTTTGTGGTCTCTAGTTCCAAGAATCTTTGCCTCTCTGTATGGTAATAACTTCTTCTGTCCTCTTTTTCTGTTTACTTTGACTCAGGGGCAGCGCTTTGATTCTCACGGTCGGTCTTTTTGACTGAGCGGCTGGACTGGTTTCTTCTGTAGCTTATTCCAGGCTTCAATGGTAAGCTTCCCGGTATCTTCTTGGGTAAGGTGCTTTTCTCTTGAGATGGGTTAAGGGGAGACTGGAAGCATAAGGTGAGGATTAGCTCTAATTTGTGATCTATGTTTTTAGAGAAAACCTTTCTTAAAAAGAAAGAAAACACATAAGCTCAACAATGATAAGCACAAACAAATCAAATGTTTTGAATAAGGGGAGAATAGAGTTTTTCCAAAGCACGGACTACTCAGATTCGGGGGCTAAGCATAACTACTATTGCTTGGCTCCTGAATTGAGAACTATGCTAAATGCAACTTATGAGCACTAACGATAAAGCATCACATATGCACTCAAAAGGGAAGAAAACATCAAGTGAAATTCATTTTGAAATGCCCTAGGGGGCCACACAATTAGAGTTTTGCAAAACACGAGTCTACACGATTACCTCTCATACATGTAGGGCTCTGGCCATAGTGAAGAAAAACTTCACTACCCAATGCATGCAGAGGACTGGGCATAACTAACTCAGATCTAGCAACTTCTCTTCTAGCGAGCCTGACACACAACTTCAATCTGAGACATCTCCTGGATGGGTCAAGAGGGAGCTGATGTTGATGACTTCTTCTGGCGGCGACTGAGATGGCAACACGGGGTCGAACTCTTCTTCAAGCTGGACTGGCTCTTGTAGCTCCTCAGAGGGCGGCGGTGCTAGCGGGGTGCTTGCAGCTTCTTCCTTGACTTCAAGGGATGGTGCTGGAATCTTCTTCATGGTGAGGAGCTCAAACAACTCCGGCGGGGGATCTTGAGAGGATTTAGGGTGCTCTTGCTTATCCATAGCCTGAGGGAAGACTGGAATTCCTTCCAAGACTATGGCTCCTTCCTGGAGTTCCCAAGCCTTCTTATCTCCTCTGATACAGGCCGGGTGACCTTCAAGAATCTGGGGATCTTCAGCTCTCATGGGTTGAACTGGATTGGATGAAGCGGGCTCTTGGATCCGCAGGGCTCTACGTTGGTTATGGGTTACCAAGTAGGCCTCCATCAACTTCTGGACGTGCTCATCCTTGGCTTGCTTCAGGGGTTCAACAGCAATGGCTTCACGACTTTCCATGGCAGCTACACGGGCTTGAGCTGAGGTGAGATCCACATGGAGCTTACGGTTGAGCTTCTCTGCATCTTCTACTCGGGCAATCATCTGACGGTGGTGCCGAGCCAAGAAATCATACTGTGCATCCAGGGTGAGCAGGTATGCAGTGAGGTACGTGACTGTGGGGTCATCCTCAAGCAGCTGCTTCCCTTCCAATGCACGCATCCTGGCCATCAAAACTGGACGGTCTATTCTGAAAGGGCAGAAAGAATCTAAGCGGTGTGTCAGCCACTTCTTCTTCATAGATCTGACACAGGGCCCTCAATGCCTTGCGGGCGACGACTTGGCAGGTGTCTTTGAATCTGTGCCAGCAGCAGTGACACTCCATTCCACATGGTGCAGACTGGATCCAATGTATACAGTCACAACACACTTCTCTGTGCCATGCTCGATGAATTCACGACCATCATACTCTGGCTGGCTCCTGATTCCGAGGACAACTGTGCATGCTCTCGGCAACTTGGGGAAACCATCTTCATTCTGGCAAAAGCTGGTTTGGCAACAGACCTCCATCTGACTTCTGAGAGAAGGAAAGAGGGAAAGCATTTTTGAAATGAAGGGATGAGAGCAAGAATTCTTTTTTTATGAAAATAGTTTTGACTCAAAAACTTTTGGATCGGGCTAAGGGTTACGTCCTGCGACCAACCTAACAGCTCTGATACCACCTGAAGCGCCCCAATCCTCTGGGACTCAAATGTGATACAATTACTAGTCCCAGGAGGCTAGTAATCACATTTATACAACAGATGATTACAGATCTGCTTAAATGAGACAAACCTATAAAGGTGACGATCAACTTTAAGAGTTGGTCCATAACTCGGGACATATCATCAGAGTGGGGCTGAAGCAGCCCGATATACGCAGCGAAGCAAATCAGCGGTCCAACAGCCACAGGCAAGGTTGGGAACAGGCGTAACTCTTACCCGATCAGCGATCACCTTCACTAAAAAACAACAAATAAGCAAGGGTGAGTAATTACGTACTCAGCAGCCCACCTTCACCCACGGAATGGGGAAATCAGATATAATGCATGGACTATGTGGAGCTCAGGATATTTTGCAGAAACAACAATATTTGATGCAGGGTTGTTTTGTAAAACATTTTGTATTTTTCAAAGCGCATCCTCTCCCAAAGGAGCAGGAAGTTTTTCAATATTAGAACAAAATCCCCTGGACTAAACCATCTAGGTATCTCAGCAGTTTCCCACTGGTTTTCATTTTCATAAACAGCTACTGGACTTCCCGTCCATCATAGCTCACGGCTCAACCGCCGAACCTTTTAAAAACCACTTTTCTCAAAAGCACCCTTTTTTTGAAAACAAAACACTAATTGCCATACCACACCAGACTCGTCCATTCCTGTGGACACAGACTATTCGAATAGGTTTGAACTCTGCGCAGAGGTGTACAATTTACCCACTAGTCCGGCTCTGCGATCTCATAGCTAGTGAGACCCGAATCCGAATATCTTTCTTTCCTCACACGTCCCTACCTTAATGGTTATACCGGAAGGAGTGAGGCCACCGCCATGCCCAAACCGAACAAAACATTCCCCCTCCTTATCCTCCCGGTGCTCCCCAGCCTTCATAACCCTGGGGTTGGACCGTACGAGTTCAGATTGAGTGACTGCCCACACAGTCTCGAGTGGTTGTACTTATCATGAGTACAGGTAGTGAAGGATGACAAACCGGTCCTTATATGAGGGGACAATCCTTCTGCTCACACCTAAACCAGTTGAGCCATCACCTTAGGCCCTCCCCTAAACCAGGGAGTCCCTGATCATCCCTACTCAAAGGTGTTAAGGGTGAAAACCCTTCATCAAACACATTTTGAAAAGCATTTTCTTTTGAAAACTCACACCTTTCCTCAAATCATTTGTAACAAATATATCAGGGATTGATTGCGGCAAGCGGCTGGGTGGCCATAATAACTTATCTCAAAACCATATCATGCATAAATAACAGGCTGAGAGTTGTGGTTGAAAAATCATAGGTAATTTATGCATCAAAGGGATCCAGTGAGCTTGCCGTGCTTATCCGGCGAAGGGGGAAGGGGAGCTCGCGGAACTGGCTTCTGGCTCCACCGCCTAGCGTAGACTTGCAGATCTAGCCTCCACGAGACGGCACGAACGCTCCTATAACTATGCAACATGAACAAGCAAACATACAAACCAACAAGTATACCAACAAATATTTAGTATAGTGGTCAGAATAGCGATATATGGATGGATAGAGTCTTGAGTAGAATCTGTGTCATGTGGTGTTGAGATACTACTAGTGGTGGAGCGGAGGTGCTTACCAGGAGGGTGGACTGGAGGCGAAGCGACACTATGCGTGTAGCCAGCGGAGCGGAGTATCTGAGTGGGTGGGGGTTTGCCTTGGCTGAGGGTGTTGAGTGTGTGGAGAGGGACAGGGTAGCTGGGTGTATGTGGTGTAGCACAGTGAAGTTCACTGTTGGTGAGAATAGTGACGAATGAATCGTCTGAGTTAGTATGAACAAGAGAGTTATAGGGAGAATATGGGACAAGAGTATTTTGGGAGTTTTCTAGAGTATGGACCATGCTTAAGGGATGACATGGTTGGATAGGGAATAGTTTGATAAGAATTTAGGAATAAGAATTATTGGAATCTGAGTTTGGAAGCCTAGTTCAAAGGAATCTCAAAGTTAAGCATGCTCAACTTGGAGAAACCTAGGATGGGTGACCAGATGGGAAGTTCCCTACTAGAAGGAAAATCATAGTCACCAGAGTTCGTATGACTAGAATATTGGTCTGGCAGGTCTTAGGTGGACTGGACAGCATGATGGATGAGTAGTTGAAATTTGGGGGTGATTGGATGAACGATGAATAGTAACGATGATGAATAGTAACGGTGAATAGTAATGGTGAATAGTAATGGTGCATAGTAATGGTGAATAGTAATGGTAAATAGTGATGTGAATAGTTCATATGAACGAACGATGAATAGTGGCTATGAACGAACGATGAACGATGAATAGGAACTATGAACGAACAGACGAACGATCAAATGATCGGACGAACGAACGATCGGAATTTCGGCAGCATAACGGCAGGATAAAGATTATCTGGATGAACGATGAATAGTGACTATGAACGAACGATGAACGATGAATAGGAACTATGAACGAACGATGAACGATCGAATGATCGAACGAACGAACGATTGGAATTTCGGCAGCATAACGGCAGGAAAAAGATGATTTGGACGAACGAACGGACGAACGATCAAACGATCAGACGAACAAACCATGAACGATCGAACGATCGGACGAACGAACGAACAAACTAAGAACAGGGGGACAAACGATCGAAGAACGACCGAACGATCCTTGTGCTAGTGTGTGCTTGTGTGGTACATGGAGTGAGTGTGGGGGGAAGAGTTGCCATGAAATGGCTTGGGGTGGGATGAGAGGAGGCCCTTGCCCCTCTATTTATAGCCATGGTGGGGGATTAGGGGGAGGGATGAGAGGATTAGTGGGAGGATGAGGGGATTAGTGGGAGATTAGCATGTATTTGTCTTGTATAAGTGAGATTAGCTTGTAGAGCTCAACGTATGACACTAGAGGCATACGTATACGTATGAGCATGAGAAAAGTTATGAAGAAAATATTTATAGGGACTTGAAAAATGATTCTGAAGGTATTTCTCAAGAGGAAAAATACTTGGAGATATATTGGTGGAATATTTGACCAGTATTTCTCGAAAGAATTTGAGGGGGTCACTGGGGAAATATCTGGGCAATATTTCTGGAAAGAATTTGAGGGGGTCACTGGGGAAATATTTGTAGGATATTTTGAGGAGGATTTTGGAGGAAATATAGACCACTATATTTTATTTGCTTATATCAACTTGCAAACAAACATTTTGAAACGAAATTTGAAATTCCTTTTGAATTTACAGCAAGTTTGAGAAAATTTTGAGATTTGAATTTTTGGGATGCTACAAATAGGAAGTCACTGGCGCGCGTGATCGGTGTCTATTACCGTGGCAAGCTCTTCGGCGATCACCGGATACGCTTAACACGACTAACTGCGACGTGGTAAGATGCTCGAGCACGTGGCGCATGGTCGGTAAACGGCTAACGCTGGCGAGGACCAATCTGGCCGACTGCAATCCGAGCGGGTGCGGTGAACTCCCCGTCGATCGGGTCCGAGTTTATCCGTCGCCAGGATCTTTCACCTAGGAGCGTTATCCGGCACTGGCGAGCACGAATCATAACGGCTGCGTGAATCCAACCGCGGAGATCGCCGGCGGCGACATTCAATGCACAGGGGATATTTTCAGGGTACTGTACTATGGGACGGTTCTTCAGTCAGCCTGACAGCCCAACTTGCAAGGCCTGGATCTTACTTTTTTTCATGTAGCGACTCCCTAATCCATGTTTAAGAAAGTTGTTGCTCTACTATCTAGCTTCAATCTTACTATAGCAGTTACTCCCAAATTCTTACTGAATCATGCTAGAATTCCAGCTCAGAGATGGCTCAATCACACTGTCAGTCTGAATTCAGACTTAAGATAGTTTGATAGCCCATCTTTGGGTCCAATTTTCTCAAAACTTTTCATAGTACTAGGGGTTGATCTCTATAGAAAAATTGTTCCCCTTTTATAGCTCTACAAACTTGATATGGTGACCTAGGGCAAAATCTTCATAATTTGGAAGATATAGGGCCCCAAAGTTGAGCCAAATGTACTGAAAATCAGACTTAACTACATAGGGTTCAAATAGGGTTTTTTTGCAAATAAGTCCAATTCACATCTTTTGACTTGGGAATCCCCTATTATGTGAACCATATGACATAAGGTACCCTAATGCCTTGGTGTTTGCACTTTAGTCCAAAAGTGCACTAGTTTTGCACTTAGCCCCCTAGGGTTTTAGTCTAGGGCTTTCTAGGGTTCTATTTAGGGTTTTTGATACTTCTGGGGTTTGAATGCTACTTAAGTTCATCCATGGTGATATTTTATGATTATTTCTACTAAGTTTTGAAGTTTTCTCTTAGTTAAGCTTTGTTTACTCTTTTAAGCCCAATCTAGGGTTAAGCACTGTACCCTAGGGTTTCACTTATAACATGTCACATCAATACAACTTGTTTGAACTTTTTTCCTAGCGAATGCATTCTAGGTATGACAAACACATGATATGTCAATGCTTATGATGTTATGCTCAAGTTTTAGTGTCAATAACACCAGGGGTGTTACACACGATCTCCGATCAACGGCCCAGATTGATCCCGCCGACGAACGCACGGGCGTGGACGCGCAGCGAGCGCTGACAGGTGGGCTCAGGGTGTCAGCGACCCAAGGTAGGGTTGACAGGCTGGGCCCAGCGGCAGGGGCGCGGGTGAGGGGAGCGGGTCTGAGCGGTGGGATTCACATTGGACGGTTGCGATTCGATCTGTTATAATTAAACCCAGACCGCTAGATCTCAGATGAACATTCGAGATCCAACGGTCCGCGGTCGGTAATGGGTTTGGTGGCGCCACTTGACCCTGCGGCGAGGTTTCACCGGAGACGAGGGGACAGCCACGGCAGGGCTCTAGGGGTTTGGGGAAGAGCTCAGGCATGCTCAGGGCGATCTGGCGAACTCAGTCGTGGGCGCAATACCGGCGCGGAGGCACCAGAGAGCGTGGAACACGGCGAGGCAGTGTAACGGCAGCGCAGATCAACTCCAATGAGGAATTGCGCGGACACTAGGGCAGTAACACACGAATTAAGGGCATAGAGAGGTTGCTCACCTTGAGTGCACACTCAGGGGCGCTTGGGTGACGGCGGGGACACGGTGAAGCCTCGGATTGACGGCGGCGGACTCCGGCTGCACCGGAAAACACTCCGGTGAGCGCGGACCGGGCGAACCAGAGGGGCTAAGGGCGAACCGAGGGGTGTCCCGAGTTGCTGACGGCGAGGCAGAACTCACCGAGGCAACGAGCGCGACGGGGGCTCAACAGCAGCCGTAGAACAGCGGTGGATTTCGGTGAGCGGCAGCGGAGCTGCTTGGATGCACGCGTAGGGCGAGAGAGAGGGCGAGGGTGCTCGGCTGAGGGCGCAAATGAGCCGGGGGAGTGGGCGAGCGGGGTGTGGGCTCTAAAGGGGCGAGGGCATGCGGAGGTGGCCGGGGAACGCGCGGACGTGGGCGCGTCCACGGCGGGGGGCGTGGGCGAGAGGTTAGGTACTGGGGCCTGACGGGTGGGGTCCACAGGCAGCGAGAGAGAATGGGCATGAGCGCGAGGGGATCGGTGCCGACAGGCCTGGCTTACCGGGCAGCGGGAGGGAGAGTGGGAGAGGGAGCGCGCGTGCGCGGATGTGGGTAGTCGGTGGCAGGTGGGGCCCATCTGTCAGGCGACACGGGCGCGCACGCACGGCCTGGCTAGGCCGGCTCGGCTGAAAAGTCCTTTTCTTTTTTCAGGGAATTACTAATTGCTTTTCTTTTTATTTTCTCTAGGGTTTTCAATTCAAATTCAAACCAAGTTTCAAATTCAACCTAATTCAAACATGTGCAACAATTCAAAGAATATTTAAGCTCAGCATGATGCAATATTTCATGACTCAAATTGTTTTGGCAAAATAAAATAATTAATCCCTCACTAATTAAGTTAAATTTAATCAAAAGAAAAAGAGAGAAACTAGATAGAAGAGTAACACCTGAATTTGGTAGATACTTAGAAAGAAATTTTATACCCTAAATTCAGGGTGTTACAATCGTACACGCCTACGCAGAGCGCACCGGCGCCGATTCTCAACGCAGTGATTGGCACCCGGATCGGCGCCAACCGTATAATCTAACGGTGGTTACTACATATCATAAACATCAATTGCTTTATATATAATATATATGATTAAAATTAAGATTTTTTATATATCTCGACAGAGAAAAGCGAGATTTGTAGTTTTCTTAGGGCTGGGGGAGTACGTCTACGAGCAAATCAGAACCACGCAAATCAGAACCACAGTCATCTGGGACAGGAACGCAGACCCAGGCCATACGAGAGTAGCAGAGAGAGGTCCAATGTCCATTGTGCTCGAACGACAGTGAGACCCAACACTGCAAATTCACTTCAACAACTGTATCCGGAGAAGCATGTACCGTGCCTCGGCTATGCTGGCCACGCTGCTTGCATCATAATGGGTCTGGGCGAAACCATCTAGTGCTTAAGCTGTAAAGATCGTTCCAGTGTCTTTTGTGCCAGTGATGAACATATGGCACCCATGAGAAGACCTGTGTGGGCAATTGAGTGAGTTCTCGCTTGATGGCATCAGATGTCGGCTGAAAATGAGGGGGAACAGCGGCAAGCACTCCACTGTGGTCCCAACCATGTATGTGCTTTTCGAGAGATGCGGTATCACACTGAAGAAGCTAATTACTGTTTGCTAATGCTTCTTCTATAGTTAAGACTCACATTGTTTTCTCATTTATTTCGTATGTTACGACGATCAAATGTTTTCTTGCAGTTTTGAAAAAAATATATCCCCATTTTTATGATTGTGTGTCGTCGTCACGCACGGACATTGTATTGTATAATCTAGTGATGATTACTACATATCATAAACATCAATTGTTTTATATCTATACTATACTTAAAGCATCAGTTTCAACGGTCGTCCCGCGTTATTTTTTTACAAATAACCCCTCGTAGCTATTTCAAATTAATCCGCTGCATACCTATAGATGGTCAAACGGCGGCCCGGCACAGGCCAGACGCCCGCGAGCCACAGCACTGGCCCAGACACGTCATGCCGATCTACTGATTGTGTCGGGTCGGCCCGTTAGCCCGTCGGCCCATTTGATTAAATCAGCGTAAAATATTAAAAAATGGTGTAGGAGGTGGGGTTGGAACCTATGCCTTGATGGAAGAAGGGCGGGAGACACTAGGTGAAACTGTCTAACCAATAGAACATCATGCTCAAATGTTTTTAATATTGAATAAAAATTGAAAATATGTATATACATTTTTTGTAAAATAAAAAAATTAATCGTGTCGAGCCAGCTCTACGGGCTGAGGTTACAGCCCAAGCACGACACGACGTTCTTGGCTCTGGCAAGCATTAGGTCGTTTCTGAGACCACATTGACGCAATGGACTTCATAGTATTTGAGGTTGCTGAATTGGATAGAGCAACAATGGTTTGTCACACTAATAGTAAAATAAAAGGTTATTTGTTGGTTTTAAATGTTAGTAATTGCTACGTAGTAGCATATTTATATGGAGCATCCAGTTTTTATTGATGTCTGACTTTAACAACCACTCCATATTTGATCTATCTTTTTATAAGTTTGAGTTCATGTGACTTATTTTAGAAATTTGAGCTCACAAACTTTCTCTTATTTGGTCTCTATATGGTGGAATTATGTTATTCTATAATCTCTGTTCATTCAGTCAATCGTTATGAACTCTCTTCTAATCACTCACTTCATTGGTCATGTTGTACCAAGATATATTGGATGAAGTAAACAATAACATCAGTTAGCCAAATTAAAAAAATATTATACAGAGAGCAGAGACAATCAATAAAAAATATTGATATTTTTTATGGATAGTTTACATGGATATTATTGTAAGCCGTCGCAACGCACGGGCAACCGACTAGTCTATATCTATATTACTCTATTAAGAACCTAATGTAAGCACCTAGTGGTACACGGCATCACCCTCCGCGTTGACACACTGGACCCGCCTCACGCGTCCTGACTGGTTTTCCCATCCCACGCGTCGTGCCATGTGGGCCCCACGCCCAGCGCTCGCTGAAAGTCGCCTAGAGGAGGGTGAATAGGCGGAATCTAAAAATTATAAACTTAAGCACAACTACAAGCCGGGGTTAGCGTTAGAAATGTAATCGAGTCCGAAAGAGAGGGTGAAAACAAATCACAAGCAAATGAAGAGTGGGACGCGGTGATTTGTTTTACCGAGATTCGGTTCTTGCAAACCTACTCCCCGTTCAGGTGGTCACAAAGACTGAGTCTCTTTCAACCCTTTCCCTCTCCCAAACGGTCACCTAGACCGAGTGAGCTTCCTTCCTTGATTTCCCGGGTCACTTAGACCCCGCAAGGACCATCACACAATTGGTGTCTCTTGCCTCGCTTACAAGGTTTTGAAAGTAAGAATGGGAGAAAGAAGAAAGTCAACCAAGCAACAAAAGCAACAAAAGAACACAAGTCGATCTCCTCACAAGTCCTAAAAATTAGAGTTGAATTGGGGACTTTGATTCGATCGGAGGCTTTGATTTGTGTCTTGGAGTGTTGTGTATTGCTCTTGTATTGAATGATATGTAGTGAATGCTTGGATGCCTTGAAGAGTGGTGGTTGGGGGTACTTATAGCCCCAACCACCAATATGGCCGTTGGTGAAGGCTTCTGTCAAATAGCGCACCGGACACTGTCCGGTGCGACAGCCACGTCACGAGGCCGTTGGGTCCCGACCGTTGGAGCTCTGACAATTGGGGCCACCGGACAGTCCGGTGGTGCACCGGACAGGTCCTGTAGACTTTCCGGTGCGCCTTCTGGCGCCTGCTCTGACTTCTACGCGCACAGGCGCGCACTGTTTGCTTTTACTGTTCACTTGCAGGCGACCGTTGGCGCGAAGTAGTCGTTGCTCCGCTGGCACACCGGACAGTCCGGTGAATTTTAGCAGAGCGGCCTTCCAAATTCCCGAAGCTGGCAAGTTTATGGCAAGTTCAGAGTCATTCCTCCCTAGTGCACCGGACAGTCCGGTGCGCCAGACCAGGGCTGCCTTCGGTATACTTTGCTCCTTTGTTTTGAACCCTTTCTTTTGACTTTGTATTGGTTTGTTGTGAACCTGTTGCACCTGTAGAACTCATAATCTAGAGCAAACTAGATAGTCCAATAATTTGTGTTGGGCAATTCAACCACCAAAATTCATATAGAAAAAGGTTTGACCCTATTTCCCTTTCACTCGCGCACACATACCTTAGTGTTTATAAATAAATAATAACTTTATAAAATATAGTGCAGAGTGAGCACTTGAACACACGCCCTTGCTCTACAAATTTGAGGCTTACCACCAGACCACCTTAGTGTTTATAAATAAACAATAATTATATTTCAATAAATATCTCAATATCTATTTATATATCAACTACTCTACAAGAACGCAACATAGGCGTCCACATTGGTATACATGCCCCCGCCTCCACAATTCTTGCCTACCCCTGCCACCACTCGCGACAGCCTCTCCCCATCACCCGTCTTGCTGGGCCTCAGACTAGCTCCAACAAGGAACTCTAAAGAGTTCTGTACCCTAAATTTAGAGGATTAGATCATTCTCTACTCACTCCAACAGCGTCCTCTAAACGATCCTCTAAATTTAGAGAACGTTGTTGGATCCTCTATATATATAGAGTTTCTCTAAACGTTATTCTATCTATTTGAATACTTTAAACAACCGATTTAGCAAAACTAAAATATTTACAATATATTTGAGAGTATAACAAATATGTATGTACAAAAATTTAAAATTAAAAAATGTCGCTAATATATGTATTTGCGTATAGAGGATATGATTTAGAGGACATTGTTGAAGTGGAAGGATGTATAGAGAATGAAATCTTTTAGAATATGGTATAAAAGACAGGTATAAAGAATGTATATAGAGGATGTTGTTGAAGACAATCTCAACCGCCTCCGTAAATCTCCACAAATCTCGACGTTGAGATGGGAGACCCGTCGAGGCTGTTATAAAATATTGTGCAGTGATCAAATCCTATCCATCCATTTGTAACAGTTATTCCCAAGGGACACACCCCTTGGGAACTCTTGTATATATACATCAACTCCTACAATAAAGAAGTCTGTCCTGTCATTTGTCTTTTGTCTCTGTCTTTTCTCTCTTTATTGCTGAGTATTACAACACGTTATCAGCACTTTGCTCTCCACCGAGCAGTTCTCCCAGAACGTTGTCGTCCATGGCCGGGCTTCGCCTGGTGCCATCTCCTCGGGCATCGTTCCACTCGGTGTCGGTGCGTCGGTCCGTGGCGGCGCACAGAGAGATGTGCCCGTCGCTGAAGCACGTGAAGCGAATGAGCGATGCAGATGGCCTTCTCGCGTCGTCTTTCTCTTCCGCGGCGAGGCTGGAGCAACCACGCCGATGGACTGCATGGCATGGGCACACGCTCGTGGATCTTCAAATGGAGATACAGAGCACAGGAACTTCTTCGACGTCTATGGGATTCCGGGAGATTTCAACTCCACGCTGAAGACCATCCGGTACATGATGTTCTCCTCTCCTGTCGTCGGCATGCCTTTCCTCTTGGTGATCAACTCTGACGACTGCGACATGGGTGGCATGGCCTCGTGCTCGGACCCTGTTGAGTGCTGTCGCTGGTATCAAGGACGAGGCCACGGCGCGGGCTAGCACGGCATAGACCTGTCGCAGGCAAGGGCATGGCCATGGCGTGGGCACAGCCCCGGCCAGGCGCAGCCTCGCCGCGGTCACGTCACCAACGTGTGCGTCCCCGGCGAGACGCAACATCGGCGCGAGCGCGTAACCGACGCGCGGCTCGGCCCCCGGAGCGGGCGGGCGAACGGCCTCGGCTAAAAAGGGCTCCCCAAGCGCGGCTGCTCCCTGGCGGCGGGCGCGTCCGGCCACGACAGCGCGGGCGTGACCCGGCCGTAGGCTCTGGCGCAAACGGCGGCGGCCCGGCAGCGGGCGCGACCGGCCTAGGCCTCGGCCCCGGCGCGGGCACGACGATCCCTGGCGCGGGCGCTGCGAGCGGCGCTCGACGTGGGCGCGACCGGCCCCCGGGAGGCAGCTCCGACCGGTGTAGGCCAGAGCGGCTGCGGCCAGGAGGCTTTGGCTAGGCGCGGTCGCACGACGGCCCCTGACCATGGCAGCACGGGCCTCGGTGAGCCCCGGCGTTCCTCCTCGGGTGCGGCTCCGGTGGCTGGAAAGCCCCTGGCGGAGGCGGCTCGGCCGCCCATGAGCCCCAGGGTGCAGATCCGGCGGCGGCTGTACCGCCCTCCTGGCGACGGCCAGACAATATGGGGGCGGTTAGGGTTTGAAACCGTAGCCGCCCCATTAACAATATACACGACTGACCCTCTCGTGGATCGCCTGGGCCGACCAGCCAGGATGGGCCGGCGTGGAGGCCGCCAGGCCGATGCCTGGCCCACCTGCAAACCGCCTGGGCTGTTTCTATGGGTCTAAATGGTCTATTTTATCATTTTTAATTCTGGAATTTAAATATAAGTCTATTTTATATATAACTTCAGTTTAAAGTTATCTTAGGCGTCTAGATTCGTTATTTAGACTGCTAAAGATATATGTAACTGTACATATTTGTCCATTTTTATTATGGAAATTACAGACTTGTTAGTGAATTATATTTTCTATTTACATTTATAATTCACCATTTTTCGACTTGCTTTTGTTTTTGCATTCTTTTACGTTTGCATGGAAAACATAGCACATTAATAAGTCGAAACTCACTGGTCCTCATGCAAAATAAGGTTGCATTTTTTTGGAAAAGCATAGGGTGATGGAGTCCTAAGCACAGGCTGCGCTAAATTCTTTATAGAGTTTAGTAGCCCAGAGACCGTGCTTTAGGCCGCATTTGAAATGCCCATCACTATGAGGTCTACATCTTTCGAGATGATTACCTATACGTGCTACCCAAAAGATCACGAACCATGCAGGCGTCACGGGCTATGGAGCCAGGCTGGACGCTGCAGTCATGCTGACTGCTAAAAGAATTCTTTTAATTAAGTTCTACTTAATTAAATGATGAATTCTTCCAAAATATCATACATATCTTGAATTTGGGATTATTCAACACATGATGGAGATCTAGGCTTTGGCTGCAATAAGTTCTTGGAATTTATTTGCCCTGAGACCAAGCTTTTAGACAGCAAAAGGTTATTTGCCCATCAGTAAGAGGTCTACATCATACGTCGATGATGATTACCTATGTGTTCTCCCAAGTAGATATGTTGGAGATGTGATGTTGGTCATTCACCTTTATGGTGATTTCCATTTTATTTTTAAAATTTTGGTCAAGCACAGGGTAGTGGAGTCCTAAGCATTGGCTGCGGTATATTCTTTGAATATATCAGCCCAGAGACCATGCTTTCAGGCAGCAAAAGTTTTGCCCACTACTGGGAGATCTACTCTATTGTTTCATTACATGGAGATTATCTACGTTGTGTCCACCAAATTTTTCAAAAATCTGTTGGTACACTGTATGTGATACCTATAATTCTCCAACATATGAAGATATGATATATTTTGCAGCATATTACAACATCAGAAAAATGGTTAAGCCATTTGAAGGATAATAATTTAATAGAGTTTGATGAACTCGCTTAATGGGCTTAATTATCCTTAATGTTCATTGGATATGTTCATTTCATTTTTGCATGATATGGGAATTCACCTCTTCGATTTGGAGGAAATGAGATGCTCTCTTTCTCTTATGGTTCTTATGAAAAGAACTTATGTGCTTTTGCGGCTTGATGTGCAAGCGCAAAATGAATAGCAAAGAAAATCATAAGACTTGTGGACTTATGAGTATGTGTCTACATTATGTTGTAGACTAACACTTTGTATTCATATATTTTGCTTGAAAGCAAATATATAAGCACATTAAAAAGGGAAGGGCAATGAGTATGACAAACTCTTTTGTCATTACACTATATGTGATATAGTGTTGTATGCCTAAGCATCTAATCTTGTATATGAAATCCCAATAGATGCATAATACTCATGAAAGCTAAGATGTGAAGTGTACTTCAATCTTCCATCTGACATGATAGCAGTGGTTAGTTGTGTAAATCGTGATTTGAAATAATCATGTAACAACACTTCTCTTTATAAGAGAAGACCACTTTGTTAGGTGATTTGCTTTTGAGTACGATATAAATAATGCATGAGATTTGTATAATCTCATAATTGATGTTGTGATAGGTTCAACTCATGCGATGTGAGTTGAACACACTCATGTGATTTGAGTGTAAAAACTCATGAATTTGAGTTAAACAAACTCATCGATTAGAGTTGAACGAACTCATCAAGGGAGTCGAAGACTCATTGATTTGAGTTATGCAAACTTGTACGGGGATTCTTCCAATTGAGGAAGAAACATGCAATGTGGAGAATTGAGCCACAAACTCTATATGTGGGGAAATAAAATATTCTCATATTCCTTTGGAAAGAGGAAAGAATATTTTAACAATCGCTTCGCGCGATATCATGATATGTTAATATCTAGTCCCCTTTTGGTAATGGAAGTATCAAGGATGTGTTGATATATCCTAATTTGATCTTACCAAATTATAGAGATATCCATAAAATTTCTATCATGTGGAAACACAAAGTGATAGTGATGGATATTACATGTGTTTCTCGGAAACATTTCTTATGGATTGTATTCTATATACATCATCTCGTACAATGTGTTGCATTTGTTAAACTTTTCATGTGATGTTACTTACCATGCGGGTAAGATTGAATTGGTCATCCCATTGTTGGGATGAAATGAAAAGTTATGAACAATTCTATTGGTCATGTTTTTCCCATAAGATGAGACTTGATGAGTATCATCGGGAATAAGATTTTAAGTCCCTCTTATCTTAAAATCTGATCTGAATTGGTTAAGTTCTTTGAATTGTTTCAAAGAAAGAAGTGTGGTCCATTACAGAGATTGTATGGACATTGAAGGCTTTATATGGTTCTTTGGTGCATCTATATGATGACCTCAAGTGTGTCCTTCGGACAACACATGACCATTAAGTAATAATGTCTCAAGCTTGAGCACATTAGCCTCCACACTACTGAATTTACCAAATGTGCTTACAATGATGATTGTTTGTCTTGGTATTCAAAATTATATTCATAATGACTATGACGAGTCTGTGATAGATTTGAAAATTTCAGATCATTGATGACCATCAGCAATGAATTGTCATTTCCAACTGGTTATGGTTGGAGTCAGGAAGTTTTGCACGCTCCTGACTTGTGATTAACTGCATGTACTGCATGTACAAGTTCCCCTATGGTTTTTAGTACGTGGGAATCCATGAAAGATTTCCCATGCGTACATTGGGTAATGTTCCCAATCTCACCACCGCAGTGTACATATATGGGCACACAAAAAGCTGGGGATCTATGTGAGAATTCATTCTCCGTCGATCATTAAGTTTTAGAATCTCTTCTTGAGAATCTATTTACAGCCCGTACGCTTGCTTGAATCATGAGCTTTTCTAGGCATTAGGGGGAGATTTCAAGTACCAAAAAGAATGCCAGGAAATTATAATGAATGCAGTAAGCATTCAGGCTCAGGATCACGTACTAAAACTGAACCTTTGAGTTCGAATGATTTGCAAGAAGTTGCAAATTGACTGCCATGTGCATTTACTATGAGGTGTCACTCAAATTAATCCTATGAGGAAGTGCCAGAAAGAGTGGTTACATGGAAAACCACTTAACTCCCTATTGCAACGTTGTTGTAAATAAGAGGGGGAGAAGTATGGTCACAAATTGGGATTAAGATGCTTGCAAGCAGCTGAAGGCTAGACCTTCTGAGATAGTAAATGTAGACCATCTATTCGTTGGTAACCAACCGAGAGTTGGTGGACACCTAAAGGATATGGATTATCCTGTGAATGGAAGACATTCACAACCTAGCTCAGTGCGCACTAATGAGGCTAGGTTATCGGAAGCCCTTTATTCTCGTTTTGGGATTTCACGAGAAATCATAAGGGTGCATAAGAAAATGACTTCATGTCAATTGGAGAATTGTGTTATTTAAAAGCTACAAGTGTCGACACATACATCTCAGCAATTGTATATGCACTCCAAGTGATCCAAAAGATTATGGCCATAACAGAGCACGAGTATGCTCAAACTGGATCTTGTTGAGTGATACAATGTTGCAGAGATAGCCTTGCTCACCGGAAAGAAGTGTTAACTTATTTTCACTTCAAGGTATCTTACTGTGGATACAAGTTTGTTTTCATGGACTTGGAAACAATGAGGTGGTGAGAAAGCATGGCTAGTAGCAACTGGGTTTTATACGCAAACCCAAGCATTTTTTTAATGCTATAAATTCTCCTCTACCGTGAGTAGTTAAATTCCGATACAATAATATGGGCAGTAAATCATCTATCTTTGCAGTTGGTAGATGTAGTGACAACATATGCTTTTGTGGTCACTAGATTATGGTATTTGTGGAATCTTGAAGGATTCCAAATACATAATCACCAATCACAAATTTGTGATGCTTGGAAAGTCTTTGTGACTTAGAGCATCTAGGTCAAATATGGTACATTTGACCTAGTGAATCCTTCCTTCCGAGAGGATACACGAAGAGTGGTATGTTTAGTGTAAATATGTGCAGCATATTTCTAAGCATACATTACTTATCGACGGAGTTCGAGATAGAGGATATGAATTGAAAGAGATCTTCAATTCAAAGTAAACTATCTTGAGTATCTTAGATACAAAGTTGTCTATATCCAACATATATTGAAGAAATTCAATATGAAAGAATCATGGTTATTTGATTCTTTCAGATCATGAGATGTGCTATTGTATCTTGCAAGAGCATCCGGCCGGATATTTCTTTGCAAAGATTTGCTAGCTAGCAGCACATGAGATCGAGTTATGATCTCCAGGTGTACTCATGCTCTCCTTTGGATATATTGATCTTGGATATCTATAGAAGATCCCCAGGTACAAGATCAATGACATACTTCTGGTAAGTTGGACCTACTGTTTGATAAATGTCAATCAACAGAGATTAATGGTCACTTACACTAATCATTCTATAGTACAGAATGATATACTACATACAGAGTGTATGTGGTGGTCATGATTTTTATATCATTGACCTTATTATCTATGGAGATAATATTACTTTGTGTTGTTTAGATGAAAAACAAGTTACGAACTAAGTCTCTACCTTACTCCACATTTTAAATGTGTTTGAGAGTAGGTATGGGATGACTTAGTGTTTTTGTAAAGATCAGGGGGAGTTTCCCTTTTGATCGGAAGAACTTGTATGTACATCATGTTGCACTCTTTTCTTTGCATGAGTTTTCACCTATTTGGGTTTCTCATTCAAAGTTTTTAACGAGGTAACATCAACACAAGGCCTATATCGTATCATCTATTTTTCCTATAGAGGTTTTTGAGGATGATATATTATGACATAGCTATTGTTGCATTTGAACTAGGTTATGAGTTTATCTCCATAAAAGTTCAAATGGATCAACAATAGAGTATGACTACTCTCCTTATTTTTCCCACTGGGTTTTTAAGGAGAGTCGGCTGATATGTTAATTTCTCAGATTTTCTGACTAGATTATCTTGGAGAAATATTAGCCTGAGTTATATGTCTCATCATTTATTTTCCCCACGGGGGTTTTTGAGATGATGACTATAGACATATTATTGTTCTTTGGGCTAGAGGTCCATTGGAGAACAATGTCGTATTGTGGTTCAATTGAACCACTGACCATTATCCATTAGGATAATTGAGCTTGTGTTGTTCAGATGGAAACAGGAAAATGGAAATATTAACATCTTGCAAACAAAGTCTTGTGATAATCTTGCTGATCTATTCACAAAATCTCTACCATACTCAACGTTTTCAGAAATGTGTTGAGGTGATTGGTATGAGAAGACTTAAGTGCTTGCAAGATCAGGGGGAGTAATTCTCCGTGATATTTGACCTGTTTTGTACCATCATATTACACTCTTTTCTTTGTATGAGTTTTGCCTTGTTAAGGTTTTCTCATCCAAAGTTTTTAACGAGGTAATATCAACTAAGCTATATGCTTCATCATTGACTTTTCCCCACAGGGGTTTTTATACATGATGATTACAAGCATATTTTCTTTTGGACTTTAATATGAGTTTTACTCATAATCCAAAAGACATTGTATACTCCTTATTTTTCCCACAGGGATTTTGAGGAGATGATATATTGAAAGACGTCTTGCAGATGATCAAATGGCCTTGGATTGATCAAGGGGGAGTGTTATAAAATATTGTGCAGTGATCAAATCCTATCCATCCATTTGTAACAGTTATTCCCAAGAGACACACCCCTTGGGAACTCTTGTATATATACATCAACTCCTACAATAAAGAAGTCTGTCCTGTCATTTGTCTTTTGTCTCTGTCTTTTCTCTCTTTATTGCTGAGTATTACAACAGAGGCAACGCCCCCTCCCTACACGCGGGCACCTGCTGCCTCCAAACCCCCACCCCCGCCAGGGCAGCGCCGCCGCCTCGCACCTTCTGTGTGTGTCGTCCTCTTTCACGCTGCGCATGACCAACTGGTATAATATATATGATTAAAATTAAAAAATTTTGATATGTTAACAGAGGAAAACGAGATTTGTAGTTTTTAGAGCTGGGGGAGTACGTCTATAAACAAAATCAGAACCACAGTAATCTGGGACAGAGACGCAGACCCAGACCATGCGAGAGTAGCAGAGAGAGGTCCGTGCCTCTGTGCAGTATAGCAGCAAGCAGGTAACAAGGAGGCCCATTATATTATATTGCCTCTCTTTACGAAGACAATTTATTTACTTTTGTCATCTTTACGAAGAGAATGGTAGAGCAAATATTCTGCCGGTGACTGTGACTGTGACTCAGCTGGTCTTACTGCTCGGTGAATAATGGTTTAACAATGTAAAAAAAAATTAAGGCATATTTGATTCGCTGTCTAATTTGCCACATTTTACCACACTTTTATACCTAAAATTAGTTATTTAATTCGAACGACTAAATAGACAAAATATAGTATAGTTAGCCACAAAGTAAACAGCCTCTGAACAATCCCAAGTCACCTGCGGCTGCCTCAGTCGTGGCGGTGGAGCGGGGGAAAGATGGCGACGAGCCAAAGGACGAAGGCTGCCAAGGCGAGGTGGCGCTCGGCGGCGTTGATGCAGGCGACGGCCGCGATGGCCATGAGCAGGAGCCGCACCTGCGCTGCCGCTGCCGGCGGTCGTGGGTCAGGGTCCATGAGCGCGCGGTGGCGGTGCCTGCTACAGAGTAGAGTATGTTAGCGGAAATACACGCGGGAGGGAAGAGTGAGAGGGTTAGAGGTACCAGGTATTGAGGTATGTAGCTGTGGAGTAGTTTATATACTCCTAGTCCTACGTGGGAGCTGACAGTGCAAGTACGTGCAAGCACCGCAGGTAGGAACACTGGATGTCCTAGCTGCAGCTACACGCTGGCAATGCTGCGTGTTGCTGCTGTACATGTCGTTATTGGTTGTACTGTCCTTGTCTGTGACACGTAGGAGTAGACGTCACAGATGGCTAGACACTTGACTACTTGAGCTTGACCTTAAACCGTAGACCGAAACATGAGGAATCGCCTGCGCGCGGATCGGAGGGCGGGCGACGACGGCCATGGGAGACGCCAAAAATCAACGACATGGCCGGTGCCACTTGCAGCAGTTGGCCAGATTCGGAACGGCATCGCGATTGCTCGCTCGACACAGGCAATGACCATGTGATGGGATGGGATCATCGACGACGATCGAGCGTCGACGAGGTGCCACTGCACGCACCCTAGTGCTAGCCAGCTCGTTTATTATTGGGTAGCTTCGCGGCCACTGCATTACCACTAGTACAGAGAAGCTCTATAGTGACGGTCGTAAACCTATTTTTAGTGGCGTTTATCATAACCACCAGTGCTAGGGACCAGTAAAAATCATCATTTTTACAGGCGGGTAACTGAAGACCGCCAGTGAAAATCGATTTTCACTGACGGTCGGCGTAATAAAACCGCCAGTGAATAAAACCGACCGCCAGTGAAAATCGATTTTCACTGGCGGTCGACGTAATAAAACCGCCAGTGCAAATCGTTTCCAGGAAACATAAAACAGATTTTAAAAATAATAAAAAATTCATCTTTATTAGGCCCCCCTCACTCGCAAGTCGCGGCATTTTTCGCGCAAAATTCACGCGCTACGCGGTTGTTAGTAATCGAACATTCGACCTCACCCTCGCGCATACCCTCTGCTACCACTCCGTCTATGACATACTTTGTGTCTAGTTTGTAGTTGTTCTGTCCACATATTACAACCATTTGAGTGTAAATTACTTATTTGAGACCCTAAACGAATTCAAATAAAAAAGTTGTCTACTACAAAGTTAAATAACATTTGAAGTTCTACAACTTTTATTTTGACACTTTTTTCATGCGAGTTAGTTTGCAAAATTTGAATTTTAAATTTGACATACTTAGATTCAATTTTTGAGAACCGAAATAAGTTTAAATAAAAAAGTTGTCAACTACAAAGTTTCATAACTTTTAGAGATCTATAACTTTTATTTTGGTGGTTTTGTCATACGAGGTCGTTTGAAAAACTCGAAAAATTAAGGATAAAAATAATTTCTAGTGACGGTTCCTTAAGAAAACCGCCACTAGAAATCATGGATTTTTACTAACGGTTTTATTAAGGAACCACCTCTAAAAATACGATTTTTAGTGACGGTTTTCTTAAGAAACCGCCACTAAAAATAATACAGTCGCTAGATAACTGGATCCGTCTGTAAAAATATATCGTTCCGTAGGCATTGAGCCTTTTTCTACTAGTGTACAGCACAGGGCTGGATCGTCAGTCGTAGTTGTCGTCGTCGTACACGCCCTCCCGGCCGCCATCGACGACCACCGAACCGACCGACAGCTGGACCCTACCACACGCGTCTCCGTCGTCGCGGGCCGTGCTGTGTCTCCCACTACATCCAGACCGGCCGGCCGGCCGGTCAGTTCATCTGCCTTTCGTGCCGACACAGCCCACCGATGGACGGCGCGGAGTTGGGGCGACGATGAACCGAGCGCAGCGACGTAGTCGTATGTACAGCTGCCTGTGCATGCGCGGACCCTACAGGTCGTCGTCATCCACGCGCCGCCGGCTGGTTTGCTGCCTGTGCATGCGCGGCCCCAGTATTTACCAGCTTTATATTATATATATACTAGGCGTGTTCAGCAGAAAATGGTGACAAAAATATAAATTACTTACACGAGCCAAGTTTTTTTCTAATCACCAAAAGGTTCAAGGAAGAGGAACAAGCGTACGTGCATGAACGACGACCACGCAGCTATGCAGATGCATTGACAGTGTTAACAATTAATGTGGTATAGGTAAAGAAATCCATGACAGAAGGGCAACATTTGGCAACAGCAACAACCACTGTCGGCGTTTCGACTCCGGGGGTCCCTGGACCGACGATTAAATTGTCGCTGCGTGTCCCAGCCCAGATGGGACGGTGCGCGACGGAGACAAAGGGGGGGGGGACAGTGAGGGGAACCCGCGGCCTCGTGTTGTCCTGCGCCCAGGGCGCATGCGCTTGCAGTAGGGGGTTACAAGCGTTTGCGAGGGAGAGAGAGAGGGGGGCGTGAGACTGCGCGTCAGCCCGTTCTCCCGCGCGGCCACCCTCTCGTACGAGAGTCCTGGACGTTCCTTTTATAGACGTAAGGAGAGGGTCCAGGTGTACAACGGGGGGTGTAGAAGTGTGCTAACGTGTCTACCAGAGAGGAGCCAGAGCCTTATGTACATGTCGACGTGGCTGTCGGAGAGGTGTTGGAGCCCCGTTCATGTGGCGTCGTGGCCGTCGGAGGAGCGCTTGAGCCCTGTAGAAGCACAGCTGTCGGGGCTATCGGATCCTTGCTGACGTCTCCTTGCTTCCGTAAGGGGCTGGGAACCGCCGTCGTCATGGAGCACGCGGGGTGTCATCATTACTTGTTTTACCGGGGCGAGCCAGATGGGACGCCGATCTTGTTCCCCGTAGCCTGGGCTAGCTAGGGGTAGGGTAATGATGGCCCCCCTTGTGGCGTGGTCGGCCCGAGCGAGGTGGTGGCTCCTCCGAGGACGAGGTTGAGCCCGAGCCTGGGGGTCGGGCGAGGCGGAGACCGTCGTCCGAGATCAAGGTTGAGTCCGAGCCCTGAGGTCGGGCGAGGCGGAGACCGTCGTCCGAGGTCGAGGTTGAGTCCGAGCCCTGGGGTCGGGCGAGACGGAGACCGTCGTCCGAGGTCGAGGTTGAGTCCGAGCCCTGGGGTCGGGCGAGGCGGAGACCGTCTTTCGAGTCGAGGTTGAGCCCGAGCCCTGGGGTCGGGCGAGGCGGAGATTCCTATGGTGCCCGAGGCTGGACTTGGCTGCTTGTCAGCCTCACCCTGGCGGGTGGCACAGCAGTCGGAGCTTAGACGGCGCTGTTTTCCTGTCAGGTCAGTCAGTGGAGGGGCGAAGTGACTGCGACCACTTTGGCCTTGTCGATTGGAGAGCACGCGTCAGGATAAGGTGTCAGGCGATCCTTGCATTAAATGCTTCTGCGATCCGGTTGGCTGGCGAGGCGATCTGGCCAAGGTTGCTTCTCCGCGAAGCCTGCCCGAACTGGGCCTTTGGCGAGTCGAAGGTGCGTCCGTTGCTTGAGGAGACCCTCGGGCGAGGCGCGAATCTGCCTTGGTCTACCGTTCCTACTCGAGGCTAGGCTCGGGCGAGGCGAGATCTTGTCCCTTGAGTGGACGGAGCCTTAACCGGAATTGCGCCTATCAGGCCTTTGCAGCTTTGTGCTGATGGGGGTTACCAGCTGAGATTAGGAGCCTTGGGGGTACCCCTAATTACGGTCCCCGACAGTAGCCCCCGAGCCTCAAAGGGAGTGTGGGTACTCGCTTGGAGGCTTTGTCGCACTTTTTTGTAAGGGGACCGGCCTTTCTCGGTTGCATTTTGTTCCGGTGGGTGCGCGCGAGGGCACCCGCCGGGTGTAGCCCCCGAGGCCTCGGAGGAGTGGTTTGACTCCTTCGAGGTCTTAGTGCCTTTCGTGATGCTTCGGCCGGTCTGGTTGTTCCCTCATGCGAACTGGTCGTTGCCCGAGTGCATAGTCAGGTTCTGAGTTCTCGGGCTGGTATGTTGACGCTGTCAACGGTTTTGCCGGAGCCGGGTTTGCGAGAGCAGCCCCCAAGCCTCTGCATAGGGCGAGAGGACGGTCAAGGAAAGACTCGGCTTTTTTCATACGCCCCTGCGTCGCCTTTCCGCAAGGAGGAGGGGGGAAGCGCCATGTTGCCCTCGGAGGGCGCCGAACATGGTGTCTCCAGTGAGTTGCTAACGGGTGATCCGAGTGGACGCCCGTGCCTCGTTCGATAAGGGTCAGCTAGTGGCCCAGAGGCACGCTCCAAAAGTACCTGCAGGTGATTTGCCAGACCTGGTCCTGTTCGATAGGGTCCGAGGGCTCGATGCCTCCCTCTGATGGGATTCCGTTACAGAATCGCTCCTGCTGGTCTCGGAAATGTCCTAGGGTACCTCGGGAGCGTAGCCCGAGCCTTGGTTATGTATCGAACGTACCCAGAGTCATCCCTCACTCTGCGTGCTCTAGGGCGACTATCGAACCCGTCGAGGGGCCAGCCTACGAATCCCTGATCAGTAGTGGGCACGGAGCTCGAGTGGCCTGAGGCGGCTGTCGAACCCTTCCGAGGGGCCAGCCTTCGAACCTCTGACCAGTAGTGGGCGCGGAGCCCGAGTGCTCTGAGGCGGCTGTCGAACCCTTCCGAGGGGCCAGCCTTCGAACCTCTAATCAGTAGGGGGGCTCGGGGCCCGCTTCCTTCGCGGAGAAGGATCCCTTTCAGAGTATCCCCTTTCCCGGTCCCTGTAGCAAGAGAGAGAAAGGGCAAGAGGAAAAGGATACGAAATTGAACGACGTGGCACACCTTTTTTGACACGATCATTATGGCGGAGGTGAAGCGTCGCCCGCTTCGCCTGACAAAGGTGTCGCCTGTCCTGCCACAGAGTTAATGCGACGGGACGAGTGGTTCGCGGGGCAGCCGTTGTGCGGGCCGTTCGAGGAACGGGACACGGGCGCGTCATATTCACGCCGTGGGAGAGAGCTCTCTTGCTGTTCTAGGAGGGGACGTGAGCCTGCAGACGATTTGACTGCTGCTTCCGCCCGCCTGCCACCGCCATTACTGCTGGCCCACTTTTGGCCATGTTGACCGTCGCGCCTTCTCCCGCGGATGACTGACCCGTGACCAGCGTGCCTGGTTGGCACTGCTGGGCCGTGCGCAGGGTTGCCTCGAGTTGCGGCACCGGTTCCGTAGTCGAGAAGGCGCGGCGCTGGCGCAAGTGGCGCTGCAGTTTTTGCACGTAGTAACCGGCGCGCCGGTTACATGATGTGTGGGCCTGGGCCTCCATGCTGGATGTGTCGAAGTCGAAAGGGTGCGCCCCCTTGGTGCAGTTGCATGCCGCCTGCATGGCGGTCCGCCCTTTCACCCGCTGGTTTGGGCGAAGACGGAGGAATGCTGGTAACCGCTGGGCGATTACACGCTCCGCACGCGGCGGTTTGGCTTCTTCTGTCCTGGGGTAGCTTGCATGTCGCATGGGGCCCAGCCCCCGTGTCGTAGGGGGAGGACCTTAGAGTGTGTTGGTGAAGACTTAGTCCGCGACGGCTTGAGGACGCAAGTGGGGAGAGTCGCCTTTAAAAAAAGGGATCGACCTCCTGGGTGGTAGCCATGCCTTCACACTTTCCTCATGCATCGCGTCCTTCTGCCTTCCGAGCCCCCGGATGGGGAGCACCCGCGTTGTCTTCGTCTTGTTGGTACCTTTCAGCCATCGCTCGGCTTCAAGGATTTTCGTCGTGCAGCCCGGCTGCATCCCCCACCAATGGGTAGTTTGGTGGAGAGAAGCGAGCTGGGCTGCGGCCTCCGCCCCGCCCTCAGCTTCAAGGATTTTCGTCATCCGGGCTGAGGCGGAGGAGCGCACCGAGCGGGGGGTAAATTGTCGCTGCGGCAGGAGCGGGCGGTGGTGAGCCGCTTGGAGTTCGTCGTCCCGTGGGCCTCCTAGTATGGAGGTTGTTCGTACCCGCAGGAACGGAACCGGAGTCCCATTTGTAATGGCACCTTAAGTGCTGGCGTATGTTCATTACGGCTGTCGGGGCCTGAACATTTGTGTATTTGGGCGTAAAGCCGTGTTTCTTCCCCATTTCGCGCACCAGGACTTGCCTGTCGGCTAGCTAGACCGCTTAACCAAGTGTGAGTTGTCCTGTGCGGAAGGTGACGAGTGAGGTATCCATATCCCGGAGGCGTAGGAGCCCTCGGCTCGGTTGGCCTTGCCGCTCAAGGCTTCTCTTGCTTAGTGAAGGAACACTCAGTTACTCTGCGATGAGCCGAAGCCGGAGGCAGCGGTGTCAGCATGGACAGAGGCGGAGTTGGTCGGAGAAGAAACTTCGTCGGCCCAGGAGTAGGGGACTTCCCAGGCTGAGGAGGCATTGCAGTGGCGGCTGGGACCTAGCCAGGTTGTCCACTGGCGGGACCAACCCTGGAGTCGGGCTGCCGAGGCCATGAGCTGGGCTGGTGTCCTCAGGGGACAGCTGGCTGAGGCTACGGAGCGGCCGGTCCGGCCGTCTGCTTGGGCTGGGTTCCTGGAGGAGACCCTGGCGATGATGGCCTAGGCGCGGTGCTGACATCTTCCTTTGAGTTGGAGATCCTCCGACCATGTTGCTGTCCGAGGCCGGGTCGGATTCCGCCGAAGGTTGAGTCGATGCCGAGGGTGCTGCTGCTCTCCCTACTGACGTCTGAACCTGCAGGGACAGTTTGTCTGTAGTGTGCGTATGTTTTTTGCGGCCGCCGAGGCCAAAACATACCGTCGTTGTGTTGTAAAGCTGCGTTTCTTTTCCCCTTGTTTCGAGTATCAGGACTTGTTCGTCGATAACAGAATTGTTCATCCGAGCGTGAGCTACTTATCGCAGAAGGTGATGAGTGAGGTATCCGTATCCCGGAGGCGTAGGAGTCCCTCGGCTCGGTCGGCCTTGCTTGCTTACGTGTACTCTTACTCGTCTGTAGGATTCTGTTATCGATATAGTCGAGATGTCACGAAAAATCGTTTCAGCAGAAAAAGTTTTTGAGCGTTAAGACTTGTTCGGTCAGCGGAATCCCTTATCCGAGCGTGAGTTACTTATCGCAGAAGGTGATGAGTGTGGTATCCGTATCCCAGAGGCGTAGGAGTCCCTCGGCTCGATCGGCCTTGCCTGCTTACGTGTACTCTGTCGTTTTCAGGACTCCACTATCGAAGTAGTCGAAAAGCACGAAAGATGTTCTGGCAGAAAGACTTTTTCCGAGAAAAATTTTGACGCAGAGGGGGTTCCCCCCTTCTAGCCCTCGAGGGAGGGTCGGGCTTTTGAAAGTCGCCTAGAGGGGGGGTGAATAGGGCGAAACTGAAATTTACAAATATAAACACAACTACAAGCCGGGTTAGCGTTAGAAATATAATCGAGTCCGCGAGAGAGGGCGCAAAACAAATCGCAAGCGAATAAGGAGTATGACACGTGGATTTGTTTTACCGAGGTTCGGTTCTCGCAAACCTACTCCCCGTTGAGGAGGCCACAAAGGCCGGGTCTCTTTCAACCCTTACCCTCTCTCAAATGGTCCCTCGGACCGAGTGAGCTTTCTCTTCTCAATCACTTGGAACACAAAGTTCCCACAAGGACCACCACAAGATTGGTGTCTCTTGCCTCAATTACAAGTGAGTTTTTGATCGCAATGAAGAATCAAGAAAGAAGAAAGCAATCCAAGCGCAAGAGCTCGAAAGAACACAAGCAAATCTCTCTCACTAGTCACTAAGGCGTTGTGTGGAGTTTGGAGAGGATTTGATCACTTTGGTGTGTCTAGAAATGAATGCTAGAGCTCTTGTAAGTAGTTGAGAAGTGGAAAACTTGGATGACTTGAATGTGGGGTGGTTGGGGATATTTATAGCCCCAACCACCAAACTAGCCGTTTGGTGAGGCTGTCTTTTCGATGGTGCACCGGACAGTCCGGTGCACACCGGACATGTCCGGTGCGACAGCCACATCACCAAAAGCCGTTGGGTTCGACCGTTGGAGCTCTGTCTTCTGGGCCTGCCTGGATGTCCGGTGGCGCACCGGACATGCACTGTAGATTTTCCGGTGCGCTAGCATGGGCGTGCCTGACCTCTGCGCGCGCAGCGCGCGTATTTAATGCGTCACAGGTAGCCGTTGGCACCGAAGTAGCCGTTGCCCCGCGGTTACACCGGACAGTCCGGTGTACACCGGACATGTCCGGTGAATTATAGCGGAGCAGGCTGAAATGAATTCCTGAGGCTGGCGAGTTCCTGAGGCCGCTCTTCCTTGGAGCACCGGACACTGTCCGGTGTACACCAGACAGTCCGATGAATTATAGCGGAGTCGCCTCCGGAATTTCCCGAAGGTGACGAGTTTGAAGTCGGAGTCCTCTGGTGCACCGGACATGTCTGGTGGCACACCGGACAGTCCGGTGCGCCAGACCAGAGGTGCCTTCGGTTGTCCCTTTGCTCTTTGGTTGAACCCAATACTTTGTCTTTTTATTGGCTAAGTGTGAACCTTTAGCACCTGTATAACTTATGCACTAGAGCAAACTAGTTAGTCCATTTATTTGTGTTGGGCAATTCAACCACCAAAATTAATTAGGGACTAGGTGTAAGCCTAATTCCCTTTCAATCTCCCCCTTTTTGGTGATTGATGCCAACACAAACCAAAGCAAATATAAAAGTGCATAATTGAACTAGTTTGCATAATGTAAGTGCAAAGGTTGCTTGGAATTGAGCCAATATAAATACTTACAAGATATGCATGGACTGTTTCTTCATTTTTAATATTTTGGACCACGCTTGCACCACATGTTTTGTTTTTGCAAATTCTTTTTGTAAATCCTTTTCAAAGTCTTTTGCAAATGGTCAAAGGTAAATGAATAAGATTTTGCGAAGCATTTTCAAAATTTGAAATTTTCTCCCCCTGTTTCAAATGCTTTTCCTTTGACTAAACAAAACTCCCCCTCAAATAAATTCTCCTCTTAGTGTTCAAGAGGGTTTTAAGATATCAATTTTGAAAGTGCTACTTTCTCCCCCTTTAAAACACAAAGAGATACCAATTTGAAATTTACCAATTGAAAATCATTAATTTTAAAATTAGGGTGGTGGTGCGGTCCTTTTGCTTTGGGCTCATACTTTCTCCCCCTTTGGCATGAATCGCCAAAAACGGATACTTCGAGTGAGATATAAGCCCTTGCTAACTATGTTCTCCCCTTTGGCAAATAAAACATATGAGTGAAGATTATACCAAAGATGGAGAGTGATGCGGAGCGACGGCAAAGGATGAGTAGTAGAGTGGAGTGGAAGCCTTTGTCTTCGCCGAAGACTCCAATTCCCTTTCAATATACCTATGACTTGGTTTGAAATATACTTGAAAACGCATTAGTCATAGCATATATAAAAGAGACATGATCAAAGGTATACTTATGAGCTATGTGTGCAAGATTAGCAAAAGAAATTCCTAGAATCAAGAATATTGAGCTCATGCCTAAGTTTGGTAAAAGATTGTTCATCAAGTGGCTTGGTAAAGATATCGGCTAATTGATCTTTAGTATTAATGTATGCAATTTCGATATCCCCCTTTTGTTGGTGATCCCTAAGAAAACGATACCGAATGGCTATGTGTTTAGTGCGGCTATGCTCAACGGGATTATCCGCCATGCGGATTGCACTATCATTATCACATAGAAGGGGAACTTTGGTTAATTTGTAACCATAGTCCCGCAGGGTTTGCCTCATCCAAAGTAATTGCGCGCAACAATGTCCTGCGGCAATGTACTCGGCTTCGGCGGTGGAAAGAGCGACCGAATTTTGCTTCTTTGAAGCCCAAGACACCAAGGATCTTCCCAAGAACTGGCAAGTTCCCGATGTGCTCTTTCTATTAATCTTACACCCCGCCCAATCGGCATCCGAATAACCAATCAAATCAAATGTGGATCCCCGAGGGTACCAAAGCCCAAACTTAGGAGTATAAGCCAAATATCTCAAGATTCGTTTTACGGCCGTAAGGTGTGATTCCTTAGGGTCGGCTTGGAATCTTGCACACATGCAAACGGAAAGCATGATGTCCGGTCGAGATGCACATAAATAAAGCAATGAACCAATCATCGACCGATATACCTTTTGATCGACGGATTTACCTCCCGTGTCGAGGTCGAGATGCCCATTAGTTCCCATGGGTGTCTTGATGGGCTTGGCATCCTTCATTCCAAACTTGGTTATAATGTCTTGAGTGTACTTCGTTTGGCTAATGCCCTCTTGGAGTTGCTTGACTTGAAATCCTAGAAAATACTTCAACTCCCCCATCATCGACATCTCGAATTTCTGTGTCATGATCCTACTAAATTCTTCACATGTAGATTCGTTAGTAGACCCAAATATGATATCATCAACATAAATTTGGCATACAAACAAATCATTGTCAAGAGTTTTAGTGAATAAAGTAGGATCGGTCTTGCCGACTTTGAAGCCATTAGCAATAAGGAAATCTCTAAGGCATTCATACCATGCTCTTGGGGCTTGCTTGAGCCCATAAAGCGCCTTAGAGAGCCTATAAACATGGTTAGGGTACTCACTGTCTTCAAAGCTGGGAGGTTGCTCAACATAGACCTCCTCCTTGATTGGTCCATTGAGGAAGGCACTCTTTACGTCCATTTGATAAAGCTTGAAGCCATGGTAAGTAGCATAGGCTAATAATATGCGAATTGACTCAAGCCTAGCTACGGGTGCATAGGTTTCACCGAAATCCAAACCTTCGACTTGTGAATACCCCTTGGCCACGAGTCGAGCTTTGTTCCTTGTCACCACACCATGCTCGTCTTGCTTGTTGCGGAAGACCCACTTGGTTCCTACAACATTTTGATTAGGACGTGGAACTAAATGCCATACCTTGTTCCTCGTGAAGTTGTTGAGCTCCTCTTGCATCGCCATCACCCAATTCGAATCTTGAAGTGCTTCCTCTACCCTGTGTGGCTCAATAGAGGAAACAAAAGAGTAATGCTCACAAAAATGTGCAACACGAGATCGAGTGGTTACCCCCTTATGAATGTCGCCGAGGATGGTGTCGACGGGGTGATCTCGTTGTATTGCTTGGTGGACTCTTGGGTGTGGCAGTCTTGGTTGTTCATCCTCCTTGTCTTGATCATTTGCATCTCCCCCTTGATCGTTGCCGTCATCTTGAGGGGGCTCATCATTGTGTTCTTCCTCTTTATCAACTTGGGCCTCGTCCTCATTTTGGGTTGGTGGAGATGCTTGCGTGGAGGAGGATGGTTGATCTTGTGCATTTGGAGGCTCTTCGGATTCCTTAGGACACACATCCCCAATGGACATTTTCCTTAGCGCGATGCACGGAGCTTGTTCTTCACCTATCTCATCAAGATCAACTTGCTCTACTTGAGAGCCGTTAGTCTCATCAAACACAACGTCACAAGAAACTTCAACTAGTCCTGAGGACTTGTTAAAGACTCTATATGCCCTTGTGTTTGAATCATATCCTAGTAAAAAGCCTTCTACAGTTTTAGGAGCAAATTTAAATTTTCTACCTCTTTTAACAAGAATAAAGCATTTGCTACCAAAAACTCTAAAATATGAAATATTGGGCTTTTTACCGGTGAGGAGTTCGTATGATGTCTTCTTGAGGATTCGGTGTAGATATAACCGGTTGATGGCGTAGCAAGCGGTGTTGACCGCCTCGGCCCAAAACTGATCCGGTGTCTTGTACTCATCAAGCATGGTTCTTGCCATGTCCAATAGAGTTCGATTCTTCCTCTCCACTACACCATTTTGTTGTGGGGTGTAGGGAGAAGAGAACTCATGCTTGATGCCTTCCTCCTCAAGGAAGCCTTCAATTTGAGAGTTCTTGAACTCCGTCCCGTTGTCGCTTCTAATTTTCTTGATCCTTAAGCCGAACTCATTTTGAGCCCGTCTCAAGAATCCCTTTAAGGTCTCTTGGGTATGGGATTTTTCCTGCAAAAAGAACACCCAAGTGAAGCAAGAATAATCATCCACTATTACAAGACAATACTTACTCCCGCCGATGCTTATGTAAGCAATCGGGCCGAATAGATCCATGTGGAGTAGCTCAAGTGGCCTGTCGGTCGTCATGATGTTCTTGTGTGGATGTTGGGACCCAACTTGCTTTCCTGCTTGGCATGCGCTACAAATCCTGTCTTTCTCAAAATGAACATTTGTTAGTCCTAAAATGTGCTCTCCCTTTAGAAGCTTATGAAGATTCTTCATCCCAACGTGGGCAAGTCGGCGATGCCAGAGCCAACCCATGTTAGTCTTAGCAATTAAGCATGTGTCGAGTTCAGCTCTATCAAAATCTACCAAGTATAGCTGACCCTCTAACACACCCTTAAATGCTATTGAATCATCACTTCTTCTAAAGACAGTGACACCTACATCAGTAAAGAGACAGTTGTAGCCCATTTGACATAATTGAGATACAGAAAGCAAATTGTAATCTAAAGAATCTACTAGAAAAACATTGGAAATAGTATGGTTAGATGATATAGCAATTTTACCCAATCCTTTGACCAAACCTTGATTTCCATCCCCGAATGTGATAGCTCGTTGGGGATCTTGGTTTTTCTCATATGAGGAGAACATCTTCTTCTCCCCTGTCATGTGGTTTGTGCACCCGCTGTCGAGTATCCAACTTGAGCCCCCGGATGCATAAACCTACAAAACAATTTTAGTTCTTGACTTTAGGTACCCAAACGGTTTTGGGTCCTTTGACATTAGAAACAAGAACTTTGGGTACCCAAACACAAGTCTTGGAACCCTTGTGTTTGCCCCCAACAAACTTGGCAACTACCTTGCCGGATTTGTTAGTAAGCACAAATGATGCATCAAAAGTTTTGAATGAAATGTCATGCTCATTTGAAGCACTAGGAGTTTTCTTTCTAGGCAACTTAGCACGGGTTGGTTGCCTAGAGCTAGATGTCTCACCCTTATACATGAAAGCATAGTTAGGGCCAGAGTGAGACTTCCTAGAATGAGTTCTCCTAATTTTGCTCTCGGGATAACCGGCAGGGTACAAGATGTAACCCTCGTTATCCTGAGGCATGGGAGCCTTGCCCTTAACAAAGTTAGACAAATTTTTAGGAGGGGCATTAATTTTGACATTGTCTCCCCTTTGGAAGCCAATGCCATCCTTGATGCCAGGGCGTCTCCCATTATAGAGCATACTTCTAGCAAATTTAAACTTTTCATTTTCTAAGTTATGCTCGGCAATTTTAGCATCTAATATTGCTATATGATCATTTTGTTGTTTAATTAAAGCCATGTGATCATGAATAGCATTGATATCAACATCTCTACATCTAGTACAAATAGAAGTGTGCTCAACAGTAGATGTAGAGGGTTTGCAAGATTTTAGTTCTACAACCTTAGCATGCAACATATCATTCTTAGTTCTAAGGTCGGAAATAGTAGTATTGGAAACATCAAAATATTTAGCCTTAGCAATCAAATTTTTATTTTCTACTCTAAGGCTAGCAAGAGAATCATTCAATTCCTTAATCTTAGCAAGCAAATCATCATTATCATTTCTAAGATTGGGAATTGAAGCATCACAAACATGAGAATCAACCTTAGCAATTAAACTAGCATTTTCATTTCTAAGGTTATCAATGGTCTCATGGCAAGTGCTTAGCTCACTAGACAATTTTTCACATTTTTCAACTTGTAGAGCATAAGCATTTTTAACCTTAACATGCTTTTTATTTTCCTTGATTAGGAAGTCCTCTTGGGAGTCCAAGAGATCATCCTTCTCATGGATGGCACTAATTAGCTCATTTAATTTTTCCTTTTGTTCCATGTTAAGGTTGGCAAAAAGGGTACGCAAATTATTCTCCTCATCACTAGCATTATCATCACTAGAGGATTCATATTTAGTGGAGGATTTAGATTTAACCTTCTTCCTTTTGCCGTCCTTTGCCATGAGGCACTTGTGGCCGACGTTGGGGAAGAGGAGTCCCTTGGTGACGGCGATGTTGGCGGCGTCCTCGTCGGAGGAGGAGTCGGTGGAGCTCTCGTCCGAGTCCCACTCCCGGCAAACATGAGCATCGCCGCCCTTCTTCTTGTAGTACCTCTTCTTTTCTCTCCTCTTTCCCTTCTTGTCGTCGCCCCTGTCACTGTCACTAGATATAGGACATTTTGCAATGAAATGACCGGGCTTACCACACTTGTAGCAAACCTTCTTGGAACGGGATTTGTAATCCTTCCCCTTCCGTTGCTTGAGGATTTGGCGAAAGCTTTTGTGATTAAAGCCATCTCCTCATTGTCGAGCTTGGAGGCGTCAATTGGTTGTCTACTCGGTGTAGACTCCTCCTTCTTCTCCTCCGTCGCCTTAAATGCCACCGGTTGCGCTTCGGACGTGGAGGGTTCATCAAGCTCGTTGATCTTCTTTGAGCCTTTAATCATACATTCAAAGCTCACAAAATTCCCGATTACTTCCTCGGGAGTCATTAGTGTGTATCTAGGATTACCACGAATTAATTGAACTTGAGTAGGGTTAAGGAAAATAAGTGATCTCAAAATAACCTTAACCACCTCGTGGTCATCCCATTTCTTGCTCCTGAGGTTGCGCACTTGGTTCACCAAGGTTTTGAGCCGGTTGTACATATCTTGTGGCTCCTCCCCTTGGCGAAGACGGAAGCGATCGAGCTCCCCCTCGATCGTTTCCCGCTTGGTTATCTTAGTGAGTTCATCACCCTCGTGCGCGGTCTTGAGTAGGTCCCAAATCTCCTTGGCATTCTTCAACCCTTGCACTTTGTTGTATTCCTCCTTGCTTAGAGAGGCGAGGAGTATGGTTGTGGCTTGGGAGTTGAAGTGCACGATTTGGGCCACTTCGTCCGTATCATAGTCTTCATCCCCTACGGATGGTACCTGTGCTCCAAACTCAACAACATTCCATATACTTTTGTGGAGTGAGGTTAGATGAAATTTCATTAAATCACTCCACCTAGCATAATCTTCGCCATCAAAGGTTGGCGGTTTGCCTAATGGAACGGAAAGTAATGGAGTAGGTCTAGATGTACGAGGATAGTGTAAGGGGATCTTACTAAACTTCTTGCGCTCTTGGCGCTTAGAAGTTACGGACGGCGCATCGGAGTCGGAGGTCGATGTTGATGAAGTGTCGGTCTCGTAGTAGACCACTTTCCTCATCCTCTTGTGCTTGTCGCCTTTCCGATGCGACTTGTGGGAAGAAGATTTTTCCTTCTTCTCTTTGTGGTGAGAAGAAGAAGATCTTTTCTCCTTCCGTTTGGAGGAGTCCTTCTTCTTCTCCTTCCTCTTGGTGCGGGACTCTTCCGATGAAGTGCTCCCGTGGCTCGTAGTGGGCTTATCGCCGGTCTCCATCTCCCTCTTGGTGTGATCTCCCGACATCACTTCGAGCGGTTAGGCTCTAATGAAGCACCGGGCTCTGATACCAATTGAAAGTCGCCTAGAGGGGGGGGTGAATAGGGCGAAACTGAAATTTACAAATATAAACACAACTACAAGCCGGGTTAGCGTTAGAAATATAATCGAGTCCACGAGAGAGGGCGCAAAACAAATCGCAAGCGAATAAGGAGTATGACACGTGGATTTGTTTTACCGAGGTTCGGTTCTCGCAAACCTACTCCCCGTTGAGGAGGCCACAAAGGCCGGGTCTCTTTTAACCCTTACCCTCTCTCAAACGGTCCCTCGGACCGAGTGAGTTTCTCTTCTCAATCACTTGGAACACAAAGTTCCCACAAGGACCACCACAAGATTGGTGTCTCTTGCCTCAATTACAAGTGAGTTTTTGATCGCAATGAAGAATCAAGAAAGAAGAAAGCAATCCAAGCGCAAGAGCTCGAAAGAACACAAGCAAATCTCTCTCACTAGTCACTAAGGCGTTGTGTGGAGTTTGGAGAGGATTTGATCACTTTGGTGTGTCTAGAAATGAATGCTAGAGCTCTTGTAAGTAGTTGAGAAGTGGAAAACTTGGATGACTTGAATGTGGGGTGGTTGGGGGTATTTATAGCCCCAACCACCAAACTAGCCGTTTGGTGAGGCTGTATGTTCGATGGTGCACCGGACAGTCCGGTGCACACCGGACATGTCCGGTGCGACAGCCACGTCACCAAAAAGCCGTTGGGTTCGACCGTTGGAGCTCTGTCTTCTGGGCCCGCCTGGATGTCCGGTGACGCACCGGACATGCACTGTAGATTGTCCGGTGCGCCAGCATGGGCGTGCCTGACCTCTGCGTGCGCAGCGCGCGTATTTAATGCGTCGCAGGTAGCCGTTGGCGCCGAAGTAGCCGTTGCCCCGCGGTTACACCGGACAGTCCGGTGTACACCGGACATGTTCGGTGAATTATAGCGGAGCAGGCTGAAATGAATTCCCGAGGCTGGCGAGTTCCTGAGGCCGCTCTTCCTTGGAGCACCGGACACTGTCCGGTGTACACCGGACAGTCCGGTGAATTATAGCGGAGTCGCCTCCGGAATTTCCCGAAGGTGACGAGTTTGAAGTCGGAGTCCTCTGGTGCGCCAGACCAGAGGTGCCTTTGGTTGTCCCTTTGCTCTTTGGTTGAACCCAATACTTTGTCTTTTTATTGGCTAAGTGTGAACCTTTAGCACCTGTATAACTTATGCACTAGAGCAAACTAGTTAGTCCATTTATTTGTGTTGGGCAATTCAACCACCAAAATTAATTAGGGACTAGGTGTAAGCCTAATTCCCTTTCAGCTTTGCCGAGGCAAGGCTGACCCTTCCTTGAAGGTTAGACTTTGCTTA
This sequence comes from Zea luxurians, assembly GCA_029449295.1. Lineage (NCBI taxonomy): Eukaryota > Viridiplantae > Streptophyta > Magnoliopsida > Poales > Poaceae > Zea > Zea luxurians. The sequence continues at coordinate 27,537,405 of JAOPSE010000015.1, forward strand.
TGTATGTAAACGAGGTACATGAACGACTTGAAAACATTTTAAGGGTAGAAGCGACATAGCTGTTGGATGTTCCAAGCGTTGCTGTAGACCTCGCCTTGACTGTTGGCCAGCTTGTATGTTCCGGGCTTCAGAATCTTGGTGATGATGAATGGCCCTTCCCAGGGAGGCGTGAGCTTGTGGCGCCCTCGGGCGTCTTGTCGTAGCCGAAACACCAAGTCGCCCACCTGGAGGTCTCGGGACCGAACCCCTCGGGCGTGGTAGCGTCGCAGGGACTGCTGATACCGCGCCGAGTATAGTAGGGCCATGTCCCGAGCCTCTTCCAGCTGGTCCAGTGAGTCTTCTCGGTTTGTCTGGTTGCTTCGGGCGTCGTATGCCCTCGTCCTCGGGGAGCCGTATTCTAAGTCTGTGGGCAGGATAGCCTCGGCCCCATAGACTAGAAAAAACGGTGTGAAGCCCGTGGCTTGGCTTGGCGTCGTCCTCAGACTCCAGACCATTGAGGGGAGTTCCTTCATCCACCGCCTGCCGAACTTGTTGAGGTCGTTGTAGATCCTCGGCTTGAGTCCTTATAGAATCATGCCGTTGGCACGCTCTACCTGCCCATTCGTCATGGGGTGAGCTACGACGGCCCAGTCCACCTAGATGTGGTGGTCCTCGCAGAAGTCTAGGAACTTTCTGCCAGTGAACTAGGTGCCATTGTCAGTGATGATGGAGTTTGGGACCCCGAAGCGATGGATGATGTTGATGAAGAACGCCACCGCCTCTTCGGACCTGATGTTGTTTAGGGGTCGGACCTCGATCCACTTGGAGAATTTGTCGATGGCGACCAGCAGGTGCGTGAAGCCCCGGGTGCCGTCTGCAAGGGACCGACGAGGTCCAGACCCCACACAGCAAACGACCAGGTGATAGGTATTGTTTGCAGAGCCTGAGCGGGCAGGTGGGTCTGCTTTGCGTAGAATTGACACCCTTGGCAGGTGCGTACAATCCTAGTGGCGTCGGCCACCACGGTTGGCCAGTAGAAACCCTGTTGGAAGGCGTTTCCCACGAGGGCCCGAGGTGCTGCGTGGTGACCGCAAGCCCCCGAGTGTATTTCTTGCAAAAACTCCTGACCTTCGACGATGGATATGCATCATTGGAGGATGCCTGAGGGGTTGCGGTGGTAGAGCTCCTTTTCGTCACCCAGCAAGACGAACGACTTGGCGCGCCGCGCCAGTCGCCGAGCTTCGGCTCTATCGAGGGGTAGCTCTCCTCGGTGGAGATATTGCAGGTATGGGGTCTGCCAGTTTCGATTAGGCGTGGCCACATTCCGCTCTTCCTCGACGCGCAGTGCCTCACCCTCGAGGGCCGAGGGTGCCTCGGGCGGGGCCGAGGCTGCCTCGGGCTGAGCTGAGGGTGCCTCGGGCTAGGCCGAGGGCGCCTCGGGCAGAGCCGAGGCCTTCTCGGGCTCGGCCAAGGTGCCTCGGGCAGAGCCAAGGCCTTCTCGGGCTTGGGCGTGTCGTCGGTCTTGACGGAGGGTTGATGTAGGTCTCGGGAGAAGACGTCTGGAGGAACCGTTGTTCGCCCCGAGGCTATCTTAGCCAGCTCGTCTGCAGTCTCGTTGTATCGTCGAGCGACGTGGTTGAGCTCGAGCCCGTAGAACTTGTCCTCTAGGTGCCAAACCTCGTCGCAGTAGGCTTCCATCTTCGGGTCGCGGCAGTGGGAGTTCTTCATGACTTGGTCGATGACAAGCTGTGAGTCGCCGCGAGCGTCGAGGCGCTGGACCCCTAGCTCGATGGCAATGCGCAACCCGTTAACCAGAGCCTCATACTCGGCCACGTTGTTGGACGCCGGGAAATGGAGGCGCAACACGTAGCAGAGGTGCTTCTCGAGGGGTGAGATGAAGAGTAGGCCTGCGCCCACTCCTGTTTTCATCAGCAACCTATCAAAAAACATAGTCCAGAGTTCCGGTTGGATCGGAGCTGTTGGAAGCTGGGTGTCATCCCATTCAGCCACAAAGTCCGCCAAGACTTGGGACTTGATGGCCTTCCAAGGGGCGAACGAGATTGTCTCGCCCATGATCTCCACCGCCCACTTTGCAATCCTACCTGAGGCCTCTCGGTACTGTATGATCTCCCCCAGGGGGAAGGATGACACCACGGTCACCGGATGAGACTCGAAGTAGTGTCGCAGCTTTTGCCGTGTCAGAATTACCGCGTACAGCAGCTTCTGAATTTGCGGGTAGCGGATCTTGGTCTCGGACAGTACCTCACTGATGAAGTAGACCGACCTCTAGACATGCAATGCGTGCCCTTCTTCTCGCCTCTCGACCACGATCGTGGCACTGACCACCTGAGTGGTAGCGGCGACGTAGATCAAGAGGGCTTCCCCGGTAGCGGGGGGCACCAGGATGGGCACGCTTGTAAGGAGCGCCTTCAAGTTCCCGAGGGCTTCCTCAGCCTCGGGGGTCCAAGTAAAGCGCTCGGTCTTCCTTAAGAGGCAATACAGGGGCAGGCCTCTTTCGCCGAGGCTTGAGATGAAGCGGCTCAAAGCCGCAAGGCATCCCATGACCCTCTGTACTCCTTTCAAGTCCTTGATAGGCCCCATGTTGGTGATGGCCGCGATTTTCTCCGGGTTGGCCTTGATGCCCCGCTCGGAGATGATGAACCTCAGGAGCATGCCTCGGGGGACTCCGAAGACACACTTCTCGGGATTGAGTTTTACGCCTTTTGCTTTGAGACACTTGAATGTCGTTTAAAGGTCAGAGAGGAGGTCGGAGGCTTTCCTCGTCTTGACTACGACGTCATCAACGTAAGCCTCGATCGTTCGACCAATGTGCTCCCCGAACACATGGTTCATGCACCTTTGGTATGTCGCACCCGCATTCCTCAAACCGAATGGCATAGTAATGTAGCAGTACATGCCAAAAGGTGTGATGAAAGAAGTCGCGAGCTGGTCGGACTCTTTCATCCTGATTTGGTGATACCCTGAGTAGGCATCGAGGAATGACAGGGTTTCACACCCAGCAGTGGAATCCACGACTTGATCGATGCGAGGCAGAGGGTAGGGAACCTTCGGACATGCTTTGTTTAGACCAGTGTAGTCTACACACATCCGCCATTTCCCACCTTTCTTTTTCACAAGCACAGGGTTGGCTAGCCATTCGGGATGGAATACCTCTTTGATGAACCCTGCAGCCATCAGCTTGTGGATCTCCTCGCTTATGGCTCTGCGCTTTTCTTCGTCGAATCGGCGCAGAGGCTGCTTCACGGGTCGGACTCCAGCTCGGATATCTAGTGAGTGCTCGGCGACTTCCCTCGGTATGCCAGGCATGTCCGAGGGACTCCACGCGAAAACCTCGGCGTTCGCGCGGAGAAAGTCGATGAGCACTGCTTCCTATTTGGGGTCGAGCTCGGAGCCGATCCGGATCTGCTTGGAGGTGTCGTTGCTGGGGTCGAGAGGGACGGATTTAACCGCCTCTGCTGGTTCGAAGTTGCCGGCGTGGAGCTTCGCATCTGGCGCCCCTTAGAGAGGTTTTCCATGTCGGCGATGAGGGCCTCGGATTCGGCGAGGGCCTCGGCGTACTCCACGCACTCCACGTCGCATTCGTACGCGTGTCGGTACGTGGGGCTGACAGTGATGACCCCGTTGGGGCCCGGCATCTTGAGCTTGAGGTAGGTGTAGTTGGGGACGGCCATGAACTTGGCGTAGCATGGTCTCCCCAGCACCGCGTGGTAGGTTCCTCAGAACTCGACCACCTCGAACGTGAGGGTTTCCCTTCGGAAGTTGGAGGGAGTCCCGAAGCAGACGGGCAGATCGAGTTGTCCAAGGGGCTGGACGTGCTTCCCGGGAATGATCCCGTGAAAGGGCGCCGCGCCAGCCCGGATCGAGGACAGATCGATCTGCAGGAGCCCGAGGGTGTCGGCGTAGATGATGTTGAGGCTGCTGCCTCCGTCCATGAGGACCTTGGTAAGCCTGACGTTGCCGATGACGGGATCAACAACGAGTGGGTACTTCCCCGGGCTCGGCACGCGGTCGGGGTGGTCGTCTTGGTCGAAGGTGATGGGCTTGTCGGACCAGTCTAGATAGACTGGCGCCGCCACCTTTACCGAGCAGACCTCCCGGCGCTCTTGCTTGCGGTGCCGAGCCGAGGCGTTCGCCACCCGCCCACCATAGATCATGAAGCAGTCATGGACCTCGGGGAACTCCTCTGCTTTGTGAGCTTCCTTCTTCTCGTTGTCGAGGGCTCTGCCACCTTCCGCCGGTGGCCCGGCCTTGTGGAAGTAGCACCGAAGCACGACGCACTCCTCAAGGGTGTGCTTGATGGGACCCAGATGATAGGGGCACGACTCCTTGAGCATCTTGTCGAACAAGTTGGCGCCTCTGGGAGGCTTCTGAGGGTTCTTATGCTCGGCGGCGGTGACAAGGTCTGCGTCGGCGGCATCGCGTTTCGCTTGCGACTTCTTCTTGCCCTTCTTCCTCGCGCCGCGCTGAGCGGACGCCTCAGGACGTCATCCGGCTGGCGCCTCTGAGGCTGCTTGTCCTTCCGAAAGATGGCCTCGATCGCCTCCTGGCCAGAGGCGAACTTGGTGGCGATGTCCATCAGCTCGCTCGCCCTGGTGGGAGTCTTGCGACCCAGCTTGCTCACCAGGTCGTGGCAAGTGGTGCCGGCGAGGAACGCGCCGATGACATTGGAGTCGGTGATGTTGGGCAGCTCGGTGCGCTGCTTCGAGAATCGCCGGATGTAATCCCGCAGGGATTCTCCCGGCTGCTGGCGGCAGCTTCGGAGATCCCAGGAGTTCCTAGGGCGCATGTATGTGCCCTGGAAGTTGCCGGCGAAGGCTTTGACCAGGTCGTCCCAGTTGGAGATCTGCGCAGGAGGCAGATGCTCCAGCCAGGCTCAGTGGCGTCGGAGAGGAACAGGGGGAGGTTGCGGATGATGAGGTTATCATCGTCCGTTCCACCTAGCTGGTAGGCTAGCCTGTAGTCCGCGAGCCACAGTTCCGGCCTCGTCTCCCCCGTGTACTTGGTGATGGTAGTCGGGGCCCAGAAACGGGTCGGGAATGACGCCCGTCGTATGGCTCGGCTGAAAGCTTGCGGATCGGGTGGTTCGGGCGAAGGACTCCGATCCTCCTCGCTGTCATAGCGTCCCCCACGCCTGGGGTGGTAGTCTCGGCGCACCCTCTCGTCGAGGTGGGCTCGACGGTCGCGACGATGGTGCTCATTGCCGAGGCGGCCCGGGGCCGCAGGCGCTGTGTCCCGCGTGCGCCCAGTGTGGACCGAGGCTTCCCGCATGAATCGGGAAGTCGCGGCACGATGCTCCGGGGGGTATCCCTACCTTCGGGAGGCAGAGCTTTTGGCCCGTCGGACCGCGGCATCCTCCAGGAGATTCTTGAGTTCTCCCTGGATACACCGTCCCTCGGTGGTGGATGGTTCCGGCATCGCTCGGAGTAGTATTGCTACTGCAGCCAGGTTCTGGCCGACCCCACTGGAAGCCGGGGGCAGCCTTGCCCTGGCATCGTTGGCGATGCGGCGCTGGACGTCCTGGGCCAGATGACGCGCTTCTCCGGCTGGTGCTCGGCCTGCCCGCTCCTGCCCGATGTTCTGCCGGAGCTGCACAAGTTGTCCTGCTTCCTCGTCGAGCCTGGCCTGCATCTCGCGGATTTGCTCGAGCTGTGTGTCCTGACCCCCGCAGGGACTGGGACCATAGCTAGCTCCCGAAGGATGTCAACGCGAGGCGCAGGCCTAGAGGGATCGCCGTCCTCCGGCATACCAAGGTGGTTGCCTTCGTCGACACCCTCTAGATCGACGTTGAAACATTCGCGACTTGGGCCACAGTCCTCGTCGCCAAGGCTGTGGCTATCATCGGAGCAATCGGAGAGGCAGTAGTGACATGCGGTCATGAAGTCCCGCATGGCACTGGGGTTATCGAGCCCGGAGAAATCCCAACTAGAGTCGGGCTCATCGTCTTCCTCGGAACCCGGGGGTCCGTAGGTCGAGACGGCCGTCAATCTCTCCCAGGTTGACCACATATGGTATCCTGGAAGGTTTGGATATGCCTTTATGAAAGCTTCCACCGAAGCAGGGTCACTTGGTGGGTCGAAGCTGAATCTAAAAGGCACAGGATGGGAAACGGACGGTACCTCTTGATCGACAGATGGTGACGAAGTCGCGTCAGGGACGGACTGCACCGTTATCTCAGGTACAAGGCTAACGCCTAGCAAGTCCTTCGCGAGCGTGCTGGCATCGCCCGTTCGCTCGGGGCTGGCGTGTCGCGGGGGAACGACGCTCATCTTCGTCTCAGACGCGAGGTCAACGCTCGGCGTGTCCCCCGCTGGGGCGCCGACATCGTCGACTCGCTCGACAGCCGACGAGGTGCCGCCTCCTGCTTGGCCATGATTGCCCCGCCTCCTTCCTTGTCGACAGGGAAGGTGGCGGGACAAACTCGGATGCTGTTCTTCCGCCACGCGGGGAAGACGTCGTCGATTCCGCCGCCGGCGGGCGGGCTGACGGCCGCCATTGTCGTTGTCGCGCGGCGGAGGAAGGAGTATCATGTCGTAGCTGCCGTCGAGGGACATGAACTCGAGACTCCCGAAACGGAGCTTCGTCCTGGGTTGGAGAGGTTGCTGGAGACTCCTCATCTGGAGCTTGACGAGAAGCTGTTCGTCAACACGCAGCAGGCCCCTACCTGGTGTGCCAACTGTCGGCGTTTTGACCCCGGGGGGTCCCTGGACCGACGAGTAAATTGTCGCTGCGTGTCCCAGCCCAGATGGGTCGGCGCAAGACGGAGACACAAGGGGGTAAAAACAGTGAGGGGAACCCGCGGCCTCGTGTTGTCCTGCGCCCAGGGCGGATGCGCTTGCAGTAGGGGGTTACAAGCGTTCGCGAGGGAGAGAGAGAGGGGGCGTGAGACTGTGTGTCAGCCCGTTCTCCCGTGCGGCCACCCTCTCGTATGAGGGCCCTGGACCTTCCTTTTATAGACCTAAGGAGAGGGTCTAGGTGTACAGCGGGAGGTGTAGCAGTGTGCTAACGTGTCTAGCAGAGAGGAGCCAGAGCCCTATGTACATGCCGACGTGGCTGTCGGAGAGGTGTTGGAGCCCTGTTCATGTGGCGTCGTGGCCGTCGGAGGAGCGCTTGAGCCCTGTAGAAGCACAGCTGTCGGGGCTGTCGGATCCTTGCTGACGTCTCCTTGCTTCCGTAAGGGGCTGGGAACTGCCGTCGTCATGGAGCACGCGGGGTGCCATCATTACTTGTTTTACCGGGGCGAGCCAAATGGGACGCCGGTCTTGTTCCCTGTAGCCTGGGCTAGCTAGGGGTAGGGTAATGATGGCCCCCCTTGTGGCATGGTCGGCCCGAGCGAGGTGGTGGCTCCTCCGAGGACGAGGTTGAGCCCGAGCCCGGGGGTCGGGCGAGGTGGAGACCGTCGTCCGAGGTCGAGGTTGAGTCCGAGCCCTGGGGTCGGGCGAGGCAGAGACCATCATCCGAGGTCGAGGTTGAGTCTGAGCCCTGGGGTCGGGCGAGGCGGAGACCGTCGTCCGAGGTCGAGGTTGAGTCCGAGCCCTGGGGTCGGGCGAGGCGGAGACCGTCTTTCGAGTCGAGGTTGAGCCCAAGCCCTGGGGTTAGGCGAGGCGGAGATTCCTATGGCGCCCGAGGCTGGACTTGGCTGCTTGTCAGCCTCACCCTGGCAGGTGGCACAGCAGTCGGAGCAGCACAGGCGGCGCTGTTTTCATGTCAGGTCAGTCAGTGGAGGGGCGAAGTGACTGCGGTCACTTCGGCCTTGTCGACTGGAGAGCACGCGTCAGGATAAGGTGTCAGGCGATCCTTGCATTAAATGCTCCTGCGATCCGGTTGGCTGGCGAGGTGATCTGACCAAGGTTGCTTCTCCGCGAAGCCTGCCCGAACTGGGCCTCGGGCAAGTCGAAGGTGCGTCCGTTGCTTTAGGAGACCCTCGGGCGAGGCATGAATCTGCCTTGGTCTACCGTTCCTGCTCGAGGCTGGGCTCGGGCGAGGCGAGATTGTGTCCCTTGAGTGGACGGAGCCTTAACCGGAATTGCGCCCATCAGGCCTTTGCAGCTTTATGCTGATGGGGGTTACCAGCTGAGATTAGGAGCCTTGGGGGTACCCCTAATTACGGTCCCCGACAACCACTAATTGCAATTGATGGGCAAAACAATGTATATAAAATGCATAGGGATTTTCATCCAATACCCGTCGTTGTAGCCCATAGAATTCACCTCTCATATTTGATGCCCCATCATAGCCTTGCCCTCGTATTTTATGTATGGATAAACCATGACTGAGAAGCATAGAGTCCAAAGCTTCCTTTAGAGCTATTGAAGAAGTGTCCGGAACATGCTGAATTTCCAAAAATCTTTCGATTACATAGCCTTTGTTATTCACATACCTATATCACAACACATAGAAGCCAATTAAATCACAAAACATGTACACTTGTTGCTTAAATAAAAATGCTAACCTCACAATAATAGCCATTTGCTCTTTTATAGAGGCATCCCGAGACTCATCAATAAGAATGGAGAAATTTTTATCCCCAATATCATATAAAATAGCTTTGGAGGTCTCTTTTGCACAAGCTTCACACAGTTGCTTTTGTATTTTTGGTGAAGTCAATGAATGGTTAGCAGGAGAATCACCAAGAAGGTTTTGAACAGCTTTACTCCTCTTTCTAAACCAATCAACAAATTCAAGAAAATTTCCCTTATTGCAAGAGGTAGACGACTCATCATGACCACGAAAGGCAAGAGCTTGCAACAAAAGAAATCTCACGATACTCAACATTATAGTGATTCGATTCAAATATTCTTCTTCATACTTCATAGAACCACTTGCCATTGCATGTCCAACACTTTGCCTTTGATTTCTAAAATCCTCACAATGTTTCCTAGCTTTATTATGCAAGCTATCCACCTTCCCAACATGCTCAACAAAAGATTTTGTTGCATTCTTCCAATTACAAAAACCCTTGCTTGTGAATGCATCAATACCAAAATTTTCATGTCTTTGTTGTTTGAATAGATAACAGTAAAAACAAAAGGCAACATCTTTGGTAACACTATACTCTAACCAATTATGGTTCTTGAACCATGAATCATGAAAACTTCTTTGTCGGTCTCCCATCTTTTTTAGGATATATATGTCCAATTGGTTGACATGGACCCTGTAACAAATACTCTCTTCTAACAGCATCCCTGATGTTAACATCGTATTCATCAATTGGTTTTCTAAGCCCAGGATCAACAACTATATCGAATACCTGCTCAGAAGGTGGAATTTCTTGCTCTTGTTCATGTGAAGTTGGATTTAGTAATGCCTCAACAGTAGCCTCCTCAGTTGAAATTTCTTGGGCTTGATTGTTACTGGTTCCGATTCCAACTGTTGGTTGAGAATTGAGGTTTGATCTTGGCTGCACATTAGGCATGACGGGTGTCAGAGTTGGAGAGAAAAATGATTGCAATGCTTTATGCCTCTTCTTCATTTTGACGGACGGACGACACGTGGCCGGGCGGGCGAGCCGGCGAGGTGCTGACTGATTGGTGACTCGGACACTCGGTGATGGCGGGCGCGTGAGGGCCGATCGGCCGAGGGGCGAGGCGAGCCGCACCGCAGCGACCAGCGGCTGGCGTGGTGGGCGCCAGGCGGACAAGGGGCGAGGGCGAGGCGACCACGCTTGCCGCTTGGGACGGGACCGCGCTGGCCGCTGGGAGTCTGGGATGAGACAGCGAGACCGCGCTTGGGCAACGGCCGACGGCGCTGGCTGCTGGGATAGGGGCGCAGTAGGACACCGCTGCCCGCTGGTTTGTCCCCAAGCGGCGGAGCTAGGAGCCTGGGACATAGGACACGACAGCGCTTGGGTTGTTGGCCATTGGGCGAGAGGCGCAGCGCAGGACGCGTGGCCGGCGACTCGGCGAGGGCAGCGGCTAGCGGCGACGCCGTGGCGGCTGGTGGGTAGGCTAGGGTTCCTAACTTCCTTCTATTCTGGGCTGCGAATTTCTATTTTTTGGGGGCTACCGCGCCTCGGGTCGTGGCCTAGGTGGTCATGGGTGTTGGTCCGCCTCTGGCCTATAGGTCGTCGTCATCCATACGCCGCCGGCTGGTTTGCTGCCTGTGCATGCGCGGCCCCAGTATTTACCATCTTTTATATACTAGGCGTGTTCAGCAGAAAATGATGACAAAAATATAAATTACATACACGAGCCAAGTTTTTTCTAATCAGCAAAAGGTTCAAGGAAGAGGAACAAGCGTACGTGCATGAACGAAGACCACACAGCTATGCAGTACTACCGAAATTTGACTCTTTGCCAAATACCAAATGATTTGTTGAGTATATTTTCGACACTCGGTAAAGAATTTTTTTGTCAAGTACCAAACAAAAAACCTTTGGTAAAAAAACACTCGGCAAAGAAACTCTAAACACTAAACTCATACAAAACAGGAGGATAGTTTAGACATTTCATCCATTTCTTTTCATATTTTTTTTATTTTTTAATCACTAGTTCTGGCGGTGTTGTGAATTCTGATTCTCTCTAACGGGTGTTGTGAGGGAGGGGCGAACAGTTAGGGGTGAAAACGGGATGGATATGAACAGATAGTAGATCATTCTATATCCTACCTAATGTATTTCAATCGGATTCGGATCAGATACAGATAATTAGAAACAGGACAAATACATATATAAAGACCAGGTATTATTTAGCTAGATACATGGGAATAATGGATACATGTCGGATAATGTGGGGGGACAGATATCCCCCGGGTCCACTAGAAGGCAAGAAGGCCTCGTGAAAGGCTTTGGGCCTATTATCTCGCAAGGCCACCCCTTCGTGGGCCAGGGGAGAGCCGCTGGTGGAAGGGGCCGATGCGATGAACAGACTCAGGCCCAAGTGGCTCATTGGATTTAAGCGCTATCCACAGTGTCGATCCAATTTTCTCGCACAGCATCCTTGGACGTCGGAGCAAACTAGGGATAGGTTGGCAAAATTATAGGAGGATAAGTTCAGTCGGTTCACTATTACTTAGGTACAAATCGTCATCACACACGCATGTAATGCCCCACGGTCAAGTATATAAGGCCTAGGGGGTACCCCATTAGATTCATTGATCATCTACTCAACCCACTAGCTTTTCTCCACATAGGAGACTTCTGTTGTAACCCACCACATAAAGATCCACACTAGGAAGTAGGGTATTATGCATCTCAAAGCGGCCCAAACCTACAGAAAATCGCCTGTCATCTCTCGTGCATCCCACACGAACCATTGAGTTACAGTCAACAGCGTCGTCCTACCCAAAAGCACCACGAGGGGTAACCCCGGGTATGCGGTCGGGCTCCAAACACCGATAGCTGGCGCGCTAGGTACGGGGTGTGTCGTTGATCCAAGCTAGCTCAATGGCTATCACTTCCCAGTGCAAGATCGCTCTCCGCCCTGGATCCGTGTTCTGCTTCGGGACCATCTCATCCGTAGCAGATGAGGAGGGAATTCTGCACCGCATAGCGGATCCACCGGAGAAAAAGCTTTCCTCAAAAATCTCCGGGAAAGCCGGAACAAGGCAGCAGACAACGCAACCTCCAGCGCCCCAGGCGAAGACTACCTTCTACAAGTCAAGAGCCAGGAATTCACTTACCCGAAGAACCCCGTTGTCCACTTCGTCCACAAAGGAGTGGACACAGATTACAAGAAAGAAAGAAGCAAGCAGGATGGAGACCCGTCAAGTTATCCTTCCGACACCTTTGCCCTCAAAGAAGGATGGAAAGGAATTCATCGCCACAACAACTCCTTTCTACCCTGACCTCCTCTCCATCGGGGGAGATTAGAGTCATCTCCCATCTCCAACGACGAGCCAACCGTGCCTGGAGAAGAACCTCCCTAGCGAGAAGCTCGGCGATGGAAAAACAGACGCTGGAATATTCGGCGACATCACGAAGCTAGGGAGCGGGACCCAGTGCAGCCCGTATCCCGAGATGAAGTCTCAAAAATAGGAGAAACTCCTGATGAATGAGTCTTCAGAGAAAGGAGGAATTCTCGCCGACGCGACCACCGGCAAGCTCAAGACCGAGATCAAGAACAAGCTGAGCAGGATGCGAGGTTACGCCGAGAGAACCCTCTCTTCGCTCGAAACCTGAACCCTGACTTTGCTCGTGCAATGAACACGCCGAGTGAAGTTGGAGGAGTGTTGGCTCGGATAGCTGATGGCCTCCCCCGGACTCCGGATGCTGAAGGTTATAAGCGGCTGCTCAGTCAAGCGGCTAATCACCTTCTACCCCTCGCACATCCCCTGGGTGACCTACGACACGCCATCAACAGTTGGCGAGACACACAGAGCTCCATTAATGCTTCACGTGAACGACGACACGAAAACGAGATAAGGCGTCGGGACGAGTACGATCGGGACCATGGTGTCCCGGCTCGAAGTCGCACCACCCAAGTTGAGTCGGCGGCAGCCTCAACTACTGGCCCGAACCGGGGACGATCGAGATGGCACATCAGCGACTCTCCACCCTGGGACCGGCACCATGAACGTCGACAGGAGGACACATGTGGAGTATCCGCTCTTACTCCGCGTCTCAGGGCCATCCAGTGGCTCCCGAACTTCAAGGTCTCCAACGTCGACAAGTATGAGCCTAAGCAGGACCCAGGAGGCTGGTTGGCCATCTATACAACCGCTGCTCGGGCCGCTAGGGCAACTGAAGATGTGATGACTGCGTACTTGCCCATCGTTCTCGGGCAAGATGCATTGTAGTGCTACGACACCTGCCACGACACTGCATCGACGATTGGAGCGACTTCAGTCGATGTTTCATCGCCGACTTTCAGTCCCTCTCCGGCAAACCGGCGCAGCCATGGGACCTCAAATCCATCAAGCACCGGGGGGATGAGACACTTCAGTTGTACCTCAAGAGGTTGCAGACCATGAGAAATCGTATCCTCAAGGTCACTGAGGCGGCGGTGATTGAGGACTTCTACCGAGGATCTAATGACTCGGACTTCGTCCGAGCCATACTGCAGAAAGCGCCGACCACCTCCGAGTAGATGTTTCGAGAAGCGAACCTCTACTCACCACCCACGAACGGGCTCAGGACCTCATCGAGGGAACGAAATCCGTGCCACCAGCACCGCGGCGCGACGCAAACCAGCAACCCGACAAGCGTTGGGAGAAGAGGCCCCGTGAAGAGGTCCACACCGCTGGACCACCCGTCTCTCATGCCCGAGGGGCACCCCGTGGAGGCAAGCGGACACTGGATGATATCCTCGACGCCCAGTGCCCGTACCACAAGGATATGCGCCACACTCTGCGGAACTATAGAGACTTCAAGCATTCCATCAGGAATGGCTGACCATTCTAGCCTCTACCACCTCCCCCACCATGAGGAGGGTCTGGTGAGGCCCGGCAGCCTCGACAGCAGGAAGGGAGAGGAGATGGAGCATTCCCGCGCGTCGACGGAGAGGTCAATGTCATCTTCGGAGAACACGGGTCGCAGGAAAACAAAAGGCAGTAAAAGCTTAACGACCGACAGGTGCTAGTGGAGACCACCAGTACCCCAGCTCCCTACCGGTGGTCGGAATTCCCGATCACCTTCAGCCGAGTGGATCAATGGCTCAACTTTGACCATCCAGGCAAGTACCCGCTCCTCATCGATCCGGTGATCCGAGAGAGCAGGGTAAAGAAAGTACTAGTGGACGGAGGAAGCAGCATCAATGTTACCTTCCCTCGGACGCTCCTGGGCTTGGGGTCGCACTTAAAGACCTCACCGAGTTAGACACCCCTTTCTTCGGCATTGTGCCAACCGAAGGGGAGTACCCGCTCGGGCATATCTACATTCCTGTTACCTTTGGAACTCCAGAAAACTACAGAACCGAGTTCCTGAGGTTCGAAGTGGCGAGTTTTGATTGCGGATACAACGCCATCATCAGTAGGTCGGGGCTGGCAAAATTCATGGTTATCCCACATTATTCTTACATGATATTGAAGATGCCAGGACCATAAGGAATCATTACCGTGCGCGCTGACTTTCAAGGCGCCGCGGAATGCTTTCGAGGAGCCATTCAGACGGCCCTCACAACTAGACCACCGACGACCTCCTCCTCGCAGGTGAACACAAAGCCTAAGGGAGACTTCGTGATACCCACGAATGAAGCTCAAGCCATGACCTCTATGCGGCCGACTGAAGAGACGAAGAGGATCAACCTGGGGTTCGCTGATGAACGCAAGACCTCCATCATCAGTTCCAGCCTCGATAACAAATAGGAAAGCGCGCTCGTCCAGTTCCTGCAAGATAACCAGGACGTATTCGCGTGGCAACCTGTGGATATGCCGGTAGTCCCAGCTCGAAGTCGCACCACCCAAGTTGAGTCGGCGGCAGCCTCAACTACTGGCCCGAACCGGGGACGATCGAGATGGCACATCAGCGACTCTCCACCCTGGGACCGGCACCATGAACGTCGACAGGGGGACACATGTGGAGTATCCGCGCTTACTCCGCGTCTCAGGGCCATCCAGTGGCTCCCGAACTTCAAGGTCTCCAACGTCGACAAGTATGAGCCTAAGCAGGACCCAGGAGGCTGGTTGGCCATCTATACAACCGCTGCTCGGGCCGCTAGGGCAACTAAAGACGTGATGACTGCGTACTTACCCATCGTTCTCGGGCAAGATGCATTGTAGTGCTACGACACCTGCCACGACACTGCATCGACGATTGGAGCGACTTCAGTCGGTGTTTCATCGCCGACTTTCAGTCCCTCTCCGACAAACCGGCGCAGCCATGGGACCTCAAATCCATCAAGCACCGGGGGGATGAGACACTTCAGTTGTACCTCAAGAGGTTGCAGACCATGAGAAATCGTATCCTCAAGGTCACTGAGGCGGCGGTGATTGAGGAGTTCTACCGAGGATCTAATGACTCGGACTTCGTCCGAGCCATACTGCAGAAAGCGCCGACCACCTCCGAGTAGCTGTTTTGAGAAGCGAACCTCTACTCACCGCCGACGAACGGGCTCAGGACCTCATCGAGGGAACGAAATCCGTGCCACCAGCACTGCGGCGTGACGCAAACCAGCAACCCGACAAGCGTTGGGAGAAGAGGCCCCGTGAAGAGGTCCACACCGCTGGACCACCCGTCTCTCATGCCCGAGGGGCACCCCGTGGAGGCGAGCGGACACTGGATGATATCCTCGACGCCCAGTGCCCGTACCACAAGGATATGCGCCACACTCTGCGGAACTACAGAGACTTCAAGCATTCCATCAGGAATGGCTGACCATTCTAGCCTCTACCACCTCCCCCACCATGAGGAGGGCCTGGTGAGGCCCGGCAGCCTCGACAGCAGGAAGGGAGAGGAGACGGAGCATTCCCGCGCGTCGACGGAGAGGTCAATGTCATCTTCGGAGAACACGGGTCGCAGGAAAACAGAAGGCAGTAAAAGCTTAACGACCGACAGGTGCTAGTGGAGACCACCAGTACCCCAGCTCCCTACCGGTGGTCGGAATTCCCGATCACCTTCAGCCGAGTGGATCAATGGCTCAACTTTGACCATCCGGGCAAGTACCCGCTCCTCATCGATCTGGTGATCCGAGAGAGCAGGGTAAAGAAAGTACTAGTGGACGGGGGAAGCAGCATCAATGTTACCTTCCCTCGGACGCTCCTGGGCTTGGGGGTCGCACTAAGACCTCACCGAGTTAGACACCCCTTTCTTCGGCATTGTGCCAACCGAAGGGGAGTACCCGCTCGGGCATATCTACATTCCTATTACCTTTGGAACTCCAGAAAACTACAGAACCGAGTTCCTGAGGTTCAAAGTGGCGAGTTTTGATTGCGGATACAACGCCATCATCAGTAGGTCGGGGCTGGCAAAATTCATGGCTATCCCGCATTATTCTTACATGATATTGAAGATGCCAGGACCATAAGGAATCATTACCGTGCGCGCTGACTTCCAAGGCGCCGCGGAATGCTTTCGAGGAGCCATTCAGACGGCCCTCACAACTAGACCACCGACGACCTCCTCCTCGCAGGTGAACACAAAGCCTAAGGGAGACTTCGCGATACCCACGAATGAAGCTCAAGCCATGACCTCTATGCGGCTGACTGAAGAGACGAAGAGGATCAACCTGGGGTTCGCTGATGAACGCAAGACCTCCATCATCAGTTCCAGCCTCGATAACAAATAGGAAAGCGCGCTCGTCCGGTTCCTGCAAGATAACCGGGACGTATTCGCGTGGCAACCTGCGGATATGCCGGTAGTCCCGAGAGAACTAACCGAGAACAAATTGAAGGTCTATCCTCAAGCAAAGCCGATTCGACAGAAGCTGCGCCGTTTCACGCCTAACAAGAGAGAAGCTATTCGCGTCGAGTTAGCTCGCTTAGTGGCAGCAGGATTCATTAGAGAAGTGCTGCATCCTGAGTGGCTAGCAAATCCTGTTCTTGTACTCAAAAATAATAAAGTGGATTGGCGCATGTGCGTCGACTACACTGATCTCAACAAATACTATCCAAAGGATCCCTTCGGGCTCCCCAGAATAGATCAGGTGGTTGATTCGACTGACGGGTGCTCTATGTTATCCTTTCTAGACTGCTATTCTGGATACCATCAGATCAGCTTGGCAAAAGAAGATGAAGAGAAGACAGCATTCATCACCTCGTTTGGAGCCTTCTGCTATACCTCCATGTCATTCGGCCTCAAGAACACGGGAGTGACCTACCAGAGAGCTATTCAAACATGCTTAGCCGATCACTAGGGCAAGCAGGTGGAAGCTTATGTTGATGATGTGGTGATCAAAATAGAAAACTTAGAGAACTTCATCGAAGATTTGCAGCTAGTCTTCAACAGCTTGAGGCGATACCGATGGAAGCTCAATCCAGAAAAGTGTGTCTTCGGAGTACCGACAGGAAAGTTACTCGGATTCATCGTCAGCCATCGGGGAATCGAAGCCAACCCAGAGAAAATCGAAGCCATCATGAGAATGGAAGCGCCGTGATCACAGAAAAAGGTACAGAGGCTTACTAGATGCATGGCTGCCCTAAGTAGATTCATAACAAGGCTAGGCGAGAAAGGCATGCCATTCTATAAGTTGCTAAAAAAGGTGGAAAAGTTTCTATGAACCATAGAGGCACAAGAAGCTCTAGAGGCGCTAAAAAAGTTCCTGACCACGCCACTAGTACTCAAGCCACCACGCTGAGCCACATCAAATCAGCCAGCAGAAGATCTGTTACTATACATTTCCTGCATGACTCACGTGGTAAGCACCGCGTTAGTAGTTGAGCAAGTGGAAGAAGGACATGTGCACCTGATACAACATCTAGTCTACTTCATCAGTGAAGTCCTCGGGCCCTCAAAAATAAGATATCCTCAAATCCAGAAGTTGCTATATGCGGTACTTCTAACCGCACGCAAACTCCGACACTACTTTGACGACCACAAAGTCATAATAGTCACAGGATTTCCAATAGGGGACATCCTCCACAACAAAGAAGCCATCGGAAGGATAGCCAAGTGGGCGTGCGAGTTGGTAGCTCATGACATAGAGTTCTGACCTCGCACGGCAATCAAGACTCAGGCGCTGGTCGACTTCATATCCGACTGGACTGAACATCAGGTCCCAGACAACCCGGAGGCTACCGAAGTATGGAGAATGTACTTTGATGGCTCGCTGAAGCTACAGGGAGCAGGTGCAGGGATCCTCTTCATTGCCCCTAGAGGTGAACAACTCAGGTACGCACTCCAATTATTGTTTCCAGCATCAAATAATGTAGTAGAGTATGAAGCACTAATCCACGGGTTGAACATCGTTGTATCACTCAGCATCAAAAAATTGATGGTATATGGAGATTCTCTAGTGGTCATAAGCTAGATAAATAAAGACTGGGATTGCTCGACTGATTCTATGGGCATGTACTGTGCAGCCATCCGGAAATTAGAAGACAGATTTGAAGGGTTAGAGTTTCATCACGTGGAGAGAGATCACAACGAGGCAGCAGACGCGTTGTCAAAGCTAGGATCTAGTCGGGCTCAAGTCCCACACGGGATCTTCGTCCAAGAAGTATCACGCCTGAGTATTCTCTTAGATTAGACAGAAGAGTGCAACATCTTGAGCCAACCAGAGTCGAACCCCAACGACTGGAGAGAGCCTATCATCAGATACATAAAAATGAAGAAGAACCGGATGACAAGTCGGCCATAGAACGCATCGCAAGACCGTCGGCCCACTACACCCTCATAGGGGGCACACTGTACAGAAGGGGTGCGATAGGGGTCCTCATGAAATGCATTCACTCGGCTATGGGGAAACAACTGTTAGAAGAAATCCACGCTGGGCAATGTGGAGTACATGCTGCATCCAGAACCCTGGTTGGGAAAGCTTTCAGATCTGGTTTCTATTAGCCAACAACGAAGAATGACGCTGCCGAGTTAGTCCAGAGATGTGAAGCCTGCTAATTCCTATCAAAGCAACAACATTTACCCGCACAGCAGCTACAGACCATTCCCGTAACCTGGCCTTTTGCGTGCTAGGGGCTAGACATGATTGTATGTTTCAAAAAAGCTCAAGGAGGCTATACTCACATGCTGGTTGTCATTGACAAATTCACAAAGTGGATAGAGTACAAGCCAATCGCTTCCCTGACCTCAGCCAAAGCGGTGGAGTTTATACAAGATATAATATTCAGATTTGGGATACCAAATAGCATCATCACTGACCTGGGATCCAATTTCACTAGTTCTGAATTCTTCGATTTCTGCGAGCAACAGAACATCTAGATCAAGTATGTGTCGGTAGCACATCCAAGAGCCAATGGCCAAGTGGAAAGGGCCAATGGAATGATACTGGAGGCACTCAGGAAGAAAATATTTGACATAAATGAAAAGCTCACAAGAAAATGGATCAAAGAGCTGCCATATGTGGTTTGGAGCCAGAGAACTCAACCCAGTCGAGCTCTGCATGGAAATACCCCATTCTTCATGGTTTATGGGTCGGAAGCAGTGTTGCCCCCAACTTAATATTTGGGGCACCAAGGCTGACTTTCGAAAGCATAGCCGAGGCGGAGGCCACCAGACTAGAAGACATCGATGTGCTAGAGGAAGAACGATTGAACATAGTAATTCAGTCGGCTAGATACCAGCAGACCCTGAGGCGCTATCATGATAAAGCTGTGAGACACCGGTCCTTTGCAGTGGGAGACTTGGTCCTTCGCCGAATTCTAACGGGGGAAGGATGGCACAAGTTGTCACCACCATAGGAAGGGCCATTCACCGTATCAGAGGTCACTCGGCTAGGCTCATACCGGCTTACTCAAATGGATGGCACGGAAGTGGGGAATTCATAGAACATAGAGCATCTCAGAAAGTTTTATCCTTAGCAAGGCCTCAAAAGTTCTCGAAGGAACATTGTACTCTGTAATCGGGGGATTTCATCAACAATAAAGTTTTCATTTCCAAAGGCTTCAGACTCTTAACTTCCAGCTGACCTTAATTTGATTGGATTCGAAATCAGCACGCTTACTTGAATCAGGGTGACCACTATACCCTACTTACGGAGCAATCGGCTTAAGTCGGCGATGACTTAAGTCGGTGCAACATGCTCACGCTTACTTGACTCGGGGTGACCACTATACCCTACTAATGGAGCAATCAGCTTAAGTCGACGATGACTTAAGTCGATGCAACATGCTCACGCTTACTTGACTCGGGGTGACCACTATACCCTACTAACGGGGCAATCGGCTTAAGATGGCGATGACTTAAGTCGGTGCAACATGCTCACGCTTACTTGACTCGGGGTGACCACTATACCCTAATAACGGAGCAAACGGCTTAAGTCGGTGATGACTTAAGTCGGTGCAACATGCTCACGCTACCTCGGCTTAGGGTGACCACTATACCCTACTAATGGAACGACGGCTTAAGTCGGCGATGACTTAAGTCGGTGCGGTATGTTCACGACCACTTATCTTAGGGCGACCACCGTGCCCTACCAATCAGATGATTGGTTTAAGTCGGAAAATGCCTTAAAACCAGCACGACACCCTTACTTTCACAACTATTCAGGGTGATTGCTATACCCTAACGACAAAACAATTAGCAATCCAGGAAGAAAAAGAACGTTTTACTTGTTGGCATCAGGGGCACTTTCCGGCGCTCACAAAATACTCGAGTTCTAACATAACCATCACATACACATAGAATTCATATTACATCAAGTGTTTTGTAGGACATCACTACATCGAGACATCTTTGTTAGCAATGTCTTTCACAGGAGCGACAGAAGAGGAAGGATGACTCGAAGCATCGGGCGCAGCCTTGACATCAGCGACAATATCGTCAGGCACCATGACGCTGGGCCTCCTCATCAGGATCCGTCCAGCGCAAATGGCTTTGTCCATAGCCTTGTCGCACTGAGCCTTCAAAATGACGCAGTTGTCCTCTGAAGCTTTGACAGCCAGTCGAGCAGCTTCTAGCTCTTGCGCGACAAGTTTCTTTGAAGCACACAGATCTCTAATGGTCGAATCCTTGGTTGATAACAGCTGTCTAAGCCACAGAACTTCATCTTGGGATATTTGCAGCTCGTGACGATGATGATCCAGGTCCGACATGGTGAAGTGGTGGCTCCTTTCCAAAATAGTTAAGGAATTGCTAGCGTCACGGTATAACCTGTCCAGATTATCACGAGAGGCCGCGAGCGCTTGTTTCTCCTCCTACGAACAAGAAGCAACATTTAGCACCCAGTCTACAATAAGCATGGCAAAGTCAACCAAGGGAATTTACCTCATGCGCCATCCTTTCAGAGTCAAGCTACGGACTGAGGGAAGAATTCAAAGAACGCGCGCCATCCAAAGAAGCAGAAATTTGGGCCAAGTCAGCTTGACTCTGAGAATACTTCTCCTCAAGGACAGAGCACTGTTGGGTTGAGTCGGCTTGGCTTTGAAGATACTTTTCCTCAAGATCAGAGCACCGCTAGGCCATATCCGACAATGCAGCTGAAAAGTGATGCATGACTTAGAACAAGTTGATTAATAAAAACAACTAAGGAAATTGTAAGGTCACTGACCAGCGTTTGATGCCTTCAAGTCAGCAATCTGTTTCTGAAGCAGCAATGGGTTCCACTGCATTAGAGACAGAGCTTCTTCTCGAATAGTGGCACCACACGACCTCAGCTGGGTAGACATTCCATCAACCAAAGCCTGTGATCGTAGACAGATGAGCAGAAGAAAGATAATTCACTCATATGAACAATGAAAGGCAAGAGGTTGACTCACCTGAAGATTGGAGAGGAACAGTGGTAGACCCAAGGTAGGAGGAGTTGTGTCATGGCTCGACGAGGGAAAATTAGCAAGAACAATCTAAAGGGCATTATCAGGGGTGATCTCAGCCTTGCCAGCAGACAGCAGGCTTCTTGCATCTAGCTCGCCGACCTCTAAGGCACCTTGTTCGTTCAAAACCGTGGAAGCGTGAACCACCGTCGCCCCATCGGACCGAGGTGGGGACGACCCAACACGGATGTCCATGGAGGTGTGGGAGGAAGAGCCCACCTGAACACCCTCGGGGGCTGGGTTGTAGCTTGCGCTACCCACTAGAGCCGAATCACTATCGACAACACCCTCGGGGGCTGGGTAACTGCCAGCACCACCCTCGAGGGCTGGGTCTTCTGCAGCAGCCATCTCTAAGGCTGAGGGCTCCTTCGTCACCTCCATGGGAGTTGGGTGGCTCGGACTAGCGTCTTGGCATTGAAGGCTGCCCTCCAAAGTCGACGATGCGCGAGACACCACTCGGGTTACCTCCTACCCAGTGAAGTCAAGCAAGGAAAGCCCACCGTCTAGGACCTCTGAACAGATAGCTGGGATATCATCGGCAGTGGGCTCTGACAGCATATCTTCAGGGATGACTTCCTCCAGTACTTGATCAAAGTCGGATATTGAATGTCCCTGAAGACTGAGAAGAGCCGACAGAGCTAGAGTAGGGATGTCGCTGCTCCCCTCACTTCCTCTATAATGCTGGCTGTTCTTACGGATCAGCGGGACTTCTTCCTCTTCTTCCTCTTCATCATCATCAAGCATGCATCCAACAGTCTATGCACCCTTGGCGTCAGCTTCTGGAATGGCCTCTATCGGGACATCATCAGGAACTGGCATGGAAGGGCCGGCATCCTGATCCAAGCACGACAGTCGCCAGAGCCACCTTTTCTTCTTTTTCTCCTCGACAGGCACGGTTGGGCGTCTCGCTAGGCGCGCACGCTTTGGGCGAGCACCCTCGGGTTCCCAATTTTCCACCTCTTCACCAAACTCCTCCCCAGTTGTGATAGCCATTGGCTCGGTGCGGGCAGAGTCAGATGATTCCTTCGCCAGCAGGCTAAGCACAGCATCTATCTCAGCGTCATCAGTGCTGGCTGGAATCTCAAAGTGAATCTGCCTCTCATCTTCAGGAATGTTCTGAATTGAAGTAATCAAGGCTTTGATATCTGCTGGAGAGGGTCGCTCTCTAAGACCCAGGCTACAACCACGAGCAGGAGGATTGGACACAAACTCAGAAAATGGCTAGATTGGTGGCAAGTTCCAGGTAGAATAGGCCACAGGAGCACCAGCATTTGAAATTCTACCCCTCAAGATCATGTCCAGTCGGCTCATCAGATCTTCAGTGGGAATCTTCTTATTCGTGACTCGGGTAGAATCGTTGACACCACTGTACAAATAAGCAGGGTACGCCCTATCCTTCAACAGTTGGATGTTCTTGAAAATAAAATCAGCAACCATGGCCCCAACAGTCAAACATCTATCCTTCAGCAAGTAGTACCTTAGCCTCTGTTATCTCCGAAGGAGTCGGAGATTCTATCTAGCTCGATGTGCGGACATCCGACTGCCTCCCTGACCGAGGGGGGAGAGATATGCAATGGTTCTCCACAATAAACCACTCAAGGCGCCACCCTTTGATGCTATCCTTGAAGGGAATGTGGAGATACTCTGCCTTTCTCCCACGATGAAGCTCCAGACTCGCGCCGCCAACGAGCTGGTGCTGTCCCCTAGCCATCCTAGGCCAACAGTGGTATAGGTATTTCTAGAGACCGAAATAGGGGAGAATCTCGAGAAAGGCCTCACACAGATGTACAAAAATGGAAACTTGCAAGATGGAATTAGGGTTCAGATGGGTCAAGTTCAGCTCATAGAAGTCAAGGAGGCCGCGGAAAAAAGGGGAGACGGGAAGAGCAAGCCTGCGGATAAGAAATGGGACACAGATGACGGATTCATGGATGTCCTCTGTCGGAACAGTGACCCTGCAGCAAATTCGCTAAGAGCATAGCTCTTTCGGAAGTAAAACCCTAACATCGACAAGGTGAAGAGGATCAAATTCTGAGATAATGGACATGTGGTTACCCACGAATGGCAACTGGCTGTTGGGGTCGATGGGCGGGATGATTGCTGCAATAGAGCTTTGCCTCTTCCGCTTTGGCACCATCGCAATCTGGCCAGCGGAACGAACAGAAGCAAGATCTCAGGGAAGCAGAGGAGTGGTTCGAGGCGAAAATGTGAAGTTAGGGCTCAGAAATCATAAACGCATGTCGGTGCAAGTATAAATAGGGTTTCTCGGGTTGAGCACTACTTCTAAAAAAGCGCCAAGTCATTACTCGAGAAAGCAGAACTTCAGGCATGACTCGGTGTTACCTCTAAAATGCCGGTACTATCAGCTATCGCTCAGCGGTTATCTCTAAAACACCAGCAGCATCAAGCATGACTCGGTGTTACCTCTAAAACGCTGGTACTATCAACTATCGCTCGGCGGTTATCTCTAAAACGGCAGCAGCATCAAGCATGACTCGGTGTTACCTCTAAAACATCGGTAGCATCAGCTATCGCTCGGTGGTTACCACTAAAAATGTCAATAGCGTTAGACGCATGGATGAACTACCAAGTGTGCATGCAGAAAAAGCAGCAAGAGCATAACGTTCGCTGGAAGCATCGGAAGCTTTTCATTTATATTAAAGGGGGGTTTACACAAACTCAAAGACTGACTCAACTTGAGCCGACCTTTTTACCCCTACTTTCTACTACATACATTACCCTACATTACACTACTACACTACTTACACTACACTATACTACTAACTACTACTACATTATTCTAATACTACTACTACTACTAACTATTTATACTAATATTTAAGCCAATGGCGCCTTGCCACTGGCCTTGTCGTTGCCGCTGCTGCCCTTGCCGCCGTCGCCGCTCCTACCATCGCCGCTGCCTCCACTGCCGCCCCTGCCGCTGTCGTTGCTGCTGTCGCCGCCACCACCTCCGCCGCTGTCGTCACCACTGCCGCCGCCTTCGTCGTCGCCGTCACCGCTGCTCCCTTCCTCGGACGAGTCAGAGGAGTTCTCCTCGTCCGAGGAGACCTCCGACTCATCTGAGCCTTCAAGCCCGGCGCACTCGACGGACCGGATGTACGTCCACACCTCGGCGGCTATCCCCTGGGAGTCGTCCGAGTCATCGGACGACGCCAGGGGAAGCGTACTTCGGGGACCCCTCGGACTCGAAGGAAACCTCCTCCTCCGAGTACTCGGAGTCACCAAAGTCCTCTGAGGGAGGACTCGGCTCGCGCTTCCGCTTGTCATCGGAGCGACGTGGCGAACCCCGACCCTTTTTGTCCTTGCCCATGGTCAGATGGAGGAGAAGAAGGAGTTAGAAAAGAAGCAGCAGATGATCGAAGGATAAGTGAAGAGAACAACGGTGCAAGTAGGCTATTTATAGAGGCTGGGAGTGATCGTCCACTTCCTACCACGCTCGCTGAACAATCGCAAGTATTCAATAAGCAATTTAAGCCGCCTGAAAATGAGTCAGGCAACAAACACCGCTTCGCGTAATACGACACCGTTTGGACCAAGGTCAACTGCTCAGATGGCATGATTACACCCTACGGTCACGTCAAGTTACTACTCCAGGACAGTGTGCTAAATGCTTTGCGTACCAAGACGCCCCTTGGTCACACCCATTAGGGGGGACAGCCAGGAATTTTCATTAGATTTTCTGAAGAAGTCATATCCATATAGTATACACAATGAATGTACTGAGACAGAAGGAAGAAATCAGCAGAGATCAAAGGAAATACGAATATAGCTATTGAGCTGCAAATCTAATCAGCAGAGGCATTGAAGCGCAGAGCAGAGTGAAGACCAGCCAAGAGCCATCTACCAAACGTCCAATCTGTCACCGATCAAATAAATTGCAGACCTAACAAGGATTGGGCAGACAATATTGTTTGAATACGCAAGAACATGAGATGAAGACAAAATGCTGATTTCTAAAGCACGAGATGAAGATCTTTGAGTGGATTATTTTCAAAAAACCACTCAAAGCTCGGGGGCTACACCCATTGGGTGCACCTCCGGTGCGCCCAATAGATTTCTAACTCCAAAAGACAGAATGCTGATTTCTAAAGCACGAAGTGAAAGCCTTCGAGTGGTTTGTTTTCAAAAAACCCACTCAAAGTTCCAAATGCTGATTTCTAAAGCACAAAGTGAAAACCTTTGAGTGGTTTGCTTTCAAAAAACCTACTCAAAGTTCCAAATGGTGATTTCCAAAGCATGACATGATGACAAGACACTGATCTTCACAATGCTGAATGAGGGCTTTTGAGAATACTGTTTTTACTGAAATCACTTAAAGTCCAGGAGTAAATGCTCAGTAGGTGCACCTCCGGTGCACCCATCGTCAGAATGGAAGTCAAGCCACAGATTCGCAAGTTGGACCTAGAATCTTTGGGCTGATTATTTCAAAATCAACTCAAAGATTGGGGGCTTGTGGGGGACAGATATCCCCTGGGTCCACTAGAAGGCAAGAAGGCCTCGCGAAAGTCTTTGAGCCTATTATCTCACAAGGCCACCCCTTCGTGGGCCAGGGAGAGCCACTGGTGGAAGGGACCGATGCGACGAATAAGCAGACTTAGGCCCAAGCGGCTCATTGGATTTAAGTGCTATCCACAGCGTCGATCCGATTTTCCTGCGCAGCATCCTTGGATGTCGGAGCAAACTAGGGATAGGTCAGCAAAATTATAGGAGGATAAGTTCAATTGGTTCACTATTACTTAGGTACATATCGTCATCACACACGCATGTAATGCCCCATGGTCAAGTATATAAGGCCTAGGGGGTACCCCATCAGATTCATCGATCATCTACTCAACCCACTAGCTTTTCTCCACATAGGAGACTTCTGTTGTAACCCACCACATAAAGATCCACACCAGGAAATAGGACCGAACCTGCAGAAAATTGCCTGTCATCTCTCGTGCATCCCGCACGAACCATTGAGTTACAGTCAACAGCGTCGTCCTACCCAAAAGCACCGCGAGGGGTAACCCTGGGTGTGCGGTCGCTGCCGCGCCACTCTTCGGGTCTGTTTGGTTCAACTTTTTTCTAACCAGCTTTTTTGAGAATCTGATTGTGGGAAGGATATGGCTGTGGGAGAATTTGAGTATCATGTGGATTACGTACGGAGGAAGATGACGATGTCCACAGGGTTCAGAAACTAGAAAGTGACGGATTATTACTATTAGGTTGTCTGCAACAGTCTACCCAAAGTTTACCCAAAAGTACTGTTTTGCACTGTAGACTGTATTATTCGCAGAGTGGAGTTTGAATATGAATAGCCTTACAACAAATCGGTCGATTGTGTGTTTATGTTGATTTTGGATGTTTTTACCAAATCAATTCTTATAGAACTGGCTAAAAAACTGAGCGTTTAGCAGTCTGTAGCAGTTCTTGGTGCCGGAAACTGAAAAAAAGTTGAAACACGGCTTCGCTTCTGCTCCCCGCGGTAGCGCAGCTCATTGGTCCTGCTCTTCACCCCGCGGCGACGCCTGAAGCTCTGACGGTTGACGTGCGATCCCAGCCCCCTCCTAAGGTTTACAAAACCGGTAGGTAAACCACCGTTTTTTTAAAATTTACTCCAAATTTAAATGTTTTGAAAAATTATAAAAACTGAAACCACTGGTAAACCGTTATTTTGGACCGGTAAACCGCCATCTTTTGTCGGGAAACCGGATTTAATGCTAAGATTGAATTTCAGATTAGGCATTTAGTGACTAGTTTAGGCTTATTAGTCTTGTTTACTGTTATATGCTATATGTGCAAATGATTTACTGATAGATGCTATTTTTGCCAGTTTAAGTGCTACTTTAGTGCACAGATAGAGTTAGATGATATATGTAAAGATGTTGTAGAGAATTTGAGTTTGTGGTCGCATATGTATGTTGTATGTTATTTTGGTGAACATATATCGTATGTATCAATTAATATTTTTTATACAATGTGAATTGAGCAAATTACAAATAAATCCTATCAAAATTTTCTATTTTTTTGAAAAAAAACAACAGAAACCAGTTTATTTTCGTGAAAACCCAACGGTTTAAGGCGGTTTAACGCTGGTTTTCCATCAGTAAACCGATACAAATTTAAGTTTGATTTTAATTTTGTAAACTGGTCGGTTTTATTGATTTTACCTGTGAACCGTTGGTTTACCAAAACTGGAGGGGGCGGTATTTTGCCCTCCATCGGTTTGGTTAACACTGCTCCCTCCCTCGATCACCGTCCCGTGCTGCCACCAGAATTCACTAGGAAGCCAACTGTACGCATATGGTCACACCACACGCTTGCTTGGCTACTGATGGGCCGCATAGTAGAGAAAGCAGAATTTGTGCAGATAGCTATATTTCATATTTTACAATATATATATATATATATATATATATATATATATATATATATATATATATATATATATATATATATATATATATATTAGGAGCCCTGGGCTTCCAATAACTAGAGGAAGCTCAGGTCGGACGGTGCAACCCAGTCGAGCCAGACCACATCCGGACGTCTATAAAATAGGACCCGGAGTGCTATGGTTCAGTTTTTTACGCTCCACCCCGATTCATTAGCGACGCAGTGGACCCCCAGCCGGTGGCCGCAACTCCATGACCTCAACGCGCGGTGGCGGAGGTTTCTCGATCCGGAGTAGTGGCGGCAGTTCCCAAGTCGGTGGCGGCGGCTCCCCGATCCAGAGGGCGAGCGATAACGGGGCCCTTGTACGGGCAAGCGGCGGCGTCCCCGAGGTCCTGAGGAGGCGGCACTTCCAAGGCCGGCGAGCAAGCGACGCCCGTCGACGTGCGAGTAGCGACGGCGACGCATGACGCGCGATGTTCGAGCGAGCGGCGTCACGGATGGCCCGAGATGCGCGCAGCGATGATCGTGCGTGACATCCTCCGATCCGGCGCAGTTTTCTTTTTGATTATTGTGTTTTATGCCTACCACATGTATTATTTACGCCAAAAACTGTACGATTTTATGCTTAAACACAGAGTTCGTATATCAGTTTACTGCACGCACATTGGAAAGACAATTCCTTGATTTATGTTGTTCGTAATTTGCGCGCATGCAATGGAAACTCCCACGATTTTTGCCATAATTTTTGGATCTATATAAAAATAGAAACCGCATGCATGCGGCTGCCATGTTTTCGGATCTGTCATAAAAATAGGATAGTAATAATAACCTACTAGAGCTATCAACCTCTCACATTGACTTGTTATTTACGCTTATAATTGAGGGACTTTATGCTCAAAACTTAAGGTTTTTACGCTCCACCCGGAAATGTGTCCACTAGTGAACAACATGCCAGATTTTTTACGCAGTGTAACGAATTGCATAAATACCTACACCGTGTAGTATAATTTGTATCAGTATATATCATAAACTAGTTCTAATGCGTTTTAGCTGCATGGCTGTTGGAGGGATCCTATATTTACGAAGAAAATAAAACATTAAATGTGATTTTTTGTTTCTATGCATGCAATTCATTTCCTTTCATTGCATATTCTTTCCATCATAAATTCGTGTGCATGCAGTTGGTAACAGATTTTTACACAGTATACCGAATTGCATAATTATCTACATAGTATGGCATATTTAGTATCAATATATATCATAAAATGGTCATTACGAGTCTAGCTGCATGGCTGTTGCAGCGATCCTAAATTTATGGAGGAAATAAACCATTTAAAATAGAAATCGCCACACATATCTTTCCTAAATTTACGCGCATGCAAGGGAACGTGTTTGACTCATGCATGCATTTTGCCATAATTTTTGGATTTGTATAACCACATGCATGCGGCTGCCATGTTTTTCGGATCTGCCATAAAAATAGGATCGTAATAACAACCTACTAGAGCTATCAACCTCGCACATTGGCTCGGTATTTACGCTTATAATTGAAGGATTTTATGCTTAAAAGTTAAGGTTATTACGCTCCAACCCGGAGATGCGTCCACCCGTGAACAACATGCCAGATTTTTTACGCAGTGTAACGAATTGCATAAATAACTACAACATGTAGTATAATTTGTATCAATGTATATCATAAACTACATCTAATGTGTTTAGCTGCATGGCTATTAGAGGGATCCTATATTTATAAAGGAAATAAAACATTAAATACGATTTTTTGTTTCTATGCATGCAATTCATTTCCTTTCATTGCACATTATTTTCATTATAAATTCGTGTGGATGCAGCTGGTAACAGATTTTTACACAGTATACCGAATTACATAATTATCTACACAGGGTAGCATATTAGTAGCAGTATATATCATAAAATAGTCCTTACGAGTCTAGTTGCATGGCTGTTGCAGCGATCCTAAATTTATGGAGGAAATAAAGCATTTAAAAATAGAAACCGCCACACATATCTTTCCTAAATTTATACGCATGCAAAGGGACATGTTTGACTCATGCATGCATTCCTTTTTTGCGCGCACAGACGTAGGTGATAGTCGCCTAGAGGGGGGGTGAATAGGGCGAAACTGAAAATCTCAAAAATAATCACAAATACAAGCCGGGTTAGCGTTAGAAATAAAATAGAGTCCGCGAGAGAGGGCGCAAAACAAATCGCAATCAAATGAAGAGTGTGACACGCGGATTTGTTTTACCGAGGTTCGGTTCTCTCAAACCTACTCCCCGTTGAGGAGGCCACAAAGGCCGGGTCTCTTTCAACCCTTCCCTCTCTCAAACGGTCCCTCGGACCGAGTGAGCTTTTCTTCTTCTCAATCAAACGGGAACAAAACTTCCCCGCAAGGACCACCACACAATTGGTGCCTCTTGCCTTGGTTACAATTGAGTTTTGATCACAAGAACAAGTGAGAAAGAAAGAAAGCGATCCAAGCGCAAGAGCTCAAAAGAACACGACAAATCTCTCTCGCTAGTCACTAAAGGCTTGAGTGGAATTGGAGAGGATTTGATCTCTTTGGTGTGTCTAGAATTGAATGCCTAGCTCTTGTAAGTGGTTGGAAGTTGGAAAACTTGGATGCAATGAATGGTGGGGTGGTTGGGGTATTTATAGCCCCAACCACCAAACATGACCGTTGGCTGGAGGCTTCTGTTCGATGGCGCACCGGACAGTCCGGTGCACACCGGACAGTCCGGTGCCCCTGCCACGTCATCACTGCCGTTGGATTCTGACCGTTGGAGCTTCTGACTTCTGGGCCCGCCTGGATGTCCGGTGCACACCGGACAACAACTATTCATTGTCCGGTGCGCCGGTATGGGCACGCCTGACGACTGCGCGCGCAGAACGCGCATTAAATGCGCCGCAGGGAGCCGTTGGCGCCGAAATAGCCGTTGCTCCGCTGGCACACCGGACAGTCCGGTGCACACCGGACAGTCCGGTGAATTTTAGCGGAGCGGCTGCCGCGCGAACCCGAGGCTGGCGAGTTCCGGAGACCGCGCTTCCTTGGAGCACCGGACATGTCCGGTGCACACCGGACAGTCCGGTGAATTATAGCGCGCCGGCTTCCGAGAATTCCCGAGGGCGAAGAGTTTGAAGTCGGAGTCCTCTGGTGCACTCGTGGCGCACCGGACACTGTCCGGTGTACACCGGACAGTCCGGTGCCCCCAGACCAGAGGTGCCTTCGGTTGCCTCATTGCTCCTTAGTTGAATCCAAAACTTGATCTTTTTATTGGCTAAGTGTGAACCTTTTGCACCTGTATAACTTATGCACTAGAGAAAACTAGTTAGTCCAATATTTGTGTTGGGCAATTCAACCACCAAAATTATTTGGGGACTAGGTGTAAGCCTAATTCCCTTTCAGTAGGCGCGGGTAGTACAACCGACAACCTGGTCCAGTCGGTACGCTGGGTTGAACCAGATTGCAGAGATGATCGACTTGGACTTCTTTTAACTATTGGAAGCCCAGGGCCTATATATATATATATATATATATATATATATATATATATATATATATATATAGGTATTCCACTGAATACCCATGATTCAATGTGGGCTCATCCTGATGCAACACAAGATAGTCAAACACATATAATATATAGCCTATTAATAAAATATGAAATATTGGAGTTACACATGTAGTGTATGATTTATTAATTTGATATTAATTTAGATATTATTTAAATTTAACATGACCAGGCATTCAAACAAAAATATGATGAACTACAAAGTTGTAGATCTCTTTAAGCATACAATTTTCTTATAAATTTTATCTTCATCCAAGCTCATATGTAAAAGTTATGATTTTATAAAAATATTATAAAAAGAAAAATGGTTACCGTATCCGACCCGAATATCTAGATATTTGTAGGATATTTCTCGCTACGAATCCAAAGTTGTATTATCCGGATACTACTTGTATTCCTCCTGAATATAAAATTACTTGAATTTGTATCTGTAAAAACAGTGTAACACCCTAGGTGTTTATATTCCGCTCGATAACAAATACGGATTTAAGCACGTGATATCAGTGAATAAGACAGACACTAAGGTCTAATTATCTTCGCCTATCGCGATTTTAATATCACATCTGTTTCGTCTGTCGCGAGTTCGACATCGTTTTTATTTTGATATATTCGGGCTCTTCCTAAATTTTCGTGATGTTTGGAACATAATTGTTCCGAAACTCGGTGCGTCCGGTGATTATTTAAAATTCATCGCTCGCACAAATACGAATTCAGAAGCCCGCCCCACTTTGATGATTTTATCCCGAACAAATTAGAACTCGACGAAGGAAGTTTTCGGAACAAATTATCAGTGACGAAATCAGTTTATTTCGGTTTGTCCTTTCTCGTCCAGATCCAAATCTTCGGATATAGGTAACTGGTAAAAATTCCTATTCTAGAGTGTTCGCTAAATCAAATATCTAGTAAAAATTCCTATTTTATCCCCACTTTGATGAGTTTATCTGATTTCGAAAATAAATAACGGGTAAGAATTCATTTAACTCTAGAGTATTCACCAAATAAAATCATGTCTAAATTATGTACTCAATATTATCTAATCCTAAATTCAAAATCCTTATTATCCGTTCGATTTTGTTAAAAGAAACGAAAACAAAAATATCTTCTGATCTTACCTCTTTATGCTGCTGTTCCCTCAGCCTTATCACCATCGTTGCCTCTGTATTATTCTCAACGCCACACATTTCTTCCTTATCATGTTTTCAATCCACCGTTTGCTTCATCTTCTGGATACGACCTGGGTGGTCAGAGTACGACCTGGACGGTCACTCGTGAGCCTCCCCAAGCGCACATCAGTCCTCCATGGCGCTTCCTCCCTGGTGGTCAGACTCCTTCCTCCAGCCATGGACGCCAGCCCTGGCCCACTTCCTCATCTCCGTCACGCCTAAGCTGCATGGCCTCTGCAAGCACCATTGGTCCCACTCTGGTTCGGTCGTCTTCCTGCTCGTTCCGGACGCCGCACAGTGATGGTGCTTCCCCTTGCTCCAGCTCAGCGCCCATCTCTCTACGCGCCCTCCAGCTCTGTTGCCGCGCACGCTCCTCAGCTCGCCGCGCGCCCTGCTCCCTCCTCGCGCCTGGCTAGCCCCAGCTCGGACCAAGCCGTCTACGCCTGCTGCTCGCCCCTGCTACGCGCGTCGAGCTTCCTCACCGAGCTTCTCCAAGCTCGCACCTGTCGCTTTGCCTGTTCGCCTCTGCGTGTAGCTCCCCAAGCTCCATAGCCGGCTCCTTGCGTCTTGGTCCGAGCTTCCAGCGCGCGCTCAGCCTGTTTGCCGCGGACGCGGGCCGCCGCGCTGCCAAGCTGCTCTCTCTGCTCGGTCTCGATCTCTCGTGCGCGACTTCCTGCTCGCCAGCGCGCCCTCTCGGCTCGCTCGGCCTTAATCCCCATCTCGTCATCGACCTTGCCGGTTGTTGTCGTTCGTCGTCACGTCATGTGTGCAGCAGCCCTGGATCTGTGCAGCCCCGCCCTTGTTGTCGACCTCACTCACTACTGATGTCGTGACTTGCGCATCTCGTGTTCGACGAGAGCCGTGCGTGATGGACATGCTTGCGCGATTTGAGTCGATCCCGACTATCTATCCTCCAGATGCGTGTCTCTTGTGCTAAGCTTTGAAGCTCTTATCATGCTCGACCCTGGAGGCCTCCAACTCGTCAACATCCCTCGCGTCATCAAACGATCCCAAGAATTCGGATAAAGCAATAAATCTCGCATGGTGCTCACCACGTGCTTGACGTAATGGCAGAATCGGAGAATCATTACCGATCTTGCGGATTCGTGTCAGCTATTGGAACGGTAAGTTGATTTGCTATTCTTATTAACGGGTCTGATGAATGAATTGGTTGAATTAGTTGTTTGTGAAGAGTGTTTTAGTTTTAGCACGAGTGCGTTGTCGAGGTATTAGATGTATGTTGTGATGCCTCGCTTCATGCATCAATGGAGTGTGTACATACGTATAAAGTGATCGTGTCACGCGAAACTCAACTTTAAAATGATTATTGTATCAGGAGAATTAATAGCGTGAAGAATTGATTTAGTAATACAAACGATTATCCAATAAGGCTGTCATCATTAATTTTGTAGGATATTTTGGTAGTCAAACCTGAAATGTTTGATTAATTGTTAACATGTAAAATATATGAGGTGTGAAATAAAATTAAAATAATTCTTTGTAAGCGATGTGGTATAATATATAAAACGAGGATAAGTTTAGAATTTAATTAATTAGCTGATAAGTGGTGTTTAGACTAATTGTGTCAAATGTGTATAGTTTGTTGTTTCATGATGTTTGCATTAGATTCGGTTAATCTAAGAGAAGCGTAATCATTACGCTTAGTCGTATATCGATAACTAGTATTTCCGTATGAACTTGTACAACGCCTCGCCACTAGGTGTTTAATTCACTATCGTGTAGCGCTATTTAGGTTTGTGATATTCCTGTCTATATGAATTCATGTGCATAATGCATTTCATTCAGGTACGTTAATTAATCACGTGAGGCGGAGAACCTGAGCCAAGTCGACCCCAAGCGCGGGCTACTCCGCATGGTGATGCTGATGGATGAACCTGCCTGATCAAGTGCAAGGACAAGGATGATTGTCAAGTGGACATCGCCTAACAAAGACTAACCTAGTGTTATCTAGGCAAGCCCCAATGCATTTGCCACCTCCTTGTGTTTTAAAATCTTTATCACCTTGTTTGATGCATTAGGTGGTAGGAGTTGCGTGCTAAACCGTTGATGCATTTCCTTCCTTGGAAAATTGATTACCCTTCCTTAACTCCCTTTTATAAAAAGGATTTTTATGATGCTTAGCCTTGCTTTAGAAAAACAAAATGTTTTGTTTTAAAACAAAAGTGATGCTACAGATTGGATGGGATGTTTTCAAAACTAAAAACTTGATGGTGGATCCATCAGGGCCTTGATGGATTCAATATCAGAAAAGATGTACCTCTACTAGGTACCAAACTTCGGGTTGAAATTAATAAATCTAAGACCAGACGGTTGACTTGCACGAGGAGAGAGCCTCAGTGTAGTGTCTTCGTCTGTGTCGATTAAGGACCGTGTCGATGTAGACTTGATGATTGAGGACCTTTTAGCTGGTCACGTGCCTCATCATGGGTAAGCTTTGCCACGGGCAGACTAATACTAGAATAAGACAACACGCAATGGGAGTGGAGAGATGGCGAGAGTAGCGTGTACCCTCCGTGGCAAGAGGCTGAACGGTGGTGTATCTGTGCTCTCGCTTGGCGTGAACCTGATCTGGTCTTAAGAACTCTAGTGGCGAGTTCACATATGCAAAGGTTACGTGCTACACATGTCGTGTGATTGGAGATCCCCAGCTAGGTATTAATCGATTCGGATCGCTGTTACTTCTCGGATATGAAGACTTGGTCACTGCCCTACACGTAGCAATCCAGTGAACTGAAGGGATGATAAAAAGATGGCTAGTATAGGCCAAGTGCTTGAACTAGGATAGAAAGAACCCTAGATGCAGGTAAGTTTACTTAACCTTACAAGTAAAAATGGATTTTAAGGATCCACTCATAGTAAGCTTTTCTGCAAAACAGAGTCCTTGATTCTCGATAAGCCTTACCTTGATTCCTTTTAAAACCAGCATACCCTTGAGAGTCTTTTCTTTAGTCAGGTAAGTCTTGCTGAGTAATTCTGTACTCAGGGTTTTATTCCCTATTGTTTTTCAGGATATAACTTTGTGCTGCTGATGATGTTGTTAAGTGCCGGTGGGCTCGGCCTTCTTATAAGTCTAAGTAACTCTTCTATACTTCTTATTGAGGATGGTCACTTGAGCTAGCATATATTTCAAACTTATACTTTTGTAATCACTCTGATAAATATAATGTAAAAATTTTGCAACTTGTAAAATTTGGTAATTAGATTTCCACTGCAAAAATGTTGGTGTGTGTGATTTGTGTTACTTCTCGTGATCTTGGTTATAAGTGGTTTATCCGAGGTCCTTGGGGAACTCGGACAGATCCTATTAAGTTATCTGGTGCACATGCATAGCCGTCTGAGGTCTTTAAGACAAGGGCAGGTGCATGCGGGCCCGATAACTTGGGAGGTTCTGCCACAGCCTAGTATCAGAGCAAGATTAAGTATATATAGTCACATACGTACATTCAAAACAAAAGTTTTGGTTTCGAAATAACTATTTTCAACTAAACACATTGTTTGGCTTTGAAAAACAGATTTGAAAAAACTATAATGCTAGCGACATCCTCTGTTAAGCCCTAAATTAAGGACTATCAGGTGGCTTATTTAAAAACCACTAACCCACAACCAGGGGTATTGCATACATGTGTATTGTTATTTTTGAGGCCATTCAGTCTTGAATGGATCGACGCTCAAGTAAGGTGAGATGTGAGAGCATGACCGAACAATCGTCGGTCTAGGGGAGTGCTTAATTGTGGCGCTTGACTATATACATGTTCTACATATGTATATATAAAGCTACGATGGGGAGTATTTACTTTTCTGGGAGTTCAGTACCCCATGGATGTGTACGGGTATACATACATGGGAATACTGAGAAATGTAATGTACTTGTAACGACGCACCTACGCTCAGGTAAGAAGGTGAGTTACCATAATGAGTTGCCCTATGGTTAAAGTGTGGCAACGGCGCCGATGCGTGGCTCGGCGCTTAATGAAGAGCTGGCCTCCATATAGCAATATATGGAGTATAAACTGTGATAAACTGTCATGTGTGAACTGCATCATGGGATTTGTGCTGTGATGGATTTTTCTGCAGGTACACTAACCTAGAAAACATATGTGTAGCTGACGACTAGCAAAATACCGTGAGAGTCTTAAGTATGCCACTGATATAGAACGTTATTGCCATAGTATGTTGGCAAAACTTGTGAGGACGTATAAGACGAGCATGCATCCTGATTGTTGCATCATGTTTATCACTTATACATCCAAAACGCTTCTCTCATCTTTATTCCAGTAAACAGTGATTGTAGATAATGTGGTGTAATGTTTTATTATGAACTTAAATGAAATAGATGTCCTCCGTTCTTTAGGTAAACTATTTAGGTGTTATGTGTGTTTGCTCTTGAACTTGATATGTCAATAGAGAGTTGGTGACTTGTTTGCCTAAACCCAAAACTAGGCCATGTTCTTATTTAGGTAACCATGACCCAAATTCGAATTTTCTGTTATCACTCCATGACCAAACTTATGCAAATGGATGTTTGGATAATTTCTTTATCAAACGCAAGATGTGCATGAGCTTAAAGCTAGGATCTGAAGTCTGTGTTCTTGCTATTTAATCTGTGACATTTTAGTTGTCATATTTCCATCTTAGACCATACCCTTGTTCGATTGGCACAAGTTGATGTCCCTTATCCAGTTTGCCTCTTCTTAAGGATCGCCATGTGCTTTATCAACTTAACTTAGGAAAGGCATGTCCCACCATTTTCTTGAATTTGATGCCTTTGGTTTCCTCATATCTATCGAAGGCATACCAACTTAATCTTATGTTTGTTTTCTCTCCGTATCTAATCAGATACTAATCCTTGACCTTGTAATCTCTGCGATGGGCATAGAAATATGCTTGGGCTAAAATAGCAGTCTCACATCGTACTCCTTTCATCAAGTTTATGTTATGGCCATGTTTTTTCATTTCATCGGGCCATAATCTATTTGACTCTCTACTTGTAACCATTTTGACAGGTAGAGTCTCTTTATATATTGTCACCCTTGCCCAATCCATTGGTGTCACGCGAGATTTCTTATTGGTTATGTCTGGTATTGGCGTTATGACTAAAATTGATGATATCGCGACGAAACCGGGGGCCTTCTGTGTGTGCGCACACACGGTTGTGCTGCTCGGCACACGCTAGTATCACAGTTGGTAGTCATAATCCATTATGAGATTATATTAATATGTTATCTCTGCACGAATTGTTCTTACCATGTGAGATTCATTATTGATGCCAGTTTTGTAATGGTGTCATGGTTAAAGACTTATGGTACCGCGGTGAAACTGAGAGCCTCCTGTGAATGCGCACACAGGATTTTGCTGCTTGGCGCATGTCGGTATCGAAGTCTCTAGTCATGATCCGTTATGGAATTACACTGATGTGTTATCTTTCGTGGACTTTCCCTTGAAACGATTTCGGTGTTGTTTGCCGAAGTGACTAAGTAACATCTATCATCTTTGTTGGATCAAAAGGGGCATACCACTTCCCATGTGTGGTCTCTTTTCCCTTGGCTTTGGTAGTGACTGCACGCATACAAGTTCCCTTTGCATCCTTTGTTGTAAAGGTGGAGCCTTGAAGCTTTTTAGTGTCGAGAGACAACTGATTAATTCTCAAAATGGAGATTGATTTTCCCCTGCTGCTGAAATGCAGGAGTTTGTTCATTCGCTCTCTTATTTAATCCCTGTATTCCCGAACCAAGTCTGTTCATCTTGCATGAAGAAACGGATGAACAACATGACCAAATGGATTTCTAC
Source organism: Zea luxurians (assembly GCA_029449295.1). Classification (NCBI taxonomy): domain Eukaryota; kingdom Viridiplantae; phylum Streptophyta; class Magnoliopsida; order Poales; family Poaceae; genus Zea; species Zea luxurians. The sequence goes on from JAOPSE010000015.1 coordinate 27,575,656, forward strand.
CCAAATGCATGACCTTTTGCTAGCAAATGTGAACTCTCAACCCTTAGCTTACTGATGGTACTGAGAGGACCTACTCAATGTCAAAAGTAGTTCAACAAGTTGGTTTTACTAACTTGTAATTGTTTTGTGAACAAAGGTTGAGTTCAGAAATCGTTTTGTCGAGTTATCCAAACTCACTTTTGTACAACCCATCTTAAGGAAGTGTTCATAAAAAATCGAGATTAAGTCGGCCAATAACCACCTAATTATCGCTCTAGTCACGCCTCGATTGCCTCACGCGTGCTTTTCCAGCATGTGTGATCAAGTCAAGCCATGCCTAGTGCTCGATAAAATGGATTGGTTATGAAGGCAGCCTCTACAGATCCCTCCGCTGGTGATTTTCTCGAATCTATATCACCTTTCATGGACTTGGATTCTCTGGTTAACCACATGTTAACCGCGACAGTATTCGACATCCACACCAGTCTCGTGTGCTATGAACTTATCGTGACCACTTGTTGGTAAACCTCTTCCTGTGTGTTTTACCCAAGAGGTTGGAACTGATTCTACTTGGGTAAAGTCGCATATCTACCGCTCGCCCAATAGACTCAGATAGTACAGTGTCATCCGAAAAAGCAAACTGCACACATGGAACCTTATGTGTTCCTCTGGCAGGCATCGTCTCTATTGTTGGACATCTCTAAATTAGCCTAAGGCGAAACATGATATGTCCACTAGAGAAACAACCCTCTCAGACACCCGCCTTTGCTTGGAACTGCCTTTGTTATCGCTGATATGGACATGGGTTACATGCTTCTCTACTCTTAGAAGTCTTTCGCTCCGAATCTCGAGACGAGATTCTTTTAAGGGGGAGGGTTGTAACACCCCAGGTGTTTATATTCCGCTCGATAACGAATACGGATTTGAGCACGTGATATCAGTGAATTAGATGGACACTAAGGTCTAATTATCTTCGCCTATCGTGATTTTAATATCACATCTATTTCATCTGTCGCGAGTTCGACATCGTTTTTATTTTGATCTATCCGGGCTCTTCCTAAATTTTTGTGATGTTCGGAACATAATTGTTCCGAAACTCGATGCGTCCGGTGATTATTTAAAATTCATCGCTCGCACAAATACGAATTCAGAAGCCCGTCCCACTTTGATGATTTTATCCCGAACAAATTAGAACTCGACAAAGGAAGTTTTCGGAACAAATTATCAGTGGCGAAATCAGTTTATTTCGGTTTGTTGTTTCTCGTCCAGATCCAAATCTTCGGATATAGGTAACTGGTAAAAATTCCTATTCTAGAGTGTTCGCTAAATCAAATATCCAGGACGAAGGCAGATGAGTTTATCTGATTTCAAAAATAAATAACGGGTAAGAATTCATTTAACTATAGAGTATTCACCAAATAAACTCATGTATAAATTATGTAGTCAATATTATTTTGATCCAACTAATCCTAAATTCAAAATCCTTATTATCCGTTCGATTTTGTTAAAAGAAACGAAAACAAAAATATCTTCTAATCTTATCTCTTTATGCCGCTGTTCCCTCAGCCTTATCACCATCGTTGCCTCTGTATTATTCTCAACGCCACACATTTGTTCCTTATCATGTTTTCAATCCACCGTTTGCTTCATCTTCTCGATACGACCTGGGTGCTACTCGTGAGCCTCCCCAAGCGCACTTCGGTCTCTCCATGGCACTTCCTCCCTGGTGGTCAGACTCCTTCCTCCAGCCATGGACGCAGCCCTGGCCCTCTTCCTCATCTCCGTCATGCCTAAGCTGCATGGCCTCTGCAAGCACCGTTGGTCCCACTCTGGTTCAGTCGTCTTCCTGCTCGTTCCAGACGCCGCACAGTGATGGTGCTTCTCCTTGCTCTAGCTTGGCGCCCATCTCTCTGCGCGCCCTCTAACTCTGTTACCGCGCACGCTCCTCAGCTCGTCGCGCGCACGCTCCTCAGCTCGTCGCGCGCCCTGCTCCCTCCTCGCGCCTGGCTAGCCCTAGCTCGGACCGAGTCGTCTGCGCCTGCTGCTCGCCCCTGCTACTCGCGTCGAGCTTCCTCGCCGAGCTTCTCCCTGCTCGCGCCTGTCGCTTTGCCTGTTCGCCTCTGCGCGTAGCTCCCCAAGCTCCATGGCCGGCTCCTTGCGTCTTAGTCCGAGCTTCCAGCGCGCGCTCAGCCTGCTTGCCGCGGACATGGGCCGCTGTGCTGCCAAGCTGCTCTCTCTGCTCGGTCTCGATCTCTCGTGCGCGACTTCCTGCTCGCCAGCGCGCCCTCTCGGCTCGCTCGGCCTTAATCCCCATCGTGTCATCGACCTTGTCGTTTGTCGTTGTTCGTCGTCGCGTCGTGTGTGCAGCAGCCCTGGATCTGTGCAGCCCCGCCCTTGTTGTCGACCTCACTCGCTACCAATGTCGCGGCTTGCGCATCTCGTGTTCGACGAGAGCCCTGCGTGATGGACATGCTTGCGCGATTTGAGTCGATCCCGACGATCTATCCTCCAGATGTGTGTCTCTTGTGCTGAGCTCTGAAGCTCCTATCGTGCTCGATCCTGGAGGCCTCCAACTCGTCGACATCCCTTGCGTCGTCAAACGATCCCAAGAATTCGAATAAAGCAATAAATCCCACATGGTTCTCACCACGTGCTTGACGTAATGGTAGAATCGGAGAATCATTACCGATCTCGCGGATTCGTGTCAGCTATTGGAATGGTAAGTTGATTTGCTATTCTTATTAACTGGTCTGATGAATGGATTGGTTGAATTAGTTGTTCGTGTAGAGTGTTTTAGTTTTAGCACGAGTGCGTTGTCGAGGTATTAGATATATGTTGTGATGCCTCGCTTCATGCATCAATGGAGTGTGTACATACGTATAAAGTGGTCGTGTCACGCGAAACTCAAGTTTAAAATGATTATTGTATTAGGAGAATTAATAGCGTGAAGAATTGATTTAGTAATACAAACGATTATCCAATAAGGCTGTCATCATTAATTTTGTAGGATATTTTGGTAGTCAAACCTGAAATGTTTGATTAATTGTTAATATGTAAAATATATGAGGTGTGAAATAAAATTAAAATAATTCTTTGTAAGCGATGTGGTATAATCTATAAAGCGAGGATAAGTTTAGAATTTAATTAATTAGCTGATAAGTGGTGTTTACACTAATTGTGTTAAATGTGTATAGTTTGTTGTTTCGTGATGTTTGCGTTAGATTCGGTTAATCTAAGAAAAGCGTAATCATTACGCTTAGTCGTATAGATAACTAGTATTTCCGTATGAACTTGTACAACACCTCGCCGCTAGGTGTTTAATTCGCTATCGCGTAGCGCTATTTAGGTTTGTGATATTCCTGTCTATATGAATTCATGTGCATAATGCATTTCATTCAGGTACGTTAATTAATCACGTGAGGTGGAGAACCTGAGCCAAGTCGACCCCAAGCACGAGCTACTCCGCATGGTGATGCTGATGGACGAACCTGCCTGATCAAGTGCTAGAACAAGGATGATCGTCAAGTGGACATCGCCTAACAAACACTAACCTAGTGTTATCCAGGCAAGCCCCGGTGCATTTGCCACCTCCTTGTGTTTTAAAATCTTTATCACCTTGTTTGATGCATTAGGTGGTAGGAGTTGTGTGCTAAACCGTTGATGCATTTCCTTCCTTGGAAAATTGATTACCCTTCCTTGACTCCCTTTTATAAAAAAGGATTTTTATGATGCTTAGCCTTGCTTTAGAAAAACAAAATGTTTTGTTTTAAAACAAAAGTGATGCTACATATTGGATGGGATGTTTTCAAAACTAAAAACTTGATGGTGGATCCATTAGGGCCTTGATGGGTTCAACCTCGGAAAAGATGTACCTCTGCTAGGTACCAAACTTTAGGTTGAAATTAATAAAGCTGAGACCGGGCGGTTGACTTGCACGAGGAGAGAGCTTCGGTGTAGTGTCTCCGTCTATGTCGATTAAGGACCGTGTTGATGTAGGCTTGATGATTGAGGACCTTTTAACTAGTCACATGCCTCATCATGGGTAATCTTTGCCTTGGGCAGACTAATACCAGAATAAGACAACACGCAATGGGAGTGGAGAGATGGCGAGAGTAGCGTGTACCCTCCGTGGCAAGAGGATGGACGGTGGTGTATCTGTGCTCTCGGTTGGCGTGAACCTGATCTGGTCTTAAGAACCCTGGTGGCGAGTTTACATATGCAAGGGTTAAGTGCTACATATGTCGTGTAATTGGAGATCCCCAGCTGGGTATGAATCGATTCGGATCGCCGTTACTTCTCGGATATGAAGACTTGGTCACTGCCCTACACGTAGCAATCCAGTGAACTGAAGGGATGATAAAAAGATGGCTAGTATAGGCCAAGTGCTTGAACTAGGATAGAAAGAACCCTAGATGCAGGTAACTTTACTTAACCTTACAAGTAAAAATGGATTTTAAGGATCCACTCATAGTAAGCTTTTCTGCAAAATAGAGTCCTTGATTCTCGATAAGCCTTACCTTGATTCCTTTTAAAACTAGCATACCCTTGAGAGTCTTTTCTTTAGTCGGGTAAGTCTTGCTGAGTAATTCCGTACTCAGGGTTTTATTCCCTGTTGTTTTTAGGATATAACTTTGTGCTGCTGATGATGGTGTTAAGTGCAGGTGGGCTCGACCTTCTTATAAGTCTAACTCCTCTATACTTCTTATTGAGGATGGTCACTTGAGCTAGCATATATTTCAAACTTATACTTTTGTAATCACTCCGATAAATATAATGTAAAAATTTTGCAACTTGTAAAATTTGTAATAAGATTTCCGCTGCAAAAATGTTGGTGTGCGTGATTTGTGTTACTTAATCTCGCGATCTTGGTTGTAAGTGGTTTATCCGAGGTCCTTGGGGCACTCGGACAGATCCTGTTAAGTTATCTGGTGCACATGCATAGCCGTCTGAGGTCTTTAAGACAAGGGCAGGTGCATGCGAGCCCGATAACTTAGGAGGTTATGCCACAAACAGGTATCTGTATTATCGATATCCGGTACCCGACGGGTATATCCAATCCGTTTTCACCACTACAAATGGTAGCTTCGTTTTTAAAACGAAAGGGTAAAAACTGAGGATAAAATCACAATTTCAAGGCCAATGAAGGTTATAATCATAATTATCCGTTGTCTCAATATAAATATAAACATTTGTAACAATTAAGTATTGCTATATAAATAATTATTATCTATATACTATTCTGGTAAGAACCTAGCTTCACCTTCCCCGTTGCCCACAAAAAATAATGAGCACTCGAACCCACACTTCTCTGCTCCAAAAATTTATAGCTAACCAGTAGATCACACATATCTTAATGTTTAGAAATAAAAAAAATTATATTTGTATACTGAACGCCGGTCTCCATGCTACTTGGCTCATGGCAAAGCACGAACATATACATAGTAATATCAGTAATAATCATTACAACTTATAATAACACTAATAATCACTACACGTTTGTTTGGTTGCTCGGTACATAGATGCAGACTCGTCTCGTGCAAAATATCACCCGCAGCCAGGCCCGTCCGAGACGGCCGCCAAGCGCGTAGCTCGTCGTGCAGGCCGAGCTCATGCAACGGCACGTAAAACGAGAAGAGTTTTAGCTTGTTTCTTTTGCTATATCTCTTAATTAGAATATTTAATCACAGTACTGATTTTATATTTGTGTTTCTGTTATTTTTTAAACAAAACTAGACCACACATGTTGTATAACTAGCTCAGTGCCCGTGCGTTGCAACGGGATCATATAATAGCTCGATAACTTATATATACAAATGTGTGTTATACTGTTATGAGATGGAGGACGACATCCACGAGCCGTCCGGGATGACGTTGAAGAAAAACTCGGGTCTGTGACGCACGAGCACTCACCTAGTAGTGTAGTATACAAGATTTAACAAGACAATTTAAAGGCAAAAATTCAAGAATGATCTTTCATAGACTACTGTAAATTCATGACTAAAAGCTCACTGTAATTGACTTGCTTGAAGAACACAATAATATTACTGTGAATATGTGATACAACTTAATCACAGTAGTAAAATTACATCTGATGTTGTATTTGGGGAGAAGAGCTACAAAAACCAATCATGTTCTATTTTTCCTTTCAGGCCTAACCCTATGCAGCAGTAGATTCATCCAAGAAACCAACAACCTGTAACATATCCTTTATTATCCTACCCATTACAAACTTGTCATTAAAATTAAATTCAGTACTGACTAATATTATCTCGATCAATCTTCAAGGACATCGAGCTCGATTTTGCTATGCCACAGAGAATGGTGCATGTGGACCCTTCTTCCTTATATGCATCAGGTGGTCTAAAGTTGGCTTTAACCTTTAGCTCACCTTACATTAGAGATTTGGACATCAAAAGAAAGCTAAAATATTCTAAAGCTTTTAGATCTCTAAGTTTAGAAGAGGGAGGCAAACATGCCCTAGAATATTGGAGATCGCAGCTGCTGGTACACCAAGTAACACACTAAGATATCGAAGACCGCAACTGCTGCTATCACTGTTTAAAGTACATGATTTAGTGGTGGTGCTTTTGCTTCTACCTTAACAACTAAGATCTCAATCCATCTTAATTTGTTCAACCGAACTCTGAATAAAAAAAGGAATCACATTTTAGGAATGATTGACGAGTTAGCAGAATGCAGGTTCAGAACCTTTGGTTATTTCCAAAATAAAGACTTGCATGTATGGCTATAACAATTTATACTTTTAAAAATGGATACTTATTGAGACCTGATAACCACATTTAGCTAGCTTAGCAGGAGGGAGCATGCTAACTCATAATGCCTTGTAATTACTGAATACTGATGAACCAACGGAGCCATACCTCATTGACATCCTTAAATAGCTCTGACAAACAAATTAGGGGACATGACAAACAAATTAGGGGACACTACCTCTGCGTATCTGCACAAGGGCCCAAGAGAGGTGGGGCCCGGCCATAGGAACGGAGCTCTCAGCTCCCACACCGTGCACTAGTGAATGCGAGCAGCTGGTTTGGCCTTCTAGTAATCTGATCTGCATGCAGTGTGATCCAGGATTCACGTGGATAAGGATGAAATCAAGAGAGCGCTAGCTAGGATCACACGCCAATAGCACAAGGAAGGAAGGAATGAGCGAGCGAACCTTGAGGAAAACATCGCCGACGGGCTTCTTTGTGTGGCTCTCCATCGTTGGTCGCAACCCCCGCCACCGCCCTCACTCGTCGCACATCGCGCTGTGGTCACGGTCGGGGCTGCCCTTCCGTCCGGTCGACCGGTCGAGCATGGGGCGATCAAGCAGGACTTGAGGAGGGGGTAGCGAATTTATGGCGACGGATCGGGGTAGCAGGGCCGAGTGTGGGTTGTTGGCTTGTTGTGCCCGTGGGCGTGGCAGGCGGGGGGTGGGGGCGGGCGGAGGGATCATGAGCTAGAGGGGGAGATCATGGAGGGAGTGGGCAGTTTGGAGGGAGATCGTGGGGGATTCCTTTGCGTGGGCGTCTAGGTGTGAGCGGGTGCTCCTGAGATGGCTGAGATCGACGATGAACAGGAGAGCACGGGACGGAGACGGCGCTAGCAGGAAGAGCTAGAGGGCGAAGGCTCGCTGGGTAGAGAAAGCAAGGGAGACTGACCCTAAAGCCAAGCTAGGTTAGGGTAAGAAGCGTGCGACCTCCTGGCAGCTACTTGGGCCGCACCAAAGAAACACAGCCCACGCGACCTATGTCATCGTCACGGCTTGCACATTTTTATGACCATACCGGCCAGCCAACATAGCTTCTACCGGCTTATAAGCCTTCCTTCTTTAGAGAAAGCAATCGTGGTCAAATGCTCCTGCCAGTGTCAAATTGAGGCAACTTTCTGGAGGCTATCATGTTCACATCAGAGGAGCCTACACGATTTGGAATTAGCTGCATGTGAAGGTGAACCATTAAGCAATAAGATTAGTTCTGCTTGAGTTAATGGCTACATTGCTCTAATTTGTTGCTTCTCATCTTTTCATCCTTTGAAAATATGCAGCTGCTTAATGGCAGTGATTGAAGAACTAACTCAATCCCTCTGAAAAGTAGTTGACAATCAGAATGTGTCATTTTTGGATGCTGACTGGAAAGAGCTTGCGATTTTGTGTTTGTGACTCTCTGAGTTATTCCCTGAATATGTGCAAGTATAGGTTCTGAATCTATTTATAGATAGGTGTACCATGGTATGGTATTTAGCAATGCTACTCATTCTACAAGATTTATTTTGCATTGTTCCCAGCCATCTATATACCTTTTCTTTGGATGACTATGTAAAGTCACAAGTCAACTTTTATCCATCATTTTAGAATCATAATATTTTCTATTGCTTAGTTGGATACAAGTAGAAGATTTAGTAACAAATAGTAGATTCCTAAATTACATTACTTTACATTCTTTCCAGCCATCTATATAACACACATTTATACATATTTTTTGTGGTATTATATGTTTCCGTTGCAACGCACGGACACTCACCTAGTATAAAATTAATTATATTAATGCTGAAGGAAAACGATAGCTCCAAGAATTTCTTCCCTGCTCCATCCTCCAACCCCGAAATTCGAACAACGGGTGACAGCAGAGAGGAGGTTAGGTGGGCTATGGACTATGGTTGAGGCAGCTAGTAGGCCGGCATCTGCGGGAGAGGAAGGGAGTGAATGAGCTGGCCACCTTGGCCTATTAGGAGAAGGGAGGTGGGCTAAACTGTGCCCGTGGTAAACCGAAGCATTAAAAAAATGTTTATCTAAACAAAAACAAACCAAATAATTAAATTTGTACGCACACTGTAGAACGCCTAGAGTAAGGAGGCCATATAAAGACCGTCCGCCAAATCATTCAAAGGGTAGCCAGTGTTTGTTTCAAAGCGCAGAACATTATACTATTGCCAAAGGCAGAGGGGCCCTTAATCACTACAACATTTTCCATCCGATTCCATCCCTATAATCGGCATTTTTAAAATTATATTGTACGACCACGGGGCTTTTATTACATGATGATCTGTTTATTTCGAGATGACTATTCGTGGAATCAGTCGTAGAACTGGCAGTGACAGACGCCTCTCCTGGAGCCTTCGCACCAGCTGTTCTTGTACTTGGTATGGTACTGCTTGGCATCGATCAGGCAGCCGAACTTGCACGCCCAGTTCACGCACCAGGTTGCCACCTGGTCAGTGGTGTTAAAGGAGTTCTGGTCGTCTACCATTACAATAAAATAAGATGTGGTGTGGTGGATATGTTGTCTCTAATCTAGTAGCAAGTCTTGAGTTCCATTCACAATTTTTACAGATTTTATTTTTTACTGTCGGACAGGGATGAGGGCAAAACAGGAAACGAAAAAAGGCAGAACAGAAAATGGCAGGCTACCCTTACCGCCTTAATAAGTAGTAGAGATATTTAAAGATTTTTTTGTACAATCTTATCTAATACACGTTCTAATATAGACAACTAAACACGAGCTATGTTTGATCTAAATACACTAATACAAACAACCAAACACAAACATGTGCATGAATCTAACCTGTATATAAAGAACATGGCTCCTCACGGACGGACCAGGATATCACCGTGCAGCAACCAAACAGACCGTACATGTCCCGCCTGTGATGCTCGCGAGCTCCGGCGGTGGCCGACCCCGGGTGCCCCGGTGGCCCGGTAGAGCCGCGGGAGCCGTCGGCCCAGTGTGCCCTGCCCGTCGGGGCGCGTCGGCCCAGCCGCACACCCTGTCCACCAGCGCTCGCGCCCGCCCGTCGGAGGGACCTACCTGCTCTTTTCGACAAGGAAAAAAAGGCGTGATTTTTTTCTGACGCTTGGGGCTCAGTTGGCAGTGTCACAGTGATCTGTGAATGAGCTGTAAATAAGCTTGCTTTATGGCGAAGGAAAGAATCTGGACGATAAGTTCTCCCGTCAATAATCATCAGGTTTGTGTATAAAATTATCTCTCTCGCCGGCATGCCTATAGCCACCATGAGCACGTGCCACGGCCTATCAGAGACAGCTAATTAGTTGACTGATGACAGCGACAGAGACACCGGCGTGGTTCTCGAAGAAAAAGGAGGAGGAGCAGCGTGGCGAGAGTGTTGCTATCCATTTTTGGCGTTGACGAGAGTGAAGGGGATGAGGAGGAAGGCAACCTGGCTCCTGGAGTCCTGGTTCTATAGCCATGGTTGGCTTCTCGAGGAAAAATTTTCCGACGTAATCCGTCCGAAGCCTGGTTGACACTTGACAATAAAAGGAAATGACTTGCATCGCACGGTTCGTCAAAAAAATCGATAAGTAAGGTGTAAGTGCAGAGATATGATTATAACTTTCATTTTATATTTACATATTCTTTTTTAGTACAGATGACCGACCGAAATTTATGTTTTTTAGCATTATTCGAAATTAATATCGGCGACACAAAAATACAGTCGTTTCCGTACGTCAAGTATATAGAAATTTAGTTTATTTATTTTAAATAGAGTTTGTTGGTATAGGGTGGAGTTTTTGGGGGAATGGTTGGACATGAGAGGAAATAAGGGGGAGACTAAAATGAGGGGAGGTATTCAAATATGTTGGAATAGTAGGAATAGGGGACATGTGATGGTGGACGGTTGGAGTGAGTCTTAGACTGTCTGCACTCGGGTACTAGCTATTGGAATACAATGAAAACGAGAACGAGAACACTGAGAATGGAGAGGAATAGATGATTCTCATTGCAGGAGTCCAATATATATATATACATATGAAGGGGTGCATCCCAAAGGGTGTGTCCCTTGGTGAAAATCTGCCACACCCCATGGATTGGTCACATATACAATATCCAATATTTTGTAACATTTCCCCTTGATCAATCCAACTTCATTTGATAATCTGTCAGTTGTTCATCAAGATATTATCTCCTCAAAAATCCTGAGGGAAAAATAAGGAGTATACAATGTCTTTTAAATAATAAGAATAATCTCACTTGAATTCCAAAAGAAAATATGCTTGTAATCATCATGCATAAAAACCCCTGTGGGGAAAAATCAACGATGAAGCATATAGCTTAGTCGATATTACCTCGTTAAAAACTTTGAATGAGAAAACCTCAATAAGGCAAAACTCATACGAAGAAAAGAGTGTAATATGATGGCACAAAACAGGTTAAACATCACAGAGAGTTTCTTCCCCTGATTCTTGCAAGTCTTTATGCCTTCTCTACGAATTCCCTCAACACATTTCTGAAACGTAGAGTATGATAGAGATTTGTGAATAAATCAGTAAGATTATCACAAGACTTTGTTTGTAAGATGTTTATATCTCCATTTTCTTGAAGTTCATGGGGATAAAACAATTTAGGAGCAATATGTTTATTAATGTTGCTCATTATATAACCTGTTTCCATCTGAACAACACAAGCTCAATTATTCTTATGGATAATGGTCGGTGGTTCAATTGAACCATGATATGCCATTGTTCTCCCATGGACCTCTAGTCCAAAGAACAATAATATGTCTATAGTAATAAATGATGAGACATATAACTCAGGCCAATATTTCTCCAAGATAATCTAGTCAGAAAATCTAAGAAATCAATATATGAGCCGAGTCTCCTTAAAAACCCAACGGAAAAAATAAGGAGAGTAGTCATACTCTATTGTTGATCCATTTGAACTCTAGGGAGATAAGCTCATAACCTAGTTCAAATACAACAATAACTATGTCATAATATATCATCCTCGAAAACCTTAATGGGAAAAATAGATGATACGACATAGGCCTTGTGTTGATGTTGCCTTGTTAAAAACTTTGAATGAGAAACCCAAACAAGGGAAAAACTCATGCAAAGAAAAGAGTACAACATGATGTACATACAAGTTCTTCCGATCAAAAAATGGAAACTCCCCTGATCTTTACAAATTACTAAGTCATCCCATACCTGCTCTCAAACACATCTAAAATGTGGAGTAAGGTAGAGACTTAGTTCGTAACTTGTTTTTCATCTAAACACAAAGTAATATTATCTTCATAGATAATAAGGTCAATGATAGAAAATCATGACCACCACATACCCTCTGTATGTAGTATATCATTCTGTACAATTCCACGAAGTGTGCTATAGAATGATTAGTGTAAGTGACCATTAATCTCCGTTGATCATCATTTATCAAACAGTAGGTCCAACTTACCAGAAGTATGTCATTGATCTTGTACCTAGGGATCTTCATATAGATATCCAAGATCAGTATATCCATCTGTAACCAGATCATGAGTACTCATAGAGAACATAACTCGATCTCATGTGTTGTTTAGCTAGCAAATCATTGCAAAGCAATATCGAGTCAGATGCTCTTGCAATATACAATAGCACATCTCATGATCCGAAAGAATCAAATAACTATGATTCCATTATATTGAATTTCTTCAATATACGTTAGATATAGACAACTTTGTATCCAAGATACTTAAGATAGTTTATTTTGAATTGAAAATTCTTACAATTCATAACCTCTATCTTGAACTTCATCGATGAGTAATGTATGTTTAGAAATATGTTGCACATATTTACACTAAACATACCATTCTTCGTGTATCCCTTCAGAAAGAAGGATTCACTAGGTCGAATGTACCATATGTGACCAAGATGCTCTAAGTCACAAAGACTTTCCAAGCATTGCAAATTTGTGATTGGTGATTATGTATTTTGAATCCTTCAAGACTCCACAAATACCATAATCCAGTGATCACATATGTATATGTTGTCACTACATCTATCAACTGCACAGATAGATGATTTACTGCCCTTTGTATTTGTAGGAAACAGGTGACGCCTAAGAGGGGGGGTGAATTAGGACTTCTAAATCTTTTACTAAACTAGGCCACAAATAAATCCCTAGAGCAAAACCTATGCAAATAATCAAACTAGAATGTGCAAACTAGGTTTTGTATAAGTATTGCTATCTCTACCGCAATGGCTAAGTTTCAATCTACACTATATAAGTATAAAAGACAAGATTGAAACTTAAATGCTTAATATAAATGCGAAAGTTAAAGAGTGAAGTAGAGATGCAAACTCTCGTGGACGACACCGGTATTTTTACCGAGGTATCCGGACCGCGCTAGGTTCCAACTAATCCTCGTTGGTGCCCCTATGCAAAGGGAAGCCCACGCGAGGGCCAAGCACCTCGGTCGAGTAACTCCGTAGAGGGTCGCGGGCCTTCTCCACATGCAAGTGGTGCTCCGCTTCCGGCTCCTCTCGGATGCTCCTCGCCGTCTCCACTATCGAGCTTCCGGCCAAAACGCCACGGGCCTCGTTCCCTTCGGTACACGGTGGTGGCCGTGACACAAACGCGGTTGTCACGATCTCGCAAGACTCTCGCCCCACTCGGTACAATTACAGCGGCTCGCGCAAGAGCCGAGGGGTTGTGTGGTTTTACAAAACTCACTCAACTAACTAGGGTTCACCTAGAGCAAGCGCTAAAGCGGTCTAACTAACCTAAGCACTTCGCAAAGCACCTACGCTAATCAATGAGTGATTCTATTAAGCACTTGGGTGTAAGAGCACTTGGGAATGTCTATTGTATGCCTTGGTATGTCTCTTGGGCTCCCACACCTTTAAATGGCTGATTGGGTGAAGTATATATAGGCCCCAACTCAACTAGCCGTTGAAAAGCAGACTGTTGTAAGGGTGGCACACCAGACAGTCCTGTCAGCCAACGGTACGGCAACTGTGTGCCAACAGTATGCCAACGGTGCACCAACAGTGCGCCAACGGTGTACAACCAACAGCTAGTTCTGACACACCGGACAGTCCGGTGCACCAACAGTATGCCAACGGTGCGCCAACTGTGTGCCATCGGTGAGCCAACTGTGTGCCAACGGTGTGCAGCCAATGGCTAGTTTTGATAGCTAGCCGTTACGTGCACTGGATAGTGAACAGTGATTGTCCGGTGCACACCGGACAGTCCGGTGCCTCCTCTCAGACATGGAGCAAATGGAAACTCTGTTGGCTGTCCTATGCGCCAACCGTGTGTCACCGGTGAGCCAACTGTGTGCCACCAGTGAGCCAACTGTGTGCCACCAGTGCGCCAGCTGATAGCCCATCTTCTAGATCTTCTGTTTTTTGTTCTTGGACTCCTTTGGTCTTGAGTCTTGTACTTCTAAGCTCTTTTTATATCTTCATTTGAGGTATTGCATCCCCAGTGTCTTAGTCCAATCCTCTTCACATCCTATGAACTATAAACATAAACACTAGCAAACACATTAGTTCACAGGTTGTGTTAATCATCAAACACCAAAACTCATTTAGCCAAATGGCCCGGGGTCCATTTTCCTTACAATCTCCCCCTTTTTGGTGATTGATGCCAACACAACCAAAGCAAGCAAATATAACTAACATTTGAATGAAAATATGCAATCTACTTGCTAGGATACATGTTTTATCCCCACTTAGTGATATTATGGACTTAAGCCTCCCCCTAACTCCATAATTCACTTACTTCATATTTTAGATCAAAGAACCAAAACCACTTGAAAAACCACTTGAAGAAATAAAATTTTAAATTGGTGGCGTTTGGTGTTTGATACAGTTTTCATTGCTTTGGTCCCTAAACTTCTCCCCCTTTGGCATCAACCACCGAAAAGGAAGACATTAAAAGCATGTAGGAAGCAAATAAGACTTGCCCTCATAATGGATTTATCAATTGATACCAATTGTAGGATACCAATTGAATCACCAAATTGTTACTCCCCCTAAATAAGTGTTCCCTTTAGAAGGAAATTTCTCCCCTTTTTAGAGACAAAGAAATACTCCCCCTAATAGAGATCTTCTACTTAGGAAAAAGCATGTGAAAATAGAGGTGCAAGACATGATTTGATTAGACTAACTTCCTTATGCATAGGTAACAGAATATGATTTAACCACTTATGCATGTGTAGCAACATGGAAGTATAAGATATGAAATATAGTCTAACCAAATGATGGAGAAGACATGTAAGTAATACTGAATGTAGTCTCAAAGTTACCAATTAAAACCAATGGCGGACCATTTGAAGACAAGTGGTAGACTTGTAAGACGTAAGAGTTCTTGTAGATTTGCAGTGGAAGCTTATTGTCTTTCTCTGGGAACTTCATTTTCCTTACAATGAGACTACTACATGAAATAGACTTGAAAACAGGTATTAGTCTCAAAGTCTTAGATTATAGAGTAACCTCCCCCTAAAAGTGTGCATACAAGTTTTGAATACTTGTAGGAGACATACACTTTGATTTGATATCAAGAGGGGCATATTATCCATAATCCGAGCTTTGACACATATAAGTTAAATGATACTAGATGTAGGATATAAGATCTTGAAGCATTAGTGTCATTTATTTAGAGATTTTAAATAATGTATGTGTCGTGCTTAATTTAATCATTTTAAACCATGTAGGTTTGCTCAAGTATATGAATTGAGAATGAGCAATCCTACCATGTGATTTACCTAGTATGCATGTATTTAAACAAAGGTAAATACCACATGTAGTACTAGGTATGAAAGGTAAGACTAGATACAAGAAAATAGATACGCATATCTAAAAATAAGGAATATAATAAATCTAGTTACCTTAGTCATGGGTGGGGAAATTTGGGTCCAAAATATTCACTAACCCACTTGGCAATAAACTTGATCCAACACGATGTATCCCATGATATATACATCCCAACTTTGCCAAGTCTCCAAATTCCCCGTCGTCCTTCGGACTACTTACTTCCCTTTCGAGATCCAAACCTTCTTGGTGCTTTTCATGGTTGAAATTATTTCCTTTGGCAGCTAGATATGTTTGGCTTCTTTCCCTTTGTTGGCTTGTTTGTTGGCCTTGATTGCTATCACCTTTCCATTCTTTTTCTTCTTGATTAAATATGGTGTAGCATCCTTTTTGTTCACCTTTTTGATGTAGGTGTTGGAGATTTTGCTTGTTGGCTTTTGCTTTTGCTTATCCCCGGTCATCGCCTTGCATTAGAAAGACTTATGGCCTTCCTTGTGGCATAGCCTACAAATCACGGTTTCACCCTTCACAGGCTTGTTCACTCCCGCAGTGGTGTTATCCTGTGAAGGTTGGATTTGTTTGGCTTTGCCTTTCTTTTCATACAAAGCCTTGCCAAGGCGAGCCACTTCTTGCCTTAATTGCTCATTTTCCTTTGCAACCTCATCCGAACATGTTTCTACAACAATATTCTCAACAAGAACTTGGTTGCCCCTACACACTAAAGTGGTCTAACTAACCTAAGCACTTCGCAAAGCACCTATGCTAATCACCGAGTGATTCTATTAAGCACTTGGGTGTAAGAGCACTTAGGAATGTCTATTGTATGCCTTGATATGTCTCTTGGGCTCCCACACCTTCAAATGGCTGATTAGGTGAAGTATATATAGGCCCCAACTCAACTAGCCGTTGAAAAGCAGACTGTTGTAAGGGTGGCACACCGGATAGTCCTGTTAGCCAACGGTGCGCCAACTGTGTGTCATTAGTGCGCCAACAGTGTGCCAACGGTGCGCCAACAGTGCGCCAACAGTGTGCAGCCAACGGCTAGTTCTGACACACCGGACAGTCCGGTGCACCAATAGTGTGCCACCGGAGCCAACTGTGTGCCACCGGTGAGCCAACTGTGTGCCAACGGTGTGCAGCCAACAGCAAGTTCTGACAGCTAGCCATTACGTGCACCGGACAGTGAACAGTGATTGTCCGGTGCACACCGGACAATCCGATGCCTCCTCTCAGACATGGAGCAAATGGAAACTCTGTTGGATGTCCTGTGCGCCAAACGTGTGCCACCGGTGCGCCAACTGTGTGCCACCGGTGCGCCAGCTCAGCCCATCTTCTAGGTCTTCTGTATTTTGTTCTTGGACTCCTTTGGTCTTGAGTCTTGGACTTCTAAGCTCTTTTTATGTCTTCATTTGAGGTGTTGCATCCTCAGTGTCTTAGTCCAATCCTCTTCGCATCCTGTGAACTATAAACATAAACACTAGCAAACACATTAGTTCATAGGTTGTGTTAATCATCAAACACCAAAACTCCTTTTGCCAAATGGCCCGGGGTCCATTTCCCGTATAGTATTGTATCGGAATTTTACTACTCACGGTAGAAGAGAATTTATAGCATTAAAATAATGCTTGGGTTTGCGTATAAACCCAGTTGCTACTAGCCATGCTTTCTCACCACCTCATTGTTTCCAAGTCCATGAAAACAAACTTGTATCCACAGTAAGATACCATGAAGTGGAAATAATTCAACACTTCTTTCTGGTGAGCAAGGCTATCTCTAAAACATTGTATCACTCAACAAGATCCAGTTTGAGCATACTCGTGCTCTACTATGGCCATAGTCTTTTGGATCACTTGGAGCGCATATACAATCGCTGAGATGTATGTGTTGACACTTGTAGCTTTCAAATAACACAATTGTCCAGTTGACATAAAGTCATTTTATTATGCACCCTTATGATTTCTCGTGAAATCCCAAAAATGAGAATAAAGGGCTTCCGATAACATAGCCTCATCAGTGTGCACTGAGCTAGGTTGTGAATGTCTTCCATTCACATGATAATCCATATCCTCTAGGTGTCCATTGGTTACCAACAAATAGATGGTCTGCATTTACTACTATCTCAGAAGGTCTAGCTTTCAGCTGCTTGCAAGCATCTTAATCCCAATTTGTGACCATACTTCTCCCCCTCTTATTTACAACGTCATTGTAATAGGGAGTTTAGTTGTGTTCCATTTAACCACTCTTTTTGGCACTTCCACATAGGATAATTTTGGGTGACACCTCATAGTAAATGCACATGGCAGTCAATTTGCAACTTCTTGCAAATCATTCGAACCCAAAGGTTCAGTTTTAGTACGTGATCCTGAGCCTGAATGCTTACTGCATTCATTATGATTCATTATGATTTGGCATTCTTTCCTGGCAATGTCTGTAATGGACCACACTCGTTCTTTAGAAACAATTCAAAGAACTTAACCAATTTAGATTAGATTTTAAGATAAGAGGGACTTAAAATCTCATTCTCGATGATACTCATCAAGTATCCATCTGTCGGGGATCGTAATTTGGGGTACCCTCAAGACTCCTAATCTCAGCTGGTAACCCCCATCAGCACAAAGCTGCAAAGGCCTGATGGGCGCAATTCTGGTCAAGGCTCCATCCACTCAAGGGACACGATCTCGCCTCGCCCGAGCCGAGCCTCGGGCAGGAACGGTAGACCAAGGCAGATTCACGCCTCGCCCGAGGGTCTCCTCAAGCAACGGGTGCACCTTCGACTCGCCCGAGGCCCAGCTCGGGCAGGCTTCACGGAGAAGCAATCTTGGCCAGATCGCCACGCCAACCGACCGTATCGCAAGAGCATTCAATGCAAGGATCGCCTGACACCTTATCCTGACGCACGCTCTCCAGTCGACAAGGCCGAAGTGACCGCAGTCACTTCGCCCCTCCACTGACTGACCTGACAGGAAAACAGTGCCGCCTGCGCTGCTCCGACTGCTGTGCCACCTGCCAGGGTGAGGCTGACAGCAGCCAAGTCCAGCCTCGGGCGCCATAGGAAGCTCCGCCACGCTCGACCTAGGGCTCAGACTCAACCTCGACTCTGGAAGACGGACTCCGCCTCGTCCGACCCCAGGGCTCGAACTCAACCTCGACTCCGGAAGACGGTCTCCGCCTCGCCCGACCCCAGGGCTCGGACTCAACCTCGACCTCGGACGACGGTCTCCGCCTCGCCCAACCCCGGGCTCGGACTCAACCCCGACCTCGGACGACAATCTCCGCCTCGCCCGACCCCCGGGCTCGGACTCAGCCTCGACCTCGGAGGAGCCACCGCCTCGCCCGACCTTGGGCTTGGACCGACCACGTCGTAGGGGGGTACATCATTACCCTACCCCTAGCTAGCTCAGGCTACAGGGAACAAGACTAGTGTCCCATCTGGCTCGCCCCGGTAAAACAAGTAATGATGGCACCCCGCGTGCTCCATGACGACGGCGGTTCTCAGCCCCCTACGGAAGCAAGGAGACGTCAGCAAGGATCCGACAGCCCCGACAGCTGTACTTCTACAGGGCTCAAGCGCTCCTCCGACGGCCATGACGCCACATGAACAGGGCTCCAACACCTCTCCGACAGCCACGTCGGCATGTACATGGGGCTCTGGCTCGCCTCTGCTAGACACGTTAGCACACTGCTACACCCCTGTTGTACACCTGGACCCTCTCCTTACGTCTATAAAAGGAAGGTCCAGGGCCCTCGTACGAAAAGGTGGCTGCGCGGGAGGATGGGCTGACGCACAGGCTCTCTCTCTCTTTCTCCCTCGCGAACGCTTGTAACCCCCTACTGCAAGCGCATCTGCCCTGGGCGCAGGACAACACGAGGCCGCGGTTCCCCTTACTGTTTTCCCCCTTGTGTCTCCGTCTCACGCCGACCCATCTGGGCTGGGACACGCAGCGACAATTTACTCGTCGGTCCAGGGACCCCCCAGGGTCGAAACGCCGACAGTTGGCGCGCCAGGTAGGGGCCTACTGCGTGTTGACGAACAGCTTCCTGTCAAGCTCAAGATGGATAGCCTCCAGCAACCTCTCCAACCCGGAACGATTCTCCGTTTCGGGAGTCTTGAGTTCATGTCCCTCGACGGTAGCTACGACATGATACTCCTTCCTTCGCCGCGCGACAATGACAATGGCGGCCGTCAGCCCGCCCGCCGGCGGCGGAATCGACGACGTCTTTCCCGCATGATGGAAGAACAGCATCCAGGTCTGCCCCGTCACCTTCCCCATCAACGGAGGAGGAGGCGGAGCAACCATGGCCAAGCAGGAGGCGGCGCCTCGTCGGCTGTCGAGCGAGTCGACGGCGCTGGCGCCCCAGCGGGGGACACATCGGGCGTTGACCTCGCGTCTGAGATGAATACGAGCGTCGTTTCCCCGCAACACGCCAACCCCAAGCAAACGGACGACGCCAGCACGCTCGCGAAGGACCTGTTGGGCGTTAGCCTTGTACCTGAGATAACGGTGCAGTCTGTCCATGACGCGACTTCGTCACCATCCGTCGATCAAGAGGTACCGTCCGTTTCCCATCCTGTGCCTTTTAGATTTAGCTTCGACCCACCAAGCAACCCCGCTTCGGTGGACACTTTCATAAAGGCATATCCAAACCTTCCGGGGTACCATATGTGGTCAACCTAGGACAGATTGACGGCCGTCTCGACCTACAGGCCCCCGGGTTCCGAGGAAGATGACCAGCCCGACTCTGGTTGGGATTTCTCCGGGCTCGATAACCCCAGTGCCATGCAGGACTTCATGACCGCATGCGACTACTGCCTCTCCGATTGCTCCGATGGTAGCCACAGCCTCGGCGACAAGGACTGTGGCCTAAGTCACGAATGTTTCCACGTCGATCTAGGGGGTCTCAACGAAGGCAACCACCTTGGCATGCCGAAGAACGGCGATCCCCCTAGGCCTGCGCCTCGCCTTGACATCCTTCGGGAGCTAGCTATGGTCCTAGTCCCTGCGGGGGGTCAGGACGCACAGCTCGAGCAAATCCACGAGATGCAGGCCAGGCTCGACGAGGAAGCAGGACAACTTGTGCAGCTCCGACAGAGCATCGGGCAGGAGTGGGCAGGCCGAGCACCAGCCGCAGAAGCGCGTCATCTGGCCCAGGACGTCCAGCACCGCATCACCGACAATGCCAGGGCAAGGCTACCCCCAGCTTCCAGTGGGGTCGGCCAGAACCTGGCTGCAGCAGCAATACTACTCTAAGCGATGCCAGAACCATCCACCACCGAGGGGCGGCGTATCCAGGGAGACCTCAAGAATCTCCTAGAGGATGCCGCGGTCCGATAGGCCAAAAGCTCTGCCTCCCGAAGGCAGGGATACCCCCCGGAGCATCGCGCTGCGACTTCCCGATTCATGTGGGAAGCCTCGGTCCACACCGGGCGCACGCGGGACATAGCGCTTGCGGCCCCGGGTCGCCTCGGCAACGAGCACCACCGCCGCAACCGTCGAGCCCGCCTCGACGAGAAGGTGCACCGAGGCTACCACCCTAGGCGTGGGGGACGCTATGACAGTGAGGAGGATCGGAGTCCCTCACCCGAACCACCCGGTCCGCAAGCTTTCAGCCGGGCCATACGACGGGCGCCGTTCCCGACCCGGTTCCGAATCCCGACTACCATCACCAAGTACTCGGGGGAGACAAGGCCGGAACTGTGGCTTGTGGACTACCGGCTGGCCTGCCAGCTGGGTGGAACGGATGATGACAACCTCATCATCCGCAACCTCCCCCTGTTCCTCTCCGACGCCGCCCAAGCCTGGCTGGAGCATCTGCCTCCTGCGCAGATCTCCAACTGGGACGACCTGGTCAAAGCCTTCGCCGACAACTTCTAGGGCACATACGTGCACCCTGGGAACTAGGATCTCCGAAGCTACCACCAGCAGCCGGGAGAATCCCTGCGGGACTACATACGGCGATTTTCAAAGCAGCACACCGAGCTGCCCAACATCACCGACTCGGATATCATCTGCGCGTTCCTCGCCGGCACCACTTGCCGCGACCTGGTGAGCAAGCTGGGTCGCAAGACTCCCACCAGGGTGAGCGAGCTGATGGACATCGCCACCAAGTTTGCCTCTGGTCAGGAGGCGGTCGAAGCCATCTTCCGGAAGGACAAGCAGCCTCAGGGCGCCAGCCGGAAGACGTCCCCGAGGCGTCCGCTTAGCGCGGCACGAAGAAGAAGGTCAAGAAGAAGTCGCAAGTGAAACGTGACGCCGCCGACGCAGACCTTGTCGCCGCCGCCGAGCATAGGAACCCTCGAAAGCCTCCCAGAGGCGCCAACCTGTTTGACAAGATGCTCAAGGAGTCATGCCCCTATCATTAGGGTCCCATCAAGCACACCCTTGAGGAGTGCATCATGCTTCGGCGCTACTTCCACAAGGCCGGGCCCTCGGTGGAAGGTGGCAGAGCCCACGACAACGACAAGAAGGAGGGTCACAAGGCAGAGGAGTTCCCCGAGGTCCACGACTGCTTCATGATCTACAGTGGGCAAGTGGCGAACGCCTCGGCTCGGCACCGCAAGCAAGAGCGCCGGGAGGTCTGTTCGGTGAAGGTGGCGGCGCCAGTCTACCTAGACTGGTCCAACAAGCCCATCACCTTCGACCAAGGCGACCACCCCGACCGCGTGCCGAGCCCGGGGAAGTACCCGCTCGTTGTTGATCCCGTCATCGGCAACGTTAGGCTTACTAAGGTCCTCATGGACGGAGGCAGCAGCCTCAACATCATCTACACCGACACCCTCGGGCTCCTGCAGATCGATCTATCCTCGATCCAGGCCGGTGCGGCGCCCTTTCACGGGATCATTCCCGGGAAGTGCGTCCAGCCCCTTGGATAACTCGATCTGCCCGTCTGCTTCGGGACTCCCTCCAACTTCCGAAAGGAAACCCTCACGTTCGAGGTGGTTGGGTTCCGAGGAACCTACCACGCAGTGCTGGGGAGACCATGCTATGCCAAGTTCATGGCTGTCCCCAACTACACCTACCTCAAGCTCAAGATGCTGGGCCCCAACGGGGTCATCACCGTCAGCCCCACGTACCGACACGCGTACGAATGCGACGTGGAGTACGCCGAGGCCCTCGCCGAATCTGAGGCCCTCATCGCCGACCTGGAAAACCTCTCCAAGGAGGCGCTAGATGCGAAGCGCCACGCCGGCAACTTCGAGCCAGCTGAGGCGGTTAAGTCCATTCCTCTCGACCTTAGCAACGACACCTCCAAGCAGATCCGGATCGGCTCCGAGCTCGACCCCAAATAGGAAGCAGTGCTCGTCGACTTTCTCCACGCAAACACCGAGGTTTTTGTGTGGAGTCCCTCGGACATGCCTGGCATAACGAGGGATGTCGCCGAGCACTCACTGGATATCTGAGCTAGAGCCCGACCCATGAAGCAGCCTCTGCACCGATTCGACGAAGAAAAGCGCAGAGCCATAGGCGAGGAGATCCACAAGCTGATGGCTGCAAGGTTCATCAAATAGGTATTCCATCCTGAATGGCTAGCCAACCCTGTGCTTGTGAAAAAGAAAGGAGGGAAATGGCGGATGTGTGTAGACTACACTGGTCTAAACAAAGCATGTCCGAAAGTTCCCTACCCCCTGCCTCGCATCGATCAAATCGTGGATTCCACTGCTGGGTGCGAAACCCTGTCGTTCCTCGATGCCTACTCAGGGTATCACCAAATCAGGATGAAAGAGTCCGACCAGCTCGCGACTTCTTTCATCATGCCTTTTGGCATGTACTGCTACATTACTATGCCATTCGGTTTGAGAAATGCGGGTGCGACATACCAAAGGTGCATGAACCACGTGTTCGGGGAGCACATTGGTCGAACGGTCGAGGCTTACGTCGATGACATTGTAGTCAAGACGAGGAAAGCCTCCGACCTCCTCTCCAACCTTGAAACAACATTCAAGTGTCTCAAGGCGAAAGGCGTAAAACTCAATCCCGAGAAGTGTGTCTTCGGAGTCCCCCGAGGCATGCTCCCAGGGTTAATCGTCTCCAAGCGGGGCATCGAGGCCAACCCAAAGAAAATCGCGGCCATCACCAACATGGGGCCCATCAAGGACTTGAAAGGAGTATAGAGGGTCATGGGATGCCTTGCGGCTCTGAGCCGCTTCATCTCGCGCCTCGGCGAAAGAGGCCTACCCCTGTACTGCCTCTTGAGGAAGACCGAGCACTTCACTTGTACCCCCGAGGCCGAGGAAGCCCTCGGGAACCTAAAGGCGCTCCTTACAAGCGCGCCCATCTTGGTGCCCCCCGCTGCCGGAGAAGCCCTCTTGATCTACGTCGCCGCTACCACTCAGGTGGTCAGCGCCGCGATCGTGGTCGAGAGACGAGAAGAAGGGCACGCATTGCCCATCCAAAGGCCAGTCTACTTCATCAGTGAGGTACTGTCTGAAACCAAAATCCGCTACCCACAAATTCAGAAGCTACTGTACGCGGTAATTCTGACGCAGCGAAAGTTGCGACACTATTTCGAGTCTCATCCGGTGACTGTGGTGTCATCCTTCCCCCTGGGGGAGATCATCTAGTGCCGAGAGGCCTCGGGTAGGATTGCAAAGTGGGCAGTGGAGATCATGGGCGAGACAATCTCGTTCGCCCCTCGGAAGGCCATCAAGTCCCAAGTCTTGGCGGATTTTGTGGCTGAATGGGTCGACACCTAGCTTCCAGCAGCTCCGATCCAACCGGAACTCTGGACCATGTATTTCGATGGGTCGCTGATGAAAACAGGAGCGAGCGCGGGCCTGCTCTTCATCTCACCCCTCGGGAAGCACCTCCGCTACGTGCTGCGCCTCCATTTCCCGGCGTCCAACAACGTGGCCGAGTACGAGGCTCTGGTTAACGGCTTGCGCATCGCCATCGAGCTAGGGGTTCGGCGCCTCGACGCTCGTGGCGACTCACAGCTTGTCATCGACCAAGTCATGAAGAACTCCCATTGTCGCGACCCGAAGATGGAAGCCTACTGCGACGAGGTTTGGCGCCTGTAGGACAAGTTCTACGGGCTCGAGCTCAACCACGTCGCTCGACGGTACAACGAGACTGCAGACGAGCTGGCTAAGATAGCCTCGGGGCGGATAACGATTCCTCCGGACGTCTTCTCCTGAGACCTACATCAACCCTCCGTCAAGACTGACGACACGCCCGAGCCCGAGAAGGCCTCGGCTCTGCCCGAGGCGCCCTCGGCTCAGCCCGAGGCGCCCTCAGCCCAGCCCGAGGCAGCCTCGGCCTCGCCCGAGGCAGCCTCGGCCCCGCCCGAGGCACCCTCGACCCCCGAGGGTGAGGCACTGCGTGTCGAGGAAGAGCAGAATGGGGTCACGCCTAATCGAAACTGGCAGACCCCATACCTGCAATATCTCCACCGAGGAGAGCTACCCCTCGACAGAGCCGAAGCTCGGCGACTGGCGCGGCGCGCCAAGTCGTTCGTCTTGCTGGGTGACGGAAAGGAGCTCTACCACCATAGCCCCTCAGGCATCCTCCAGCGATGCATATCCGTCGCCGAAGGACAGGAGCTATTGCAAGAAATACACTCGGGGGCTTGCGGTCACCACGCAGCACCTCGGGCCCTCGTGGGAAACGCCTTCTGACAGGGTTTCTACTGGCCAATAATGGTGGCCGACGCCACTAGGATTGTACGCACCTGCCAAGGGTGTCAATTCTATGCAAGGCAGACGCACCTACCCGCTCAGGCCTTGCAAACAACACTCATCACCTGGCCGTTTGCTGTGTGGGGTCTGGACCTCGT
Source organism: Zea luxurians (assembly GCA_029449295.1). Classification (NCBI taxonomy): domain Eukaryota; kingdom Viridiplantae; phylum Streptophyta; class Magnoliopsida; order Poales; family Poaceae; genus Zea; species Zea luxurians. The sequence continues at coordinate 27,600,941 of JAOPSE010000015.1, forward strand.
CGGTCCCTTGCAGAAGGCACCTGGGGGCTTCACGCACCTGCTGGTCGCCATCGACAAATTCTCCAAGTGGATCGAGGTCCGACCCCTAAACAGCATCAGGTCCGAACAGGCAGTGGCGTTCTTCACCAACATCATCCATCGCTTCGGGGTCCCGAACTTCATCATCACCAACAACGGCACCCATTTCACTGGAAGAAAGTTCCTGGACTTCTGCGAGGACCACCACATCCAGGTGGACTGGGCCACCGTAGCTCACCCCATGACGAATGGGCAGGTAGAGCGTGCCAATGGCATGATTCTGCAAGGACTCAAGCCGAGGATCTACAACGACCTCAACAAGTTCGGCAGGCGATGGATGAAGGAACTCCCCTTGGTGGTCATGAGTCTGAGGACGACGCCAAGCCGAGCCACGGGTTTCACGCCGTTCTTTCTAGTTTATGGGGCCGAGGCTATCTTGCCCACAGACTTAGAATACGGTTCCCCGAGGACAAGAGCGTACGACAACCAAAGCAACTGGACCAGCCGAGAAGACTCACTGGACCAGCTGGAGGAGGCTTGGGACATGGCCCTACTACACTCGGCAAGGTATCAGCAGTCTCTGCGACGCTACCACGCCCGAGGGGTTCGGTCCCGAGACCTCCAGGTGGGCGACTTGGTGCTTCGGCTACGACAAGACGCTCGAGGGCGCCACAAGCTCACGCCTCCCTGGGAAGGGCCGTTCATCATCACCAAGATTCTGAAGCTCGGAACATACAAGCTGGCCAACAGTCAAGGCAAGGTCTACAGCAACGCTTGGAACATCCGACAGCTACATCACTTCTACCCTTAAGATGTTTTCAAGTCGTTCATATACCTCGTTCACATACATAAATAAAGTCTAACCATCAAGGAAGGGTCAACCTTGCCTCGGCAAAGCCCGACCCTCCCTCAGGGGCTAGAAGGGGGGAACCCCCTCTGCGTCAAAATTTTCCTCGAAAAAAGTCTTCCTGCCAGAACATCTTTCGTGCTTTTCGACTACTTCGATAGTGGAATCCTGAAAACGACGGAGTACACGTAAGCGGCAAGGCCGACCGAGCCGAGGGACTCCTACACCTCCAGGATACAGATACCTCACTCATCACCTTCTGCGATAAGTAACTCACGCTCGGATAAGCGATTCCGCTGTCCGAACAAGTCTTAGCGCTCGAAAATTTTTCGGCCGAAACGATTTTTCGTGCCATCTCGACTATATCGATAACAGAATCCTACGGATGAGTAAGAGTACATGTAAGCGGCAAGGCCGACCGAGTCGAGGGACTCCTACGCCTCCGGGATACGGATACCTCACTCATCACCTTCTTCGGCCACCTGTCCACCGGCAGATCCCCACTCAAGTCCTCCCGGATGGGCGAGCACCGACCCCCGTGCGAAGGCATCGTGCCGGAGCAAGGGTAGGACAGCCCAAGAGCACGAACGCCGCCCCTAGCAGAGCGCGACGTCTTGGGCGGTCCCCTGGTGCGCGCAGCGCAACAGCCACCCGTATGGCGTGCAGATAGCCGCACTCCGCCCAGCGGTGGGAGGTGGCACCGGAAGCCGTGCCAGAGCCAGCTAAGCCAGCGAACCAGGCATGCTGGAGATGACGACGCTTGCGGCCGCTCGACCACGCGTTGTCGAAGTCCGCCCCTCCCGCTAAGCCGGTGAGCGCCCTCTCCCATGAACGTTGAAGGAGGAGGTGGCCCGCCAGCCCGTACGGGAGGTAGAGCTCCGGCTCAGCTCGCCCCCACCCCAGCAAGGATGATGAAGGTCCTTGAAGCTGAGGGCGGGGCAGAAGCTGCAGCCCGGCTTGCTTCTCCCCACCATCAAACTGGTGGTCACCGTCTTGGGTGACCATCGGCGAGGGGATGCGGCCGGACTGCCAGATGAAAATCCTTGAAGCCGAGCGATGGCTGAAAGGTGCCGATCTCCACAAGGCCGCGCTCCTCCAATAACAGCAAGAGCAAGGCGGCGCGGGCGCTCCCCATCCGGGGGCTTGGAAGGCGGAAGGACGCGACGCATGAGGAAAATGCGAAGGCATGGTTACCACCAAGGAGGTCGATCCCTTTTTAAAGGCGACTCTCCCCGCTCGCGTCCTCAGCCATCACGGACTAAGTCTTCACCAACACGCTCCAAGGTCCTCCCCCTACGACATGGGGGCTGGGTCCCACGTGTCATGCGAGCTGGCCTAGGACAGAAGAAGCCAAACCGCCGCGCACGGAGCGCGCAACTGCCCAGCGGTTACAAGCACTCCTCCACTTTCGCTCAGACCAGCGGGTGAAAGGGCGGACCGCCATGCAGGCGGCATGCAACTACACCAAGGGGGCGCACCCTTTCAACTTCGACGCATCCAGCATGGAGGCCCAGGCCCACACGTCATGTAACCGGCATGCTGGTTACTACGTGCGAGAAACTGCACCGCCACTTGCGCTAGTGCCATGCATCCTCGACCGTGGAATCGGTGCCGCAACTCGAGGCAACCTTGTGCATGGCCCAGCAGTGCCAACCGGGCACGCCGGTCACGGGTCAGTCAGCCGCGGGAGAAGGCGCGACGGTTGATATGGCCAGAAGTGGGCCGACAGTAATGGCGACAGCAGGCGAGCGGAAGCGGCGGTCAAATCGTCTGCAGGCTCACGTCCCCTCCTGGAACAGCGAGAGAGCCCTCTCCCACGGCGTGAAGACGACGCGCCCTTGTTCCATTCCTCGAATGGCTCGCGCATGCACAACGACTGCCCCGCGAACCACTCGTCCCGTCGCATTAACTCTACGGCAGGGTAGACGACACCTTTGGCAGGCGAAGCGGGCGATGCTTCACCTCTGCCATAATGACCGTGTCAAAAAAGGTACGCCACATCGTTCAATTTTATATCCTTTTTCGCTTCCCCTTTCTCTCTCTTGCTACAGGGACCGGGAAAGGGGGATACTCCGAAAGGGATCCTTCTCCGCGAAGGAAGCGGGCCCCGAGCCCTCCTACTGAGCAGAGGTTCGAAGGCTGGCCCCCGGAAGGGTTCGAAAGCCGCCTCAGAGCACTCGGGCTCCGCGCCCACTACTGGTCAGAGGTTCGAAGGTTGGCCCCTCGGAAGGGTTCAACAGCCGCCTCAGGCCACTCGGGCTCCACGCCCACTACTGATCAGGGGTTCGCAGGCTGGCCTCTCGAAGGGTTCGACAGCCGCCCCAGAACACGTAGAGCGAGGGATGACTCTGGGTACGTCTGATACATGGCCGAGGCTCGGGCTATGCTCCCGAGGTACCCTAGGACATTTCCGAGACCAGCAGGAGCGATTCTGTAACGGAATCCCATCAGAGGGAGGCATCGAGCCCTCGGACCCTATCGAACGGGACCGGGTCCGGCAAATCACCTGCAGGTACTTTTGGAGCGCGCCTCTAGGCCACTAGCCGACCCTTATCGAACGGGGCACGGGCGTCCACTCGGATCACCCGTTAGCAACTCACCGGAGACACCATGTTCGGCGCCCTCCGAGGGCAACATGGCGCTTTCTCCCCCTCCTCCTTGCGGAAAGGCGACGAAGGGGCGTATGAAAAAAGCCGAGTTAGTCCTTGACCATCCTCTCGCCCTGTGCAGAGGCTCGGGGGCTGCTCTCGCAAACCCGGCTCCGGCCAAACCGTTGACAGCGTCAACATACCAGCCCGAGAACTCGGAACCTGACTATGCACCCGGGCAACAACCAGTTCGCTTGAGGGAACAACCAGACCAGCCGAGTCATCACGAAAGGCATTAAGACCTCGAAGGAGTCAAACCACTCCTCCGAGGCCTCGAGGGCTACACCCGGCGGGTGCGCTCGCGCGCACCCACCGGAACGAAATGCAACCGAGAAAGGCCGGTCCCCTTGCAAAAAAGTGCGACAAAGCCTCCAAGCGAGTACCCACACTCCCTTTGAGGCTTGGGGGCTACTATCGGGGACCGTAATAAGGGGTACCCTCAAGACTCCTAATCTCAGCTGGTAACCCCCATCAGCACAAAGCTGCAAAGGCCTGATGGGCGCAATTCCGGTCAAGGCTCCGTCCACTCAAGGGACATGATCTCGCCTCGCCCGAGCCGAGCCTCGGGCAGGAACGGTAGACCAAGGCAGATTCACGCCTCGCTCGAGGGTCTCCTCAAGCAACGGGTGCACCTTCGACTCGCCCGAGGCCCAGCTCGGGCAGGCTTCACGGAGAAGCAACCTTGGCCAGATTGCCACGCCAATCGACCGTATCGCAAGAGCATTCAATGCAAGGATCGCCTGACACCTTATCCTGACGCACGCTCTCCAGTCGACAAGGCCAAAGTGACCGCAGTCACTTCGCCCCTCCACTGGCTGACCTGACAGGAAAACAGCGCCGCCTGCGCTGCTCCGAGTGTTGTGCCACCTGCCAGGGTGAGGCTGATAGCAGTCAAGTCCAGCCTCGGGCGCCATAGGAAGCTCCGCCCCGCCCGAACCCAGGGCTCGGACTCAACCTCGACTCTGGAAGACGGTCTCCGCCTCGCCCGACCCCAGGGCTCGGACTCAACCTCGACTCCGAAAGACGGTCTCCGCCTCGCCCGACCCTAGGGCTCGGACTCAACCTCGACTCCGGACGACGGTCTCCGCCTTACCCGACCCCAGGGCTCGGACTCAACCTTGACTCCGGAAGACGGTCTCCGCCTCGCCCGACCCCAGGGCTCGGAATCAACCTCGACCTCGGACGACGGTCTCCGCCTCGCCCGACCCCCGGGCTCGGACTCAACCCCGACCTCGGACGACGGTCTCCGCCTCGCCCGACCCCCGGGCTCGGACTCAGCCTCGACCTCGGAGGAGCCACCGCCTCGCCTGACCTTGGGCTCGGACCGACCACGTCACAGGGGGGTACATCATTACCCTACCTCTAGCTAGCTCAGGCTACGGGGAATAAGACCGGTGTCCCATCTGGCTCGCCCCGGTAAAACAAGTAATGATGGCACCCCACGTGCTCCATGACGACGGCGGTTCTCAGCCCACTACAGAAGCAAGGAGACGTCAGCAAGGATCCGACAGCCACGACAGCTGTACTTCTACAGGGCTCAAGCGCTCCTCCGACGGCCACGACGTCACATGAACAGGGCTCCAACACCTCTCCGACAGCCACATCGGCATGTACATGGGGCTCTGGCTCCCCTCTGCTAGACACGTTAGCACACTGCTACACCCCCTGTTGTACACCTGGACCCTCTCCTTACATCTATAAAAGGATGGTCCAGGGCCCTCGTACGAAAAGGTGGCCGCGCGAGAGATGGGCTGACGCACAGGCTCTCTCTCTCTTTCTCCCTCGCGAACGCTTGTAACCCCCTACTGCAAGCGCGTCCGCTCTGGGCGCAGGACAACACGAGGCCGCAGTTCCCCTTACTGTTTTCCCCCTTGTGTCTCCGTCTCGCGCCGACCCATCTGGTCTGGGACATGCAACGACAATTTACTCGTCGGTCTAGGGACCCCCCGGGGTCGAAACGCCGACACCATCTTATGGGAAAAACATGACCAATAGAATTGTTCATAACTTTTCATTTCATCCCAACAATGGGATGACCAATTCAATCTTACCCGCACGGTAAGTAACATCACATGAAAAGTTTAACAAATGCAACACATTGTACGAGAGGATGTATGTAGAATACAATCCATAAGAAATGTTTCTGAGAAACACATGCATTATCCATCACTATCAGTTTGTGTTTCCACATGATAGAAATTATATGGATATCTCTATAATTTGGTAAGATAAAATTAGGATATATCAACACCTCCTTGATACTTCCATTACCAAAGGGGACTAGATATTAACATATCATGATATCGCACGAAGCGATTGTTAAAATATTCTTTCCTCTATCTAAAGGAATATGAGAATATTTTGTTTCCCCATATATGGAGTTTGTGGTTCAATTCTCCACATTGCATGTTTCTTTCTCAATTGGAAGAATCCCCATACAAGTTTGCACAACTCAAATCACTGAGTCTTCAACTCCCTTGATGAGTTCGTTCAACTCTAATCGATGAGTTTGTTCAACTCAAATCACACGAGTGATCAATTCCAATCGATGAGTTTGTTTAACTCAAATTCATATGAGTTTTTACACTCAAATCACATGAGTGTGTTCAACTCAGATCGCATGAGTTGAACCTATCACAACATCAATTATGAGATTATACCAAATCTCATGCATCATTTAAATAGTACTCAAAAGCAAATCATCTAACAAAGTGGTCTTCTCTTAGAAAAAGAAGTGTTGTTACATGATTAGTCCAAATCACGATTTACACAACTAACCAATGTGTTCATGTCAGATAGAAGATTGAAGTACACTTCATATCTTAGCTTTCATGAGTAGTATGCATCTATTGGGATTTCATATACAAGATTAGATGCTTAGGCATACAACGCTATATCACGTATAGTGTAATGACAAATGGGTTTGTCATACTCATTGCCCTTCTCTTTTTAATGTGCTTGTATATGTGCTTCATATATGTGCTTCTTGTTGCACATCAAGCCGCAAAAGCACATAAGTTCTTTTCATAAGAACCGCAAGAGAAAGAGAGCATCACGCTTCCTCCAAAGTGAAGAAGTGAGTCCCCATATTATGCAAAAATGATCTTGGAATCAAATGAACATATCCATTGAACATTAGGGATAATTAAGCCCATTAGGCAAGTTCATCAAACTCTATTAAATAATTATCCTCTAAATGGATTAACCATTTTCTAATGTTGTAATATGCCACAAAATATATCATATCTTTATATGGTGGAGAATTCTAGGTATCACATAAAGTGTACCAGAGGATTTTTGAAAATTGGTGGACACAACGTAGATAATCTCCATGTAATGAAACAATGGAGTAGATCTCCCAGTAGTGGGCAAAACTTTTGCTGCTTGAAAGCATGGTCTCTGGGCTGATATATTCAAAGAACATACCGCAGCCAATGCTTAGGACTCCACTATCCTATGCTTGACCAAAATTTCAAAAATAAAATGGAAATCACCATAAAGGTGAATAACCAACATCACATCTCCAACATCTCTACTTGGGAGAACACGTAGGTAATCATCATGATCATACGATGTAGACCTCTTACTGATGGGCAAATAACATTTTGCTGTCTAAAAGCTTGGTCTCTAGGCAAATAAATTCCAAGAACTTATTGCAACCAAAGCCTAGATCTCCATCATGTGTTGAATAAACCCAAGTTGAATATATGCATCATATTTGGTAAGAATTCATCATTTAATTAAGTAGAACTTAATTAAAAAAACTCTTTGAGTTGTCAACATGACCACAACGTCTAGCCTGGCTCCATAGCCCGCGACGCTTGCGTGGTCCGAGATCTTTTTGGTTAGCACATATGGGTAATTATCTCGAAAGATGTAGACCTCATAGTGACAGGCATTTCAAATGCGGCCTAAAGCACGGTCTCTGGGCTACTAAACTCGATAAAGAATTTAGCGCAGCCAGTGCTTAGGACTCCATCACCCTATGCTTTTCCAAATGAGGGTCATTTGTTTCGACTTAATTATGTGCTATATTTTCCATGCAAACATAAAAGAATACAAAAACAAAAGCAAGTCGAAAAATTGTGAATTATAAATGCAAATAAAACATAATTCATTAATAAGTTTGCATTTTCCATAATTAAACTAGACAAATATATATAATTACATATAACATCAGTGGGTCTAAATATTTAAATTTAGATACTAAACATTGATTGAAACTGTGATGCAAATAATCACAAAGTCCTGCAGTTAAATATACAGAAAATATAATAAAAGGAGCAAGTTTAGCCCAGCCAAACATATGGCCGAACAGTCCAGTGGCCCAGCCGGCCAGCCCAGCGGCCAGGCACGGCCCCGGCGGCCTAGGTGGCCAGCAGGCGCGGGTTAGCCGGTCAGCCCATCGGTCAGCGTGGCCCTAGCAGCCAGCGCGGCCCAGGCGGCCAGGCGTGGGCCAGGCGACCGGCGTGGCCTAATAAGGGTGGCAGTTAGGGTTTTTACCCTAATTGCACCACTCCTTCCCTCAGCAACCGGTGGCGCCGGCGCGGTTCCCGGCGGCGCTCGGGCACGGCACCCCGGCGGCACAGTCTCCGGCGTGGGCTAGGCCCCAGTGAGCGCGCGCGGCCAGTGCTTGTGCAGGCCTCTGGCCTCGGAGGCGTGGGTGGTGCGGCCCCAGCCCCTTGGCTCACCAGCGGGTAGCCCCGGCGCAGTACAGGCGTGCGACTCGGCTAGGAGCGGGTTATCGCGGCTCGGGCGCGACGCGGCTGCCTGGCCCCATCATGGGCATAGGCACGGTGGCCCCAGCCCTGCGCGGGCACGGCGGCGCTGGTGCAGCCCAGGTGCATGGGGGCGTGGGCGCGACCCTTCCGGTGGCGGCACAGGCAGCCCAGGCACGCGGCAACGGCTGCCCCGACACGCGACCTCACGACAGCGCGGGGAGGTGGCGGCCCCGACGCGTGGGCCTGCGGTGGCGCGGTGAGGCAGATCCGGCCGCGATCCCAATCAAGGCGCGTGAGCGGTGGCCAACACAGGCCCAGCACCGCAGCGACCATGTCCCCGGCGTCTCGGGGCTGGCACGCGAGCACGTGGCCCCAGCGGCGCGGGCGAGGTTCTCTGGCGCGCGCGGGCGCATGGCCCTCGGCCTCGGTGGCTCGGTCGGGTCTCGCCAGGCGCACGAGAGTGCTCAGATAGAGCGGGTCGGGCGCGTCCCTCTTCCTGCGTGGCTCCCGACGGCCACGGCGTAGGCGCGGTGGCCCCAGCTTCGCTTCCCCGGCCTCTACAGTGCGGGCGCGCAAACCGACATGACGTAGCCACACGCGGGTGGCAGATCGGCCGCGACGTGCTTGTTGTCGCGGCTATTGCAGAGGAGCACGCAAGGCAAAAGAACGGTTTCAAACTCCACTACGTATTGAAAATATATTTGCATTTTACCTTGCGTCAATGGGGCAGTACTTCTCTGTCGTACATTCACACGTTTCTTTTCTTGGGCTCAATGCCAATTGTTGGCAGACATGATGTTCATGTCGGATAGGAATTCACATCCTCTATTGCGAGCAGCAGTGCTGATAACATGTTGGAATACAATGAAAACGAGAACACCGAGAATAGAGAGGAATAGATGATTCTCATTGCATTATATATATATATATATATATATATATATATATATATATATATATATATATATATATATATATAAAGGGGTGCATCCCAAAGGGTATGTTCTTTGGTAAAAATCTGTCGTACCTCTTGGATTGGTTACATATACAATATGCAATATTTTGTAACACTAGCAAACGTGCACTATGCTGTTCCAGTGATTTTTTTCACTGAATAAATGTTGCGGCGGGGTACTTTATATTCTACTATAAAATTAGAGTGCACAAGCAAAATACTATTTCTAGAGTCCCTCTCTCCTACTGTACATACAACATGCGCGGGTCAGTTAGAGTTTAGTTGATCAGAAAAAAGAAAGAGAATTGAAAAAATAATATAATATATGATAGTTGGTGTAGGGTTGAGATATAGAGTAATATGACTGCGGAGGATTGTGGTATAGAGTAAAGAATTTTGCTGACAAGGACAAAATATTCTTCTTAAGGTAGAAATTTAGAGTAGTATGAGTGCAAAATATCTGGTTTAGCCACATCATCTTAAGTTGACCTAGGCCCCAGACATCTATAAAAACAGTCCCAGATTCTAGGGATTAGGGTTTTGGGCGTGGCGGCGGTGACGGCCGCCCGCGGCGGCATCCGATGATGACGATGACCTCCTGATTAATTAACTGGCATAAAAAATCAAATCCATTAATTAACTCTGCTAATCAAATATCTTAATCAACTTCTCTAATCAAACTCCCTGATTTATGGTGGCCGCATGGACGTGGGAGTTATTGGTTGGGAGTGAATCAACATTTACGTTGTTATATAACACTATTTATGCTCAATCTTGAGAATTTTATGATAGTAAATACAACGCATCAGAGTAACAAACGTCTCTCACTTTGACTCAATATTTACGTTCAAAACTGAGCGTTTTTAATTACAAAATTGAGCGATTTTAAGCTCGAACCTGGAGATGCGTACACAATTGTACCACATGCCAGTTTTTTATGCTTACCATAATTTTTGGACTGAAACCTATCAACAAAATGTACTTGCCATACAAATTGTCCCATGCCATAAAATCATATCACGCATGCACGCCTGATCAACCGGCCGTGATTTCCGCCAGAAAACCGTACCTGCCATAAAACTGCCCATATTTTCTGCAGGGCTGTTGTTTGGGCCTATATTAGAACTTTTCATTAATTATGATACGTGGTGTCGGTATTTATGCAACTTTCTATAAGGATTTATGCTTTGCTTGATACCTATCATCCAATTTTTGCGAGCATGCACTGAAAAGGAAATTGCCATCCAAACTTTACGCACATACAATGAAACTCCCGCAACCTATCATAATTATTGGATCTACCATAAAAATGGGAACTACATGCATGTGTCTGGCGTGGGACGTGGTTCAATGGCCGATTGTCATTTTATGCTATCTCTATAAACTATTTACACTATTTCTATAAACTATTACGCAAAAAATAGAATCAATTTATGGTGTGCGTCACACGCGAGGGTTAGGTGTTGAAAGCGTGTTGGGAGGTTTGATCTGATGCACTGGTCGACTAAGGCTTCCTATAACTATTGTAAGCCATGGGATCTCTATATTTATACTGGGAGGGGATATTGGGAGCCACCTCTGGACCCGCACCCAACAATCAGGTGCATGCGGTCTGGTGCGTCCCCTCTCCATGCACAAACCTCCTCTCTAACTGATCCACCCCCACACGCCCCCTACATGCACATTTGTTTCCATTTGCATGCGCACAAATTTAGAAAATGTATTGACATTCATGGAAACAAAAAAATCAGATTTGAATGATTTATTCCCTCCATAAATATGGGATCTTTATAACAGCCGTGGAGCTAGCTTAATTAGAAACATTTTATGATATATACTAATATTAATTATGCTACACGGTGTAGATATTTATGCAATACGGTACGCTGCATCGAAAATCAATTTCCTGTTGCATGTGTACAATTTTAGGATGGCAAGAATGTGAGTTTAGAGGAAATGGATTGAATGCATGAAAACAAAAAATATGTAAATGTTTTATTTCCCCATAAATATAGGATCTCTCCAACATCAATGCAGTTATGCCCGTTGGAATCCGTTTATAACATATACTGATGCTAATTATGCTACACGGTGTAGATATTTATAAATTGTGGTACACCGCGTAAAAAATATGTTTCCTACTGCATACACATAAATTTAGAATGACAAAAATGTGCGTTGAAAGGAAATAGATTGTCATGCATGGAAACAAAAAATTTGATTTAAATGCTTTATTTTATACATAAAAGTAGGATCTCTATAACAGCATTCAACTAGGATCGTTGGAACCAGTTTATGACATATACTGATACTAATTATGCTACACGGTATAGATATTTATGCAGTGTGATACACCGCGTAAAAATCTGTTTCTTGCTGCATGCGCACAAATTTAGGATGACAAGAATGTGCGTTGAAAAGAAATTGATTGGCATGCATGAATATAAAAAAATCTAATTTAAATACTTAATTTCCTCCATAAATATAGGAACTCTCCAACAACCATGCATTTAGACTCGTTAGAACTAATTTAAGATATATACTGATAATAATTATAATACACAGTGAAGGTATTTATGCACTACGGTACACTCTGTAAAAGAATCTATTTTCTGTTGCATGCGCACAAATTTAGGATGACAAGAATGTGAGTTGAAAAGAAATTGATTGGTATGCATAGAAACAGAAAAAAATCTGATTTTCAATGCTTTATTTCGTCCATAAATATAAGATCTCTCCAACAGCCATGCAGCTAGGCTCGTTAGAACCAGTTTATGATATATACTAGTACTAATTATGCTACACATTGAAGGTATTTATGCATTATGGTACACTACGTAAAAATCAACAAACGTTTACATAAAATATGAATAGAAATATCATAAACATACAAAAGATGGAAGGAGAGCCATGAACTGACAATGTATCATAAAAACCTATTGACGTTGGCATAAATATGTATACAAAATAGCATAAAAACAGGGTTGTCAATCCATCACCGCTTGCGCCTAGGGAAGTCTATCATCGTCGTTCGCGCCTAGGGAAGGTCGCTGTCATCGCGGGAGGTGGGACACCAGCGTGTGCCACTCTGGGGTGCACGCCTCCGAGGAGCCGACGTCGCGCGCACCTCTAAGATCCGCCGCCGCGTGCGCGCCTCACATATCCGCCACCACCGCGCTCCTTTAGGGAACCGCCACCGCCGCACACACCTTGGATGCGCGTCGCCTGAAAGGAAAATGGGGTTAATCATTTCCTATAATCGATTTTGGTGGTTGACGTCCATCACAAACCATGTGGACTAATTAGTTTGCCTAGATGTCTTTTATCTCAGGTGCATAAGGTTCAACACAAACCAAGAAAGAAATTCAGTTGGGGGCTCAAATGAATTCGGAGCAAAGGACTAGAGAGTTTGATGCAAAAGGAGCACCAGACAGTGTTCGGTGCACCAGGCCAAGCTCCACTTGAACCAGCCACTCTCGGGTTTCTCTGGGGCGCGCTCCGCTATAATTCACCGGACAATCCGGTGTGCACCGAACATGTCCGGTGAACCAATGGAGCAACGATAACCTACACCAACAGTCGTCTACCCAAAAGTGAACAATTGTAAACAATGCGCGACAGAAGTCAGAGTAGAGAAGTCAGAGCATGTCCGGTGTGGCACTAGATTGTCTGGTGCAACTACAGGACAAGAGTTCCAATGGTCAAGTCGCTCCAAACCCCAACGGGCGTGCTGACATGGCACACACCGGATAGTGAACAGTGTCCTGTCCAGTGCACCACCGGACTGTCCGGTGTGCCCATCGCCAGCAAAAACAGCCAATAGCTAGGAAGTGGTTGGAGGTTATAAATACCCCCCAACCACCTCCTTCAATGGCATCCAAGTTTTATGAAGTTCCTATTTAATACAAAAGCAATAACATTCACTCCAAGGCACATTCCAAAGATCAAATCCTCTCCAAGTCTCAAAATCAACTCAACCACTTAGTGACTTGAGAGAGAGTTTTGTGTTCATTTGTTGCTTGGATTGCTTTCTCCTTCCCTTCCTTATTTCTCTAATTGCTTGTAAAGATAGCAAGAGACACCTAAGTGTGTGGTGGTCCTTGCAGGGTCTTAGTGACCTAGTTGATTAAGGAGAAAGCTCATCTGGTCTAAGTGACCATTTGAGAGAGGGAAAGGGTTGAAATAGACCCGGCCTTTGTGGCCTCCTCAACGGGGACTAGGTTCTTTGGAACCGAACCTCGGTAAAACAAATTATCGTGTCCGCTTGCATTGATTCTCACTTGATTTGTTTTCCCTCTTTCCTCTCTCTAAGTTTCCCTTGCTCACATCGATTTGAGTTTGCTCCCAAATGTTATCCGCATTGATTGAGCAACTCTAAGCAAGGAGAACTATCTTTTGAACTCCAGTTTAATTCTAACGCTAACCCCAGCCTTATTGCATGTTTAAGTTTATAAATTTTAGGTTTCACCTATTCACCCCCTCTAGGTGACTTTTAATTAGTATTAGAGCCAGTGTTTCATTAAGAGTCTAATAAACTCGAAGTGATGTCTGGAGATCACGCCAAGAGGGAGATCATCACAGGCGACAAGGCCATGGGCTCGCGAAGGACTCTATCAAGGGAGTCCGGTGACAAGTACACGGAGGAATCCTCTTCCTCCATCAAGTCACATAGGAAGGGTGACAAGAAGAAGAAGAAAATAAAGAAGGTGGTCTACTACGAGACCGACTCTTCATCACCTTCCACATCCGGCGCCGAGTCTACAACTTCGAAGCGCAATAAGCGTAAGTAGTATAGTAAGATGCCTCTTCGCTATCCTCGCATTCCAAAGCGCACTCCTCTACTTTCGGTACCCCTAGGCAAACCACCATATTTTGATGGTGAAGATTATTGCATGTGGAGTGATAAAATGAGGCACCGTCTAACCTCACTCCACGAAAGCATATGGGATATTGTTGAGTTTGGAGTGTAGGCACCACAAGTGGGCGACGAGGACTATGACTTGGACGAGGCCACCCAAATTAGGCATTTTAACTCCCAAGCAACTTCCATACTCGTCGCTTCCTTGTGTCGAGAGGAGTATAATAAGGTGCAAGGGTTGAAAAATGCCAAAGAGATTTGGGACGTCCTTAAAACGGCGCACGAAGGGGACGAGGTGACCAAGATCACCAAACATGAGACGATCGAAGGAGAACTCGATCGATTTGTCCTCAACAAAGGAGAAGAGCCGTAAGCCATGTACAACCGGCTAAAGACTATGGTCAATCAAGTGCGCAACCTCGAGAGCACCAAGTGGGATGACCATGAGATGGTCAAGGTTATTCTTATATCTCTTGTTTTTCGTAATCCCACTCAAGTGCAACTAATCCGTGGAGACCATAGGTATAAATAGATGTCTCCCGAGGAAGTGATTGGCAAGTTTGTGAGCTTTGAACTAACGATCAAAGACTCCAAACACATTGTCAACTTGGAGCAAGGCACCACCTCTACACCCGAGGTGCAATCCGTTGCATTCAAGGCAACGGAAGAAGAGAAGAAAGAGTCTACACCAAGTAGACTCCTAATCGACGCCTCCAAGCTCGACAACGAGGAGATGGCTCTTATCATTAAGAGCTTTCGGCAAATCCTCAAACAAAGGAAGGGGAAGGACTACAAGCCTCGTTTCAAGAGGGTGTGCTACATGTGTGGTAAGTCCGATCATTTCATTGCTAAATGTCCATATACAAGTGATAGTGACTGGGACGAAGACAAGAAGGGGAAGAAGAAAATGGAGAAGAAGAAGTATTACAAGAGGAAAGGTGGTGTCGGGTACCGTAATTAGGGGTACCCCCAATGCTCCTTAACCCGGCTGGAAAACATCTTCCATACACGGCTGATGAAGTGCGGTTCAAGTCAAGGCCTCGTCTACCAAGGGATGCGACCTCATCCAAGCACAGCCTCAGGCAAGGACAGTAGTCCCGGACGAATTCACGCCTCACCCGAGGGTCCCCTCAGTCAGCAGACACGCCCCTGTCGCACCCAAGGCTAAGCTCGGGCGAACTTTGTCGTGCAGCGACCTCGGCCGAATCACCTTACCAACCGACTGTATCGCATGCGCATTCAATGCGGGGATCACCTGACACCTCATCCTGACACGCGCGCCTCAGTCGGCAAGGTCAAAGTGACCGTAGTCACTTCGCCCCTTTACTGACCGTTCTGACAGGAGAACAGCGCTATTCACCCTGTTCCGGCTACTGTGCCAACCACCAGGGTAAGACTAGCAACAGTAAGTCATGACCCCCCCCCAAGTTCAGCCTCGGGCGCAACAAGGAGCTCCGCCTCACCCGACCTCAGGCCTCGGCCTCGGGAAAAGGTCTCCGCCTCGCCTGACCCTGGGCCTTGGCCCAGCCTCGGCCTCGGGAGGAGTCACAACCTCGCCCGACCTCAGCCTCAGCCTCAGGAGAAGTCTCCTCCTGGCCCGACCTCGGCCTCAGACCGACTACGCTACAGGGGATACATCATTACCCTACCCTAGCTAGCCGCTTTAAGCTACGAAGGAACAAGACCGGTGTCCCATCTAAGTTACTCTGGTAACAGGTAATGATGGTTCCCCGCGTGCGCCCATGACGTCGGTTGCTCTCAACCCCCTACGGAAGCAAGGAAACGTCAGCAGGATCCATGCCGCACCGCCAGCTATGCTTCTACAGGGCTCAAGGCACTTCTCCGACGACCACGTTTGTACATGTACAGGGCTCAAGGCACTTCCCCGCTAGCCACGTTAGCTCATAGCTACACCCCCATTGTACAGCTGGGCATCTCCTTGTATCTATAAAAGGGGATGTCCAGGGCCTTCCTAAGGGGTGGGACGGAATGTACGAACGTGCGACGTACGAACGGGCGAAGGCAGGCGAGCAGAGGCAGGCAGAGTAGGAGAGACGCGGTAGAGGCAGACTCAGACAGCTCACCTCAAGGCCGAACCCTCTCTTTCTCTCTCTCGCCCTCGCTCTCTTGCAACGCTTGTAACCCCTACTACGAGCACCATGGTGCAACATAACATAAGCCTCATTTCCCTCTTATGTTCCATCTTGCATCAACCCATCTAGGCAGGGACACGCAGTGACAAATTCACTGGTCAGTTGACGGTCCTCGCGGGTCCAAAACGCCGACAGTTGGCGCGCCAGGTAGGGGATTGTTGCGTGTTGACAAACACATTCCCGTTGAGTTCCAGATGGACAATCTTCAGCAGCCTCTTTAGCCCGGGACGGTGCTCCGCTTCGAAAGTCTCGAGTTCATGTCCCTCGACGGTGGCTATGACATGGTACTGCTCCCCTCGCAGCACGACAACGACGATGGTCGTCGGCTCACCCGGCGGAGGCGAACTCGACGACGGCATCTCCCCGCGGCAGAAGAGGAACACCCGGGTTTGCCCCGCCACCCTCCTCGCCGGAGGAGGAGGAGACGGGGCAACCGTGGCTAGGCAGGATGCGGCACCTCGTCGGCTATCGGACCAGAGCGAGTCGACGATGTCGGCACCCCTGTGGGGGACATGTCGGGAGTCGTCCTCGCACCTAAGACAACGGCGGGTGTCGCTTCCCAGCAACGTGCCAACCCCAAGTGGACTGATGACGCCAGCACCCTCACGAAGGACTTGTTGGACGTTAGCCTCGTACCTGAGATAACAGTGCAGTCCGTCCCCGATGCGACTTCGCCACCGTCCATCAACCAAGAGGTACCATCCGTTTTTCACCCTGTTCCCTTTAGATTCAGCTTTGACCCACCAAGCGACCCCGCTTCGGTGAGCGCTTTCGCTAGGGCATATCCTGACCTTCCGGGGTACCATATGTGGTCAACTTGGGACCGACTGACGGCTGTCTCAACCTCCGGACCCACGGGTTCCGAGGAAGAGGACGACCCCGACGTCAGTTGGGATTTCTCTGGACTCTGTGATCCCAGTGCCATGCGTGACTTCATGTCCGCATGTGACCACTGCCTCTCCGGCTGCTCTGATGATGGCCACAGCCTTGACGACGAGGGTTGCGACCCAACTCGCGAGTGCTACCACATCGATCAGGAAGATCATGATGGAGAAAACCACCTTGGCATGCCAGGAAGTGACGGTGCCCTTGCACCTGCCTCTCGCGTTGAGATCCCGCGGGAGCTAGCTGTGGTCTAAGTCCCTGCGGGGGGTCAGGACACACAGCTTGAGCAACTCCGCGAGATGCAGGCCAAGCTCGACGAAGAAGGAGGGTGGCTTGTGTAGCTCCAACAAAACATCGAGCAGGAGTGGGCAGGCCGGGCACTTGCCGGAGGAGCGCGTCATCGGGCCCGGGACGTCCAGCGCCGTATCGTTGACGATGCCAGGGCAGGGCTGCCCTTGGCCTTCAGCGGGGCCGGCCAGAACCTAGCTGCAGCGGCGATGCTACTTCGAACAATGCCGGAGCCATCCACCACCGAGGGGCGACGTATCCAGGGCGAGCTCAAGGGTCTCCTGGAAGACGCCGCTGTCCGACAAGCCGAGAGCTCTACCTCCCGGAGGTGAGGAGACCCCTCGGAGCATCGCGCAACGCCCTCCCGATGCATGCGAGAGGCCTCGGTCCACACCGAGCGCACACGGGACGGGACGCCTGCAGCCCCGCATCGCCTCGGCACCGAGCAACACCGCCGCGACCGTCGAGCCCGACTCGAGGAAAGGGTGCACCGAGGCTACCACCCCAGGCACAGGGGACACTACAACAGTGAGGAGGATCGGAGTCCCTCGTCTGAACCGCCAGGTCCGCGAATCTTCAGCTGGGCCATACGACGAGCGCCGTTCCCGGCCCGGTTCCGAGCCCCGACCACCATCACCAAGTACTCAGGAGAGACAAGGCCGGAGTTGTGGCTTGCGGATTACCGGCTGGCATGCTAGTTGGGAGGGACGGACGACGACAACCTCATCATCCGCAACCTCCCCCTTTTCCTCTCCGACGCTGCCCAGGCCTAGCTGGAGCATCTGCCTCCTGCGCAGATCTCCGACTGGGACGACCTAGTCAAGGCTTTCGCTGGAAATTTCTAGGGTACGTACGTACGCCCTAGGAACTCATGGGATCTCTGAAGCTGTCGCCAGCAGCTAGGTGAATCCCTGCGAGAGTACATCCTACGGTTTTCAAAGCAGCGCACCGAGCTGCCCAACATCACCGACTCGGACGTCATCGGGGCATTCCTCACCGGCACCACTTGCCGAGACCTGGTGAGCAAACTAGGACGCAAGACTCCCACCAAGGCGAGCGAATTGATGGACATCTCCACCAAATTCGCCTCTAGTCAGGAGGCGGTCGAAGCCATCTTCCGAAAGGACAAGCAGCCTCAGGGAAGACAGAAGGAAGATGCCCCCGAGGCGTCCGCCCAGCGTGGCACGAAAAAGAAGACCAGGAAGAAGGCGCAAGCGAAGCGCAACGCCGTCGACGCGGATCTCGTCGCTGCTGCCGAGCATAGGAACCCTCGGAAGCCTCCCGGAGGAGCCAACGCGTTCGACAAGATGCTCAAGGAGTCGTGCCCCTATCACAGGGGTCCTGTCAAGCACACCCTTGAAGAGTGCGACATGCTCCGGCGCTACTTCAACAAGGCTGGACCCTCGACAGAAGGTGGCAAAGACCAAGGCAATAACAAGAAGGGGGACGACAAGGAAGAGGAGTTCCCGGAGGTCCATAACTGCTTCATGATCTACGACGGACAGGTGGCGAACGCCTCGGCTCGACACCGCAAGCAGGAGCGCCGGGAGGTCTGCTCAGTGAAGGTAGCGGCACCAGTCTACCTAGACTGGTCCAACAAGCCCATCACCTTCGACCAAGGCGACCACCCCGACTACGTACCGAGCCCAGGAAGGTACTCGCTCGTCGTCGACCCTGTCATCGGCAACGCTAGGCTCACCAAGGTCCTCATGGATGGAGGCAGTAGCCTCAACATCATCTATGCCGAGACCCTAGGGCTCCTGGGGGTCGATTTGTCCACGATCCGGGCCGGTGCAGCACCTTTTCATGGGATCGTCCCCGGTAAGCGCGTCCAGCCCCTTGGGCAACTTGACTTGCCCGTCTGTTCGAAACTCCCTCCAATTTCCGAAAGGAAACCCTCACCTTCGAGGTGGTCGGGTTCCGAGGGACCTACCACATGGTGTTGGGAAGACCGTGCTACGCCAAGTTCATGGCCGTCCCCAACTACACGTACCTCAAGCTCAAGATGCTGGGCCCCAACGGAACCATCACCGTCGGATCCTCATACCGCCACGCTTACGAGTGCGACGTGGAATGCGTGGATTATGCTGAGGCCCTCGCTGAGTCCGAAGCCCTCATCGCCGACCTGGATTGCCTCTCCAAAGAGGCGCCCGACACGAAGCGGCTGCCGGCAACTTCGAACCAGCCGAGGCAGTTAAGTCTGTCCCCCTCGACCCCAGCAACGACGCCAGCAAGAAAGTTAGGATCGACTCCGAGCTCGACCCCAAATAGGAAGCAGTGCTCGTAGACTTTCTCCGCGCAAACGCCAAAATTTTTGCGTGGAGTCCCTTGGACATGCCCGACATACCGAGGAATGTCGCCGAGCACGCATTGGACATCCGAGCCGGTGCCCGACCCGTGAAGCAGTCCCTGCGCCGTTTTGATGAAGAAAAGTGCAGGGCCATAGGCGAGGAGGTCCACAAGCTGATGGCTGCAGGGTTCATCAAAGAGGTATTCCATCCTGAATGGTTAGCTAACCCTGTGCTTGTAAAGAAAAAAGGTGGGAAATGGAGGATGTACGTAGACTACACTGGTTTAAACAAAGCATGTCCAAAGGTTCCCTACCCTCTGCCTCACATCGATCAAATTGTGGACTCCACTACTGGGTGCAAAACCCTGTCTTTCCTCGACGCCTATTCGGGCTATCACCAAATCAAGATGAAAGAATCTGACCAGCTCGATTCTTCTTTCATCACACCCTTTGGCATGTATTGTTATACTACAATGCCATTTGGCTTGAGGAATGCAGGTGCCACCTACCAAAGGTGCATGAACCATGTGTTCGGAGAACACATCGGTAGAACGGTCGAGGCTTACATCGATGACATGTTGTCAAGACAAGGAAAGCCTCCAACCTCCTCTCCGACCTCGAAGCAACTTTCGGGTGCCTACGTGCAAAGGGCGTAAAACTCAACCCCGAGAAGTGTGTCTTTGGAGTCCCCCGAGGCATGCTCCTAGGGTTCATCGTCTCCGAACGAGGCATCGAGGCCAACCCGGAGAAAATCGCGGCCATCACCAACATGGGACCCATCAAAGATTTAAAAGGAGTACAAAGGGTCATGGGATGCCTTGCGGCTCTGAGCCGCTTCATCTCGCGCCTCAGCGAGAAAGGATTGCCCTTGTACCACCTCTTAAGGAAGGCCAAGCGCTTCACTTGGACCCCTGAGGCCAAAGAAGCCCTCAAAAACTTAAAGGCACTCCTTACTAACGCGCCCATCTTGGTGCCCCCCGCTGAGGGAGAAGCCCTCTTGGTCTACGTAGCCGCAACCACTCAGGTGGTCAGTGCCGCGATCGTAGTCGAGAGACAAGAAGAAGGGCATGCACTGCTCATCCAGAGGCCGGTCTACTTCATCAGCGAGGTGCTATCCGAGACCAAGATCCGCTACCCACAAATCCAGAAGCTACTGTATGCAGTAATTCTGACACGGCGAAAGTTGCGACACTACTTCGAGTCTCATCCGGTGACTGTGGTGTCATCCTTCCCCCTAGGAGAGATCATCTAGTGCCGAGAGGCCTCGGGTAGGATAGAAAATGGGCAGTGGAACTCATGGGCGAAACACTTTCATTCGCTCCTCGGAAGGCCATAAAATCTCAAGTCTTGGCAGACTTCCTGGCTGAATGGGTCGACACCCAATTGCCGACAGCTCTAATACAGCCCAAACTTTGGACCATGTACTTCGATGGGTCGCTTATGAAAACAGGAGCAGGTGCTGGCTTGCTCTTCGTTTCACCCCTCAGGAAACATGTGCGCTACATACTGTGCCTCCAATTTCCAGCGTCAAACAACGTGGCTGAGTACGAGGCCTTGGTTAATGGACTACGCATCGCTGTCGAGCTAGGGGTTCGGCGCCTCGACGCTCGTGGCAACTCGCAGCTTGTTATTGACCAAGTCATGAAGAACTCCCACTGCCGCGATAGGAAAATGGAGGCCTACTGCGACGAAGTTCGGCGCTTGGAAGACAAGTTCTACGGGCTAGAGCTCAACCATGTTGCTCGACGGCACAACGAGACCGCAAGTGAGCTGGCGAAAATAGCCTCGGGGCGAACAACGGTTCCCCCGGACGTCTTCTCCAGGGACATATATCAACCATCCATCAAACTCGATGACGCGCCCGAACCCAAGGAAACCTCGTCCCAGCCCAAGGTACCCTCGGCCGCCGAGGGTGAGGCCCTGCGCGTTGAGGGAGAACAGAACAGGGTTGCGCCAAACCAAAACTGGCAAACCCCGTGCCTGGAATATCTCCTCTAAGGAGAGCTGCCCCTCGACAAGGCCGAAGCTCGGCGACTGGCTCGGCGCGCCAAGTCGTTCGTTTTGCTGGGTGATGAAAAAGAGTTATACCACCATAGCCCTCGGGCATCCTCCAACGATGCTTATCCATTGCCCAAGGACAAGAGCTGTTACAAGAAATACACTCGGGGGCTTGCGGTAACCATGCAGCACCTCGAGCCCTCGTGGGAAATGCTTTCCGACAAGGGTTCTACTGGCCGACCGTGGTGGCCGATGCCACTAGGATTGTACGCTCCTGCCGAGGGTGTCAATTCTACGCGAGCAGACACACCTGCCCGCTCAAGCCCTGCAGACAATACCTATCACTTGGTCGTTTGCCGTGTGGGGTCTGGACCTCGTCGGTCCCTTGCAGAAGGCACCCGGGAGCTTCACACACCTGCTGATCACCATCGACAAATTCTCCAAGTGGATCGAAGTCCGACCCTTAATCAGCATCGGGTTCGAGCAGGCGATGACGTTCTTCACAAATATCATCCATCGCTTTGGGGTCCCAAACTCAATCATCACCGACAATGGCACACAGTTCACTAGGAAGAAGTTCTTGGACTTCTGCGAGGACCACCACATCCATGTGGACTGGGACGCCGTAACTCACCCAATGACAAATGGGCAAGTGGAGCGCGCCAACGGTATGATTTTGCAGGGACTAAAACCGAGGACCTACAATGACCTCAACAAGTTTGGCAAGCGGTGGATAAAAGAACTACCCTCGGTGGTTTGGAGTCTGAGGATGACACCGAGCCGGGCCATGGGCTTCTCGCCGTTTTTCCTAGTCTATGGGGCCGAGGCCATCTTACCCACGGACTTGGAATACGGTTCCCCGAGGACAAAGGCTTACGACGACCAAAGCAACCAGACCAGCCGAGAGGATTCATTGGACCAGCTGGAAGAGGCTCAAGACGTGGCCTTACTACACTCGGCGTGGTATCAGCAGTCTCTGCGATGCTACCACGCCCGAAGGGTTCAGCCCCGAGACTTCCAAGTGAGAGACTTGGTACTTCGGCTGCGACAAGACGCCCGAGGGCGCCACAAGCTTACTCCTCCCTGGAAGGGTCGTTCATCATCGCCAAGATTTTGAAGCCTGGGACATACAAGCTGGCCAAGGATCAAGGCGAGGTCTACAGCAACGCTTGGAACATCGAACAGCTACGTCGCTTTTATCCTTAAAATGTTTCAAGTCGTTCATGTATCTCGCTTTTCTTTACATCCATAAATAAAGTCTAACCATCAAGGAAGGATCAGCCTTGCCTCGGCAAAGCCCGACCCTCCCTCGGGGGCTAGAAGGGGGGAACCCCCTCTGCGTCAAAATTTTCCTCGAAAAAGTTTTCTACCAAAACGTCTTTCGTGCTTTTCGACTATGTCAATAGAGGAATCCCAAAAACGAGCGAGTGAGACCTTGAGCGGCAAGGCCGACCAAGCCGAGGGACTCCTACGCCTCTAGGATACGGATACCTCACTCATCACCTTCCGCAAAAGGCAGCTCACGCTCGGATAAGTGATTCTGCTACCGAACAAGTCCTAACGCTCGGGTAGAAAACGACTTTCGTACCATTTCGACTATAGCGATAACAGAATCCTAAAGACGAGCGAGAGAGACCTTGAACGGCAAGGCCAACCGAGCCGAGGGACTCCTACGCCTCTGGGATACGGATACCTCACTCGTCACCTTCCACGAAGGGTAGCTTACGCTCGGATAAGTGACTCTGCTACCAAACAAGTCTTAATGCTCGAAACGAGAGGAAAGAAAACACAGCTTTAAACTTCAACATTGAAAATGTTTAGGCCTCAGCGGTCGCAAAAAACATATGCATACTTAGAACAAACTGTTCCTGCAGGCTCAGACATTGGCAGGGGGAGGAACAGCACCCTCGGCGTCGTTTCCACCCTCGGCAGGATCTGGCCCGGCCTCAGACGGTGACACGGGGAGAAGGATCTCCACCTCAAAGGAGGAAGCCAGCGCCGCTTGGGCCCTCGACAGCCGCGTCAAGCCTCTAGACCTCGGCTAAGGCAGCCTCCTCTTCGTCGGGTAAGCAGTACCCCTCGCTGACCCGCTCTAGATCCACGTCGTAGTGGGAAGCGAGCACGGCGAAGGCCCGCCTAATGTCGTGGTGCAGCGCCCCATGGAGTCTGTTGCACACATGGTCGCCCAAGGCCCGCAGATGACTCTAGGGTGAGCTACCCGAGGGGACGTCGTCGAGGCCAAAGGCCTGGCAGAAAGCCGAGCTGGCCTCAGACATGGCCACACGGTCGGCCTCCTTCTGCTCAGCCGCCTGGGCGAGCGCCTTGCAGTTCTTGACGGACTCGTTAAGAGCCGTCTCGAACCCTGCAGACAGTAGGACAACATTCTTCAGACGCAAGGAGAAGAATGGAGACAAAAACAAAGTCACAAAGCGCGCAAAACATACCTTCGGCCCGGGCACGCTGCTGCGAGGCCTCGGCTTGGGCGGACTGGGCAGACCTGATGGCCTCGGCCAGGCTCTTCGCAAGGGTCCCGGCCCGAGCGGACACCTCAGCTAGCCGCTCTGTAGCCTCAGCCAGCTAACCCCTAAGGGCCTCAGCCCGGCTCACGGCCTCGGCAGCTTGGCTCCGAGATTGGTCCCGCTCGCCGATAGCCTGGCCAAGCTCCAGCTGCCGCTTTCGCATCTCCTCGGCCTGGGAAGCCACCTGCTCCTGGGCCGACAAAGCCTCTGCTCGTGCCGACGCCGCCTCTGTCCGTGCCTCTGCTGCCTCCGACTTCAGCCTATCGCAGAGCAACCAAAGGTCCGCCACCTTGCCGCTCCGTTGGGCAAGGCACTCATTGGCCTCGGCAAGCGTGGTCCGCTGGGATCGCAGCGACTCCCAAACGTCGCTTTCGCGGCAGATGAACAGCGACTTGGCGGTGCTCGCGTCCGCGAGCTCCTGAGGAAGGAAAACAAGATGTCACAAAGAATGCCCTGGTCATGCAAGGTGTACGTCTAAGTCCTTACCTGGAAAACCCTGGGAACGTCCCTGGAAAGGGTTTCCATGGTCAACCAAAGCGACATCATCGCCGCCTCGGTATACTCACGGAAACTATCCCAAGCCTTCTCCTCCAACTCATCGTTGAGGAAGAGGAGGGGCTCCGAGGTGCCGCGGCCCCAGAACCGGAGCGGCTGCCCACACCACTCATTGGGATTGAGCTGCACAGGGGTAAGGCCGCTGCTCCCCAGGACAGGCCACAGTTTTGCACGCCCGTCCACCGAGGCGTCGGGTCCCCCTGCAGCCGACGTGTCAGGTACCACCGTCGTCGACGTACTGGGCCTCTCCTCGGCTAAGGTGGCGGGCCTCCGATCACCAACCTCGGCAACGACGGCTGCTCTCTCCTCGTGGCCGAGAACGGGGAGGTCGGGGATGACCACGGGCGGTGGCACCTCAACCATCCCCATGTCAGCAGCGACGGGCGGCTCCGCGGGCGAATCAGCGACGGCCCTGGCGGGAGTCGATGCCGACGCCGACAACAAGTTAGGCGGGCTCGGGGCCGCGGCCACGTCAGCAGCCTCCCCCGGCATGATGGCCGCTCCAACGGGGGGTCAGCCGGGGAGGCTTGCCCCATGGCAACTCATGCCGCCTGGGCCCCCGTTGGAGGGCGCCTTGAGCAGAGGCCAACCAACCGGCATGGCGCGCCACAACACCGGCCGCCGAAGCCGGCTTCGTCTTAAGGGCCTTCGTGGGGGCCTGACCAGCCAAGCCCTGCCTTCGCTTGCTGAAGGAGAGAGACGGCAAGTTCAAGACACACAGTGAAAAAACCAAAACAGAGGTATCCTCAGATACTTACCCGCTCAGGGGCAAGGCCAATCGTGCCTGCGGGGAGGCCCCTCGGGCCCCGGCCTCCACAGGCGCTGCCGAGGATTGCCCTGCCGCCGGCTTCGGCGCCGCTTCCGCCTCGGGCGCCCGAGGCGCCAAAGGGGCAGCCCTCCCAGGCGTCGACACAACGGCCGGGGGAACAACCTCCTGTACAGTCGGCACGGGCGCTTGTTCTTGGGGGATAGGCGGATCGGCCTGGCTCCCTAGAGTCACCCCAATTATCTCGGCCAAGGGGTCAAGTACGCCCTCGGCCTGCCTCCGCTCCTCAGACCGGAACCCTGGTGCCCCGACCCCGGGCACTGATGGTGCCAGCCCACTTGGGGGCTGGCTCAGCGACCCCTGGCCCAGCCTCGGGTCCGGGCTGAGGCCAAGTTGGGCCGCCATGTCGTCGTCTTTATCATCATCATCATCATCATCATCATCATCATCATTATCATCGTTAGGCGTCTCCGGCGACGGCTCCAACGGGAGCCCATCTCTTGCCTGCCTTCGACGACGCTTCTCCAAGGCATCCCGAGCTCGCATCCTCTCGCGAGCTCGGGCCTTTTCCGTGCCCTTCTTCTCCTTCTCCGCAGCAAGCCTCCGCGCAGCTCGGTCCACCACGTCCTCCGGGACCGGTGGCCGGGCGGGTTTATAAATCCTCAACCCCTAGGGATGAACAAAAATCCCAACAGTAAGAATCAAAGGTGCAGAAAACTCGGCGCAAAACAGGAGAAGGACCAGGCGCTTACCAGGGACACATACCCACGGTCGGGACGCATCGTGGGCTGGCTAAGGGCGCCAGCATCCAGCCTCCCTACCGTACCTACTACCCACTTGAGAAGGTCATCGGCGGAGAGGGAGGTCGAGGACATCCGTGAGCCCTCCAAATCGACCACCGGCTTCATCTCCGCAAGCCGCAACCGCCGCTCTGCCAAAGGGAGCACCCTCCGACGATGGATAGCGGCGACGACCCCCGCAGCGGTAAGGCCCTCATCTCGTAACTTCTGCAAGGCCTGCAGAATAGGCTGGAGCTTCTCCTGGTTCTCGCGCGTGGCCCCCCAGCGCCAGTTATTGCCAGCGGCGGTCACCACTCGTTGAGAAAACGGCGGAAGCATCCCGCCGTCATTCCGGAGATAAAACCACCGGTTCTGCCACCCCTTGTTCGAAGACACAAGGGAGGCAGGGATGTACTGCTGCGCGCGCCCCAGCCTCAGCTGGGGGGTGCAGCCACCGGCCCGCACCGCCATACAGACCTTCTTCACCTCCGTCGTCGTGGCGAAGAACTCCACGGAGAAGAGATGGGTCCACAGGTCCTAGTGAGGGTCAATCCCCAAAAAACCCTCGCAAACCACCGTGAAGATGGCCGCTTGCGCGATAGAGTTTGGGTTGAAGTTTTGCAGCTCCACCCCGTAGTGGTGCCGGAGTGCCCGCATGAAGCGACTCGCTGGCACTCCAAAGCCCCGCTCATGGAAGGGGATGAAACTGACCACATACCCCGGCGGCGGAGTTGGGTCGGCCTCACTCGCGGGGGCCATCCACTCCGGCTGCGGCCCACCGGAGAGGGGACAGAGCAAACCATCGGCAACAAGGGCCTCCAGATCCTCCATAGCAACGGTGGAGAAAGGCCACGGGTCGCACGGCGGAACGACGGTCACCTTGTCAGCCATCGCCGAACGGAGGTGGTGGAGGCGGAGGGGATGAGGTGCGCGGTTTTTCTTCTCTGGCTATTCTCTTAGGTTGCGAAAACCAAAGCAGAAGGCAAGCGCAAATGGCAGGGTAAAGAACCGCCACCGGCCCCTCTTCCGGGTATATAAAGGCCCGGGCGAGATCCACCCAAAACTTCGACCGAACCCGTCGCGAAATTCAAACTCGAAGGTGCAATGGTTTTTTTGTTCCTCGAACGACTCGCGCACGCGCAACAGATGCCCTGCGAATCGCCTGTCCCATCGCATTAACTCCTTGGCAGGGCAAGCGACACCTCTGGCAGGCGAAGCGGACGCCGTTTCGTCTCCGTCATGATGACCGCGTCAAAAAAGGTGCGCCACATTATTTAAATTCATATCCTTTTCCTCTCTCTCTCTCTCTTGCCACAGGGATCGGGAAAGGGGATATTCCGAAAAGGATCCTTCTCAGCGAAGGGAACGGGCCCCGAGCCCTCCTACTGATCAGGGGTTCGAAGGTTGCGCCCTCCGGGGTTCGGCAACCGCCCCAGAGCACTCGGGCTCCGAGCCGTTTACTGATCAGGGGTTTGAAGGCTGGCCCCTCGGAAGGGTTCGACAGCCGCCTCAGAGCACGCAGAGTCAAGGATGACCCTGGGTACGTCCGTTACATGGTCGAGGCTCGGGCTACGCTCCCGAGGTACCCTAGGACATTTCCGAGACTAGCGGGGAGGCACCGAGCCCTCAGACCCTATCGAATGAGTCTGGGTCCAGCAAATCACCTGCAGGTACTTTTGGAGCGTGCCTCTAGGCCACTAGACGACCCTTATCGAATGGGGCTCGGGCGTCCACTCAAATCACCCGCTAGCAACTCACTAGAAACACCATGTTCGGTGCCCTCCGAGGGTAACATGGCGCTTTCCCCCTTCCTCCTCGCGGAGAGGTGACGAAGGGGCGTACGAAAAAAGTCGAGACGGTCCTTGATCGTCCTCTCGCTTCATGCAGAGGCTCGGGGGCTGCTCTCGCGCCAGGCTACGGCCAAACTGTTGACCACGTCAACAAACCAGCTTAAAAACTCGGAGCCTGACCGTGCACCCGGGCTGCGGCCAGGCCGCATGAGGGAACAACAAGGCTGACCGAGGCATCACAAAAAGGATTAATACCTCAGAGGAGTCAAACCACTCCTCCGAGGCCTCGGGGGCTACACCCGGCGGGTGCGCTTGCGCGCACCCACCGAAACAGAACATAACCGAGAAAGGCTGGTCCCCTTGCCAGAAATCCGGCAGAACCTCCAAGCGAGTACCTACACTCCCTTGAAGGCTCGGGGGCTACTGTCGGGTACCGTAATTAGGGGTACCCCCAATGCTCCTTAACCCGGCTGGAAAACATCTTCAGAACAAACCATACACGGCTGATGAAGCGCGGTTCAAGTCAAGGCCTCGTCTACCAAGGGACGCGACCTCATCCGAGCCCAGCCTCGGGCAAGGACAGTAGTCCCGGACGAATTCACGCCTCGCCCGAGGGTCCCCTCAGTCAGCAGACACACCCCCGTCTCACCCAAGGCTAAGCTCGGGTGAACTTTGTCGTGCAGCAACCTCGGCCGAATCACCTTACCAACCGACCGTATCGCATGCGCATTCAATGCGGGGATCGCCTGACACCTCATCCTGACACGCGCGCCTCAGTCGGCAAGGTCGAAGTGACCGCAGTCACTTCGCCCCTTTACTGACCGTTCTGACAGGAGAACAGCGCTATTCACCCTGTTTCGGCTACTGTGCCAACCACCAGGGTAAGACTAGCAATAGTAAGTCGTGACCCCCCCCCCGCGAGTTCAGCCTCGGGCGCAACAAGGAGCTCCGCCTCGCCCGACCTTAGGCGTCGGCCTCGGCCTCGGGAGAAGGTCTCCGCCTCGCCCGACCCTGGGCCTTGGCCCCAGCCTCGGCCTCGGGAGGAGTCACAACCTCGCCCGACCCTGGGCCTTGGCCCCAGCCTCGGCCTCGGGAGGAGTCACAACCTCGCCCGACCTCAGCCTCGACCTCAGGAGAAGTTTCGCCTCGTCTGACCTCGGCCTCGGACCGACTACGCTACAGGGGATACATCAGTACCCTACCCCTAGCTAGCCGCTTCAGGCTATGAAGGAACAAGACCGGTGTCCCATCTAAGTTACTCCTGTAACAGGTAATGATGGTTCCCCGCGTGCGCTCATGACGTCGGTTGCTCTCAACCCCCTACGGAAGCAAGGAAACGTCAGCAGGATCCATGCCGCACCGCTAGCTATGCTTCTACAGGGCTCAAGGCACTTCTCCGACGGCCACGTTAGTACATGTACAGGGCTCAAGGCACTTCCCCACCAGCCACGTTAGCTCATAGCTACACCCCCATTGTACAGCTGGGCATCTCCTTGTATCTATAAAAGGGGATGTCCAGGGCCTTCCTAAGGGGGGGGACGGAATGTACGAACGTGCGACGTATGAACGGGTGAAGGCAGGCGAGCAGAGGCAGGCAGAGTAGGAGAGATGCGGTAGAGGCAGACTCAGACAGCTCACCTCAAGGCCGAACCCTCTCTTTCTCTCTCTCTCTCTCGCCCTCGCTCTCTCGCAATGCTTGTAACCCCTACTACGAGCACCCCGGTGCAAGATAACATAAGCCTCATTTCCCTCTTGTGTTCCATCTTGCATCAACCCATCTGGGCAGGGACACACAGTGACAAATTCACTGGTCGGTTGACGGTCCTCGCGCGTCCGAAACGCCGACAGGTGGCGAGGCGCACATGGGGCGGGAATGGGACTCCGACAAGAGCTCCACCAACTCCTCATCCGATGAGGACACTGCCAACATTGCCATCAACAAAGGTCTCCTCTTTCCCAACGTCGGCCACAAGTGTCTCATGGCTAAGGACGGCAAGAAGAAGAAGGTACATTCTATAGATACCCCCAAATACACTACATCTGATGATGAGGGTAGCTCTAGTGATAATAATGATGATTTAATTTCTCTCTTTGCCAACCTTACCATGGAGCAAAAGAAAAAATAAATGAATTAATAGAAACCATTAACGAGAAGGATGATCTCTTGGAATGCTAAGAGGACTTGCTCGTTAAAGAAAATAAAAAATTGTTAAGTTGAAAAATGCTTATGCTCTGGAAGTAGAAAAATGTGAAAACTTAACTAAGGAGCTTAGCATATGCAATGATTCAATTTCCTGTCTTAGAGATAAGAATGCTAGTTTAAATGCTAAGAAGAATTGAATGTTTGCAAACCCTCTACATCTACTGTTGAACATGCACTACCGGACACAGCTCCTTTGCCGAGTGTCTCAGACACTCGGCAAAGGCTATTTTACACTCGGTAAAGGCTTTGCCGAGTGTAACACTCGGCAAAGAACGCTCGGCGAACTGTACATCGGCAACAGCCTCTTTGCCGAGTACTTTTTGTCGGGCACTCGGCAAAGAATTTGCCGAGTGCCATTTGACACTCGGCAAAGAAAAGTCACCGTCACGGTGCCTAGTGACGGTGACGGATCCTTTGCCGAGTGTCTTCTTTGGCACTCGGCAAAGAGGCAAATTTTGCCGAGTGTCTGCTAGCACGGCCCTCGGCAAAGACGGCTCCAGTGGGCCCCACCGCCAGTCCTAGTGCTGAGAGCTCCCGTAGGCACTCGGCAAAGGAGGCTTCTTTGCCGAGTGTCTAGTTGTCTGGCACTCGGCAAAGAGTCCTCCAGTGGGCCCCTTTGCCAGTCCCTTTGCCGAGTGCCTTGGCCACAGCACTCGGCAAAGATGGCTTTACCGATTCCCAGGTTTCCTTCTTTGCCGAGTGCCATGGTCAGCACTCGGCAAAGATGGCTTTACCGGTTCCCAGGTTTCCTTCTTTGCCAAGTGCCATGGTCATAGCACTCGGCAAAGCTACCCTTTGCCGAGTGATACACTCGGCAAAGTGACCAGAAAGTCCCTTTTTTATTTGTTTTTGCTGTTCCATCCAAACAAACAAAAGATATATATCATTCACATCACATTATATATCAATCGCATCACAGAATCAACACATTTATCATCAACACCATATATATAACAAAGTCTCACTAATATAAGTCTCACAAATATAAGTCAGGATCATCACAAAACAGATATAAGTCTGGATCATCACTAACATCACCAAGTATCTCACAATACCAAGTATAACTAACATCACCAACACTCACAAATATAAGTCTGGATCATCACAAAACAGATCATCAACGAGGTGGGCATCTGGACTGGTTCGGCGAAGGGCTGGACGAAGCGTGAGGGTTGTTCGACGTCGCCGATTGACCCTGCACAAAGAAGAGATTGCATGTGTGAGAACATATGAATATATATCATGCAGTACTAAAATTTTGATACTCACAGGAGTAGTGAACTCAGCAGGGTCAGCTGTAGGGAACAACGGAGGTGGTGGAGCATGACCCTGTGCGGCGCCAAGGCTCTGCATGTACGCGAACATCTCCGCCATCCTCTTCTCAAGCTCCTCACGTTGCCTCCTCTCATCATCTAGCTGAGTCTGTAATATTTCGCCCTAATGTTACGATAATGCAAAGAGAAGATATATAATAATCAATGAACGATGAATAGATAAGGAATAACCTGGAGTTGCTGGATACGATGCTGTGAGCTGTCCTACCGAGGTCGTATGGCTGGGCTCGCGCTCGTGCTCCTTGCTCGCACCTGTGAGAGAGTGGGAGTGGAGGACGAGTCGATTGCCCCGTCGGCAATCCAGTACCGCCATGCCTCTTGCCTCCTCCGACCCTCATGAGGACATCTCCGTCGATGTCCTCGGTCCTCGGATCGTAATCTGGCCCATGGACCTCCTTGGCCATGGCGGTGTACTCACTGAGGCGGCTGTGGACGACGGGGTTGGTGTACGCCTCGGGCCCGTCATCCGGGTTGTAGGTGACGTCGGACGTCGCCTTCCCCTTGTGGGCCATAGCATATGCCGAGAACATGGAGCAAGGCGCGCCACCATGTGCCGCCGACTGCGAGAAAACCAACGAGATGGTTAGAAATCATGTCTAATTGTCACACCCGGCTTTAAGGAACAAAGCCAGGTGCATCTCATACATGCGCCAAGAAGACAACATATATAATAACAGAGTGCATAGAGATAAATGTCAATAACATCAGAGTATTTATTACATAGCGGAAGACTTACAAAATAAAAGAATAAATATAAAACGAACTAAGGATCGTCGGCGCCAATGTCAACTGAGAAACGCCACCTAGATCAAGTCGGATGCCTCGGTACTTGACTCCACTTGAAACCACCTGTTCTTCTCCTGTGGGGGGGTGTGAGACAGCAAGGGTGAGCTCACACATGTTCATCGCTCAACAAGTTGTGGGGAATAATGTGACATGAGCTCACCAAAGGTGGGAGATCATGAAGTGTAAGGCTTATCAACAATAGGGGTTAAAGCTGAGCATTGCTTTTAAGTAGTTGGTCAAAATTTTATTAGCAGTTACTAAGTGTAAGTAAATACCAAACCATAATAAATAATAATAGAACAAAATTAATAATAATCCCATGCAAGGCAAATGACAAATTGAGTTTAGGTTCCATAATTTAATCATCGGAGAGTCCTGAGCCGCTCATGACCGTGAGCTCGGCTAGTATACCAGTTTTACACTCTGCAGAGGTTGTACCCTTTACCCACAAGTCGTGTTTCCCATGTCGCCAGGGTTAGCTAGGCCCTTAGACACTACCAAGGTGAATGGATAGGGATCCACTACGAGGCCTTTACAAAGTTCCACTAGCTTCCGAAAACCCGCTACAGTTTATAGGAAGTTCCAATGCAGGGTTCCTGGCTGACCGCCATCGCAGCAAAATCAACCAGGGACCTCCCTACACTGACCACTCCCCTACTGCCCTTGCCCCTTTCGGGTAAGGTAGTCTTCCACTAGCTTTCCTAATTAGTCAGCCAAGGGGTCCCATTCCTCCCTTGTGGTGGCACGTGGTTCTCAAGTTAAGCTCCATGTTCCAATTAACAATAACATAATGATCTTGACATGAACATAAATAGAATAACAAAATAACTGGAACATGGATATAATGAAATATTAACCCAAAAACCACGTAAAGCAATAGCATAAACTACCCATGTGATTCAGGGGTAAACAAGGTAAACAGGATAAACAGTCTAGGGAAACCTATTGGGTCCCATCAAAATTAAACCTATGCATGGTAAATGATTATAAAGAACATTATTGGGTAACAAAAGTGAATCAAGGGCACAACTTGCCTGGCACTTGAGATTCCAATTACCAGGGTGATTCTTCTGATCCTCGACCTCACTGCTAGTCGTAGCAATACAAACAAACATGGTATAGACAAAATTAACATCACACCAAACATAAGAACAAACTGAATAATAATAATCTACGTGTTGCTACGAGACTAACGCAACTTGAACGGATCAAATCGGAGTTAAAACGGAGGAGATACGAATTTCCTAAGGTTTTATGTATTTGATACGAGATTAGCTAAGAAATAAATTTTAACACCATTTTCATGTTAAAACAGAGACACAGGGTGATAAACAACATTATTACAAAATTATAGAAATTGGAATGGACCAGTTTGGACAACATATGAATTTTCTAGGGATTACACAAGATTCTGGAATTGTTTTTATATAAGAAATTCATTTTATAAATCAATTTCTCTGATTTACTATTTCCCTTGACCGCGCCACAATTACCAGATAAGGCAAGGTCCCCTGCGCAAGTATTCTCGTGACTCAAACAATCCTGACTATGGATTGCGGGTTGATTATGGAGAAGTGGAGGGTCTCTTATGTAAAATGACTGTGGCGAAGGGGTATGGGCGCCAGAGATCCATTGGATCACGATCTGACGGCAGTAGACATATTATAAAGTTGTATGCGCCAGATCACCCTGAACCGTCCAATATAGATCTACGGTTCGGATTTGGAGCGCGAAGGGGCATGCACGGGTCCAATCCCAAACGTTGGCCGAGGATCCAACGGTGGAGATAGGCTCTAGTCAAGTTGGCCCTAACTTCTAATCCTAGCCACTGAATACGCGATCTACGTCTCACAGGTCATCTTCCCCACCGATTCCGACTGTCGGCGCACCAAGCACACGGCGGCGCACGCGAGTGCGACGACGAACGGCCAACCCCGAGCGACAAAACCAAATCGGATAGGACTACACGATGCTTATGCTATTGCGAACACGGTTTGAGGGTACTCACCGGCATTGGAGGTGTGGTGGCTGCTGCCCACGGAGGAGGGCGGTCAGTGGCGGGTTTGGAACGTCGATGAGCAATTCTGGCCAAAGCCGACCGAGCCTTCACCAGACAACGCCTTCCCAAGCTCCCACACGCAATCACGAAGCTCCAACGTTGATTTCCTTGACCCGAACGGTGGTGGACACGAAATCGGGCTGGCGGCTCCCAGCGGTAGATGTTGCTGCGGTAAGAAATTCGCCGAACACCGTGACCCAACCCGCCAAATTGATGTTATCCCAAGCATCCGCGCCACCCAGAGATGCTCCTGGCCCAGTATCTTGGGTAGGGACGATGGCGTAGCCCTGATTCCATCGGCGGCGGCACTCTTTTCTCTCTCTGGTCGACGGCGCTAACAAAGGAACGTGGTTCGGTGCGCACGGCTATGGCTGAGGTTGCGTGAGGGTAGCTGGGAGGGGAAACAGGACCCGGCCTAATATGTGCACGGGGCCGGTCCGGAGAGAGGGGAGATCATGGCCAAATGGAGCGATTCGCCCGGGATTCCTTTGACGCATCCGCGCCCTTCGCGGAGACGAGGGACCTGACAAACCGGTCCCACGCGCAAGTGTGAGTCCAGGCACACCGCGAGAAGCAGGTCTGTGGGTCCCGCATGTCATCGGCGCAGTGACACGGCGTGGGCTGAGCGGGATAGGGGAACTGGCTGGGCCGCGAGGGGAAGAAGGGAGATGGGCCGAGGGCGCCAGAATGGGCCCAGGTGAGTTTTCCCTTTTTGTTTTGTTTTTCTTTTATAATTTCTGTTTTACTTCCAAATCAAAAAATTCAAACTAAATTCAAATTCTGATTTTAATCTCTAGGTTTCAAACATCAACCCAAATTCTAATACTTCTATTACTTGCACTGAAATTATTTATTTATTTTTCTCTCTATTGTCTAAATATGGAAGAAAGGGATTACTTTATTAAAATTTTCTTTTCTCCTTTTGTTTGATATTTTCATTTATAGGTTGAGGTCAATTTAATTTACGATTCCTTAATTCAAATAAAAATGCATCATAACAAAACCATCGGCATGGGATGCATATTTCAGTATTTATTTGTTATTTGATCAATATATTCCTATTAATTGCATATGCACATAGAAAAAAGAAAACTAAATAGCCTCTAAGGGTTCCATGATCCCAAAACACTTTATATAAATATAAGTA
Source organism: Zea luxurians (assembly GCA_029449295.1). NCBI lineage: Eukaryota > Viridiplantae > Streptophyta > Magnoliopsida > Poales > Poaceae > Zea > Zea luxurians. The sequence goes on from JAOPSE010000015.1 coordinate 27,636,540, forward strand.
TTTTTTTTATCATCATTTTTTTATCTTATACAAATTTTAGGGCTTTACAAATCCTACCCCCCTTAAAAGAATCTCGTCCTCGAGATTTAGGAAGAACTAGAGAAAAGATGGGGAAAATCTATGTGAAGCCCTTCTTCTCTTTCCCATGTTGCTTCATCTTCACCATGGTGACTCCATTGCACATTGCACATCTTTGTCACCTTATCTCTTGTAACTCTAGTCAAAGTGTCCAGAATCTTAATCGGATACTCCGTGTAAGTCAAATCACCCTAAACACTGAGCTCTTCCATTGGTAACTGTTCCTTAGGGACACGGAGACACTTCTTACATGAAATACATTATACACATCAGATAGAGTAGCAGGTAGCTCGAGTTGATAGGCCATCTCTCCAACTCGCCTAAAAACTCAGAGTGGTCCAATAAAATGTGGGGACAATTTGCCCTTAAATTTAAATCTCCTCATTCCACGAATTGGTGACACCTTGAGGTACACATGATTTCTTTTCTCAAATTCCAGTGGTCTTCTATTATCAGCGTAGCTCTTTTACCTGGTCTGAGCTATCCTCAAATTCTCCCGAATTATATGGACTTGTTCTTCTGCCTCTTGAATAAGTTCAGGTCCAAAGATCTGTCTTCCTCTAATCTGGTCCAAAATAGAGGAGTCCTGCATTTCCTGCCGTATAGGGTCTCGAACGGTGACATCTTCAGACTGGCCTGGTAACTATTATTAATGAGAACTCAGCATAAGGTAGACTCTTGTCCCAACTACTACCATGCTGAAGGGCACAAGTTCTCAACATATCTTCCAATACTTGATTAGTCCTTTCAGTCTATCCATCAGTCTGAGGGTGATAGGCTGTACTAAAATTCAACTTTGTATTCATATTCTCATGAAAGCTTCTCCAAAATCTAGAGGTAAACTGTGATCCTCTATCCGAAATGATCTTCTTAGGTACACCGTGTAGAGACATAATCCAAACCATATATACTCTACCAATTGAGATACCTTATAAGTTGTCTTGATCAAAATGAAATGAGCCACTTTGGTCAGTCTATCCACAATAACCCATATAGAACCATATCCTTTCGAGGTGCGAGGCAACCTAGTAATGAAGTCCATACCAATCTCTTTCCACTTCCACTCGGGTATCTTTAGTGGGTGTAATAGTCCAGCTGGCCTTTGGTGTTCGACCTTAACTCTTTGACACACATCGCACATAGCCACATGTGCAGCCACATCTCTCTTCAATCCATACCACCAATATTTCCGCTTCAAATCCTGATACATCTTGGTACTACCAGGATGAATAGAATAATCCGAATCATGGGCCTCCTTTTTAATAGTTTCACGAAGGCTATCAATCTCGAGAACACGTATCCGGTCCTTGAACCATACGGTGCCTTGCTCATCTTTTGTGAATTCTCAACCTCGCCCATCAGTAATCAAATCCTTAATCTCTTATATTTTAGCATCACCAATCTGTCCTTTGTGGATTTCTTGCTCCAAGGTTGGTTCCACATCAATAGTTACTCCTTCAGTGCGAACAACTATCCCCAGGTTAAGTCTCCTGAAATCCTCAACAATCTCATCGGTTAGCTGGGCAACAACAGCTGAATGAACATGCTCCTTTCGACTCAAGGCATCTGCAACCAAATTCGCCTTGCCTGGGTGATAGTGAATCTCCAAATCATAATCCTTAATAAGCTCCAACCAACGGCGTTGCCTAAGGTTGAGATCCTTCTGAGTGAATATATACTTCAAACACTTATAGTTTGTATACACTTGACACTTGGTTCCCATAATATAATGTCTCCAAATCTTAAGCGCAAGCACAACGGCTGCCAATTCTAAGTCATGAGTGGGGTAGTTCAACTCGTGTTTCCACAACTGACGAGACACGTAGGCAATCACATGTCCTTCTCGCATAAGTACACATCCCAAGCCTTGGCCACATGCATCACAGTAAATATCCAATCCCTTCTGTAGATCTAGCATAACCAACACTGTTGGCGCCATCAACTTCCACTTCAGTTGGTTAAAACTATCTTGGTACTTCTCGTCCCACTTAAATTCTCTTTCTTTCTCCAGAAGCGAGATCATAGGCTTAGCAATCTTAGAAAATCCTTCAATAAATATCCGATAATATCTTGCATGTCCCAAGAACTCCGAATCTCCGTAACTGTAGTGGGTATGCTCCACACCACTATCTCCTTGACTTTAGCAGGATCCACTGATATCCCTCCATTAGAAATGATATGTCCAAGGAATGACACCTCGTCAATCCAAAACTCGCATTTGCTATACTTGGCATAGAGTTGATTATCTCGTAACTTCTGTAGCACCAATCTCAGATGTTCCTCATGATCACTATCACTCTTGGAAATAATAAAAATATCGTCGATGAAAACCACGACGAATCTGTCCAAATCATGCACACCTTATTCTTCAGATCCATAAAATAGGTTGGTGCATTAGTTAGTCCAAATGACATAACGGTGAACTCATATAAACCATATCGAGTCGAGAAATCCATCTCGGGAATATCCGATGAATCTTCATTTGGTGATAACCTGATCGGAGATCAATCTTCGAGAATACCCTTGCACCTCTCATCTGATCAAATAAATCCTCAATACGGGGTAATGGATACTTGTTCTTCATAGTGACATCATTAAGGGTCCTATAATCCACACACATCCCTTGCGATCCATCTTTCTTCTATACAAATAGAACTGGCACTCCATAAGGTGAAGAATTCGAACGAATGTACCCAACCTCTTGTAATTTCGTTGCTTCTTAAGTTCCTTTAGTTCTTCTACGGACATCCTATATGGCCGTTTAGAAATAGGAGCAGTCTTAGGTAAGAGATCAATGATAAACTCAACTTTCCTCTCCGGTGGCATCCCTGGTAACTCCTCTGTAAAGACATCCGGAAAAATCTCTAACCGCACGGATGCTTTCACCAACAAACTTCCCATCTACTAAGAATGCCACTAGTCTGATGGTGGTAGTTACTGCAACTTCAACTTCAAAGCTTTGTCCTTTGGAACTGGTGAGTTCTACGGTTCCTTTAGCATAGTGTATAAATTACCTTTGCCTTTTTTAACCATAACATACCAAGGATCACGTCTATAGTGCTCTCTTCTAACACTATAGGGGTAGCCCATCTAGGTTAGAAATACAGGGTAAGAAAGGAAGAATTGTAGACAAGGCGAGTAATTACGAGATATGTTACTGCGGGGGATTTATTAGCTAGGTAGATTAGTGTGTTATCCACTAAAGCTAATACATTACCTTATGATGGTACATGCTAAGATGCCCAACTATACTGTTTCAATCAATCAAAGAAGCAAATCAGGCATTGATCATCAGAACAATCAACCAACATTTTTTTAATAGAGAAAAATAGTTTTAATTTTGTCTTAGGTATCTTATCTCTTAAAAAGATCATAAGTGTAGGATTCCAAGGTGTGAAATCCATCTTGTCTGAGAGTAGAAAAGGTAAGAATGATCAGAGTAGAACAGTAGAAGGTGAGACAGGATCAAGACAAGAAAGAACCAGAGTAAGGTAAGTATGGAATGATTCAGAATGAGATAAGTAGGTAAGGGTTTGTCCATTTCTATCTAGGTCTCGTCCTACAGTCAACATTTCCTCTGATACCACTTCTGTCACACCCGGCTTTAAGGAACAAAGCCAGGTGCATCTCATACATGCGCCAAGAAGACAACATATATAATAACAAAGTGCATAGAGATAAATGTCAATAACATCAGAGTATTTATTACATAGCGGAAGACTTACAAAATAAAAGAATAAATATAAAACGAACTAAGGATCGTCGGCGCCAATGTCAACTGAGAAACGCCACCTAGATCAAGTCGGATGCCTCGGTACTTGACTCCACTTGAAACCACCTGTTCTTCTCCTGTGGGGGGGGGTGTGAGACAGCAAGGGTGAGCTCACACATGTTCATCGCTCAACAAGTTGTGGGGAATAATGTGACATGAGCTCACCAAAGGTGGGAGATCATGAAGTGTAAGGCTTATCAACAATAGGGGTTAAAGCTGAGCATTGCTTTTAAGTAGTTGGTCAAAATTTTATTAGCAGTTACTAAGTGTAAGTAAATACCAAACCATAATAAATAATAATAGAACGAAATTAATAATAATCCCATGCAAGGCAAATGACAAATTGAGTTTAGGTTCCATAATTTAATCATCGGAGAGTCCTGAGCCGCTCATGACCGTGAGCTCGGCTAGTATACCAGTTTTACACTCTGCAGAGGTTGTACCCTTTACCCACAAGTTGTGTTTCCCATGTCGCCAGGGTTAGCTAGGCCCTTAGACACTACCAAGGTGAATGGCTAGGGATCCACTACGAGGCCTTTACAAAGTTCCACTAGCTTCCGAAAACCCGCTACAGTTTATAGGAAGTTCCAATGCAGGGTTCCTGGCTGACCGCCATCGCAGCAAAATCATCCAGGGACCTCCCTACACTGACCACTCCCCTACTGCCCTTGCCCCTTTCGGGTAAGGTAGTCTTCCACTAGCTTTCCTAATTAGTCAGCCAAGGGGTCCCATTCCTCCCTTGTGGTGGCACGTGGTTCTCAAGTTAAGCTCCATGTTCCAATTAACAATAACATAATGATCTTGACATGAACATAAATAGAATAACAAAATAACTGGAACATGGATATAATGAAATATTAACCCAAAAACCACGTAAAGCAATAGCATAAACTACCCATGTGATTCAGGGGTAAACAAGGTAAACAGGATAAACAGTCTAGGGAAACCTATTGGGTCCCATCAAAATTAAACCTATGCATGGTAAATGATTATAAAGAACATTATTGGGTAACAAAAGTGAATCAAGGGCACAACTTGCCTGGCACTTGTGTAACACCCGGATTCTAGGGGTCCAAAACCCGGGGTTAACATAAACACCAGGTATGCTGGGACCAAGTCTCAAACATATGGTGTATAGTGGCACAGGATCGAATGTCACAACTTTATATATAACAGGAGTTCTATACAAAATAAATAATTACATTATAAGGAGACAACGGTCCAGCAACCCAAAGTTGACTGGGAGACGACGACCTAGACCACTCACGAACTCATCGCAGCCTCCTCCATGAGCATCATCCTGCAGTACCTGGTCTTGACCTGTGGTGTATGTGAGACAGCAAGAGTGAGCTCACATACGTTCATCGCTCAACAAGTTGTGGGGAATAATGTGCATGAACTCGCCAAAGGTGGGAGCTCACGTGAAGTGTAAGGCTTACCAAAGAAGATGGTTAGAGCTGAGCATTGCTTTTAAAGTTGGTCAAAGTTTTATTAGCAGTTACTAAGTGTAAGTAAATACCAACCCAGTTAAATAGTAGAACAGAAGTAATAACAACATCACCTGCACTGCAATGCATATGACAAATTGAATTTAGTTCCATAATTTAATCATGTGAGTGTCCGAGCTGCTCATGACCGTGAGCACGGCTAGTATACCAGTTTTACACTCTGCAGAGGTTGCGCATCTTTACCCACAAGTCGTGTATCCCATGTCGCCAGGGTTTGCAAGGCCCTTAGACACTTCCGAGGTGAATGGCTAGGGATCCACTACGAGGCCTTTACAAAGTTCCACTAGCTTCCGAAAACCCGCTACAGTTTATAGGAAGATCCAGTGCAGGAATCCCTTGCAGGACCGCCATCGCAGCAAAATCCTCCCGAGGGCCTCCCTACACTGACCTCTCCCCTACTGCCCTTGCCCCTTTCGGGTAAGGTAGTCTTCCACTAGCTTTCCTAATTAATCAGCCAAGGGCGTCCCATTCCACCCTCGTGGTAGCACTGTTTTCCCGGGTGGTTCTCCATGTTCCAATTAACATAGTGATCTCATCATGAACAATAAATAACAACTGATAAAAAGTGTAACCATGAACAGTGTATCTCCATACCCAAAACCACATATAGCACTAGCAAGTACTACCCAGAAAGTTCAGTGGTAAACAAGGTATAAAGATAGACAAACTAGGGTAACCTATTGGGTCCCTTCAAAATTAACCTATGCAGATCATTATGATTAATTAGAACATGGGTAGGTGAAAAGAAGTGATCAAGGGCACAACTTGCCTGGGCCTTGAGAATCCAGGTACCAGGATGATCCTCAGATGACTCGTGACCTCACTGCTAGTCGTAGCAATTCAAACAAACATGGTATAGGCAAAATTAACATTACACCAAGCATGTAAATAAAATACACAGTAATAATCTAGACATTAAAATAAGATCACAGGAATTGGAATCATTAAATTTGGAGTTATAGATTTTAAGTTATGAATTTTTGTAGCTTTTATGTATTTAATATAAGATTAAGTGTTAGATAAATTTAAATGAGCTTTTCATGCCAAAACAGAGGCACAAAAAGATGAAGAATATTATTACAAAATTTTAGAAACTGGAATGGTTCAATTTGGAGCTAAATTGAATTTTCTATGAATTATACAAACTCTAGCAATTATTTTTGTATTAAAAAATCTAATTTCTAATTCATTTAATCACTTTAATTCTGCACTGGACTGGGCCTCAATAACAGAAAACCGCAGGGGGCTTGGCGCAAATAAACCTAAGACTCAGGCTACACCCGCACAGGACGGCGGGTTGATTTTACTGAAATCTGAGGGCTCACATGTAAAAGGGTTCTGCGAAGGGGTATGAGAGGATCTCAACCATCCGATCGATCACCAACCGTCCAGATTAGATGTTACACTTCCTTGAACCGGTAAGCCATGAGGACCATCGGTTTAAGAACCGTCGGTCCAGATTCAATCACGCCCCACACCCCATCAGATCCGCCCAAACCTAAACGCACGGTCAGGATTCAATGGTTTGAAAGGGGGTATGAGTATAATATCCGAGCCGCACGCATCAGGATCGACGGCCCAGAACCCATGACTGAAGGGTTACATCCCGGTCTAATCTCACCCCTCAATCCCACGATCGACGGCATAGGGCTTCATCTTCCACCCCCAACCACAACCACGGCGGCCGCCGGCTACCGCGGCGGGGTCTTCGCGGGCGACCACCAATCCATAGCCCAGGTAATCCCAACTCCAATTTGAAAGGCGCAAAACGACCAGGGGATGAAGATGAAGCCAGAGGAAGGAAACTTACCCTCCATTATACCGCAGAGCCATCCACCCGCGACTGGGCATGGAATCGCGGTGGAGCATGAACGTCAGCGAGCAATAATTCGCCCCACGTTGCAACTCCAAGCTCAATTGTGCATGCCGCAAGGTCCACATGAACTGGCAACGCTTCCAACCCCGCACCTGAGGACCCGACAATGGTGAATCGGACTTTTTCTCCCCGCGGCGGACGCATCACGTTTTTTTTTTCCCTCTCTGCCACTACTCGCCCATGTAGCTCGGCGCTGGTTTTGTGTGCTTCACGCCAATGGTCGATGGGAGGGTCGCGGGCTCCGCGCTTTATAGCCTCGAGACCGAAACTCGCGCCCAGCAATACGACCGGATCCCCGACATTAGCGGCCGCCGCGCGGAAGTCGCCCACTGTTGCGGTCGAGGACAAGGGGAGACGGAAACGTGTCTGACGAAGGGGCCCAGAGTCCGTGGGGAGGTGAATTTCTGATTCCGCCCACATTCATGCGGACGCCGAGCCCCAGCACCCACGAATCGCGGACAACGCTGGAGGGAATCCCGGTGGGTTCGGTGAAGACGATAGGTCTGACAGGATGGGGTCCATGCGTCGGTGATACAAGCCAACGTCGCGCGCGCGCTTACTCCAGTTGAAGCTACCGCCATGTGGGACCCACAGCCAGAGGCAGGGCGTGATGGGTTACGCAATGGAGAAGATGAACTGGGCCAGCAGTGAGGTTGGGCGGCCCATATAGGGTTTTAATCTTTTTTTTTTATTTTCTTTCTCTTTTTCCATTCCAATTATTCAATTCAATTTAGAATTTGGTTTTGCATTCCAGATTTCAAATATCGAACAAAAGTCTACATGAATTATACTTTTACTGTCTGAATTAATATTATTTATCATTGTTATCTTATAATGTATATTCTTTTTATTTTTCTTCTCTTTTCTCTTTTATTTCCAAATTCTAAATTTTCCAACTTAAACTTGTCTCACAAATTCGAATACAAATGTAAACTTTTTAAGAAAACTTCATGGAATGCACATTTATGTACCTATTTTATTTGTTACTTACATAATTTAATGCCATTAGTTGAGTATGTATAGAAAATCAAGGGATCCCTGAAACATCCACTTATAAGTTTACTTATTTATTCATTTTTTTTTCCTTCAGATTTTGGGCTTTACAAATCCTACCCCCCTTAAAAAGAATCTCGTCCTCGAGATTTGTAAGAAAGAGGATATAGGAAGAGCGATTTGAAATTTAGCTTTTAGTTTCTAATTAGTTCAAAATCAAGAGTCTCTCTTTTTATTATTAGTAAGTGATAGGAGAGCATGGGTAATATATGTATGTCCACTTTATTAGGTAGAATAGAAGATGTTTTTAGGGCATATATAGGTTTGGGTAAGAAAGAGTAGGATAAGAAAGACTCCATCCAAGATTGTGGATCTTGACTCATCCTGGTGACCTCACTTGATCCTTGAAGACTTGAGTTGGTGCTCATCCTTCCTTGATGAAGTTGATCATCTTCTTCGGTCTTGTCTCATTGATTAGAAGTTAGTGTATGTTATTGGACTGGGGAATATGGTTAATATAGGTATGGATGAGATAGACTACATGATGTAGGTCAAAGTTTGTTTGTTATTAGGTGGGAATAGAAAGGTTATACCATTCATCATGGCTCTATGGGTTGGGTTAGCTCATGGTTGTATTGATCCAATGTGCTAAGATAAGTTAATACATGGCTAGTGGGGTCTAATCTCTTCTACTAGTGTCATTAATCTGTTTAAGTGAACCACATTAAGTTAGATAACATTAGACCACACTGGATCACATTAGGTAAGATAAAATCTAGATTAAATTGGATATGACTAGATTGGACTAGTTTAGGTTAGATAGGTCCAACAGGGTAGAATATGTTAGGATGTTTTGAGATTAGTTAGATATGTTATGATAAGGTAGAGTCTCTTGCTAGTTTATAATTGAGAGGTTATGCAACTATCAGATGGTTAAGGTAGTTGCATATGGCCAAGTCGATCTGTCATTCTTATTTTAGTGCAGGATGAACTAAGTTAAGACCTGTTCTATAGGGGTAGAGTCTAAACTATTTCATCAGTGTTATCTAACATGTTTGATAAGTCACTTTAGATTTGATCAGATCTAGGTTAGATTGGTGTGACTAGTTTGACTAGATAAGATCTAATTGATTTGCATTAGATCATGGTTGTTAAACTAGGGTGGATAAGTATGCTTATTAGGACAAGATGGGTCCATAAAGATAAGATAAAATCTTTTGAGGTCAGTTAAATTTATTAGGATGAGATAAAATCTTTTCAAGATAAGATGAGTATCTTTTAAAATGAGATGGATCTATTAAGATAAGGGAGATTCTTTTAAGATAAGATGAATTGGTTAGAATGAGATCTTTTAGGATAAGATAAATCTCTTAAGCTAGATATGTTCCAATGGGGATAATCTAGGTTGTCTAGTTATCTTACAAATGCTATCCTTTATGCCTGGATGTATATGCAGATGTAATTGTGGACATTACTCCACAACCCATCACACTCAATCAAAGATCCAAATCAAACAAGTATCATAAGAACAAACATTCAAGTTCATAGATATTTATAAAAATAGTTTTGTTTTTGTTCCTAAGAGTAGGTCTCCTATTCCTAAAGTCACTTTAGACACAGGATTTCAAAGTGTGAAATCCACATTTTGTCTTTAGAAAGATAAGGTAAGATTGATCAGAGTAAGCGGAAATAGATGAGAAAAAAAGATTAAGATAAGTTTAGAAATAATCAGAGTAGCAGAGGTAAGTAGATATTGGTTGTCCAGTTCTATCTAGGTTTCGTCCTACAGTCAACATTCCTCTGATACCACTTCTGTAACACCCGGATTCTAGGGGTCCAAAACCCGGGGTTAACATAAACACCAGGTATGCTGGGACCAAGTCTCAAACATATGGTGTATAGTGGCACAGGATCGAATGTCACAACTTTATATATAACAGGAGTTCTATACAAAATAAATAATTACATTATAAGGAGACAACGGTCCAGCAACCCAAAGTTGACTGGGAGACGACGACCTAGACCACTCACGAACTCATCGCAGCCTCCTCCATGAGCATCATCCTGCAGTACCTGGTCTTGACCTGTGGTGTATGTGAGACAGCAAGAGTGAGCTCACATACGTTCATCGCTCAACAAGTTGTGGGGAATAATGTGCATGAACTCGCCAAAGGTGGGAGCTCACGTGAAGTGTAAGGCTTACCAAAGAAGATGGTTAGAGCTGAGCATTGCTTTTAAAGTTGGTCAAAGTTTTATTAGCAGTTACTAAGTGTAAGTAAATACCAACCCAGTTAAATAGTAGAACAGAAGTAATAACAACATCACCTGCACTGCAATGCATATGACAAATTGAATTTAGTTCCATAATTTAATCATGTGAGTGTCCGAGCTGCTCATGACCGTGAGCACGGCTAGTATACCAGTTTTACACTCTGCAGAGGTTGCGCATCTTTACCCACAAGTCGTGTATCCCATGTCGCCAGGGTTTGCAAGGCCCTTAGACACTTCCGAGGTGAATGGCTAGGGATCCACTACGAGGCCTTTACAAAGTTCCACTAGCTTCCGAAAACCCGCTACAGTTTATAGGAAGATCCAGTGCAGGAATCCCTTGCAGGACCGCCATCGCAGCAAAATCCTCCCGAGGGCCTCCCTACACTGACCTCTCCCCTACTGCCCTTGCCCCTTTCGGGTAAGGTAGTCTTCCACTAGCTTTCCTAATTAATCAGCCAAGGGCGTCCCATTCCACCCTCGTGGTAGCACTGTTTTCCCGGGTGGTTCTCCATGTTCCAATTAACATAGTGATCTCATCATGAACAATAAATAACAACTGATAAAAAGTGTAACCATGAACAGTGTATCTCCATACCCAAAACCACATATAGCACTAGCAAGTACTACCCAGAAAGTTCAGTGGTAAACAAGGTATAAAGATAGACAAACTAGGGTAACCTATTGGGTCCCTTCAAAATTAACCTATGCAGATCATTATGATTAATTAGAACATGGGTAGGTGAAAAGAAGTGATCAAGGGCACAACTTGCCTGGGCCTTGAGAATCCAGGTACCAGGATGATCCTCAGATGACTCGTGACCTCACTGCTAGTCGTAGCAATTCAAACAAACATGGTATAGGCAAAATTAACATTACACCAAGCATGTAAATAAAATACACAGTAATAATCTAGACATTAAAATAAGATCACAGGAATTGGAATCATTAAATTTGGAGTTATAGATTTTAAGTTATGAATTTTTGTAGCTTTTATGTATTTAATATAAGATTAAGTGTTAGATAAATTTAAATGAGCTTTTCATGCCAAAACAGAGGCACAAAAAGATGAAGAATATTATTACAAAATTTTAGAAACTGGAATGGTTCAATTTGGAGCTAAATTGAATTTTCTATGAATTATACAAACTCTAGCAATTATTTTTGTATTAAAAAATCTAATTTCTAATTCATTTAATCACTTTAATTCTGCACTGGACTGGGCCTCAATAACAGAAAACCGCAGGGGGCTTGGCGCAAATAAACCTAAGACTCAGGCTACACCCGCACAGGACGGCGGGTTGATTTTACTGAAATCTGAGGGCTCACATGTAAAAGGGTTCTGCGAAGGGGTATGAGAGGATCTCAACCATCCGATCGATCACCAACCGTCCAGATTAGATGTTACACTTCCTTGAACCGGTAAGCCATGAGGACCATCGGTTTAAGAACCGTCGGTCCAGATTCAATCACGCCCCACACCCCATCAGATCCGCCCAAACCTAAACGCACGGTCAGGATTCAATGGTTTGAAAGGGGGTATGAGTATAATATCCGAGCCGCACGCATCAGGATCGACGGCCCAGAACCCATGACTGAAGGGTTACATCCCGGTCTAATCTCACCCCTCAATCCCACGATCGACGGCATAGGGCTTCATCTTCCACCCCCAACCACAACCACGGCGGCCGCCGGCTACCGCGGCGGGGTCTTCGCGGGCGACCACCAATCCATAGCCCAGGTAATCCCAACTCCAATTTGAAAGGCGCAAAACGACCAGGGGATGAAGATGAAGCCAGAGGAAGGAAACTTACCCTCCATTATACCGCAGAGCCATCCACCCGCGACTGGGCATGGAATCGCGGTGGAGCATGAACGTCAGCGAGCAATAATTCGCCCCACGTTGCAACTCCAAGCTCAATTGTGCATGCCGCAAGGTCCACATGAACTGGCAACGCTTCCAACCCCGCACCTGAGGACCCGACAATGGTGAATCGGACTTTTTCTCCCCGCGGCGGACGCATCACGTTTTTTTTTTTCCCTCTCTGCCACTACTCGCCCATGTAGCTCGGCGCTGGTTTTGTGTGCTTCACGCCAATGGTCGATGGGAGGGTCGCGGGCTCCGCGCTTTATAGCCTCGAGACCGAAACTCGCGCCCAGCAATACGACCGGATCCCCGACATTAGCGGCCGCCGCGCGGAAGTCGCCCACTGTTGCGGTCGAGGACAAGGGGAGACGGAAACGTGTCTGACGAAGGGGCCCAGAGTCCGTGGGGAGGTGAATTTCTGATTCCGCCCACATTCATGCGGACGCCGAGCCCCAGCACCCACGAATCGCGGACAACGCTGGAGGGAATCCCGGTGGGTTCGGTGAAGACGATAGGTCTGACAGGATGGGGTCCATGCGTCGGTGATACAAGCCAACGTCGCGCGCGCGCTTACTCCAGTTGAAGCTACCGCCATGTGGGACCCACAGCCAGAGGCAGGGCGTGATGGGTTACGCAATGGAGAAGATGAACTGGGCCAGCAGTGAGGTTGGGCGGCCCATATAGGGTTTTAATCTTTTTTTTTTATTTTCTTTCTCTTTTTCCATTCCAATTATTCAATTCAATTTAGAATTTGGTTTTGCATTCCAGATTTCAAATATCGAACAAAAGTCTACATGAATTATACTTTTACTGTCTGAATTAATATTATTTATCATTGTTATCTTATAATGTATATTCTTTTTATTTTTCTTCTCTTTTCTCTTTTATTTCCAAATTCTAAATTTTCCAACTTAAACTTGTCTCACAAATTCGAATACAAATGTAAACTTTTTAAGAAAACTTCATGGAATGCACATTTATGTACCTATTTTATTTGTTACTTACATAATTTAATGCCATTAGTTGAGTATGTATAGAAAATCAAGGGATCCCTGAAACATCCACTTATAAGTTTACTTATTTATTCATTTTTTTCCTTCAGATTTTGGGCTTTACAAATCCTACCCCCCTTAAAAAGAATCTCGTCCTCGAGATTTGTAAGAAAGAGGATATAGGAAGAGCGATTTGAAATTTAGCTTTTAGTTTCTAATTAGTTCAAAATCAAGAGTCTCTCTTTTTATTATTAGTAAGTGATAGGAGAGCATGGGTAATATATGTATGTCCACTTTATTAGGTAGAATAGAAGATGTTTTTAGGGCATATATAGGTTTGGGTAAGAAAGAGTAGGATAAGAAAGACTCCATCCAAGATTGTGGATCTTGACTCATCCTGGTGACCTCACTTGATCCTTGAAGACTTGAGTTGGTGCTCATCCTTCCTTGATGAAGTTGATCATCTTCTTCGGTCTTGTCTCATTGATTAGAAGTTAGTGTATGTTATTGGACTGGGGAATATGGTTAATATAGGTATGGATGAGATAGACTACATGATGTAGGTCAAAGTTTGTTTGTTATTAGGTGGGAATAGAAAGGTTATACCATTCATCATGGCTCTATGGGTTGGGTTAGCTCATGGTTGTATTGATCCAATGTGCTAAGATAAGTTAATACATGGCTAGTGGGGTCTAATCTCTTCTACTAGTGTCATTAACCTGTTTAAGTGAACCACATTAAGTTAGATAACATTAGACCACACTGGATCACATTAGGTAAGATAAAATCTAGATTAAATTGGATATGACTAGATTGGACTAGTTTAGGTTAGATAGGTCCAACAGGGTAGAATATGTTAGGATGTTTTGAGATTAGTTAGATATGTTATGATAAGGTAGAGTCTCTTGCTAGTTTATAATTGAGAGGTTATGCAACTATCAGATGGTTAAGGTAGTTGCATATGGCCAAGTCGATCTGTCATTCTTATTTTAGTGCAGGATGAACTAAGTTAAGACCTGTTCTATAGGGGTAGAGTCTAAACTATTTCATCAGTGTTATCTAACATGTTTGATAAGTCACTTTAGATTTGATCAGATCTAGGTTAGATTGGTGTGACTAGTTTGACTAGATAAGATCTAATTGATTTGCATTAGATCATGGTTGTTAAACTAGGGTGGATAAGTATGCTTATTAGGACAAGATGGGTCCATAAAGATAAGATAAAATCTTTTGAGGTCAGTTAAATTTATTAGGATGAGATAAAATCTTTTCAAGATAAGATGAGTATCTTTTAAAATCTTATGCTATTGCGAACACGGTTTGAGGGTACTCACCGGCATTGGAGGTGTGGTGGCTGCTGCCCACGGAGGAGGGCGGTCAGTGGCGGGTTTGGAACGTCGATGAGCAATTCTGGCCAAAGCCGACCGAGCCTTCACCAGACAACGCCTTCCCAAGCTCCCACACGCAATCACGAAGCTCCAACGTTGATTTCCTTGACCCGAACGGTGGTGGACACGAAATCGGGCTGGCGGCTCCCAGCGGTAGATGTTGCTGCGGTAAGAAATTCGCCGAACACCGTGACCCAACCCGCCAAATTGATGTTATCCCAAGCATCCGCGCCACCCAGAGATGCTCCTGGCCCAGTATCTTGGGTAGGGACGATGGCGTAGCCCTGATTCCATCGGCGGCGGCACTCTTTTCTCTCTCTGGTCGACGGCGCTAACAAAGGAACGTGGTTCGGTGCGCACGGCTATGGCTGAGGTTGCGTGAGGGTAGCTGGGAGGGGAAACAGGACCCGGCCTAATATGTGCACGGGGCCGGTCCGGAGAGAGGGGAGATCATGGCCAAATGGAGCGATTCGCCCGGGATTCCTTTGACGCATCCGCGCCCTTCGCGGAGACGAGGGACCTGACAAACCGGTCCCACGCGCAAGTGTGAGTCCAGGCACACCGCGAGAAGCAGGTCTGTGGGTCCCGCATGTCATCGGCGCAGTGACACGGCGTGGGCTGAGCGGGATAGGGGAACTGGCTGGGCCGCGAGGGGAAGAAGGGAGATGGGCCGAGGGCGCCAGAATGGGCCCAGGTGAGTTTTCCCTTTTTGTTTTGTTTTTCTTTTATAATTTCTGTTTTACTTCCAAATCAAAAAATTCAAACTAAATTCAAATTCTGATTTTAATCTCTAGGTTTCAAACATCAACCCAAATTCTAATACTTCTATTACTTGCACTGAAATTATTTATTTATTTTTCTCTCTATTGTCTAAATATGGAAGAAAGGGATTACTTTATTAAAATTTTCTTTTCTCCTTTTGTTTGATATTTTCATTTATAGGTTGAGGTCAATTTAATTTACGATTCCTTAATTCAAATAAAAATGCATCATAACAAAACCATCGGCATGGGATGCATATTTCAGTATTTATTTGTTATTTGATCAATATATTCCTATTAATTGCATATGCACATAGAAAAAAGAAAACTAAATAGCCTCTAAGGGTTCCATGATCCCAAAACACTTTATATAAATATAAGTATTTTTTTATCATCATTTTTTTATCTTATACAAATTTTAGGGCTTTACACTAATCGAAAGTTATATACCTAAATAAAAAAGAGCGCGTACCCATGCTTCCGCGTATTTGCCTAGGCTGCGGCTGCCTTGATGGTGGGAGGGACCTTGCATCATCAAACACTGTTCCCGGCTAGCGTTGTGCACCTCGTCCCACTCAGCCGAGCACCACCTCTGCACCATCTGCTCCCAGCACTCAGGATGCGCGGTGCACCAATGAGGAATCATCTAAAAAAATACAAGTACACGACATATCAGAAGATAAAATTAAGCATATTTAGTACCAATAATAAAGTTTTGTATTTACCTGCAAGTACTGGTCCGGAGTCAACGACATGGTTCGGGCGTCCTTCTTGCTCACCTTCTCCCCAAGGACGGAGCCATGGTAAGTGACGATGGCCTGGATGCGCGCCTCGTAGTGCATGTCCACGACGAGCTTCTTACAGCTCGTGGTAGCCACCACATCCGCCCTGGCCTCATATCCAGCCTCGCATCTAAAGAAATCCTACATACAAAGACGATGTATCCATACATTATTTCAAGAATATGCAACAAATGCGACTTATTAAACAATATAGTGCGAGGAAGACTTACCCACAGCTCTTGCTTCACCCGCTCTGCCTTGTTGTTGAATTGTCTGCCGTCCCGATCTACTGCATCGGGGGCGACGGCGTAGTGGTCGAAGGTGTATGCTGGGCTCGTCACTCCGGCGTACTCGACAAGTCCACAGAAGTGTTTCCAGCATAGAAGGCCGAGGATGCCATTGGGGTTGCGGCCGTGACCCCCTGCAGTCTCCAAAACTATCCAAGACCTGTCCAAGTGATTAAGATAAAGTATTAGTTTCTATTATTAATTTGAACATATAATATGAAAAAGCAGCAACAACATCTAAAGTTACCTACCTCTCTCCATCAGGTCGTATCAGCGGACGTCTGTCACGAAGTATGGGTCGCTGAGGGAGACTCGCGGGACCTCGCAGGTAGATACTCCTCGAACCTGAGGAGCCAGAACCTGAGACGTCCTGCTGAGAAGCGTTGTCGTCGTCCTGCTGTGCCGCATCGTCGTCGTCCTGCTGTGCCGCATCGACAGTGGCTTGCTGCTCCACCTGCTGTTGTATGGCGTCGTCCTGCTGCGCCTCCTCCTCCGTCCTACGGGTGCTCCTCCTCCCCCTCCCCCTCCCCCTCCTCGTCCCACCGCCCACCATCTTTGTCCAACAACCTGCAATTAAGAGTAAGCAATTAAATACAGATAAAAAAATATGTATTTAGAAACATATGCAAAATAAATGAAATATAGCATTGCATCGATTAAAAATAATCTTCATATGTGTCCGGGTTAGCCGGATCATAAGTGTCATCATCACTATCAACCATTTCATAGTCAACACCATCTGAATGCTCAATTTCGTCATTGGCATTGCCTTCAAGCATTTCTAAGTCATTCTCATTTTGCACCTCATCATCCTCCTCATCAACAACCATTTCAATATCTACTTCCATTCCGATCGCTTCGGTTAAGTCTATCTCAAATCGCCCTTCTAGCCCATCTTCTTGGAAGAACTCTCCGTCATATGTGTCCAGGTCTAAGTTATAATCTTCATCGTTTGGAACAGGTAATTCACCGTGCGGTGATACCTTATACACAACATCCCAACCCTTAAGATGTTGTTTCGTTTGGCACGCATATGGAAGATAATACACTTGTGTGGCCTGTTGGGCCACAATATAGACATCGTCTCCTGGTAAGGTGGAAACCTGTCGAATTTCGACTAGCCCAATATTAGAATGTGTCCGTCTCATAACTTCAAGGTCAAACCAATGACATTTGAATATCACTGGAGTAAGAGGTTTGGAACCATAAAAATTGAGTTCATATATTTCTTCAATTCTTCCATAATACTCGACCTCGTCAAGCCCGGGCGTAAAGACTCCAGAACACGTGGTTTTTCGATTGGGCCGACTTTGGTCGTAGCTTGTTGTGCGAAAACGGTATCCATTGACGTCATACCCAGAAAATTTCCTGACCCTATAGGCAAAGCCATTGGCTACTTGTCTCAACTCGGCACTCATAGACGGCTCTCTTTGGCCCTGCAAGTTCAAACACGCTAGATTGTTATATTATTCGCACGTAAGAGCAACTTGAAATGACAAACTAAGCACGTACCTTATGTTTAAACCAGGAAATGAAATCGGGCAATCCATTTCCCGCACCCTTTCTAAGAAGGGTATCATATTCCTGTGCAGTTGGGTCCCTTGATCGACGCCAGAATTCATGAAGAAATTGCTCCATGTATGGCGTCACCTTTTCAAGGTTGGTCAATATATATAGCATGATATGGCGCCACTCTTCATGTCTTAGGGTCTTGGTGGTCGAACCACTCGCGCTTTCGAGTTGCCCTCGAAAAATGCTGAGGTTCGATTCATTGTCGCCGTCATTGTAACGAGGGGGTGGATTATGCACGCTCGACAGTTTGTCACCATAGTAAGTTGTTGTGAAGTTTGACACCTCCTCCAGTATGTATGCCTCTGCAATGGAAGCCTCGATTTTGCATTTATTTCTACATTTCTTTCGGATAGTCTTTAGACATCTCTCGATTGGATAGCACCAACGTCCCTGTACGGGCCCCCCATTCGTGCCTCATACGGGAGATGAAGAATCAAATGTTGCATCGGATTGAAGAAGCCGGGTGGAAAGATCTTCTCCAGCTTACACAGTAACACGGGTGCCATCCTTTCCAAGTCTGCAATCATGGTCCGAGCTAACTCTTTTGCACAAAGCTGGCGGAAGAAATAGCTCAACTCTGCAAGCGCTAGCCAGACATGCTCAGGGACATAGCCTCGAACCATCGCCGGAAGAATTCGTTCAATCCATATGTGGAAGTCATGACTCTTCATCCCTAAGACTCACATAGTAGATAAGTTCACCCCCCTACTAAGGTTAGCTGCATACCCATCAGGGAACATTAACATCTTGATCCACTGTAGTACTTCCTTCCTCTAGGCCCTGCTCAGGACGAAATCGGCCTTAGGCCTTCTCCATGTCTTTCCACCACTAGGCGGCTTCATCTCTTGGTTTGGTCTATCACATAACTCTGCCAGATCCACTCTTGTCTTTACGTTATCCTTTGACTTATCAGAAATCTCCATAATTGTTGCCCAAAGTGCCTCGGCGACATTCTTTTAAGTGTGCATCACGTCAATGTTGTGTGGAAGGAGCAGGTCATCATAATAGGGGAGCCGAGTCAAGCCCGACTTATGTGTCCACATATGTTGCTCACCATATCCCACAAAACCACCTTCTGGGTTGGCCACGAGACCATCTATCTGTTGGCGAACTTCGGCGCCAGTCATCATTGCAGGTGGGCCGTCTGTCACCACGACACCTTTCGTAAAGTTCTTGATGTCTAGTCGGAATGCATGGTCAGGAGGGAGAAATTGTCGATGTTTATCGAATGACGAATATTTGCCACCCTTCTTCAACCAAATGAACCTAAGAGCTTCCTTACAAACTGGGCATGGGAACTTACCGTGAACACACCAAGCGCAAAATAGCCCATACGCCGGTAAGTCATGCATGGAGTACTGGTACCAAACATGCATTTTGAAGTTTGTCTTCGTAGCTCGGTCGTACGTCCATACCCCTTCCTCCCAAGCATGGACCAATTCATCAATCAAAGGCTCCATGTACACGCCCATTTTATTCCCCGGGTGTCTAGGAATTATCAACGACACGAATATGTTCTGTCTTTGAAAGCATACGCTGGGGGGGGGAGATTGATGGTGATAACGAACACGGGCCAACATGTGTATGGGGCAGCGGTCATTCCATAGGGATTAAACCCATCTGTGGCCAGCGCAACATGAACATTACGAGCCTCTTTGGCTTTCTCATGGTGAATGGCATCAAAGTGGGTCCATGCTTCACCATCGGATGCGTGAACCATCTTGTGAGGATTGTATCGTTTGCCTTTTTTGTGCCATGTCATCTGTTTCGCGGATTCCTCTGTCATGTATAGATGCTGGATCCTCGGTATGAACGAAAGGTGGCGTAGGATTGTCACGGGGATGTCGAGCTGCCTCTTCTGTCCATCACCAGAGTCTACCTCCATGAACCTAGACGATTTACACTTCGGACAGTACTTTGCCTCAGTGTGTTCTTTTCTAAATAGGACGCAGCCCTTCGGACAAGCATGTATCTGCTCATATGTCATCTTGAGTGCACAAAGGAGTTTCTGTGCCTCGTACATGCTCTTTGGCAGAACGTGATCCTCTGAAAGCAGGCTGCCAATAACTGTCAACAAACCATCGAAGGCGTCTCGACTCATGCTATGCTGCGACTTGAACGCCATTATACGCCCAATGGCATCCAGTTGAGAAACCTTTGTCTTGCCGTGAAGGGGTTTCTGTGCCACGTCAAACATGTCGTAGAATGCCTTTGCGGTCGCCTCTGGCTCGTCCTCCATACGTCCTTCGGCGAACTGTGCCTCGTGATAGTCATTCAACATGTCCACTACCCCGGTATCAGCATCATAATCCTCGACGCGTTGTCTCACCACCTCCTCTCTCGTGCGATGCGCTTCACCATGGAAGATCCACAGAGTATAGTCCGGCGTAAATCCATTCTTCCAAATATGTTCTACCATGGCCTTCTTTGGTTTTCTTTTCCGGTTGTCACATTTGCTGCACGGACAAGGGACTAGACTAGCTCCTTTAGCAGCTTTGCCATATGCCCGTTCCACGAAAGCATCGGTCTTCCTAATCCATTCTGGGGTGACATCATTATGTCGAACGCAGCCCATGTACATACACTCACGGTCCTCCATCCTCTAACATATATAACCGAGTATAGTTTAATATAGACATGTAATGCATGTACACTATGTTCCTACCTTCTAATAGGTGATGATAGGTCCTAATCCCACCCGCGGTTGCGTAGATGGAGTTAGTTTCCATGCTCTACTCCAATCCGAGATAGACTTTCGGCAGCACCTCCCCGCTGTTCTCCGGATACACGTCCTGGCAGGGAGAGTGTACTGTCCGGAGAACAACAGGGAGGTGACGCCGAAACTCTATCTCGGACCGGAGTAGAGCATGAAACTAACACCATCTACGCAACCACGGGCTGTCCAAAAAACGTGGACAATTCGAAACTGATACATTTGTAGATATGCAAAGATCTGCATATCTACACCGTATCTCTTTCGAACGGGAGATGCCTAACTGGGTTACGTGATCTACGACCATGATGCGGAAATAGAGGTTATACCTAGGGTGGCGGTGGAGTCAGGCTAGTGGGGCTGTGGCGGGCCGGTGCAGTGGCGACGCGGTGCAGGCAGACCCGCAGCGGCTAGGAAGACAAGTATCTTCTCTTTAAAAAAGAAACACAAGTCTGTTAATACAAAAAAAATCGACAGCACCTCCCCTGTACGTTGAGGTTTTTAAAACCTGCAAATAAAACTAACAGCACAATGGCTGACATGCACACAGTAAAATCATAGAGTTTCAATGTGGATCTCTTAGGTTTCTACACATAGTGTCTCACAACTTTCTCCAAACATTCTAAAATTTTTATCACAGCCTGTACATATGATATCATGACACGTGGACAAGTTTCATGATTTTCTAACTTTGTTTGTGTTTTATACAATTTTTAAACATGTGGATGCCAAGTTCACGGCCATGTTTAGTGAGCATGTTGCTCGAAGTTTCCGGTACGCTTCTGAAATCGGTCGTAACTTATGCTAAGTAACATGAATATCATTTTTTCATGCACGGTTTTCCAAGTTTCGAGTGACCTGCAGTTCAAATTTGAATTTTCCGAAGAAATTCAAATAAACGAACTAAATCTACTAACGATTGAAACTCTGTTATAATTGTCCACAAATGATACATGTAGGTCTACATAGTGTAGGAACATACCACAAAAAGTTTGGGAGACAAAATAAAAAAAATAAAAATATACTTTGCCGAGTGTCTAGAGATGACACTCGGCAAAGAAGCCTCTTTGCCGAGTGTCAACCGTTGGCTCTCGGCAAAGACTGACGGCCGTCAGCTTTGGGACGGACGCTGACGGCCCTTTGCCGAGCGCCCTCTTTGCCGAGTGTTTGACACTCAGCAAACTTGTCTTTGCCGAGTGGGGTCCTATGTCGAGTGTCCAGCACTCAGTAAAGAGGCTCTTTGCCGAGAGCCTAACTTTACCGAGTGCGGCTCTCGGCAAAGCCTTCTTTGCCGAGTGCCCGACAAAAGGCACTCGGCAAAGAGTCCAACACTCGGCAAAGCCTCGGATTCCGGTAGTGATGTCACTACTTGTACTAGATGTAGATATGTTAATGTTGAAGCTATTCATGATCACCTTGCCAAGATTAAAGAACAGAATGATAACATAGCTAAATTAAATGCTAAAATTACCAAGCATGAGCTAGAAAATAAAAAGTTTAAATTTGCTCAAAGCGTGTTTTATAATGGGAGACGCCCTAGCATTAAGGATGGTATTGGTTTCCAACAAGGGAGCCAAAGTAACACCAAACTTAATGCCCCCAAGAAATTATCTAATTTTGTTAAGGGTAAGGCTCCCATGGTTCAGGATAGAGAAGGTTACATTTTATATCCTGAAAATTATCATGACCATAAGATTAGGAAGATACATACTAGAAAACCTTATAATATTTCTCATCATGCTTTTATGTACAAAAATGAGGCTTCTAGCTCTAGGCATTCCTCTCATGTCAAAATGCCTAAAAAGAAAATAATGAATGCATCAAATGAACATTGCATTTCATTTAAGACCTTTGATGCATCTTTTGTGCTTACTAAAATCAGGCAAGGTAGTTGCCAAATATGTTGGGGGCAAACACAAGAGTCCAAAGACTTGTGTTTGGATACCCAAGGTGCTTTTTCTAATGTGAAAGGACCCAAGACTGTTTGGGTACCTAAGAACAAGGCCTAAATTTGTTTTGTAGGTTTATGCATCCGGTGGATCAAGTTGGATAATCGATAGCGGGTGCACAGGGAGAAAAGGATGTTCTCCTCATATGAGAAAAATGAAGATCCCCAAAGAGCTATCACATTCAGGGATGGAAATCAAGGTTTGGTCAAAGGTTTGGGTAAAATTGCTATATCTCCTGACCATTCCATTTCTAATGTTTTTCTTGTAGATTCTTTAGATTACAATTTGCTTTCTGTCTCTCAATTATGTAAAATGGACTGCAACTATCTTTTTACTGATATAGGTGTTACTATCTTTAGAAGAAGTGATGATTCAATAACATTTAATGGAGTGTTAGATGGTCAGCTATATTTAGTTGATTTTAATGATAACAACACTGAACTAGACACTTGCTTAATTGCTAAGACTAATATGGGATGGCTCTGGCATTGCTGACTTGCCCATGTTGGGATGAAGAATCTTCACAAGCTTCTAAAGGGAGAGCACATTTTAGGACTAACAAATGTTCATTTTGAGAAAGACAAGATTTGTAGTGCATGCCAAGCAGGGAAGCAAGTTGGAGTCCATCATCCACACAAGAACATCATGACGACTGACATGCCGCTTAAGCTACTCCACATGGATCTATTTGGCCTGATCGCTTATATAAGCATCGGCGGGAGTAAGTACTGTCTGGTTATTGTGGATGATTATTCTCGCTTCACTTGGGTATTCTTTTTGCAGGAAAAATCTCAAACCCAAGAAACCTTAAAGAGATTCTTAAGACAGGCTCAAAATGAGTTCGGATTAAGAATCAAAAAGATTAGAAGTGATAATGGGACAGAGTTCAAGAATTCTCAAATTGAAGGGTTATTTGAGGAGGAGGGCATCAAGCATGAGTTCTCTTCTCCCTACACACCTCAACAAAATGGTGTAGTGGAGAGGAAGAATAGAACTCTTCTGGATATGGCAAGGACCATGCTTGATGAGTACAAGACACCAGATCAGATTCGGGCAGAGGCAATTAACACCGCCTGCTACTCCATCAACCGATTATATCTCCACCGAATCCTCAAGAAAACATCATATGAACTCCTCATTGGTAAAAAGCCCAATGTTTCTTATTTTAGAGTTTTTGGGAGCAAATGCTTTATTCTTATTAAGAGAGGTAGAAATTCTAAATTTGCTCCCAAAGCAGTAGAAGGCATTTTACTTGGTTATGACTCAAACACAAGGGCATATAGAGTCTTCAACAAGTCCACTGGATTAGTTGAAGTTTCTTGTGACATTGTGTTTGATGAGACTAATGGCTCTCAAGTAGAGCAAGTTGATCTTGATGAATTAGATGATGAAGAGGCTCTGTGCGTCGCGTTAAGGACCATGTCCATTGGGGATGTGTGTCCAAAAGAATCCAATGAGCCTCCACAAGCACAAGATCAGCCATCATCTTCCATGCAAGCATCTCCACCAACTCAAGATGAGGATAAGGCTCAAGAAGAAGAAGATGAAGATCAAGACGATGAGCCACCTCAAGAGGAAGACATTGATCAAGGGGAGATGAAGATGATCAATACAAGGAAGATGATCAAGAGATTCGAGATCAAAGACCGCCACACCCAAGAATCCACCAAGCAATTCAAAGAGATCACCACGTCAACTCCATACTTGGTGACATTCACAAGGGAGTAGCCACTAGATCTTGAGTTGCTCATTTTTGTGAACATTACTCTTTTGTGTCTTCTATTGAGCCATACAGGATAGAGGATGCACTAAGAGATCCGGATTGGGTGGTGGCAATGCAACAGGAGCTCAACAACTTCACGAGGAATGAGGTATGGCATTTAGTTCCACGTCCTAATCAAAATGTTGTAGGTACCAAATGGGTATTTCGCAACAAACAAGATGAGCATGGTGTGGAGACAAGGAACAAAGCCCGACTTGTTGCCAAAGGTTATTCACAAGTTGAAGGTTTGGATTTCGATGAAACCTATGCGCCCGTAGCTAGGCTTGAGTCAATTCGTATATTACTTGCCTATGCTACATACCATGGCTTTAAGTTGTATCAAATGGACGTGAAGAGTGCCTTCCTCAATGGTCCTATCAAGGAAGAGGTGTATGTTGAGCAACCTCCTGGCTTTGAAGATAGTGAGTATCCTAACCATGTTTATAAGCTCTCAAAGGTGCTTTATGGGCTCAAGCAAGCCCCAAGAGCATGGTATGAATGCCTGAGAGACTTTCTTATCACTAATGGCATCAAAGTTGGAAAAGCTGATCCTACTTTCTTCACTAAAACTATTGCAAAAGACTTGTTTATATGCCAAATTTATGTTGATGACATTATATTTGGGTCTACTAACAAGTCAACTTGTGAAGAATTTAGTAGGATTATGATACAGAAATTCGAGATGTCTATGATGGGGGAGTTGAAGTACTTCCTTGGATTCCAAATCAAGCAACTCCAAGAAGGCACCTTTATCAGCCAAACTAAGTACATTCAAGACATACTTAAGAAGTTTGGAATGAAGAATTCCAAACCCATCAAGACACCCATGGGAACAAATGGGCATCTCGACCTCGACACGGGAGGTAAATCCGTAGATCAAAAGGTATACCGGTCGATGATAGGTTCTTTACTCTACCTATGTGCTTCACGACCGGATATTATGCTTTCAGTATGCCTGTGTCCAAGGTTCCAGGCAAATCCTAAGGAAGTTCACCTTAGGGTCATGAAAAGAATCATGAGATATTTAGTTTACACTTCTAAGTTTGGGCTTTGGTACCCCAAGGGATCTACCTTTGATTTAATTGGGCATTCCGATGTCAATTATGCTGCATGAAAAATTGACAGGAAGAGCACATCAGGGACTTGTCAGTTTCTGCGAAGATCCCTGGTGTCTTGGGCTTCAAAGAATCAAAACTCGGTAGCTCTTTCCACCGCCAAAGCTGAGTATATTGTTGTAGGCCACTGATGTGCACAATTACTTTGGATGAGGCAAACCCTCAGGGGCTATGGCTACAAATTGAGCAAAGTCCCTCTCCTATGTGATAATGAGAGTGCAATCCGCATGGTGAATAATCCTGTTGAACACAGCCGCACTAAGCACATAGACATCTGGTATCACTTTCTGAGAGATCACCAACAAAAGGGGGATATCAAAATTGCTTATGTTAACACCCACAACCAATTAGCCGATATCTTTACCAAGCCACTAGATGAAAAGACGTTTAGCAAACTTAGGAATGAGCTAAATATACTTGATTCTTGGAACTTTGATTGAAACATTGCACACATAGCTAATTCATATACCTTTGATCATGTCTCTTTCATTTGGTACAAATGCATATTTCTTATTGTACCAAGGCTAAGATTAATGTGCGTTCAAGTGTACTTCTATGATTAGTCTTAGATTGAAAGGGAAACAGAATATCCGGCAAAGGCAATGCTTCCACTCTAACTCTGACGGTATCATTTACCCTTTGTCGTTACTCATGCAACTCTCAATTGGTATAACTCTTCATATTTCTTTTACCAATGGGGGAGAAAGTATTAGGCCCCAAAGGGGAAGAATTGACAAAGGGCTCTCAAGTTCTCCGTTTTTGGTGATTAATGCCAAAGCGGAGAAAGTATTAAGCCCAAAGCAAAAGGACCGCACCACCATTTTAAAATTTTCAAAAACCAAAGGAAGAAATTATTTCAATCGATATTTGAGTTGATTTTCAATTGGTATCTTATTTGGTTTCAAACTTTCGAGATAGTATAAAAATTTCAATTAGTATAACTTCATTTGGTATCTGTTTCAAAAAGGGAAATTATTTCAAAACCCCTCTTGAAAACTAAGAGGAGAATCTCTTTAGTGGGGCTTTTATTTAGTCAAAGGAAAAGCATTTGAAACAGGGGGAGGAATTTCAAATCTTGAGAATGCTTCTTGAAATCATATTCTTATACCTTTGGCTATTTGCAAAAGAATTTGAAAAGGTTTTTTCAAAATATTTGCAAAAACAAGCAAGTGGTGCAAATGTGGTTCAAAATGTTAAATAGAATAAATCAATCATGTTTATTCTTAGACATATGTACAAAGTCTTTCAATTGGTCTAAATCTAAGTAACCTATGCACATCAATCATAATTGCAAACTAGTTATAGTTTTACACTTTATATTTGCTTTGGTTTGTGTTGGCATCAATCACCAAAAAGGGGGAGATTGAAAGGGAAATGGGCTTAATCATTTCCTATAATCGATTTTGGTGGTTGACGTCCATCACAAACCACGTGGACTAATTAGTTTGCCTAAATGTCTTTTATCTTAGGTGCATAAGGTTCAACACAAACCAAGAAAGAAATTCAGTTGGAGACTCAAATGAATTTGGAGCAAAGGACTTGAGAGTGTGCTACAAATGGCGTACCGGACAATGTCCAGTGCACCAGGCCGAGCTCCACTCGAATCAGCCACTCTCGGGTTTCTTTGGGGCGCTCTCCGCTATAATTCACCGGACTGTCTGGTGAGCCAACGGAGCAGCGGTAACCTGCACCAACGGTCGTCTGGCCAAAAGTGAACAGTTGTGAACAGTGCGCGGCAGAAGTCAGAGCACATCAGACATGTCCGGTGTGGCACCGGACTGTCCGGTGTAGCTACAGGACAAGGGTTCCAACGGTCAAGTCGCTCTAAACTCCAACGGGCATGCTGACGTGGCACACACCGGATACTGAACAGTGTCCTGTCCAATGCACCACCGGACTGTCCGGTGTGCCCATCGCCAACAAAAACAACCAACGGCTAGGAAGTGGTTGGAGGCTATAAATACCCTCCAACCACCTCCTTCAATGGCATCCAAGTTTTTTGAAGTTCCTATTCAATACAAGAGCAATATCATTCACTCCAAGACACATTCCAAAGATCAAATCCTCTCCAAGTCTCAAAATCAACTCAACCACTTAGTGACTTGAGAGAGAGAGTTTTGTGTTCATTTATTGCTCTTGTTGCTTGGATTGCTTTCTCCTTCCCTTCCTTATTTCTCTAAGTGCTTTGTAAAGCTAGCAAGAGACACCTAAGTGTGTGGTGGTCCTTACAGGGTCTTAGTGACCTAGTTGATTAAGGATAAAGCTCATCCGGTCTAAGTGACCGTTTGAGAGAGGGAAAGGGTTGAAATAGACCTGGCCTTTGTGGCCTCCTCAACGGGGACTAGGTTCTTTGGAACCGAACCTCGGTAAAACAAATCATCGTGTCCACTTGCATTGATTCTCACTTGATTTGTTTTCCCTCTTTCCTCTCTCTAAAGTTCCATTGCTCACATCGATTTGAGTTTGCTCCCAAACGTTATCCGCATTGATTGAGCAACTCCAAGCAAGGAGAACTATCTTTCGAACTCCGGTTTAATTCTAACGCTAACCCCGGCCTTAGTTCGTGTTTAAGTTTATAAATTTCAGGTTTTGCCTATTCACCCCCCCTTTATGCGACTTTCATCACCGCCACGAGCGCATCAGGTGGCCGCCACTGCGACGCGGCCTCCGAGAGCCTCCCCCGTCGTGCGCGCCTATAGGATCCGTTGTTTCCGCTCGCGCCTATGAGAATCCATTATTGCCGCTCACGCCTAGGAGAGTCGCTGTCGCCGCTCACGCCTAGGAGA
The DNA here is from genome assembly GCA_029449295.1 of Zea luxurians. Classification (NCBI taxonomy): domain Eukaryota; kingdom Viridiplantae; phylum Streptophyta; class Magnoliopsida; order Poales; family Poaceae; genus Zea; species Zea luxurians. The sequence continues at coordinate 27,665,009 of JAOPSE010000015.1, forward strand.
GTCGCTGTCGCTGCTTCAGCCTCGGATGGCTGCTGCCGCCGCGCTATGTCACGGAACCACCGCCTTCTGCGCTTCGGCGGGATGGGGGCCTCGTCGCCCGTGCATCGTGGTGGGGGTGTCAACGCCAGCGCTGCTAAAAAATGAAACCCTAGCGCCCTAGGCCTCCTTTTATAAACGCCCGAACCTGGTGCGGCTGAACCGGATGACACCGTTGAGACAGTGCTTACTCTAGTTATTGGAAGCCCAGGGCTCTAAATATGGGCTTCCAATAACTAGAGGAAGCCCAGGCTAGACGGTGTCATCTGGTTTAGGGTTTAGGGAAAATTGCCGATAAGTAGTCCGAACACTCGATTGCTTCTGGTTTTTCGACTGTAATTTTTGAGCAAACAAATGCTTAGTTATGTAGAATTACTGAAAGACTGCTTTAGTGCAAAATTGTTGAGATCACTACTTGAGTGAAAAATGGAACAAATATTTATTAGTACCGATATGTAGTTATTACTGAATATATGTAGTTATTATTGAAAGATCGATACTTGTTACTGAACAATCTATATTTAAAATCGAACACGTGTATAATTTACCAGTTTAAATTTTACAAAACTCACTCAACCAAATCACACTCACACCCATAACCTCAATTAAATCGACCAACCAAATTGTACCCAGACTTAACACATCATCAGAAACAACGATTCAGATCGTTGGATAACTCCTCTTACTAATTTGTTGGACAATATTATTTAGATCATCCCTCCTCTCTACCTTCTCCGGTATCCCTGCTGCCGTCAAACCCTCCTCTCGTACCGCCGTGCTAAGATACCAACCTAGGATAGACAACTATGTATTCCTTATTTTTTCGTTTTGTTAAACGGTTTGTTAATTAATATTATCGAGAGTACCTGACAAATACCCGATCATATTCTGTATTGGTCCTAAATTTAGACAATCTATACTCGACTTTATATTCGAGAGAATTATAGTAGAGTAGGATACGAAATGACTTAATATCGGTTGTCCATATCCGTTCCATTCTCGCTTCTACTCGCGAGCTCCGGCGGAGCCCCCGAGTGCCCCGTGGAGCCGCGGGAGCCGTCGGCCGAGCATGCCTTGCCTGTCGGGCTCGTCGGCCCCGCACACCCTCCCCAGTCCCCGCTCGCCCCGTCCGTCGAAGCCGCCTACCTGCTCTCTTCGAGAAGGAAGGAAAAAGGCGTGAATTTTTTTGCTGGCGCGTGGGGCCCAGTTGGCAGTGTCACAGTAATCTGTGAATGAGCTGTAAAAAGCTTGCTTTATGGCGAAGGAAAGAATTTGGACGATAGATTCTCGCATTAATAATTATCAGGTTTACTTACAGAATTATCTCTCTCGCCCTCTCGTCCGCGTCCTATTAGAGCTGACTGATGACAGCGTAGTCTCCACAAGGACGGTGAGTTTTAGACCTATCTCTCTCTCCGTCGTTCTCCGATCCTTCTTGAAATTGTTCCACGCGCCGGCCGGCCTTTTATTTTAAACTAGTTCGTTGTTTGTGCATTGCGACGGTTTACAACAATATCTATATAAATTATACGTCAAAAAATTTTCAAAATTTTCAAAATTTTTTATTAATTGTCTCCGCTATTCGTATAATATTTTTTTCATTTGGCTAACTGATGTTATTGTTTACTCCATCCAATATATCTTGGTACAACACAACCAATGAAGTAAGTGATTAAAAAAGAGTTCATAACGACTGACTGAACAAACAGAGATTATAAAATGACATAATTCCACCATACAGAGACCAAATAATAGAAAGTTTGTGAGCTCAAATTTTTAAAATAAGACACATGTACTCAAACTTATAAAAAAGATGGATCAAAATATGGAATGAATGCTAAAGTCGGACATCAATTAGAACTGGATGCACTCCATATAAATTATGCTACTTCGTAATAATTACTAACATTTAAAACCAACAAATAATATTTCATTTTACTGTTAGTGTGACAAATCATTGTTGCTCCATCCAATTCAGCAACCTCAAACACCATTGAGCCCATTGCGCCAATGTAGTCCCAGAAACGACCTAATGCTTGCAAGAGCCAATAACGTCGTGTCGTGCTTGGGCTGTAACCTCGGCTTATAGTGCTGGCCTGGCCTGACACGATTATATTTTTTTATTTTACAAAAAAACGTATATACATATATACAATTTATATTCAATATTAAAAACATATGAGCATGATGTTCTATTGGTTAGATAGCTTCATCCAGTGTCTCTCGCCCCCCTTCCATCAAGGCATGGGTTCGAACCCCACCTTCTACACTATTTTTTTAACATTTTACGCTAATGGTCGATGGGGTAATGGGCTAGCCCGACATAGTCAGCAGGTCGGAATGACGTGCCTAGGCCAGAGTTGTGGCCCGCGAGCGTCTGGCCCGTGCCGGACAACCGTTTGTCCATCTATAGGTATACATCGGGCTAATGGCCGATGGGGTAATGGGCTGGCCCGACATAGTCAGCAGGTCGGAGTGACGTGCCTGGGCCTGAGTTGTGGCCCGTGAGCGTCTGGCCTGTGCCGGACAGCCGTTTGACCATCTATAAGTATACATCGGGTTAATTTGAAATAGGTATGAAGGGTTATTTGTAAAAAATGACACGAAACGACCGTTAGAACTGATGCTTTAAGTATAGTATAGATTTATTTTGTTCCCTTCTGCCTACGTCCCAGCGCGTTAAAATATTCAACAAAAAAATATTACGCAACGTAACTAAAAAATAAGGTATGCTCCTTGATTTTAATTTATAATTTGTTTGTCTTTTTAACACTAATTTTAACCATCTCGTCTTAATAAAAAAACATATAATTGTTATTAATTTTTATTATAATATCCTTTAAGGATTTGATTATTCGAAAAATGTAAATAAATCAAGTTTCAAACTTGGTAAAAAAAGTCAAACAGATTTTTAATGGGGACGAAGGGAGTATTAAATAAGATGGCTTTTATGCCTTGCCAGCTTCACCAATCGACAAAGTTATTCCTCCAATCCGACCATACCTTGTTACGGGACCGGCTACAATAGTCAGACCCTATTGGATTTTTTTTGAATCAAATCATTTCTGAATCGGGTTTTAACGTGGAAAACTAGGAAAATAACGTGTATCAGAGTCGTTTCTACTAAGATAAAACCGCCCCTCTATTTATACAAGAGGGTCACAACCGATTAAGGGACCCAACATTCAATCCATCAAAAATACATCTATCGACCTTTTTATCGTCTTTTTTGCCTCTATCTTGTTAATCATCACATCTCCCAATGAGATTTGTCGGTATTTTAGATGACCTTACCGATCCTAGAACAATATCCGCATATTCATTCCGAACGAGTCTTCACAAACGGTGTTTGGGAGTCTATCAGACAAAGAATAGAATAAACATCGACTTAACGGGTCTCTACATTGGTTTTTATCGGTCTAATATATTCGTCACAATTGTAAAGAAAATGGACCCAACCCATTTGACTAAATGATTTAGGTGTTTGATGATCAACATAACCTATGGACTAATGTGTTTGCTAGTATTTGTGTTTGTAGTCATATTGAAGACACTTTATACATGCTAAGAGTCCAGCACATCAAGAAGTAGAAGTGGGATGCAAAGCTACAAAACGTAAGTGAAGTTGACAAAGTTGAGAGAAAGGGCTGACGGAATTGGAAGTGTTTCACGATTTCAAATCTATTCAAACTAACATGGCTTCAGCTCTGAGATGTGAGAATTTTATAATCTTTCCAAAAAGTCCAGTAGCACAGGAGTTGTTTCTCTGGACTGTCCGATGTGCTAAATTTACTCAAAATGATATGGTTTCAACTCTGGGATATAGAGGATTTTATAAGCTTTCCAAAGTACAGGATCATCATAATTAGAGTCCGAAGCAAAAAGTTATGGCCAAAATACGACAAATCATCCTTTTCTGCTTGGCTGTCTGGTGCACACCGGACTATTCGTTGCGTCATGTCTGATGCACCATCTTCGGAAGCTCCAATGGCTACCTTTAACGACTAGTACATGTGACTTGTTCGGTGCACCACTGGACAGTCCAATGTCCAATGTGCCACAGAAAGCTGCATAATTGCTTTCTAACAGCTAGTTTTTGTTGGGGCTTTATAAATATCACACCACCCGTCCATTTGGAGTTGTGAGGGCACAAGCAACATACCAAGGAAGGTTATACACATCTCCAAGTGCTCAAACACCCAAGTGCTTAATAGAATCACTCGGTGATTAGCATAGGTGCTTTGCGAAGTGCTTAGGTTAGCTAGACCGCTATTGTGCTTGCTATTGGTGATTCCTACTTAGTTGAGTGAGTTCAGAAAACCCCACATAACCCTCGGCTCTTGTGTGAGCCATTGTAATTATACCAAGTGGCGCGAGCCGTATCAACCGCGTTTGTGATATGTCCGCCACCATGTACCGGAGGAAATGAGGCCCGCGGCGTTTCGGCCGAAAGCTCGATAGTGAAGACGGAGGGGAGCGTCCGAAAAGAGCCAAAAGCGGTTCACCACTTGCGTGTGGAGAAGGCCCGCGACTCTCTATGGAGTTACTCGTTCGTGGTGCTTGGCCCTCGCGTGGGCTACCCTTTGCGTAGGGGCACCAACGAGGATTAGTCGGGACCTTGAGTGGTTCTGAATACCTCAGGTAAAATACCGGCGTTATCCGCGAGAGTTTGCATCTCTACCTTTTCTTTTTACCATTCACATTTACATTAAGTACTTTGCTCTTTACCATTCGTATTTACATTAAGTACTTAAGTTTCAATCTCTCCTTTCTAGTTAGAATATTTAGGATTGTAACTTGTTGCAAAACACCTTTTGCAATAGAGATAGCAACATTTAGTCAACACCTAGTTTGCATAATCTAGTTTACATATTTGAATAGGTTTTGTTCTAGGATTTATTTGTGGCCTAGTTTAGAGCGAAGTTTTTAGAAGTCCGAATTCACCCCCTCTTAGATGTCACCGTATCCTACAATAATGTTATCAACTAAGTTTCCCTACTCCTATAGCTCACCCCTCGTCCATTTATATAGTCGGAGGAATTGAATGAGTGGTCACTAATTACATAAAGATTTGATGGAGTACACCATTTCCACCCTTGGACGTGTGGTCCTTTCTGGTATGTCACCATGTGTGCATGCATTTTGTCATTGTCGGTGGGAAAATCCTCCGGCCGAGTGATGGAATGCACCCGCCCTAATCCTAAGATGAGGAGGGGACCTAAGCGCTTGCCTGATTGGTGAATCTTGGATGAACACAAGAACACTCGAGGGTTTATAGTGGTTCAGGCCGCTAGAGCGTAATACCCTACATCCACTGTTCGTAAGTTGTATTGACCATGTCCCTTGTAACGCTGTGTCCCCTCCCTTTGATAGTTTAAGGGAGGTACATACAAGGATGCTGAGCTCCGACATGCAGGCCCAGGAGCATAATGGAAGGTACACATTATGTGAATAATTAATGATGACAGCACGCAAAGATCTTTGCTGGACGCTGTGTTGCTTCTCCGACTGGCTACTGCCACATCTTGCCGTGTCTACAGGTTTGTGATGGCTTGTTGCAGTAGAATACGGAGTAGCCTGGTATGCCTGTTGTGCGTAGAGGCATATAGGTGGAGCCATTCAGATTCCCTCCGCCTTAGTAATGCATGAGTAATCAGCGGGAGTCATGATGACTGCAGTCCATGCAGCATTAATAGGCAGTGACCCTTTTCTTGGAAACGCGCGAGTAATGGTGAGTCATTGTCCTTGCTATGGTAATGTGTGAGTAACAGCACGACCCATGCAGCGTGGACTGGGCACGCCACCTGTCACTGGAATGGACAGGCGCACGTCTTATCCGTAATGAATGCAAAGACACGCGTAGCCCAGAGGCTTCATGCCAGGTTCTGCCCGTTGGCTTACGCTGCGCGCAGTAGGCCACGTGGCAGCATCGGGTCTCCGCCTGGGCGGGGAGCAGGAGTGTATGTGATAAGGTCTGGATCCCACCATATCAGGTCTGGACACGTGTCGGCAGAGGATGCCCGCCTAGGTCCTGATTAAGGCCCGAGTATGTTCTGTCCTGGAACCCTGGTACCCCACTGTGGGCGGCCCGGACCCCATATAGGGGGTCCGGATCCCATTTCAGGGGTCCGGTTCGCACACGTGGAGGTCCTGGACCAAACTTGGAGGCCCGGACCGTATATACAGGGGTCCAGCACCTTCCCATGGGGGTCCAGTCTCACTGATGATGCCTCAGAGTATGTAACTTTCTCTAGACACGTGGCGGCACCAGACCCACCCATGTGGCGGGGTCAGGTGCTGTTGCAGGCTCAGAGTAGTCGCCCAAGGATTGGGCGAGTCATGGCCTGGTCCCACATACAACTCTTTTACCACACGACTAAAAATAGCTGCGTGGGTACTGCATTTTTATACAGCAGTAAGGGGTACCCTAGTTTCAGGATACCGATAGTGGCCCCCGGGCCCACCTCAGGGGAGGATGCGAGCCTGCAGGTGGGGCCAAAGCTTGTACTTTGCCTCAACATGGCCTAATCGGTGATTGGCGCGCTGTTTTAGCATGTCTGCTGACGCGCCCACTGTCAATCCACCTTCGGTCACGTCAACTGCCATATCTGTCCCCGCGGCTGACTGACCCATGGCTCCCCATGCCTAGTGGTTTCGTCGGGCCACGCGTGGGCCGCCTCGTTGCCGCTGCATTGGTTTTAAAAATAACCTTTTGTCTTCTGTAGCGGCCCCAAGGAGGCACGCTATCGCGTGCGGCGGTTCACACCCCGCTCTTTCCACACCCGAAATCCGGCACACAAACTGTATGACTTGGGGACTCGGGCCCTCGTGTCACAAACTGGGCTGCCTGGGTCCTAGGTGCCCGTCGAACGGGATTTCTTGCGGTGTTTCAGGGGTGTGCGGGAAAGTTTCCCTAGAAAAGGATTCACCCCGCGTGTAGCAGTTACCTTTTCGTGTTCTCTCCCAATCGGCTGCGCCCCTTTGCCTTCGTGCTCCTCTGTTCCACACCCGCGCTGCTGCACATGCCATGGCTTCGCTTGGTCATCCTAATCGCTTTCAGGCTGAGGAAGAGCTCAATCTGGTGCATGGCCTGCTTGGGTGGAGCGTGCCAGGGCTCGCCGGAAGGATCCATGCTGGTGCTGTCCCCCTTGGCGATCTCACCGCCGGGGAGTTTGTGTTGTTCACCTCATACATTTCTTGCGGGTTGGCGCTGCCGATTTCGCCCTTCTTCCTGCTACTGTTGGAGGAGTTCGAGCTTCAGCTTCAACACCTCACGTCCCACTCCATCCTCCAGGCAGCGATCTTCGCCCACCTTTGTGAGATGTTTGTAGGTGTGTCCCCCTGCACTTTCCTCTTCCGCTATTTTTTCGTGCTGGCCAGGTCCGGGAAGGCTAGGGACCACATCAGTGCCTACTACTTTCAGACGATGACAGATCCGGCCATAGTCTACATCCCCACCTTTGGTGGTGCATGGTGGGAAAAAAACTGGCGCAGCGAATGGGTGATCGCCAGCACCGAGGCCAACGACCGCCTCATCCTGCTGACTAGTGGGCCAGCACTCAACCGCAAGCAATGGAGGACCAAGCCATCCCTCTCGCCAGAGTTCCTATCCATATTGGATAGGATCAAGGTCTTGGCCATGGGCGGCCTGACATCAATGCACATGGTCGGCGATCTCTTGAAGCGCCGGATCACACCGCTGCAGAAGAGGCCACACCTGTCCTGCTGGTTCACCGGCCCGAACGACATCTATAGGATCCAGCGTGGGCCGGGTACCTATCTGTCCTGGGACGAGCTGGAACTCCTGGTGGGGGGATTACTGGGGAGACTTTTGTCCCTGAATCCCTGATATTCCCTTAGGACATCACGGCGCTCTGTGATGACCTAGGCCTGAGGACGGCGATCCTGGCCACATTGCCGACCCTCGATGACAGCGGCGTGGCGGATCGCCAGACCAGCGGCCAGGACCCCCTCCGCGGGATCCAGATCTCTGGTGCACCGGCTGGGGATCCCCAGCCCATCGGTGTGGCTCCCAGTGCTAATCCCGCCATGGCCCCCAGCCCCTTGGACAAGGGCAAAGGGGCTGCAAGCAATGCCTCCGCCCCAGGTAGCTCCGGGGGGTCGGAGGAGGAGAGGCGACGCAGGTTGCATCATGCTGACGGGTTGCTTGTTTCGGAGCCCGCCCAGAAGCGCCAGAAGGCTACAAATGGGACCGAGGAGGCCAGCTCCCAGGCCCACAACGCGCAAAGGCGCGTTAGTCCCCCGATCCCGCCGCCGCCACCACCATTCGGGGGTGATCACCCCTAGGAGCATCAGCAGCAACAACAGTAACAGCAGCAGGAGGGGCTGCAGCAGCGACCTCAACAGCAGCAGCCACAATAGCAGCAGCCACAGCCAGTGCGGAAACAGCAGCCAGAGCAGTGATCACCTCGCTTCTAGGGTCACTGGAAAGTCCAGGGCCCCAAGTAAGTGTAGTCCCTTTTTTGATGAGCATAATCATCATGCCGACAAGTCTTAACCCATCATCTATTTGCCAGGGCTTCTTCCTCCGCTGCTCCCAAGGCCACGCCTCCTCCACCAAATACCAAGCCCACCGACGGGTCTGGCTCTTAGCAGTAGGAATCCACTGAGGGTGGTGCCGGCGATCCACTCCCAGCTGCTGCCAGGACAGAGCCACTAGCCTCCCATGCCCCAGATGGGGATCCGGCAGCAGTGGCGCCAGCGTCAGATGGTGTCGCAGCGGCGGAGAAGGTCCTAGCTGGGGGATCTGCGCCCACTCCCAACACTAGGGGTGACACAGGGGCGCGTCCAGCTCCATCCCCCCGCCTGCTCTGGAGGAGATGGAGTTGGTATTTGGGCGGTGACTCGGGTCGGGTGCCGAGCGAGAAGCGGCACCAGCCCCCCTCCCTCGCATGCTGTCCCGCGCCCACCAGGTTCTTAGTGAAACTAAGGCAGCAATCTTGTGGGAGTGGGAGGCACTTGAAGGTGAGTACCAGCGCCTCAATGACTAGCGCACCCAACTGGAGGAGCACACCAAGACAGCGTCCCGACAGTTCACCTCCATGCGGTCCCAACTCGAGCGGGACCGCAAGGACTACAAGAAAGACCTCTAGAGGGTGTGTGCCAGGGAGCTGGAGGTGACCCAGAGGGAGAAGAAAGTGGCCGGGAGGGAGGAAGCCATGACCTAGAGGGAGGCCCTCACGACGGAGTACCAGACCAAGCTGAGTGCTCTGGACAAGACTCTAGAAGCCCAGTGGGCCCAGCAGGTAAAGGCCGTGGAAAGGCTGCAGAAATGATAGTAAGAGCTCGAGGGCAAGGCCAGCGAGTCGCCCTCACCGAGGAAAACCTTAAGGAGAAGGAGCTGTCCTTGGACAGGCGGGAGACGGATCTCGCTAGGTGAGAGACAGATCTCGCCTTCAGGGAAGAAATGCTCGTCCGGTGAGGTGAGTTTCTGGCTTAGCACGAGTTCGAAGTAGAGGAAAAGGAGAGGAAGCTAGAGGAGCAGATCCACCAGTTCGATGCGGCGCAGGCAGCGCCGGGTCCCCAGGCAATGGAGGCCACCAGAAAGGCCCTCGAAGATCTCCAAGCAGAACACCGCGCCAGGGTCCAGCGCATTGTTGAGTGGGCTAGCGAGGCAAGCACAACACTGGTGCCACTAGGGATGAGCCCCATCCCAATGTCGGAGCCGCCAATGTCGATCTCCGATACCCTCTCGATGCTGGACTCTGTCGTCGATCACCTCCGGCGCCTAGATTAGATCCTCGGTGCCCGCCTGGAGGCAGAGGGCAGCAAGCTCTGCCGGACGGTGGTAGACTATGTCCTGACGTGCTTCCGGAGTCACGACCCCACCATATCCTTGGCGTCGGTGATCGATGGTCCGGTAGCCGCCACAGAAGATGTCGCCCGGGAGAGTGTATAAGATGCAGTGGAGATGGTGGCCGCGTGCTTTCAGCGTGATCCTGCCGACGCCGAATAGCTGAACCTGTAGAGACAAGGCGAGGGTTCCGCTGGGGGCCGCTGTAATAACTTTTGGCCATGTAACATATTTTAAGAACCGTTAATCAAATAGCACTAGAACTTATCTGTATGTTATTTGTCCTTGTTATGTGTAGCGTCATCAACTTCCACCTGGTACTTGGCCCCCCTGGGAGGTAGGCTCGACGTGTCGAGGTTGGATACTAGTATACCAAAGAAAAAATTGGTGGCCTGGCCCCTAGGAGGTAGTCTCTACAGTTTGAGACTACCTACCTCTGGACTGGGACCTGGACCTGCACATAGCTTTGGCTTTGAAGTTTTAGGAGCACACCCATAGGACCCATCATCTGGTATCTTTCATTCTTTGATTCATGCAACAGGACCTGCAGGATTTAGCCTGGGAAGCCAAGCCGTATGCCCGGACCCACAGGATCATAGTTCCAAATACTAGGATACCTGTTGCAGAGTGGTGGAGCGTGCAGGCTTAGGGTACGGAACCATGCTAAGCAGCTACATAGCTCTAGACCACTCCAGGAGACGAGCGCCCATTCTCTAGAACTGGACCCCAGGTTGCCGGACCCCCTGCAGCAGTACATGGGTCCTGAACTGCAAGCCTGGCTACTCAATTCGGATGTCATCATACTAGCAAGGGTGGGAAACTGTATGGGTGGGTTAGATAAAAAATAATGCTTGTAAACTGAAGTAGAATAAAACCATCACAAAAGCACATCTGGGGGGTAAATCTTTTCCTTATAACTTGATATACATGGGTGTAGATCAACGGACCGGGCTTACGAGGGCGGTCCTCACCGGATTGACGTACACATATGCACAACCTAGTTACAAAGGAAGAAAACTCAACCCCTAGTTTTGCTTTTGTGGATAGAACTTACAGAGATGCTCTATATTCCAAGGATTGGGAAGAGGTACTCCTCCTATTGTGGCAAGGCGAACACACCCGGGTCGGCATATTTCCGTCACTTGAAGGGTCCTTTCCAACTGGGGGAGAGTTTGTGGAGCCCTTATTGGTTCAGTACTCGCCTTAGGACTAGGTCCTCGACCCTGAGCTCCCTATTATGCACAAACCGCTGGTGGTAGCGCCTGAGCGCTTTGTTGTACCGTGCATTTTGGATTGCCGCTCACCATCTACGTTCGTCGATGAAGTTCACATCCTCACGCCGTAGTTGTTCCAGCATAGATTCATCGAAAGACTAGACTCATGGCGAGCCCATAATGATTTCTGGGGGAAGACAGGCTTCAGCCCCGTAGACCAGGAAGAACGGGGTCTCCCCGGTAGCTCGGCTTGGTGTGGTCCGGTTCCCCCATAGTACGCATGGAAGCTCGTTGACACAATTTGCACCATGCTTTTTAAGCAGTCATAGGTGCGTGTCTTGAGTCCCCTGAGGATTTCTGCATTTGGCCTCTCAGCCTGGCCGTTGCTCATGGGATGAGCCACAGACGCAAAGCAGAGCTAGGTGCCGATGCCCTCGCAATACTCTTGGAAGAGCCGACATTTGAACTGGGTCCCGTTGTCCGTAATGATATGGCTTGGGACCCCAAATCTATAGATAATCGACATGAGGAAGGCAATAGCAGCACCCTAGGTGATACTGACCACAGGGGTGGCCTCTGGCCACTTTGTGAATTTGTCGATAGCTACGAAGAGGAAACGGTACCCACCGATAGCCCTGGGGAATGGTCCCAGGATATCCACCCCCATACGACGAATGGCTAGGACAGTGGAATCATTTGCAGAGCCTGAGCCGATGTGTGTATCTGCTTTGCATGGAACTGACATGCTTTGCAGGACTTTACCAACTCAGCTGCATCCTAGAGAGTGGTTGGCCAATAGAAGTCGTGCCGGAAGGCCTTACCAACCAGTGTGCGGGATGACGAATGACTTCCGCACTCACCTCCATGGATCTCCACGAGCAGCTCACGGCCCTCCTCTTGGGTGATGCATCGCATGAGAATGCCGTTGGCGCCACGGTGGTATAGATCCCCTTCTACCACCGTGTATCGTTTAGCCAACCGCACTATGCGCTCTGCAGACATATGATCTTCAGGAAGGACATTTTCTTTCAAGTAGTCCCGGATCTCAGAGATCCATGCATCGGGACCACTCTGAGCTACTGGCTATGGCGCTAAGAGGTTGGCAGGACCCTCTATAGCACACACAATCCTTGGTGGGTTCTGCAGAAGGAACGCCACCGGGACCGCTAGCTTCGAGGTGCTAGTCTCACCCCCTTCGCCCAGTTCGGCAGGCTGGGCGGTAGGTCTCAGCAGCCGTCTTTCGAAGACGCCCTCAGACACGGGTGCCCAAGTTGATGCCCTCATGGAGAGTTCATCTGCTGTTGAGTTGTTAGCCCGAGGAACATGTTGCAGTTCCAGGATAATGAAATCCTTTTCCAGCTTCCTTACGTGGAGGAGGTAAGCTGCGAGCCTGGGCTCGTTGCGGCTACATTCTCCGTGTACCTACTTGATAATCAGCTGGGAGTTCTCCCTTCACGAGGAACTGGCGGATCCCTAGGGATAGGGTCGTAGACAAGGCAAAAATCAGTGCTTCATACTCTGCCATGTTGTTGGTGGCCTTGAACTCAAGGTGCACCATGTACTTCACTTGATCTCCGCTTGGGTCGACGAGGACCACTCCAGCACCGCCACCCTGCTGGCGGGCGGATCCGTCAAAGAAGAGCATCCAGTGGGGCTCGGTGAAGACCGGAGCCCCGGGCTCCGCAGGTGTGGGGTCCGAATCGGGATCCGGACCCCTAGGAGCGCTCGGGGAAGGGGTCCATTCCATGATGAAGTCAGCCGGAACCTGGCTCTTGACAGCGTGGCGAGGCTGGAAGTCTAGTTGGAACTCAGCAAGCTCTGCAGCCCACTTGGCGATGTGCCTGTGGCGTTAGAGTTGTGGAGAATGGCCCTTAACGGGAAGGAGATCACCACCACGACCCTGTGTGCCTGAAAATAGTGGCACAACTTCCTGGAGCAACAAGTATAGCATAGATAAGCTTGTGCGTCTCAAGGTACCTGGCCTTTGCCTCATGGAGGACTTCACTGCGTAGTAGACTGGCTTCTAGATGGTTCGGACCCCTGCGGTTGGTCCCGAGCCCTCAAACTATTGACCTTCCATCACCATCATGGTGGTCGGACCACCACCTTCTCCTAGGGGAACTTTTTGACTCGCCTGGGGATGTTGTGCCATCCTTTTGACAACCAGCACCATGCTCACCACCTCTGTAGCCGCTACAATGTATAAGTACAACGGCTCCCCTGGCTCTGGAGCTACCAGTATTGGTAGGGACACAAGGTGCTGCTTCAACTCTTGAAAGGCTTGTTCTGTCTCCTCGATCCAAGAGAATGGGCCGGACTTCCGTAATAGCTTGAAGAAGGGTAGCGCCCTCTCGGCCAGTCTTGAGATGAAGCGGCTAAGGGCGGCCAGTGACCCCGTAAGCTTCTGGACATCCTTGATTCGGGCAAGAGGCTTCATTGTCTCAATTTCTTTGATCTTCTCTGGGTTTGCTTCAATTCCTCGGTGCGAAACCAGGAATCCCAGCAACTTCCCTGCGGAGACACCAAAGACGCACTTTTCCGGGTTCAGCCTCATGCGTGTTGCCCGCAGCTTGTCAAAGACCAGGGTTAAGTCTTCCACTAGGGTCGACCCTCTCTTAGTCTTAACCACGATGTCATCAACATATACCTCTACCATGTCCCTAATCAGGTCATCAAAGGTCTTACTCATTGCCCGTACAAATGTCGGCAAGGCGTTTGTCAGACCGTAAGGCATTACAACATAACAGTAAAGCCCATCCACAGTTACAAAAGTGGTATGCTTCCTATCTTGCCTAGACATCTGGATCTGATGGAAACCAAAGTAGGCATCTAGGAAGGACAGGAGGTCGCACCCAGAGGTAGAATCCATGATTTGATCTATTCGTGGAAGTGGATATGGGTCCATGGGACATGCCTTATTGAGGTTGGTGTAGTCGAAGCACATCCGAAGCTTCCCATTAGCCTTGGGAACGATGACTAGATTGGCTAGCCATACTGGGTGATGGACCTCTTCGATGAAGCCAGCGCGCAGCAGCTTCCGGACCTCCTCACGGATGAAATCCTGCCACTCAATGGACTATCTCCGAGGCTTCTGACTCACTGGTTTGGCGTTAGGGTGGATCTTTAGATGGTGCTCGATCACCTCCCTAGGGATCCCAGGCATCTGCAATGGTTCCCATGCGAATACGTCGGCATTTGCCTAGAGGAAGGCGACGAGCGTGATTTCCTATTTCTCCTCCAAATTCCCCACGATGCGAGTGGTCTAGGAGGAATCCACGCTGACTTGGATGGTCTTGACGGGACCGTGGTCTGCTCCAGATGGTTGCACCTTAGGCACCTTGGTAGGCGCCTTGGTATAGGAAGTCGAGGGGTCCCTCCCCCCGTCATCCGGGCGAGCGGTTTCTACCGCCAGGGTGTGCAACTTCTCAACAACTGCAAGCGTAGCGGCACGGTCGCCCCGCACGGTGAGGACCCCAATAGGGGATGGCATCTTGAGGACCAAGTACCCATAATGGGCAATGGCCATAAACCGGTATAGGGCTGACCTGCCAATGATGGCATTGAAAGGGAGGTTAACCTCCGCAACGTCAAACTAGACGTTCTCAGTGCGGAAGTTCTCCTCAGTCCCGAATGTAACAGGGAGTGCGATGCTCCCAAGGGGATACACCGGTTGAGGGCCCACTCCGGAGAATGGGCGAGAGGGTCCCTGTCGGGATCCTGGGATCTGCCGCTGCTTGAACATAGCATGACTGATGACGTTGAGCCCAGCCCCACCATCAATCAGGACATGATGTAGCTTCATGTTGGCGATGACAGGGGCGGTGATGAGTGGTAGTATGCCGGCCCCTGCCATGTTTTCGGGGTAGTCGGATGCCCCGAAGGAGATAGTGGTGCTCCGCCACCGCTGATGTGGGGCTACCTTTGGGACCCCTGGGATCATTGAAAGGACCTCACGGCGCAGGGACTTCACGTTCCTACGGGAGGTGAGCCCCCAGCTTCTGCCATACATCACATACAGCTTCTTGTGGTGGTCGTTGTCATCATCGGCGTCGGAGTCTCAAGTGAGGATGTCCTTGCGGACTTGCTCGAGGGACTGATACCCGAGATCGCGTTCTCCCACGGCCGCGTCACCTTCGTCGACCTTCTCCTTGCCAGGCCGGCAACGAGGCGGTGAGCCATCCTTGGAGGCCTGCTCGCGCTGCTCACTGATGCGCTTCGCGAGCTTGAGGATCTCTCGACATTCTGAGGTGTTGTGGCGACTATTGGGATGGACAGGGCATGTCCCACTGTTACTTCCCTATTGCCATGGGCGCTTGCCACGCTCGTCCCGGCCCCTAGCCATAGCTGCGGCGACCGAAGCACCAAACTGTGGCTTATCGTGACCGTGGTTATTCCTCTTCTTGCCACCGCCCTGGGTGGCGGCACCTGAGCCACCCGTCTAGGTAACTTTGGTCTACGGTGTCGAGTGCCATGCACGACCCTCGGCAGCTCTGGCACAATTGTTGGCCACATCAAAGAGCGTAGTGACAGTTTCTACGTCATGCGTCACTAATTTCTCCAACATCTTCTCATCACGCACCCCCTGTCGGAAAGCAGTGATAATGGAGGCATCGGAGACGCAAGGTATAGTCCCTTGTACCTTGGTGAAGCGGGAGATGAAAGCCCGGAGAGTCTCCCCGGGTTCCTTACTGCATGGAGATGAGCCTCCACACCATGCTGCTGATAAGCACTGGCGAAGTTTGCTGTGAACCGTGCATAGAGCTCTTCCCAGGAGTAGATCGACCCTAGGGTGAGGTTCATGAGCCAGGTCCGGGCCGGCCCGGTCATGGCTACATGGAAGTAGCTTTCCATTACGGCAGTGTTTCCACCAGCTACCGTAATGGCGGTGACGTAGACCTGCAAGAATTCCGACGGGTTTGACGTACCGTCGTACTTCTCCGGCAGGTGTCGCTAGAACTTGGGTGGCCAAGTCGCTGTGCGGAGATGATCCGCTATTGAGGCATAGCCCACGCCGACCAATGGGACACCCACCTGGATTCGGGCGCCCCTTGGAGTTTGTGGTGCAACTACAACGAAGTCTTGGTCGAGGTTGCGACCCTCAAAGTTTTGCCAGCGCTCACGCGCCCTCTACAGAGAGACTCGAGCATCCTCGCCCGCATGCCTGTGGTTGAGCTCTACCCGTAGGTCGTCAGTCCATGCACCCCTCACTGAGGGTGAGCGCACAGATGCCGATGCCTCGCGTTGACACCGGAATGATCGAGGCCTAGACCTGGCCGATCCAGGATGGGCCATGCCGAGGAGACGGTCAACATCTTCGCACCACTGCCTCATGGCCCCCGGCGAGGCCAACTCGGAGGGTTACATAGCAACTTCCTGGCTGCAGACATCGCCCCACCAGGAGCAGCCCTCGACAGAGTCCTGGATGTCCGCGCGAGCGTGTGCTGCTGCGCAGCGTGCATAGCAGCAGCACCAGGCGCAGGGCGGTTAGAGCCTCGTGGCACGGAAGATGCTGCCCCTTCCTCCATCGGGAAGTCCTCGAATGACAAGTCGCGGTGCTCGACGATCTAAACCATCATGTTGAGTAAGAAAACAGGCGAAAAACCCAAGGCCAGACCCCCTACCTGGCGCGCCAAATGTCGGTGGGAAAATCCTCCGGACGGGTGGTGGAATGCACCCGCCCTAATCCTAAGATGAGGAGGGGGCCTAAGTGCTTGCCTGATTGGTGAATCTTGGATGAACACAAGAACACTCAAGGGTTTATAGTGGTTCAGGCCGCTGGAGCGTAATACCCTACATCCACTGTCCGTAAGTTGTATTGACCATGTCCTTTGTAATGCTGTGTCCCCTCCCTTTTATAGTTTAAGGGAGGTACATACAAGGATGCTGAGCTCCAACATGCGGGCCTAGGAGCATAATGGAAGGAATACATTATGTGTATAATTAATGCTGACAGCACACAAAGATCTTTGATGGACGCTGTGTTGCTTCTCCGACTGGCTACTGCCACGTCTTGCCGTGTCCGCAGGTGGGTGATGGCTTGTTGCAGTAGAATACGGAGTAGCCTGGTACGTCTGTTGTGCGTAGAGGCGTATAGGCGGAGCCGTTTAGATTCCCTCCGCCTTAGTAACGCATGAGTAATCAGCGGGAGTCATGATGACTGCAGTCCATGCAGCATTGATAGGCAGTGACCCTTTTCTTGGAAACGCGCGAGTAATGGTGAGTCATTGTCCTTGCTATGGTAACGTGTGAGTAACAGCACGACCCATGCAGCGTGGACTGGAAACGCCCCTGTCACTGGAATGGATAGGCTCACGTCTTATCCGTAATGAATGCAAAGACGCGCGTAGCCCAGAGGCTTCATGCCAGGTTCCGCTCGTTGGCTTATGTCGCGCGCAGTAGGCGACGTGGCAGCATCGGGTCTCCGCCTGGGCGAGGAGAAGGAGTGTATGTGATAAGGTCTGGATCCCACCAGATCAGGTCTGGACACGTGTCGGCACCGGATCCCCGCTCGGGTCCTAATTAAGGCCCGGGTATGTTCAGTCCTAGAACCTTGGGACCCCACTGTGGGCGGCCCAGACCCCATACAGGGGTCCAGATTCCATTCCAGGGCTGCGGTTCGCACACGTGGAGGTCCTGGACCAAACTTGGAGGCCTGGACCATATATACAGGGGTCCGGCACCTTCCCATGGGGGTCTGAACTCATTGGTGATGCCTCAGAGTATGTCACTTTCTCTAGACACGTGGCGGCACCGGACCTGCCCATGTGGTGGGGTCAGGTGCTGTTGCTGGCCTAGAGTAGTCGCCAGAGGCTTGGGCGAGTCATGGCCTGGCCCCACATACAACTCTTTTACCACGCGATTAAAAATAGCCACGTGGGTACTGCGTTCTTATACAGCAGTAAGGGGTACCCTAGTTTCAGGGTACCGACAGTCATGTTTAATTAGACCATGAGGGGGTTGAGTCTTGTGGGCATCCGGTGCTTTACGGTTGAGTCCGCTTCTGTATGAGTAGTTCACCTTGGAGTCTGTCGGTACCGTGAAACTAGGGTACCCCTTGCTACTGTATAAAGACGTAGTACCCATGCGGCTATCTTTAGTCGCGTGGTAAAGAGCTGTATGTGGGACCAGACCATGACTCACCCCAGCCTCGGGCGACTACTCTGGGACCACAACAGCACCTGACCCCACCACATGGGCGGGTCCGGAGCCGCCACGTGTCTAGAGAAGGTGATATACTCTAAGGCATCAACAGTAAGTCCAGACCCCCATGGGAGAGCGCCGAACCCCTGGATATACAGTCCGGACCTCCAAGGTTGGTCCAGGACCTCCACGTGTGCAAGTCGGACCCCTAGAATGGGAGCCATACCCCCCGGTATGGGGTCCGGGCCGCCCACAATGGGGTCCCAAGGTCCCAGGGCAGAACATACTCGGGACTTCAATAGGATCCAGGCGGGGGTCTGGTGCGGACACGTGTCCAGACCTAGTCTGGTGGGTTCTGGACCTGTCCGCATATACTCCTGCTCCCCGCTCAGGCGGAGACCCGATGCTACCACATGGCATACTGCGTGTGGCTTAAGCCAACGGGCGGAACCTAGCATGACGCCTCTGGGCCACGCGTGCCCCCACATTCATTGTAGATAAGACGTGCGCCTATCCATCCCACTAACAGGCGGCGTGCTCAATCCACGATACATGGACCGAGCTGTTACTCATCATTACTTGCATGTTACCAAGAAAACGGTCGCCGCCTATTAATACCGCATGGACTGTGGCCATCATGACTCCCGGTGATTACTCAGGCATTACTAACATTAATTACTCACATAATGTACTCCTTCCATTATGCTTCTAGGCCCGCATGTCGGGGCTCAGCATCCTTGTATGTGCCTCCCTTAAACTATAAAAGGGAAGGCACACAACGTTACAGGGACAGGTTTTCACACACTCACACAGGCTCACAGACTCTCAATACAACATACACATAGTGGAGGTAGGGTATTACGCTCCGGCGGCCTGAACAACTATAATCCCTCGTGTGCTCTTGTGTTCATCCCAAATCCGCACAACAAGCAAAACGCTTAGGCCCCCTCCTCATCTTAGGATTAGGGCGGGTGCATTCCGCCACCCGGCCGGAGGATTTTCTCTCTGACATTTGGCGCGCTAGGTAGGGGGTTTGGCATTAGGTTTTCGCCTGTTTTCCTGCTCGACACGATGGTCTAGATCATCGAGCACCACGACTTGACTCCTGAGGACTTCTTGATGGAGGAAGAGGCTGCATCTTCCATGCCACGGGGCTCCAACCGCCCTGTGCCTAGTGCTGCTGCTGTGCACGCTACGCAGTAGCACACTCCCGCACAGACATCCAGGGCTCCGTCAAGGGCTGCTCCTGGGGCACTGTTTGCATCCACGGAGTTGCTACGCCACCCTCCTAGCTTCACGGCCTCACCGAGGGCCATGAAGCAGTGGCATGACGATGTCGACCATCTGCTCGGCATGGCGCATTCTGGCTCGGCTAGACCCAGGCCTCGGTCATTCTAGCGTCAACATGAGGCGTCAGCGTCAGTGCGCTCACCTTCAGTGAAGGCCACACCGACTGAGGACATACGGGCGGAGCTCAACCATCGGCGTGCGGGCGAGGATGCCCTAATTTCTCTAGAGAGGCCTGATGACCTGCGGGCAGAACTCAACCGTAGGCGTGCGGGCGAGGACGCACGAGTGTCCCATTGGTCGGCGTGGGCTGTGTCGCTCTAGCGGATCACCTCCATGCGGCGACTTGGCTGCCCAAGTTTCGGCCACACCTGCCAGAGAAGTACGACGGTACGTCAAACCTGTCGGAATTTTTGCAGGTTTACGTCACCGCCATTACCGCAGCTGGTGGAAACACTGCTGTGATGGCAAGCTACTTCCATGTATCCTTGATCGGACCGGCCTAGACCTAGCTCATGAACCTGACCTCGGGATCCATCTACTCCTGGGAAGAGCTCTGTGCACGGTTCACAACGAACTTTGCTAGTGCTTATCAGCAGCATGGCATGGAGGCCCATCTCCATGCCATATGGCAGGAACCCGGGGAGACTCTCCGGGCCTTCATTGCCCACTTCACTAAGGTACGCGGGACCATACCTCACGTCTCCGATGCCTCTATCATCACTGGTTTCCAACAGGGGGTGCGTGATGAGAAGATGTTAGAGATGCTGGCGACACATGACGTGGAAACCGTCACCAAGCTCTTCGCTCTAGCTGACAAATGTGCCAGAGCTACCGAGGGCCGTGCATGGCACTCGGCACCATAGACCAGAGTTACCTAGACGGGTGGCTCGGGTGCCATCACCCAGGGCAGCAACAAGAAGAAGAAGAACCGCGGCCACGAGAGGCCGCAATCTGCTGCTCCCGTAGTTGCAGCTGCGACTGGGGGCCGGAATGAGCATGGCAAGCACCCACAGCCACAGGGAGGCAATAGTGGGTCATGCCGTATGCACCCCAACAATCACCATAGCGCTTTAGAGTGCCACAAGATCATCAAGCTCGCGAAGCGCGTCAGTGAGCGACGCGAGCAAGCCTCCAAGGATGGCTCGCTGCCTCGTCGCTGACCTAGCAAGGAGAAGGTCGACGAAGGTGACGCGGCCGTGGGAGAACGGGACCTCAGGTATCAGTCACCTGAGGGGGTCCTCAAGGATGTTCTCACTGGAGACTCTGACTCCGGTGACGACAACGACTGCCGCAAGAAGCTGTATGTGATGTACGGCGGGAGCTGGGAGCTCACCTCCCGCAGGGACGTCAAGTCCCTACGTCGAGAGGTCCTTTCGGCGGTCCCGACGGTCCTGAAGGCTGCTCCACATCAGCGGTGGAGGAGCACCACTATCTCCTTCGGGGCATTCGACTGCCCCGAAAACATGGCAGGGGCTGGTATACTACTGCTCATCACCGCCCCTGTCATCGCCAACATGCGGCTGCACCATGTTCTGATTGACGGTGGGGCTGGGCTCAACGTCATCAACCATGCTGCATTCAAGCAGCTACAGATCCCAGGGTCCCGACTGGGACCCTCTCGTCCATTCTTCGGAGTGGGCCCACAACCGGTGTATCCCCTTGGGAGTATTGCACTCTCGGTTACATTCGGGACCGAGGAAAACTTCCTCATAGAGAACATCTAGTTCGACATCGCGGAGGTTAACCTCCCCTTCAATGCCATATTGGTAGGCCGGCCCTGTACCGGTTCATGGCCATTGCTCATTACGGGTATTTGGTCCTCAAGATGCCGTCCCCGGCTGGGGTCCTTACCGTGCAGGGTGACCGCGTCGCTGCGCTTGCGGCTGTCGAGAAGCTGCATGCCCTGGCGGCGAAAACTGCTCGCCCAGATGATGGAGGGAGGGACCCCTTGAATTCCGGTACCAAGGCGCGTACCAAGGTGCCAAAGGTGCAGCCGTTTGGAGCAGACGGCGGTCCCGTCAAGACCATCCAGGTCGGCACGGATTCTTCCCAGACCACTCGCATCGCGGGCAATCTAGAGGAGAAATAGGAACTCGCGCTCGTCGCCTTCCTCCGGGCAAATGTCGACGTTTTCGCATGGGAACTGTCATAGATGCCTGGGATCCCTAGTAAGGTGATTGAGCACCATCTGAAGATCCACCCTGACGCCAAACCAGTGATTCAGAAGCCTCGGAGATAGTCCGTTGAGTGGTAGGACTTCATCCATGTGGAGGTCCGAAAGCTGCTAAACGCTGGCTTCATCGAAGAGGTCCGTCACCCCGTATGGCTGGCCAACCCAGTCATCATTCCAAAGGCAAATGGGAAGCTTCGAATGTGCATCGACTACACCAGCCTTAATAAGGCTTGTCCCAAGGACCCGTATCCACTTCCACGCATAGATCAAATCATGGATTCTACCTCCAGGTGCGACCTCTTGTCCTTTCTAGATGCTTACTCTAGTTTCCATCAGATCCAGATGGCTAGGGAAGATAGGAAGCATACCGCTTTTGTAACAGTGGATGGGCTTTATTGTTATGTTGTAATGCCCTATGGTCTGAAGAACTCCTTGCCAACATTTGTACGAGCGATGAGTAAGACCTTCGGGGACCTGATTAGGGACAGGATAGAGATATACGTCGATGACATCGTGGTCAAGACTAAGAGAGTGTCGACTCTAGTGGAAGATTTGACCCTGGTCTTTAACAAGCTGCGGGCAACGTGCACGAAGCGGAACCTAGACAAGTGCGTCTTTGGTGTCTCCACAGGAAAGTTGCTGGGATTCCTAGTTTCGCACCGGGGCATTGAAGCAAACCCGGAGAAGATCAGGGCAATTGATGCAATGAGGCCTCCGGCCCGGATCAAGGACGTCCAGAAGCTTACGGGGTCCCTGGCCGCCCTTAGCCGCTTCATCTCACTGCTAGCTGAGAGGGCGCTACCCTTCTTCAAGCTCCTACGGAAGTCCAGCCCATTCTCTTGGACCGAGGAGGCAGAGCAAGCCTTCCAAGAGTTGAAGCAGCACCTTGTATCCCTACCAATACTGGTAGCTCCGGAGCCAGGGGAGCCGCTGTACTTATACATTGCAGTGGCTGCAGAGGTGGTGAGCATAGTGCTGGTCGTCGAAAGGACGATAGAACATTCCCAGGGGAGTCAGGAGGTTCCCCTAGGAGAAGGTGGTGGTCCGACCACCATGGACCTTGAGAACCCGGGGCCAACTGTAGGGGTCCGGACCATACAGAAGTCGGTCTACTACGTCAGCGAGGTCCTCCATGAGGCAAAGGCCAGGTACCTTTAGACGCACAAGCTTCTCTATGCTGTGCTTGTTGCGTCTAGGAAGCTGTGCCACTATTTCTAGGCACACAGGGTTGTGGTGGTGACCTCCTTCCCATTAAGGGCCATCCTCCATAACTCTAATGCCACAGGCAACATCGCCATGTGGGCTGCGGAGCTTGCTGAGTTCCAACTGGACTTCCAGCCTCGCCACGCTGTAAGAGCCAAGTCCTGGCTGACTTCATCTTGGAGTGGACCCCTCTTCCCAGCGCTCCTGGGGGTCCGGATCCCGATTCGGACCGCACACCTGCGTAGCCCAGGGTCCCGGTCTTCACACAGCCCCACTGGACGCTCTTCTTCGACGGGTCCACCTGCCTCCAAGGTGGCAGTGCTGGGGTGGTCCTCATCGACCCAAGCAGAGATCAAGTCAAGTATATGGTGCACCTTGAGTTCAAGGCCACCAACAACATGGCAGAGTACGAGGCGCTGGTCTTTGGCTTGTATGCTGCCCTATCCCTAGGGATCTGCCAGCTCCTCGTGAAGGGGGACTTCTAGTTGATCATAAAGCAGGCCCGTGGGGAATGTAGCTGCAACGAGCCCAGGCTCGCAGCTTACCTCCTCCAAGTAAGGAAGCTGGAAAAGGACTTCACGGCCTTGGAACTGCAACATGTTCCTCGGGCTAACAACTCAGCGGCAGATGAACTCTCCACGAGGGCATCAACTTGGGCACCTGTGCCCGAGGGCGTCTTCGAAAGACGGCTGCTGAGACCTATAGCCCAGCCTGCCGAGCTAGGCGAAGGGGGTGAGACTAGCACCTCGAAGCTAGCGGTCCCGGTGGCGTTACATCTGCAGAACCCACCAAGGATTGTGTGTGCTACAGGGGGTCCTGCCAACACCTTAGTGCCACAACCAGTATCTCAGAGGGGTCCTGATGCATGGATCTCCGAGATCCAGGACTACCTGAAGGAAAATATCCTTACTGAAGATCATGTGTCCAAAGAGCGCATAGTGTGGTTGGCTAAACGATATGCAGTGGTAGAAGGGGATCTCTACCGCCGTGGCGCCAACGACATTCTCATGCGGTGCATCTCCCAGGTGGAGGGCCATGAGTTGCTCATGGAGATCCATGGAGGTGAGTGTGGAAGTCATTTGTCATCCCGCACGCTGGTCGGTAAGGCCTTCCGGCACAGCTTCTACTGGCCAACCGCTCTCCAGGATGCAGCTGAGTTGGTAAAGTCCTACAAAGCGTGTTCGTTCCATGCAAAGTAGAAACACACACCGGCTCAGGCTCTGCAAATGATTCCACCCTCCTGGCCATTCGCCGTATGGGGGGGTGGATATCCTGGGACCATTCCCTAGGGCCGTCGGCGGGTACCGTTTCCTCTTCGTCGCCATCTTCAAGTTCACAAAGTGGCCAAAGGCCACCCCTGTGGTCAGCATCACCTAGGGTGCTGCTGTTGCCTTCCTCAAGTCGATTATCTGTAGATTTGGGGTCCCAAGCCATATCATTATGGACAACGGGACCCAGTTTACAAGTCAGCTCTTCCAAGAGTATTGCGAGGGCATCGGCACCCAGCTCTGCTTTGCGTATGTGGCTCATCCTAGGAGCAACGGCCAGGCGGAGAGGGCAAACACAGAAATCCTTAGGGGACTCAAGACACGCACCTATGACTGCTTGAAAAGCATGGTGCAAATTGGGTCAACGAGCTTCCGTCCGTGCTGTGGGGGAACTGGACCACACCCAGCCGAGCTACCGGGGAGACCCTGTTCTTCCTGGTCTACGGGGCCGAAGCCTGCCTTCCCTCGGAAATCATTATGGGCTCCCCATGGGTCTAGGCTTTCGATGAGTCTATGCAGGAACATCTACGGCGTGAGGACATGGATTTCATCAACGAGCGCAGATGGCGAGCGGCGATCCGAAATGTACGGTACAACTAGGCGCTCAGGCGCTACCACCAGCGGTTCATGCATAGTAGGGAGCTTAGGGTTGGGGACCTAGTCCTAAGGCGAGTACTGAACCGAGAAGGCTCTGCAAACTTTCCCCCGGCTGGGAGGGACCCTTCAAGGTGACGGAAATATGCCGACCCGGGTGTGTTTGCCTTGCCACAACTAAAGGAGTGCCTCTGCCCAATCCCTGGAACATAGAGCATCTCCGTAATTTTTACCCATAAAAGCAAAACTGGAGAATTCAGTTTTCTTCCTTTGTAACTAGGTTGAGCATATATGTACGTCAACCCGGTGAGGTCCGCCCTCATAAACCCGGTCTGTTGGCCTACACTCATGTATATTAAGTTATAAGGAAAAGATCCACCCCTAGATTTGCTTTTGTGATGGTTTTATTCTGCTTCAGTTTACAACCATTATTTTTTATCTAACCCACCCATACAGTTTCCCACCCTTGCTGGTATGATGACATCCGAATTGAGTAGCTAGGCTTGCAGTTTAGGACCCCTTTACAAAGGCAGGGGGGTCCGGTAGCCTAGGGGCCAGTTCTAGAGAATGGGTGCTCGTTCCCTAGGGTGGTCTGGAGCTGTGTAGCCGCTTAGCTTGGTTTCGTACCCTAAGCCTGCACGCTCCACCACTCTACGACGGGTATCCTAGTATTTGGAACTATAGTCCTGTGGGTCCGGCAACCTGGGGTCCAGTTCTAGAGAATGGACACTCGTCTCCTAGGGTGGTCCGGAGCTGTGTAGCCGCTTAGCCTGGTTCCGTACCCTAAGCCTGCACACTCCACCACTCTGTGATGGGTGTCCTAGTATTTGGAGCTATGATCCAGGGGGTCCAGGCATATGGCTTGTCTTCCTAGGCTAAATCCTGCAGGTCCTGTTGCATGAATCAAAGGATAAAAGATATCAGTTGGTGGGTCCTATGGGTGTGCTACTAAAACTTCCTAGCCAAAGCTATGTATAGGTCCAGGTCCTAGTCGAGACTACCTCCTAGGGGCCGGGTCACCAATTCTTTCTTTGGTTTGCTGGTATCCAGCCTCAACACGTCGAACCTACCTCCTAGGGGGGCCAGGTACTAGGTAGAAGTTGATGACACCACACATAGCAAGACCAAATAACATATAGATTAGTTCTGATGCTATTAAATTAACGGTTCTCAAAAGTATGTTATGTGTCCAAAGATTATTACATCCGCCTTCAAGCGGAACCCTAGCCTTATCTCCGCAGGTACGAGCTACTTGGCTTCGGCAGGGTCACGCTGGAAGCGCGCGGCCACCATCTCCACGGTGTCTTGGACGCTCTCCCGGGCGACATCTACTGTGGCGGCCACCAGACCATCGAGCACCGGCACCAAGGACATGGTCGGGTCGTGGCTCCGGAAGCACGTCAGCACGTAATCCACCACCACCTGGCAGAGCCTGCTGCCCTCTGCCTCCAGGCGGGTGCCGAGGATCTAGTCTAGGTGACGAAGGCGGTCAGCATCAGAGTCCAGCACCGGGAGGGCATCGGAGATCGACGCTAGCAGCTTCGACACTGGGATGGGACTCATCCCCAGTGGCACTAGCGCCGTGCTCACCTCACCGGCCCACTCAGCTATCCACTAGACCCCAGCGCGGTGTTCTGCCTGGAGATCTTTTAGGGCCTTCTTGGTGGCCTCCATCGCCTGGGGACCCGGCGTTGACTGCGTCGCTTCGAACCGGCGGATCCGCTCCTCCAGCTTTCACTCCTTCTCCTCTGCCTCGAGCTCGTGCTCGGCCAGCAACATGCCCCGCCTTTCAAGCATTTCCTCGTGGAAGACGAGGTCTGTCTCTCGCCTGGCGAGATCCACCGCCCGCCTGTCCAGGGACGTATCCTTCTCCTTGAGGTTCTCCTCGGCGAGGGCAATGTCGCTGGCCTTGTCCTCCAGCTCTTGCTGAATATTTTCATCCTTTCTATGGCCTCCACTTGCTGGACCCGTTGGGCCTCCAGGGTCTTGTCTAGAGCACTCAACTTGCTCTAGTACTCCGTTGCCAGGGCCTCCCTCTGGCTCGCAGCCTCCTCCCTCCTAGCCACCTTCTTCTCCCACCGGGACGCCTCCAGCTCCCTGGCGAACACCTTCTGGAGGTCCCTTTTGTACTCCTTGTGGTCTCGCGCGAGTTTGGATCGCTCAGAGGCGAACTGGCGGGACGCCGCCTTGGTGCGCTCCTCTAGCTGGGTGCGCCAGTCGCTGAGGCGCTGGTGCTCAGATTCAAGCGCCTCCGATTCCTGCAGGATGGCTGCATTGGTTTCATTGAGGACTTGATGGGCATGAGACAGCACCCAGGAAAGGGGGACTGGCGCCGTGTCTGGCTCGGCACCTGACTAGAGCCACCGCCCAAAAATCACCTCCATCTCCTCTAGAGCAGGCGGAGGGACAGAGCTAGACGCGCCTCCTAGGTTACCCCCGGTGTCGGGAGCGGGCACAGGTCCCCCAGCTATGACCTCCTCTGTCGCCGCGGTGTCGCCTGACGCTGGCGCCGCCGCAGTCGGACCCCCAGTTGGGACATGGGAGGCCGGTGGCCCTGTCCCGGCGGCAGCTGGGTGCGCTCCACCGACACCACTCTCAACAGATTCCTGCTGCTGAGAGCCAGACCCGTCAGCGGGCCTGGTATCTGGCAGAGGAGGCGTGACCTTGGGAGCAGAGGGGGAGGAAGCCCTGGCAAACAAAGGATGGGTTAAGACCCGTCGGCATGATAACTAGACTCGTGGAAAAAAGGGGCTACACTTACTTGGGTCCCTGGACTTTCCAGCGACCCTGGAAGCAGGACGACTGCCGCTCCTGCTGCTGTTGCTGCGCTGGCGACGGTTGTTGCTGTTGTTGCTACAGCTGCTGGTGCTCCCGGGGGTGGTCACCCCTGGATGGTGGTGGTGGTGGTGGGACCGGAGGGCTGACGCGCCTCTACACGCCGGGGGCCTGAGAGTTGGCCCCCTCGGTCCCGCCTGTGGTCCTCTGACACTTCTGGGAGGGCTCTGAAACGAGCGACCCATCAGCGTGACGCAGCCTACGCTGCCTCTCCTCCTCCGAACCCCCAGAGCTACCTGGGGCGGAGGCGCTGCTTGCAGCCCCTTTGCCCTTGTCCAAGGGGT
Organism: Zea luxurians; assembly: GCA_029449295.1. Classification (NCBI taxonomy): domain Eukaryota; kingdom Viridiplantae; phylum Streptophyta; class Magnoliopsida; order Poales; family Poaceae; genus Zea; species Zea luxurians. The sequence continues at coordinate 27,692,860 of JAOPSE010000015.1, forward strand.
TGGGGGCCGCGGAAGGACCGGCACAAGGGGCCAGACCGGCGGGCTAGTTACCCCCAGCCGGTACACCAGGGATCTGGATCCTGCAGAGGGGGTCCAGACCGCCGGTCTGACGAACCGCCATGCTGCTGTCGTCGAGGGTCGGCAGCATGGCCAGGATCGCCGTTCGTAGGCCTGGATCATCACAGAGCACCAGGATGTGCTGGGGAGTATCAAGGATTCAGGGACAAAGGACTCACCAGTAATCCCCTTCACTAGGAGTTCTAGCCCCTCCCAGGATAGATCGCTACCCGGCCCACGCTGGACCACCAGCAGCACAGACGCGACTTCCTCTGCAGCGGCATGATCCGGCGCTTCATGAAGTCACTGACAACATGCATGGAGGTCAGACCACCAGTTGCCAACATCTTGATCCTGTCTAGTACGGGTAGGAACTCTGGCGATAGCGATGGCTTAGTCCTCCAGTGCTTACGGTCGAGGGATGGCCCGTTGCTCGGTAGGACAAGGTACTCGTTGGCCTCGGCGCTGGCGATCACCCAGTCGCCACGCCAGTTTTCCCACCTCGTGCCGCCAAAGGTGGAGATGTAGGCTACGGCCGAATCTGGCCTAGTCTAAAAGTAGTAGGCACCAAGATGGTCACTAGCCTTCCCAGACTTGACCAGCACGAAGAAGTGGTGGAAGAGGGAAGTACAGGGGGCCACCCCTACGAACATCTCGCAGAGGTGGACGAAGATGGCCACTTGGAGGATGGAGTGGGGCGTAAGGTGTTGATGCTGGAGCACGAACTCCTCCAACAGCAGCAGGAAGATGTAGGAGACGAATAGCACGAACTCCCCGATGGCAAGGTCACCAATGGGAGCCGCGCTGGCGCGAATCCTTCCAGCGAGGCCTGGCGCGCTCCACCCAAGTAGGCCACGCACCAGGTTGAGCTCCCCCTCAGACTAGAAGCGGTCGGGGTGACCGAGCGAAGCCATGGCATGCGCGGCGGCGCGGGCGTGGAACGAAGAAGCATGAAAGCAAAGGGGCGCAAGCGATTGGGAGAAAATGCGAAAGGGTAACTGCTGCACGCGGGGTGAATCCCTTTTCTAGGAAAACTCTCCCGCTCGCGCCCTAAAACGCTGCAAGGAATCCCGTCCGACGCGCACCTGGCACCCAGGCAGCCCCATCTCGGAAACGGGGGCCCGAGTCCACAAGTCATGCATCTGGTGTGCCGGTCTTCGAGTGCGAAAAGAGCAAACCGCCGCGCGTGGAGCGAACCGCCGCGCATGATCGCGCGCCGCCTCAGGGCCGCTGCAGAAGGATATTTTTAACCATGGCGGCGGCAACGAGGCATCACGTGTGTGGCCCGATGAAACCACCAGGTGTGGGGGCCGCGGTCAGTTAGCCGTGGGGATAGATATGGCAGTCAACGTGACCTAAGGCGGATTGACAGTGGGTGCATCAGCAGATATGCTAAAACGCCGCGCCGCACCAGCAGATGTGCTAAAACAGCGCCCCAATCACCGGTCATGCCATGTTGAGGCAAAGTACAAGCTTTGGCCCCAACTACAGGCTCGTATCCTCCCCTGAGGCGGGCCCGGAGGCCACTGTCGGTACCCTGAAACTAGGGTACCCCTTGCTACTGTATAAAGACGCAGTACCCACGCGACTATCTTTAGTCGCGTGGTAAAGAGATGTATGTGGGACTAGACCATGACTCGCCCCAGCCTCGGGCGACTACTTTGGGACCACAACAGCGCCTGACCCCACCACATGGGCGGGTCTAGAGCCGCCACGTGTCCAGAGAAGGTGATATACTCCATGGCATCAACAGTAAGTCCGGACCCCCATGGGAGAGCGCCGAACCCCTGGATATACAGTCCGGACCTCTAAGGTTGGTCTAGGACCTCCACGTGTGCAAGCCGAACCCCTGGAATGGGAGCCGAACCCCCCTGTATGGTGTCCGGGCCGCCCACAATGGGGTCCCAAGGTCCCAGGACAGAACATACTCGGGCCTTGAATAGGACCCAAGCGGGGGTCTGGTGCTGACACGTGTCCGGACCTAGTTTGGTGGGTTCCGGACCTGTCCGCATATACTCCTACTCCCCGCTTAGGCGGAGACCCGATGCTGCCATGGGGCATACTGCGCGCGGCTTAAGCCAACGGGCGGAACCTAGCATGACGCCTCTGGGCCACACGTGCCTCCGCATTCATTGCAGATAAGACGTGCGCCTGTCCATCCCACTGACAGGCGGCGTGCTCACTCCATGATACGTGGATCGAGCTGTTACTCATCATTACTCGCACGTTACCAAGAAAACGATCGCCACCAATTAATACTGCATGGACTGCGGCCATCATGACCCCCGGTGATTACTCAGGCGTTACTAACATTAATTACTCACATAATGTACTCCTTCCATTATGCTCCTGGGCCCGCATGTCGGGGTTCAGCATCTTTATATGTGCCTCCCTTAAACTATAAAAGGGAAGACACACAACGTTACAGGGACATGTTTTCACACACACACACAGGCTCACAGACTCTAAATACAACATACACACAGTGGAGGTAGGGTATTACGCTCCGGCGGCCTGAACCACTATGATCCCTCGTGTGCTCTTGTGTTCATCCCAAATCCGCACAACAGGCAAAATGCTTAGGCCCCCTCCTCATCTTAGGATTAGGGTGGGTGTATTCCGCCACCCGGTCGGAGGATTTCACTCCAACAGAGTCTTCCCCCTACCTTCGACATGTGCATCCCTGTTGACTTCCTACTCCTTGGAGCGAGGATCTCCATGACTTGTGGTACCTTCCAGTCAGAGCAGGGGAAACTTTTAAGTCCTTGGCAGCAGCAGTCCTGGGGTTGGGGTAGAGTGCAGCCGCCCGAGGCCCCAAATGTATAGGTCCCTGATCCTATGTATAAATCGAGTAGTTAGACTATCATTATATGATAGAATAGTTTAGCAACGAAGTACCGGAGAGTTTGCGGCTACGACGTGTCCACAACCTGATCATATCTAAACACGTTAGAAGACATTTTTAGTAATATTGTAATATGTATCTTTTTATTTACTTGTTGCTTGATATGAATAATTTTAAACATATCTTGAGTGCTTATATTGGTAATATTTATATATCAAAAATAACTAGAAAAGTGTTGACACCTTTTTGGAGGCGCCAATCACTTCAAAAGAACCAGTGGCAGTGCTCTCTGGTCAGGCGCGGACAGTCCGCGGCACAGGGCCGGACGGTCCGCGACCTGGCGTGAGGCGGCGGTGCTCTCTGGTTAGGCGCGGACGGTCCGCGGCACAGGGCCGGACGGTCCGTGACCTGGCGCAGGAACTCGGGTTCCCTGCCTGACGGCCGGACGGTCCGCGCCCTAGGGCCGGATGGTCCGCGCGTGCGCAGGGGCGGCAGAAGATCGCTGGCGGCGCCTGGATCTCGCTCCCGGGAGGGACCCCGTCGGGGAGGAAAGATCCTAGGTGGTGTCTAGGCTCGGGTAGACCGACCTAGACTCCTCTAATCGACGTAGAGTCGAGGAGAGGCGGAGAATTTGGGGATTGGAAGACTAAACCTAAACTAGACTAGAACTACTCCTAGGATAAAATGTAAATTGTATTGATTGAAGGTTCGATTCGTTGTTTCAAATCGGCCGTAGACCTCTCTATTTATAGAGGAGGAGGGCTGGACCCGTTACAAACAAATTTCCGAGTGAATCCCGCGAATCTAGCTAACAACCGTAGCACAAAACTCGGAACCCTAAACTGCTCTGCGCACGCGCGGACCGTCCGGCCTCAGGGCCGGACCGTCCGTCCTGCTCAAAATGGGCTCCAACATATGCCCCCGTGCCTTTTGGTGGAGCTGAGCGAACCAAAAGCATCTTAACACGATGTGATTACATCGGTTTTCTTAAGCATTTTGCCACATACTGGGATGATATTGCTTGAGGAAACGCCCATTCAAAGCCTTAGGCAAATCTTTGCCTTGTAATGTTTGTAGCAAATAGGCGTTACCAAACATCACCTGTTTCACTTTATAAGGACCCTCCCAGCTTGGCGACCATTTCCCGAACTTTCGGTCTTTATTCCTTAGAGGCAGAATGGTCTTCCACACCAAGTCTCCTACTTGAAATGATTTTGCTTTGACCTTCTTGTTGTAGGCCCTAACTACCATGATCTTGTCCTTTTCTATTGCTCCCAAAGCTATCATCCTCTTGTCGGTCACCTCATCAATATTATCCGTCATTGAATTATAATAATCAGTAGCAGTTAGATCATTTTGTTTGGCAAACCTGACAGCATTCAAACTTATTTCCACAGGTAACACTGCTTCCTGCCCATAGACAAGCTCAAAAGGAGATACTTTAGTAGCACTATGTTTAGATATTCTATGAGCCCATAAAGCTTCAGACAAAATCTTATGCCAATGTTTAGGATTATCAGATACCTTCTTTTTTATCAAATTAATCAATGTCCTATTACTAGACTCGGCCTGTCCATTGGCCTGAGCATAATATGGAGACCAATTAAGCAGCTTAATTCTGTATAATTCAGCAAATTCATGTACCTCCTTTGACATAAAAGAAGTACCTTGATCTATAGTCAAGGTCTGGGGAATGCCGAATCTATGAATAATATGCTCAGTTATGAACTCAATTACCTCCTTGTGCGTCATGTTCTTTAGAGCAACGACTTCAGTCCATTTGGTGAAATAGTCAGTGGCAACTAACACAAACCGATGCCCCTTTGATGATGAAGGATGAATTTCTCCAATAAAGTCTAATCCCCATCCTTTGAACGGCCAAGGCTTGATGATAGGATGTAATTCGGCTGTAGGGACCAACTGTAGGTCGCCGAATTTTTGACACACTTGGCAACCCTTGTAGTACTTGAAACAATCAGCTATCATACTAGGCCAATAAAAACCAGACCTTCGCAACAACCACTTCATCTTTGGAGCTGATTGATGAGTACCACAAATTCCTTCATGTACTTCGGCCATGGCTAATATAGCATCATCTGGGCCCAAGCACTTAAGCAGGACATCATTGACCGTTCGGCGGTAAAGTTCATCACTCATCAAAACATACTTGAAAGCTGTTCGCCGAATGTTCTTATCTGTCCTGATATTGGGATTTCGTAAATAATTAAGTATAGGTGTCCTCCAATCACTTGCATCGGCTTCATTGTTAGCTGAATCGATTAAGAGAACATTTCTGGTAACCCCGGACGGTCCGGCGTCATTATGCGGACGGTCCGCGACCTGGGAATTTGGCTCTGCACTAGTTATCAGATTTTCAGTTTTGTGAAATTTCCCTCTCTTTATCCGGTAACCTGATGCATCTTGTGCCAAATCGTTAGCTCTATGATTCTCAACTCTAGAAATATGCCGAATACTGAATTCATCAAAAGAATGGATTATGCTCCAACATTTCTCAAGGTAACTATTTAGAGTACCATCAAAACATTGATATTCTTCTAACACTTGTTGGACAACCAGCTGAGAATCACCAAATACCTTCACATGTTTTACTCCCATACCATTTAAAAGTTCTAAGCCGAATAGGAGGGCCTCATATTCAGCTTGATTATTAGTGCAATAAGTTTTCAATCGGCTAGAGAAGTCAAAGGAGACATTACTTGGTGAAACAAGCACAATGCCAATTCCTTGCCCTTCATTGCAAACTGATCCATCAAAATATAAAGTCCAAGGAGTAATAGTGAGGTATGACATGTCTAGTTCATGAATATCATTAACCCGATGTTCTACAATGAAATCCGCTATGACTTGGCCTTTCATAGATTTCAATGGTTCATAGGCCAAGTCATATCACTCATAGTGCATAAGCCCACTTACCAATCCTACCACTCATAATTGGGTTATGCAACATGTATTTGATCACATCGGCTTGACCAGAAATAGTGCAATGACTAGACAGTAAATAACATCTACATTTGGTGCATGCATAAAACAAGCATAAGCATAACTTTTCAATAAAAGTGTACCTTGTTTCAGCATCCACCAACCTTCAGCTTAGATATGTCACCACATGCTCCCTCCCCTCAGTTTCTTGTGTCAGAACAACCCCAATAACCTTGTCTTCAGCTGCAATGTATAATCCGAATGGTGCTCCTACTTGTGGTGCTTTTAACACGGGAGCCGAAGACAAGTATTTTTTAATGAGATCAAATGCTTCCTGCTGCTCTGCCCCCCAAGTGAATTCGGCATCATTCTTAAGCCGAAGGATAGGGGTGAAGGCATCAATCTTCCCGGCTAGGTTAGAAATAAACCTTCGTAAATAATTCACCTTGCCGAGAAACTTCTGCACTTCGACCTTACAAGTCGGAGGTCCCACATTCCGAATAGACTTGATTCGGTCAGGGTCTATTTCCATACCATGTTCATGGATGACAAATCCTAAAAACTTACCAGCCGACACTCCAAAAGCACATTTACGTGGGTTCATTTTCAAACCATACCGACGCATTTTATCAAAGGCTTTGCGCAAATCAGCTATATGAGGACTAAACTCAGCCGATTTGACTACAATATCATCAATGTAGACTTCCACAGTGTTTCCTAAGAACTCATGAAAGATCAGATTCATAGCCCTCTGATAAGTAGCACCAGCATTTTTAAGACCGAATGTCATGACAACCCATTCAAATAAACCAATGAAGCTTGGACATATAAAGGCCGTTTTAGACGCATCCTCTTCGGCCATGAAAATCTGGTTATATCCGGCATTACCATCAAGAAAGCTAATAATTCTATTTCCTGATGCATTATTGATTAATGTGTCGGCTATGGGCATGGGATATTCATCTTTAGGAGTTGCTCTATTTAAATTGCGAAAATCAATGCATACCCTAAGCTTACCTGACTCCTTCTCTACCGGCACAATATTGGAGACTCACTCTACGTATCTGCAAGGTCTAACAAAATTAGCTTCTAGCAGCCGGTGGATTTCGTCCTTGATTCATGGGAGAAGATCTGGATGAAATGTTCTAGCTTTTTGCTTGAAAGGTCTGAAACCAGACTTAATAGGCAGCCGATGTTCGACAATCTCTCGGCTTAGTCTAGGCATTTCAGTGTAATTCCAAGCAAAACAATCATGAATATTCCTTCAATAGACCGATCATCTCATTTCTAGAATCGGTCTCCAGGGTCTTGTTTACAAAAGTCGGCCTTGGAGTTTTACCATCTCCTATGTCAATCTCCTCCAAAGGATCGGCCGATGTAAACCCCTGTCCTAGTTTATCAAGATCTCTGAATTCCTCTATCATGTCCCCCACAAAGGAATCAGATGATCTTTGTGTGATGGCGGACTTTCCGGTCTCGGGGACCGGATCATCCGTAATACTGTCTTTTTGTTGTGGTAGATGTTCGGTCTTAAAGTCCGAACTGTTTTGTGAAAGACCGGACCATCCGGCTTTGAGAGCCGAATTGTCCGTGATCAACGACTCATGAACTCTGTGTGTATTTATCATTTAAACTTTATTTAGGATTTAGCCGATTCTCCATCGGCTCTAGCATTACAGGAATGAAACCTTTCTTATCTATACTTATGAACTGATAATCAGAAAAATCTACTCCTGTGAGACATGTAGCAGTCTCATAAGTCCAGAGTATAGGGGCATCGGCCACAGCGATGCAGGCCGATACATCAGCATGTACTTGTTCTACCTCATCGCCTACCCATTGTATTAGCATTTGATGTAATATAGAAGGTATACATTGATTGGCATGAATCCAATCTCTGCCTAGTATTAAACTGTAATTCCCTTCTACATCAGCGACGAAGAATGCAACAGCAAGGGTCTTAGTCCCGATGGTTAATTCAACGGACGTGACTCCCCTGGCTTTAATCGAACTATCCCCAACACCGCTGAGGGTCATGTTGGTTTTGACAAGTTCGTCATCTTGTTTACCTAATTTTCTGTATAATGAATAAGGCATTAGATTTATAGCCGCCCCTCCATCTACCAACATCTTAGCAATCGGTATTCCATCAATGTAACCGCGCACGAAGAGCGGCTTTAAATGATTTACCGATTTCTTTGGTTTAGTAAAGGCGGCTTCTTTAGGACCGAAATCAAACTGGGCAACAACAGGTTCATCGTCGCCGATAATAGTACAATCGGCAGAAAATGTAATAATATTTACATCCATACCTGGGCGTTCTGGAAAAGCCTCGTAGTCGACCAGGTCTTCTCCCAGCAGGTCGTCCTCTTCCATTGATGTTGTCGTGTCGTTGGAGGCTTCCTGGTGAACGGCGGATGGTCCGCGTGCGGGGGCCGGACGGTCCGCGCCTGGTGCAAGTTGTGCAGAGACTTCCTGGTGAACGGCGGACGGTCCGCGCGCAGGGGCCGGACGGTCCGCGCCTGGTGCAGATTGACTTTCTATTTCTGTGGCCGTTTGTTTTTTCTCAACGGCCTTCGGTCTCCATTTCTTTTGCGGTGGCGGGTATAGTGGATGTGTGTCATTAAATGTCTTTTCCGCCTCCTTCTCCTGGCTCTCCTTTGCTCTTAGGCGCTGTAATTTTCTCTTTTGGGATCGTGTCAATCCCGCTGGGCACCATCGAGGCATGGAGTATTTTGGATCGGCTGTTTTGATGGTAGCCGTATCCTTTTCGGTTGTGTTGGCCGATTCGCCGAAAATCATCGGCCCTTTATTGTCTCCCTGTATGACAACATCTGCAGTGCCTATTTTGATGATGTCCTTTTTTGTTGTTCTTTGAGTTGCTACAAGCATATGCCCCCCTGCCGGATTGGTCGACCTAGGAGGCCGAGTAGTCCGACAATCTTGTTGGGCCTGTGCCCGGTGACCGGATTCAGCAGCGCTCAATCGGTCTTGTACTGGCGGCGCCAACCTATCAAAAACGGATGTTTGGGGTGCCCCCCAGGCGGGGTACTGTGACATCCCAAATGGATATGGTGGCATGCCCCACATTGGATTCGGGACATACGGTGGAGGTAAGTATGTGTATGGATATGGCATAGGTGGATATGGAGGTGGAGGTGTCCATGAAGGTACGTTAGGTCTCACTTGTAAAGTATGACCTTTCATTTCTTCCGATTGGTGGGGTGGTCCAATCGGCCTGACCTGACGCTGCTCATGAATGGGTGAGCGGGGTCGCTTTGCTGGCCGGTAACTGGGGCCGGCCTTCTTTTTTACGTATTTAGACAATAATTGATCAAAAGTTGGGTCGGCTTTAACCAACCGACCAGCTGCCTTGAATGTATTTGTTTTCCACGTACCTATCTCTAGTCGTCGTGGTTTGAAAGTATGTGGCTGTTGTGAGTCCTGAGTACGGCCGGACCGTCCGCCGGAGCTCTCCGGACCGTTTGTTGGGGTCCCGGACCGTCCGCGCATACATGCCGGACCGTCCGGGATACGCAGCACGGGTTCCTGCATCATTATACCACAACACCAAATTAGTGTCTGACGACTGTCGCTATAAATAGAGAATTAACATCGAATTATTAGTCGGTATACATTGCCACAGATGGTGAGTCGGCATATGTCTATATTACAACTAAGTGTTAGTCGTTATATTCGTATGTAAATAGTATCACTTTGTCAGTCGACAATTCATACCTATAGCATCGCACTGTCAGTCGCCATAAAAAGCACTGTGCAATTTGCGGCATCGCGGTGTGTCCTGTACTGGCGCGCAAAATTGGTGGCCCAAATACCAGCTGCCGCCATCCAAAACCCTATCTCTCCTTTCCCGTAATACCAGCCGCCGCCGCCCAAATATTCCAGTCGTCCCCGCAGCCGCGCGTGAGTTTGCTCCGGTCAGCCACCAGCCATCGCCCGCGCGCCCTGCGGTCGGCCACCAGCCATCCTCTAACCGCGCGCGCCCTGCTAGCTAGCTTCTCCAACCGCGCGCGCCCTGCTAGCTAGCTTCTCCAACCGTACGTGCGCGCGCCCTGCTAGCTAGCTTCTTCCTTTGTTTTTTTTGCTAAGCTGACGTGCCCCACTGCTACTCCAGAGGAGCAAGGCCGACCGCGCACTGCTACGAGTCCGGCGGAGAAGCGCCAGCCGGCGCGGCCATGGCTGTGCGCATGCGCGAGCAGGCCTACGGTACTGTCGTCCGATCCCAGGTAAGTTTTATGTCTCCTAACCTTTTAGTTCATGTAAAACTTCAATAGTAATCCACACATACAACTCTAAATTATGCTACAGTGTTTAAATGTAAATTAGTGGAGAAGGAGGCAGTTAATTGTGAGTTGATAACCTGAAATATATTTTTTCTATAACTTTGATGTTGCAGTCACTGAGTTTCTAAGAAGTAGTCCTAAACCATGGTGGATAAGACATGGATCAATGATGATGCTAGGTACAAATCCATTATAACACAAATATAAATGTGATATCTATAGCTTAAATGGAATTTAACCTAAGAATGAAAATGATGATGCATGTAGGCACGTCAAGACATATTTACAAGGTGTAAACAACTTCTTGGCTTTTGCATTTAGAAATTCGGCTGTAGGGAACAAGATTTTATGCCCTTGTAGAAAGTGTGTTAACTCGTTTTGGAAAGAGGCAAGTGAAATACGTGCACACTTAATATGCGATGGGTTTCTAAAAGGGTACACGATATGGAACTTGCATGGGGAGACTAGCTCTGTTGTGAATCATGGAAACTATGATTACAATGAGGTTATGGAGGAACCTAATGAAGATGATGACATTTCTGATTTGCTTAGAGACTTAGCTACTAGTTTAGATGATAGAGGAGATTTTGAGGATACAAGCTCTTTTGTTGACCCCTGTGAGGAGCTAGTTGCTATTCAAAAGTTGGTTGCAGAAAATAGCAAAGAGTTATATCCAAACTGCAAGAAATATACGCAGCTACGTTTCCTGATTAGATTACTCCACATCAAACTCCTCGGAGGATGGACTGATAGATCTTTTAACTTACTACTTGATTTACTTAATGATGCACTCCCTGAGGGTTCAGCACTCCCGAAAAATTTTTATGAAGCTAAGAAATTGGTGAAAACCGTAGGAATTGGGTATATAAGTATTCATTCATGCGAAAATGATTGCATTCTCTATTGGAAGGAGAATTTAGATCTGAATTCATGTCCAAAATGTAAGGTTTCACGATGGAAATCAATAAAGAAGAGTCTAGATGGGAAACATGTGTATAAGGTTCCAAAGAAGGTTCTTCGATACTTCCCAATAAAGAAAATGCTCCAAAGGTTATTTTTGACCTCCAAAATAGCAAATCTAACACGATGGCATGATGAAGGTCGAAAAAAAGATGGTTTACTTAGACATCCAGCAGATTCACCCCTATGGCAGGACTTTGACAACAAACATCTAGAGTTTGCTGCAGATAGCCGTAATATTCGTCTTGCATTTGCAACTGATGGCTTTAATCCATTTAGGTCCATGAATGTTAGCTATAGTGTTTGGCCTGGTATTTGTATTCCGTACAACTTTCCACCTTCAATGTGCATGAAGCAGTCAAATTTCATCCTTTCTTTGTTGATTCCTGGTCGAAATGGACCTGGTAGTGACATGGATGTCTATTTTCAACCCCTTGTTGATGATCTGCTAGATATGTTCGTCAATGGAGCTAGAACTTATGATGCTTCAAAGGGTGAATTCTTCAAGTTGCGAGCTGCACTATTATGGACTATTACTGATTTCCCAGGTCTAGGATACACATCTGGATCTGTCACATCTGGTGAAGCAGCATGTCCTGATTGCAACTGCCACACTTGTTCACTTAGACTTAGTAATGGCATCAAGAATTGCTATATGGATCATCGTAGATTCTTGCTTGATGACCATCCATTTAGGTTTGACATTGATAGATTTGGTAAAACTGAGTTTAGGCCAGCACCTACTCCGCTTTCTGGAGAACAAATTTTAGAGTGCACTAAAGATCTTAATCAAACTTTTGGCAAGGATCCATCTAGAAAGAAACCGGCAAACAAGAGACGCAAGAAAGGGGAACCATTAGTCATTCTCAAAAGGAGATCTATTTGGTTTCAACTACCATACTGGAAAGATTTATTGTTGAGACATAATTTTGACATCATGCACATAGGGAAAAATGTGAGTGAAAGCTTACTTAATACATTCCTGGGCACAGATGGGAAATCAAAGGATAACTTGAATTCTCGGTTGGACCTTCAGGCCCTAGGTATTAGAAGTGATCTTCACCCTATTGAAGTAGAAGACCAACTTTATTTACCACCAGCACCTTACTCAATGAGTCCTGCCGAGAGGAAATTATTTTGCCAAGTACTAAAAGGGGTGAAGTTTCCTGATGGTTATGCAGCTGATATACGACATAATGTACATGTCAATGAGAGGAAAGTAATTGGACTTAAGAGTCATGAGTGCCACATTATTCTACAACACTTGCTGCCACTTGCTGTTAGAAAAATATTGCCTACAATAGTCAGTGCTGGAGTGATCCGTATATCTTATTTTTTCAAGAAACTTTCTGCACCAGTCATTCGAATAAGTGACATGAAAAGTCTTGAGGCTGATATAGCTGAAACTTTGAGCTTTCTTGAGACTATATTCCTGCCTTCTTTTTTTGATATTATGGTACACTTGATGGTACATCTTCCCGCTCAAGCAAAAATAGCAGGTCCAGCCCATTTTCGAAGCATGTGGCCGATAGATAGGTACTTTCATATGCATATTGTAGCATAGCGAATAAAAATCATGTACGCTATGCTATAATGTTATCAATGATCCTTTTATTTATGTGCATAGGTATCTAATGAGATTGAAGGGTTCTGTTCATACAAAAAGTCATTGTGAAGGATCAATCATGGAGTGGTCTATGTTTACTGAATGCCTTACATTTTGTGCTCGCTATTTACATGGCGAGTCTCAATTGAACCATCTTGATGCTAATGATGAAGATTGTAGTACAACTCCTTTCTTCCATATAATTGGTCGTGGATTGTCTGGAAAATGCATAGTTACTTTAGACCACAAGACATGGCTACAAGCCCACAGATATATTTTGTTCAACTATTACAATATAGGGCCTTACTTGGAGTAAGTTATCTATATAAGTATATATCTTCTCATCACATGATCACTACCTTTTGCATGTTGAAGTGATAAAATGACCTTTACAGCAAGCATGCTCACTATCTATCCTCAAATGGTCTTCAAAATAAACGAGATATCAACCGCATACAACATCAATCCTTTCATGAGTGGCTTAGGTTGCATGTAAGTAAGAAATAAACTTAATAGATTTATTTGAGATGGAATTCACATATACTTTAACGGTAGCATTTCAAATTCAGGTGGAAGAAACGTGTGAAGAAGCATCAGACGAGATTAAAATTTTAGCCAAGGCACCAATGATGGTTGCACACAAGTATAATAGCTATACCATAAATGGATTCAATTTCCACACACACTCCTATGATGAGGGTAGAGCTATTCAAAATAGTGGGGTTGTTGTAGTTGCAGAGTCAACAAGCTTTGACAGGGGTAATAATGATAATGTCATAATAGGAAATAAGACCTATTTTGGTATTATCAATGAAATTGTTGAACTAAACTATAACCACAAAGGTACGGTCGTGCTTTTCAAATGTGATTGGGTTGACAACCGTGTGCAGAACAAGTGGGTGAAAACTGACCAGTTAGGTATCACATCTGTCAATTTTAAGCACTTGTTCAATACAGGTGAAAAATTATCAGATGAGCCTTTCATTCTAGCATCACAAGCAGTCCAAGTATACTATGTTCCTGATCCAATTGATATTGAGTGGGCTGCTGTTGTTCAATCTAAAGCAAGAGATGTGTATGACCTGCATAATTTGGAGAACGAGCACATAGATAATGATAATCAGTTTTTTGCCCCACTAGTTGATCTAAATGGCAATGTGACTATTGATATTGTTAATGGGATTGTCCCTGCTGTTAGAAGAGACATAGATGGTTACCTAGTTGATCCTAAAACATCTAAAACAAAATCTGCAAAGTAAGTTCTTTTCTTCATTTCTGCAAAGTAGCTGGTATGTATTGAGTACTTCTTTTCAAGGAGTTGCTAATTTCTTTATTCTCTGTAGAAGAAAAAATGGCAAACGAAAGAAGAAAGCATAACGAAGCTATGGTCAACATGTATGAGATGCAGCGACTTGCAACCATCGCAAGCAACAAAAGACGGCTAGATCCTCTTAATATCCCAACTTTGAGTGATATGCAGCAGCACCAGGGTCAACCTAAGAAAAGGATAAAGGTATTTTTTATATGCTCCAGTTTATATATTTAATTTTTATATCCCAAGTTTTATTTATTAAATCATGATGCAATGTTGCATCAATGCTGTCCATCTTTCTCCTAATCAATAAAATGCCCCACTAGTTGATCTATATGCCTTAGAAGTTGCCCTGTCACTCTGTCAGGCTGTGAGGTTGAGATCAAATTTTGGGCCCAGTGAAATCGTTATTAGGTTCTCTTATTGATACCTTTTGCAGTTCATCAAGATACAATCGAGCATTTTCACAGGCAGCTGGTCGGGCTTTTAATTCACTCAATCTGGGTAAAGGGAAAACAAAACAATCTCAGTCATTGACCCATATGAACTAAAGGTAAAGGGTATAAACAGTTAGTTACATGAAAAGAATCGGATCACCAATGGCCTTAAGTTGTCCAAGGCTAAAGGATTCCCTCTCCTGTTCAGTTGAGACAGTCAAAATATGGTAAAGGGTATAAACAGCTTCACTACTTCAGCATAAGACTTAATCATCAACTAAGACTAAAAGCAAGCTTAGTTTTAAACAACCTCACTAAGTTTCTGCGCAAAGGATTCCCTCTCCTGTTCAGTTTATCTAGATAACAAGATTATCAGGGTAGCATTGAGTTTCAGTGAAAAAACAACAATCTAAAAATAAATGTACATATACAAAATAGTAGAGGGATCACCCATTATCTGGGGTACAATGACAAAAATGCATGATATATATTACTGTCAAATTACCAGAACAACTATAGCTTACCTGCAATAATTTCTTGAACATTACCCTCATCAATGGGAGTGCTAGAATTATTATCACTGCTAGAACTCAAATTTTCACTACTATGTACCGTGCTATTATCTGGAATTATTAGCAATAAAAGAAAATACTGCATTCGAGAATAGAGTGTATATATATAGTTGTTCTTAGAAACTCCTAGGTATATAGTTTATGCATTGCAAGTGCTAGCTGTTGTTGCTGCATGATTGATAGGAGTGGATTCGTTGCTAGGTAGTTTATGCAGTGCAAGTGCTCTAGCCATTGTTGCTGAATCATAGGATGATAGGAGTGTGGATTCATGGCTAAGCAAACAGATGCGCTGCTGATGTATGTTGTATTTGCTATGGACTATGGTGTGGATGGCAGTAGTGCGCGGGTAGTGCCTGCAGCAAAAAAAAATATGCTCGATCTATCTAGCTGCTTTGCTTTCGTTCTAGCTAGTGGATGGATGGAGATGGACTCTGATCGGTGGAGTGCTGTGGAGGGATGGGTCGCAGAGTGTGCTGCGTTACGACGGCGAACGAAGATGAGTTTATTTGCTGTGTCGGAGCTCAGCTCCATGCAGCCCTGTGGGCCGACTTGTTCTGGGGAGGACTTATTTTTGGACCAGAAAAAAAAATACAGGCAAGGGCTCAACGCCATTTTGATCGGTGGAGTGCTGGAATTATTATCTGGGCTGGACTGGACTATGTTTAGTTTACATTGGTCGAATTCATTATACAGCTAGAAGGACTGGACTGTGTTCTCATTCTGTTCTGTTCTGTTCTGAACACATTCTGTTCTGTTCTGAAATTTGTGGCTGAACACAGAAGGGATTTCCATTTCTGTTCTGAAACAGAATGAGAGCAATCATTCTGTTCTGAAATTTGTGGCTGTACAAAAAAACATATGACCATCCAGTTCTGTTCTGAACACATTCTGTTCTGTTCTGAACAAATTCAGGAAACCAGCTCCAATTTGTGCTGGAATGTTTTGACTTGGACGGCATGAAATTTGTGGCTGCTTCTGTGGTTGCCCGCCCGAGCAAGATCTGGCCTCTCCAATTTGCTGCCCACGAGAGGCCGTGGCTTCCTGGCTGGTGCTGCCCCGGCCACAGATTGTGCAGCCCCGTGGCATACCTTGGCTACTAATTTTAATATGCTTGCCTAGTCCCAATTATAAAGGTCCAATATGAATTCTAATTGGAGCACCTTGTGCTGTGCATAATTTTGGATCAGTTAGGCTAAAAACCAACTTGTTTTTCCCTTGGTAATCCATGGAGACATTGTAGGGCAAATATGTCACGTGTTTTTCACAACTTATCTTTCTTCCATTTCTCAAGAAAAAGTACTTACACCATGTTTCATTCTTGTAGATAACTCACAACACCAGTGGTGCTGCAACTGAAGGTCATAATTTGCGTCCAAGGACAAAGAAATTTATCTGAGAATGCAAATGAGCAGATTGATGCAAATATTGGTTGTGATTCAATTGGAGATTTTCTGTGTGACAATGATGGTAATTATTCTGTTGTTGCATATACTTTTTCACCTTGCTATAATACAACTAATGTGTTTAAATTAATAGAATCTCATAGTCCACAAAAGAAGAGAAAAGGAAGGGGTATTACAAAATTGGAGGACATATTTGCAAGGGGATCTGAGATGGCAAAAATTAAGATAGAACTGAATGAATTTGGTCAACCTATTGGAAACAATTCAAGGAAGTTTTCTAGTGCTATTGGGTGTCATGTGAGAAAGAAGTTGTCAGTTAGTAGTGTTGACTGGAGACTAGTGGATGGTGAGAAGAAGTATGAAGTCTGGACCAACCTAAAGGTATTTGCCCAAGTACATTATTATCGTTTCTTAGGTTGAATTTGTTTCTGATCATTAGACCAAGTTGTGATTATCTTTTTTTGGTTGGAAAATCAAAAAATCTTTGATGTAGATGATGCTGCCTTTAACTGGTTTTTAACCACTGCTGGAAGAAAATGGAAGGATTTTAAGTCAACCCTAAAGGCGCAGTATTTTAATGAGAATTTAACCGAAGAGGACATGAAGAACAAACATAGTGGAAGGGTTAGTGATGAGGATTGGAAGTTTCTTTCTGAATATTGGGTGTCTCCTGAATGTGAAGGAAAGACAAAAAAGCCAAATTTAGTCGTTCAAAGGTTGGGGTACTTCATACATCTGGTAGCAAGAGCTTTGCTCGCTCTGGCCATGAAATGGTATTGAAGCAATTTGACTGTTGAATTTACATTATGATTTTTCATTTTCAATTGTTAATATTAAAACAATTTACAGTCTAAGGAACTAGGTCGCCCTCCTCGAAGAGATGAACTCTATATCAAAACACATACAAGAAAGAATGGAGTTCCAACAAGACTTGCTGAACCAGTTATTGTAAGTTTTTGTGAACTTGACATTTATTGTAAGGTGTTTTTTTGCATCACATTTGCTACTGTTTCCTATAGTGGTAGGTACTGAACCTTTCTCTTTTGCAACTCAATTTGGGTAGAACAAACTTAAAGAATATGTTGAGGCCCATCCAGAGTTGAAGGAAAGAACAATTCAAGAAGGTGATGCTTTTGCTGCTGTTTGTGGAGAGAAAGAGCCAAGAGGGCGTGTCCGAGTTTTGGGTCTAGGACCAACTCCCCAAGATATTGGTACCCCGGGCTTGAGAAGTTACACACCCACAAGACTCCAAATGGAAGTCCTAGCCCGCAAAAAGGCTGAACATGAGAAAGCTGCTCTAGAACAACGCATAGCAGAAATGGAGGAGAAAATGCAGGAGCAAAGGATGGCTCATGAAATGAGAGATGTGGAAATCATCTCGCATGATGGTTCTAATACACGACACCATACGGTAAAGTAGCTGAACATCTTAGAGTCATTTTGAAATCTATGGAATATTTATTACTTATTACCCTCATATTTATTTTAGGACACGAGGTCTGGACAACATATTGATCAAACACATAATATTGCTCAGTTTCATGAAGATGAAGCTTATGTGGAGGATGAAATCTCTGATGAGGGTGAAAACTTGCTTGGCAGCAATCATGTTAGTGTTACCCCTGCAGTACAAAAATCTAAAGGCAACCTTATCAATGGTACCCCAACAATACAGCCCTCTAGCAAGACGACCAATACAACCCCAGTAGTGCAGCTATCTCAAGGCAACCCTACTAATGCGTCCCTAGCAGTGCAGCGCTGTCAAGGCAACACTAGAGCTATCCCAGCAAGTCTGCCTCTTCACACTGAACTTGTAATTTTTTCATCCATCCTTCAAAGTTTCTAATTCTCATTTGCTAGTGGTTCTGTACATTTATTATATTCTTATAATTTCATTGTTTGCTTTAGATTGGAAAGGATGTGATCTTATATGCCATATTGAGAGATCATCCTGTGGCTAAGGGAACAATTATTTCAACTAATCCAAGCTCAGTGCTAGGAGGAGTTGCTCTAGGAAAGCAATATTGTGAGGTTGTTGTGAATGTTGTGCTGAAAAGGGATGCCCTTCTACCTCGCCCATATGGTTATTTGGAGGAGATGGGTGATGCTGATCGGATGTCGATCGCATGGCCGTACAAGAGAGTAATAAGCTATCTCTTTGTTGTTTTTTCATATATGGTGATTGCATATTTTCTAACTAATGGTTTCTATGATTATATAGCTAAAGGTGAGCAAGACATCAAAATCATCCCAGAGTGCTACAGGTATATATATATATGATTGACATTGTACCACAATTCTATTTTGTGGTATCTACCACTAATTTCAGTAGATATTCTTGGTTATGACTGCTTCTGGCTATGTGGCTGATTTCAGTAGATATTCTTGATTTTAGTAGATATGTGGCTGCTACTAGTTATATATTCATTAACGGAGGGAGTATAAAATATTGGAATCCATACTTTACTCCATGATGACTTAATGGCTACATTAACGTAGGTATACTTTACTTCAGTAGATATACTCCATGATACTGCTACTAGTTAATGGCTGCTACTAGTTATATATTCTTGATTTCAGTAGATATACTTTACTTCATTAACGTAGGTATGTGGCTGATTAATGGCTGATTTCAGTAGATATACTTTACTTCATTAACGTAGGTATGTGGCTGATTAATGGCTGATTTCAGTAGATATTCTTTATTTTGGAATGGATTTCTATGTAGTCTACTAATGATTGGGTTTTAATTTTGTCAGGAGGGAGGTCCTAGAGGTAGTAAGTCACTTGTTTACTCCAAGATGACAATAGCAAGCAGATCGCGGTGGTGCCTATGGATGCTACAACAAGAAATATTTGCAAGTGAACTTATTTTGGATGGATGCAACTACATATTTTGGATGGATGCAGCTACAAGAAATAAAGTTCTTTTGGATGGATGCAGCTACATATTTTGTTTTGTATTTTCTCCAAAAGAGATATTTGCAAGTGAACTTAAAATTATGAAACCAACATGTGGTTGTACTAGCTAGTATCTCTGAGCTTTCACAAGCCAAACTTAGTGTTGTTGCTGCTTATTTTGATCTTTATTACAACAAAAGTAAACTTGTGAACTTTATGTATGAATGCAGTACAATTGTTATTGTCATGAATGAAAACATGAGCCATGTCAACATGAGCTATGTATGAATGCAGTACAATTGCTATGTATGAATGCAGTATAATTGTTACCTGATGTTGATGATAATTGGAAATTGCTAGTAATATTTTTTTAGGCTCATATATCCGTAGCGTTTGATTGTTAGTCGGTAAAAATACGTATATAGCATCAGACAGTGTGTCGGTATAAGTTCTAACAGACTGTCCGTCAGGATAAATATGTTAGTCGGTATATCTTTTTAACGTCTAACCGTCCGTCGGTATAAATATGTCTGTCGCTATACATTTATGCCGACGCCACTTACAGCGTCAGAAAGTGTTAGTCGGTATAACTCTTTAGCGACTGATAGTACGTTGCTATAACGGTTTATACCGACTGTAAGTAAGTCGTTATTGCTAGGTTGTGGTATAGTGCATCTGTCTCCCTGTCTGCGCTTGCCCCCCAGTACTGGAGGCTGTGATGGTCACCTTTAGGGTCTCCCCTCCATCGGGAGTCTTCTCGGCTACCACTTTCCTGCAAGAAACTTTACGATCCCCATCGGCCTCTTTAGCATTGCCGATGATTGTCTCTTTGCCTTTGTCTTTATCGGCTGTGTTTGGCCGAACTAGGACTTTCTCGCCCTCGAAGTCAATCATGTTCATCGGAAAAGGCTCTGTATCCACCTGCATTTCCTGAAATTTCAATCGTCCCTCGTTAATGGCCGATTGAATCTGTCGCTGAAATACATTACAATCATTAGTGGCATGAGAAAATAAGTTATGCCACTTGCAGTATGCACGACGTTTTAGCTCATCGGCAGATGGAACAGTGTGATTTATTTTAATGTTGCCATTTTTGAGTAATTCATCAAATATTTTATCACACTTGCCAACATTAAACGTAAACTTTACATCCTCCTGCCGTTTCTTTTGAATTGGCTGTAGGGAAGAACAAGCCGAAGATTTGGCCTGCTTTGGCCAAACCATTTCAGCAGCATATACTTCTGTTGACTCGTCCTCTGAGCTACACTGATCGCACTCTACTATATGTACGTTATGACGAATTGCTTTAGCAGTTTCTTTGCTTCGGCTTTCACAAGCCGAAGCTCTTTGGTGTAACTGTGCTAGTGTAAAAAATTGGATGCCTTCGAATCTTTCTTTTAAATAATATCGTAGACCATTAAAGGCTAATCCTGCTAGCTGTTTCTTGCTAAATGAATTTGGAAGCATCGGTTTCTTGTATCTCAGAATCTCCAGATGTAATCATTAACCGATTCATCTTTTGCTTGTCGTAATGACACTAAATCTACCAAATCCAACTCATAGTCACCAGAGAAAAAATGATCATGAAATTTTTGTTCTAGATCCCCCCATGATGAAATGGAATTAGGAGGTAAAGTGGCGTACCACGCAAACACAGTTCCTGTTAAAGATAATGAAAATAAACGTATGCGAAATGCCTCTGTGTCGGCCAACTCTCCTAATTGTGCTAAAAATTGGACTATGTGTTCACGTGTGTTCTTTCCTTGATCACCCGAAAATTTTGCGAATTCGGGTATCCTGGTTCCCTGTGGGTATGGGTGGTGATCAAATCGGCTGTCATAAGGTTTCCGATATGATTGCCCCCAAGGGACCATGCTTACTCCGAGCTTATCTCGGAACGCCCCGGCTATTTCTTCCCTTACTATATCAATGGCAGCCGGTGCAAGACCACCGGCTCTCTGATCAAACATAGGTGGGGTTGGCTGGATATTAGCATATTGTCTTTCCCCCCATTGGTTTGAACTACGTGGTGCATTGCCACTTGCCCTATATGGTTCATATGTTTGATCATTCCTTTCCGGCCTTCTCGGTGGGGCCGGAAAGTTTTCCTGGGCTCTAGATCTCGAATTAATGGGTTGATGCATTGTATAGTGCGATGGGAAGTGCTGCTGGGACGGGTGAGGATTCAGGTAACAATCCTCCTCAAAAAGGTCATGTGTGGACTGTCCGGACATTGGCCCGAACCGTCCGTGATTATGTGCGGACCGTCCGTCGTTGTACGCGGACGGTCCGACTGTGTAGTTTAGATTCTGTGTTGTGTGTGGTGGTTCGGGCGCATATCTAGGTAACTCATTAAAAATAGGCCCGACTGTTGTTGGTCCGGACGGTCCGCGCTCACATGCGGACGGTCCGGGCATGTGCAGATCGGCTGATTTGCTGCCGATTTGCGGTTGCTCAGGGTATGTGTCCATCGGCATCCCATAAAGGGGTTTTGACTGGTCGTGACAACCTGTAGCCGATGTGTTACGCGTGTTACCTCCTAACTCAACCTCGTGTGAAGGAAAATTTGCGATACTAGATTTATCAAATGCACGTACTAGTCTCTTAAGATCGCTTTGCATACCCCCTATGATGTTCTATATTTGTTCACGTTGCTCTTCTACATAATTTCTAAGAGATTGTAGCTCGTTGGTATTACTTACGTTGGGGATATCTGGCGTGGGTTGGAGGGAAGCCGGATCTGTCGCCCGATGTCGGACGACCTTGTTGTTCCTATCCACTTTGAAGTTGGCCAAGAATTTTGCTTTTGCCTCCTGGATCATATGCTCCTTGTGCTCCTCGAATTGGAGATGTTCGTCAGCCGGCAAGGTCTCCCAAGTCGGCTCTATGATGTTGCTTGGGGAAATTTCAGAGCTATCTCTTGAACCGGCTATTGAGGGCCGATTTGATGCGTCTATATTTGCTGTCCCCAGCGGAGTCGCCAAAAAGTATGTTGACACCTTTTTGGAGGCGCCAATGACTTCAAAAGAACCAGTGGTGGTGCTCTCTGGTCAGGCGCGGACAGTCCGCGGCACAGGGCCGGACGGTCCGCGACCTGGCGTGAGGCGACGATGCTCTCTGGTCAGGCGCGGATGGTCCGCGGCACAGGGCCGGACGGTCCGCGACCTGGCACAGGAACTCGGGTTCCCTGCCTGACGGCCGGACGGTCCGCGCGTGCGCAGGTGCGGCGGAAGATCGCCGGCGGCGCCTGGATCTCGCTCCCGGGAGGGACCCCGTCGGGGAGGAGAGATCCTAGGTGGTGTCTAGGCTCGGGTAGACCGACCTAGACTCCTCTAATCGACGTAGAGTCGAGGAGAGGCGGAGAATTTGGGGATTGGAAGACTAAACCTAAATTAGACTAGAACTACTCTTAGGATAAAATGTAAATTGTATTGATTGAAGGTTTGATTCGTTGTTTCAAATCGGCCGTTGACCTCTTTATTTATAGAGGAGGAGGGCTGGACCCATTACAAACAAATTTCCGAGTGAATCCCGCGAATCTAGCTCACAACCGTAGCACAAAACTCGGAACCCTAAACTGCTCTGCGCACGCGCGGACCGTCCGGTCCCCAGGCGCGGACCGTTCGGACCGCGGACCGTCCGGCCTCAGGGCCGGACCGTCCGCCCTGCTCAAAATGGGCTCCAACAAAAAGCCTTGTTTTAATTCTCCCCTAAAATCTCAGGACCGTCGTCACTAGTCCTTGGTACTTTACCTTTCCCTAGTAATCGCATTAATTACTTGGCTCAATCTAGGCTATCATATTGTATCCTTCTTACGACAGCCTAGAGAATTAAAACACGTCGTCGGCCACAACGAAACGGCTGGTCTTTCCCTCGTCATGTCTTTCATGCTGTTTTGTCTGATCTGTTTAGACATAGTTCTGCTAGTTTAATTAAGTTCCAATATTAATTGACGTGATGCACATTTAGATCCGTTAGGTTTCTGTAGAACAAATTAAGTTTACACCAGATGTTCTAATCTTTTCTAACCGTTACGTCTTCTATATAGTGGGTATAAAAAAAGGAGAGACGCTCAACGCTAACTAGTCGTTTTACCAAAAACTGTGTGTGTGTTGACGAAACGCGCCTAAACCGTGTGTGTGGGTAACACCTACACTATTAGTTATCTACACCATTCTATCCTGAATCATTACGTGTGAATCAACGCGTGCGTTAATTTTGTCTAAACATCTGTTTGGTTGTCTGTACGCGAGAAATGGTGACTGTATAAGTGGATGTAAAATAAGTCATTATGTAGCCATTTATCTGTATGTACACATACGCCAAAAATGACCGTACCTAACCGGTCAGGCTCGCGTGGGATTGAATGTGCGGACACAGTAAACCAATCAGATGTTGTATGTGCAAGTTTATCCATCGGCAACCAAACCAGACCTAAAGTCAGCGGTCGATCATGAGGGTATCCACGTCTTTGGCCGGGAGAAGGGAAGTGAGAAAACTAGCAACAACCAGCGTGTCGGCGTTTCAAACCCGGGGGACCCTCAACCGCACCGACTAGTGAATTTTGTGCCACGTGTCCCTGCCCAGATGGGTTGATGCAAGATGAAACAAAAGAGGAGGGATGAGGCTTATATTATCTTGCACCGGGGTGCTTGCAGTAGGGGCTACAAGCTTCGCGAGAGAGGGAACGGGTCCCACGTCTCTTGAGAAGTCTAGTGTTGCGGAGTGGAGTTCGATGTTTGAGTGAGTTCGTCTCTGTCGTCCTTGCCGCCTCCGCCTCCCCCTTTTTTCTTTTTCCCCCCTTGAGAAGGCCCTGGGCATCCCCTTTTATAGATACAAGGGGATGGTCCAGCTGTACATACGGGGGTGTTGCTGTGTGCTAACGTGGCCGGTGGAGAAGTGCTTGAGCCCTGTAGAAGCATAGCTGGCAATGCGGCCCTAGGTCCTGCTGACGTTTCTTTGCCTTCGTAGAGAGCTTGAGGACTATCGACGTCATGAACGCATGCGGGGAACCATCATTACCTGTTGCCAGACTAATCTAGATGTGACACCGGTCTTGTTCCTTCGTAGCCTGAGGCGGCTAGCTAGAGGTAGGGTAATGATGTGTCCCCTGTAGCGTAGTCGGTCCGAGGCCGAGGTCGGGCGAGACGGTGACTTCTCCTGAGGCTGAGGCCGAGGTCGGGCGAGGTTGTGACTCCTCCCGAGGCCGAGGCTAAGGTCGGGCAAGGCGGAGACCTTCTCCCGAGGCTGTGGCTGAGGCCGAGGCCTGGGGTCAGGCGAGGTGGAGCTCCCTGTTGTGCCCGAGGCTGAACTCGGGAGAAGCCGTGACTCACTATTGTTAGTCTTACCCTGGTGGTTGGTGCAGTAGTCGGACCGGGGTGAATAGTGTTGTTTTCCTGTCAGAACGATCAGTAAAGGGGCGAACTGACTGCGGTCATTTTGACCTTGCCAACTGAGGCGCGCGTGTCAGGATAAGGTGTCAGGTGATCCCTGCATTAAATGCGCATGCGATACGGTCGGCGGTAAGGCGATTTGGCCGAGGTTGCTATACGACAAAGTTTGCCCGAGCTTAGCCTCGGACGAGCCGAGGGTGCGCTTGCTGCCTGAGGGGGCCCTCGGGCGAGGCGTGAATCCATCCGGGACCACTGTTCTTGCCCGAGGCCGGGCTCGGGCAAGACGAGATCGCGTCCCTTGGTAGATGAGGCTTTAACTTTGCGCTGCGCTTACCAGCCTTTATGGTCTGTTTTGAAGATGTTTTTCAGCCATGCTTATGAGTATTGAGGGTATCCCTAATTATGGTACCCGACATTAGCCCCCGAGCCTCAAAGGGAGTGTAGGCACTCACTTGGTGGTTCTGCCGGAATTTTTGCAAAGAGACTAGCCCTTCTCGGTTATGTTTTGTTCCGATGGGTGTGCGCGAGCGCACCCGTCGGGTGTAGCCCCTGAGGCCTCGGAGGAGTGGTTTGACTCTTCTGAGGTATTAATTCTTTTTGTGATTCCTTGGTCGGCCTTGTTGTTCCCTCATGCGGCCTGGCCGCAGCCGGGGTGCATGGTCAGGCTCCATGTTTTTAAGCTGGTTTGTTGACGTGGTCAACAATTTGGCCGTGGCCTAGTGCGAGAGCGGCCTCCGAGCCTCTACACGGAGCGAGAGGACGATCGAGGACCATCTCGGCTTTTTATTGTATGCCCCTTCGTCACCTTTCCGCAAGGAGGAGGGGGGGAACACGCCATGTTACCCTCGGTGGGCGCTGAACATGGTGTTTCCAGTGAGTTGCTAATGGGTAATCCGAGTGGACGCTCGAGCCCTATTCGATAAGGGTCGGCTAGTGGCCCAGAGGCGCGCTCCAAAAGTACCTGCAGGTGATTTGCTGGACCCGGACCCATTCGATAGGGTCCGAGGGCTCGGTGCCTCCCTTCGGTGGGATTCCATTATAAATCGTTCCCGCTGGTCTCGGAAATGTCTTAGGGTACCTCGGGAGCGTAGCCCGAGCCTTGGCCGTGTAACGGACGTACCCAGGGTCATCCCTAACTCTGCATGTTCTGGGGCGGCTGTCGAATCCCTTCGAGGGGCCAGCCTTCGAACCCCTGATCAGTAAAGGGCTCGGAGCCCGAGTGCTCTAGGGTGGTCGCCGAACCCCGCGGGGCGCAACCTTCGAACCCCTGATCAGTAGGAGGGCTTGGGGCCCGTTTCTTTCGCTGCGAAGGACTCCTTCGAAATGTCCTGTTTCTCGATCCCTGTGGAGAGAGAGAAAGAGAAAGGAAAGGAAGAAAGGAGATATTTCGAAACAGTGTGGCACACCTTTTTTGAGGCAGTCATCATGATGAAGGCAAAATGGCACCCGTCCGCCTGCCAGAGGAGACGTGTGTCCTACCAGGGAGTTAATGCAACGGGACGGGCAACTTGCTGGGTATCTGTTGCGCGTGCGTGAGCCGTTCGAGGAATGGAAAACTGTTTTGCCTTCGAGTTTGAAATTCACGAAGGGTTCGGGCGAAGTTTTGGGTGGATTTCGCTCGGGCCTTTATATACCCGGAAGAGGGGCCGACAGTGGTTCTTTACCCTGCCATTTGCGCTTGTCTTCTGCTTTTGTCTTCGCGACCTAAGAAAGTAGACAGAGAAGAGAAAACCGCGCACCTCATCCCCTCCGCTTCCACCGCTTTAGCCCGGCGATGGCTGACAAGGCGACCGTCATTCCGCCGCGTGAACCGTGGCCTTTCTCCACCGTCATTGCGGAGGATCTGTAGGCCCTTGTTACCGAGGGTTTGCTTCGTGCTCTCTCCGGGGGCCCGCAGCCTAAGTGGTTGGCCCTTGGGAGCGAGGCCGAACCGACTCCGCCGCTGGGGTACGTGGTCAGTTTCACCCCCTTCCATGAGCGGGGTTTGGGATGCCGGCGAGCCGCTTCATGTGGGCGCTCCCGCATTGCTACGGGGTGGAGCTTCACAACTTCAACCCCAACTCCATCGCCCAGGCGGCTATTTTCATGGCGGTTTGCGAAGGGTTTCTAGGGATTGACCCCCATTGGGACCTGTGGACCCATCTCTTCTCCGCGGAGTTCTTCACCGCATTGACGGACGTGAAGAAGGTACGTATGGCGGTGCGGGCTGGCGGCTGCACCCTCTAGCTGAGGTCGGGGTATGCACAGCAGTACATCCCCGCGTCCCTTGTATCTTCGAACAAGGGGTGGCAGAACCTGTGGTTTTATCTCCAGAACGACGACGGGATGCTTCCGCCGTTTTCTCAACGAGTGGTGACCGTCGCCGGTGATAATTGGCGCTGGGGGGGCCACACGCGAGAACCAGGAGAAGCTCCAGCCCATTCTCCGCGCCCTGCAGAAGTTACAAGCCGAGGGCCTTACCACTGCGGGGGTCGTCACCGCTATCCACCGCCGGAGGGTGCTCCCATTGGCAGAGCGACGGTTGCGGCTCTCGGAGATGAAGCCGGGGGTTGATTTGGGGGTTCACGGATGTCCTCGACCCCCCTCACCGCCGACGACCTCCTCAGACGGGTAGCAGGCACGGTAGGGAGGCTGGACGCTGGTGTCCTTAACCAGCCCCCGATGCGTCCCGACCATGGGTATGTGTCCCTGGTAAGTGTCCGACCCTCCTTCTGTTTTGCGCTGTGTTTCTTACGTCTTTTAGTTCTTTCTGTTGGGATTTCCGTTCGTCCCCAGGGGTTGAGGGGTTATAAACTCTCCCGGCCACCGGTCCCAGAGGATGCGGCGGGCCGAACCGCGCGTAGGCTCGCCGCGAAGAAGGATAAGGAGAGGAAGGACACGGAAAAGGCCTAAGCTCGTGAGAGGATGCGAGCTCGGGAAGCCTTGGAGAAGCGTCGTCGGAGGCAAGCAAGGGATGGGCTCCCATTGGAGCCGTCGCCGGACACGCCTGACGATGATGATGATGATGATGATGATGATGACGAAGACGATTACATGGCGGCTCGGCTCGGCCTTAGTCTGGATCCGAGGCTGGACCAGGGGTCATCAAGCCAGCTTCCAGGGGGGCTGGTGCCACCAGCTTTCGGGTCCGGGACACCGGGGTCCCAGTCCGAGGAGCAGAGGCGGGCCGAAGGGGTACTTGACCCCTTGGCCAAGATAATTGGGGTGACTCTAGGGGGTCAGGCCGAACTGCATGTCCCCCAAGAGCAGGTGCCCGTGCCGACCGTATGCAAAGTTGGTCCCCCAGCAATCGTGACATCGCCTGGGCAGACCGCCCCCTCGGTGCCTCGGGCGTCCGAGGCGGAAACAGCGCCAAAGCCGGCTGCGGGACAACCCTTGGCAGCGCCTGCGGAGACCGGGGCCCGAGGGGTCTCCCCGCAGGCACGATTGGTTTTGCCCTAGAGCGGGTAAGTATCTGAGGGTACCTCTATTTCAGTTATTTCGCTGTGTTGCCCCTTCTCCCTTTCAGCAAGCGGAGGCAGGGCTCGGCTGGGCTAGCCCCCACGAAGGCGCTTAAGATGGGGCCGGCCTCTGCAACCAGAGTTGCAGCGCGCCATGCGGGTTGGTTGGCCTCCGCGCAAGGCGCCCTCCGGCGGGGGGCCAAGCGGCACAGGCTGTCATGGGGCAAGCCTCCTAGGTCGAGCCCCCTGTTGGAGCGGCCATCATGCCGGGGAGGTCGTTGACGCGACCACGGCCCCGAGTCCGCCTGTCTTGTTGCCGGCGCCGGTATCGATTCCTGCCGGGGCCGCTGCTGATTCGTCCGCGGAGCCGCCCGCCACCGCCGATGTTGAGATGGCTGAGGTGCCTCTACCCTCGGTCATCCCCGATCTCCCCATTTTCGACCATGAGGAGGGGACGGCCGTTGTTGCCGAGGTCGGTGAGCGGAGGCTTGTCACCTTGGCCGAGGAGAGGCCCAATACGTCGACTGCGGCGGCACCCGATGCATCGACTGCAGGGGGACCCGGTGCCTCGGTCGTGGGGCACGCAGAACCGTGGCCTGTCTTGGGGAGCAGCGGCCTTATCCCCACGCAGCTCAATCCCAATGAGTGGTGTGGGCAGCCGCTCCTGTTCTGGAGCCACGATACCTCGGAGCCCCTCCTTTCCCTTAACGATGAGTTGGAGGAGCAGCTCCGGGGTAATTTCCGTGAATATACCGAGGCGGCGATGAGGTCGCTTCGGACGACCATGGAAATCCTTTCTAGGGACGTTCCCAGGGTCTTCCAGGTAAGGATTTAGACGTACGCCTCGCATGATCAGGGCATTCTTTGTGATATCCTATTTTTCTCCCTCAGGAGCTCGCAGACATGAGCACCGCCAAGTCGCTGTTCATCCGTCACGAGAGCGACGTTTGGGAGTCGCTACGGTCCCAGTGGGCCGCGCTTACCGAGGCTAATGAGCACCTCGCCCAATGGAGCGCCGAGGTGGCGGACCATCGGCTGCTCTGTGATGAGCTGAAGTCGGAGGCGGCGGCAGCGCGGACAGAGGCAGCGTCGGCACGAACAGAGGCTTCGTCGGCACGGGAGCAGGTGGCCTCCCAGGCCAGGGAGATGCAGCAGCGGCAGCAGGAGCTCGACCAGGTCACCAGCGAGTTGGACCAATTCCGGAGCCAAACTGCCGAGGCCGTGAGTCGGGCTGAGGCCCTTAGGGGACAGCTGGCTGAGGTTACAGAGCGGCTAGCCGAGGAGACCGCTCGGGCCGGGACCCTTGCGGAGGGCCTAACTGTGGCCGTCGGGTCTGCCTGGTCCGCCCAAGCCATGGCCTCGCAGCAGCGTGCCCGGGCTGAAGGTATGTTTTGCCTGCTTCATCACTTTGTTTTAGCTTCATCCTTTTCCTCATGTCTGAAGAACATCGTCCGACTGTCTTCAGGGTTTGAGGCGGCTCTCGACGAGTCCATCAAGAACTGCAAGGCACTTGCCCAGGCGGCTGAGCAGAAAGAGACCAACCGCATGGCCATGTCTAAGGCCATCTCGGCCTTCTGCCGGACCTTTGGCCTCGACGACGTCCCATCGGGCAGCTCCCCCCAGAGTCGCCTATGGGCCTTGGGCAGCCACGTGCGCAGCAGACTCCGAGGGGCGCTGCACCACGGCGTTAGGCGGGCCTTTGCTGTCCTTGCTTCCCACTACGACGTGGATCTGGAGCGGGTCAGCGAGGGCTACTGCTTACCCGACGAAGAGGAGGTCGCCCTGGCCGAGGTCCAAAGGCTTGATGCGGCTGCCGAGGGCCCAAGCGCGGTGTTGGCTTCCTTTTTTGAGGTGGAGATCCTTCCACCTACGCCACTGTCCGAGGCCAGGCCAGATTCCGCCGCAGGTAGGAACGACGCCGAGGGTGCTGCTCCTCCCCCTGCCGACACCTGAGCCTGTGGGGAACAGTTTATTCTAAGTATGTGTATGTTTCTTGCGGCCGCTGAGGCCCAAACATTTTCAGTGTTAGAGTATAAAGCTATGTTTTCTTTCCTCTTATTTCGAGCATTAGGACTTGTTCGTCGGTAGCAGAATCACTTATCTGAGCGTGAGCTACCTTTCGCGGAAGGTGATGAGTGAGGTATCCGTATCCCAGAGGCATAGGAGTCCCTCGGCTCGGTCGGCCTTGCCGTTCAAGGTTTCTCTCGCTCGTTTTTAGGATTCCGTTATTGATATAGTCGAAAGGCACGAAAGTCGTTTTCTACCTGAGCGTTAGGACTTGTTCGGTAGCAGAATCACTTATCCGAACGTGAGCTACCTTTCGCGGAAGGTGATGAGTGAGGTATCCGTATCCCGGAGGCGTAGAAGTCCCTTGGCTCGGTCGGCCTTGCCGTTCAAGGTCTCTCTCGCTCATTTTTAGGATTTTGTTATCGATATAGTCGAAAGGCACGAAAGTCATTTTGGTAGAAAACTTTTCCGAGGAAAATTTTGACGTGGAGGGGGTTCCCCCTTCTAGCCCCCAAGGGAGGGTCGGTTTTTGTTGAGGCAACGCCGATCCTCCCTTGACAGCTAGACATTTATTTGTACATGTAAAGGGACCAAGGTACATGAACGACTTGAAACACTTTAAGGGTAAAAGCGACGTAGCTGTTTGATGTTCCAAGCGTTGCTGTAGACCTCGCCTTGATCGTTGGCCAACTTGTATGTCCCGGGCTTCAAAATTTTGGCGATGATGAACGACCCTTCCTAGGGAGGAGTAAGCTTGTGGCACCCTCGGGCGTCTTGTCGTAGCCGAAGCACCAAATCTCTCACCTGGAAGCCTCAGGGCCGAATCCTTCGGGCGTGGTAGCGTTGCAGAGACTACTGATACCGCGCTGAGTGTAGCAAGGCTACGTCCCGAGCCTCTTCCAGCTGGTCCAATGAATCCTCTTGGCTGGTCTGGTTGTTTTGGTCGTCGTATGCCTTTGTCCTCGGGGAGTCGTATTCTAAGTCCGTGGGTAGGGTGGCCTCGGCCCCATAGACTAGGAAAAATGGCGAGAAACCCGTGGCCCGGCTCGGCGTCGTCCTCAGACTCCAAACCACCGAGGGTAGCTCTTTTATCCACCGCTTGCCAAACTTGTTGAGGTCATTGTAGATTCTTGGTTTTAGCCCCTGCAAAATCATGCCATTGGCGCGCTCCACTTGCCCATTTGTCATTAGGTGAGCTACGGCAGCCCAGTCCACACGGATGTGGTGGTCTTCGCAGAAGTCTAGGAACTTTTCCCAGTGAACTGCGTGCCGTTGTCGGTGATGATAGAGTTTGGGATCCCAAATCGGTGGATGATATTTGTAAAGAACGCCACCGCCTGCTCGGACCTAATGCTGGTTAAGGGTCGGACTTCAATCCACTTGGAGAATTTGTCGATGGCGACCAGCAGGTGCGTGAAGCCCCCGGGTGCCTTCTGCAAGGGACCGACGAGGTCCAGACCCCACACAGCGAATGACCAAGTGATAGGTATTGTTTGTAGAGCCTGAGCAGGCAGGTGTGTTTGTCTCGCATAGAATTGACACCCTCGGCAGGAGCGTACAATCCTAGTGGCGTCGGCCACTGCGGTCGGCCAGTAGAAACCTTGTCGGAAAGCGTTTCCTACGAGGGCTCGAGGTGCTAGCGCTGCATGGTGACCGCAAGCCCCCGAGTGTTTTTCTTGTAACATCTCTTGTCCTTGGGCGATGGATATGCATCATTGGAGAATGCCTGAGGGGCTGCGGTGGTACAATTCTTTTTCATCTCCTAGTAAAACGAACGACTTGGCGCGCCGAGCCAGTCGCCGAGCTTTGGCCAAGTCGAGGGGCAGCTCTCCCCGGAGGAGATATTCTAGGTACGAGGTCTGCCAGTTTAGGTTTGGTGTGACCCCATTCTGCTTTATCTCGATGCACAGGGCCTCACCTTCGGCGGCCGAGGGTACCTCGGGCTGGGCCGAGGTCTCCTCAGGTTCGGGTGCGTCGTTGAGTTTGACAGATGGTTGATATATGTCCCTGGAGAAGACATTCGGGGGAACCGTAGTTCGTCCCGAGGCTATCTTAGCCAGCTTATCTGCAGTCTCGTTGTACCGTCGAGCAACATGGTTGAGTTCCAGCCCATAGAACTTATCTTCCAAGCGCCGAACTTCGTCACAATAGGCCTCCATTTTTTGGTCGCGACAGTGAGAGTTCTTCATGACATGGTCAATAATGAGCTGTGAGTCACCACGAGCGTCAAGGCGCCGAACCCCTAGCTCAATGGCGATGCGTAACCCATTCATCAAGGCCTCGTATTCAGCTACGTTGTTTGACACCGGAAAATGGAGGCGTATTACATAACGCACATGTTCTCCGAGGGTGAGATGAAGAGCAAACCCACGCCTACTCCGGTTTTCATCAATGACCTATCGAAGTACATGGTCCAAAGTTCGGCCTGGATTGGAGCCGTTGGCAACTGGGTGTCGGTCCATTCAGCCAGGAAGTCAGCCAAGACTTGGGATTTTATGGCCTTCCGAGGGGCAAATGAAAGTGTTTCCCCCATGAGTTCCACTTCCCATTTCGCTATCCTACCCGAGGCCTCTTGACACTGGATGATCTCCCCCAGGGGGAAGGATGACACCACAGTCACCGGATGAGACTCGAAGTAGTGTCGCAGCTTTTGCCGTGTTAGAATCACTGCATACAGTAGCTTCTGGATTTGCGGGTAGCGGATTTTGGTCTCGGATAGCACTTCGCTGATGAAGTAGACTGGCCTCTAGATGAGCAGTGCATGCCCTTCTTCTTGTCTCTCGACTACGACCGCAGCGCTGACCACCTGAGTGGTTGCGGCGACGTAAATCAAGAGGGCTTCTCCCGTAGCGGAGGGCACCAAGATGGGCACATTTGTAAGGAGTGCCTTTAAGTTTCTGAGGGCTTCTTTGGCCTCGGGAGTCCAAGTGAAGCGCTCGGCCTTCCTTAAGAGGCGGTACAAGGGCAATCCTTTCTTGCCAAGGCGCGAGATAAAGCGGCTCAGAGCCGCAAGGCATCCCATGACCCTTTGTACTCCCTTTAAATCTTTGATGGGCCCCATGTTGGTGATGGCCGCGATTTTCTCCGGGTTGGCCTCGATGCCTCGTTCAGAGACGATGAACCCTAGGAGCATGCCACGGGGGACTCTGAAGACACACTTCTCGGGTTGAGTTTTACGCTCTTCGCTTTTAGGCACCTGAATGTCACCTCAAGGTCAGAGATGAGGTCAGAGGCTTTCCTTGTTTTGACAACGATGTCATCAACATAAGCCTCGACCGTTCTGCCGATGTGCTCTCCGAACACATGGTTCATGCACCTTTGGTATGTTGCACCTGCATTCCTCAAACCAAATGTTATTGTAGTATAACAATACATGCCCAAAGGTGTGATAAAAGAAGTCGCGAGCTGGTCGGATTCTTTCATCTTGATTTGGTGATAGCCTGAATAAGCATCGAGGAATGACAGGGTTTCGCACCCAGCGGTGGAGTCCACAATTTGATCGATGTGAGGCAGACGGTAGGGAACCTTCGGACATGCTTTATTTAACCCAGTGTAGTCTACACACAACCTCCATTTCCCACCTTTTTTCTTTACAAGTATAGGGTTAGCTAACCATTCTGGATGGAATACCTCTTTGATGAACCCTGCAGCCATTAGCTTGTGGTCCTCCTCGCCTATGGCTCTGCGCTTTTCTTCATCAAAACGGCGCAGGTGCTGTTTCACGGGTCGGGCTCTGGCTCGGATGTCCAGTGAGTGCTCGGTGACATCCCTCGGTATGCCTGGCATGTTCAAGGGACTCCATGCAAAATTTTGGCATTTGCGCGGAGAAAGTCGACGAGCACTGCTTCCTATTTGGGGTCAAGCTCAGAGCCGATCCAGACTTTCTTACTGGCGTCGTTGCTAGGGTCGAGAGAGACGGACTTAACCGCCTCGGCTGGTTTGAAGTTGCTGGCATGCGGCTTCGTGTCGGGCGCCTCTTTAGAGAGGCAATCCAGGTCGGCGACGAGGGCTTCGGATTCGGCGATGGCTTCGGCGTACTCCACGCATTCCACGTCGCACTCATAAGTGTGGCGGTATGTGGATCCGACGATGATGGTTCCCTTGGGGCCTGGCATCTTGAGCTTGAGGTACGTGTAGTTGGGGACGGCCATGAACTTGGCGTAAAACGGTCTTCCCAACACCGCGTGATAGGTCCCTCGGAACCCGACTACTTCGAAAGTGAGGGTTTCCTTTCGGAAGTTGGAGGGAGTTCCGAAGCAGACGGGCAAGTCAAGTTGCCCAAGGGGCAGGACACGCTTGCCGGGGACAATCCCGTGAAAGGGTGCCGCACCGGCCCGGATCGTGGACCGATCAACCCCCAAGAGCTCTAGGGTCTCGGTGTAGATGATGTTGAGACTGCTGCCTCCGTCCATGAGGACCTTGGAGAGCCTTGCGTTGCCGATGACAGGGTCGACAACAAGCGGGTACCTTCTTGGGCTTGGTACGTAGTCGGGGTGGTCGTCTTGGTCGAAGGTGATGGGCTTGTCGGACCAGTCTAGGTAGACTGGTGTCGCTACCTTCACCGAGCAGACCTCCCGGCGTTCTTGCTTGCGGTGTCGAGCCGAGGCATTCGCCAATTGCCCACCGTAGATCATGAAGCAGTTGTGGACCTCTGGGAACTCTTCTTCCCTATCGCCTCCTTTCTTGTTGTTGTCTTGGTCCTTGCCACCCTCCGCCGAGGGTCCAGCCTTATTGAAGTAATGCCAGAGCATGTCACACTCTTCAAGGGTGTGCTTGATGGGACCCCTGTGATAGGGGCACAACTCCTTGAGCATCTTGTCGAACACCTTGGCCCCTCCAGGAGGCTTTCGAGGATTCCTGTGCTCGGCAGCAGCGACGAGATCCGCGTCAACGGCGTTGTGTTTTGCTTGCGCCCTCTTCCTGGTCTTCTTCTTCGTGCCACGCTGGACGGGCGCCTCGGGGTCGTCTTCCTCTTGCCTTTCCTGAGGCTGCATGTCCTTCTGGAAGATGGCTTCGACCGCCTCCTGACCAAAGGCGAACTTGGTGGCTATGTCCATCATTTCGCTCGCCTTGGTGGGTGTCTTGCGCCCTAGTTTGCTTACCAGGTCCCGGCAAGTGGTGCCGGCGAGGAACGCCCCGATGACGCCCGAGTCGGTGATGTTAGGCAACTCGGTGTACTGCTTTGAAAACCGCCAGATGTACTCTCGCAGGGATTCCCCTGGCTGCTGGCGGCAGCTCCGGAGATCCCATGAGTTCCCAGGGCGCACGTACGTACCTTCGAAATTTCCAGCGAAGGCCTTGACTAGGTCGTCCCAGTCAAAGATCTGCGCAGGGGGCAGATGCTCCTGCCAGGCCCGGGTAGCGTTAGAGAGGAAAAGGGGGAGGCTGCGGATGATGAGGTTGTCGTCGTCCGTCCCTCCCAACTGGCACGCCAGCCGGTAATCCGCGAGCCACAACTCTGGCCTCGTCTCCCCTGAGTACTTGGTTATGGTAGTCGGGGCCCGAAACCGGGCTGGGAACGGCGCCCGTCGTATGACCCGGTTGAAGACCCGTGGACCTGGTGGTTCAGGCGAGGGGCTCCGATCCTCCTCACTGTCGTAGCGCCCCGCGCGTCTGGGGTGGTAGCCTCGGCGTACCTTTTCCTCGAGGCGGGCCCGACGGTCGTGGCGGTGTTGCTCGTCGCCGAGGCGATCCCGGGCTGCAGGTGTCTCGTCTCCTGTGAGCTCGGTGTGGACCGAGGCCTCGCACATGTGTCGGGAGGACGCTGCGTGATGCTCCGAGGGGCATCCTCGCCTTTGGGAGGCAGAGCTCTCGGCTTGTCGGGTTGCGGCATTTTCCAGGAGGTCCTTGAGTTCGCCTTGGATACGCCGCCCCTTGGTGGTAGATGGCTCCGGCATCGTTCGAAGTAACATCGCCGCTGCAGCTACGTTCTGGCCGGCCCCGTTGAAGGCCAAGGGTAGCCTTGCCCTGGCATCGTCAATAATACAGCGCTGGACGTCTCAGGCCCAATGATGAGCTCCTCCGGCGAGTGCTCGGCCTGCCCACTCTTGTTCGATGTTTCGTCAGAGCTACACAAGTCGCCCTATTTCTTCGTCAACTTGGCCTGCATCTCGCGGAGTTGCTTGAGCTGTGTGCCCTGACCCCGTAGGGACCTGGGCCACAGCTAGCTCCCGCAGGATCTCAACGCGAGACGCAGGTGCAAGGGCGCCGTCATTTCCTGGCATGCCGAGGTGGTTGTCTCCGTCGTGATCCTCCTGATCGATGTGGAAGCACTCGCGAGTTGGGTCGTAACCCTCGTCGTCAAGGATGTGGCCATCATCAGAGCAGCAGGAGAGGAAGTGGTCACATGCGGACATGAAGTCTCGCATGGCACTGGGATCATGGAGTCCGGAGAAATCCCAACTGAAGTCGGGGTCGTCCTCTTCCTCGGAACCCGCGGGTCCGGAGGTTGAGACGGCCGTCAGTAGGTCCCAAGTTGACCACATATGGTACCCCGGAAGGTCAGGATACGCCCTTGCGAAAGCACTTACCGAAGTGGGGTCGCTTGGTGGGTCGAAGCTGAATCTAAAGGGAACAGGATGGAAAACTGATGGTACCTCCTGGTTGGTGGGCGGCGGTGAAGTTGCATCGGAGATGGAATGTGTCGTTATCTCAGGTGCGAGACTAATGTCCGACAAGTCTCTCGCAAGGGTGCCGGCGTCATCAGTCCGCATGGGGTTGGCACGCCACTAGGAAGCGACACCCGTCGTTGTCCCAGGTGCGAGGTTAACACCCGACATGTCCCCCGCAGGGGTGCCGGCGTCGTCGACTCGCTCTGGTCCGACAGTCGACGAGGTGCTGTCTCCTGCCTGGCCATGGTTGCCCTGTCTCCGCCTCCTCCGGTGAGGAGGGTGGTGGGGCAAACCCAGGTGTTCTTCTTGCACCACGAGGAGATGTCGTCGTCGAGTTCGCCCCTGCCGGGCGAGCCGACGACCGTTGTTGTTGTCGTGCTGCGGGGGGAGGAGTACCATGTCATAGCTCCCGTCGGGGGACACGAACTCGAGACTCCCAAAGCAAAGCACCGTCTCGGGCTGAAGAGGCTGCTGAAGATTGTCCATCTGGATCTCAACGGGAAAGTATTGCCAACACACGACGATCCCCTACCTAGCGTGCCAAGTGTCGGCGTTTCGGACCCGAGGCTTATATTATCTTGCACTGGGGTGCTTGCAGTAGGGGCTACAAGCTTCGCGAGAGAGGGAACGGGTCCCAGGTCTCTTGAGAAGTCTAGTGTTGCGGAGTGGAGTTCGATGTTTGAGTGAGTTCGTCTCTGTCATCCTTGCCGCCTCCGCCTCCCCCTTTTTTCTTTTTCCCCCCTTGAGAAGGCCCTGGGCATCCCCTTTTATAGATACAAGGGGATGGTCCAGCTGTACATACGGGGTGTTGCTGTGTGCTAACGTGGTCGGTGGAGAAGTGCTTGAGCCCTGTAGAAGCGCAGCTGGCGGTGCGGCCCTGGGTCCTGCTGACGTTTCTTTGCCTTCGTAGAGAGCTTGAGGACTATCGACGTCATGGACGCATGCGGGGAACCATCATTACCTATTGCCGGAGTAATCTAGATGTGACACCGGTCTTGTTCCTTCGTATCCTGAGGCGGCTAGCTAGAGGTAGGGTAATGATGTGTCCCCTGTAGCATAGTTGGTCCAAGGCTGAAGTCGGGCGAGGCGGTGACTTCTCCTGAGGCCAAGGCCGAGGTCGGGCGAGGTTGTGACTCCTCCCGAGGCCGAGGCTGAGGTCGGGCGAGGCGGAGACCTTCTCCCGAGGCCGAGGCTGAGGCCGAGGCCTGAGGTCGGGCGAGGCGGAGCTCCCTGTTGCGCCCGAGGCTGAACTCGGGAGAAGCCGTGACTCACTGTTGTTAGTCTTACCATGGTGGTTGGCGCAGTAGTCGGAACGGGGTGAATAGTGTTGTTTTCCTATCAGAACGATCAGTAAAGGGGTGAAGTGACTGCGGTCATTTCGACCTTGCCAACTAAGGCGCGCGTGTTAGGATAAAGTGTCAGGTGATCCTGGCATTAAATGCGCATGCGATACGGTCGGCGGTAAGGCGATTTGGCCGAGGTTGCTATACGACAAAGTTTGCCCGAGCTTAGCCTCGGACGAGCCAGGGGTGCGCCCGCTGCCTGAGGGGGCCCTCGGGCGAGGCGTGAATCCATCCAGGACCACTGTTCTTGCCCGAGGCCGGGCTCGGGCGAGACGTGATCGCGTCCCTTGGTAGATGAGGCTTTAACTTTGCGCTGCGCTTACCAGCCTTTATGGACTGTTTTGAAAATGTTTTTCAGCCATGCTTAGGAGTATTGAGGGTACCCCTAATTATGGTACCTGACACAGCGGTTGACAAATAC
Organism: Zea luxurians; assembly: GCA_029449295.1. Taxonomy (NCBI): domain Eukaryota; kingdom Viridiplantae; phylum Streptophyta; class Magnoliopsida; order Poales; family Poaceae; genus Zea; species Zea luxurians. The sequence goes on from JAOPSE010000015.1 coordinate 27,731,412, forward strand.
GGAATGGGAACGCACACGGAGAGGAAAGGAAGTGATTGCACAGTTGCACCCCAGACATGACATCAGCGCCCGCCAGCCATATTCGCACCATTTAGAAGGTGTTTAGTTCAAGTTTAGTATATCAAATCTCTACTTATTAAGGCAGTAAGGGATAGGTTGTCATTCCATATTCTGCCATTCTCATTCCTCCCTCCATGTAAAGCCCATTCTTATTCCCGGCTACCATTCCGTGTTCTGTCTTTCTTATTCACCCTCCCCGCAAAGCTCATTCTCATTCCCACGTGCATCCCACGCCTAGCTAAAATTAAATTAAAAAACATAAATGTGGCACCAATAGGATTCAAACCCACGACCACTCAAGCAAATGTGCTCATAGTTACCACTACACCACATGTGTGTTTATGTCAATATCTGTCACAGTAAAAATATCTACCACATCTCTCCCAAAGCCACCTGCTACCCTTGCACAATGTGTAGTAGTAGATAATTATCAACGAGATTCCTGAATTATATTTTTGGATGAAGGGAGTAGTATTTAAAGAAGAGCCTTGCATGCAATTTCTTTTGTTTGAATAATGTTTTCAACTTAATTTCCTTTTTTATATGTGTGACATTTATTCTATGTAATATTTTTTCATGGATCAGACTTGTGAGTCATTTTCATAAACCAACGCCAAAGATGAATCCATGTTTCTTACTTGGAAACCCCGAACAAACACCACTGGCAAGAGGCGCTCGCGTTGGGGTCGCTCATCGAGGACGAGAAGAAGCTTGGGCGACTGTCAGTTCGACCTCTGGAAGCAGTCCTACATGGCCACATGCGTCGCTGTGTTCGGCAAGCTCCGGCGCAGCCGCCGCTTGGACGCGGTCCAGAGCGGCTGCACCACGCTGTCCATCTTCAAATAGGGGGGCCTCATGGTCGTCACCAACACCGGCGAGTCTCAGATTGTTCTAGGCACCGCATCTGAGCCGTCACGTCGTCCAGCTCATCATCCACCTGAAGCTCAACATGCCACATAAGTCGTTGTTGATCGGCCATGAATTCTTGTGCGCTGGGACGATGGATGTTGTTGACGTTGTGTGAGTGTCCTTGAACAAGATGTATGTAGAGGAGTAGCATATCAGGTGGTGCAACGGCTAGGTGTACTACTTCGTTGATGAGCCCGGGTGCACTTCGTTTGGCATCCCAGCCAATAGTCATCGATACTCGTCATGTCGTGCGCGTTCGACGACTACTATATCAAGGATTGTGGAGTCATCTTGGTGCCAGAGGTGACGCAGAGGAGGACCAAAAGCAATGACCACTCGCCATCGTCGGGGTAGCTTTTGTGCCGGCCTGCCTTTAATTCTCTTTGCAAACACATACACTTGCCTTTTTTGTTTAATAAAGAGTGTATGGTGGTGTGTACCTGATGACTGACAATGTACGAGGGAACTTATACCGATATGTGTGGCACGTGCTCTTCAATGATGAGACCATGCAAATCGTGGCATATATCAAAGTCTGCATGATACTGATGGTTGCAATGTAGTAGTGAAACAACTAAATTAAAATAACAAAATTTATGTATGACCAGGATTACAAATGGATTATGAAACATTTTCTTATAACAATATAAGACACATTTTGTATATAGGTTATCATGTTATTATATGTTCCCGTTGCAACGCACAGGCACTCACCTAGTTAAATGTTTAAATAATAATTAGAGTCTTAAATATAGTATAATTATTATAAACTTAATTAGACTAAAAGAAAAACCTAATTAAGTCTATATTTAATAGTAATAATTTATATTCAATTGTATGATTGTACAAATGATTTTTCACGCATTAAGATATTGGAAAGACTGATTCTACTCTTTTCCACTAAGGGCTTGTTTGGTTAGTGTTGGAGGTCTTCCCGAAGGTCCTCAAGGCAAAAACATCTTTGGCAAAATAATACAAAGGCTCATCAAAGCTACCTTTAGACCCGGTTTAGCCCCCTCAAGACGAAGACTCTACGTAGAGGTGACAATGCAGAATGCCGAAGCTCAATAGCTTCGGCCCAGACCAAGCAGAGAAGGAAAAAGGACTAGATAGACCTTATTAGTTTTAATCGCTTGTAAACAAATATTCAAGGGCATGAATTTAATTTTACCCGGGCTGCATCTTCGTCTTGAGGTTGCATTCACTCTCTCGCATTCACTCTCTCGCATCCTCGCCTTTGAGCAAGCCGAAGGTATCGATGTAATATTAACATTGTTGATATTCATATATGTTTTATGGAATGCAAAAATAAATGAATTATTAAGGTATGACTATCATATTTATTCCTTTGCATTCCTATCTTTGTATTGATATGATGAAGGTATGTCTTTCTTGACCTTTGTCTGAGAAGCATTATGCCCGCAAGAAAATAATGCTTCGAAGGACGAGGGTCCTTAATGATTAACAATTGTGTTGCCTTGTTCTTGACTCACAACATTGGATAACAAGTAACCAACATTGGTGCCCACCTCCGGTGAACTCACTTCCACAATTGCGACAATGGCTTCGCAAGTCAACCAAGCTGTGACACCTTCGGCTACGAAGCTGGTGCTCCCAATCACAGGCGGCTCAAGTTCTGAACCAGCCAACAAGAAGCAGAAGAAAGAAGCACAAAGAAGGGTACAACATGTTAGAGTGCAAGGACCCTTCATTAAGTCCAAATGGTCTTACATACCAATCACCTTTTCCCAGGAAGATCTTCAGCTCAAGGATTATCCCCACAATGATGCAATGGTCATATCTTGTGTCATCAAGGGATTTCTGGTCCATAATGTCTTAGTGGATAGGAGTGGGCGTTCGGGTTACCCGAAAATTTCAGTTCGGGTAATTCGGGTATTTAAAATTTCGGGTTTTGAGATTCAATACCCGAAATTACAACGGGTTTTACAATACCCAAAACTTCGGGTACCTGGAATTTTAGGTTCGGGTATTCCCGAACTACCCGAATTGTTGTCTCAACTTCATAAAACACATGCACCCTATTAAATTAGTATAAAAATACAGTTTGAATATTGATATACATGAACATAAAAAACACAAGTAATCTACAATCACAAGTTATGCACAGTTATACATAATTATAGATGCACAAATTAATAATTAAGAATGACATGAGTACATGACACATGAAAGTTCATGTAATTTGGGTATTTCGGGTACCCGATTATGATACCCGAATTACCCGAAATAAAACCGGGTTTTGCAACTTTGTACCCGAAATTCTTGAACCAAATTCGGGTTTTGGGTATTTTGGGTTCGGGTATTCCGGGTTTGGGTTTCGGGTTAAGGGTTTTTTGCCCACCCCTATTAGTGGACACGGTAGTGTGACAGATATCATCTTCGTGAAGGCTTTCAGGCAAATGCAAGAGCCAAATGACAAGATACATGATGCAACACACCCCCTTTGCGGCTTCGAAGGAAGACAGATTGTGGTGCTTAACAAGATAACTATGTCGATCACCTTCGACTATGTTCACAACACATGGACAGAGCAGGTTGTTTTTGACATTGTCGATATGGAGTATCCTTACAATGCAATCATTGGTCGAGGGACACTAAACGCTTTTGAAGCAATACTTCACCCATCATATCTTTGCATGAAGATACCTTCGGAACAAGGGCCCATTTCTGTACATGGAAGCCAAGAGGCCGTAGGAGAGCCGAAAGAAGTTGGACGGATTCGAAGGCCATCCATAACATAGATGAAGCTGAAGCTCATCAGCAATATAAGCATAAAAGAGAAAAGGCTGCTTCAGCAGATCAACCAAAGCCCATGCTTTTGTGTGAAGACATAGCTGAGCAGAAAGTGCTATTGGGATCTCAATTATCTGACGAACAAGAGAAGACTTTGCTGAGATTTCTGTTCAATAACAAAAATGTTTTTGCTTGGTCGACCAATGATCTTTGTGGTGTCAATAGAGATATCATTGAGCACTCACTCAATGTAGACCCGACCTTCAGACCAAGAAAGCAGAGGCTTCAGAAAATATCCGATGATAGAGCCGAAGGTGAACGAAACAAAGTGAAAAGACTTCTAAGTGCCGGTGTTATCAGAGAAGTGACATACCTAGAGTGGCTAGCTAATACTGTGATGGTAAAGAAGGCTAATGGAAAATGGATAATGTGCATCGACTTTACAAACCTCAATAAGGCATGCCCAAAGGACGAATTTCCATTGCCAAGAATAGATTCCCTTGTGGACGCAGCAGCTACTTCGGAGCTCATGAGCTTATCAGACTGCTACTCAGACTATCATCAAATCTAGATGAAGGAGGATGAGCCAAAAACAAGCTTCATAACTCCTAGCGGGACTTATTGTTACAATCGGATGCCTGAGGGGCTTAAGAATGCTGGAGGAAGCTTTAGCAGGATGACTGCAAAAGTTCTTCACACCCAAATTAGCAGAAATGGGCTGACATATGTTGATGATATCATAGTAAAGAGCACAAAGCAAGAAAACCACGTTGTTGATTTGCAAGAGACATTTGCCAACTTTAGACAGGCTGGTCTTAAACTAAATCCAGAGAAATGTGTCTTCAGAGTGAAGAAGGGCAAATTTCTTGGCTACTTGGTATCAACAAAGGGCATCGAAGCTAATCTAAGTAAGATAGAAGCCATATTTCGAATGGAGCCACCGAAGTCAAGAAAGGGTGCCCAAAGATTGACAGGAAGGCTGGCATCATTAAATAGATTCATTTCAAGGTCAGCAGAGAGGAACTTGCCATTCTTTGAAGTGCTGAAGTTAGTCGAAGTCTTTCAATGGGGGCTAAATCAACAAAAAGCCTTCGAAGAACTGAAACAATATTTGATAGAGCTAACAACCTTAACCACACCTTCGTCAGGAACTCCATTGCTGTTGTATGTAGCTGCTTCCCACGCCGCGGTTAGTGCAGCACTGGTGCAAGAGAAGCAGGAGGGCCAGACAAGAAAGCAAGTGCCAGTCTACTTTGTTTCTGAAGTGCTTAGTGCATCAAAGAAATATTATACAGAGTTAGAGAATGTACTATATGCTGTACTAATGGCTTCCAAAAAGCTTTGGCATTATTTTCAAGCATATCACATCATAGTACCTTCTTCACAACCTCTTAAGAACATAATGAGAAATAGAGAAGCCACAGGAAGAGTTGGAAAATGGGATGTAGAACTGAAAGAATTCACTATCGATTTCGTTCATAGATCTTCGATCCAGTCCCAAGCGTTAGCAGACTTCATTGCTGATTGAACGCTAGGGGCTCAGAATGAAGAGAAAACAACTGATGCCGAAGCCTGGACAATGTTTTGTGATAGGTCTTGGGGAACCTTCGGTGCAAGAGCAGCAACTGTCTTGATTTCACCATAAAAATCAAAACCTGCTATGCAGCAAGACTGGACTTCAATTGCACAAATAATATTGCAGAGTATGAAGCCCTACACTTGGGGCTCTGGAAGCTCAAGGCAATGGGAATAAGAAGGGCAATACTTAAATCCGACTCACAGGTCATTTCAGGTCACATTGACAAAAGCAGCAAAGCAAGAGACACGAAGTTAGAAAAATATCTGGATGCAGTCCAAAGGATGGAAGCCTCCTTCGAAGGTTTTTCTATAAAAAATATCCTGAGAGGAGAAAACGAGCACACAGATTTGCTAGCTAAATCTGCGGCACATGGGCTTCTATTACCTTCGGAAGTATTCTTCGAAACAATAAAAGCACCTTTGGTCGAGCTCATGGAAAGGGCGATGCTCACAATTTCACCAGTACATAGTGAAGATTGGAGGACTGAGATTATATCTTTCATCCAAGGCAATTGTCTTTCGAATGACAAAGTTTACAATAAAAGAATGGAAGCAAGAACAAGACCATATGTAATCATAGAAGGGGAGTTATATAAACATGGAGTTTTGTCACACCCGGATTTAAGGGACAAAGCCGGGTGCATCTCATATATGTGCCAAAGAAGACAACACATATAATAACAGAGTGTATAGAGATAAATGTCACAATATCATCAGAGTACTTATTACATTTGGAAGTCTTACAAAATAAAAGATAAATATAAAACGAACTAAAGTCCATCCTTGGTGCCACAAAGTCAACTGGGAGACGCCACCTAGATCAATTCGAACTCCTCATTGTGTGGCTCCTCTTGAACCACCTGTTCTTCTCCTGTGGGGGTGTGAGGCAGCAAGGGTGAGCTCACATATGTTCATCGCTCAACAAGTTGTGGGGAATAATGTGCATGAACTCGCTAAAGGTGGGAGCTCATGAAGTGTAAGGCTTACCAAAGAGGATGGTTGAAGCTGAGCATTGCTTTTAAGGTTAGTCAAAATTTTATTAGCAATTACTAAGTGTAAGTAGATACCATACTAGAATAATAATAGAACAAAATTAATAAATAATCCCATGCAAATGCAAATGATGAATTGAATTTAGTTCCATAATTTAATCATGTGAGAGTTATGAGCTGCTCATGACCGTGAGCTCGGCTAGTATACCAGTTTTACACTCTGCAGAGGTTGTACCCTTTACCCACAAGTCATGTTACCCATCTGCCAAGGGGTCATGAGTCCCATACACCTCTACCAAGGAAGCGAGGCAGGGTAACACTACGAGGCCTTTACAAAGTTCCACTAACTTCCGAAAACCCGCTACAGTTTCTGGGAAGAGCAACTGTAGGAATCCCTCGTTTGACCGTCATCGCAGCAAAATCAACCCAAGAACCTCCCTACATGCCTACTCCCCTACTGCCCTTGCCCCTTTCGGGTAAGGTAGTCTTCCACTAGCTTTCCTAATTAGTCAGCCAAGGGCGTCCCATTCCACCCTTGTGGTGGCACGTGTTTCTCAAGTTAAGCTCCATGTTCCAATTAAAGATAATGATCTTGACATGAACATAAATAAAATAACAGAATAATTGGAACATGGATATAATGAAATATTAACCCAAAACCATATAAAGCAATAGCAAAAACTACCCAAATGATTCAGGGGTGAACAAGGTAAAAAGGATAAACAGACTAGAGTGACCTATTGGGTCCCATCAAAATTAAACCTATGCATTGATAAGTGATATTAAAGAACATTATTGGGTAAAAAGTGGTCAAGGGCACAACTTGCCTGGGACTTAAGATTCCAGGTATCAGGATGATTCTTCAGATCCTCGTGACCTCACTACTAATCGTAGCAATACAAACAAACATGGTATAGGCAAAATTAACATCACACCAAACATAAGAACAAACTGTATAGCAATGATCTACGTGTTGCTACGAGATCGTGGGATCGAGAACTACTAAGATCGGAGTTAGGGTTACGAAGTTTTGATTTATGGGGGGAATCTATGTGATTTTACTATTATAAATTGACTAGTATACATCATATGAGAAAATATTCTATAGGTAATGAATTCAACTTTAGTTTTATTCATATCTTGACTAGAGATCATCTTTTAATCAAATTATAATTATGGACTGGTTAGATTTGATTTAGAAGAGTTACTCCATTAGACAAAGGATAAATAAATATCTAACTTTAAAAGTATGCGACATGGTATAATTTATTTTGTTACTGTGTAGTAAATATTTATACGAAGCTAACGCAACTGGAACGGGTCAAATTGGAATTAAAACAAAAAAGTTATGAATTTCCAAAGTTTGTATGTGCTTGATACAAAATTAATTGAGTAATCATTTCTAGTATGGGTTCATATTAAAACAGTATTACCAAGTAATAGACAATATTAATACAAAATTATAGGAACTGGAATGGACTAAAAAGGAGCTAAGATGAATTTTCTATGAATTATACAAGTTTTGGAATTGTTTTCATATTAAAAATTCATTTTCTAAATGATTTTATAGGTTTTTCTCACTGTCTGGACTGCGCTTCAATTTCTAGAGGAGACAGGGGTTAATCTACAAAAATTCCTGAGACTCAGAGCACTGTTGCACTGGATGGTGGGTTGATTAGTAAAGATCGTAGGGGTTCTTTTGTGAAATGAGCGGTCGAAGGGGTATCAACGGATTTGGGCCGTCGGATGTGGAGCGCACGGCCCATATTAGAATGCGCCCCCCATGAAACGGTAAACTACCATAGCCATAGGATCTAATATCAACAGTCTAGATTTAATGTTTTGGAATCGTCTCGTGACCGTCCGATCTGAAACTGACGCGAACCCTTACACTCGGTGAAACGTTATGCGATAATCGATCCGGACCGCACAGTCATGATCCAACCGCCCAGATTCGTTCCTGGGGAGATCTAATCCTAGCCGCGCAATCTCAATCGGACGGTGCGAGGTCGTCGTTCACCTTCCCTAAAAGGCACTGGCGGCGCCGCGCCCCACCACGGCGGAGCCATTGCCGGCCGCACCCAAAGCTTCGACCCTGCCATAGACTTTCACTAGGTACAGACTATACATAGCGGAGACAATGACGAACCAGGGGAAAAGTTCTTACCGAGATCCTATGCGCAAATACGGTTGCTCCCGTCGATGGAGGTCAGCGGCAGCAATTCGGCACCGACGAGAAATTCATAGGCACCCGCCACTGATGTGTGCAAGGGGAAAGCTCCTACGCGACCCCAGGGTTCAAGCGGACCCCCACAATCTCGCTCCGAGTGGCACACAGTGATGAATGCAAACTCTGAGCATGGTGGCTCCTTCAACACCCTATCTCCCACGCGGTGCTCGGAAATCCCAATCGGTCACCCAGTAACCCGCCCAGGCTTTGATGGAGAGGGGTCCTAGGGTTTCGGCGGGGTTTTTATTTATGGGAGCAGGGAAACCTGGCCGCATGGTCGCGATCCATGGGTGCATGGCCGATGCGCATGCTACGGCGAGAACGACGATCTCAGCTCAACTACCCGAGGGAACGGCTGGCCTGACCCGCGGGGCCCAAGCAATGGTGAGCGAACAAGTGAGGCACGCCTTGGTGACACTGTCCTGTGGGCCTAGCCAATCCGCGCCGCTATACTGAAGATGGGTGGCTGTTTGCAGGCTCAAGCCATCAGTGTGCTAGAGCCGTGGACGCGGCTGGTGGAGTTGGCGTGGGCCATAGAAGAGGCGCGGGTTAAAGGGTTATTGGGCCACAAGTGAGGGAAATCGGCCCAAGCGGTGGATTTTGATTTTCTTTTTCCTATTTCTTTTCTTTTATATTTTAATTTATTTCACATTTTCAAATTTCTACTTCAAATTTCCACCATTCTACTTAAATTCAATTTCCTATTTTAAATTTAGATTTCTCCATATCAATACGATCCAAACATGAATATAAACATTACTATTTCCATGTTATTATTTATTCTCCTCCCCATTATATAATTCTAGTAATAAATGATTTAATCACAATTTCTTTCCTCATTTTCTCTTTTCTATTCCCTTTAGATTTACAAATTTAAAATTCAAATCCAAGATAAAGTTTAGGAATTCAAATTTTTAATACATACTCAAAATCAATTATGAAGCAATAGATATATATTTATTTTAATTGATTTATTTGTTTGATAGATGTTTGAAATATGAGAAACACTCGTGTTGTTTTCTTTCTTTTTAGAAAAATAGTATTTTGAATATGGGGTAAGAAGTAAATGTTACTTCAAAATTAAATATTCATATAAATAAATGCTTATGGTGCATCATTTAATGATATGCATAACCATTTGGTTGAATAGAAAACTTTTCTGTTACTTCTTTTCTAAAATAGTTCTTGGTTTTCAAAATTCAGTCATCAATTTTCAACACTCAAGTATAATTTGAGATATCTGAATTTGCTATTTTATTTCTTCATGTATTTATTTTATTATTATATCTTTTATACAAATTTTAGGCCTTACAAGTTTACTCTCCATTACTGTTGGGACTATGTTTCGTCGCCGAAGGTCTTGTAGGGAGAAACAGCTTCGGCTGAAGCTGTCCGCATGTGATGACCGAAGGTTCCTCCTCATGAAGCTTCGGTATTACAAACCGACTTAAGAGTAGAATGACCTTTTAGTCCATAAATGTTTGAGTCGTTGTTGTAATCCCTTATGAGGGGCATAATTGTAATTCCTCACAGGCTGTGTCCCGTGTCTATAAATAGTGAACAGTATTCCTTTACTGTTCACGGATTCCTGTAATTGCAATCGCACCATTCGGGAATCAATCTTTGTCAAGGCAAAGGTATAATTGTATTCAATGTTTAAATACATTAAATCGATATAATATGAAAGTAATATTGTTCATTTATAATTTATTTACCTTTGACGCTTCATATTTTACTTCATATAATCTATTAAAATTCAATTACGAAGATGTAACCTTCGTAATCGTTTTGTCTTAAACCTTCGTCCAATGTTCATTAATCCTTAAAGGAATAATGTTTCGTTGGACGAAGGGCATTAACATTTAACATTTTATGTTGCCTTGTTCTTAATTTATAGCATTTGAGAACAAGTTCCCAACATTGGCGCCCACCTCCGGTCAACTCACTTCCACTTCTTGAGCTGATGGCTTCATTCAATGATCAAGTTGGAGCTGCTTCGGCCCCGAAGCTGGTGCTCCCAATAACAGGTGGTTCATGCTCAGAGCCAGCCAACAAAAAGCAGAAGAAAGAAGCACAGAGAAGGGTACAGCATGTTGGGGTGCAAGGACCCTTCATCAAGTAAAGATGGTCCCACATTCCAATTACCTTCTCCCAAGAGGATTTTCAACTCAAGGATTACCCACACAATGATGCTATGGTTATCTCTTGTGTGATCAAAGGATTTCTGGTCCATAATGTCTTGGTTGACACAGGCAGCGCAGCTGATATCATATTTGCTAAAGCTTTCAGACAAATGCAAGAGCCCGAAGACAAGATCCATGATGCTACACACCCTCTCTGTGGCTTCGGAGGGAGACAGATTGTAGCACTGGGCAAGATCACCATGCCAGTGACCTTCGGATTCATCAACAACACCAGAACTGAGCAAGTTGTGTTTGACATTGTTGACATGGAATACCCTTACAATGCAATTATTGGTCGTGGCACTCTCAATGTTTTCGAAGCAATTCTTCATCCTGCTTATCTTTGCATGAAGATACCTTCGGATCAAGGGTCCATTGCTATTCATGGAAGTCAGGAAGCTGCCAGAAGGGCCGAAGGGAACTGGACTGACTCAAAAGCAATCCATAATATAGATGGAGCTGAAGCTTGTGAGCAGTACAAATTCAGAAGGGAGAAAGCAGCTTCGGCAGATCAGCCGAAGCCCATGCTCTTATGTGAGGACATAGCAGAGCAGAAGGTGTTGTTGGGCTCTCAATTATCCGAAGAGGAGGAGAAAACCTTGATAAGGTTTTTGTTCAACAACAAAGATGTTTTTGCATGGTCAGCTAATGATCTTTGCGGAGTTAACAGGGATGTTATTGAACACTCGCTCAATGTTGACCCATCCTTCAGACCCAGAAAGCAGAGGCTTCGGAAAATGTCTGATGACAAGGCTGAAGGAGCTCGGAATGAAGTCAAAAGACTCCTCAGTGCAGGAGTTATCAGAGAAGTAAAGTATCCAGAATGGCTAGCTAACACTGTCATGGTAAAAAAGGCCAATGGCAAATGGCGAATGTGTATCGATTTCACGGATCTCAACAAGGCCTGTCCGAAGGACAAATTCCCATTGCCAAGGATAGATTCCTTAGTTGATGCAGCAGCTTCGTCAGAGCTTATGAGTCTTTTAGATTGTTATTCAGGCTATCATCAAATTTGGATGAAGAAGGAGGATGAGCCGAAGACCAGTTTCATAACCCCTAGTGGAACATATTGTTACCTTCGGATGCCTGAGGGGCTCAAGAACGCAGGAGGAAGTTTCAGCAGAATGACTTCGAAGGTTCTTCAGTCTCAGATAGGCAGAAATGTGCTAACTTATGTTGATGATATCATTGTAAAAAGCACGAAACAAGAAAATCACATTGCTGATTTGCAGGAGACCTTCGCCAGTTTTAGACAAGCTGGTCTAAAGCTGAATCCAGAAAAATGTGTCTTCGGAGTAAAGAAGGGGAAATTTCTTGGATGCTTGGTTTCAACAAAGGGAATTGAAGCTAATCCAAGTAAAATTGAAGCTATACTTCGAATGGAGCCACCAAATACAAAAAAGGGGGCCCAAAGATTGACGGGGAGGCTGGCATCTCTCAATAGATTCATATCCAGATCAGCAGAGAGAAATTTACCATTCTTCGAAGTGCTGAAATCAGCCGAAGTCTTTCAATGGGGACCAAGCCAACAAAAAGCCTTCGAGGAACTGAAGCAATATTTGATGGATCTAACAACATTAACTCCACCAACACCAGGGGCTCCTTTGTTATTATATGTGGCAGCTTCGCACTCAGCGGTAAGTGCAGCACTTGTCCAGGAGAAGCTTGATGGCCAAGTCAAGAAGCAGGTCCCAGTATATTTTGTATCTGAGGTTCTTAGTGTATCAAAGAAAAACTATACAGAATTGGAGAAGGTGTTATATGCTGTTTTGATGGCATCCAGGAAGCTTCGGCATTACTTTCAAGCATACACTATTGTTGTTCCTTCTTCGCAACCGTTGAAGGATATTATGAGAAATAAAGAAGCTACTGGACGGATTGGAAAATGGGCTGCAGAGCTCAATGAATTTTGCATTGATTATGTGCACAGATCTTCGATCCAGTCTCAGGCGTTGGCAGATTTCATTGCCGACTGGACGCCAGGGGCTCATGATGAAGAAACAAACAAAGATGCCGAAGTATGGACAATGTTTTGCGATGGGTCTTGGGGAACCTTCGGAGCAGGAGCAGCTGCTGTGTTGGTCTCACCATCCAAAGTTAAAACTTGTTATGCGACAAGACTCGATTTTAGTTGCACAAACAATATTACTGAGTACGAAGCCCTGCTTTTGGGTCTTCGGAAGTTAAAAGCAATGGGAATCAGAAGGGCCATTCTTAAAACTGATTCCCAGGTTGTTTCGGGTCATGTTGACAAGAGTTGTAAGGCTAAAGATCCGAAGCTCGAAAAATATCTAGACACGGTCCGAAGGATTGAAGCCTCCTTCGAAGGATTTTCTGTCAAAAATATTCCTCGAGGAGAAAATGAGCATGCTGATTTGTTAGCTAAGTCAGCGGCACAGGGGCTGCCCTTACCTTCGGATGTGTTCTTCGAAACAATAAAAGCACCTTCAGTGGAGCTTCTTGAAAGAGCAGTCCTCAACATATCTCCTGTTTATAGTGAAGACTGGAGAACTGAGATCATCTCTTACCTTCAGGGTAACTTCCTTTTAGATGACGAAGCTTATAACAGGAGGATAGAGGCAAGAGCTCATCCATATGTCATGATAAAAGGGGAGTTGTACAAGCATGGAGTTTGTGCTCCATTACTCAAGTGTTTGTCCAGAGCCGAAGGCATATAATTGATGAAAGAAATACATGCAGGCCTGTGTGGATCTCACATTGGATCTAGGCCGTTACTTGGAAAAGTTTTTCGTCAAGGGTTTTATTGGCCGAAGGCAGCTTCGGATGCAGCGGAATTAGTTCAAAAGTGCGAAGGTTGTCAGAAATGTGCAAGAGATCAAAAACAACCTTCGTCTCTAACTCAGCTGATACAACCCATCTGGCCATTGCAAAGGTGGGGCCTTGACATGTTAGGTCCGTTACCACCGACCCAAGGAAACTTATGATATGTTGTAGTTGCCGTGGAATATTTTTCTAAATGGATTGAGGCAAAGCCTTTAGCCACAATAACTTCGGCCACCATTCAAAAGTTTTTCTGGCAGAATATTGTTTGTCGTTTCGGAGTACCAAAGGCCATCACTGTAGATAATGGAACACAGTTCGACTCCGAAGATTTTAGACAATTTTGTGATCAAATTGGCACGAAGATCCATTTTGCATCAGTTAGACATCCGGAGTCAAATGGACTTGTTGAAAGAGCTAATGGCATCATAATGACAGGAATAATGAAGTTAATCTTCAATCAACCCAGGGGAAAATGGCCAGATCAATTAATCAAAGTGGTGTGGAGCCACAATACAACAACATCAAGGTCAACAGGCTTTACTCCATTCAAATTATTGTTTGGTGACGAAGCAATAACTCCGGAGGAAGCTAAAACTGGATCAATAAGAGTAGTAGCTTCGACAGAATCAGATTCCGAAGCTGATCATTCTGTGGAAAAAGATGCTATAGAAGGGATCAGGCTTCAAGCTGTGGAGAACATCAATAAATATCAAGCCGAAACGATCAAATGGCATGATAGAAAGGTTCGGCTAAAGAATATTGAGCCAGAACATTTGGTGCTTCGGAGAGTGGCTAACCCAGATACAGTGGGCAAGTTGCAGTTGAAATGGGAGGGACCTTTTTTGGTAGTATCTTCGTCAAGACCCGGTTCATACAGATTGAAGGATATGGACGGCAACGACATTCCTAGATCTTGGAATGCGGATGAGCTTCGGCGATATTATGTATAACTTGATGTAATTTTTTATATATTTTTTATTTTTCTTTTATGGCACCCTTTTCCTTTCTGTAGGGGGAGAAAGGTTTTTAATGGGGCCATCACATGTGATTTCTTTTTTATTTCACCTCTATAAGAGCAAAATCCCCCAGAGATGTAAATGTAAAAACTGAGAACGCACCATCGAGTGCCGAAAACGAAAAAAAAGAAGAAATAGGGAAGAAGCTCGAAAGCTGTCCCTAAGGGGATGCGGAGCACGACGAAGCTACTAAAGAAGTCCCTCCAAAGGAGGCGCAGTGTAAGTTTTCTGCTCCAAAGTCGTTCCAAAGGGAATGCAGAGCTTACAGCGAAAAGTCAACGCTGATACCGCCGAAAGTAAAAGGCGAAGAAGCTCCTAAGGGAGGCTTACAGCGAAAAGTCAACGCTGATACCGCCGAAAGTAAAAGGCGAAGAAGCTCCTAAGGGAGGCTTACAGCGAAAAGTCAACGCTGATACCGCCGAAAGTAAAAGGCGAAGAAGCTCCTAAGGGAGGCTTACAGCGAAAAGTCAACGCTGATACCGCCGAAAGTAAAAGGCGAAGAAGCTCCTAAGGGAGGCTTACAGCGAAAAGTCAGCGCTGATATGTGATTGTTTCTAAGGAAATAACGGTTGTGATTACGGCTTCGGATATGTGTTTGGACATTCATTTGCACACCACATTACATCATAACATTTGTATTCATAAACATTCATCTAGGCATATGTAGGATAACCATCATCATAGCATAAGTCGTTGCTTCGGTAAAAAGGAAAAAAACTGTCTTTTGTACTTCGTCGTATATAAAAAGAAGAGCTTCAGCAGAAAGGAAAAGCTGTTTTTTATGCTTCGCTGTGTACGAAAAGAAGAGAAGGTGTTTTTTCGCCTTAGGCTCAAAAAGATAATTTCGTTCACATCAAAGCACCTCATACATTAACGGGAGGGTAAGTACATATTACAAGGTATGAGCAAAATTCATTAAGAACAGTTTAGTCATATTTAAAAAAGTTATTTCAAAAGTTTCTTGAGTTTTTCTACAGTCTACTCCTACTGATCTTCATGGGGCCTCAGCTTCGGCGTCGTACTCTTTAAGCATCGGTCTCGGCTTCGTCACCCTACATGAATTAAGTTGTTGTGAGCCAAAACCAAGTTTAAAGGAAAAGGTAAACACAAGGTATGATTTCTTACTGGTTCAAGATGACTCCGAGCTTCGTCTCCAGCCTTTTCTCGCCCGCCTTTTGTCCATATCATCTTTACAAATCTATTAGAAATGCTTCGAGCGAGGTCAGGAATGTCATCTAAAATTGATGGTGATAGAGTGAAATTGGGTCTATTAACAATTTTTCCATGGTCGCAGCCAGCTTTCAGAAAAGCTGCAGCAGTGCCCCGAGAAGCTACCCAGGCACAGAAGTCATCGTGCCCGGCTATAACTTCGTCAAGCTCATCAATTTCACCCTCAATATGTTCGAAGGTCTTTTGTAAATACTCAGTTGACGGGTTGAATTTCTCACTGCTAGCCCCAACTGAGTGGAAGATCTTTCTCAGTCGTTGAATACATTTATTGCTAAACTCCAAACATTTGTCTTGAAGGTTTGCCAATAATGTTTTCAAATCTGAATTTTGTTGGACTTCGGCTTCAAGTTTCGCATTAAGTTCTTGCTTTTCTTGTTCAAACTGTTCAGATTGGCAGAGAAGCTTCATATTCAATTCTGCTATTTTAGCTTCAGCTTCTACCAATAAGCCTTCAGTTGACTGAATCAAGAAGTCTTTCTTTTCAATAGTAGCTGATTGCTATTTTATTTTGTTCTCTAAATTTCCAATTATAACCTCGTGTTCTTTATCTTCCAGATCCTGCTGCATTTTCAAAGCCTTACTCAACAGCATACTCTGCACATAAACAACCTTCGTTAGAAATGTCTTCATTATTAAAAACAATAAAAGTCAAGGGAAAAGTAGTTCACCTTGAAATTGGAATAAAATAAACTACCAACGATATGTTGTCGTCGGTAGCGGCTAATATCTGTTTCTAGCTTCGGGAAACCGATACTCTTTGATAGAGTACCGATAATTTTAGCTCCAGTTTGATCCCGGATGCAGCCTAATTTTTCATCGTCAATACCCCCGAAGAGGAGTGCTCCTAGTTTATATCCGCAAGATTTGGCATATTCTTTAAGCTCTTCTATTTCGGTTTTTGACAATTCTTGTCCAACTAAATTTTGAAACATGAAGGTTTCGTCCTCCAAAGTATTGTTAGCTATTTCTTTTCCTTTCCCAGACATTGCAGCCATGGTCTCTTCGGCGGCAGTAGTAGCTTCTTCTGTGGCCATGTCTAGTAGTATTTTGTTGATATGTTCGATTGTGGTTTCCAAGTTCAAATCTTCGGTTGAGGTAGCTTCGGTAGCCGCGATCTTCGAAGGTGCGACTTCAACATTTGATATTTCCTCAACCGCTGGTGTCTTCCGAGCTGAAGCTCTCGGTGGTGTATTGTCAATGACTTCGGTCACTGTGATGATTCTTTGTCTCTTTGTTGTTTTCTTCGTTTTTTCGGGCTCCTTTTCCTTCTGAAAAAACTTTGTCAGTTGAGGCCCTAATGGACTTAGCTTCACAGGCAGGGATTTAGTCATTACCTTCAAAATCTCTTCCACGTCGGTGGCAGAGCGTGATGCGGGAGTCTCTTCTTCGTCAGATACTTTTCACTTCGGAGATGATACTTTTCTCTTCTTCAGAATATTCTTCTCTTTTGGTGGTTCTTTCTCATCTTCATTTAAAGCTTCGGCTACCCTTTTCCTTTTCCGGCCTTCGACAATTTTTTTCAGTTGTTCGTAGTCAGGGTATTCAAAACCCAAGGCGTCCAGCACTCGATTCAGTCTTCGCTTCAGACGGGTACCGAAGGCTGCAGTCATCAACTGATCTTCTTTTTTGGAGTAATTACCGAGTATTTCATTGCACATTATTTCAATTGTGTCCAGCCACTCTTGGCAAGGTTTTTAAAAGTATTTCTTAAACTTGTAATAGTAAGGTAACCGCACAAGATCCCCTTCTTTCTTCTCCCCCTCTAGCTTCGGCATTTCCCATTCTTTTAAAGTAGGAAAAACCCTGAAGGCCAAAAACTCTTGAACCAGGTCCCTAGTGCTGATATGTTCTGAAACAATTTTAAACTCAGCCAGTGCAGCCCAAGTGGGACCTTCTAATGACATTTGGCATCGCGGTCTTGTTTCTCCAAAGATCAATTCAAGAGGGCTTTGTACCAGCTTCTCTTTATCTTCGTCAACTCTCACATAAAACCATTCTGATTTCTAGCCTGCCGGCCATTTGCTTCGGTAGCTGATTACAGGAAACTTTGTGGTTTTCCGATAGGCAAAATTGTAGCAACCAAAGTTATCATGTAATCCATCTTTTCTAGCCTTCGTCTGGTAATGCAGCTCATGAACTCGGCAAAAGCTGTCGGCAAACGGCTCCACCGCCTGGCTTCGGAGGGCCCAGATATAAACACTAAGCCTAACGATAGCGTTAGGAGTCAGCTGATGAAAGTCTTTAATACATCTGCAATAATCCTATGAAGGGGGAATCTCAACCCAGCCTTCAGAAAGCTCTTGAAAATGACTATTTCATCCTTCTCTGGCTTCGGGGTAGTTTCTTCCCCCCCGAAGCGAAGTAGCTTCTTCTGACTCTCACTGAAATAACCCGACTTCACCATCTTGGAGAGATCAGCCTTAGAGACAGTTGATTTTCCGATGTCCAAGTGGCTGGGCTTACTTGGCATGGCAATATGATAATCATCTTCGGAATTAGTTTCCTCAATATTTCCTTCTTCCGCTTCGGCAGCAACTTCGGAGACGGGAACAGTCTGCTCTGTCTCGGCGGTACGGATTCCTTCCGAGGTCACCAGTCCGGATCGTTGCATCGCTTCGGAGATGGGAACAGTCTCCGATCCTTCAGCTTCGTCTCCCTCGCGCTCAACCCTAGCGGTAGAACGCACTCTGGCCATTTAATTCTGAATTTCTTGGGAACTAAATACTTTTTCTTCCGAAGTTTTTTCTTCTGACGAAGTAGGCTTCAAACTGGAGCTTCGTTTGATTCCGAGAGTCAAGCTTTGGCTATGGTTAAAAATTTTGGCAGCAAAACAGTGCAAATAGCAATGAATGCTGTGGTAACTTCACACATATCCATCTGTTTATATAGTGATGCAGGTAAGAAGGTGAATCGCCAGGATTTTTACACCAGGCAAACAGTTGCTTGCACCAGCTGCAAGGTGGGACCGCTTCGCGCTCGGAAACTAAATCGTTTCTCGACAACGAGCTCAGGGAAGGTGTTTTTCGGACCTTCGGCTTCCCAAAGCCTAAGAGACTTTTTTCACGGATCAAGCTCGTTACGAAAAACGATCTAGCACCGTGAAGGGGCTACTGTTGGGACTATGCTTCGTCGCCGAAGGTCTTGTAGGGAGAAACACCTTCGGCTGAAGCTGTCCGCATGTGATGACCGAAGGTTCCTCTTCATGAAGCTTCGGTATTACAAACCGACTTAAGAGTAGAATGACCTTTTAGTCCATAAATGTTTGAGTCGCTGTTGTAATCCCTTATGAGGGGCATAATTGTAATTCCTCACAGGCTGTGTCCCATGCCTATAAATAGTGAACAGTATTCCTTTACTGTTCACGGATTCCTGTAATTGCAATCGCACCATTCGGGAATCAATCTTTGTCAAGGCAAAGGTATAATTGTATTCAATGTTTAAATACATTAAATCGATATAATATGAAAGAAATATTGTTCATTTATAATTTATTTACCTTTGATGCTTCATATTTTACTTCATATAGTCTATTAAAATTCAATTACGAAGATGTAACCTTCGTAATCGTTTTGTCTTAAACCTTCGTCCAATGTTCATTAATCCTTAAAGGAATAATGTTTCGTTGGACGAAGGGCATTAACATTTAACATTTTATGTTGCCTTGTTCTTAATTTATAGCATTTGAGAACAAGTTCCCAACAATTACTTAAGTGCTTGTCCAGAGCCGAAGGTCAAGAATTGATGAAGGAAATACATGCAGGATTATGTGGGGCTCATATTAGGTCTAGGCCATTGCTGGGGAATGTTTTTAGGCAAGGATTTTATTGGCCAAAGGCAGCTTCGGATGCAGAAGATTTGGTTCAAAAATGTGAAAATTGCAAAAGATGCGCCTGAGACCAAAAACAACCTTCATCTCTAACCCAGCTAATACAGCCAACTTGGCCACTGCAAAGATGGGGTCTGGATTTGTTAGGTCCACTTCCACCAGCACAAGGAAACCTAAAATATGTTGTCGTAGCAGTGGAATATTTCTCTAAGTGGATCGAAGCAAAGCCTTTAGCTACAATAACTTCGGTCACAATATAGAAATTCTTTTGGCAAAATATTGTTTGTCGCTTCGGCGTGCCGAAGGCTATAACCATTGATAACGGAACTCAGTTTGATGCTGAAACATTCAAAACATTTTGTAGCCAGATTGGTACAAAAATACATTTTACATCAGTGAGGCATCCGGAGTCAAATGGACTGGTAGAAAGAGCAAACAAAATCATAACAATAGGAATAATGAAGTCAATCTTCAACCAACCCAAAGGAAAGTGGCCAGATGAATTAATAAAAGTGGTGTGGAACCACAACACCGCTGTATCAAGGTCAACAGGATTTACCCCGTTCAAGCTTCTATTTGGTGACGAAGCAATAACACCGGAAGAAGCAAGAACGGGTTCAATAATAACCTTAGCTTCGACAGAGGATGAAGGTGATTACCAAATAACAAAAGACACCATAGAAGGGACTAGATTGCAAGCAATAAAACACATCAATAAGTACCAGGCAGAAACAATCAAATGGCATGATAGAAAGGTAAAATTGAAGAATATTAAGCCAGGACATTTGGTGCTTCGTAGAGTGGCCAACCTTGATACAGTGGGGAAGCTTCAGCTCAAGTGGGAAGGTCCCTTTTTGGTGGTATCTTCGTCAAGGCCTGGATCTTACAGATTGAAAGACATGGACGACAACGACATACCAAGGTCTTGGAATGCGAATGAGCTTCGGCGATATTATGTGTAAACAATGTATTTTTCTTATTTTTTCCCTATGTCACCCTTTTCCTTTCAAGAGGGGAGAAAGGTTTTTAATGGGTCCATAGGTTGTAGTTTTTATTTTTAGTTTAGCCCTATGCAATACAAGGGCCAAATTCCCCCACATGTAAAATGTAATATCAGGGACTGCACCATCGAGTGCAAGAGGCCATGGAGAAGTTCAAAAGTCGTCCCTAAGGGGATGCAGAGCTAAAATGTCACCTAAGAGGTGAAGAAGCTACAAAGCCATTCCTAAAGGGACGCAGAGTAAGTTACGAAGCTCCAAAGTCGTTTCTAAGGGAACGCAGAGCCAAAATACCACCTAAATCAAAGGTGAAGAAGCTCCAAAGTCATTCCTAAAGGGGATGCAGAGCTTAAATGCCACCTAAGTAAAAGGTGAACAAGCTCCAAAGTCATTCCCAAGGGAATGCAGAGCTTAAATACCACCTAAGTAAAAGGTGAAGAAGCTCCAAAGTCGTTCCTAAGGGGATGCAGAGCTTAAATGCCACCTAAGTAAAAGGTGAAGGGACTCAAAAGTCGTTCCTAAGGGGATGCAGAGTCTGGGTGTGTTTTTGGCATACATATGCATATTTCATCACATCATCCTTTGCATCCATATGAACATACATTAGACATTCATAGGTTCACCATCATGGCATAAAAGTATAGACATTAACAGGAAAAACAGGAAATGCTTGTCCTCGATGAGAAAATGCTTCGTTGCATACAAAGATGTTTCGTCTTCAATGAAAAATGCTTTGATGCGAACGAAAAGAAGGGAAGGTGTTTTTCGCCTTCGGCCGCATTGGTTTCATCCACAACAAAGAAGTTCTCACATGAGCGAAAGATAAAATGGTATTACAAGGTATTAACAAATATTTATGATAATTTGTCCAACTGTCAATTACAATTTTTTGCCATATGATACAAAGAGTTCCTAAGTCTTTCTACAGATAAATACAAAAGGAGATTCTAGAGTTTTCAGCACTTTGGAACAAGCTTCGGCTTAGCGACCTTCGGCGCCTTCTTTCTGCAGAAAAACAAGGTATAAGGTAATCAGAAATTTAATAAGGAAAAATCAAGGAAAAAAGACAAAGGTAAAGTTTCATACTGAGTTAAGCATCTTTCGTGCTTCATCCCCGGCCAATTCATGCCCGCCCTTTGCCCAAATTTGGCTAATAAATGTATTTCCTATACTTCAGGCCTCGGTTGGAATGTCAACCAAATCCGATGATGAAAGATTGAAGTTCGGCTTGCTGACAGCTCTCGCGTGATTGCACCCGGCCTTCATGAATGTTGCAGCTGTGCCGCGTGAAACCACCAGAGCACAGAAATCTCTGTGCCCAGTTATAACTTCATCAAGGGCCTCAACTTCATTCTCGATATGCTCGAAGGCTCCGGGGATGTCTTCGGTAGAAGCGGTGATTTCTCCAGAAGTGGCTCCGACTGAGTTAAATATCTCCTTCAATCGATTAATGCATCGAGTGGCAAAGCCGAAGCATTTCTTCCGAAGGTCCTTAACAGCTTCACTTAGCTTCGCATTCTTTTCGGTTTCGGCTGTGACCTTTGCCTTCAGTTCGTTCGTTTCATGATCAAAGCGCTCTGATCTCTCGTCCAAGGTTTCTTGAGCTTCGCTTAGCTCTTTGCTCAGCTTATCATTCTGAGACCGCGCTTCAGCGAGGGAGCCTTCGGCTGAATGCAGCAGGCTATCTTTTTCCTTTAAAGAATCTTCAAGTGTCTTAACTATCTTCTAAGCCTTCAATAATAACTTCATTCTTTCTATCTTCAGCATCCTGCTACATTTTCAAGGCTTTGCTTAATAACAAACTCAGCAAAACAAGTTAAAATTAGAATACTCAAACCACTACGAAGGTAATATTAAAAAGTTTATAGAAAAACCTCACCTTGAAATTGGAATAAAACAAACTACCGACAATATGTTGCCGCCTGTAGCAGCTAATGTCAGTCTCCAACTTTGGGAATCCAACACTTTTGGATAAGGTGCCTACAATCTTCGCCGCGGCATGGTCGTGAATGCATCCCAAGATTTCTTCATCGACCCCACCGAAGAGCATGGACCCCGGTTGGTAACCACAAGACATAGCGAATTCTCTCAACTCTGATTTATCTTCCTCAGAAAGTTCCTGGCCACCTAGGTGCCGAAGGTCAAAATCTTTCTCTTTTGAAGGGATATCTTCAATTTTCTTTCCTTCATTAGGCACTGTGGCCATGCTCTTCTTTGCAACCACATCTGATATAAGTTTGTCAAATTCTGACATTATGGTTGCGAACTCTTCAGCTTCGGCTCCGCCAGCATCTTCAGTATCCACAGGAATTGCTGCTTTCACCACCGAAGCTGAAGGCGGTGTTTGCTTAATCGCTTGCATTACGTTCACAATTCGTCGTTTCTTCTGCCCTCCAACCTTCTCCTCCATAGCCGAAGGCACTTTCTTCTTCTGTAAAAGGTTGGTCAGTTCCGATCTCAGAGGACTTATCAGCTTGAATGGTGGAGATTTAGTCATTACCTTCAAAATTTCTAACACCTCAACAGTAGAAGGCGACAAAGGGCTCAAGGTTTTCTTTGGCACTTCATCTATCTTTGTTTCGGCAGAAGGTATCTCATCAAGTTTCCTTTTCTTAGGGTCTTGTGCCTTCGGCTCCGGCGCTGCTTTCACTTTCTTCAGAGCCTTTTCGTCCGCCTTCACGGACCAGGTAGCTTCCCTGCTGAGAATGCTAACAATTCTTTTTGCTCCCCTGGCCCCTTCGTCAAGTCTCTCATAATCTAGATACTCGAAGTTTAGTGCATCCATTACTCGATTTAGCCTTCGTTTCGGCCGGGTGTCAAAGGCAGCAGTCATTAATTGATCCTCTTTCTTCATGTAATTGCCAAGAATCTCATTGCACATAGTTTCAATCATTTCTAGCCATTCAATGCATGGTTTCTTGAATTGTTTCTCAAATTTGAAATGGTAGGGGAGTCGAACAAGGTCATATTTCTTTCCCCCTTCTTTCTTCTCCGGCATCCCCTAGCCGCTAGACGTCAGAAAGGTCTTATTCGCTAGGTATTCCTGTACTAAATCTCTGGTGCTAATTTCAGCAGCCACCACTCTGAATTCAACCTCGGCCAGCTGGCACGGGGAGCCGAGCTGCATATGGCACAATGGCATTGTCATCCCGAAGCTTAATCTCATAGGACTCATAACCATGGTCATCAATTTTTCTCTCTTCTTCTCGTCAGCTTTTACGTAGAACCACTCATTTGTCCACCTGGTCGGTCACTTGGTGCGGTAGCCGATTACCGAGGCCTTGGTGTCCTTTCGGTATGCAAAATTATAGCATCCAAAGTTTTTGTGAAGGCCATCCACCCTGGCCTTCGTCTGATAGTGCAACTCGTGCACTCGGCAGAAACCTTCAGCATTAGCGCTCATGCCCTGGCTTCGGAGAGCCCATATATAAACACTCAGCCTAACAATGGCATTTGGCATCAGCTGATGAAGATATATCTCAAACTCCTTCAAAACCTCTCCTATTATATCATATAGAGGAAACCGAAGCCCTGCCCTGAAGAAGCTTTTAAAAACAACTTCATCCTCCTTCGGCTCTGGAACCACTTCCTCGCCAGCAAAATGAATAAGTTTACTCTCAGTTTCCCTAAAATAACCCAGCTTCTTCATCATAACCAGGTCCTCTGCTGACACGGTAGACTTTCCAAATTCAATATTGCTCAGTTTCGATGGGCTCAAAATACTGTTGTCTTCTTCAATTTCATCATCACTCCTATCCTCAACTACAGTCGACTCAGCTTCGGCAGTTCCACCTTCGGCAACAGCTTCTTTCGGTACTACTAGACTCGATCGCCTCATCATTTCTGATATTGGCGCTGTTTCTGTCATCTCAACATCATCTCCCTCACGGGACACTCTAGTAGTGGATCTTACGCAGGCCATCTCAAATGTCGCGGTTCCTTAAGATGAAGCTGACTTTGAATGACGAAGAGTGTGTTTGAAAAAAGCAACCCGGAAAGCTTTAGCTTTGGTTAAAATTTTTAACAGCACAACAGTGCAATGGCAATGAATGTTGTGGTAACTCCTCAGCAACTTGTCTGTTTATATAGTGCTGCAGGGGAAGAAGGCGAACCGCTAGACCGCCTACACTGGCTGAGCGGTGGACCGTTCGACGCTCGGAATATTTCAATCGTTTTTGATAACAAGCTCAGGGAAGGTGTTTTTTGGACCTTCGGCATTCTGAAGCCTTTATGTTTTTTGCAGATCGAGCTCGTTACGAAAAAACGATCTAGCACCGCGAAGGGGCTACTGTTGGGGTCTTCTTCTCCGCCGAAGGTCCTCAAGGCAAAAACACCTTCGGCAAAATAATACAAAGGCTCATCAAAGCTACCTTCAGCCCCTATTTAGCCCCCTCAAGACGAAGACTCTACGTAGAGGTGACAATGCAGAATGCCGAAGCTCAATAGCTTCGGCCCAGACCAAGCAGAGAAGGAAAAAGGACTAGATAGACCTTATTAGTTTTAGTCGCTTGTAAACAAATATTCAATGGCATGAATGTAATTTTACCCGGGCTACGTCCTATGCATATAAATAGATGAATAGTACCCCCATATTATTCACGCGAGATTGCATTCACTCTCTCGCATCCTCGCCTTCGAGCAAGCCGAAGGTATCGATGTAATATTAACATTGTTGATATTCATATATGTTTTATGGAATGCAAAAATAAAGGAATTATTAAGATATGACTATCATATTTATTCTTTTGCATTCCTATCTTTGTATTGATATGATGAAGGTATGTCTTTCTTGACCTTCGTCTGAGAAGTATTATGCCCACAAAGAAATAATGCTTCGAAGAACGAGGGTCCTTACTGATTAACAATTGTGTTGCCATGTTCTTGACTCGCAGCATTTGAGAACAGGTAACCAAGAGTTAGGATGGATTAAGGAGTCTTAGAGTGGATTAAATTCTCTCTTTTACATCTTTGAATAGAAGAAAATCCCCTCCAATCTCCCCTCCTTTACAACTTTGAATAGAAGATCCCCTCTAATCCCGTCAATATACTACTAACCGAACAAGTCATAACAATACTTATATATATAATATTCTTTCTAAACAATTTAGTAGACTCATGACTAATAGGTGTGGGATGTTTATGATGGAGGAGCTAGAAAATTTTCTTGCCTTACAATTCAAACAATTTGAGAAGGGCACCTTCATTTGTCAAACAAAGTATAATCTCGATATGTTAAATAAGTTTGATATGGACAATGTTAAGCCCATCAAAATTCCAATGGCATCTAGTGGGCATCTCGACTTGGATAAAAATGAAAAGGCCATCAGCCAAAATGTATACTGCTCCATGATTGAATCCCCTCTTTGCATTTGTGCATCTAGGTATGATATTTTGTTTAGTGTGGCCACATATGCTGGATTTCAAATTAATCTAAAATAGTGTCACTTAGTGGTTGTTAAGAGTAGTTTACTAAATTATTTGTTATTTAGTACGCTCTCCTCGCCTTGGCTTATGGTATCACAAAGGCTCCACTTTTGATTTGTTCTCTATTCAAAATTCGGCTATGTGACAATTGCAAGTCAATAGAAAGAGTATACCTAGGATATGTCAATTGCTTGGAAGATTTTTGGTGCCTTAGAGTTCTAAGAAGCAAAAATCAATCGCATTGCCCACCACCAAACCTGAGTATGTGACCACTAGTGCATGTTGCATCAAACTATTTTGGATGGGGCAAATCGTTCATGTTTTGGATGTCAACTTTCCAAAATCTCACTGTTGAATTACAATGAAAGTGTTATAAAACTTGCAAAACAATCACAAGAACCATTCTTGTACCAAACTCATCGATATCCGGCATCACATCTTGAGAGAGCATGAAGTTAAAGCAGACATCACAAAGTCACGTGAGAAAAAAATAGCTGATGTCTTCACTAAGCCTCGAGATGAGTTACAGTTTTGTGCTTTGAGTGAGCTAAATATTATCGATCTTGTAACATGTCTTGAAATTTAGCATGCCTCTTATTGTTGTAGATTTGTTGGTTTTTAGCATTAGGATTTCAAAAAGAATTGTGTGTGTGTTTTTATGAAAATTTGTTTCTTGGTCTTTTGATCAAATTTGCAAGTGCTGGTTGTTAACTATAGTTACATTCTTGCAAATCTATACTACTTTATTAAGAACCTAATATGGCCACCTGGTAGCTTCACCCTCTGCGCTGACACTCTGTACCCGCCCCCACGCGCCCGCCTTGGTGCCGGGCCCCCAGCACCAGTGTTCTCTCACCTACTGAGTTGTGGACCCCTAGCTCCCCCGCAACCCGCTACTGTGCTGGCCCAGCACCTGACATCATTCTGGCAAAAAATATTGCAGAGCGAGCACTTGAACCCAAACCCTCTTGCCCAAGAAATTTAGGGCTAATCACTAGACCACATGTACCTTAGAGTTTAGAAATAAACAATAATTATATTTAAATAAATATCTCAATATCTATTTATATAATATATAACAACCGTAGCAAAGTTCGAGCAACTGTCTAGTTTAGTATATAAGCACATATATATTTAGTTGCACATATCTCTTAAAGATCAAGGGTAGCTAATTTCTCAAAGTCTCGGTTTCTGGTAATTAATTAAAGATTCTAGCCTATTTTCTTAGAAATTTTGGTTAAATATACCTCCGCCTAAAAATTGCCTTCCTCCTCAAAATTTTTTGGGTGAAGTCCCGCTTTGGTTAAATATACCTCCGCCTAAAAATCGCCTTCCTCCTCAAAATTTTTTAGGTGAAGTCTCGTTTCTCCAACAAAACCTCAGGACTAGTTTGGATACAAGATTCCCTGTGGGGATCAATCTCTGCAATCCTCACGGGGAATTAGTGTATTCAAACTAGCCCTAACTTCATAATATAACCTCCATTAAATGTTGCCTTCTTTTTTACTAGATTAACGCCCTCTAACCCTAGATTAACTATTACAATTTGAAGAATCTAAGTTCATATGAGCTAAAATAGGGCCTAGGTATGCAACTGTGAGCAAAATGATAAAGCTATGAGGTTTGACACATTAGAATCTAAGTTCATATGAGCTAAAACAGGGCCTGAGAATGCAACTGTGTGCAAAATGATAAAACTCTGAGGTTTCTAACACTCTTGTTTGATGTCTAATTCAATTATGTGAGAAAAGTGTTTTTGGTCTTAGAATGGAGCATAACTCAAATCCTAGTAAATGATTAAGTAAAAAAAGTGAGTTTACTATACTTAGTTAATTTGATTATGTGCTATAACAATGTTTGTCTAAGTGGTAGAAAAGCTCACAAGAAAGTCAAAGTCGAAAGAACCAAGTTTTGCAGAAAAAAGGACTTCACTGTGCTAACCTGCGAGTCACCGGGCAGGTCCGGTGGTGCACTGGGCCGCCTCCGTAAGAACTCACAAATCTTGGGTTTTTATTTATAAAAAATCACCAGACGTTGAACAGTACTCGGTCCAATTGTGCATTGGACCACTCGAATGGCTACCTTTTGGAGACAAGTGCTAGACAATGGCTAGCTGATGTGGCAGATGGTCCAGAGGTGCACCGGATCGGTCCGGTGTTAGTCAGTTAACGAAATGGCCAAGTCATATCTCGGAGAAGGAACTACTATTCTGGGTCTGGTGCCGCCGAGTAGAGTAGATTTGGAAGGAAGGAGCAACGGCTAGGAGGCCTCTTTGGGTTATAAAACGACCCCTTGGCGACCTTGTTTAGTACCCCAAGCATACCAAGAGCACTTGGTCACTCCTACACTCCGCCACAATGCATTCTAGTGATTTTAGTGAGATTCAAGTGTTGTTCTGAGCTATTCTTGTAATTTCGAGATATTGCGCTCTTGTGATCTTCTGTTTTATGTTGTGTTGCTGAATTTGCTTTTGTGTGTACTCTCTTCTCTCTCTCTTTTGTTGTTCTTTGAGTTGTAACTCATTCTTTTGTGTACAACAGCAAGAGACGCCAAAATATGGAGATTCCTTGTGAGGAGATTATTATTGATATAAGAAATGTCATGGCACTTAAGTAGATCATTGGATCACTTGAGAGGGGTTGAGTGCAACCCTTGTTCGTTGGGACACGACAACGTGGAGTAGGCAAGCATTTGAGGTTTGACCGAACCACAGGAAAATCGTTGTGTCACTTGTGTTCTATTCTCTATGATTGTTGTTTCCTCTCTAAATTCACTTGCAATATTGCTCTAAGTTTATCTCATATCTTGTAATAACAATTAAGTGAAGAGAACTTCTCTCTTTCTACTCACTTCGACTTGATCAAGTTTTGCACTAACTTTTATTTAGATCAAGTTTGTGTTTAAAGTTGTGTATTTCAGGCATCACCTATTTACACCCCCCTCTAGGTGACTCTCAAGTAGGGGTGCAAGTAGTGTGGATAATTATTCAATCCGATTCGATCCGAATCCTAATTATATGGATATGGGAGAGGAGTTATTATATCCATGCGGATATGGATAATCCAAATCTGATCTACGTGCGAATGCGGAATAGGATATGGTATCACCAAAATTCCACAGATATGGAAACGTGGATTATCTAATGCTTAAAATAGGATAATATCCGATTAGTTTGTCAAGAACAAGAGAGACAAAGAGTCAGTCAACAATAATTGATTACTGCCAAAATAAAACTAAAATTTCTATACGGTAGAACAGGAAATGAAATACTATACACAACAGAAATCAATTGCCACCCCCAACCCAACAGGCCACAAGCCAACATAAATCAATCAGCGATCAGCCGGTCACATACCGTGTAGTGTGTGACATAATGCTATTTATTATTTACCTACTTAGTTATTTATTATAGCTATATTCATGTTATATTGTCAATTATTAAACTTCAATTTATGAATTATTGATCGCGATAAAAATAGATGTATACATGTATTATCCGACCTTTGAAATCCGCTTCCACCATGCTTCCGCCACGCTTGCGCTCCGACTCCACACCATTTCCGACATCCTAAAATATACATATCCATATGCGCAACTGTATAATATCTGCTCCAAATCAAACGATAAAAATAGTATTAGGATATGGAAAAGGTGTTATCTGATCCATTTGCACCCCTACTCGCAAGGATGTTGTGATTGTGAGCTATGTTACAAAATTATTTTGTATTTGGTCACTGTTTAATTGGTGCAACATATTTGTTACAACTTATGGTATGGATATAGTTAATATATTAGGAAAAAGACAAATATTATGGTTATCCATTTTGGTTCTGACGTTACAGTTGCAAAATATAATTCTTTTGGCATAACATTTTATACCCAATAGGAATGCTAAATGCATTGTTGTATAATTTATGGGCTTGAATATATGTAAATGCAACAGTTTTATTGGTTGTTGTATGGTTCATTTGGATGATTTTGTAGTTGTGACATCATTAATTACAATGATTTTTTGTTTCAATAAGATGTAATTACCATGGATCTATTTCATTGAGACTTTAGTAGCCGCAACCTTTTCTCCTTGTTGCGACATCATTTGTATCAATGATGCTTTTTTGTTGCCATAACAGTTCTTACCACAATTTGATTTTTATAGTAAAAAGGTCATATAGCCATGAAACACATTATGTTGCAAAATGATCAAATGCAACGAAATCATTTGCAGGGCAATACATCTTGTTACCACGAGTCATTTACGGGGCACTAGTGTTTCTTGGCATGAAGCATCTTATGGTAACAAAGTCATTTGCAACTGATTCAAACGTGGCATTAACACTTATTACCATGAAATATGTTGTGGCAATAGAGTTTTTTCAACTACCTTAAATGTTGCAAAATAACTTCTTGCAGTAGAATAATCCATTGTAACATCGAACGACTGCAACACTTCAAAATTGTTGCCATAACCTATTGCCACTATTTTTAGCAACAGCAAGCAACAGAAGTTGTTGTATTGCAATTGGTACCTGTTGCAACGATTTATGGTCTATCGCAACAATTTTTGCCCATTGCAAAATGGTGATTTTTAGTTGTGCTAGTATATATTCTTTACAATAGGATTGCACAAGTGTAGTCCCACCATTTTCTTGCCTCAGTAGCTTTAATTTAAGTAATAATAACATAATCCTCTCCTAATCTTTCATTTCAATGTTACTAGATAAAAAGTCTTTCACTTTCTTAATCATGTTAATATCATTTCCAAAAAAATAATATACCATCCATATATAAGCACATGGCCTCACCTCCCCCACCATACTGATAATAAACACATCTATCAGCCTTATGCACAACAAAGTCAGCTGATGTCAAAGTTCTATCAAACTTATTGTGCCACCCCTTAGGTGATTGCTTTAGGCTATGTACAGATTTCAATAACTTATTCACTTTTGCCTTTTGATCATTTGCTAAAAACCATCAGGTTGTTCAATATAGATTTATTCCTGAAGCTCTCCATTCAAGAAAGTTGTCTTAATTCTGACCTGATGAATGAGAGGGCCATGTGAAGCGGCTAAGAAAGGTAACACTCGTATGGCCGTCAAATGGGCAACCGATGAATAAATATCGAAATAATCTCCATCTTCTTTCTAGGCATAACCCTTGGACATAAGCCAGTCAGGCCTAAGCTTTTTATTACACACCCATTTGCATCCCATAAGTATGCATCCATAATAATGATCAACAATTTCCTAAGTATCATTAGATATTATAAAGTCCATCTCGCTTTGAACAACTTTCTTCCATAAGTCAGTGTCAGGAGATGGATAAGACTCTTCTATAATTTTAGGAGTGTCATCCACAAGATATATAATATAGTATACAACAAAACATCAAACAATTTGGTCCTTTATCTCTTACTCTTTCAAGTGACTATATTATTATCTCCCTCTAGATTTTTCACATGGGTTTCAACATCAGCAAGTATCACTGGTTCATGTGTCTTAATTAATAAAATATATTCATGACTAGAAGTGCTAGGTGTATTTTTCATAAGAAATTTATTCTAAAAATATAGCATCTATGGATTCCATGATTGTAACAACATTCCTAATAGGTACTCCAATGTCTATTATAAAAAACCTATAACCCATGTTGTGGAAAGCATAACCAAGAAAGACATAATCAATAGTTTTTGTCCAAACTTTTTTGTATCTTATTAATCGGCACATTCACCGTGGCCGAACAATCACATATTCACATGTATGAAAGATTTAATATTTTCTTCTCTCATTCCTTGCATGTTGTACTTTCTTTGTTGCTTGTGGGCAATCTATTTGGGACATGACATGTGTCAAAATTGCCTCACCCCACCTAGAAGAATAATGATGCCCAAGAGGGACTAATTAGGCTTTTATAAAAAATTCTTGCAATAATTAAACCTTGATATGACCAACTTCACCCTAGCACCTTATTTGTTCACAAAGAGATAAGTGCACTAAAACCTAACCCTATGCTATCATGGCAATATTTAAAGTAAATTGCTCAAGTGTAATTGTGGAAAGTAAAGCAAGGGTTAAGATGAATCCTTTGGTTTTTCTAATGTATTGAAGAGGCGTCACTCTCCACTAGTCCTAATCGGAACACCCATGCATAGGTATCACTCCCCCTTAGTTCATGCAAGGACTAAG
This sequence comes from Zea luxurians, assembly GCA_029449295.1. Taxonomy (NCBI): domain Eukaryota; kingdom Viridiplantae; phylum Streptophyta; class Magnoliopsida; order Poales; family Poaceae; genus Zea; species Zea luxurians. The sequence goes on from JAOPSE010000015.1 coordinate 27,763,581, forward strand.
TGCTCTCTATAAGCTGGTTTATCACCACTCCAACATCGTGGACTTCTCACAACCATGTATAGCACTTGAGTTGGGTCACCCACAAGATTTCTAGGTGATCATCTACTCCAGTCGCCATCGAGCTGTGTAGGTGATGTCGATCACCAAGAGTAACAAGCACTAGACTCTCAATTGACCAAGACAAGCCTAATATGGGTAGTGGATGCACACAAGTATCTCTATGTGCACAGATAAGGTTGTTAATAACAAGATAACACTTCTCTAATCTCCTCACAAAGCAAAGAGTCTTTCTTTCTCTTACAAGGTTGTTGTATAGGTTAGAAGGATCAATACACCTTATGGAGCTAATATGAGGGGTATATACAGCCCCAAGGGCTAAAATTGCCGTTGCAAACACACTCAAGAATTTTTTGAGCATCTGACATGTCTGGTGCACATTTTCTCTTTACACTGAACACACTGGTACCTCTCCAACAATTAGTTCTAGAACTAGTTGTTACTATGCCAGACTCCCGGTGTAAGCACTAGTGTCACTCTGGACATGTCTGGTGCATATAGATGGATTTAGTGTAGTTTAACATGCTTTTTAAGTACCCTGTCTAATGCCATGTCTGTTGGCACACCAGACATGATAGCGGAATACCTGACTCTTGTGCACATTTTACAGGCTCTTTAGGTGCCCTCTTTGGTGTGGCATCTGGCGCCACACCGGGCATGTCTATTAGTGCAAACATGAAAGTGCACAAAACCAAGTTCTTTGAGTGTCACATCCGGTGCCACACTAGACACACCAGTGAGTGCGAAAGTGTTCTAACACAGTTTGCATGATTTTTTAGTGCCTTGTATGGTGTATTTCATCTGGTAAACACTAATCACTTTGGTGCCTCTCAAAACCAATGAGGAAGTAAAGTATGCCACAACTACATCAATCGGGATCATGAAGCTGCTCATGATCGATTGATGCAAGACTACTTCAATAACTTGTACATCTACACTGCTTTACTTTTGCCTAGGTACCACATGCGAAGGAGTCTCTTTCTTCAAATCTTGTAGAGGCTAGGTGAGTATTTCCCCTACTACATTCTTAGAACTGATGCACTCAACCGCACTGATTTCTCCCTCCACAAAAAAGCATTGTTTTTCTATGCATGCTCGTCTATGGTAGTGTTGCTGACTCTACTGATGACTATATCAAAATGGGGAAAAGATGATCTTAGAATGCCTCGAATATTTCTGTATGGGTGTTATTTCATGTTTTGGTGAGGAGTATAGTCGTCGTCCAAATATTGATGATCTTAGATTATTTTTAGCTAAGGGGGAGGAGGGGTTTCCTAGTATGATACAACGTACAAATTGCATGCATTAGAAGTGGAGGAACTGTCCAATTGGATGAATAGGGCAATTTACATATGGGGGCATTCGATCCTCGACCATCATCTTCGAAGCGGTTGCCACGTATCACCTGTGGATTTTTGCATGTTTTTTGGTATCGAGGTCGAACAACAACGTCAATGTGCCCAAATAGTTGTCATTGTTCACTAGTGTGCTTAAAGGAGAAGCACCAAATATGAACTGCATGGTGAATAGACATGAGTACAACCAAGGGTACTATCTCACCAATGACATCTACCCCTAGTATCTGGTGTTTATGAAGACCATCCGCCTCTTACAGAATCCAAAAAGCAGATGTTTCTTGCATGCTAGGAGGGCATACGAAACAACATAGAGATAGCATTTGTGGTCCTTAAGGATCGCTTCTATATTTTCGCTAGTCTAGATAGCTCTTTTTTCCACCAAGTACTCGGTGTGATCACATGTGCATGTATCATTCTACACAACACGATCATTGTTATTGAGGATGAGCATGGAGAATCAAACAATGTGGATGACTATGAGATAACCCATCCTTCGTTGCATCAATCAACCATCACCTCAAAGCACCGACGGGCCTTGCAGGTGTCCTTCAATGTGAGGCCGCATCAAAGCTAGTCTGCTCCATGATCAGCTCTAAAATGATTTAATAGAGCATGTCTGGGATCTGCACCATAGAAATTAGATTTTATTTTTATTAATTATGTAATTCTAATTTTTTTCAAATAATATAATTTTTTATTAATTTTATGGGATTGTAATTATTTTTTCCCAAATAATTTATTATTTAATTCATTTTATAAATTATGTATTTTTTATTTACATAATTGTGTGTTTGATGAACTTTTTTTGCAATATCTTATTTTAATTAAGAGTCTATAAAATAAAAATTACTGTGACACTGAAGTGGTTGTAGACTGATAATAAAGGTTGTGCAATAAAACGCTACTATAGATAAGAGCTAACAATAGTCAATATCGTGATTATTAGTGTTGTGGATAATTGACATAAGGGCTAAAAGCACTCTAGCCTAAACCTCGCCGCGTCGTCAAATGACTTGCAGCGTGGAAGAGCAATTTTGACTCACTTAAATTGACACTAGGTGAGTGCCCGTACGATGTGACGGAAGTAAAAGATTTGTATGAAACATATATGTTACATTGCAAGAAAGGGACTAAATCAATCTACATGAGCTCCATCTTTGTTGAAGAAAAGGTAGTTCATCCAAGGCGCCCAACAACATGAATCACACTTTAATCTTCATGCAATACCACCAAGAAGATCAATAGCAAAGCACCGAGCATTAATGTCCTTAGATTTCAATCCAGCATTCTGAAGCAGCAACACGCAGAGAACCTGTACATAAATAAAATAGTATTTGAGGGCATGCAAAACACTTAACCAGGTCGTGGAATGCGATTAAAACAGTAATATTATGTAACACCCCGAGCTTTAAGGGACAAAGCCGGGTGCATCTCATACATGCGCCAAAGAAGACAACATATATAAAAAGAGTGTATAGAGATAAATGTCACAATAATCAGAGTACTTATTACATAGCGGAAGTCTTACAAAATAAAAGATAAATATAGCAAGATCTAAAATATCCTTGGTGCCAGAAAGTCAACTGGGAGACGCCACCTAGATCGAATCGAACTCCTCGATATGTGGCTCCTCTTGAACCACCTGTTCTTCTCCCGTGGAGGGTGTGAGACAGCAAGGGTGAGCTCACACATGTTCATCGCTCAACAAGTTGTGGGGAATAATGTGCATGAACTCACAAAAGGTGGGAGTTCATGTGAAGTGTAAGGCTGATCAACAAATAAAGTTTGAAGCTGAGCATTGCTTTTATAAGTTGGTCAAAATTTTATTAGCAGTTACTAAGTATAAGTAAATACCAAACCATAATAAATAATAGAACAAAATTAATAAATAATCCCATGCAGATGCAAATGACGAATTGAGTTTAGGTTCCATAATTTATTCATGTGAGGGTCCGAGCCGCTCATGACCGTGAGCATGGCTAGTATACCAGTTTTACACTCTGCAGAGGTTGCACATCTTTAACCACAAGTCGTGTTACCCATCTGCCAAGGGGTCATGAATCCCATACACCTCTACCAAGGAAGCGAGGCAGGGTAACACTACGAGGCCTTTACAAAGTTCCACTAGCTTCAGAAAACCCGCTACAGTTTATAGGAAGCTCCAGTGCAGGAATCCCTCGCCTGACTGCCATCACAGCAAAATCAACCCAAGGACCTCCCTACACTGACCACTCCCCTACTGCCCTTGCCCCTTTCGGGTAAGGTAGTCATCCACTAGCTTTCCTAGTTAATCAGCCAAGGGCGTCCCATTAAACCCTTGTGGTAGCACTGTTTTCCCGGGTGGTCGCTCCATGTTCCAATTAACATAATGATCTTATCATGAACATAAATAACATAACAAAATAATTGGAACATGGATATAATGAAATATTATCCCAAAACCTTGTAAACAATAGCATATTTACCCAAATGATTCAGGGGTGAACAAGGTAAGAAGGATAAATAGACTAGGGTGACCTAGTGGGTCCCATCAAAATTAAACCTATGCATGAATAAGTGATATTAAAGAACATTATTGGGTAACAAAAGTGATCAAAGGCACAACTTGTCTGGCACTTGAGATTCCAGTTACCAGGGCAATTCTTCAGATCCTCAAAACCTCGCGCTAGTCGTAGCAATACAAACAAACATGGTATAGACAAAATTAACATCACACCAAACATAAGAACATACTGCTTAATAATGATCTACGCGAAGCTATGAGATCGCGGGAACGAGAACTACTAAAATCGGAGTTATGACTAAGGAGTTATGATTTTATAGAGGATTCATGTGATTAAAATATTAAACTATATTATAAATTGGTTAGTATAGATCATATGAGAAATTATTCTATAAATGGTTATCTCAACTTTAATCCAAGTCATTATTTGATTAAAGATCATCTAGTCAAATTATAATCAAAAGATCAGAGGTTAATCCCATAGACATAGATTAATCCAATTAACATAGGATAAATAAATATCTAATTATAAAAGTATGGGGCATGGTGTAATCAATGTTGTTATTGCATAGTAAATATTCATACGAGACTAACGCAACTTGAACGGATCAATTTGTATTTAAAACGAAAGGGTTATGAATTTCTGAAGGTTTTATGTATTTGATACAAGATTAATTAGAATATAAATTTTAATGTGACTTTCATGTCAAAAACAGAGATACTATGTGATAAACAATAATATTATAGAATTATAGAAATTGGAATGAACTAATTTGGACATCATATGAATTTTCTATACATTTAACACATTCTAGCATTTATTTTTATATTAAAAATGGATTTCTATTTCATTTTCCATGGATTTTCTATCTCCTGGACTGGGCGCATAATATTTAGATAATGCAGGGGCTCTAGTATAAAAATCCACAAGACTCAAGCACAACCACAAGGGACGGCGGGTTGTTTACTGTGAAAATCAGGGGCTTTTATGCAAAGTGTCACGGCCGAAGGGGTACGAGCGAGTATTGGCCATCTGATCAAAATTCAAGGGCCTAGATTAGAACTCATCTTCCTGAAACAGTACTGAAACACAGCCGTCAGATCCCGCATCAACGCTCAAAATTTCAAGGAACCCTTGATCTATTTCCAGCCAACGCATCAGGGATCTACGGCAGCGATTCAATTAGCTAAAGGGGTATCCATCGTCAGATCAGGAGCGTCTGTAGCCAATCTAACGACTGATCACCTCTTCACACCACAATCCCACATCAGGGATCCAACGGTTCCTGGACTTCTTCCCCTCCGACGACCAGGGAAGGTGGAGCAGAGGCCCGCGGCTGCTCTCCACCGGCATGCGGCAATTCCGGCCATCCCGACCCTCATTTCCTAATTCCTTCGCTCCTCGCCCAATTGACAATGCTATAAACTCTCTTCCCCTACCAATTTCTACCATCGTCAAGCACAGGGCTCGGTTCACAGCGCGCCGCGGCGGTGTCATAGAAGGCGACACAGAGCCCCAGGTATTAGCGCATATGACTCGACTCTGCTACCCGATACATATTGGGGAACTCAAGCAAAGCACGGATGGGGGCTCACCGAGCGTGGTGGCGGATATGCAGAGAAGCGCACGCGGCGGTCGGTGATGAAGGCAGATTCCGGTGACGTCGTGGCACAATCCCGCCCGAGCGCTGCTTCACGGACTTCGGTACGCACTGGCGGTCACCAATCGCTAAGCCGCGCACGCCAAACAATGATGGCTAAAGCGTCGAACAGGATCTTTCCCCGGCGCAATGGCGGCAACGACCGTGACAATGGCTTCCCTCTCACTGATTTTGGCGGAGTACTAATGGCGGCTGGGTTAGGAGGGGAAGAGGGGCGCCGGTTCGTTTATACGTGGTTCAAGGATCGACCCCAGGGCATCCCAATGCCAGCAGGATCGGGCGACCCGTTGCACGGCGCGCATCCGTCGGCGGTGGAGATCCGTTCGCGCAGGCCCACACGCAGTCGCATACGGGGGGAAGGCGTTGACTACCAGGTCCACAACACAGTGGTGAAAGAAGGCTCTCTCGCGTGCCCCCGCGGAGGCGAGTTGTTAGCGCGGCACGAAATCGGCGTGGATTTCGGTTTCTATTGAGCAGAGCCGACCATCGCGGGAGGTGCAGGATTGGTCTGGCAAACGAGCCCGGCGCGCAGAGAAAGGCTCCACAGCGCGTGCGGCAGGGATACACTGACGAGGTCGGGCTCACCAACCAATGATACCCAAAGAGCCCACCAGGGGTGGGACTGACCCACGGGGTCCATCGGTCGGCGCCAAGGCGCGCGGTGGCTGAGTGGGCCGCGTAGAGGAATGCTGCCCAGCTGGGCTGGTATGCATTTTTTTATTTATTTTCCTTTTCTATTTCAATTCTCAAACTTCAAACTAGCTTCAAACCAGGTTCAAAAATTTCAAATTCGGTTATAAATGCACCATACACACTCCAGCATGAATGCAAGGTTTGTTTACTTCTTACTTTAATTAATGTCTCTAAATACAATATTGAGAAAGGGGGTATTTTACTTAAATAAATAGAACATCCTCTAATTTATTTATTTTTCTGAGTTTAATTTTAGAAGTCCCGTCTAGATTTGAGTCATCTAGATTTAATACTCTTTTAAATAAATGTTTATGGTATATCTTTTAATGAAATGAATAATCATTTAGTTAAATAGAAAAGCTTTCTAGTATTTCTTTTCTAAATTAATTCTTGGTTTTGAAATTCAGCCCTCAAAATTCAGAGACCAAGTATAATTTGAGATATCCTAATTTACTATTTTATTTATTTATTTATTATTTTTTCCTTGTAGAAATTTTGGTCTTTACAAATCCTACCCCCCTTAACAGAAATCTCATCCTCGAGATTTGTAAGGAAAGGTATGAATAACCAAGTTATCTCAAAACATATGCACAAACAAAAATTTCAGCATGATGCATACTTTATATTAGCAACACATGGGGTCAAATAGACCTTATTATTCTTCCTAACATAGTATCATACCAAATGCTAACTAAAGTAACATTTAGATCTTACAAATAGTAGTAATTTTTATATATGTTTATGTAGCTTGGTGGAGCTGGTGGTGGTGGTGGAGGTTGTGGGCGTTGTTGTTGTTGTCTTTCCAACCGTGCTTGCCTTATTTCTTGACATATCTCCAAACGGACCTGACGTATTTCCTCGCGTTCTTGTCTTATCTGATTTTGTATTTCAATCACCATGTCTGTCAATTGTTGTATTACCAGCCTTTGGGCGGCAACCACTTGATCGATTTCAACAGGTGGAGGATTTGGAGGATTCATTTCTGTTTGTTGTTGCCTGATAATCTTTCCTTCCTGTTATTGACCATCGAAGTTAGAGACATATGGTAAAAACAGTTTTGCAAGGCAGAACGAATAGGCTAACAATTGATTATGAACTGAAGATTCTTTGGCAGGGTTTAATCTGTTGTTTTATATTCAGCTTGGGGTAACTAGTTGTATAAGGTGAATATCCAAGTTTAAAATAGAATTTGTCAAGATAAGTTAAACTATATGGCATAGGTCGAAAACTTGTTTGACATTTGGGGGGACAGACAGATTATGCCATTCATCATTGTTGGGGCCATGCTTCGTTGCGCCGAAGGTCTTACACGAAGAAGCAGCTTCGGCTGAAGTTGTCCCCAGGAGATGGCCGAAGGTTCCTCTTCATGAAGCTTCGGCATTACAAACCGACATAGAGATAGAATGACCTTTTAATCCATAAAGGTCTGAGTCAATGTTGTAAACTTTTATGAGGGGCATAATTGTAATTCGTCACAGGCTGTGTCCTGTGTCTATAAATAGATGAACAGTACCCCCGTACTGTTCACGCTGACTGATATTCGCTCGTGCGTCACGCTTACATTTTTGCCTTCTGTCAAGCCGAAGGTACAAATGTAATTCAACATTGTTTTTATTCTTCCATGATTATCTAATAAGAACATATAATAATGTTATGTGATTATTCATGTCATTCTCTCATGTTTCATCTGCTTCTCCTTTTATCAATATAAGATGCAATCATGAAGGTATGGCCTTCATGACCTTCGTCTGAGGATCGTTATATCCTAAGGGGAATAACGCTTCGAATGACGAAGGATGTCTATCATTAACTTTTTTCTGTGTTGCCTTGTTCTTAATTCATAGCATTTGAGAACAAGTCCCCAACATTGGCGCCCACCTCCGGTGAACTCACTTCCACTTTTCTGAGCTGATGGCTTCGTTCAACAATCAAGCTGAAGCTGCTTCGGCTTCGAAGATGGTGCTCCCGATAACAGGCGGTTCTTGCTCAGAGCCGGCTAACAAGAAGCAGAAGAAGGAGGCTCAGAGAAGGGTGCAGCATGTTGGAGTGCAGGGACCCTTCATCAAGACAAAATGGTCCCACATTCCAATTACTTTCTCTCAGGAAGACCTTCAGCTTAAGGATTATCCTCACAATGATGCCATGGTTATCTCTTGCATGATCAAAGGATTTCTGGTCCACAATGTCTTAGTTGATACAGGCAGTGCAGCTGATATTATATTTGCTAAGGCCTTCAGACAAATGCAAGAGTCCGAAGACAAGATCCATGATGCTACGCACCCTCTTTGTGGCTTCGGAGGGCGGCAGATTGTAGCACTTGGGAAGATTACCATGCCGGTAACCTTCGGATTTGTTAACAACACAAGGACTGAGCAAATTGTGTTTGATATTGTTGACATGGAGTATCCTTACAATGCTATCATTGGTCGCGGTACTCTTAATGCCTTCGAAGCAATTCTTCACCCAGCTTACCTCTGCATGAAGATACCTTCGGACCAAGGGCCTATTGCTATTCATGGAAGCCAGGAAGCTGCTGTAACACCCGGATTTCAGGGGTCCAAAACCCGGGGTTAACATAAACACCAGGTATGCTGGGACCAAGTCTCACACATATGATGTATAGTGGCACAGGATCGAATGTCACAACTTTATATATAACAGGAGTTCTATACAAAATAAATAATTACATTATAAGGAGACAACGGTCCAGCAACCCAAAGTTGACTGGGAGACGACGACCTAGACCTCTCACGAACTCATCACAGCATCCTCCATGAGCATCATCCTGTAGTACCTGATCTTGACCTGTGGTGTATGTGAGACAGCAAGAGTGAGCTCACATACGTTCATCGCTCAACAAGTTGTGGGGAATAATGTGCATGAACTCGCCAAAGGTGGGAGCTCACGAGAAGTGTAAGGCTTACCAAAGAAGACGGTTAGAGCTGAGCATTGCTTTTAAAGTTGGTCAAAATTTTATTAGCAGTTACTAAGTATAAGTAAATACCAAACCCAATTAAGTAATGGAACAAAAGTAACAACAACATCACCTGCAATGCAATGCATATGACAAATTGAATTTAGTTCCATAAATTAATCATGTGAGGGTCCGAGCTGCTCTTGACCGTGAGCACGGCTAGTATACTAGTTTCACACTCTGCAGAGGTTGCGCATCTTTACCCACAAGTCGTGTATCCCATGTCGCCAGGGTTTGCAAGGCCCTTAGACACTTCCGAGGTGAATGGCTAGGGATCCACTACGAGGCCTTTACAAAGTTCCACTAGCTTCCGAAAACCCGCTACAGTTTATAGGAAGTTCCAATGCAGGAATCCCTTGCAGGACCGCCATCGCAGCAAAATCCTCCCGAGGGCCTCCCTACACTGACCTCTCCCCTACTGCCCTTGCCCCTTTCGGGTAAGGTAGTCTTCCACTAGCTTTCCTAATTAATCAGCCAAGGGCGTCCCATTCCACCCTCATGGTAGCACTGTTTTCCCGGGTGGTTCTCCATGTTCCAATTAACATAATGATCTTAACATGAACCATAAATAACAACTGATAACAAAAGCATAATCATGAATAGTGTAATCTTCATACCCAAAACCACATATAGCACTAGCAAGTACTACCCAGGAAGTTCAGTGGTAAACAAGGTATAAAGATAGACAAACTAGGGTAACCTATTGGGTCCCATCAAAATTAACCTATGCAGATCATTATGATTAATTAGAACATGAGTAGGTGAAAAGAAGTGATCAAGGGCACAACTTGCCTGGGCCTTGAGATTCCAGGTACCAGGATGATTCTCAGATCCTCGTGACCTCACTGCTAGTCGTAGCAATACAAACATACATGGTATAGGCAGAATTAACATTACACCAAACATATATGCAAAATACATATTAATAATCTACATATTAAAATAAGATCACAGGAAAAAGAATTATTAATTTTGGAGTTGTAGAATTCAAGTTATGATTTTCCTAAGGTTTAATGTGATTAAAATATGATTAAATGATAAATAAATTTTCTGACAGAGTTCATGTCAAAACAGTGATTTTAAATGATAGAGAATATTATTACAAAATTTTAGGAATTGGAATGACTCAATTTGGAGCTAAAATGAATTAAATATGAATTATCTAAGTTCTAGCAATTATTTTTGTATTAAAAATCAAATTTCTAATTCATTTACTCATTTTAAAACAGCAGTGGACTGGGCCTCAATTATAAGAAAGGTCAGGGGGCTCGGCGCAAGAATTCCCAGACACAGGGAACAGGATCCCTGGACGGCGGGTTGATTCCAGTGTTTGTCAGGGTTTCTTTAACAAAATCGCCACAGCGGAAGGGTATCGGGTCGTTCTGGCCGTTGGATCACACACGGACGGCTCGGATTAGACTTAGTATAACCCGAACCGGTATGCGCCCGGTGCCGTGGGATCCACGATCGACGGCACGGATTTAATGAACCTCAGATCTACTCTGCACCGCTGGATCTCGCATCTACGGTCTCTGTGCGATCGAGCGAAGGGGTACGCAATGTTCTAATCTACGCCGTTCATCAGGATCCAACGGCGCAGACGCTGCCTCCCCAAATCGAAGCTGACGACGGCGGCGCCGCCCTGGATTCGCGACGAAGCTCGCCGGAGCTGGCCCAATCCGGCGCAACACCGCCCCAAATTCAAATTAAACGGCGCTACACGTAGAGAAGGCGAAGGTGGACACAAAGGAAGACCCCATACCGGCGATTATGGCGCGGAGGCACACGGCCACGGTGGAGGGCGGATTCACGGCGGAGGCTTCACCACGGCGAGCAATTCCTTGCGCCACGGTGGCGCCCAACCCGAATTGGAGGCGCGCACAGCTTCCCCGAGCGAAGACGATACTCCCCGACTCGATTCCAAGAGCGGAGACCTCCCCGACGTCGGCTATCCTCGGCGGCGGTGCTCCTCTCCGGTTCTCTCTCTTCCTTCGTTCTCAGCGGACCGCACGGCGAGGAGAGGGTCACAGCTACCTATATATGTGTCAAAGGGGGAGAGTCCGAGCGGGGCGGGGCCGAGTTCTGCGGTTCACGGCGGTAGGTGCGGAGGACGGAGTCCGCGCGCGCGAGTTCGCCGCGCGTTCGTTGCGGAACAGAAGAAGACGGTGCTGACATGCAGGGCCCACCGTGCAGAGCGCGAGCGAGCTGAGGCTGTCAAGCGGGCCCGCGTTGTCGGCACCAGGCGAAGCACGAGCGCGCGGTGAGTGACTGATCAGCGGGTCCCACGTTCCAGCGACACAAGCAACGGCGAGTCGCGCGGTGTGGTGTGAGGCTGAGCGGTGGGCCACACCTGTCGGCGCGCGCTCGTGAAGAGCAATGGGCCGCGCAGTGTTAATTCCAGGGTGGGCCGAATTCAAATTGGCGGCCCATTTAGGCATAGTGTTCCTTTTTCTTTTTATTTTCCATTTTCTTTTCTCCATTTTCAAATCCAATTTGAATTTCAAGTTTGAGTTCAAACTTTTGGCTCATAATTACGAATTATATTTGTGCAATAATAATACCAAGTCTGAAAATATTTATTTATATATTTTATTTATTTATCTGTATCCTTTTTCTTTTTCTTATTTCCAAAGTCTAATTTCCATTTAGGGTTTAATCCATCTTCTATTAATTATTATCCTTATTATTTTATGTAATGCACAAACACATAAAACTCCAACACAATGTACTTTCTTTTATTCTGTATCATTTGTTTTTAATTAATCACTATTGATTATATGTGTGTTCTTCTTATGATGTAAATAGGGCACATAAAGCAAGGAAACCCAATATAGTATCCCTGTATACATTTTGGGTATTACAAATCCTACCCCCCTTAAAAATAATCTCGTCCTCGAGATTTGTAAGGAAAAAGGATATAGGAAGAGTGATTTGAAATTTAGTTTTTTAGTTTCTAATTAGTTCAAAATCAAGAGTCTCTCTTTTTATCATTAATAAGTGATAGGAGAGCATGGGTAATATATGTATGTCCACTTTATTATGTAGGATAGAAGATGTCTTTAGGGCATATATAGGTTTGGGTAAGAAAGAGTAGGATAAGAAAAGACTCCATCCAAGATTGTGGATCTTGACCCATCTTGGTGACCTCACTTGATCCTTGAAGACTTGAGTTGGTGCTCATCCTTTCTTGATGAAGTTGATCATCTTCTCTGGTCTTGTCTCATTGATTCGGGGTTGGTGTATATCATCAGGGTTTGGGGGAATATGGCTAAGATAGTTATGGATGAAATAGGCTACATGATGTAAGTCAAAATTTGGTTTGATGTCAGGTGGTGGTTGACAGATTTTGCAATCCATTAAGACTCTATTGATTGGGTAAGTTATGTAACTTGTTATATAGGTCGAGTTGTTGTGTATGGCCAAGTTGTTATAAGTCTCCAAATTAGGCTTAAGTGATTTTAGGAGTATGGACATATCTTGTGTACCAGCATTAAGTAACTCACACTAGATTAGACCATATTAAATTAGCTATGATCTAGATTAGACTAGTTTAAGTTAGATAGGTTTATCAGGGTAAGATATATCTTGTTAGGATATGTTAGAATCTTTTGAGATAGGATGGGGTATACAGTGTAGGTAGGTCTGAAGCTCTATTAGGTTAACACAGAGGGATTATGCAACTATCGGATGGGTAAGGTGGTTGCATATGTATATGGTCAAGTTAATCTAGGGCATTAATTTAGATTAAATCATTTTTATAGGAGTGAGGTCTAATCCATTTCACTAGTACTAACTAATCTATTAAATGACTCACTTTAGATTGGATCCTATTGGGTTGGAGGGGATCTAGATTAGATTGGTAGGATTAGTTTGACTAGATATGATCTAATTGATTTGCATTTAGATCATGGTTGTTAAACTAGGGTGGATAGGTATGCTTATTAGGATAAGACAGATCCATGAAGATAAGATAGAATCCTTTAAGGCCAGTTAGATCTATTGGGATAAGGATAAAATCTTTTCAAGATAAGATGAGTATCTTTTAAGATGAGATGGATCTATTAAGATAAGGGAGAATCTTTTAAGATAAGATGAATTGGTTAGAATGAGATCTTTTTTTAGAATAAGATAAATCTCTTATGCTAGATATGTTCCAATGGGGACAATCTAGGTTGTTTAGTTATTTTATAATTATATTTTTTTTATACCTATGTGTATATGCAGATGCAATTGTGGACATTACTCCACAACTCATCACACTCAATCAAAGATCCAAATCAGGCAAGTATCATAAGAACAAACATTCAAGTTCATAGATACCTAAAAAAAATAGTTTTATTTTTGTTCCTAAGAGTAGGTCTCCTATTCCTAAAGGTCACTTTAGGCATAGGATTTCAAAGTGTGAAATCCATATTTGTCTTTTAGAAGGAAGAGGTGAGAATAATCAGAGTGAAGCGGAAATAGATGAGAAAAGATTAAGAAAAGTTTAGAAAAGAATCAGAGTAAGGTAAGTAAAGAATGGTTGTCCAGTTCTATCTAGGTTTCGTCCTACAGTCAACATTCCTCTGATACCACTTCTGTAACACCCGGATTTCAGGGGTCCAAAACCCGGGGTTAACATAAACACCAGGTATGCTGGGACCAAGTCTCACACATATGATGTATAGTGGCACAGGATCGAATGTCACAACTTTATATATAACAGGAGTTCTATACAAAATAAATAATTACATTATAAGGAGACAACGGTCCAGCAACCCAAAGTTGACTGGGAGACGACGACCTAGACCTCTCACGAACTCATCACAGCATCCTCCATGAGCATCATCCTGTAGTACCTGATCTTGACCTGTGGTGTATGTGAGACAGCAAGAGTGAGCTCACATACGTTCATCGCTCAACAAGTTGTGGGGAATAATGTGCATGAACTCGCCAAAGGTGGGAGCTCACGAGAAGTGTAAGGCTTACCAAAGAAGACGGTTAGAGCTGAGCATTGCTTTTAAAGTTGGTCAAAATTTTATTAGCAGTTACTAAGTATAAGTAAATACCAAACCCAATTAAGTAATGGAACAAAAGTAACAACAACATCACCTGCAATGCAATGCATATGACAAATTGAATTTAGTTCCATAAATTAATCATGTGAGGGTCCGAGCTGCTCTTGACCGTGAGCACGGCTAGTATACTAGTTTCACACTCTGCAGAGGTTGCGCATCTTTACCCACAAGTCGTGTATCCCATGTCGCCAGGGTTTGCAAGGCCCTTAGACACTTCCGAGGTGAATGGCTAGGGATCCACTACGAGGCCTTTACAAAGTTCCACTAGCTTCCGAAAACCCGCTACAGTTTATAGGAAGTTCCAATGCAGGAATCCCTTGCAGGACCGCCATCGCAGCAAAATCCTCCCGAGGGCCTCCCTACACTGACCTCTCCCCTACTGCCCTTGCCCCTTTCGGGTAAGGTAGTCTTCCACTAGCTTTCCTAATTAATCAGCCAAGGGCGTCCCATTCCACCCTCATGGTAGCACTGTTTTCCCGGGTGGTTCTCCATGTTCCAATTAACATAATGATCTTAACATGAACCATAAATAACAACTGATAACAAAAGCATAATCATGAATAGTGTAATCTTCATACCCAAAACCACATATAGCACTAGCAAGTACTACCCAGGAAGTTCAGTGGTAAACAAGGTATAAAGATAGACAAACTAGGGTAACCTATTGGGTCCCATCAAAATTAACCTATGCAGATCATTATGATTAATTAGAACATGAGTAGGTGAAAAGAAGTGATCAAGGGCACAACTTGCCTGGGCCTTGAGATTCCAGGTACCAGGATGATTCTCAGATCCTCGTGACCTCACTGCTAGTCGTAGCAATACAAACATACATGGTATAGGCAGAATTAACATTACACCAAACATATATGCAAAATACATATTAATAATCTACATATTAAAATAAGATCACAGGAAAAAGAATTATTAATTTTGGAGTTGTAGAATTCAAGTTATGATTTTCCTAAGGTTTAATGTGATTAAAATATGATTAAATGATAAATAAATTTTCTGACAGAGTTCATGTCAAAACAGTGATTTTAAATGATAGAGAATATTATTACAAAATTTTAGGAATTGGAATGACTCAATTTGGAGCTAAAATGAATTAAATATGAATTATCTAAGTTCTAGCAATTATTTTTGTATTAAAAATCAAATTTCTAATTCATTTACTCATTTTAAAACAGCAGTGGACTGGGCCTCAATTATAAGAAAGGTCAGGGGGCTCGGCGCAAGAATTCCCAGACACAGGGAACAGGATCCCTGGACGGCGGGTTGATTCCAGTGTTTGTCAGGGTTTCTTTAACAAAATCGCCACAGCGAAAGGGTATCGGGTCGTTCTGGCCGTTGGATCACACACGGACGGCTCGGATTAGACTTAGTATAACCCGAACCGGTATGCGCCCGGTGCCGTGGGATCCACGATCGACGGCACGGATTTAATGAACCTCAGATCTACTCTGCACCGCTGGATCTCGCATCTACGGTCTCTGTGCGATCGAGCGAAGGGGTACGCAATGTTCTAATCTACGCCGTTCATCAGGATCCAACGGCGCAGACGCTGCCTCCCCAAATCGAAGCTGACGACGGCGGCGCCGCCCTGGATTCGCGACGAAGCTCGCCGGAGCTGGCCCAATCCGGCGCAACACCGCCCCAAATTCAAATTAAACGGCGCTACACGTAGAGAAGGCGAAGGTGGACACAAAGGAAGACCCCATACCGGCGATTATGGCGCGGAGGCACACGGCCACGGTGGAGGGCGGATTCACGGCGGAGGCTTCACCACGGCGAGCAATTCCTTGCGCCACGGTGGCGCCCAACCCGAATTGGAGGCGCGCACAGCTTCCCCGAGCGAAGACGATACTCCCCGACTCGATTCCAAGAGCGGAGACCTCCCCGACGTCGGCTATCCTCGGCGGCGGTGCTCCTCTCCGGTTCTCTCTCTTCCTTCGTTCTCAGCGGACCGCACGGCGAGGAGAGGGTCACAGCTACCTATATATGTGTCAAAGGGGGAGAGTCCGAGCGGGGCGGGGCCGAGTTCTGCGGTTCACGGCGGTAGGTGCGGAGGACGGAGTCCGCGCGCGCGAGTTCGCCGCGCGTTCGTTGCGGAACAGAAGAAGACGGTGCTGACATGCAGGGCCCACCGTGCAGAGCGCGAGCGAGCTGAGGCTGTCAAGCGGGCCCGCGTTGTCGGCACCAGGCGAAGCACGAGCGCGCGGTGAGTGACTGATCAGCGGGTCCCACGTTCCAGCGACACAAGCAACGGCGAGTCGCGCGGTGTGGTGTGAGGCTGAGCGGTGGGCCACACCTGTCGGCGCGCGCTCGTGAAGAGTAATGGGCCGCGCAGTGTTAATTCCAGGGTGGGCCGAATTCAAATTGGCGGCCCATTTAGGCATAGTGTTCCTTTTTCTTTTTATTTTCCATTTTCTTTTCTCCATTTTCAAATCCAATTTGAATTTCAAGTTTGAGTTCAAACTTTTGGCTCATAATTACGAATTATATTTGTGCAATAATAATACCAAGTCTGAAAATATTTATTTATATATTTTATTTATTTATCTGTATCCTTTTTCTTTTTCTTATTTCCAAAGTCTAATTTCCATTTAGGGTTTAATCCATCTTCTATTAATTATTATCCTTATTATTTTATGTAATGCACAAACACATAAAACTCCAACACAATGTACTTTCTTTTATTCTGTATCATTTGTTTTTAATTAATCACTATTGATTATATGTGTGTTCTTCTTATGATGTAAATAGGGCACATAAAGCAAGGAAACCCAATATAGTATCCCTGTATACATTTTGGGTATTACAGCTGCTAGAAGGGCCGAAGGAAGCTGGACTGACTCCAAAGCAATCCATAACATAGATGGAGCTGAAGCCTGTGAACAGTACAAATTCAAAAGGGAAAAAGCAGCTTCAGCAGATCAGCCGAAGCCCATGCTCTTATGTGAAGACATAGCGGAGCAGAAGGTGCTGTTGGGCTCTCAATTATCTGAAGACCAGGAGAAAACCTTGATAAGGTTTTTGTTTAACAACAAAGATGTTTTTGCATGGTCAGCTAATGACCTCTGCGGAGTCAATCGGGATGTTATTGAACACTCGCTCAATGTTGACCCATCCTTCAGACCCCGAAAGCAGAGGCTTCGAAAAATGTCTGATGATAAGGCCGAAGGGGCTCGCAATGAAGTAAAAAGACTCCTCAGTGCAGGAGTTATCAGAGAAGTAAAGTACCCAGAGTGGCTAGCTAACACTGTTATGGTGAAGAAGGCCAACGGCAAGTGGAGAATGTGCATCGATTTCACAGATCTCAACAAGGCTTGTCCGAAGGACGAATTCCCATTGCCAAGGATAGACTCTTTAGTTGATGCAGCAGCTTCTTCAGAGCTCATGAGTCTGCTAGATTGTTACTCAGGCTATCATCAAATCTGGATGAAGAAGGAAGATGAGCCGAAGACTAGCTTCATAACCCCAAGCGGCACATATTGCTATCTTCGGATGCCTGAGGGGCTCAAAAACGCTGGAGGAAGTTTCAGCAGAATGACTGCGAAGGTCCTCCAGTCTCAGATAGGCAGAAATGTGCTAACTTATGTTGATGACATCATTGTAAAAAGCACGAAGCAGGAAAATCATATTGCTGATTTGCAGGAGACCTTCGCCAGTTTCAGACAAGCTGGTTTGAAGCTGAATCCAGAAAAATGTGTCTTCGGAGTAAAGAAGGGGAAATTTCTTGGATGCTTGGTTTCAACAAAGGGAATCGAAGCTAATCCAAATAAAATTGAAGCTATACTTCGAATGGAGCCACCAACTACAAGGAAGGGGGCCCAAAGATTGACAGGAAGGCTGGCATCTCTCAATAGATTCATATCCAGATCAGCAGAAAGAAATTTACCATTCTTTGAGGTGCTGAAGTCAGCTGAAGTCTTTCAATGGGGACCAAGCCAACAAAAAGCCTTCAAAGAGCTGAAGCAATATTTGATAGATCTAACAACATTAACTCCACCAACGCCAGGGTCTCCATTGTTGTTATATGTGGCAGCTTCGCACTCAGCAGTAAGTGCAGCACTTGTCCAGGAGAAGCTTGTTGGTCAAGTCAAGAAGCAGGTTCCAGTATATTTTGTATCTGAAGTCCTTAGTGTATCAAAGAAAAACTATACAGAACTGGAGAAGGTACTATATGCCGTTTTGATGGCATCCAGGTAGCTTCGGCATTATTTTCAAGCATACAATATTGTTGTTCCTTCTTCGCAGCCGTTGAAGGATATTATGAGAAATAGAGAAGCCACTGGACGGATTGGAAAATGGGCTGCAGAGCTCAATGAATTTTGCATTGATTATGTGCACAGATCCTCGATCCAGTCTCAAGCGTTGGCAGATTTCATTGCCGACTGGACGCTAGGGGCTCAGGATGAAGAAGCAAATAAAGATGCCGAAGTGTGGACAATGTTTTGTGATGGCTCTTGGGGAACCTTCGGAGCAGGTGCAGCCGCTGTGTTGGTCTCACCATCCAAGGTTAAAACTTGTTATGCAGCAAGACTTGATTTCAGCTGTACAAACAATATTACTGAGTACGAAGCCCTGCTTCTGGGCCTTCGGAAATTAAAGGCAATGGGAATCAGAAGGGCGATTCTTAAAACTGATTCCCAGGTTGTTTCGGGCCACATCGACAAAAGTTGCAGGGCTAAAGATCCGAAGCTTGAAAAATATCTAGACACGGTCCGAAGAATCGAAGCTTCCTTCGAAGTTTTTTCTGTCAAAAATATTCCTCGAGGACAAAATGAGCATGCTGATTTGCTAGCCAAGTCAGCAGCACAGGGGCTGCCGTTACCTTCGGATGTGTTCTTCGAAACAATAAAGGCACCTTCAGTGGAGCTCCTTGAAAGAGCAGTTCTCAACATATCTCCTGTTTATAGCGAAGATTGGAGAACTGAGATCATCTCTTACCTTCAGGGTAAGTTCCTTTCAGATGACGAAGCTTATAATAAAAGGATAGAGGCAAGAGCTCGTCCATATGTCATGATAGAAGGGGAGTTATACAAACATGGAGTTTGCGCTCCGCTGCTCAAGTGTCTATCTAAAACCGAAGGTATAGAGTTAATCAAAGAAATACATGCAGGCCTGTGTGGATCCCACATTGGATCTAGGCCGTTACTTGGAAAAGTCTTCCGCCAAGGGTTTTATTGGCCGAAGGCAGCTTCGGATGCAGCGGAGTTAGTTCAAAAGTGCGAAGGCTGTCAGAAGTGTGCAAGAGATCAAAAACAGCCTTCGTCTTTAACACAGCTCATTCAACCTATCTGGCCATTGCAAAGGTGGGGCCTTGACTTGTTAGGTCCATTACCACCGGCTCAAGGGAATTTAAGATATGTTATAGTAGCTGTGGAGTATTTTTCTAAATGGATTGAGGCAAAGCCATTAGCCACAATAACTTCGACCACTGTCCAAAAGTTTTTCTGGCAGAATATTGTCTGTCGCTTCGGGGTACCGAAGGCCATCACTGTAGATAATGGAACGCAGTTCGACTCCGAAGTTTTCAGAAATTTCTGTGATCAAATCGGTACGAAGATCCATTTTGCATCAGTCAGGCATCCGGAGTCAAATGGGCTCGTTGAAAGAGCCAACGGCATTATAATGACAGGAATAATGAAGTTAATCTTCAATCAACCCAGGGGAAAGTGGCCAGATCTGTTAACCAAAGTGGTGTGGAGCCACAATACAACAACATCAAGGTCTACAGGCTTTACTCCATTCAAGTTATTATTCGGTGACGAAGCAATAACTCCGGAAGAAGCTAAAGCTGGATCAATAAGAGTAGTAGCTTCGGCAGAATCAGGTCCTGAAGATGCTTGTCTTGTGGAAAAAGATGCTTTAGAAGGGATCAGGCTTCAAGCTGTGGAGAATATCAATAAATACCAAGCTGAAACAGTCAAATGGCGAGATAGAAAGGTCCGGCTAAAAAATATTGAGCCGGGACACTTGGTGCTTCGGAGAGTGGCCAACCCAGACACAGTGGGCAAGTTACAGTTGAAATGGGAAGGGCCTTTCTTGGTAGCATCTTCGTCAAGGCCTGGTTCATACAGATTGAAGGATATGGACGGCAATGACATTCCAAGATCTTGGAATGCGGATGAGCTTCGGCGATACTATGTTTAATTTGATGTAACCTTTTTATGTTTTTTCTTTTTTCATGGCACCCTTTTCCTTTCTAAAGGGGGAGAAAGGTTTTTAATGGGGCCATAGCATGTAATTTCTCTTTTTTCAACTCTATAAGAGCAGTATCCCCCAAAGATGTAAATGTAAAAGCTGAGCACGCACCATCGAGTGCTAAGAAAAAAGAAAAGAAAACAGGGAGAAGCTCAAAAGACGTCCCTAAGGGGATGCAGAGCACGACGAAGCTCCAAAGACGTTCCTAAGGGAATGCAGAGCTTACAGCGAAAAGTCAACGCTGATTCCACCGAAAGTAAAAGGCGAAGAAGCTCCAAAGACGTTCCTAAGGGAATGCAGAGCTTACAGCGAAAAGTCAACGCTGATTCCGCCGAAAGTAAAAGGCGAAGAAGCTCCAAAGACGTTCCTAAGGGGATGCAGAGCTTACAGCGAAAAATCAACGCTGATACCGCCGAAAGTAAAAGGCGAAGAAGCTCCAAAGACGTTCCTAAGGGAATGCAGAGCTAATGTGTGATTGTTCCTAAGGAAATAATGGCTGAGCGTATGCCTTCGGATATGTGTTTGGATATTCATTCGCACGTCACATTACATCATAGCATTTGCATTCATAAACATTCATTCATGGCATAAGTGGTCTTTTATGCTTCGTTGTGTATAAAAAGAGAGGTTTTGGCAAAAAAGAGGCAGCGGTCTTTTATGCTTCGTTGTGTACGAAAAGAAGGGAAGGTGTTTTTTCGCCTTTGGCTCAAAATACTAATTTCGTCCACATCAAAGCGTCTCAATGGAAGGGTAAGACTATATTACAAGGTATGTACAAAGTTCATTAAGAACAGTTTAATTGTATTTACAAAAGTTGTTACAAAAGTCTCTTGAGTTTTTTCTATAGTGTACTCCTACTGATCTTCACTGAGCTTCAGCTTCGGCAGCATATTTTTTTTTAAGCATCATCTTCAGCTTCGTCATCCTACATGAATCAAGGTATTGCGAGTAAAAATCAAGTGTGAAGGAGAAGGTAAGCACAAGGTATCATTTCTTACTGGTTCAAGATGGCTTCGAGCTTCGTCTCCAGCCTTCTCTCGCCCGCCTTTTGTCCATATCATTTTTATAAATCTGTTTGAAATGCTTCGGGCAAGGTCAGGAATGTCGTCTAGAATTGATGGAGACAGAGTGAAATTGGGCCTATTGACAATTCTTCCATGTTCACAGCCGGCCTTTAGAAACGCTGCAGCAGTGCCCCGAGAAGCTACCCAGGCACAGAAGTCACCGTGCCCGGCTATAACTTCGTCAAGCTCATCAATTTCAGCTTCAATATGTTCGAAGGTTCTTGGCAAATTTTCAGCTGAAGGGGCAAACTTCCCACTGCTGGCTCCAACTGAGTAAAAGATCTTTTTTAATTGTTGAATACAGTTGTTGCTAAATTTCAAACATTTGTCTTGAAGGCTTGTTAATGATTTCTTCAAATCTGAGCTGGTTTGGACTTCGGCCTCAAGTTTTGAATTAAGCTCTAGCTTCTCTTGTTCAAATTGTTTTGATTGGCAGAGGAGCTTCGAATTCAATTCTGCTACTTTAGCTTCAGTTTCTGCCAATAACCCTTCAGTTGTTTGGAGTTCGAAGTCTTTCTTTTCGATAATAGCTGATTGCTTTTTTATCTTGCTCTCTAGATTTTCAATTATAGCTTCGTGTTTCTTATCCTCTAGATCTTGTTGCATCTTCAAAGCTTTGCTCAGTAGCATGCTCTGCACATAAACAACCTTCGTTAGGAACATTTTCATTATTAAAAACAATAAAAGTCAGAGAAAAGTTGTTTACCTTGAAATTGGAATAAAATAAGCTACCAACGATATGTTGTCGTCGGTAGCGGCTGATATCTGTTTCTAGCTTCGGAAAACCGATACTCTTTGATAGAGTACCGATGACCTTAGCCCCAGTTTGATCCCGGATGCAGCCCAATTTCTCATCATCAATGCCTCCAAATAGAAGAGCTCCTGGCTTGTATCCGCAAGATTTGGCATATTCCTTAAGCTCTTCTATTTCGGCCTTCGACAGTTCTTGCCCAATTAAATTTTGAAATATGAAGGCTTCGTCTTCCGAAGTATCTTCGGCTATTTCCTTTCCCTTTCCAAGCACTGTAGCCATGGTTTCTTTAGCAGCAGTGGCAGCTTCTTCTGCGGCCATGTCTAGCAAAATTTTGTCGATGTCTTCAATTGTAGTTTCCAAGTTCACATCTTCGGCTGAAGCGGCTTCGGTAGCCGCGACCTCCGAAGGTGCGACTTCGACATTTGTTGCGCCCTCAACCGCTGGCGTTTTCCGAGTTGAAGCCCTCGGTGGCGTCTTGTCAATAACTTCGGTCACTGCAATAATTCTTTGCCTCTTTGTTTTGGTTATCTTCGACTTTTCCGGCTTCTCCACCTTTCGAAAAAGCTTCGTCAGTTGAGGCCCTAATGGACTTAGCTTCGCGGGCAGGGTTTCAGTCATTACCTTTAAGATTCCCTCCACGTCGGTGGTAGAGGGTGATGCAGGAGTCCCTTCTTCATCGGATAGTTTTCGCTTCGCAGATAATATTTTTCTCTTCTTTGGAGTTTTCTTCTCTTTTGGTGGTTCTTCCTCATCTTTGTTTAAAGTTTCGGCCACTCTTTTCCTTTTTTGGCCCTCAGCACCCTTATTTAACCGTTCATAGTCAGGATACTCGAAACCCATGGCATCAAGCACTCGATTGAGCCTTCGCTTCGGACGGGTGCCGAAGGCCGCAGTCATCAATTGATCTTCTTTTTTCGAATAATTCCCAAGAATTTCATTGCACATTACTTCAACTGTGTCCAGCCACTCTTGGCAGGGTTTTTTAAAGTATTTCTTGAATTTGAAATGGTAAGGAAGTCGGACAAGTTCCCCTTCTTTCTTTTCCCCTTCCAGCTTCAGCATTTCCCATTCTTTTAAGGTAGGGAAAACCCTGAAGGCCAAGAACTCTTGAACTAGGTCTCTGGTACTGATGTGCTCCGAAATAATTTTAAACTCACCCAGTGCAGCCCAGGTGGGACCTTCTAATGTCATGTGGCACCGCGGCCTTGTTTCTCCGAAGATCAATTCAAGTGGGCTTTGTACCAACTTTTCTTCGTCTTCATCAACCTTCACATAAAACCACTCTGACTTCCAGCCTGCCGGCCATTTGCTTCGGTAGCTGATAACAGGAAACTTTGTTGTTTTCCGGTAGGCAAAATTGTAGCAACCAAAGTTATCGTGTAATCTATCTTTTCTGGCCTTCGTTTGGTAATGTAACTCATGAACTCGACAAAAACTGTCGGCAAACGGTTCCACAGCCTGGCTTCGGAGGGCCCAGATGTAAACACTAAGCCTAACGATAGCGTTAGGAGTCAATTGATGAAAGTAAATTCCAAACTTCTTCAATACATCTGCAATAATACCATGAAGGGGGAATCTCAACCCAGCCTTTAAAAAGCTCTTGAAAATGACTATCTCGTTTTTCTCTGGCTTCGGGGTAGTCTCTTCTCCCCCGAAGCGAAGTAGTTTCTT
Organism: Zea luxurians; assembly: GCA_029449295.1. Taxonomy (NCBI): domain Eukaryota; kingdom Viridiplantae; phylum Streptophyta; class Magnoliopsida; order Poales; family Poaceae; genus Zea; species Zea luxurians. The sequence continues at coordinate 27,787,583 of JAOPSE010000015.1, forward strand.
CTGATTTTCACTGAAATAACCTGATTTCACCATCTTGGAGAGATCAGCCTTCGAAACAGTCGACTTTCCGAAGTCCAAGTGGCTGGGCTTACTTGGCATGGCAATACGATAATCATCTTCGGGATCAGTTTCTTCAACATTCTCATCTTCAGCTTCGACAGTTGCTTGTACTGCTTCAACAGTGGGAATTTCTTCCGCAGTTACTAGTCCGGATCGTTGCATTGCTTCGGAGATGGGAACAGTCTCCGAACCTTCAGCTTCGTCTCCTTCACGCTCAACCCTGGCAGTAGATCGCACTCTGGCCATTTGATTCTGAGTTTGGGGAAGTTGAATACTTTTTTCTTTTTCTCCTGAAGCCTTTCTTTCTGACGAAGCAGACTTCGAGATGGACCTTCGTTCAATTCTGAGAATCAAGCTTCGGCTATAGTTAAAAATTTTGGCAGCAAAACAGTGCAAATAGCAATGAATGCTGTGGTAACTTCACACCTACTCGTCTGTTTATATAGTACTACAGGTAAGAAGGCGAAGCGCCAGGATTTTTACACCAGGCGGGCAGTCACTTGCACTCGCTGCGCGGTGGACCGCAAAGATCAAACAGTAACTCTGCAAGGTGGGTCCAACACGAGCTCGGAAATTGAATCGTTTCTCGGCAACGAGCTCAGGGAAGGTGTTTTTTGGACCTTCGGCTTCCCGAAGCTTAAGAGGCTTTTTTCACGGATCAAGCTCGTTACGAAAAACGATCTAGCGCCGCGAAAGGGGCTACTGTTGGGGCCATGCTTCGTTGCGCCGAAGGTCTTACACGAAGAAGCAGCTTCGGCTGAAGTTGTCCCCAGGAGATGGCCGAAGGTTCCTCTTCATGAAGCTTCGGCATTACAAACCGACATAGAGATAGAATGACCTTTTAATCCATAAAGGTCTGAGTCAATGTTGTAAACTTTTATGAGGGGCATAATTGTAATTCGTCACAGGCTGTGTCCTGTGTCTATAAATAGATGAACAGTACCCCCGTACTGTTCACGCTGACTGATATTCGCTCGTGCGTCACGCTTACATTTTTGCCTTCTGTCAAGCCGAAGGTACAAATGTAATTCAACATTGTTTTTATTCTTCCATGATTATCTAATAAGAACATATAATAATGTTATGTGATTATTCATGTCATTCTCTCATGTTTCATCTGCTTCTCCTTTTATCAATATAAGATGCAATCATGAAGGTATGGCCTTCATGACCTTCGTCTGAGGATCGTTATATCCTAAGGGGAATAACGCTTCGAATGACGAAGGATGTCTATCATTAACTTTTTTCTGTGTTGCCTTGTTCTTAATTCATAGCATTTGAGAACAAGTCCCCAACAATCATGACTCTATGGGTTGGGTTAACTCTTTTGCTCATGGTTGAGTTGATCTTATATGCTAAATTAACACTTGGCTAGAAGGGTTTAATCTCTTCTACCAATATAACTGATTTGTTTAAGTAGACCACATTAGATTAGATCATCTTAGATTCTATAATCCTATTTAAGAATACCATGTAGTTGAGCATATCCAGCAGACTTTACCTTTATGAAATTCTAGTATTTTTTTATACACCCAAAATTCATTTTTTTGCCACTAGCAGGTGTGGTATAGAAACAAGGGTACATGGGGTAGGGTAGGTTAAACAGAGTTTTGCTTTCTTGGATAAATGGATTGAGCAACCTATACCATAGGCTAGGTCGTGGTTTCTCGGACAAGTTGTTCTAAGACACCCGTTTAGGTTTAAAACCCATTTATAAGAATATGGTTTAGTTAATACTTGTGGTAGATCAGAGGAGTTATGCGACCATCGGATGGTTAAGGTAGTTGCATAAGGCCGAGTTGGTCAGTTATTCTTAATTTAGTGTCGAGTGAATCACGTTAGAACATGTGGATAGGGTCTAATCCATGTTACAAGTATTAACTAACCTGTTTGAGTGGGTCACATTGGGTTAGTTCAGATTAGATGGAAACTAGATTAGTTTAGTATAACTAGATTTGACTAAATAAGACCTAATTAATTTTGGATCAGTTTAGGTTGAATGGGGTCCAGGCATGACCAGATTAATCTAGATAAGATCTACTTTTTTCTAGAATAGATTATGTCGGTCACACCATTACAAGATAAGCAAAGTGGTAGAGATAAGTATGCTTATTATGACAGTATGAGTCTCTAAGAATAAGATAGAATCTTTTGAGATTAGTTTGATATATTAGGATAAGATGATACCTTTTCAAGATAAGATGAATTTATTAAGGTAAGAGGGAATCTTTTAAGATAAGAGGAACCTATATATAATAGATATATTTTAATGGAGGATAATCTAGGTTGTTTAGTTATCTTATGAATTTTATTTATGTCTATATGTATATGCAGATGTAATTGTGGACATTACTCCACAACTCATCACACTCAATCAAAGATCCGAATCAAACAAGTACCATAAGAACAAACACTCAAGCGTATAAATACCTATAAAAATAGTTTTGTTTTTGTTACTAAGAATAGGTCTCCTATTCCTAAAAGTCACTTTAGGCACAAGATTTCAAAGTGTGAAATCCACATTTGTCTTTAGAAGGAAAAGGTAAGAATAATCAGAGTGAAGCAGAATTAGATGAGAAAAGATTAAGATGAGTTTAGAAAGAATCAGAGTAGCAAAGTGTGAAATCCACATTTGTCTCCTATGCTTCAACTCATGTAGCTTTGCATGAAAGACACACACTACAAGATCCAGACAATCTTGTGGTGTCTGCCTAGGGAGAAGCTCCCTCCTTATTTCATCCCAGTTAGGGTTACATGTCATGGTAAGAAAGATGTCTGGTTTACCAAACTTCCGCACCAGAGCCATAGCATCTATGAACTTGGCGTAGCATGGTCTCCCCAGCACTGCGTGGTAGGTTCCTCGGAACCCGACCACCTCGAACGTGAGGGTTTCCTTTCGGAAGTTGGAGGGAGTCCCAAAGCAGACGGGTAGATCGAGTTGTCTAAGGGGCTAGACGCGCTTCCCGGGAATGATCCCGTGAAAGGGTGCCGCGCCGGCCCGGATCGAGGACAGATCGATCAGCAAGAGCCCGAGGGTCTCGGCGTAGATGATGTTGAGGTTGCTGCCTCCGTCCATGAGGACCTTGGTAAGCCTAACGTTGCTGATGACGGGATCAACAACGAGCAGGTACTTCCCCGGGCTCGGCACATGGTCGGTTTGGTCGCCTTGGTCGAAGGTGATGGGCTTGTCGGACCAGTCTAGGTAGACTGGCACCGCCATCTTCACCGAGCAGACCTCCCGGCGCTCCTGCTTGCGGTGCCGAGCCGAGGCGTTCGCCACCCACCCACCATAGATCATGAAGCAGTCATAGACCTCGGGGAACTCCTCTGCTTTGTGGACCTCCTTCTTGTCGTTGTCGTGGGCTCTGCCACCTTCCACCGGTGGCCCGACCTTGTGGAAGTAGCGCCGAAGCATGACGCACTCCTCAAGGGTGTGCTTGACGGGGCCCTGATGATAGGGGCACGACTCCTTGAGCATCTTGTCGAACAAGTTGGCGCCTCCGGGAGGCTTCTGAGGGTTCTTGTGCTCGGCGGCGGCGACAAGGTCTGCGTCGGCGGCGTCGCGTTTCGCTTGCGACTTCTTCTTGCCCTTCTTCTTCGCGCCGCGCTGAGCGGACGCCTCGGGGACGTCTTCCGGCTGGCGCCCCTGAGGCTGCTTGTCCTTCTGGAAGATGGCCTCGGCCGCTTCCTGGCCAGAGGCAAACTTGGTGGCGATGTCCATCAGCTCGCTCGCCCTGGTGGGAGTCTTGCGACCCAGCTTGCTCACCAGGTCGTGGCAAGTGGTGCCGGCGAGGAATGCGCCGATGACATCTGAGTCGGTGATGTTGGGCAGCTCGGTGCGCTGCTTCGAAAATCGCCTGATGTAGTCCCGCAGGGATTCTCCCGGCTGTTGGCGGCAGCTTTAGAGATCCCAGGAGTTCCTAGGGCGCACGTATGTGCCCTGTAAGTTTCCGGCGAAGGCTTTGACCAGGTCGTCCCAGTTGGAGATCTGCGCAGGAGGCCGATGCTCGAGCCAGGCTCGGGCGGCATTAGAGAGGAACAAGGGAGGTTGCGGATGATGAGGTTGTCATCGTCCATTCCACCTAGCTGGCAGGCCAGCCGGTAGTCCATGAGCCATAGTTCCGGCCTTGTCTCCCCCGAGTAATTGGTGATGGTAGTCGGGGCTCAGAACCGGGTCGGGAACGGCGCCCATCGTATGGCCCGGCTGAAAGCTTGTGGACTGGGTGGTTCGAGCGAGGGGCTCCGATCCTCCCTGCTGTCGTAGCGTCCCCCACGCCTTGGGTGGTAGCCTCGGTGCACCTTTTCGTCGAGGTGGGCTCGACGGTCGCGGCAGTGGTGCTCGTTGCCGAGGCGACCCGGGGCCACAGGCGCTGTGTCCCGCGTGCGCCCGGTGTGCACCGAGGCTTCCCGCATGAATCGGGAAGTCGCGGCGCGATGCTCCGGGGGGTATCCCTGCCTTCGGGAGGCAGAGCTTTCGGCCCGTCGGACCGCGGCATCCTCCAGGAGATTCTTGAGTTCTCTCTAGATACGCCGTCCCTCGATGGTGGAGTAGTATTGCTGCTGCAGCCCGGTTCTGGCCGACCCCACTGGAAGCCGGGGGTAGCCTTGCCCTGGCATCGTCGGCGATGTGGTGCTGGACGTCCTGGGCCAGATGACGCGCTTCTCCGACCGGTGCTCGGCCTACCCACTCCTGCCCAATCTTCTGCCGGAGCTGCACAAGTTGTCCTGCTTCCACGTCGAGCCTGGCCTGCATCTCGCAGATTTGCTCGAGTTGTGCGTCCTGACCCCCCGCAGGGACTGGGACCACAGCTATCTCCCAAAGGATGTCAACGCGAGGCGCAGGCCTAAGGGGATCGCCGTTCTCCGGCATACCAAGATGGTTGCCTTCGTCGGGACCCCCTAGATCGACGTGGAAACATTCACGACTTGGGCCACAGTCCTCGTCGCCAAGGCTGTGGCTACCATCGGAGCAATCGGAGAGGCAGTAGTCACATGCCGTCATGAAGTCCCACATGGCGTTGGGGTTATCGAGCCCGGAGAAATCCCAACCAGAGTTGGGCTCGTCGTCTTCCTCGGAACCCGGGGGCCCGTAGGTCGAGACGGTCGTCAATCGGTCCCAGGTTGACCACATATGATACCCCGGAAGGTTTGGATATGCCTTTATGAAAGCGTCCACCGAAGCGAGGTCGCTTGGTGGGTCGAAGCTGAATCTAAAAGGCATAGGATGGGAAACAGACGGTACCTCTTGATCGACGGATGGTGACGAAGTTGCGTCAGGGACGGACTACACCGTTATCTCAGGTACGAGGCTAACGCCCAGCAAGTCCTTCACGAGCATGCTGGCGTCGTCCGTCTGCTTGGGGTTGGCGTGTCACGGGGAAACAACGCCTGTCTTCGTCTCAGACACGAGGTCGACGCCCGACGTGTCCCCCGCTGGGGCGCCATCGACTCGCTCGACAGGCGACGAGGTGTCGCCTCCTGCTTGGCCATGGTTGCTCCGCCTCCTCCTCCGTCGACGGGGAAGGTGACGGGACAGACTCATATGCTGTTCTTCCGCTACACGGGGAAGACGTCGTCGATTCCGCCGCCCGCGGGCGGGCTGACGGCCGCCATTGTCATTGTCACGCGGCGGAGGAAGGAGTACCATGTCGTACCTGCTGTCGAGGGACATGAACTCGAGACTCCCGAAACGGAGCAGCGTCCCAGGCTGGAGAGGTTGCTGGAGACTACCCATCTGGAGCTTGACGGGAAGCTGTTCGTCTACACGCAACAGGCCCCTACCTGGCGCGCCAACTGTTGGCGTTTCGACCCTGGGGGGTCCCTGGACCGACGAGTAAATTGTCGTTGCGTGTCCCAGCCCAGATGGGTCGGCGCGAGACGGAGCACAAGGGGGAAAACTGTAAGGGGAAACCACGGCCACGTGTTGTCCTGCGCCCAGGGCGGATGCGCTTGCAGTAGGGGGTTACAAGCGTTCGCGAGGGAGAGAGAGACAGAGGGCGTGAGACTGCGCGTCAGCCCGTTCTCCCGCGCGGCCACCTTCTCGTACGAGGGCCTTGGACCTTCCTTTTATAGACGTAAGGAGAGGGTCCAGGTGTACAACAGGGGGTGTAGCAGTGTGCTAACATGTCTAGCAGAGGGGAGCCAGAGCCCTATGTACATGCCGACGTGGCTGTCGGAGAGGTGTTGGAGCCATGTTCATGTGGTGTCGTGGCCGTCGGAGGAGCACTTGAGCCCTGTAGAAGCACAGCTGTCGGGGCTATCGGATCCTTGCTGACGTCTCCTTGCTTCCGTAGGGGGCTGAGAACCGCCGTCGTCATGGAGCACGCGGGGTGCCATCATTACTTGTTTTACCGGGGCGAGCCAGATGGGACACCGGTCTTGTTCCTCGTAGCCTAGGCTAGCTAGGGGTAGGGTAATGATGGCCCCCCTTGTGGCGTGGTCGGTCCGAGCCCAAGGTCGGGCGAGGCGGTGACTCCTCCGAGGTCGAGGCTGAGTCCGAGCCCGAGGGTCGGGCGAGGCAGAGACCATCGTCCGAGGTCGAGGTTGAGTCCGAGCCTGGGGGTCGGGCGAGGCGGAGACCGTCGTCCGAGGTCGAGGTTGAGTCCGAGCCCTGGGGTCGGGCGAGGCGGAGACCGTCATCCGAGGTCGAGGTTGAGTCCGAACCCTGGGGTCGGGCGAGGCGGAGACCGTCTTCCGAGGTCGAGGTTGAGTCCGAACCCTAGGGTCGGGCGAGGCGGAGACCGTCTTCCGAGGTCGAGGTGGAGTCCGAGCCCTGGGGTCGGGAGAGGCGGAGACCGTCTTCTGGAGTCAAGGTTGAGTTCGAGCCCTGGGGTTGGGCGAGGCGGAGATTCCTATGGTGCCCGAGGCTGGACTTGGCTGCTGTCAGCCTCACCCTGGCGGGTGGCACAGCAGTCGGAGCAGCGCAGGCGGCACTGTTTTCCTGTCAGGTCAGTCAGTGGAGGGGCGAAGTGACTGCGGTCACTTCGGCCTTGTCGACTGGAGAGCGCGCGTCAGGATAAGGTGTCAGGCGATCCTTGCATTGAATGCTCCGGCGATTCGGTCGGCTGGTGAGGCGATCTGGCCACGATTGCTTCCCCGTGAAGCCTGCCCGAGCTGGGCCTCGGGCGAGTCGAAGGTGCGCCCGTTGCTTGAGGAGGCCCTCGGGCGAAGCGTGAATCTGCCTTGGTCTGCTGTTCCTGCCCGAGGCTGGGCTCGGGCGAGGCGAGATCGTGTCCCTTGAGTGGACTGAGCCTTGACCTGAATTGCGCCCATCAGGCCTTTGCAGCTTTGTGCTGATGGGGGTTACCAGCTGAGATTAGGAGTCTTGGGGGTACCCCTAATTATGGTCCCCGACAACTGGCTTAGTTAAGTTTTCACACACAGTCCTCTTTCTACACCCACTACTTAGTTCAGTGTTACTTTTCACACACAGTCATTTATCTATTGTCTAGTTGTATCAGTCTGCACACATTTTACACAGGAATCAAGTGTAGATTAAGAATGTTGTATGTTAGTTTATTTGTTCAATTCGTATTCTAAAACCACTGTATTTTCCATATTGTATGGAATGTTTTTATTCTCCTACGTATCTTCGTCTCACTTTTTTCAGTGGCATTTCGAATGGATGGGCGAGGGTTTGATAACATTATACGTATGTATAAAGAACAAATATACAGTTTTTAATACAGAAATGACAAAATACAAATAATTGTGACCATCCTTATTTGATACATATCTTCAAATCCTATAATGTAACAATCTATCACACTACACATCCGGTGTCACTGTTGCCAGATAAGCCCGTCTCCTCTCTAGATATTTTTTGATTAAACCACTCCTCAGATTTTGGATCATGGAGCGCCGAATTGCTGCAATTTAGTAAATGATATGTAATAACATGATTACTTAATTATAATTTCTAAATTATTGCAAAAAACACTAACTCTGCAACCAGTGTGTGGTGTGATGATCTGGATTGAATTCAACAATGCTATGGTTTGAGGTTTGCAAGCATCCTATTGTTATAGTAGTAGACTTAGAGTTACTAAAGAAGGTCATTGAGTTAATGCCGAAAGATTTTTAAGTATAAGAGAAGTTACTGTGTAGCTTGTTACGACGCAACATAGTTCCGATAATTATGCTCTTGTTTTCTCTAGCTAACACCCACTATAGAGCATTTCTTTGCAACAGTTCAGGCCATATACCCGTGACAATTACATCCCACCTATAAATAAAGCTTTTATTGTTTGAATAAAACCTAACACATCTGCAGTTTAAAAACGAACATAGCTGTAAATTAATTACCTAGAATCCATTAGTATGGCCTCTCTGTATGGCCTTCCACCGATGTGCTCTAATGGTGCCAAATTAATAACTATTCCTATTACATCTGAGCCATTCATATGTGAGGGGTTAAATTTCGAGAATAATTTTTATGGTTTAGTGCGGTATAAGTATAATCCATATAGAAAGACAGGCACATACCTATAAACCTCTTATGAGGTTGTTGGAGGACCTCATGAAATGGCATAAGATGTTTTGGATACGGCGGGAACTGAATTGACAAGTGGAATGGCTCCACAACAGTATGAGTTGCCAAGGTCAATTCTAGCCTATGTCCAAAATTCCAAAATTGATACGCCCCCAGTTTACATAGAATGCCAGTCCAATTAATGTATATGTAGATCCTTGTTGGAGTAAGGTATCAAATCGTTGGACATTATCGTGGTATGAAATTGCTTCTATTTTTGACCCCTAGTCATTTCAGAATGCATGTTGTATGAGTAAGAGAAATACATTGACATCAATTATTTTTGTTTGAATGTTTGATGAAGTGACTTACAATGATGTCTTGTACAATGAAATGTTGGCTGTCATGATGTCTAGGGAACTTAACAACTATTCTCGCTACGATACTCTTTAATTTTGGTAGGCCAATGTTCTCAACATCATCAAATAACATGAAACTACATTAAAAGTGAGTTTATATTATTTTGTCCACACATATATAGATGTGACAAGTGAAATGTGTACTTACGGAGACTCTGTAGGGACATGATGTAGGACTGCAACTGACCTATGTGGGTTAAGTGTAGACGGTGATCATAGTTACATTATATAGATATACAAAATATATGAAAAGGATTAAAGAGCACATCACAATCAGTAAACAGCGAGAGAAGCTTCTAGTATTTGTCAGTTTGATGACTTGTTAACAAAGAGATAATAATAAGGTGTTTTTCTACAGCAGTACAAAGACACATTCTAGAGGTAACAAGAGGACCACAGTTAAATCTAAAAACGACCATTTAAGCAAGACACTCATGTCGAGGGTCAAGGGGTCATGTTGAAGGTTATCTCCACATTTGAAGGAGATATGATGCACATTGATGAAAACTACAATGTGAGACTATCGATGAGAGCCGGAGAGCAGTAACTCACAGCCTGCTGCCAAGAGGGTCAAAGTTGAGACTATCATATAGAGTAGTAGTGGATGTAGTGGAGGCGCATATAAGGGTGCAATTACAACTAACTTGGATGAATATTTTGGTAGCCATAAGTCACCAATCAATAACTATACTATGGACATGGAAATTGTTGCTGGGAAGTTTCAGCAAATAGAATGAGACCCTTGTCCTACCATAGCTCTATAGCACAGATCGAACATAGCAGTATGAACAAAATTAATAAAAATATAGAAATAGTGGTACATGCAGTTCTCAAAGATTAAGTTGAGATACAAAAATAAAAAATAGCACATAGTAGTATAGCACAGATCAATCAAATAGAGCTAAGTATTAAGAGAGGAATAGAGAAAGCATGAAGCAACTAACCAAATTTTTGTAGGACTTCTTTTTAGGTGTTCTAGTGCAGATGTTCTAGACCTGCACAAACACCACAAGATCAAAGAGTATATATAAGAATGGATGAAGGCTTATTATTTTCATTATACATAGAAACATGAAATATTCATAGGACCTCATGTTATTTCTGGAACTGTGAGCATGCACCTACTAAAGTGAACTAGAAAACATACAATTACCTGACCCTAACACACAAACTTATGCTTAAACATATTCAATATCCACTTCCACTAAATTGATTAACCCTCTACAGTTCAAGAGCAGGATCACACAGATCGACCACAAGCACCTGAACCTAATGCACAACCACAACATACAAAAAACACTTCCACTAAAAATTAGGAAAAAGCAACTGCTGCTCTAAATATAAGTCTATAGAATGTAATTTAAGTCTGTGATTCTTTATCCGCACTGATCTGAGTATACCAATAATCAAAAAAACTTAGCAACGGGAACGCGTTGTATATAAAGTGGAAGTGGATGCAGTGGAGGCGCATCTAAGAGTGCAATTACAACTAACTTGGATGAATATTTTGGTGGCCACAAGTCACCAATCAATAACTGTACTATGGACTTGGAAATTGTTGCTGGGAAGTTTCAGCAAATAGAATGAGACCCTTGTACTACCATAGCTCTATAGCACAGATCGAACATAGCAGTATGAACAAAATTAATAAAAATACAAAAATAATGGTACATGCATGTAACGCCCCAAATTTGAGTTAAATTTTTCTTTCTCTAGCACTCACCAAATTCGGGTGTTACCTTTCCTTTTTCTTTTTCTTCTCGCTATGCCTTGTTCTTTTTCAAAGTTCTAGCGAGAATTAGCTCGACATCTTGTGTAAGTAAAACCCTAAGGTTGAATCTTTTGGTTGTTGCACCATGCCGGACCATGCATCTATTTTGTTTGTTGAGTGAATTTGTGAGACATGTATTTAGAAAAAATAGAATAAAAATGGGGAAAACCCCCCTTTTCCCTTTTCTTTCCCTCTCTCCCTTGGGCCGATGTCCCCCCCCCCCCACTGGCGGCCCATCTGGCGTGCCCCCCCTTCTCCCGCGGCCCCCGCGCCTCCCCATCTCCTGGGCCGGCTGGCCGGCTCGTGGTCCGGCTCGGCGCCGTGGCGCGGCCCAGCCGAGTCCCCCCCCCGTCCTAGGTTGGCCTCACGGCGCGCGGCCCAGCCGCCCCAGTGCCCTGCCCCTCCCCACGTCAAACGCGCATGCGCGCAGGGCAGTTGCCCAGCCGCCGCCGCTCCAGGTGGGGCTCACCTGTCAGCCCCCACCCAAAGAAACCGCCTCCTGCTCATCTCTCCTACTTCCGACGCTTGTTTCCTTCTCTCTCTCATGCGATCCGTCTCCCTCTCCTTCGAGTCACCTGTAGTCGCCCCGGAGCCTCCTTGCCCGGGTCGTCTTCGTCCTCGTGGTGAGCTCGCCTCCCCCTCCCTCCTCCCCAACCCCCCTTTTCTCCTCCTCTTGCCTCACGCCCGGCACGGCGCGCGGCCCTCCTGGGCCTCTGCCCGACGCGGCCTCGGCCTCCCCTCCCCGTGTGGCAGCCCGCCCCGCGCGCTCGGCCTCCCCTCCCCGCGCGGCAGCCCGCCCGGCGTGCCTGCCCCGGCTCGGCGCGGCGCACGGCGCGGCTCTGGTGCCCAGCATGGCGCGGCCCTCCCCCCTCCTCGAGTCCCCTCCTGGCGCGGTGCGTGGCCCGGCGTCGTGCGGCCCCAGCGCGGCGCACGTCCCGGCGCGGTGCCCCTGCGCGGCGCGTGGCCCCCTGCCCCTAGCCAGCGCGGCCTCCTGCCCCGCCCGGCGCGCGTGGTGCGGCCCCAGTGCGTGGCCCTGGCGCGGCCCGGCTCCTTGTGCAGCCTCGGCGCAGCCATGCCGTGGCGCGGCCCGGCCCCTGCCCGGCGCTCGGCGTGGCTCGACGCTGTCCGCGGCGGCCTGGCCCAGGCGTAGCTTGCGGCGGCCCGGCGCCCCCGACGTGGCACGTGGTGCCCCAGCGTGGCCCGGCCCCCGGCATGGTGCGCAGGTTGCCCGGCGTGGCCCCGTCCTACGCGCAGCGTCTTGGCATGGCTCGTTGTGCTCCCTGCGCGACCGCCTGTGCAACCTTGTGTAGCGTGCCTCGGCGCGACTTGCCCCGAGGTAGACCCTAGTGTTATCGTGCGACACGTCCATCGAACCGCTCGTGCTTGGTAGTCCGAGCGCGCCTTTATAGCATTCACTAGTGTTCACGTGCGTGCGACGCGTTGTTGGGTTTCCGACGACGTCCATCTACCCCCCTAGACTACCCCGTCTACCCCTCTAGACTACTCTGTCTACCCCCCCCCCTCGTCTAACATTAGTAATCCACTTCACTTAGAATTGTTTACATTAATTATTTTACTTAGAACTGTTTAAATTAATTATTTTACGTAGTTAAATGACGACTAACCGAGTAGTAAGCCAATCAAAACCAAGTATAACTTTATTAGTGCATGTGATTAAAACCTGTCAGTATGACTAGGTAGGATTAAATGTTATAATGAGTATTCGCTAAAACCTACACGTACTATTTCTCGACTCTAACTCTAGCTGTTGCGAATTCCTTTTTTCTCTTTCTCGTAATTATGAATGCAAACTATATGTCATGTACATGTTCCATTGATCTGCTCTCTTGTATGGTGTACTGTTTATTTCCTAATTCAAGGATATGGATGTATGTTTGCACTCACATAGACAACGGTCTGGTTGCGGAGTCCAAAGAACTTGCAGGAGAAGACCCTGAGCAGCAGCTGGTTGGTGGAGGCAAGTGTCCCTTGACCCATCTATATCCTATATATTTTATAATTCACCTTCCGCATTTACACAGTTTATACCTAAGGATTGACTAGCTTTTGTTATCATGTCCTTGCTTACCTATTTGGGTTGGGTTATTTTTCGTTTAGCTTCATGCTAGTGCTTCACATTAACCAATGAACAAGATGAGATTTATCTACGATACGTTGTTTCCTTTTTTATTATGATGGTATAAGCGGTTTCTCGAGTGCCTCTTTGTGAGGACCTGTTCGTTGGATGACCGCCCGAGAAAACAGTGCAACCATGAGGGTGGAATGGGACGTCCTTAGCTTAATAATTAGAGGAAGTGGGGTGTAGTTCGCTTCGCCATCGTGCCGCCAATGGGGTTCGGTGTATGCGGCTCGCTCTACCAAGGGTGGATTGCCCCTTGGGGAGGAATGCGGTACATTTAGGAAACCTAACAGGCGGCTAGCCTCCAGGGAATCTTTGTAAAGGCTATGTAGTGATACCCTGCCAGGGCACCTAGGTAGTGGTCAATGGGGGGTAGCTCTCTCCAGGCAGAAAGGGAATCCCGACTTGTGGGTAAAGTGCGCAACCTCTTCAGAGTGTTATGAAACTGATATATCAGCCGTGCTCATGGTTATGAGTGGCCAAGGGAGCTCCATTGATTAGAGATACTTGATCAGAGATGTTTGGATTACAGGTGGTGACGAGGATGATGTTTATGACTATGGTAATGGTAAGTGGTATTCTTTCCGTTTGGAAAGGGTACTTTTGGGTTAACAACTTGGGTTAATACTAAAATCTGGCTCTCTCTACTAGTAATAATAATCTGACCAACTAAAAGCAACTGCTTGACTTAACCCCACATAAAGCTAGTCCACTACTGCGAAACAGGACATTTGCTGAGTATGTTGATGTGTACTCACCCTTGCTCTACACACCAAACCCCCCTTCCCTAGGTTGTCCACGTTGCAACCATTGCTCAGGAGAAGATGAAGCCATGGAGGAAGACTTCCAGGAGTTCCAAGAGTACGACAAGTTTTAGGCGTGGGTTAGCGGCAACCCCCAGTCGGCTGCCTGTGAAGGCCGCGTGTATCTACGTTTCGTTTTCGCACTTTGATTATTGTTAAAGACTATGTGAATGTCTCAGACACTATGATGTATTCGACTATTATTTCCCTTTATGTCATTATTTGAGCACTGTGTGATGATGTCCAGTTATGTAACTGCTTTGTACGTGAATTGCTGATCCTGGCACGTACATGGTTCGCATTCGGTTTGCCTTCTAAAACCGGGTGTGACAATGCAGTCCTCAAAGATTAAGTTGAGATACAAAAATAAAAAATAGCACATAGCAGTATAGCACAGATCAATCAAATAGAGCTAAGTATTAAGAGAGGAATAGAGAAAGCATGAAGCAACTAACCGAATCTTTGTAGGACTTCTTTTTAGGAAGCCTAGTGCATACTTTCTGGACCTGCACAAACACCACAAGACCAAAGAGTATATATAAGAATGGATGAAGGCCTATTACGTCTGTAGTCCTTATTGCCTGCTAATACTACATGTATGTACTCCATGTTGCTTGCTTAAACATATTCAATATCCACTTCCACTAAATTGATTAACCTTCTACAGTTCAAGCACAGGATCACACAGATCGACCACAAGCACATGGAGTACATGGAGTATTAGCAGGCAACATGGAATATTAGCAGGCAACATGGAGTACAGACATGTAGCACTGTCTAACAAATTTTCATGTGCACTCTGAATCATGTATGTATCTATGCCTTGGCCTCACATAGCACCTTTTATCTCACAGGATGAACGTGAGCACTGGTGCTTCTCGTCCGAATCCTCAAGGATCATTTCACTATGGGTCTATCAATGTGAGCCAAGTTTACAAGTTGAGGAATGAACCACCTGTTATCATCAATAGGAAGAAACAGACTACACTGAGGTGCCGTTCAGTTGTTATGATTTGGTGAGTCGGAACGATTCCTAACCAGATTGCTTCTCTAATTTATATAGACTTTGATTAGCTGGAACGATTCCGGATGCAATCCGACACAAACGAACAAGGCTTGAGTGGTATCTCTTATTCCCCACCCGACACTCCTCTGAGGTTGGCAGATCTATACGACAAGAAGGATGTCTACACACTCGACTTCCCTACAATACTAATTGATGGACCGCAAGTGATCAGAACATCTGACATTAACTCCACATACAAGAACTTTTTGGAAATTGTATTTCAGAACAATGACTCAACTGTCCAGACCTACCACATTGATGGATATGCATTCTGGGTTGTAGGGTGAGTAAGGTTTCTATTTCTCATTTCCTTATTCTGCACATTTTCAAGGGTCCTAGATATTGAATCATTTTCATACTGCCAACAGAATGGACTACGGCGAGTGGACTGAGAATAGTCGTGGGACTTACAACAAGTGGGATGGTGTTTATGCAGGTCCAGAACATCCTACAATAAATCTATTACTTCCAGATCCACTAAACATATTCAATATACACTTCCACTAAATTGATTAACCCTCTACAGTTCAAGCACAGGATCACACAGATCGACCACAAGCACCTGAACCTAATGCACAACCACACCATACAAAAAACACTTCCACTAAAACAATATCTGCACAAACAGCTAGCAAATCCTTAGAGCTTCTTGCTCTCGTGTTGTTCGACTACTTAAAGCAGACAATTTTGTCACAAACAGCTAGGAATACCAACCATAACCATGCCAATAGAAAATAGCAGACCATTTCCTCACAACGCATCTGTGTAGATTATGGGTGTACCTGGCAGCAGTAGATGTATGGAGAGCGCCGAGAATGATCTTGGGTTGTTGTGGCGTGCCTGCTTGACATTTTATAGGAGCGGATCCGATCTGGGCGCAATCCATGTTCAGCATGGATCCTATATGGGCGGATCCAATTTGGGCGCCATCTTGCCTTCCATGTTCAGCGCGAGAGCAGCGGAGAGGGCGGATCGAGGCCACAATCCCGTCCGCGAGCAGTGATTTCACTCGATTTGGGTGCCGGATAGCCTTCCATGTAGAGCGTGGGAGCAGGGGATGGTCACAGAGAAAGGGAGCGCGGGAGGAGGTGGCGGACCTTCCATTGACGTTGCGAGGACTGCGGGTTTGGAGATCTGGCTTCCATTGACGGCGCGACAGGAGGTGAATCCGCGGACCTTCCGAGGACTGCGGGCGAGGAGATTTGGCTTTCCTTCCATTGACGGCGCGGGTGCGGGAGAAGGTGAGGTTGCTATCTTCCGAGGACTGCGGGTTTGGAGTTCTGGCTTCCATTGACAGCGCGGCAGGAGGAGGAGATGGCGGACGCAACGGCGTGGGACAGGAGGAGATGGCGGACGCGACGGCACGGGCCAGGAGGAGATGGCGGACGTGACGGTGCGGGCGTGGGATGGACGGGCGGGGATCGTGATAGTGAGCGGCGATTGCGGGAGACAGAGGCGGGGGCGTGCTTCACCAAAAAAAAAAGGTGGACGCCCACTCTACCATCATATAGAGTAGTAGAGATAAATATTCTTAAAATTTGGGAAAACCAACACTGCTACCAAACACTAAGGGCATGTTCATTTTGATGAAATCCATGTGGATTGAGGATTAATAAATTCACTACTAGTCAAAAGCCAATGCAATCCACCCTAATACCCCTCAATCCACATGGTTTTGATAAAACCTCCATCATCTCATGTGTAGACGGAGAGAGTTTCTTGTCTAGCTAGCCAAGCAAGACCTGACGTAAGATTGTTTGATAAAACCTGCGTCATCTCATCTCTAGATCTAAAAAAAATACATTCACATTCAGTTTTTTAGTTAAACACATTTTTATCCACAAGCTTTAACATAAATATGATCCACCAAAACGAAGTGCCCTTAGAGTTACCAAATTAGTAGAGCAGCTTGAAGGGTACTAGAGGAGTAGATAAAAATTAGAGACAATTTCTTATTTGACATTCAAAATATATTTTTTCTATTTGATATTGGATGTCGATTTTGTTCCCAATAAACAGTATCGTTAGAGCTATTTTGCCCAATTAAATAATTATCAAGATATGAATATTAATGATAATTAAGAATTCCTACCTAAACAATTATTAGAATATCATTGATAATCATTACAACTTAAGGTGTTGTTTGGTTATGGAATCTGGACGATAAATTCTCCCGTCACGGGTCATCAGGTTTGTGTGCAAAATTATCTCTCTCGCCCTCTCGGCCTATCAAAGACAGCAAATTAGTTGACTGGTGATGACAGCGTAGTCTCCACAAGGACAAGTGAGTTTGAGACCCCTGTCTCCATCCCCCGTCGTTCTCCGATCCTTTCTAGAAGGGAAAAAAAATAGAAGGAAAATCTCACGTTTTGTTTTGCTCCGCGTGCGCCGGATGTCACTTTAATGTTTTGTTCCCTGCTTCTCTACTCCTATGCTACTACTACTACTTTGCAAGTTTACAGTTAATAATTAAAAAAAAAAAGAATCGATGATGGTTCTTGCTGGATCATTCATTAAAAGAAAAACTGTCGTAGCACACACTTCCAGCGAGTGGTCTCCATGGACAGACGAACTTTTTATTCTATGTAGTATTTAACAACACACGAAGAAGATCAAGCACAATCAATGTCTAGCATATAGCACATTTCTTCTGACCCAAATGAGCGCGAGACGCAAACAAAGCAGATGGATGATCTGGACGCGCAGTAGGTTTCCAGAGCTGGACAAACACAGCTGGTGTCGAGCCAGCGTCGGCCGCCATACGGCCCTCGCCTGCCGGGGGGCCGACGCCGGAGACGCACGGCAGGGCAGGGCAGGGCAGCCGCCGGAGCTGCGCGAGCTCTTCATTTCACTGCGCGCGGTGGCGCCCGGAGGCGCACCGCGACCGCGGTGGACGCGGCGATCCAGGCGCAGAACGCGGCGAGGGCGACGGGCCACGGCACGCTCCCTCCGGTGCCGACGACGACGACGACGTTGACGCAAAGGGAGGCGGCGACGAGCAGCGAGAGGGAGAGCGGCAGGAGCCGCGGGCCCATAGCCGTGGCCAATACTACCAAATACCAATAGAGATTTTTGGTCTGGGGAGAGCGACGAGCGTGTTCGCTTGCTGCTCCTGCTTCCTGCAGCCCTGGTTCTTATAACTGCCTCATCCGCACCTGCACCCAAATCCGATCTACCTGTGCAGCCAGTAACGCGGTGCCCTCGCCATCCTCTGCCGTGACCCGTGAGGCTTTCGTGCCAAAACGAGGAAAACCGCGTTTCTTCTCCTCCTTATCCCTTTCACTATAGGTACCGGCGTGCACGTGATAAAAGTTTATTTTAGTATATACTCGTGCGTTGCTACAGAGTCAACATGTTAGACTAAAATACATTGAGATACACAATGACTATACACTCTTGTTAGCGCCTTTTAAATGTTAAAGACGTTTACATACCACAAATATACATTTATGTGCTTGTACTTCGCCATGAAAACTAATTTGCCATGAAAATAAAAAAATAAAATCGCCAAATTCATGCATGCGGCTGTTTGTTGCAAGATATAAATGTTATAAAAAAACAGATAAAGAAATATTACAAAAAAACATAGTAATCTGTTACATTGTTCTAGAGGATGTAGGGAAGCACAATGCAAGACACGTGTTTCCTAATTTGCACACATGTGTCAATAAAACAGCAAAACGGGATGCTTGCAACATAAAATTTAAGTTGAATTGTGAAATGCAAGTAGACGAACGGATGGGGAAACCATGATATAATTAATATGAAAACAGGATATAGAAGCAACAATATTTGAAGATAATGCGGCATATACATAGTGGTGAAATGTTCTCAGAGATATTACAACACCTACATGGCTCAATGCTATGTTCTTGTAGAATTTACAATGATACCATCTGTTCACTACCGGAAACGGGCGTTTTGCCGAGTGCCCGAAGCACTCGGCAAAGCCTTAAAAACACTCGGCAAAGGCTTTGCCGAGTGTGACACTCGGCAAAGAAGGCTCGACAAACAGTGCATCGGCAAAGCCTTCTTTGTTGAGTACTTTTTCTCGGGCACTCGGCAAAGAAAAGCGGCAGTTACGGCGACGGGGTGACGGAGACGGCTTCTTTGCCGAGTGTCAAGGACGACACTCGGCAAAGGAGTTAACTTTGCCGAGTGTCTGCCCAGTAGCACTCGGCAAAGATTCAACCTTTGCCGAGTGCCCCCTGGGACACTCGGCAAAGAGCCCGCCAGGGAGGGTCCTCATGTCAGGTTCTTTGCCGAGTGCTCTGTGCGGCACTTGCCAAAGCGTGCCTCTTTTCTCTTTGCCGAGTGTTATGACCCTGACACTCGGCAAAGCACCTCTTTGCCGAGTGTTACACTCGGCAAAGTGACCAGTATATACCTTTTTTATTTGTTTTTTGTATTCCATCCACACAAACAAAAGATATCACATATATACATCACATATATCATCACAAACATAAATAGCCAACACAAACATAAAACCGTCACCACAAACATAAATATCCATCACAAACATAAGTGTTCAACACAAGTATCAAACACAAACATAAGTCTCAAACGTCGCAAGCTCTCACATAAGTATCAAACACAGACATAAGTATTATACACAAGTTCTGAAGTCTAAAACAATGAAAACACAACACTCATGGAGGTGGGTGGCTTGACCGGGGCTGCGTTGGGCTGAACCCTTCTGGAGGGTTGTTGGATGCCGCCCCAGATTGGTCCTGCACAGAGAAGAGATTGCATGTGTTATACCAGATGCATTACAAACATCTAACTACTATTTTGATACTCACAGGAATGTGGAAGAGAGCAGGGTCAACTGGAGGGAACAATGGAGGTGGCGGAGTGATGCCCTGTGCGGCGCCAAGGCTCTGCATGTACTGGAACATCTCCGCCATCCTCTGATGATCTGCCCAGCCTCCCGCTCTGCCATCATCCTCGCCTCCATCTCGTGACGTTCCCTCCTCTCTTCTTCTAGTTGGGTCTGTAATATTACAAGCCAACGTTATAGTAACTCAAAGAGTAGGTATATAACTCAAGGAAGGACAAGTTACAGAAGCACTAACCTCGAGTTGCTGTATGCGATGCTGTGAGCTATCGTGCCGAGGTCGTATGGCTGGACTCGAGCCCATGCTCCTTGCTCTCACCTGAGACAGAGTGGGAGTGGAGGATGAGTCAATTGCCCTGTCGGCAATCTAGTACCGCCCATGTCTCTTGCCTCCTCCAACCCTCATGAGCACATCGGGGTCGATCGGCTCGGTGCTCGGATCATAGTCTGGGCCACGGACCTCCAGCGCCATGGCGGTGTAGTCATGGAGGTGGCTGTAGACGACAGGGTTGGTGTAGGCCTCGGGCCCGTCATCCGGGTTGTAGGTGACGTCGGATGTCGCCTTACCCTTATGGGCCATAGCATAGGCCGAGAAGGTGGAGCAAGGCCGGCCACCATGTGACGCCGACTGCAAAGAAAACCAACGAGATAGTTAGAAATAATATCTAACTCAGTGCTATATATCTAAATAAAAAAGATGGCGTACCCATGCTTCCGCATATTGGCCCAGGCTCCGGCTGCCTTGGTGGTGGGAGGGGCCTTACATCATCAAACGCCGTTCCCGGCTAGCGTTGTGCGCCTCGTCCCACTCAGCCGAACACCACCTATCTACCATCTGCTCCCAGCATAGAGGATGTGCGGCGCACCAATGTGGAATCATCTACAAAGTAAACATGTAAAGTGCATATCAGAAGATAAAATAAAATTCATGCATGGAGTACTAGTACCAAACATGCATGACTTTACCTGCAGGTACTGCTCCCTGGTCAACGACATGGTTCGGGCTTGAGTTTTGGTCACCCTCTCCCTAAGGATGGAGCCGTGGTAGGTGATGATGGCCTGGATTCGGGCCTCATAGTGCATGTCCACGACGAGCTTCTTACAGCTCGTGGTGGCCACCACATCCGCCCTAGCCTCGTATCCAGCATCGCATCTGAAGAAATCCTGCATACAAAAACGATGTATCCATACATTATTTCAAGAATTTGCAACGAATGCGACATAGTTTACATTATACTAAGACTTACCCACAGCTCTTGCTTCACCCGCTCCGCCTTGTTATTGAATTCCCGGCCATCCTGGTCTACTGCATCGGGGGCGACGGCGTAGTGGTCGAAGGTGAAGGCTGGGCCCGTCACACCGGCGTACTCCACAAGTCCAGGGAAGTGTTCCCTGCACAGCAGGCCGAGGATGCCATTGGGGGGCGACGATGACCCCCAGCATAATCCAAAACCGTCCAAGACCTATCCAAGTGATAAATAAAAAGTATTAGTTTATATTATGATTTTGAACACATAATATGAACAAGAATGAAGAACATAAAGTTACATACCTCTCCCCTTCCGGCTGAATCAGCGGCCGCCTGTCCCGAAGTATGGGACGCTGAGGGAGACTCGCGGGGCCTCACAGGTAGATGCTCCTCGAACTTGAGTCGCCTGAACCTGAGGCATCCTACTGCTGGTCGTCATCGTCCTGCTGTTGGTCGTCGTCGTCCTGAGGCGCCGCCTGCTGCTGCGCTGCCTGCTCTGCCTCGTCTGCCGTCCTACTCCTCCTCCCCCTCCTCCTCCTCAGCCGACCGCCCACCATATTTGTCCAACAACCTGCAATTAAGAGTAAACAAATAAACACATATAAAAAGATGTATTTAAAAATAGGTGTGAAATAAAAAGTCATATAGCATTACATCGATTAAAAATAATCTTCATATGTGTCGGGGTTAGCCGGATCATAACTCTCATCATCACTATCAAGCATTTCAATCTCAACACCATCGGAAGACGCAAGTTCGTCATTAATGTCATTGCCTTCAAGGATTACTAAGTCATTATCATTTTGCACCTCATCATCCTCCTCATCAACAACCATTTCAATATCTACGTCCATTCCGATAGCTTCAGTTAAGTCTATCTCAAATCGCCCTTGTAGCCCATCTTCTTGGAAGAACTCTCCATCATATGTGTCCGGGTCTAAGTTGTAATCTTCATCGTTAGGAACAGGTAACCTCCCGTGCGATGATACCTTATACACAACATCCCAACCCTTAAGATGTTCTTTCATTTGACACGTATATGGGAGATAATACACTTGTGTGGCCTGTTGGGCCACGATATAGACATCGTCTCCTGCTAAGGTGGAATCTTGTCGAATTTCGACTATCCCAAGATTAGAATGTGTCCGTCTCGTCACTTGAGGGTCAAACCAATGACATTTGAATATCACTGGAGTAAGAGGTTTGGAACCATAAAAATTGAGCTCATATATTTCTTCGATTCGTCCAAAATAATCGACATTGTCAAGGCCGGGCGTAAAGACTCCAGAACACGTTGTTTTCCGATTGGGCCGACTTTTGTCGTAGTTTGTTGTGCGAAAACGGTATCCATTGACGTCATACCCAGAATATTTCTTGACCTTATAAGCAAAGCCGTTGGCTACTTGTCTCAACTCGGCACTCATAGACGGATCTCTTTGGCCCTGCAAGTATTCGCAAGTTAAAAGACGCTAAATTGAGTTCAAAGACGTATCTCTTTTACAAACTAAGCACGTACCTTACGTTTGAACCAGGAAATGAAATCGGGCAACCCATTTCTCGCACCCTTTCTAAGAAGAGCGTCATATTCCTGTGGAGTGGGGTCCCTTGATCGACGCTAGAATTCATGAAGAAATTGTTCCATGTATGGCGTCACCTCTTCAAGATTGGTCAATACGTATAGCATTATATGCCGCCACTCTTCATGTGTCAGGGTCTTGGTGGTCGAGCCAGTTGGCCTCGAAATATACTAAGGTTCGATTCATTGTCGCCATCATTGTAACGAGGGGGTGGATTATGCACGCTCGGCAGTTTGTCACCATAATAAGTTGTTGTGAAGTTTAAGACCTCTAGAATGTATGCCTCTGCAATGGAAGCCTCGATTTTGCATTTATTTCTACATTTCTTTCGAATAGTCTTTAGACATCTCTCGATTGGATAGCACCAACATCCCTGCATGGTCCCCCCATTCGTGCCTCATAGGGGAGATGAAGAATCAAATGCTACATTGGATTGAAGAAGCCGGGTGGAAATATCTTCTCAAGCTTACACAGTAACACGGGTGCCAATCTTTCCAAGTCTGCAACCACGGTCCGAGATAACTCTTTTGCACAAAGCTGACGGAAGAAATAACTCAACTCTGAAAGCGCTAGCCAGACATGCTCAGGGACATAGCCTCGAACCATCGTAGGAAGAATCCGTTCAATCCATATGTGGAAGTCATGACTCTTCATGCCTAAGACTCGCATAGTAGATAAGTTCACCCCCCTACTCAGGTTAGCTGCATACCCATCAGGGAACATCAACATCTTGATCCACTGAAGTACTTCCTTCCTCTGGGCCCTGCTTAGGACGAAATCGGCCTTAGGCCTTCTCCACGTCTTTCCACCACTTGGTGGCTTCATCTCTAGTTTTGGTCTATCACATAACGCTGCCAGATCCACTCTTGCCTTCACATTATCCTTTGACTTATCAGGAATGTCCATAATTGTTGCCCACAGTGCCTCGGCAACATTCTTTTCAGTGTGCATCACGTCAATGTTGTGTGGAAGGAGCAAGTCGTCATAATAGGGGAGCCGAGTCAAGCCAGACTTATGTGTCCACATATGCTGCTCACCATATCCCACAAAACCACCTTCTGTATTGGCCACGAGCCCATCTATCTGTTGACGAATTTCGGCACCAGTCATCGTTGCAGGTGGGCGGTCTGTCACTACGACACCTTTCGTAAAGTTCTTGATGTCTAGGCGGAATGGATGGTCAGCAGGAAGAAATTGTCGATGTTTATCGAAGGACGAATATTTGCCACCCTTTTTCAACCAAATGAACCTGAGAGCTTCCTTGCAAACTGGGCATGGGAACTTACCGTGAACACACCAGGCGCAGAATAGCCCATAGGTCGGTAAGTCATGCATGGAGTACTGATACCAAACATGCATTCTGAAGTTTGTCTTCATAGCTCGGTCATACGTTCATACCCCTTCCTCCCAGGCACGTACCAATTCATCGATCAAAGGCTCCATGTACACGCCCATTTTATTCCCCGGGTGTCCAGGAATTATCGACGACACGAATATATTCTGCCTTTGAAAGCACACACCAGGGGGGAGACTGATTGGGATAATAAACACGGGCCAACATGTGTATGGGGCAGCGCTCATTCCATAGGGATTGAACCCATCTGTGGCCAACGTAACACGTACATTACGAGCCTCTTTGACTTCCTCACGGTGAATGGCATCAAAGTGTTTCCATGCTTCACCATCGGATGCGTGCACCATCTTGTCAGGATTGTATTGTTTTCCATTTTTGTGCCATGTCATCTATTTCGTGGATTCCTCTGTCATGTACAGACGCTGGATCCTCGGTATGAACGGAAGGTGCCGTAGGATTGTCAAGGGGATGTCGAGCTGCCTCTTCTGTCCATCACCAGAGTCTACCTCCATGAACCTAGACGATGTACACATGGGATAGTACTTTGCCTCCGCGTATTCTTTCCTAAATAGCATGCAGCCCTTCGGACAAGCATGAATCTGCTCATACGTCATCTTAAGTGCACGAAGGAGTTTCTGTGCCTCGTACATGCTCTTTGGCAGAACGTGATCATCCGGAAGCAGGCTACCAATAACCGTCAACAAGCCATCGAATGCGTCTCTACTCATACTGTACTGCGACTTGAACGCCATTACACGCCCAATGGCATCCAGTTGAGAAACCTTTGTCTGGCCATGAAGGGGCTTCTGTGCTGCGTCGAACATGTTGTAGAACGCCTTTGAAGTCGGCTCTGGCTCGTCATCCAAATATCCTCCCGTGTACTGTGCCTCCTGATAGTTGTTCAACATATCCGCTACCCCTGCATTCGCGTCATAATCCTCGACACGTTGTCTCAGCACCTCCTCTCTCGTACGATGCGCTTCACCATGAAAGATCCACCGAGTATAGCCCGGCGTAAATCCATTCTTACAAATATGTTCTACCATGGCCCTCTTTGGTTTTCTTTTCCGGTTGGCACATTTGCTGCACGGGCATGGGACTAGACTCGCTCCTTTAGCAGCTTCGCCATATGCCCGTTCCACGAGATCATCGGTCTTCCTAATCCATTCAGTGGTGACATCGTTCCTTCCTCTACGGCCCGTGTACATCCACTCACAGTCCTCCATCCTATAACATATATAACCAAAGCCTATCAACAAAAAAATCCGGCAGCACCTCCCCTGCACGGGGAGGTTTTCAAAGCCTGTAAATATAAGTAGCATCACGATGGCTGACATCCACACATATACATTAATGCCTCAATAACCACAAAAACATCTTTTGTGCAATTAGAAGACTTAGCTAATGCATGCAAAGTGACCACTAAAAATAATTATTTTCCCTCTATTTCACAATACACAATCACACACAAAAAACCTAACTCTATTTCACAACAAGCAAACATTTATGTCACAATATTTAGCAACTAAAATCTCAAAATGAGTTTGTACCTAGTTGCTCGGCGTGGACGGTGCACGACGGCATGGAGGTCGCGACGGAGTGGAGGTCGCGACGGCGGGCGGGCGAAGGCGTGGAGGGCGGGCGGGCGGGCGTGGAGGGCGACGGCGGGTGCGGCAGATGGCGAGGAGCGGCGGCGCGGTGGTGGCGGCCGGGCAGGCGCGGCGAGGGGCGCGGGCGCTGCGGGGGGCGTCGGCGCGGCGAGGAGCGGCGGCGCAGTGATGGCGGTCGGGCGGGGCGCGTCGAGGGCAAGGGGCACGGCGGCGGCGCGACCGGACGGCGAGGGGTGCGGCGGCGGCGAGGGTGAGTGTGAATGAGAATGAGAGAGTGAGGAAGAAAGGGTTAAATGTCGGTAAGTAAACGGTCTTTGCCGAGTGCCCGTGATCTGGCACTCGGCAAAGATTTTTTTAAAATTTTAAAATACACTTTGCCGAGTGCCCTCGATCCGGCACTCGGCAAAGGCCTCTTTGCCGAGTGTCCTCCGGGGGACACTCGGCAAAGATTATGTCACTACACTTTGCCGAGTGTCAAACATTTGACCCTCGGCAAAGGTTTCTTTGCCGAGTGTCATCTATGGACACTTGGCAAAGTACATTTTTTTTATTTTTTTCAACCAAACTTTTTGTGATATGTTCCTACACTATGTAGACCTACATGTACCATTTTGGGACAATTATAACAGAGTTTTGAATAGGTAGTAGATTTAGTTCGTTTATTTGAATTTCTTCGGAAAATTCAGATTTGAACTGCAGGTCACTCGAAACATGAAAAACAGTGCATGCAAAAATGATATCTATGCTACTTAGCATAAGTTACGACCGATTCCAGGAGCGGACCGGAAACTTCGAGCAACATGCTCACTAAACATGGCCGTCAACTTGCCATCCACATGTTTAAAAATTGTATAAAACACAAACAAAGTCAGAAAATCATGAAACTTTTCAACATGTCATGATATCATATATAGAGGCTGTGGTAAAAATTTTAGAATATTTAGAGAAAGTTGTGAGACACTATGTGTAGAAACCTAAGAGAACTACACATGAAATCATAGAGTTTCAATTTGGATCTCTTAGGTTTGTACACATAGCGCGTCATAGTTTTCTCGAAACTTTTTCAATTTTTTATCACAGCCTGTACATATGATATCATGACACGTGGACAAGTTTCATGATTTTCTGACTTTGTTTGTGTTTTATACAATTTTTAAACATGTGGATGGCAAGTTCACGGCCATGTTTAGTGAGCATGTTACTCGAAGTTTCCGGTCCGCTTCTGGAATCGATCGTAACTTATGCTAAGTAGCATGGATATCATTTTTGCATGCACGGTTTTTCAAGTTTCGAGTGACCTGCAGTTCAAATCTGAATTTTCCGAAGAAATTCAAATAAACGAACTAAATCTACTAACGATTGAAAACTCTGTTATAATTGTCCACAAATGATACATGTAGGTCTATATAGTGTAGGAACATACCACAAAAAGTTTGGGAGACAAAATAAAAAAAAATAAAAATATACTTTGCCGAGTGTCTAGAGAAGACACTCGGCAAAGAGTACTTTGCCGAGTGCCAACCCTCGGCTCTCGACAAAGACTAACGGCCGTCAGCTCTAGGACGGCCGGTGACGGCCCTTTGCCGAGCGCCACCTTTGCCGAGTGTTTCACGCCCAGCAAACGTGTCGTTGCCGAGTGGGGTCCTGTACCGAGTGTCCAGCACTCGGTAAAGAGGCTCGTTGCTGAGAGCCTAACTTTACCGAGTGCGGCTCTCGGCAAAGCCTTCTTTGCCGAGTGCCCGACAAAAGGCACTCGGCAAAGAGGCCGACACTCGGCAAAGCCTCGGATTCCGGTAGTGGTTATTCAAGTTGTGCAATAAAGTATAACCTGCCCAAAATTCCTCATGTCCATAGTAATAGAAATAGTATCGGGTCCTCGGTTTTCTAAATTCAACGATTTATGTAGGAGAACAAAAAAAAAGCAAATGCACTTTGAAGATGTAAGACTGTCATTGTGCTTGTGTGTACCTACCGACCATACACCTTTGAATCTCTCCATAACAAATGAAGACAATGGCAAAACATTTGAGGAACAATGCTCCTTTCAGTGCATATACTAATTAAATTAATGAATCAACTAATCATGCTCAGCATTGAAGTAGGATACTCAAACTGCAGGACCTTGTTCAAATTGTGAGGCAAGCACAAGTAGCACAAGAAATCCACCTGTTTGGTCAGACCATACCATCAACATAGTCTTTTAGTTCCAAGCAAGTTGGGGTAGGCTAGAGTTAAACACAACAAGATGTCACCAAAAAGAGAGAGAGAGAGGGGAGGGGAAAAGCTTTTGAGAGCACTAAAAGGAAAAAGGCCTAATCCCAGTTCGGGCATGTGGATAGCTTCTTTCCAAGCACTTCAATCAAACATAACTCCATTGGGATATTCTATTCCTTCAAGTCCCTTTTGATTGCCTCCTCCCATGTCATGTTTAGTCAACCTCTACCTCTCTTCACATTATTGCGAGTGCATATTCTCAAACTTTGCTACATTATCAGGTTGCCCTATGAATAAGAACATACGATGAAATACAAATTTTAGACGCTGACTTATTGTAGAAACCTGTTGGAGAATCGGAACATGTGCACGGCTCATATCTCAGTATATATTCATACACCTTGATAAATGTGGTGGAACCTCCACTCGGTTCTATGTAAATCCCTAGAGACAAGTTCCTGTAACGGTCATTGCGGGCGCCAGGCGGAACCGCTCCAGCGAGCCGTGGCTGGATCTAGGCGAGGAGGGCGCGAAGCCGACCATGGCGTCCACAATGGCAAGGAGATCCGAGGGGGAGCGGGCTCCCCACACGGTGGTTAAAGAAATTAGTTGATCTATCTATACTTGAGAGAGGAGAAAACCATGTCAACTATTTATATGAGCCTAAAAGACTTATTTATGTGGTCTTATTTCCCTCTGCCTGTCTACCCATAACCTTTCCCTTGGGAACCATGCTGAAAGGGGTCAGGGCCACGTCCGTGCACCACACATATCTAATGTTTGCTCTGTTACATCAACAATATTCAAACTAGATTTCTATTCTTGCGCAAAAAAAATGAATTGGTTTATGTTCCAATTTCCAGCACCAAAATAAAGTATTAGTTGTTAAGGCTTCATAGAAAAAGGCAAGTATAATACTTACACAGACAACATCATTTTTCCTAAAAAAATACTACACATGTAGTTCATCAACAAATGTTTCTCCTTCTGTGAAAGACGGCATGAAAAATAATACAACAACTATCACTCTTTTTGACAATGATGCATTGGTAAAACTTATGTTTTGGTAATACCCCTACACTCTGTGAAGGCAAGTGCGGTGCATGATTTCCAGAGCCAAGCAAGTGCGTTGTAAAGTTGAGCCAACTTTTGGGCAGGCGGACGATCCGACCCTGTAGGCCGGACGGTCCGTGGTTCAAACGGTCCACGCATGCGCAGAATCAGTTAGGGTTCTGAGTTTCTTGCGGGATTTGTTAGCTGGAACCGACTTGTAACGGGTCCAAACCTCCCTCTTTATATAGATGAAGGGCTACGACTGTTTAAACCCCCCACAATCGATCAAATCAACTTTACTTCTCGTTTTTACCTTATGCATTAGGAATAGATCTAGTTTAGCCCTAGTTTAGCCTTCCTCTACCTCAAATCTTCACCTCTCTTTGGCTCTACATCGACTAGAGGCGTCTTAGGCGGCCTACCCTAAACCTTATCAGCCCTTGACATATGAACAACTGTAAGGAAAATGGACCCCGGGCCATTTGGCTAATTGAGTTTGGGTGTTTGATGAACAACACAATCCGTGAACTAATAAGTTTTCTAGTGTTTATGTTTGTAGTTCACAGGATGCAAGATTTACTTGGACTAAGGAATTGAGGAAAGCAACACCTCAAAAGAAGACATTAAGAAGATCCAAGAAAAGTCCAAGTGTGCTGCTACGGACTGTCTGTGCGAAGGCGCACCGGACTGTCCAGTGGCACACCGAACTGTCCGGTGCCCACACGCCAGACTGTCCGGTGCACCCGGGAACTCCAGCCCAATGGCTAGTTCCAGGTGGCACTCGGAGAGAAGACCACCGGACTGTCCGGTGTGAGCACCAGACTGTCCGGTGTGGAAAAGCCTACGGCGCCAACGGTCACCTGCTCTGACAGAGCAACGGCTAGGCGCGCCGGACAGGCTACAGTGCGCTGTCCGTTGCACCACCGGACTGTCCGGTGTGCCGCAGAGAACTGCAGCTTTTCTCTAACGGCTAGAATTGAGTTGGGGCCTATATATACTTCACCAAACCGGCCATTTGAAGGTGTGGGAGCCCAAGCAACATACCGAGGCATATAGTGCACTTTTCCAAGAGCTCAAACACCCAAGTGCTTAATAGAATCACTCGGTGATTAGCGTAGGTGCTTTGCGAAGTTCTTAGGTTAGTTAGACCGCTTTAGCGCTTGCTCTAGGTGAATCCTAGTTAGTTGAGTGAGTTTAGACAAACCTCACAACCCCTCGGCTCTTGCGTGAGCCGTTGTAATTGTACCGAGTGGGGCGAGAGTCTTGCGAGACCGTGACAACCGCGTTTGTGTCACGGCCGCCACCGTGTACCGGAGGGAACGAGGCCCGCGGCGTTTTGGCCGGAAGCTCGATAGTGGAGACGGTGGGGAGCGTTTGAGAGGAGCCGGAAGTGGAGCACCACTTGCACGTGGAGAAGGCCCACGGCTCTCTACGGAGTTACTCGACCATGGTGCTTGGCCCTCGCGTGGGCTTCCCTTTGCGTAGGGGCACCAACGAGGATTGGTCAGGACCTTGCGTGGTTCCAGATACCTCGGTAAAAATACAGGCGTCATCCACGAGAGTTTGCTTCTCTACTTTGCTCTTTAAGTTTCCGCATTTATATTAAGCATTTAAGTTTAAATCTTGTATTCATACTTATCTAGTGTAGATTGAAACTTAGCCTTTGCGGTAGAGATAGCAACACTTAGACAAAACCTAGTTTGCACATTCTAGTTTGATTATTTGCATAGGTTTTGCTCTAGGGATTTATTTGTGGCCTAGTTTAGTTAAAGTTTTAGAAGTCCTAATTCACCCCCCCTCTTAGGCATCACCCGTTTCCTACAACAACAAAACCTGTCTTTAACAGGATGGTACTTACTTTCATACATGTGCTGCATGGCTGTCGCCAGCTCATGTCGTGAGATGTTTGGTCAAGTCCTATAACAAGCGAAACCCTCATTTTGTGTTGCTGAGACATGCGCCTAAGGAGAAATAGCTGAGGAGCCGAGTGACGTGCCAGCGCTACTACTTGATTGAGTGCCAGCACGTAGTTGTGCTTTCCACAAGAATTTCACCATTGGGAGCCTCGAAGCACTTTCACGTGTGAACCGAAGTTGTCTTGCCGAACTCAAGACCCACGAAGACCTACCGATTCCAAGACACACCCTAAGATCTCTCCTCCCCGATGGGGTCCCTTCTAGGAGGCGAGATCTAGGCCTGATGCGAAGAAGAAGACCCTCTGTGCCATTGCGTACCATTCGAGCCTCAGCCTAGATCGGTGCCAACACACGGGACCGAGAAATTCGACTGAGGTTTTATATGATGTTAAGTTGGGTAAAGTATGAAATCTCACTTCAAGCCTATACATAAGTCAAGAGTCCAATCACATCAGAGCTCAAAACACACAAAACACACCTAGGATAACAAGCTAGCTACACCCTAAGATCTGCACTAGGTTTCTTCTTAGTTTGTCTATATCAGAATCCAGAAAAAAGAGGCTATTGGTATAGCACTAAGGAAGCGAGAATTTAAGATTAGTGGATAACCTTGGTCCTTCCTTCACAAGAAAGGACACTTCGCATGCTTTGTGTCTAAACAAATCTGCCTCCTTGCTGATGTAGTGGCAATAGAGACTCTTAGTGCAAGACACCTGAATTATTGTAATAAAATATGTACGACTCATGTGTACTTTCTACTCCCTCTGTGCTTAAATGCCTTTTTATAGCTGCTCA
This sequence comes from Zea luxurians, assembly GCA_029449295.1. Classification (NCBI taxonomy): domain Eukaryota; kingdom Viridiplantae; phylum Streptophyta; class Magnoliopsida; order Poales; family Poaceae; genus Zea; species Zea luxurians. Next base: position 27,818,920 of record JAOPSE010000015.1, read on the forward strand.
AATATCTAACTTCATTTCTTCCCTTGTTTCCCCCTATTTGATGACAGATCGCATCTAGTGGCAATGGCACAACAAGAGTTTCAACCACTATGTTCTTTGCTCACAAGGTGCTGAAAATATCGTTCATAAAATCATTATACCTGTGTTGTTTATCTTGGCTTGATCTGATAGCATTTCCATGTTAGTACCAAGCACTCTAAATAAATTAAGATCAAGCTCTTTCCAAATCCAGGTTGGTATTCCCATTTTTTGTATAGGAGGCATTGGAGGTGTGCATAGACATGGTGAACAATTTATTGCGTACTTATTTTGCTACATATTGACACGGGTAGGAAGTCATTGTATCGTAGCTGCCATATATCTCAATTCATTGCACATGGGCAATCAATTGACAAATTCTAAATCTCAAATAGCCAAACTAATCAAATATAAATATATTAACATTTAACAAATATATTAACATTTAATAGAGGCAAAAGTATACTGGCACAATGTTGAGAAAATAAGGATTTAAGATTAGCGTTGGCGTCAGCTTGTGGACAGGAGAACTAATGGTCATGGAGTTTAGCGTTGGAAGACTGTAAATCGTTCACACTATTGCTTGCAGGTAGTAGGGAGTAGTAGGCCACCTCGTCACTAGGAGCCCTACCAAATTTAGATTGATTAGATTATTCATTATGCCATCCATTCATCCATATTAGTATATTACCATGCTAACAAATCAAGGGGAACACTATTTGCATAGGCTCTGGCTCGGCTCATCAACTTAACATAAGGTCACACCAACTTGTGTAAAAACTAATCTTCTTTTCCAATTTTTGCTTAGATTTTACCTCATGCTTCTTAGAAGACCCAGTCCTGTAGGCATTTTACAACAAGAGAGGTTTTCAGAAATCTAGTGGCCAAGCCCAGAGAACAAAACATTTGAATCAAACAGAATGTTCTCATCATCATTTCAACATATATTAAGACATTGATAAAGATAAACAGAAGATTAAATGCAAGCCATACCAGTTAAGCACCCGATTCACAACACTGTAGGCCTAACGAAGAAAAGATAAGTGTTGGCACGCTAAAATATTCGACATAAAATTTACACAACATAACTAAAAAATCAAGACCGACTAACGAAGATAGCTTTTATACCTTGCCACTTGCCAGCATCGACCAAGCCATCCCTCAAACCCAACCATACCGGCTTCCTATTGCCAGACCAAGCTACAATAGTCAAGCCTTGTAAAATTTGATGCCCCAATTTTTACCGGATTCCAAATCAGTATGTTTTTAAATTAGTTTTTATGTATAAAACGTTGCAAAATGTGTATTAGAGTTATTTCCTACTAAGATAAGACACCCCTTCTATACATATGGTACGAGAGGATCGTGATCGATTAAGGGGCCCAACATCCAATCACAAAAATATTGAAAGGAAAATGTGCCCTTGGGCCATTTCTATAATTGTTTTGGTGATTAGATGACCAATACACTGTTTTGAACTCTCATGTGCTAAATGAGCAATAAGTGCAAATCAAAGAATAAGGTATGTTTCTAGACTTAGTGAATTGTTTTTGAGTACTAACATGTTTATCTAAATGCTAGAAATAGTGCCAAGTAAAGAAGAAAGTCGTTGGAAAAGAGTTGGCTGTGTATAGCCAACACCAGCTCGGGCCTAGCTCACCGGACTGTCCGGTGGTGCACCGGACTGTGTCCGGTGCCCTAGGCTAGTCGACTGTTGGGGCGAAGGCGAAGACGCCACCCTTCGCTCCAGCCTTCATCAATCTCACTGCACCAACGGAGGCAATACGACCGGCGGGGTCCACCCTTTGTCCTCTACACTACGAGACGAAGGCCTACGACCACACTGCCCCGTCCCACGTCCTCACCCGACCTGGAGGCCCACGTGGGATTCGGCCCATTGTAATAGGCCCCGTGCGGAGAAGTGTGTTACGGGCTCGATTTGTAATGGCTTTTCTGTAATGACAGTCTGTAACCCTCCTTTATGGGAATATTCCGGGGATAGTCCCGGTGCCTAAGGGTACATGCGTCCTTACATCGAGACGTTGGGCACTCAGGCACCTATAAATACCCCTGTATAGTGCCCTTGAGAGGCTTAATGAAGAGAGCAATTGCCGCCTCGAGTTAAACCGAGTTTACATCTATCTCACTCCCCTGTTGGATCAACTCGATCAGGAGCGCAGGTTCCAACATTGGCGCCCACCGTTCGTGCTACGAGCAAACCACCCGCGATGGCACCCAAAAGAGCTAATTCGAAGGCAGCCCCATCCGTCGACGAAGCAGCGAAGGCATCACTGCTAGCTGAGAAAAAGGGCAAGGCCCTCGCCGACAACACCCACCAAGGAGCTGGCGAAGACGAAGCACATAGTAAGAGACAGCGCAATGATCAACACACTCCAGAAGGCACCCTCCACACCTGCAGCTCCGAAGGGCAGCCACAAGCGCCACCCCCAGGCTTCGCTCCACCAGAGGGCGAGGACGCAACAGAAGACGGCGAGGTCCTCAGTGTCTCCGCAGAAGAACAGCTACAGCTATGGGCCCTGCGCCTCAAAAACCGCAACCTCCAGAAGTAGAAAGAAATCCTCGAGGCCAAGCGCCAACGTGTCTCTGTGAAGGCCAAGGTGCGCCAAATGATACGAGATGAGGAGCAGAGGGCTCAACAGCTTGAGCAGGAGATCACGCTCATGCAGCACGAAGGCCAACATGATCTGCACCATGGTCCGCCCCTCCAGCAGCGTGCGCTAGTCGGAGACCTATTCGTTCCTCCTCGCGGACCCTTCATCCCGCACGCCGCAGCTTTCCAAGGCATCAATTACCTTGATGAGCGGAGCCCCCTGGCGCTGCAACTGCAGGTGTCACCATGGCCCGCCAACTTCAGGGCAAGGACCTACCCTAAGTACAACGGCAGCACCGACCCAGCACAGTACATCGTGAGCTATCAAGTCGTTGTTGCATCATCCGGAGGGGACGACGCCACAATGGCCAAGTCCTTCATCATCGCCCTCGAGGGCCCGACCCTAACCTGGTACACCAGGTTGCCCCCATTGTCCATCGACTCCTGGAGAAGTCTCCGGGACAAATTTTTGCTCAACTTCCAAGGGTACCGTCCAGACACCGACGCCTTGGCCGAACTGTCACTCTGCAAGCAGCTGGAGAAAGAAACCCTGCGGGAGTACTACCGCAAGTTCTTGACTCTCAAGTCACAACTGCCTTCGGTCGATGACCAAATTGCCATTCACTACGCCATCAGCGGCCTTCGGGCTGGCGTCCTTTACAGTCACTACATCAGTGACCCACCCAAGAACCTCCAAGAGCTCTGTCAGCTGTTTGAAAAATATGCCAGATCCGAAGAGCTCTACCAGCGCAAGGTCGAGTCCCAGAGGAAACCCAAGGACCCTCCGCAGTCCAGCCGCACATGGACAAGACCTTCGCAGTCAGACTCCGGTCGGGACAAACGCAGTCAACAACAGGTGCATAACATTGCCAACCAGCACCCCGTGGGTGAGGCCCCTCGCCATCAAGATTATCCCCCCCAGGGCCGCGGCAGTAACACCCGTGGTCGGGACCGAGGATGGGCGCAGCAGCCGCGCAGATTTTACTGCCTGTTTCACGGTGAAGACTGCGCGCACACAATGAGAGACTGCCCGGAAATGAAGGCCACCAGGGATAGGATGTCTCGGGCGCAACCAGCCGACAACCCATGGGTTGTCGCGCACACATATCAACACCACCTCCCACAACCATACAACCACGGCCCCGCCTAGCATCCACCTAACCACGCATACCAACACCATCAGGAGGTACAAGTCGTACCACCTCCACTTCCGCCTTCGCACCCGCATCAGCCAAACATCCACCACCCAAACCACCCCCAAGCGCCAAAACAAGAAGACTTCACCGATCAGCCGTATCGCAGAGTCATCCACATGATCACTGGGGGGTCCAGCATCAACTTCGACATGAAGCGACAGAAGAGGGACCACTACCGAAGCATCAACCACGTCGCCGTCACCGGCCCAGTCGTGCAAACGAAGTGGTCCCACGTGCCGCTGACCTTCGACACCAGAGATGTCGACCTGCGCAGCGCACCCCACATTGATGCCATGGTAATCAACTGCAGCGTGGCAGGCTGGGACCTGCACAAAGTTTTAGTTGACAATGGCAGCCAGGCGGACATCATTTTCCTCCACGCCTTCGACCGCATGGGCATCAGCCACAGTTTACTTAAGCCTTCGGAAAACCCCCTATATGGTTTCGGCGACAAGGGCACCTTTCCTGTGGGCAAGATCGATCTACCTTTGTCCTTCGGTGTAGCACCCAATGCACGAAGTGAGCAGATCACCTTCGACATCGTCGACATGGTATACCCGTACAACGCCATAATGGGTCGGGGCTCCATCTGTGGTGGAACTGCCCGAATTATTCCAGCTTAAGTGCCTAAGTCCCGCCTTAGAGGCTAGACCACACTTAAATGGGAATAACCCGTCAATTCCTCGGATCTAGTCCGACGAGGCCACTGACAGGATCAAGTACCACAATCTCACTCGATGGTGAGTCACAGAGCAAATACAATAAAACATAAAATCATGCAGGTAAGAGTGTTAAAATTATTACATCATCAACATCGGAGTTTTGCAAAAGTGACCATCATTGTTCGAAGTGCAGCGGAAATAAACTAACGGTAAATAAACAGAGAGATGGGGGAAGCCTGTCCCATCACTCCTCATGCTCCTCCTCAGCCGAGGCAGGGTCCCACTCGACAGTCCAACCCGGTGGTAAGGTGGACGGCCAAGTCACTCCAGCAACCATGTCCTCCAGAGAACCTGTAAAAATTATGCCACAAGCAAGGCTGAGTATACTAATACTCAGCTAGACTTACCCGGTGTGAGGAGTCTACTCCTCTACCTCTAGACATGCAGCTATTTGGCTGTGGGGTTTGGTTTGCCAAAAGCACTAGCGGAGTTTCTAAGTCAAGTTTTAACTTTGTCAAATTTAAGTGTGACTCTCTTAAGGCTAAATGTGTACTATCTACTCATACATAGTAGCAAACATTTTTAGCAATCAACATCTTGTATCTACTCATCATATTTCCACTTGTTACTCAATGCAGTACAATGGATCAAGCAGTCTCATTAGCTGCGAGAAGCAGACGATTCGAATCGAGTTTTTAAACCTTGCAAGGTAAACCTAAACACACGACATGTAGGGGCACTCCGTGCCCACACACATCAACCATCCCCATTGATTCCCTGGCAACAGAAAGGGGCTCACCGCCTTGGCGTACAATGCCCCACTGACCCCGACTGCCGTCGTGCAGTGGCCGCACTTGTACCCACCATAACCGGAATGGGAGACCACGTCTCAGGTCGCGTGAGGAGGGCAATCTGCGGGCAGGTTCACTCAGGTACTAGGCTTACCGATTTACCATATTTCTCGGTATGTGTTTAGTACGTTCAAACGCTTGACACAGGTATCCGCACGTTAATCCTTATTCCCATTTTTCACCTCGTAGACCACGCATCCCCATGGATCCGTGTCCACCAACCAACTATTAATATGATAAGAAAAGTGGGTACAACCAATTCCTGATCTCGCGCGAGTGCTCGAAAAATCACTCGTCTTCTACCGAGATCCTAATTAAATAAGCAGCTACTCGACCTAGCATACTATTATCCATCTCAAAAGGAATCCTGAGTTCATGCAACTAGGGTTTCAGTCAACTCCTACACTTAAGTGCACAGTACAAGCCTACAAACAATAAGTATAGTAAAATAGCATAAATAACAGGTTATGCATAAACCGGGGCTTGCCTTCCAAGGCTGTGGTAGGTAGATCCTCTGGTGCAGACTCGGGTGCTGGATCTGGGGCTACCTCCTGAGCAGCTCCTTGCTCCGGCACGAGGACGTACTCTCCGTCAGCAAGGTTACAGTCTATCGAATGCAATGAACATGTATATCATGATTATGCAGGATTTAATAACATTATGCTAAGAAGAAACTAAGTCAAGAAGTAACTTAGGGTTTCTTAGCCATGCGAGGCTTCCAGTGGGTTATGCTTATTACCTTTTAGGCTTAGGTTTTGATTGAGGATAAATATAGTGGGTTTGTATTGCCTTCATATATTTTAGTGGACAATCTACAAGAGTTTTAGGATGACACTAATTTCCACTATTCATTTTTCCCTTTTTCTTCATTTTCTACTTATAGTTTCTAGTGTAGGTTTAAACTACGACAGTGGTTTAACCTTTTCCAAAAATTCTGTAAAAATTACAGTGGATTGCCATTGGTCACTATAGCCCATTCTAGGAAATTGGGGCTCAAAATAAAAAGGCTAAGCTTTAGACAAAATGACAAAGGTGGTGTAAAGTGGGCCACTTAACACTACACCTCCTCACTAGATGTGAGTTTCTTCCTAAGGGTTATTTTTGTTGGGATCTAACAGCAATACTAACTCTCTGTACCAAGATTCACAAAAAGTTAATTGGTGTTTAATTAGTTGTGATTTTCTAAAGTTTTATTTCCAAAAGGTGCTTATAACTAACTTGTCATTTGAAAAATATCAAACAACAGATTTTGTATTTTTCTTATGTTGATCATAACAAAACATTGGTTATCCCAAGGGTTGGGGTGTTTTCATCTTAGGGTTATTTTTGTAGGGTTTTTCTAAGTTATCCTTGTTTTATTCAAATAAAAGGTATCCTACTTATTTTATACTAAACCAGGGTAGGATAGATTTTTCTGGTGAACTACATTGGATAAGTACCCTAATAAAAATAGAGGTGCCCTCTGTTTCATTATTTAAATTACATTTTCTATTTTTCTTAAACTTAAGTATATTGCAAAATAAGTAGTAAGAACTAACTTAATGGAGTGGACAGAGAGGTTTAACATTTTTAAACAGGTTAGTAGGTAGATACAAACTTCTCCAATTTTTCCTAACCCTAGTCAAACAATATAACTATTTTTCTTTCTATTATTGAGCTTTTGGCCAAAACTATAATTAAATCAGAGCTTTAAATTTTTCTATAGTACATAGGGGGTTTTATATTTTTCTTAAGTAGGCTACATTATTTAGGGTCTGACAAAATTGGTTTGACCAAATTTGGATGAACTAAACAGAAGTTATGAATTTTTAAAGTCTCTGTTCAATTTAAAAATAGATTTAAATAAGAGTTTCCTGGAAAAACAATTTACACCGAGGTCCCTGGGTTTAAACTGAATCAACCCACTCAAATCTACCCCTGAGCCACTATTCCCCTGAGTCGCTGACAGTTCAAAAAGCCCCCTGACCTTTTCTTCCTCTCACCCGCAGTCCTTCCCCCAATGTAAACAGTACCCGCAGAAAAGAAAAGGGTGGCGCGGCTTACCGGCGGCGAGATAGGTCCGGCGAAGGGCAGGGTTGGCTCGGGGAGGCTCTGGCGGTCACGGCGAGGTGCGGCTCGACGGCGAGGATGGCCGGAATCGCTCGGTCCACGCACGCAGGCGGGTGTTCTCGTCGGCGGCGAGTGTACCGACCAAACCACAACGAGCTGGTTCAATCCAAAGGCAAGGTGAGCTTCATGGGGTCACGTAGTGGCTGTGTGCACTAGGAATTGGAAAAAGATTGAGCGGATTACCCGGTCCACGTACTCCGGCGAGGGTGTGAGCTCCGGCGACCGTGGACTGGCCTCTCCGGCGAAGCAGACTTCGATTCCTCGCTCGGGGAGCTTCACTGAGGTGTGCACACTCGTCTCCGAGGGTTGGATGGGGCTGGGGAAGGTTGGACTGGCCGGTCTACGGCGGCAGTGGCTCGGGTGGCCGCGGACACGCCGCGCACGGGCAAACGGCGGTGAACTGAGCTCCGGGGAGGCTTGAGGGTGTGCGGACGAGTGTAGACGACGCCTGGGTGGGCTTTATAGGCGCGGGCGCGGGACAGGGCGTCGGCTGGCCGTTGGCGCGACGTGGAGCACGCGGGGGCGCGCGCGGGCGTGCTCTGGCGAGCTCAGAGCGCGTCGAACACGTGGCTCGTTGCTTCTGCCCGTGTTCTTCCCTCTACTGAGCGGCCAAAACGTACGAATCTTACCCTATCGCCTGTGGGAGATCTCTTCCCTGCACCTAGAGCTACCTAGTTCATGTGAGTTCCAAGAATAGATGTGGTCGGGTTAGAGAGATAGAGGGGGGAGAAGTTGGCTGTGTCAGCTAGGTCCAAGCCGAGACAAAAATGGTGTCAAGTCGTGTCTAGCGTCCTAGGGTAGGTGTCATCTCTTTCGAGGGTATTCTAGGGTTAATTTGGCGCCACTTTGTCAATTGGGTCGAAGGGTTTTGAAATTTGGATTAAGGTGAACATGTGGAATCTTTGTTCAAGGGTTAGTTTTTATACTTAGGCAAAATCTGAATTCTCCCTTGTGCTGAACCTTAGGTGAACTTTTTAGGACTTTTCTGCAAACTTTTTGGGGGTACTTCCTTACTATTAATTGTAGGTTATGAAGTATATTACAACTTTTATATTTGGCCCAAGTCATGATCATAAGGTTTACATGACCTTTTGATCCTAGCTTCAATTAGGGTTCCTATTGCCCAAGAGGGGTTTGCTTTAGGGTTTTGGGAAAATCCCCACTTAGATGTGCATGACAAGCTAGGGCATGATATCAAAGATAGTTTGCACTTGCTTAGGACCTTGAATTCCAAGTTTGAGGTACTTTGCCCAAATCAATCTTCATGTGATAATAGGTTAACAGGGGTAGCCCTGGGTGGACACCCTAAGTAACACCTAGGGTGTTACAGCCCTCCCCCCTTAAAGGAATCTCGTCCCGAGATTTTCGGTAGAGTCCCTTGGAGGGGTGCTTGAAGTTGTGCAAGTGTGCTTATTCCCTCTTATATCCGAGTTTCTCTTGTTAACTGCTCTTCGAATGTCACCCTTTTTGCAACTTCAGAAGGAAGTCCTTTTTATGTTAAAACCACAACTTAGACTACCCTTACTATCTAAGTTTCTCTTATAATTGTTTTCAAAGGGCAGGTGGGGTGGGGTTTTGGGGTTACGTACCGACTCCTTTGGGCAGAAAGTCGGGGAAGCGAGAGCGTAGAAAGTCCTCAGTCTCCCACATAGCTTCCTCTGCTGAATGGTGACTCCACTGAACTTTATACATTTTAATTGATCTTGCCCGCGTTGATCTCTCCTTCTGATCCAGTATCTTGACGGGGTACTCTCGATAGGACAAGTCTAGTTCTATCTCAATGTCTGGTTCCGGTAGCACTTCAGTGGGTAGGCGAACGCATTTCCACAGCTGAGATACATGGAATACATCATGAATGGCTGACATGTTGGGTGGCAACTTCAATTGATATGCTACAGGTCCACAAGCCTCCTGGATCTCATAAGGTCCAATGTATCGAGGAGCTAACTTGCCCTTGATCCCGAATCTCTGGACACCCTTGGTGGGTGATATCTTAAGATAAACATGATCTCCCACCTCGAACTGTAGAGGCTTCCGCCTTTTATCATGATAGCTCTTTTGCCTGGCTTGAGCAGCTTCTAAGTTCTTCTTGATGACTCTGACCTTTTCCTCTGCTTCAAGAACCAAATCCGGCCCAAATATTTCCCTTTCTCCTGCTTGAGACCAATTCAGCGGGGTCCTACACCTTCTCCCATACAAGGCTTCAAAAGGTGCCATCTTCAGACTGGACTGATAGCTGTTATTGTAAGAAAACTCTACCAAAGAAAGACACTTATCCCAATCCTTCTCGTAGTGTAGTGCACATGCTCTCAACATATCTTCCAAAATCTGGTTTACCCTTTCTGTCTAGCCATCTGTTTGGGGATGGTATGCTGAGCTCTGTATGACATGGGTCCCAAGTGATTCTTGGAGTTGCTCCCAAAAGCGTGCCACAAACAGTGCTCCTCTGTCAGATACAATGGTCTTTGGAATACCATGCAATCGCACTATTTGATCAACATAAATTTCCGCATACTTCTCTGCCTTGTGGGTGGTATACACTGGCAAGAAATGTGAAGTCTTGGTCAGCCTGTCCACAATAACCCAAATGGAATCATGGTGCCTAGAGGTATTGGGCAATCCTACGATAAAGTCCATGCAAATGTCCTCCCATTTCCAAGATGGTATGGGAAGGGGTTGCAAAGGGCGTGCCGCCTTCAAATGACTGGCTTTGATTCTCTGGCAGGTGTCACACTCGGATATATACTTGGCAATTTCCCTCTTCATTCTGGTCCACCAATATAAAGATCTGAGATCATGGTACATCTTGTTGCTACCAGGGTGCATGGAGAATTTGGAAAGGTGAGCTTCATCCAGTATCTTCTTTCTGAGCTCAAGGTCCCTGGGAACAACCAGTCGATCTCCAAACCATAAAATTCCCTTACTGTCCTAACGGAAACACTTGTACTTTTTCGCTTTCTGCTTGAGCATGTCTTTTATAACCTGTACACCTTTATCCTCAACCTGTGCCTGGATTATTTGTTCTTGCAATGTGGGCTCTACCGAGATATAACTTAATTCACCGGAAGGAACAACTTCTAGGTTCAGCCTACACAACTCATCACACAGGGTGGTGACTCTTGCATCCATGTTCATATAATTGCACTGGGCCTTTCTGCTCAAAGCATCTGCCACGACATTGGCCTTGCCAGGATGGTAATGTACCTCCAATTCGTAATCCTTGATTAATTCTAACCATCTTCTCTGCCTCATGTTCAGGTCTGCCTGAGTGAAAATATATTTGAGACTCTTATGATCAGTGTAGATGTTACAGTGAGCTCCCATCAAGTAGTGTCTCCACATCTTAAGAGCATGGACCACGACTGCCAATTCCAGGTCATGTGTAGGGTAGTTCTGCTCATGGGGTCTGAGTGCCCGGGAAGCATAAGCAATCACTCTGTTTTCTTGCATCAAGACACATCCCAATCTCGTACCAGAAGCATCACAATAAACTTCGAAGGGCTTGGTGTTATCGGGTTGAGCCAGCACTGGGGCTGTTGTCAAATGCTGCCTCAAGGTATGAAAAGCATCTTCGCACTTCTGGCTCCAATTGTACTTGGCTCCCTTCTTCAATAGCTCAGTCATTGGCTTGGCAATTCTGGAGAAATCCGGAATAAATCGTCGATAATACCCGGCCAATCCTAGAAAACTCTGAATCTGCTTTACTGTAGTTGGGGGTTTCCAGTCCATCACCTCTTGTACCTTCTCAGGATCAACTGATATTCCTTCCTGAGAAATTGTGTGACCCAAGAATTTAATCTCTTTCAGCCAGAATTCACATTTGGACAACTTGGCATACAACTGATGATCACGCAGCCTCTGAAGTACAGTATGCAAATGCTTGGCGTGCTCGGCTTCATTCTTGGAATAGACTAGGATATCATCGATGAAAACGACCACGAACTTGTCCAACTCTGGCATGAATACCGAGTTCATCAAGTACATGAAATAAGCCAGGGCATTGGTCAGCCCAAAAGACATCACCAAAAACTCGTAAAGCCCATATCTGGTTGAGAAAGCCGTCTTAGGAATATCACTGGCACGGATCTTGATCTGATGGTAGCCCGAGTGAAGATCTATCTTGGAGAATACCTTGGCTCCTACCAACTGATCAAACAGAACATCAATGCAGGGCAGTGGGTATTTGTTCTTGATAGTCACCGCATTAAGAGGGCAGTAATCAACACACATTCTCAAACTCTCATCCTTTTTCTTCACGAATAATGCAGGACATCCCCATGGTGAAGTACTTGGGCGAATAAACCCCTTGTCCAACAATTCTTGCAGTTGCTTCTTCAGTTCTGCCAGTTCCGCGGGAGGCATCCTATAGGGTCTCTTAGTGATAGGAGCAGTCCCGGGTTGCAACTCGATTGCGAACTCGATGTCTCGGTCAGGTGGCATCCCTGGCAACTCATCCGGAAACACATCCGGGTAGTCACAGACTACTGGGATCTTTTCCACTGGGGATTCTATCATAACGAAGGCACAAGAACGGGTACAACCCTGATCAGGCAAATATAAAACAGTCTCACCATAAGCAGGCGAATGGATTTCAATTGCCCTGGCTGCAATATCCAATACTGCCTGGTGCCTGGTCAACCAGTCAGATCCCAATATAATATCCACGCTATCCAATCCCAAGATGAGAAGGGTGGTTCTAATCACAAGACTACCAAATTTTATAGGCACTTGCCTGCTGATTTGGTTGGTGGCAATCCTGCCTCCTGGTGTTGAAATTATAATGCCCCCATTGTTGTGGTGAAAAGGCAGTTGACATTTGGCACTAAATTTGGCACTAATAAAGCTATGTGATGCACCAGAATCAAAAAGAATAACAGCAGGATAATTCAAAACTGTAAAGATACCAGTCATGACGGGTGCTCCCTCTGGAATATCAGCCATGGTGGTAAAGTTCATCTTGCCCTGTCTCACTTGCACCTTCTGCCTCTTGCCCTGATTCTGGTTGACATTCTGCCCCTGCCTCTGCTGGTTCCTGGGGCAATTCTTGGCATAATGCCCAGTGTTGCCACAGGTGAAACACATGTTGTCATTTGTCTGGCGATACTGCTGCTGCTGCTGATTGTTCCTCTGGGCTGGAAACTAGGTGCGGTTGGGTGCCTGCTGCTGCTGCTGCGGTGGTCGGATCACCCATCTCCCTTGCTGCTGTTGGGGTCCCCCGTTCTGTTTGTCGGACACAATCCTGAAGCGCTGTGGCTGAGCTGAGGGTCCAGCCACAGGGGTCTTCCTCTTCTTTTCTGCCTGTCGAGCTGTAATGCAGTCCTCCTGGGAGATAGCCATGTTGACCAACTCATTGTAACTGTTGGCCCTGACGGTGTTGAGACGATCACGGAGCTTAGTGCTGAGCCCCCTCCTGAACCTGTCTCTCTTCTTCTCATCCGTGTCTGCGTGATATCCAGCATATTGGCACAAGTCATTAAAGGCCTGGGCATACTGCAACACTGTCCTGTTGCCCTAAGTGAGTGCCAGAAACTCATTGAGCTTTCGGTCCATGATGCCTGCGGGTATGTGATGTCCCCTGAAAGCTGCCTTAAACTCCCTCCATTCCACTTCATGGTCAGCCGGTTGCATAGCAAGATAGTGGTCCCACCATGTCCGCGCGGGTCCGCGAAGCTGCTGAGTAGCGAACCGGACCTTAGTGACTTCTGAGCAAGCTCCATGGAGTAGCGGGAATTTGGATTCCACTACTCACAACCACACATCTGCATCGAGTGGATCCTCTGCCCTTGTGAACAATGGGGGCTAGGTACTGAGGAACTCCTGGTAGGTAGCTGCCGCGGGGTGACGCTGGTGGTCTCCACCACCATAGTGCTGAGGTGGTGGCTGACGCTGAGCTAGTTGCCTCAAAATCTCGTTCTGCTGAGCCATCAGCTCCTGCAGAGTGGGGGTGGTGGTGGCGGTGGAGGAACGCGCTCATTCTGGCCACGACGCAGCCTCCCGGCCATCTGAAAAAAACCACATAAATACTTAACACCACATCTCCAAGTTCACGATCTAATCGCGGCGAAAAGAGTCAACAACAAAATGATAGACTCCAATTTCACAAAGATTTATAAAGGCATAACTTTTTCCTTCCAAATTTAAAACTGATAACAACATCCATCCAACATGCTTCCAAAAGAGTTTAACATGATTACATCATTTGTCCCAAAAAGACTCAACTCGATCTAGCCTAGTACCCCAAGGGTGCAAAAGCTAAGCTAGCTGCGAGGAGTCCTACATTACCGATCTCTATTCCTACTCTGGCAACTAATGAGCGAAAGAGGCGACACTTGACTCGGGGGAAGGTGGCCTCCCTGAGCCAGCAGTGTCTACGCTGGAAGCAGGCTCCTCCCCTCCCTCAATGTCGACGTCCTCGTTAGCCTCCCCATCATGGATCTCCTGATGATGCATGTCTAGGTGCTCATTAGCCTCTACGAGCTGCTGATGGGTATTGAGAAGCTGATCTTCGAGAACCTCGATGGTGTTCTCCCTTGTTCCCACCAATTCCTCCAACTCATGGATCTCATCAGACAGCTGCTCCACTTGTAAATCTTTTTCCACCAGCTCTTGGGACAAGTCAACCACGAGCTCCTCCCTGTTATCCAGGGTAATCTTGGTTGCCTCCAATAATGCCATCAGATGAGACATTGCCTCCCCACGCATCACTTGCAGACGGTACAGAGCGTTCATGCACCGTACCGACAAGTGAGCCGTGTGGCCTGGGTAGAGAGCCCAGATATCCTTGGCATGCTCCACCAGATCCTTCCACATTGGGTCGTCTTCCCTCTCAGCGGGGAACAAGCCAATGGGGTGGGTGGAAAGCTCCAAGGGGTGAAATCCGCAGAAAGTAGTCAACCCGTGCAGAGCGATCGCCTCGATCGTGTCCTCCGCCCGGTATGCGAAAGACTTGGAGTCCAGGGAACGCCAGCCCGGCTGCAGGGGATGAGGCTCCAAGGTCATCCTCACCCTACAGCGGGGCACCCGGTGCTTCTCGAACTGTTGCACTGCGTACTTAGGGGGTGTCAAGTATCCGGCTCCCTGAAGTACCTCCCACAAAATACGGGGGAAGCCCTCTCGTGCAAGCCCGTCAGGGTGGGTTAGTGCATTTCCGTCCTCTGAGGATCCGTGGGAAGTCATCTGTGTACGGTTGAGCGTAAGTAAAAGAAAAAGAATTATAAAAAGAACAAGAGAAACAAAACTCAACCTTTCTTTAGTTAAATAAAAAGGTACTGGGGACTTAGTTGGTTATCATCTTATTTTTAAGTCTTTACTCAATTACTCATTTGTTTAATTTTGGTAATGCATGCATGCTCGTCCTGAACGACCTCACCAACATAAGGGGATAGAGAAGGACTCCCATCCCTTAAAGTGGCCTGTGGTGCCTAATTATTTAGCCACCTAGCTACCCTTCTATCATCCTAAGGCTTCACCTCCTAGGTCTATCCTGCTCGTCCTATGATCTATCTAACATTGTTTCTATCAAGTTTTATTTTGGAAAAAGATGGTGTTCACATTTTATTGATTCCTTTGTGGTGGTACAAGCTCCGATACCAGCTGTGGCGGAACTGCCCGAATTATTCTAGCTTAAGTGCCTAACTCCCGCCTTAGAGGCTAGACCACACTTAAATGGGAATAACCCGTCAATTCCTCGGATCTAGTCCGACGAGGCCACTGACAGGATCAAGTACCACAATCTCACTCGATGGTGAGTCACAGAGCAAATACAATAAAACATAAAATCATGCAGGTAAGAGTGTTAAAATTATTACATCATCAACATCGGAGTTTTGCAAAAGTGACCATCATTGTTTGAAGTGCAGTGGAAATAAACTAACGGTAAATAAACAGAGAGATGGGGGAAGCCTGTCCCATCACTCCTCATGCTCCTCCTCAGCCGAGGCAGGGTCCCACTCGACAGTCCAATCCGGTGGTAAGGTGGACGGCCAAGTCACTCCAGCAACCATGTCCTCCAGAGAACCTGTAAAAATTATGCCACAAGCAAGGCTGAGTATACTAATACTCAGCTAGACTTACCCGGTGTGAGGAGTCTACTCCTCTACCTCTAGACATGCAGCTATTTGGCTGTGGGGTTTGGTTTGCCAAAAGCACTAGCGGAGTTTCTAAGTCAAGTTTTAACTTTGTCAAATTTAAGTGTGACTCTCTTAAGGCTAAATGTGTACTATCTACTCATACATAGTAGCAAACATTTTTAGCAATCAACATCTTGTATCTACTCATCATATTTCCACTTGTTACTCAATGTAGTACAATGGATCAAGCAGTCTCATTAGCTGCGAGAAGCAGACGATTTGAATCGAGTTTTTAAACCTTGCAAGGTAAACCTAAACACACGACATGTAGGGGCACTCCGTCCCCACACACATCAACTGTCCCCATTGATTCCCTGGCAACAGAAAGGGGCTCACCACATTGGCGTACAATGCCCCACTGACCCCGACTGCCGTCGTGCAGTGGCCACACTTGTACCCACCATAACCAGAATGGGACACCACGTCTCAGGTCGCGTGAGGAGGGCAATCTGCGGGCAGGTTCACTCAGGTACTAGGCTCACCGATTTACCATATTTCTCGGTATGTGTTTAGTACGTTCAAACGCTTGACACAGGTATCCGCACGTTAATCCTTATTCCCATTTTTCACCTCGTAGACCACGCATCCCCATGGATCCGTGTCCACCAACCAACTATTAATATGATAAGAAAAGTGGTACAACCAATTCCTGATCTCGCGCGAGTGCTCGAAAAATCACTCGTCTTCTACCGAGATCCTAATTAAATAAGCAGCTACTCGACCTAGCATACTATTATCCATCTCAAAAGGAATCCTGAGTTCATGCAACTAGGGTTTCAGTCAACTCCTACACTTAAGTGCACAGTACAAGCCTACAAACAATAAGTATAGTAAAATAACATAAATAACAGGTTATGCATAAACCGGGGCTTGCCTTCCAAGGCTGTGGTAGGCAGATCCTCTGGTGCAGACTCGGGTGCTGGATCTGGGGCTACCTCCTTAGCAGCTCCTTGCTCCGACACGAGGACGTACTCTCCGTCAGCAAGGTTACAGTCTATCGAATGCAATGAACATGTATATCATGATTATGCAGGATTTAATAACATTATGCTAAGAAGAAACTAAGTCAAGAAGTAACTTAGGGTTTCTTAGCCATGCGAGGCTTCCAGTGGGTTATGCTTATTACCTTTTTGGCTTAGGTTTTGATTGAGGATAAATATAGTGGGTTTGTATTGCCTTCATATATTTTAGTGGGCAATCTACAAGAGTTTTAGGATGACACTAATTTCCACTATTCATTTTTCCCTTTTTCTTCATTTTCTACTTATAGTTTCTAGTGTAGGTTTAAACTACGATAGTGGTTTAACCTTTTCCAAAAATTCTGTAAAAATTACAGTGGATTGCCATTGGTCACTATAGCCCATTCTAGGAAATTGGGGCTCAAAATAAAAAGGCTAAGCTTTAGACAAAATGACAAAGGTGGTGTAAAGTGGGCCACTTAACACTACACCTCCTCACTAGAGGTGAGTTTCTTCCTAAGGGTTATTTTTGTTGGGATCTAATAGCAATACTAACTCTCTATACCAAGATTCACAAAAAGTTAATTGGTGTTTAATTAGTTGTGATTTTCTAAAGTTTTATTTCCAAAAGGTGCTTATAACTAACTTGTCATTTGAAAAATATCAAACAACAGATTTTGTATTTTTCTTATGTTGATCATAACAAAACATTGGTTATCCCAAGGGTTGGGGTGTTTTAATCTTAGGGTTATTTTTGTAGGGTTTTTCTAAGTTATCCTTGTTTTATTCAAATAAAAGGTATCCTACTTATTTTATACTAAACCAGGGTAGGATAGATTTTTCTGGTGAACTACATTGAATAAGTACCCTAATAAAAATAGAGGTGCCCTCTGTTTCATTATTTAAATTACATTTTCTATTTTTCTTAACCTTAAGTATATTGCAAAATAAGTAGTAAGAACTAACTTAATGGAGTGGACAGAGAGGTTTAACATTTTTAAACAGGTTAGTAGGTAGATACAAACTTCTCCAATTTTTCCTAAACCTAGTCAAACAATATAACTATTTTTCTTTCTATTATTGAGCTTTTGGCCAAAACTATAATTAAATCAGAGCTTTAAATTTTTCTATAGTACATAGGGGGTTTTATATTTTTCTTAAGTAGGCTACATTATTTAGGGTCTGACAAAATTGGTTTGACCAAATTTGGATGAACTAAACAGAAGTTATGAATTTTTAAAGTCTCTGTTCAATTTAAAAATAGATTTAAATAAGAGTTTCCTGGAAAAACAATTTACACCGAGGTCCCTGGGTTTAAACTGAATCAACCCACTCAAATCTACCCCTGAGCCACTATTCCCCTGAGTCGCTGACAGTTCAAAAAGCCCCCTGACCTTTTCTTCCTCTCACCCGCAGTCCTTCCCCCAATGTAAACAGTACCCGCGGAAAAGAAAAGGGTGGCGCGGCTTACCGGCGGCGAGATAGGTCCGGCGAAGGGCAGGGTTGGCTCGGGGAGGCTCTGGCGGTCACGGCGAGGTGCGGCTCGACGGCGGGGATGGCCGGAATCGCTCGGTCCACGCACGCATGCGGGTTTCTCATCGGCGGCGAGTGTACCGGCCAAACCACGGTGAGCTGTTTCAATCCGAGGGCAAGGTGAGCTTCATGGGGTCACGTAGTGGCTGTGTGCACCAGGAATTGGAAAAAGATTGAGCGGATTACCCGGTCCACGTACTCCGGCGAGGGTGTGAGCTCCGGCGACCGTGGACTGGCCTCTCCGGCGAAGCAGGCTTCGATTCCTCGCTCGGGGAGCTTCACTGAGGTGTGCACACTCGTCTCCGAGGGTTGGATGGGGCTGGGGAAGGTTGGACTGGCCGGTCTACGGCGGTAGTGGTTCGGGTGGCCGCGGACACGCCGCGCACGGGCAAACGGCGGTGAACTGAGCTCTGGGGAGGCTTGAGGGTGTGCGGACGAGTGTAGACGACGCCTGGGTGGGCTTTATAGGCGCGGGCGCGGGACAGGGCGTCGGCTGGCCGTTGGCGCGACGTGGAGCACGCGGGGGCGCGCGCGGGCGTGCTCTGGCGAGCTCAGAGCGCGTCGAACACGTGGCTCGTTGCTTCTGCCCGTGTTCTTCCCTCTGCTGAGCGGCCAAAACGTACGAATCTTACCCTATCGCCTGTGGGAGATCTCTTCCCTGCACCTAGAGCTACCTAGTTCATGTGAGTTCCAAGAATAGATGTGGTCGGGTTAGAGAGATAGAGGGGGGAGACGTTGGCTGTGTCAGCTAGGTCCAAGCCGAGACAAAAATGGTGTCAAGTCGTGTCTAGCATCCTAGGGTAGGTGTCATCTCTTTCGAGGGTATTCTAGGGTTAATTTGGCGCCACTTTGTCAATTGGGTCGAAGGGTTTTGAAATTTGGATTAAGGTGAACATGTGGAATCTTTGTTCAAGGGTTAGTTTTTATACTTAGGCAAAATCTGAATTCTCCCTTGTGCTGAACCTTAGGTGAACTTTTTAGGACTTTTCTGCAAACTTTTTGGGGGTACTTCCTTACTATTAATTGTAGGTTATGAAGTATATTACAACTTTTATATTTGGCTCAAGTCATGATCATAAGGTTTACATGACCTTTTGATCCTAGCTTCAATTAGGGTTCCTATTGCCCAAGAGGGGTTTGCTTTAGGGTTTTGGGAAAATCCCCACTTAGATGTGCATGACAAGCTAGGGCATGATATCAAAGATAGTTTGCACTTGCTTAGGACCTTGAATTCCAAGTTTGAGGTACTTTGCCCAAATCAATCTTCATGTGATAATAGGTTAACAGGGGTAGCCCTGGGTGGACACCCTAAGTAACACCTAGGGTGTTACAGCCCTCCCCCCTTAAAGGAATCTCGTCCCGAGATTTTCGGTAGAGTCCCTTGGAGGGGTGCTTGAAGGTGTGCAAGTGTGCTTATTCCCTCTGATATCCGAGTTTCTCTTGTTAACTGCTCTTCGAATGTCACCCTTTTTGCAACTTTAGAAGGAAGTCCTTTTTAAGTTAAAACCACAACTTAGACTACCCTTACTATCTAAGTTTCTCTTATAATTGTTTTCAAAGGGCAGGTGGGGGTGGGGTTTTGGGGTTACGTACCGACTCCTTTGGGCAGAAAGTCGGGGAAGCGAGAGCGTAGAAAGTCCTCAGTCTCCCACGTAGCTTCCTCTGCTGAATGGTGACTCCACTGAACTTTATACATTTTAATTGATCTTGCCCGCGTTGATCTCTCCTTCTGATCCAGTATCTTGACGGGGTACCCTCGATAGGACAAGTCTGGTTCTATCTCAATGTCTGGTTCCGGTAGCACTTCAGTGGGTAGGCGAACGCATTTCCACAGCTGAGATACATGGAATACATCATGAATGGCTGACATGTTGGGTGGCAACTTCAATTGATATGCTACAGGTCCACAAGCCTCCTGGATCTCATAAGGTCCAATGTATCGAGGAGCTAACTTGCCCTTGATCCCGAATCTCTGGACACCCTTGGTGGGTGATATCTTAAGATAAACATGATCTCCCACCTCGAACTGTAGAGGCTTCCGCCTTTTATCATGATAGCTCTTTTGCCTGGCTTGAGCAGCTTCTAAGTTCTTCTTGATGACTCTGACCTTTTCCTCTGCTTCAAGAACCAAATCCGGCCCAAATATTTCCCTTTCTCCTGCTTGAGACCAATTCAGCGGGGTCCTACACCTTCTCCCATACAAGGCTTCAAAAGGTGCCATCTTCAGACTGGACTGATAGCTGTTATTGTAAGAAAACTCTGCCAAAGAAAGACACTTATCCCAATCCTTCCCGTAGTGTAGTGCACATGCTCTCAACATATCTTCCAAAATCTGGTTTACCCTTTCTGTCTGGCCATCTGTTTGGGGATGGTATGCTGAGCTCCATATGACATGGGTCCCAAGTGATTCTTGGAGTTGCTCCCAAAAGCGTGCCACAAACAGTGCTCCTCTGTCAGATACAATGGTCTTTGGAATACCATGCAATCGCACTATTTGATCAACATAAATTTCTGCATACTTCTCTGTCTTGTGGGTGGTATGCACTGGCAAGAAATGTGCAGTCTTGGTCAGCCTGTCCACAATAACCCAAATGGAATCATGGTGCCTAGAGGTATTGGGCAATCCTACGATAAAGTCCATGCAAATGTCCTCCCATTTCCAAGATGGTATGGGAAGGGGTTGCAAAGGGCCTGCCGCCTTCAAATGACTAGCTTTGATTCTCTGGCAGGTGTCACACTCGGATATATACTTGGCAATTTCCCTCTTCATTCTGGTCCACCAATATAAAGATCTGAGATCATGGTACATCTTGTTGCTACCAGGGTGCATGGAGAATTTGAAAAGGTGAGCTTCATCCAGTATCTTCTTTCTGAGCTCAAGGTCCCTGGGAACAACCAGTCGATCTCCAAACCATAAAATTCCCTTACTGTCCTGACGGAAACACTTGTACTTTTCCGCTTTCTGCTTGAGCATGTCTTTGATAACCTGTACACCTTTATCCTCAACCTGTGCCTGGATTATTTGTTCTTGCAATGTGGGCTCTACCGAGATATAACTTAATTCACCGGAAGGAACAACTTCCAGGTTCAGCTTACACAACTCATCACACAGGGTGGTGACTCTTGCATCCATGTTCATACAATTGCACTGGGCCTTTCTGCTCAAAGCATCTGCCACGACATTGGCCTTGCCAGGATGGTAATGTACCTCCAATTCGTAATCCTTGATTAATTCTAACCATCTTCTCTGCCTCATGTTCAGGTCTGCCTGAGTGAAAATATATTTGAGACTCTTATGATCAGTGTAGATGTTACAGTGAGCTCCCATCAAGTAGTGTCTCCATATCTTAAGAGCATGGACCACGGCTGCCAATTCTAGGTCATGTGTAGGGTAGTTCTGCTCATGGGGTCTGAGTGCCCGGGAAGCATAAGCAATCACTCTGTTTTCTTGCATCAAGACACATCCCAATCCCGTACCAGAAGCATCACAATAAACTTCGAAGGGCTTGGTGTTATCGGGTTGAGCCAGCACTGGGGCTGTTGTCAAATGCTGCCTCAAGGTATGAAAAGCATCTTCGCACTTCTGGCTCCAATTGTACTTGGCTCCCTTCTTCAATAGCTCAGTCATTGGCTTGGCAATTCTGGAGAAATCCGGAATAAATCGTCGATAATACCCGGCCAATCCTAGAAAACTCCGAATCTGCTTTACTGTAGTTGGGGGTTTCCAGTCCATCACCTCTTGTACCTTCTCAGGATCAACTGATATTCCTTCCTGAGAAATTGTGTGACCCAAGAATTTAATCTCTTTCAGCCAGAATTCACATTTGGACAACTTGGCATATAACTGATGATCACGCAGCCTCTGTAGTACAGTATGCAAATGCTTGGTGTGCTCGGCTTCATTCTTGGAATAGACTAGGATATCATCGATGAAAACGACCACGAACTTGTCCAACTCTGGCATGAATACCGAGTTCATCAAGTACATGAAATAAGCCGGGGCATTGGTCAGCCCAAAAGACATCACCAAAAACTCGTAAAGCCCATATCTGGTTGAGAAAGCCGTCTTGGGAATATCACTGGCACGAATCTTGATCTGATGGTAGCCCGAGCGAAGATCTATCTTGGAGAATACCTTGGCTCCTACCAACTGATCAAATAGAACATCAATGCGGGGCAGTGGGTATTTGTTCTTGATAGTCACCGCATTGAGAGGGCGGTAATCAACACACATTCTCAAACTCTCATCCTTTTTCTTCACGAATAATGCAGGACATCCCCATGGTGAAGTACTTGGGCGAATAAACCCCTTGTCCAACAATTCTTGCAGTTGCTTCTTCAGTTCTGCCAGTTCCGCGGGAGGCATCCTATAGGGTCTCTTAGAGATAGGAGCAGTCCCGGGTTGCAACTCGATTGCGAACTCGATGTCTCGGTCAGGTGGCATCCCTGGCAACTCATCCGGAAACACATCCGGGTAGTCACAGACTACTGGGATCTTTTCCACTGGGGATTCTATCATAACGAAGGCACAAGAACGGGTACAACCCTGATCAGGCAAATATAAAACAGTCTCACCGTAAGCAGGGGAATGGATTTCAATTGCCCTGGCTGCAATATCCAATACTGCCTGGTGCCTGGTCAACCAGTCAGATCCCAATATAATATCCACGCTATCCAATCCCAAGATGAGAAGGGTGGTTCTAATCACAAGACTACCAAATTTTATAGGCACTTGCCTGCTGATTTGGTTGGTGGCAATCCTGCCTCCTGGTGTTGAAATTGTAATGCCCCCATTGGTGTGGTGGAAAGGCAGTTGACATTTGGCACTAAATTTGGCACTAATAAAGCTATGTGATGCACCAGAATCAAAAAGAATAACAGCAGGATAATTCAAAACTGTAAAGATACCAGTCATGACGGGTGCTCCCTCTGGAATATCAGCCATGGTGGTAAAGTTTAGCTTGCCCTTCCTCACTTGCACCTTCTGCCTCTTGCCCTGATTCTGGTTGACATTCTGCCCTTGCCTCTGCTGGTTCCTGGGGCAATTCTTGGCATAATGCCCAGTGTTGCCACAGGTGAAACACCTGTTGTCATTTGTCTGGCGATACTGCTGCTGCTGCTGATTGTTCCTCTGGGCTAGAAACTGGGTGCGGTTGGGTGCCTGCTGCTGCTGCTGCGGTGGTCGGATCACCCATCTCCCTTGCTGCTGTTGGGGTCCCCTGTTCTGTGTGTCGGACACAATCCTGAAGCGCTGTGGCTGAGCTGAGGGTCCAGCCACAGGGGTCTTCCTCTTCTTTTCTGCCTGTAGAGCTGTAATGCAGTCCTCCTGGGAGATAGCCATGTTGACCAACTCATTGTAACTGTTGGCCCTGACGGTGTTGAGACGATCACGGAGCTTAGTGCTGAGCCCCCTCCTGAACCTGTCTCTCTTCTTCTCATCCGTGTCTGCATGATATCCAGCATATTGGCACAAGTCATTAAAGGCCTGGGCATACTGCAACACTGTCCTATTGCCCTGAGTGAGTGCCAGAAACTCGTTGAGCTTTCGGTCCATGATGCCTGCGGGTATGTGATGTCCCCTGAAAGCTGCCTTAAACTCCCTCCATTCCACTTCATGGTCAGCCGGTTGCATAGCAAGATAGTGGTCCCACCATGTCCGCGCGGGTCCGCGAAGCTGCTGAGTAGCGAACCGGACCTTAGTGACTTCTGAGCAAGCTCCATGGAGTAGCGGGAATTTGGATTCCACTACTCGCAACCACACATCTGCATCGAGTGGATCCTCTGCCCTTGTGAACAATGGGGGCTGGGTACTGAGGAACTCCTCGTAGGTAGCTGCCACGGGGTGACGCTGGTGGTCTCCACCACCATAGTGCTGAGGTGGTGGCTGACGCTGAGCTAGTTGCCTCAAAATCTCGTTCTGCTGAGCCATCAGCTCCTGCAGAGTGGGGGGTGGTGGTGGCGGTGGAGGAACGCGCTCATTCTGGCCACGATGCTGCCTCCCGGCCATCTGAAAAAAACCACATAAATACTTAACACCACATCTCCAAGTTCACGATCTAATCGCGGCGAAAAGAGTCAACAACAAAATGATAGACTCCAATTTCACAAAGATTTATAAAGGCATAACTTTTTCCTTCCAAATTTAAAAATGATAACAGCATCCATCCAACATGCTTCCAAAAGAGTTTAACATGATTACATCATTTGTCCCAAAAAGACTCAACTCGAACCAGCCTAGTACCCCAAGGGTGCAAAAGCTAAGCTAGCTGCGAGGAGTCCTACATTACCGATCTCTATTCCTACTCTGGCAACTAATGAGCGAAAGAGGCGACACTCGACTCGGGGGAAGGTGGCCTCCCTGAGCCAGCAGTGTCTACGCTGGAAGCAGGCTCCTCCCCTCCCTCAATGTCGATGTCCTCGTCAGCCTCCCCATCATGGATCTCCTGATGATGCATGTCTAGGTGCTCATTAGCCTCTGCGAGCTGCTGCTGGGTATTGAGAAGCTGATCTTCGAGAACCTCGATGGTGTTCTCCCTTGTTCCCACCAATTCCTCCAACTCATGGATCTCATCAGACAGCTGCTCCACTTGTAAATCTTTTTCCACCAGCTCTTGGGACAAGTCAACCACGAGCTCGTCCCTATTATCCAGGGTAATCTTGGTTGCCTCCAATAATGCCATCAGATGAGACATTGCCTCCCCACGCATCACTTGCAGACGGTACAGAGTGTTCATGCACCGTACCGACAAGTGAGCCGTGTGGCCTGGGTAGAGAGCCCAGATAACCTTGGCATGCTCCACCTGATCCTTCCACATTGGGTCGTCTTCCCTCTCAGCGGGGAACAAGCCAATGGGGTGGGTGGAAAGCTCCAAGGGGTGAAATCCGCAGAAAGTAGTCAACCCGTGCAGAGCGATCGCCTCGATCGTGTCCTCCGCCCGGTATCCGAAAGACTCGGAGTCAAGGGAACGCCAGCCCGGCTGCAGGGGATGAGGCTCCAAGGTCATCCTCACCCTACAGCGGGGCACCCGGTGCTTCTCGAACTGCTGCACCGTGTACTGAGGGGGTGTCAAGTATCCGGCTCCCTGAAGTACCTCCCACAAAATACGGGGGAAGCCCTCTCGTGCAAGCCCGTCAGTGTGGGTTAGTGCATTTTCGTCCTCTAAGGATCCGTGGGAAGTCATCTGTGTACGGTTGAGCGTAAGTAAAAGAAAAAGAATTATAAAAAGAACAAGAGAAACAAAACTCAACCTTTCTTTAGTTAAATAAAAAGGTAATGGGGACTTAGTTGGTTATCATCTTATTTTTAAGTCTTTACTCAATTACTCATTTGTTTAATTTTGGCAATGCATGCATGCTCGTCCTGAACGACCTCACCAACATAAGGGGATAGAGAAGGACTCCCATCCCTTAAAGTGGCCTGTGGGGCCTAATTATTTAGCCACCTAGCTACCCTTCTATCATCCTAAGGCTTCACGTCCTAGGTCTATCCTGCTCGTCCTATGATCTATCTAACATTGTTTCTATCAAGTTTTATTTTGGAAAAAGATGGTGTTCACATTTTATTGATTCCTCTGTGGTGGTACAAGCTCTGATACCAGCTGTGGCGGAACTGCCCGAATTATTCCAGCTTAAGTGCCTAAGTCCCGCCTTAGAGGCTAGACCACACTTAAATGGGAATAACCCGTCAATTCCTCGGATCTAGTCCGATGAGGCCACTGACAGGATCAAGTACCAAAATCTCACTCGATGGTGAGTCACAGAGCAAATACAATAAAACATAAAATCATGCAGGTAAGAGTGTTAAAATTATTACATCATCAACATCGGAGTTTTGCAAAAGTGACCATCATTGTTCGAAGTGCAGCGGAAATAAACTAACGGTAAATAAACAGAGAGATGGGGGAAGCCTGTCCCATCACTCCTCATGCTCCTCCTCAGCCGAGGCAGGGTCCCACTCGACAGTCCAACCCGGTGGTAAGGTGGACGGCCAAGTCACTCCAGCAACCATGTCCTCCAGAGAACCTGTAAAAATTATGCCACAAGCAAGGCTGAGTAATACTAATACTCAGCTAGACTTACCCGGTGTGAGGAGTCTACTCCTCTACCTCTAGACATGCAGCTATTTGGCTGTGGGGTTTGGTTTGCCAAAAGCACTAGCGGAGTTTCTAAGTCAAGTTTTAACTTTGTCAAATTTAAGTGTGACTCTCTTAAAGCTAAATGTGTACTATCTACTCATACATAGTAGCAAACATTTTTAGCAATCAACATCTTGTATCTACTCATCATATTTCCACTTGTTACTCAATGCAGTACAATGGATCAAGCAGTCTCATTAGCTGCGAGAAGCAGACGATTCGAATCGAGTTTTTAAACCTTGCAAGGTAAACCTAAACACACGACATGTAGGGGCACTCCGTCCCCACACACATCAACTGTCCCCATTGATTCCCTGGCAACAGAAAGGGGCTCACCGCCTTGGCGTACAATGCCCCACTGACCCCGACTGCCGTCGTGCAGTGGCCGCACTTGTACCCACCATAACCGGAATGTGTGACCACGTCTCAGGTCGCGTGAGGAGGGCAATCTGCGGGCAGGTTCACTCAGGTACTAGGCTTACCGATTTATCATATTTCTCGGTATGTGTTTAGTACGTTCAAACGCTTGACACAGGTATCCGCACGTTAATCCTTATTCCCATTTTTCACCTCGTAGACCACGCATCCCCATGGATCCGTGTCCACCAACCAACTATTAATATGATAAGAAAAGTGGGTACAACCAATTCCTGATCTCGCGCGAGTGCTCGAAAAATCACTCGTCTTCTACCGAGATCCTAATTAAATAAGCAGCTACTCGACCTAGCATACTATTATCCATCTCAAAAGGAATCCTGAGTTCATGCAACTAGGGTTTCAATCAACTCCTACACTTAAGTGCACAGTACAAGCCTACAAACAATAAGTATAGTAAAATAGCATAAATAACAGGTTATGCATAAACCGGGGCTTGCCTTCCAAGGCTGTGGTAGGCAGATCCTCTGGTGCAGACTCGGGTGCTGGATCTGGGGCTACCTCCTGAGCAGCTCCTTGCTCCGGCACGAGGACGTACTCTCCGTCAGCAAGGTACAGTCTATCGAATGCAATGAACATGTATATCATGATTATGCAGGATTTAATAACATTATGCTAAGAAGAAACTAAGTCAAGAAGTAACTTAGGGTTTCTTAGCCATGCGAGGCTTCCAGTGGGTTATGCTTATTACCTTTTAGGCTTAGGTTTTGATTGAGGATAAATATAGTGGGTTTGTATTGCCTTCATATATTTTAGTGGACAATCTACAAGAGTTTTAGGATGACACAAATTTCCACTATTCATTTTTCCCTTTTTCTTCATTTTCTACTTATAGTTTCTAGTGTAGGTTTAAACTACGATAGTGGTTTAACCTTCTCCAAAAATTCTGTAAAAATTACAGTGGATTGCCATTGGTCACTATAGCCCATTCTAGGAAATTGGGGCTCAAAATAAAAAGGCTAAGCTTTAGACAAAATGACAAAGGTGGTGTAAAGTGGGCCACTTAACACTACACCTCCTCACTAGAAGTGAGTTTCTTCCTAAGGGTTATTTTTGTTGGGATCTAACAGCAATACTAACTCTCTATACCAAGATTCACAAAAAGTTAATTGGTGTTTAATTAGTTGTGATTTTCTAAAGTTTTATTTCCAAAAGGTGCTTATAACTAACTTGTCATTTGAAAAATATCAAACAACAGATTTTGTATTTTTCTTATGTTGATCATAACAAAACATTGGTTATCCCAAGGGTTGGGGTGTTTTAATCTTAGGGTTATTTTGTAGGGTTTTTCTAAGTTATCCTTGTTTTATTCAAATAAAAGGTATCCTACTTATTTTATACTAAACCAGGGTAGGATAGATTTTTCTGGTGAACTACATTGGATAAGTACCCTAATAAAAATAGAGGTGCCCTCTGTTTCATTATTTAAATTACATTTTCTATTTTTCTTAACCTTAAGTATATTGCAAAATAAGTAGTAAGAACTAACTTAATGGAGTGGACAGAGAGGTTTAACATTTTTAAACAAATTAGTAGGTAGATACAAACTTCTCCAATTTTTCCTAACCCTAGTCAAACAATATAACTATTTTTCTTTCTATTATTGAGCTTTTGGCCAAAACTATAATTAAATCAGAGCTTTAAATTTTTCTATAGTACATAGGGGGTTTTATATTTTTCTTAAGTAGGCTACATTATTTAGGGTCTGACAAAATTGGTTTGACCAAATTTGGATGAATTAAACAGAAGTTATGAATTTTTAAAGTCTCTGTTCAATTTAAAAATAGATTTAAATAAGAGTTTCCTGGAAAAACAATTTACACCGAGGTCCCTGGGTTTAAACTGAATCAACCCACTCAAATCTACCCCTGAGCCACTATTCCCCTGAGTCGCTGACAGTTCAAAAAGCCCCCTGACCTTTTCTTGCTCTCACCCGCAGTCCTTCCCCCAATGTAAACAGTACCCGCGGAAAAGAAAAGGGTGGCGCGGCTTACCGGCGGCGAGATAGGTCCGGCGAAGGGCAGGGTTGGCTCGGGGAGGCTCTGGCGGTCACGGCGAGGTGCGGCTCGACGGCGGGGATGGCCGGAATCGCTCGGTCCACGCATGCAGGCGGGTGTTCTCGTCGGCGGCGAGTGTACCGGCCAAACCACGGCGAGCTGGTTCAATCCGAGGGCAAGGTGAGCTTCATGGGGTCACGTAGTGGCTGTGTGCACCAGGAATTGGAAAAAGATTGAGCGGATTACCCGGTCCACGTACTCCGGCGAGGGTGTGAGCTCCGGCGACCGTGGACTGGCCTCTCCGGCGAAGCAGGCTTCGATTCTTCGCTCGGGGAGCTTCACTGAGGTGTGCACACTCGTCTCCGAGGGTTGGATGGGGCTGGGGAAGGTTGGACTGGCTGGTCTACGGCGGCAGTGGCTCGGGTGGCCGCGGACACGCCACGCACGGGCAAACGGTGGTGAACTGAGCTCCGGGGAGGCTTGAGGGTGTGCGGACGAGTGTAGACGACACCTGGGTGGGCTTTATAGGCGCGGGCGTGGGACAGGGCGTCGGCTGGCCGTTGGCGCGACGTGGAGCATGCGGGGGCGTGCGCGGGCGTGCTCTGGCGAGCTCAGAGCGCGTCGAACACGTGGCTCGTTGCTTCTGCCCGTGTTCTTCCCTCTGCTGAACGGCCAAAACGTACGAATCTTACCCTATCACCTGTGGGAGATCTCTTCCCTGCACCTAGAGCTACCTAGTTCATGTGAGTTCCAAGAATAGATGTGGTCGGGTTAGAGAGATAGAGGGTGGAGAAGTTGGCTGTGTCAGCTAGGTCCAAGCCGAGACAAAAATGGTGTCAAGTCGTGTCTAGCGTCCTAGGGTAGGTGTCATCTCTTTCCAGGGTATTCTAGGGTTAATTTGGCGCCACTTTGTCAATTGGGTTGAAGGGTTTTGAAATTTGGATTAAGGTGAACATGTGGAATCTTTGTTCAAGGGTTAGTTTTTATACTTAGGCAAAATCTGAATTCTCCCTTGTGCTGAACCTTAGGTGAACTTTATAGGACTTTTCTGCAAACTTTTTGGGGGTACTTCCTTACTATTAATTGTAGGTTATGAAGTATATTACAACTTTTATATTTGGCCCAAGTCATGATCATAAGGTTTACATGACCTTTTGATCCTAGCTTCAATTAGGGTTCCTATTGCCCAAGAGGGGTTTGCTTTAGGGTTTTGGGAAAATCCCCACTTAGATGTGCATGACAAGCTAGGGCATGATATCAAAGATAGTTTGCACTTGCTTAGGACCTTGAATTCCAAGTTTGAGGTACTTTGCCCAAATCAATCTTCATGTGATAATAGGTTAACAGGGGTAGCCCTGGGTGGACACCCTAAGTAACACCTAGGCCAGTACCAATTTCATCACGCCCTTCGGCACATATTGCTTTGTCAGAATGCCGGAGGGACTAAAGAACGCTGGGTCCACCTTCTCTCGCCTCACCAAGACGGTGCTCGAGAGCTAAGTGGGCCGGAACATTTTCACGTATGTGGACGACATTGTCATCGCCAACAAAAACAAAGAGAACCATCTGGCCGACCTCGCAGAAACATTCGCGAACATGCGGGACGCACGACTTCGCCTAAACCCCGAAAAGTGCGTCTTCGGCGTTCGCCAGGGGAAGATACTAGACTACCTGGTGTCGCACCGTGGGATCGAGGCCAACCCGACCAAGATCCAGGCCATCATCAACATGATGCCTCCGCAGTCAACCAGAGACGTCCAACGCTTGACAGGCCGATTGCCCGCCCTCAATAGATTTATTTCCAAGTCCGCAGAGCGAAGCCTACCTTTCCTCAAGACGCTATGCGATGTAAAAGACTTCGTGTGGGGACCTGAGCAAGCAGCAGCCTTCGCTTCACTCAAACAGCACCTATCGGAGTTGGCAACCCTTACAAGCCCCGACCCCTCGCTGCCTCTGTTGCTCTATGTCGCAGCTTCGCCACACGCGGTCAACGCAGCTTTGGTCCAAGAGCAGGACAGAGAGGGCACAACTCGGCAGTGTCCAGTTTATTACATCTCCAAAGTCCTCACGACTTCCAAATGCAACATGACGGAGTTAGAAAAAATTGCATACACAGTCATCATGGCATCGCGCAAGTTGCGCCACTACTTCAAAGCGTTCAAGGTGTGGGTCACCACGGACAGGGGACTCGGCGAATTATTCAGGAATCCAGAAGCGTCCGTCCGTATCGCCAAATGGGCAGCCGAACTCTCTGAATACCACATCACCTTCGAGCCCAGGACAACAATCAAGTCACAAGTCCTCGCAGACTTCATCGTCGACTGGACAGGGCCGGCACGGCAGCAACAAGAGCCCTCGGAGAAAGTATGGACCATCCACTGTGACGACGCATGGTGCCACACGGGGGCAGGCATGTCTGCAATCATCACATCACCCACCGGCGTCAAGCACAGATACGCCGCATGCCTCAGCTTCGCTCTGGAATCCGACAGGTGCACAAATAACATAGCAGAATATGAAGCCGTCATCCTGGGCCTTCGCAAGCTGAAAGCACTTGGCGTGGCCACCTGCATAATCAAGACAGACTCCAAAGTCGTTGCTAGCCAGATCGAAAAAGACTATTCAGCAAAAGACCCCGCACTTCTGCAGTATCTTTCGGCCGTCCGCAATCTTGAGAAACAGGTCAAGGGTTTCACCCTGTAGCATGTGGATCGCTATAGAAACGAAGAAGCCGACGCGTTGGCCAAAGCAGCAGCCAGAAGCGAAGCCCTGCCCTCCGACGTGTTCTACCATGTCATTGGCACACCAGCCGTCCGCAACCCAGAGGGCCTACAAATAACCACCAATGCCGAGGGCCATCGCATTGTCAATCTCTAAAGACTGGAGGGCCCCAATAACCCTATTCTTGCAAGGATACTACCATCCAGGTGATGTCAACGAGGCCAAGCACCTCAAACACCAAAGTCGGGATTTCACACTTATCGAGGGCCAGCTATACAAGAAAGGGATCAGTCAACCCATGCTCAAATGTGTCACCGAGACCGAAGGCATCCAGATCCTGCGCGAAGTCCACAGCGGCACTTGTGGCTCTCACTCTGGGCCTAGGGCCCTCGCTGCTAAGGTGATCCGTCAAGGTTTCTACTGGCCCGCTATTATCTACGCTGCAAATCGAGTCACGAGGTCGTGCAAAGCTTGCCAGAACTTCATCCCCGCTCAGGCAACCCCTCGCAATTCACAAAGCTGATCGCCCACACTTGGCCTCTTCAGCGCTAGGGGCTAGACATTGTCGGGCCACTGCCCATAGCCCAAGGAAACCTCAAGTTCACCTTCGTTGCCGTCGAGTATTTTACCAAGTGGATCGAGGCAAGGGCAGTATCCACAATCATGTCGAAGACTGCACAGAAATTTTTCTGGCAAAACATTATCTGCCGATTTGGAGTCCCGTCTGAGCTCACAGTTGACAATGGCAAACAGTTTGACAGCCAGGATTTCAGGGATTTTTGCTTCTCCATCGGCACAAAGCTAGCCTTCGCCTTAGTATATCACCCACAACCTAACGGCGTCGTGGAGCGCGCCAACGGCAAGATTTTCACTGTCATTAGGAAAATGCTTCTCGACGACAAGAAGGGCAAATGGGCCGACCTGCTACCTGAAGCAGTCTGGGCGCTGAACACGACCGAATGCCGGGCGACTGGGTTCACGCCCTTTCGCCTGCTATATAGATCGGAGGCCATGGCCCCACAGGAAATCAAACATGGGTCACCACGGATAAGCGCTTCAGTCGTCCCCGACGTAGACGAACCAACCTCTAAAGACCACATCGACGGAGACCGTGTCTTCGCCCTGCAGGCTCTCAACAGATACCAAGCTCAAACGAAGGCCTGGTGCGACCACGCCGTCATCCCAAGAGAATTCGACGAAGGGGACCTTGTACTCGTCTGGATGACTCGGACAGAGTCGCGAGGCAAGCTGGAGCCGAAATGGGAGGGTCCTTTCATCGTCAAGACGAAGGCGTCCCCCATCACGTACAGGCTGTCAACGCCATCTGGCGAAGACCTAGAGCATTCCTGGAACATCGATAATCTCCGCAAATTTTTTGTTTGAATCCTCAGGGCCAACACGCCCTTGTAATTCACCAAACAGTATCATTCCGGCCCGCACTCTTTTCCTCCCGGGGGGTGAGGTTTTTAATGAGGCGGAGCCATGTAATATACCCGCAAAAATCCCCCGCAAAAACCAAGGCACAACATGTCGAAAAAGACCACATCGACGATCTTCGGCATTCGACCAAATCGAAGTCACCTTGAGGGACAGCGCTGACTACCCTCGCGTGCGACACTCCGCGCAAAAGTCTCCTAAGGGCGCAGCCGGACCAGCACAACAAGTGCGCAAAATCGAAGTCTTTTCCAGAAGACTCTCCATGCAAAAGTCGCCCAAGGGTGCAGCCGGACTCTCCGTGCAAAAGTCGCCTAAGGGTGCAGCCGGAGTAGCACAACAAGTGCGCAAAACCGAAGTCTTTTCCAAAAGACCCTCCGTGCAAAAGTCGCCCAAGGGTGCAGTCGGACTCTCCGTGCAAAAGTCGCCTAAGGGTGCAGCTGGAGTAGCACAACAAGTGCACAAAACCGAAGTCTTTTCCAAAAGACTCCCCGTGCAGAAGTCGCCTAAGGGTGCAGCCGGAGTAATTGGCGCGCAAAATCAAAGTCTTTTCCAAAAGACACTTCGTGCAAAAGTTGCTTACGGGTGCGGCCTGAACAACACAAGTACACAAAGATCAAAGTTGTTCCCAAAAGAATCAATGCAAAAGTCGCCTACGGGCATGGCCGGATCAACGAAGGTGTGCAGCCTTATCATATAAATCACGGTTACATGCACAGCGAGGGCATCATACATCACATTGGCTCAACCTTCGGGATAATACCCATCTCCCTACAGTTGAACAGCATTATCCTTAATTCCTCACCCTCAAAAAGATTTCGCAGATCCCCCTCACCTACACTCACCCCAATCGGCTTGGACAACAATTCTCGCTTACCAGTCCCGTCCACGCGAAGACGACCACTATCCATCTCACTATGATGACGCCTATCGCTTCGCAACAACCCACTCACTCTCTGTTTCGCCACCGCCCTTCGCCGCCTACACCGAGTACTCGCGCCTGGGAGCTCCTTGGAACCCTCCACACGCGGCGAAGGCTCCGCTACAGCCACATCTAACGCTGTAAAATAATCCAAGTCCTCGTCCGAAGACTCCTCCGTCCACGCAATCGAACTCCCAGAAACATCGGACTCAAAACACTTAGACACAGAGCCAAATGAATCATCATCAGCAACCACGGTCGAAGCTGCCACAAAAATAGCATTGTCAGTAGTGGTTGCGTGCGCAGGCCCAAACCCCGGAACCTACGCAGCAACCAAGGTTCAGTATCACACAGACAAAATTTACAAACTCAACACCTATTTAGCCACCTGCGACGACCCAGCCACGGCTGTGGGGTTTTCGGCCGCCAGCTCGGCCACCACCTTCAAGGAGTCTTCGCTCATCGGCGTAGGGGCTTATGCGGGGTCTTCGCCGGCCGCAGTCGGCGCGGGGGTCGCTGAGGGGCCTTCACCGGCAACAGATGGTGGCACCGGATCGACCTGAGCGGCCTCAGGCAGCGCGCTGTCTAGACCACCAAGGTCCTCAACTTCTTTGGCATGCGCCATCTACAGCAACAGCACACTCATTCAGCAAAACCACACACACCCGCACAGATAACCACACAAAAAACAGCCTTTACCTGCTCTATCGCCCAGTCGGACCGCTCCCTGACCGCCTCTCGGCCATGCGGACCCCACATCCTATCGAATAGCGCCCCTGCTGGCTGCTTCAGCACAGGGTCTTCGACCTTGAAGATTTCACGTTCAAAATTTTTGTCCGCCTGGTCGAAGACCTCGTAATGCCTGCACCCCTCGCGGGACAAGGCATTCAGGGCCCCCTCGCAGGTGACAAGGGAGGCGAAGGACATAAAACCCGTCACAATGGTCGGGAGCACCACCAGCTCCTCTTGCATCCACTCAAGGAAGCGAAGGCCCGCTTCTTGCCCGGGCACTTCGAAGTCATCTGTCCGCGCACCCAGCTCCCGGTACGCGTCCACGAACTGCGCATGCGTCCGCTCGACCTCCGCGTGCGTCGAGGCCTCGGCCTTGTCCATGCAGCTGCGTAGGGCATTGAACTCCGCCTCCAGCTCCTCGGCGCGTTGGCGAGCGATACTGCCCTCCACCCACGCCACTTTGGCCTCGGCCTACGCAGCCTGCGCATCAGCGATGGCCTTGTTCGCCTCCCGCCTCTCCTCCGCTAGCTGGCACCGGAGATCCGTCCTTTTGATCTCCAAGGCGGCCACCTTCTCCGACAGCCTGCGGTTTTTGCTCTCCACAGCCGACTTCTCCCGCTCAGCGTCCGCATGCTGTGCCCGGAGACTCTCGACCTCGGCAGCAACGTCCGCAGTCAAGGCACCCGACGCGACGTGGTCGGCAAAGTCAGCCGCCTGACATCAACCCATGAGACTCGAATCCTCATAAAAACAACAAACATCGAAGTCCAACACAACTTACTCGCTTCAGCTACTGTGACAGCTGCTGTGATGCTTCCCTCAGTCGCTGTCACATGGAACCCGCCACGTCCTTAGCGGCGGCGGCCGACAGAATCTTGCCGCTCGCCCAGAAAGTGGCCCACGGGTCCCGTGCGGCACCCTTCACCCCAACCACCTTTGTCGGCGAAGTGGTTGCCACCGGAGGCGGGACAACAGCCAGTTGCCCCTCACCCGATCCTGCACCATGACACTGGTTAAAGGCCTACTCAAAAAAAATCAAATCACTTACCAACAAAATAATCATCGACACTAATGTCCGTGCCGAAGTCGGCAACACGTCGCGCCGGCGAAGGCGGCCTTCGTTCTTTCACGGGCCCGCACGGGGCGGCTTACTCCCGCCAGCGGCAGCCTTCACACTCGCCGGCGCCTTGTTGTGCCCGGCGGTGGACGGTTTCATAGCCGACACTGGTTTGCTACTGCCAGAGGCAGCAGCCCTCGCGCTCCCCCGTGCCTTCTTCGCCTCGCGCATAGGGTCCACGATCCTGACGACCGCCCGGCGTTTCTGCGTAGCGTCTCGACGGTCCCTCTCCATCACTGCCGATACAATAGCAGCAATATTCCGTCCGTAAGGAAAAACCTTCAAGTCACGAACCATGCGAGACGTAAACAAGTCTTTGCCAGCCGTGCGGGGGATCGGAACATTCTTGGGCCATTGACCCCCGGTAACCTCCAGCATTCGCGTCGAAGACTCCCGGAGCTCGGGCGAAGACATCCTTCCCCCGGGGGCTGCACACGTCCCCATCAAATCCACAGCAAAACCATCAGAGACCCCCACTCCCCCAACTGCAATACCTAATTTTCTCTTCTTAGTGGCTGGGGTAGCCTCCTGCGAAGGCCCTTCCTCGGTCACGTCCACCGGTTTCTTTCCGCGGCGGTCGGCAGCGTCTTCCTCGGGATAGCCACTGTATGGCAAGCAGTTTAATTCAAAGACCCGATTCAATCTAACGTTGGACCCACGGATATCCCAGCTCCGCAGACCCTCTGTTCTCGCCACATAGCGCCCCACAATCCTCGCCGCACCATCTTCCGCTCCACGCATGAAAGCGGCGGGATCCCGGCCACGCAGATCCAAGGCGAAGGTAGGACTTCGCACCCGCTGCCCGCCCAAGGAGGGCATCTCGTGGGGGAATACTTCGCCCAACGCCCAGCCATGTGCCAAAGGCCACACCCCATACCCGATGAATTCCTCAACTAAATCATGCCCGCTACTCTTGCGGGCAGCGCACCGAAGGGCTCCTTCGCCTTCATCATCCTCTGCCACCTCAAATTGTGGGTACGCCACATAATAATGCGAGCACATCACGACCACGGGGAACCCTGGGTGGTCTTCGACTTCTCCTTCGAAAACATAAAACCAGAAATCCCACCAGTTGCCCCACTTGTTGCGGGCACAGGGAACTAACTCCACGACTTCCATCGAAGTCTTTCCGGTCCTCGGCATAAACGTGCATGATCCAAACTGCGCAATCTTGTGTCCAATTTTCCTTTTCTACCAATGTAGACAGTAATGCTTGGCAAAGACCTCCACAAACGGCTGACCACCATACGAAGTCGCCACCCAGACATACTTCGCCAGGGCCACCACGGCATTCAGTGTCAGCTGGTGGACCTGGACCTCAAACCTCTGCAGGACCTCCGCCACAAAGCGATGCGCAGTGAGACGAAGGCCAGCGGTGAAAAATGTCTCAAACACGACCAACTCGCCCTCGGGCTCGGGAACCTCCTCTGCCCCGAGGACACGCACCACTCTGCTGCCAAAATAACCAAGCTGCTGCATATCCTGAACGCGGACCGAGGAAATCCGCGAAACACCGAACTCCACCGTATCACCCGGTCGCAGCTCCTCCGCCGCCACATTGCTCAAGGTATCCTCGGACGGTGCGCCGGCCGGCGGCGAGTTTGCAGCAGACGAAGAAGAAGACGGCATGGCTACGTACCGTCGGCGGCAGCGAGCGGTCTGCTTGACGCGGGCCAGATCTCCGACGAGCAGGAGCAAGGAGGGCAGGAGAGCGGGTGAAGGATTTCAAAAGGAGGCTAGGGTTTCGCGGCGCACAAAAAAAGAACCTAAACCACGCCGCCCCACCCCTTTTTATACACAGGACGCGACGCTTCAGGAAACCCGCAGTCCAACAGTACCGCGTCCGTCAACAGTCACATCAAAAACCCCCGCGGAACCACTTCAAGCGAGGGCAACGTCTCCACCATCTAGAGACGTCTTCGGCACCAGATGACTTAGTCGAACTGGTCCCTCGGAGGACAAATGTTGGGGCGAAGGCGAAGACGCCACCCTTTGCTCTAGCCTTCGTCAATCTCGCTGCACCAATGGAGGCAATATGACTGGCAGGGTCCACCATTCGTCCTCTACACTACGAGATGAAGGCCTACGATGACGCCGCCCTGTCCCACGTCCTCACCCAACCTAGAGGCCCACGTGGGAATCGG
The DNA here is from genome assembly GCA_029449295.1 of Zea luxurians. Taxonomy (NCBI): domain Eukaryota; kingdom Viridiplantae; phylum Streptophyta; class Magnoliopsida; order Poales; family Poaceae; genus Zea; species Zea luxurians. The sequence goes on from JAOPSE010000015.1 coordinate 27,856,625, forward strand.
CCCATTATAACAGGCCCCGCGCGGAGAAGTGTGTTACGGGCTCGATTTGTAATGGCTTTTCTGTAATGACAGTCTGTAACCCTCCTTTATGGGAATATTCCGGGGATAGTCCAGGTGCCTGAGGGCACATGCGTCCTTACATCAAGACGTTGGGCACTCAGGCACCTATAAATACCCCCGTATAGTGCCCTTGAGAGGCTGAATGAAGAGAGCAATTGCCGCCTCGAGTTAAACCAAGTTTACATCTATCTCACTCCCCCGTTGGATCAACTCGCTTAGGAGCGCAGGTTCTAACACCGACGGTGAACCGGCTGCTCTCGGGAAATGACGAAGTGACGCGGCTATAAATCACCAGACTGTCTGGTGGTGCAACAGACTGTCCAGTGAGTTGTCAGCGATGAACTCGTCGCCCTCGGAAAAAGAAAAAGGCGACGTGGCTATAATTCACCGTACTGTCTAGTGGTGCACCGGACTGTCTAGTGAGTCAACGGCGCCTGTAGCCAATGGTCGTCCACGCGATCAACGTGCGACACGTGGCCCGCACCAATGGTCGGTTGGGCACACCGGACTATCCGGTGTGCACCGGACAGTGTCCGGTGCGCTAATGGGCCCGGAGGACCAACGGTCGACTGTGCCCGGTATGGAAGGAAATCGAGCATCAGACTACTACAGTGGTTGTTCGGTGGTGCACCGGACTGTCCGGTGCACCACTCGACAGAAGGCAGGAATTGTCTTCCATGGTGAACTCCAACGGCTCCTAGCTGCCTTGGGGCTATAAAAGGGACCCCTAGGCGCATGGAGTAGAACACCAAGCCTTCTCTAAGCATTTTAAGACTTCCAGACTCCGTCTCCATGCATTTGATAAATTGTGTTAGTGATTTGAGCTCTGTTTGAGTTGCAAACTCTCTATGCTGTGTTTTGAGCTCAAGTCTTGGCTTGTGTGTGTGGGTGTGCTGCGGATTTGGGTCTTGCGTGTGTTGCTCTCCCATCCTTACTCTTATGTGTTCTTGTGATCATAACTTTGTAAGGACGAGAGGCTCCAACTTGCGGAGATTCCTCGCAAACTGGAAAAGATCTCAAAAGGAAAGTACCGTGGTATTCAAGTCGATCATTAGATCACTTGAAAGGGGTTGAGTGCAACCCTCGTCCATTGGGACACCACAACGGGATAAAAATTGCGTGTCTCTTGTGTTGTTTTCTGTGATTGTTTTGTTCGCAAGAGCTCGCTCCATAGCAACTTGGTCACACTAACTCTTTAATAACCAAGTTTGTGGCTATTTAGTGTTTGATTTTACAGGATCACCTATTCACCCCTCCTCTAGGTGCTCTCAATTGGTATCAGAGCCGTTCTCTTCATTTAAAGGTCTAACCGCCCGAAGAGATGGATCCTAAGGGTAAGGGGATGGTGGTCAACAACAAGGAGAAGGAATCCCTCTTCAACGAGCCAAGAGACGACAAGCCCACTGACTCAGGCTCGAGTCACAAGAAGAGGGACGGGAAGAAGAAGAGGCGCATCAAGAAGATCATCTACTACGACAGCGACGCCTCCTCTTCTTCACCATGGGACGACGACGACTCCTCATCCAAGAAAAAGACGCATGGGAAGAGGGAGAAGAAGAAGAACTACAGGAAGGCGAAGGGCGAGGCACACCTAGGAAAGAAATGGGATTCTGACTGCTCTTCATCTGACTCTGACAATGAAGGACTGGCTGCCTCGGCCTTCGACAAATCTTCGCTCTTCCCCAACGAATGCCATACTTGCCTTATGGCTAAGGAGAGGAAGGTACGTATTCGAGATACCCCCAAGTACTCTTCCTCTAGCGATGAGGAATCATCTGATGATGAAGTTGATTACACTGATTTATTTAAAGGATTAGATAGAGCTAAAGTAGACAAAATAAATGAACTAATTGATGCTCTTAATGAAAAGGATATACTTCTAGAAAAGCAAGAGAACATTTTGTATGAGGAACATGATAAATTTATTAGTGTACAAAAATCCCTTGCTTTAGAAATTAAGAAGAATGAACTAATATCTTCTGAAGTGTCTACCTGTCGTGAATCTATATCTAGCTTAAAGAATTTAAATGATGAATTAAATGCTAAGCTAGAGAAAGTTAATGAAACTAGTTTCATGTGTAGAGCATGTCATTATTTGCAATAGATGTAAGGACTTTAATGTTGATGCCTGTAATGAACATCTTACTTCTATTGCCAAATTAAACAATGAGGTTGCAAGTCTTAATGCTCAACTTAAGACCTACAAAGATGACTATGATAAATTAAAATTTGTTAGGGATGCCTACACTGTTGGTAGACACCCCTCAATTAAGGATGGACTTGGTTTTCGAAAGGAAACCAAGAACTTAACAAGCCAAAAGACTCCCGTTCTCAACAAGGAGAAAGGGAAGGCCCCTAGGCTAGTAGTTCTCAAAAGAACTGTCACACCCGGTTTTAGAAGGCAAACCGAATGCGAACCATGTACGTGCCAGGATCAGCAATTCACGTACACAGCAGTTACATTGGACATCATGACACAGTGCTCAAATAATGACATAAAAGAAGGTATAATAGTCGATTACATCATGATGTCCGGGACATCCACATAGTATTTAATAATTATCAAAGTGCGGAAAAGAAACGTAGATACACACGGCCTACACAGGCAGCCGACTGGGGGTTTGCCGCTAACCCACGCCTAGAACTCATCGTACTCTTGGAACTCCTGGAAGTCCTACTCCACGACCTCATCTTCACCTGAGCAGTGGTTGCAATGCGGACAACCTAGGGGGGTTTGGTGTGTAAAGCAAGGGTGAGTACACATCAACATACTCAGCAATCCTGTTTGGCTGTAGTGGACTAGCTTTATGTGGAGTTTAGTCAAGCGGTTGCTTTTAGTTGGTCAGGTTATTATTACTAGTAGAAAGCCAAGTTTTAGCATTAACCCAAGTTGTTAACCCAATGTATCCTTTCCAAACAGAAAGAATACCACTTACCATCACCATAGTCATAACCAAAACCTTCATCCTCATCACCACCTATAAACCATACATTTCTGATCAAGTATCTCTAATCAATGGAGCTCCCTTGGCCGATCATAACCACGAGCATGGCTGATATACCAGTTTCATAACACTCTGCAGAGGTTGCACACTTTACCCACAAGCCACGATTCCCTCTTGCCTCGGGCCGATCAAACCCTTAAACACTACCAAGGTGAATAGGTAGGGTCTCACTACGTAGCCTTTACAAAGATTCCCTGGGGATGTAGCCGCCCGTTAGGTTTCCTAAATGCACCGCACTCCTCCCTAAGGGGCGAACCAACCTTGGCAGAGCGAGCCACATACACCGAGCCCCATTAACGGCACGACAGCGAAGCGAACTACACCCTAGTTCCTCTAATTACTCAGCTAAGGGCGTCCCACTCCACCCTCATGGTTGCACTGTTTTCCCGGATGGTCATCCAACGAACCAGTCCTTACAGAGAGGCACTCGAGAAACAGCTCGAGCCCCCTTAAATGTCACAGTACCATCATCATAATCAAAAGGGAAAACCATGTATCATAGATAATCTCATCATGTTCATTGATTAATGTGAAGCACTAGCATATAGCTAAACTAGAATAACCCAACCAAAATAGGTAAGCAAGGACAAGATAAACAAAAGCTAGTCAATCCTTAGGTATAAATTGTATAAATGCGGGGAGTGAATTATAAGAATGAGTAGGACATAGATGGGTCAAGGGACACTTGCCTTCACCAACCAGCGGCTGCTCAGGGTCTTCACCTACAATTCCTTCGGACTCCACCAACTGACCGTTATCTATACGAGTTCAAACATACATTCCACACATTTAATACAAAAGAATAGTACACCATACAATAGAATGTAATAAATAAAAAGACGTTTGAAGCAGGGCTCACACCTACGACTAAGTGAGAAAGGGAAAGTAACGGTCGAGGCTACGGCCGACGAGCGATCACGTCACACGATTATAAATTAAAATACTCGTCTAAACAGAATGGTATTAATTTAGCCATCGCGTCTAAACAGAAGGGTCGTGGGGCGCGCAGGCGCGCAGGGCGCGGGGCCGCCGGGGCACGAGGCCACCGGGGCCCGAGGGCTGCCGGGGCACGCAGCCATAGGCGCGCGGGGGCGCAGGGCCGCACGTGGGGGCCACCGAGGGCGCGCCGGCGCGCATGGCGCGGGGCCGTTGGGGGGCGAGGCCGCCGGAACGAGGGGCGCGGGTCCGCGGGGGCGAGCCGCCGCCGGGCAGCGAGGGGCACGAGCGCGGGGGCCGCCGGGGCGCGGACGCGTAGGGGCGCGGGCGTGGGGGCCACCGGGGCGCGGACGCGCAGTGGCGCGGGCGCGAGGCCACGGGGCCACGGGGCGACCTGTCGCCAGGGCGCGGACGCGCAGGGGTGCGGGGGCGAGGACGCCGGGCCACCGGGGCGAGCCGCCGCCAGGGCGCGCGCGCAGGAAGGAAGAAGAAAAAAAGGGGCGCACAGGGAACGAGCGCGGGGAAGAAGGAAGGGGAGGGGGAGGGGAAGAGAGAGAGGGAGAGGGAGCTCACCTCGGGGTCCTAATCCGGCGATCACCTTCTCCAAAACCTAGGGCACCACGGGGAAGAGAGAGTGGTGGGAGAGAGAGGGAGTTGTGCGCGGGAGAATTGAATGAGGGGAAAGAGACCAGGGGAGGGGGTGTGTAGGAGAGGGGTAGGGTGCCTGGGCGCGCGAGTCGGAGCGGGCCAGTCCAGGCTGGGTCGGGCTAGGTCGCGTCGTGGGGCAAAAACCCATGACACGCACAACCACCGATCGAAATCCGATTCGCGAAACGAGACGGAGCAACACATGCAATTAAACACAACATCAGACAAGAAAAATGCCTCGGCATGATGCAACACTCATGACAACTTAGGTTTTGTTTACACGTAATACGGACACCAGTCGCTATACTGCTTTAAAATTGGGAAGAAGGGGCGAAGCGGGAAGAGAAAAGAGAGTAACACCTGAATTTGGTGAGTAAAAAGAAGAAAAAATTCTACCCCCAAATTTAGGGCGTTACAAACCTATCCCCCTTAAAAGAATCTCGCCCTCGAGATTCAAGTTTGGCCAGCAAAGAGTTCAGGATACTTGGCCATCAGATCATCTTCACGCTCCTAGGTTGCTTCTTCCTCAGAGTGGCGACTCCATCTGACTTTGCACATTTTAATAGTTTTCCTTCGGGTGACTCTGTCTGCAGTCTCAAGAATCTGCACTGGCTTCTCTATGTAGGTCAAGTCCTCCTGGACTTCCAGACCTTCCACTGGCAACTGCTCTTCTGGTACACGTAGACACTTCTTCAACTGAGACACATGAAATACATCGTGCACTGCTGTCACACCCGGTTTTAGAAGGCAAACCGAATGCGAACCATGTACGTGCCAGGATTAGCAATTCACGTACACAGCAGTTACATAACTGGACATCATCACACAGTGCTCAAATCATAATATAAAAGGGGAATAGTAGTCGATTACATCATATGTCTGAGACATCCACATAGTCTTTACAATAATCAAAGTGCAGAAAAGAAACGTAGATACACACGGCCTTCACAGGCAGCTGACTGGGGGTTGCCGCTAACCCACGCCTAGAACTCGTCGTAATCTTGGAACTCCTGGAAGTCTCCTTCCACGGCTTCATCTTCTCATGAGCAGTGGTTGCAATCCGGACAACCTGGGGGGGTTTGGTGTGTAGAGCAACGGTGGGTACACATAAACATACTCAGCAAGTGTCCTGTTTGGCTGTAGTGGACTAGCTTTATATGGGGGTAAGTCAAGCAGTTGCTTTTAGTTGGTTAGATTATTATTACTAGTAGATAAAGCCAAGTTTTAGAGTTAACCCACGTTATTAACCCAACTGTACTCCTTTCCAAACGGAAAGAGTACCACTTACCATTACCAGAGTCAATACCAAGAACCATCAATCTCATTGCCACCTGCAAATCCGAACATCTCTCATCAAGTACCACTAATCACTAGAGCTCCCTTGGCCGCTCATAACCGCGAGCACGGCTGATATATCAGTTTTCATACACTCTGCAGAGGTTGCGCACTTTTCCCACAAGCCATGATTTCCCTTTCTGCCCGGAGATCATGACTCTCCATTGATCACTACCAAGGTGACCCAGTAGGGTATCACTACGTAGCCTTTACAAAGATTCCCCGGAGCTGTAGCCGCCCGTTAGGTTTCCTAAATGTACCGCACTCCTCCTCAAGGGACAAATCAACCTTGGCAGAGCGAGCCGCATACACCGAGCCCCATTGACGGCATGACGGCTAAGCGAACTACACCCTGGTTCCTCTAATTATTCTGCTAAGGGCATCCCACTCCACCCTCATGGTTGCACTGTTTTCCCGGGCGGTCATCCAACGAACAGGTCCTTACGGAGAGGCACTCGAGAAACCGCTCGAGCCCCCTTAAATGCCACAAATATAATCATAAATAAGAGGGAAAACAGCGTATCATAGATAATTCTCATCATGTTCATTGATTAGAGTTGAGCAATAGCATAAAGCTAAACAATAATAATCCAACCCAAATAGGTAAACAAGGACATGGATAACAAAAGCTAGTCAATCCTTAGGTATAACTGTGAAATGCGGGAAGTGAATTAAAGAATGTATAGGATAGAGATAGGTCAAGGGACACTTGCCTCCACCAACCGACTGCTGCTCAGGGGCTTCTCTTGCGAGTTCTTCGGGCTCCTCAACCAGATCGTTCTCTATGCGAGCGCAAACATACATACATCCACACATTTAATATAAAAGAACAGTACACCATATAATAGAATGCAGTAAATAAACAGACATTCCACGCGGGGCTCGCAATTACGGTTAAGAGAGAAAGAGAAAAAGACAGTCGAGAAATGATCAGGTTACATTATTATAAATTAAACTACTCGTTTAAACAGAAGGGTATTAATGTGGCCATTGCGTTTAGCATAAAGTAAGGCCATGTTCCACATTTAATTATTATAGGCAGATAAAGGTGAATCAAAGGAAATGGTCGCACGGCGAGACGCGCGACGCAGCATTCAAATTGAATTTAAGAAATAAACGACTTGTCGTGCGACGGGGCGCGCAACGAGACTCCTGCATTACTTTTATAAACAAACATTTAGCGTCGCACGATAAAACGCACGACGGCTTACGTCAGCTGAACTGAATTTTAAAACGAATCGTCGCGCGACGAAGCGCGCGACAACACACCTTAATAAATACGAGTTTAAAATGAATCGTCGTGCGATGAAGCACGCGACGCAGCACATTAATAAACACAAATTTAAATTGAATCGTCACGCGACGATGCGTGCGACGCAGCACATTGATAAATACGAACTTAAATTGAATCGTCATGCAACGAAGCGCGCGACGCAGCACAATAATAAATATGAACTTAAATTGAATCGTCGCACGACAAAGCGCGTGACGCAGCATATTAATAAATACGAACTTAAATTGAATCGTCGCGCGATGAAGCGCGTGACTCAACACGCTCATTAAACTAAATTTAAAACTAACTAATCCGAGGGTCGGACGCCGCGCAACGGGGCTAAGACGGCCGCGCGCAAGGGGCTGAGGCCGCGCGCCGAGGCCAGGGCCGCGCCGCCAGGGGGGAGCCACGCCCGCGCAGGGGGCCGAGGCCGCGCGCCAGGGGGCCGAGGCTGCGCAGCCAGGGGGAGCCGCGCCCGCGCAAGGGGCTGAGGCCGCGCGCCGGGGAGCCGAAGCCACGCGCCGGGGGGCCGGGGCCGCGCGCCCGCGCCGGAGCCGAGCCCGCGCAGGGGCTGCACCCGCGCCGAGGCCGCGCGCCCGCACTGGGGCCACACCCGCGCCGGGGCCGCGCGCCCGCGCAGGGGCCGCACCCGCGCCGGGAGAGAAAAACAGGGGGCGCAGGGGAGAAGAGAGGGGGAGGGGAAGAGAAGTGTGAGAGAAGAGGGGAGGGGAGCTCACCTCGGGGTCCAAATTCCGGTGATTGTCGTCTCCAAACCCTAGGGCACCATGGGGAGAGAGAGGTGGGAGAGGGAGAGGGAGGTTGCTGCGCGGGAAATCCAAATGAGAGAGGGAGAGGAGGAAGGGGGCGCATGGGGAGGGGGTGTGGGGCGCCGGGGGCGCGCGAGTCGGACCGGGCCGGACCAGGCCGGGCTAGGTTACACCGCGGGTCGAAACCTCGCGGCACGCACAACCACAGATCGGAAAATCGATTCGCGAACTGAAATCCGAAACGGGGCGAGACGAACACACGACTAAACACGACATCAGACAAGGAAATGTGCTTCAGCATGATGCAACACTCATGTCAACTTAGGTTTTGTTTATACATGACACGGACACCTGTCACTATACTGGTTTGAAATTGGGAAAAAAGGAGGCGAAACGGGAAGAGAAAAGAGAGTAACGCCCGAATTTGGTGAGAGAAAAGAAGAAAAAAATTCTACTCCCAAATTCAGGGCGTTACAAACCTATCCCCCTTAAAAGAATCTCGCCCTCGAGATTCAAGGCTGGCCAGCAAAGAGTTCGGGGTACTTGGCCATCAGATCATTTCATGCTCCCAGATTGCTTCCTCCTCAGAGTGGTGACTCCATCTGACTTTGCACATTCTGATTGTCTTCCTTTGGGTGACTCTATCTGCAGTCTCAAGAATCTGCGCTGGCTTCTCTATGTAGGTCAAGTCCTCCTGGACTTCAAGACCTTCCACTGGCAACTGCTCTTCTGGCACATGCAGACATTTATTCAACTGAGACACATGAAAGACATCATGCACTGCGGACAAGCCTTCTAGCAAACTGAGCTAATAGGCCACTTCTCCACGCTTTGCGAGAATCTGATACGGACTGATGTAGCGGGGTGCTAGCTTGCCTTTGACTCCGAACCTTCTGACTCCTCTGATCGGTGACACTTTCAGGTAGACAAAATCTCCGACTTCAAAACTTAGCTCTCTTCTTCTTGTGTCTGCATAGCTTCGCTGCCTTGATTGCGCTATCTTCAGATTCTCTCGGACCATCTTGATGTTTTCTTCGGCTTCAAGCAGAATGTCTGGCCCAAACACTTGCTTTTCTCCAGGCTGATCCCATTGCAATGGATTTCTACAACTCCTCCCATAAAGCGCCTGAAATGGGGACATCTTCAAGCTGGCCTAGTAACTGTTGTTATAGGAGAACTCTGCATAAGGCAATCTCTTGTCCCATCCGGACTGATCTTGCAACGCACAGGCTCTCAACATGTCTTCAAGGATTTGATTGGTTCTTTCGGTCTGATCATCTGTTTGTGGATGATAGGCTGAACTGAAATTCAGATGTGTACCCAAGGCTTCATGCAGCTGCTGCCAGAAATGAGAGGTGAACTGCGTTCCTCGGTTTGACACTATCTTCTTTGGCACACCATGAAGACAAACGATCCGAGACAAGTACAATTCCGCCAATACTGCACTGCTGTAGTTGGTCTTGATGGGTATGAAGTGAGCTGACTTGGTCAAGCGGTCCACCACTACCCAAATGGAATCGTAGCTGGCTCGAGTGCGAGGCAATCCGACTATGAAATCCATACCGATTTCATCTCATTTCCACTGAGGAATTTGCAATGGATGCAACAATCCAGCCGGTCTCTGGTGCTCTGCTTTGATCCTTTGACAACTGTCACACATAGCCACATGCTCTGTGATTTCCCTCTTCATTCCGTACCACCAGAATTTCTTCTTCAGATCCTGAGACATCTTCTCACTTCCAGGGTGAATCGAATAAGCTATCTCATGAGCTTCCTTGAGGATCAATTCTCGAATAGACTGGACATTGGGAACACACAAGCGATCCTTGAACCATATCACACCTTCTGCATCTTCCCGAAAATCTTTGCCTCTGCCATCTAGAACCAGTTGCCGGATTTCACTAATCTTCTCATCATTCTGCTGCGCTTCTTTGATTTCCCGCTCCAGGGTAGGTTCCAACTCAATTGTGACTCCTCACGTGTGGTTCAGAAATCCGAGACTCAACCTGTCAAACTCTTTGGCCAACTCATAAGGCATCGGACGAGTGACCATCATATTGACTTGACTCCTCCTGCTCAAAGCATCTGCCACTATGTTCGCTTTGCCTGGATGGTAATGAATCTCCAGTTCATAGTCTTTGATCAACTCTAGCTATCTTCGTTGCCTCATATTCAGCTCTGACTGAGTAAATTTCTACTTCAGACTCTTGTGGTCTGTGTAAACATCACATTTCTGTCCATACAGATAGTGCCTCCATGTCTTCAGTGCGTGAACCACTGCTGCCAACTCTAGATCATGGATTGGGTAATTCTGCTCATGAACCTTCAGTTGTTGGGACGAGTAAGCCACAACTCTTCCCTCTTGCATCAACACACATCCCAAACCTGTGTAACAAGCGTCGCAATACACCGAGAAGGGCTTGTGCACATCAGGCAAAACTAAAATAGGCGCTGTAGTCAACTTCTCTTTCAGCGCTTCGAAGGCCTCTTGACATTTCTGGGTTCACTTGAACTCAACCTTGTTGCCTAGCAAAGCTGTCATTGTTTTCGCAATCTCGAAAACCCTTCAATGAATCGCCGATAGTATCTGGTCATTCCAATAAAGCTCTTGATTCCTCAAGCATCTGTTGGCGCTTTCCAGTCCAGAATGTCTGCCACTTTCTTCGGATCCACGGCCAATCCTTCCTTGTTGATTATGTGACCCAAGAACAGGACTTCGATGATCCAGAACTCGCACTTGCTCAACTTTGCATACAACTGGTGCTCTCGCAACCTCTGCAATACCATCCTCAAATGACTTGCATGCTCCTCTTCGCTTTGAGAATAAATCAGAATATCATCAATAAATACCACCACAAACTTATCAAGATAGTCCATGAATACACTGTTCATCAAGTTCATGAAGAAAGCTGGTGCATTTGTTAGACCGAAAGACATCACAGTGAACTCATACAACCCATACTTAGTAATGAATGTCGTCTTAGGAATATCTGAAGGTCAGATCCTGAGCTGATGATAACCTAACCTCAGATCTTTCTTGGAGAACACGCTGGCTCCTCTTAACTGGTCGAACAGATCTTCTATTCTGGGCAAGGGATACTTGTTCTTAATTGTGACCTCATTCAGAGCTCGATAATCGATACACATCCTTTTGGTGCCATCTTTTTTTTCCACGAATAATACAGGGGCGGCCCAAGGCGAGGTGCTTGGCCGGATGTAACCTTTCTCTGACAACTCATCGATCTTTTTCTTAAGTTCAACCAACTCTGGTCCGGATATTCTGTAAGCTCTCTTAAAGATGGGGGCGGTTACAGGAAGAAGCTCTATGGCAAATTCAACTTTCCGCTCTAGTGGCATACCTGGTAAGTCCTTTGGAAACACATCTGGGAACTCGGACACAACCTTGATAGCCTCAATTGGGTCTGCTTCACTGCTATCGACAGCCATCTGATAACAACTTCTTTTTTCGTGGCTCAGGCGGGACTAACTCGATCACCACTTCCTCTCCTAGTGGGGACACCAACTTGATTGTCCTCTTATCACAACTGATAACTGCCTGATATTTATCTAGCCAATTCATCCCTAGGATGACATCTATTCCCTGAGTACCCATTACTATGAGGTAAGCGGGAAACGTTGTTCCCCTTATTTCCACACTTATATTCAAACAAATGCTATTGGTTCGAATTCTACCACCGGCTGAGTCAATTTGAATGGGAGTTGACATGGTAGTAATTGGGAGATTATGTGCTTTTACCCATGATGCAGTAACGAATGAATGCGTTGCTCCAGTATCAAATAACACTTCTGCAATATGGGAGTCGACTGGAAACATACCTACTATCATGCCGGGGGTCTCCTAAACTGCTTCAGCCTCCAAGTGGTTCAGTCTCCCATGATTATAGCGTGGCTGAGAGCGGTTGCCTGCTCCAGGCTGAGGCACATTCTGCTTCGCTAGGGCATTGGGGCCTAACTGCTGCTGAGCTGCCTTCTTCGGACATTGCATCACCCAATGGCCTTTCTCTCCACAGTGGAAACATGCTCTGTTTCCAACCTGAGCTGGTGCTGCCTGACTGTTCTGCTGGTTTGCTGGGGCAGGAAGACGAGGTGCCTGCTGATTCTGCCTCTGGAACTGACCTCCTCCTGACTGATTGTTCTGTCGATTCTGATACTGGTGCTGAGGATACTGCCTTTGAAATTGCTGTTGCTGAGGATACTGCCTTTGAAATTGCTGTTACTGAGGTGGACGTTGGTTCTACCTGAACTGCTGAGGTTGATTGCCTGAGAAATGAGGACGATTGCTGCTTCCACGCTGGGGTCCACTGATCTTGCGCTTACGATCCTCCATCTCCTTACGCTTCCTCTCTGTCATGATTGCTCTGTCAATCAGGTGCTGGAATGTCGGGAAGGTATGATTCATTAGATGATATTGTAGAGGGTCAACCAAGCCTCTCAGGAAACGGTTCTGTCGCTTGGCGTCGGTGTTGACATCTTCAGGAGCATAGCGAGACAACTGCAGAAACTTGTCCCGATACTCACTGACAGACAATGACCCTTGCTTGAGGGCTAGGAACTCCTCCTTCACTGTCATCAGACCTACAGGAACATGGTACTGATGAAAGCTACCCCTGAACTCTTCCCAGGTGATGGTGTCAGGGTTGGCATGGGTGGCGAGATAAGACTCCCACCAGGACTGAGCTGCTCCTCTCAACAGACGGGGACCATACAGAACTTTCTCTCTGTCATCGCACTGAGCGGTATGCAACTCTTGCTCCACAGTGCACAGCCAGTCTTCAGCATCCATGGGGTTAGAAGAATGAGCAAATGTTGGGGGATGACCTCTCATGAATTCAGCACGCTTGTCCCTAGGTATCTGAGGCATCTGAGGCTGAGGTGGTGGCTGTTGCTGCTGCTGCTGTTGCTGAATGGCGGCCAGAGACTGACCAATGGCTTGAACTGCCTGAGTCTGCATCAGGAACATCTGCTCGATGGACATCGGGGGCGGGGGCGGCAGTTGTTGTTGCTGGGGTACCTAATCCTGCTGAGCTGCCTGCTCCTGCTGAGCACGCCTTCCTCCTCTACGCCTGTTTTCTGACATCTGCACAATGCAACCACACATCAGAACTGATCTTGCAAATCTTGCAGCATAAGAGAAGAGTATAGAATTCTTCACAACACTGAACATATGAACATCTTCACTGATCTCCAACACAGACCAACACAGCTTCTCAGATAAAGAGGAAAGTGGAATAAAAGGCTTCCCAACTAGATAACTAACTTCATTAATATATAACAGGTAAACCAAAATGCAGGGGATACCCACATTCTGGTGACAGTCATTACAAAGATCCAAATCAAACATAGTTCATCATGACAAACATAAATGCATAGGATATAGCAAACTACCCTGTCTAACTAAGACTAAATAAAAGCGAGACTAATGCTAGGACTATAGCTTCTACGTATATATTTCGCATTAATTACAAGATCCGACTCTGATGATCTATGGTTCTAAATTTATCTTGGTCTTGCAGTCGGAGTTGCCATAAGACTGGTGTCCACGCCGAGGTGAGCGGTACAGGTGCTGAGTCCCGACGGGAGCGAGGGAAACATCATCCAGGTGACGACGTTCCGCGCGCTCAGCCCGCAGCAGGCGATCTCAGCACGAGCCCTACTCAACTCGTCTAGTGCATGGTCCAGCTCCGTGTTTAGCATGGCGGCTAGGTTGACTGTGCTACTCAACCTAGGATTGTCCTCACCAACAGGTGAGACAATCACGCCTCCTGTGCTGCCAGATGGGCGGCGGGGGTAATACTTCAGGTTGAGACCATCGGCTACCCCGCCGAGAACTGAGTAGTAGTGCGAAAGCGCATGGCGTGCGACATCTTGCATGGCCGCCTCAGCTGAGTCCCGCTTAGAGATGGAATAGTGCTCTGAGCAGACCTCCGCACCCCGGAGACTGTTCTCTGGACGGCGCACCAAGCAGGTCGCCTCCCAGCGGTCCGGGTAGACCCCACGACTGTGCTGGAACACCACATAGCGATACTCAATGGACCAAGTACGTCGGTCAAGTGCCCGACGTAGCAGGGTGTCGAGCGCATAGTGGAAGTGACACCCGCGAGCAGCGTCGCGAGTGATGGGTCGAGCAACCCATCCTTCCGGCTCCTGGTCAGCAGAAAAGTCGGTGTCGTGGCTCAAGCTGCTGTCGCCACCTCCATCGTCTGGGAAACCTCCAGCGGCTACTCTAGTGGCTGGGGCGCTTAGTGGTGGTGCAGGGGGCGCCTCCAGGGGAAGCACAGGGGAGCAGCTCCTCACAGACTCTATCTACTGCTGGAGCGAGAAAGAAGAGCCCTGCTGCTCCTGTCCTCAACGCTCATGGTCCTCATGCAGGCGGTGGTGCAGCCTCTCCAAGTGGCTGGACTGACTGGTCATGAGACGGCGAAGCGGACGCTCAGCGAGACGGGAGGGTAAGAAGGGGATGACTGACTTCCGTGCAGTGTGTCTAAGACGAGCCATCTATAAAAGACACCGCAAGCATAAGATTGAGAACAGAACTAATATGACCAGCAAGTAAACCATAAAGAAATGAAGGGTTAGAATAAAACACAATTTTCAGCAAGGTATAATATATAGTAGAACATAGGTTTGGTCGATATGACCAACTTTTGAAGGGATACCAAAGTCAAGGCTGGGACAGAGGTCTATAATCCTTAGAACGACCATTCTACTCTAGGTTAGCGGTCCTACAGTCAACACGGCTTTGATACCACCTATGTCACACCCGGTTTTAGAAGGCAAACCGAATGCGAACCATGTACGTGCCAGGATCAGCAATTCACGTACACAGCAGTTACATAACTGGACATCATCACACAGTGCTCAAATCATAATATAAAAGGGGAATAGTAGTCGATTACATCATATGTCTGAGACATCCACATAGTCTTTACAATAATCAAAGTGCGGAAAAGAAACGTAGATACACGCGGCCTTCACAGGCAGCCGACTGGGGGTTGCCGCTAACCCACGCCTAGAACTCGTCGTAATCTTGGAACTCCTGGAAGTCTCCTTCCACGGCTTCATCTTCTCATGAGCAGTGGTTGCAATGCGGACAACCTGGGGGGGTTTGGTGTGTAGAGCAACGGTGAGTACACATAAACATACTCAGCAAGTGTCCTGTTTGGCTGTAGTGGACTAGCTTTATATGGGGGTAAGTCAAGCAGTTGCTTTTAGTTGGTTAGATTATTATTACTAGTAGAGAAAGCCAAGTTTTAGAGTTAACCCACGTTATTAACCCAACTGTACTCCTTTCCAAACGGAAAGAGTACCACTTACCATTACCAGAGTCAATACCAAGAACCATCAATCTCATTGCCACCTGCAAATCCGAACATCTCTGATCAAGTACCACTAATCACTGGAGCTCCCTTGGCCGCTCATAACCGCGAGCACGGCTGATATATCAGTTTTCACACACTTTGCAGAGGTTGCGCACTTTACCCACAAGTCGTGATTTCCCTTTCTGCCCGGAGATCATGACTCTCCAGTAATCACTACCACGGTGACCTAGCAGGGTATCACTACGTAGCCTTTACAAAGATTCCCCAGAGCTGTAGCCGCCTGTTAGGTTTCCTAAATGTACCGCACTCCTCCCCAAGGGACAAATCAACCTTGGCAGAGCGAGCCGCATACACCGAGCCCCATTGATGGCATGACGGCTAAGCGAACTACACCCCGGTTCCTCTAATTATTCAGCTAAGGGCGTCCCACTCCACCCTCATGGTTGCACTGTTTTCCCGGGCGGTCATCCAACAAACAGGTCCTTACGGAGAGGCACTCAAGAAACCGCTTGAGCCCCTTTAAATGCCACAAATATAATCATAAATAAGAGGGAAAATAGCATATCATAGATAATTCTCATCATGTTCATTGATTAGAGTTGAGCAATAGCATAAAGCTAAACAATAATAATCCAACCCAAATAGGTAAACAAGGACCTGGATAACAAAAGCTAGTCAATCCTTAGGTATAACTGTGAAATGCGGGAAGTGAATTAAAGAATGTATAGGACAGAGATAGGTCAAGGGACACTTGCCTCCACCAACCGACTGCTGCTCAGGGGCTTCTCCTGTGAGTTCTTCGGGCTCCTCAACCAGATCGTTCTCTATGCGAGCGCAAACATACATACATCCACACATTTAATACAAAAGAATAGTACACCATACAATAGAATGTAGTAAATAAACAGACGTTCCACGCAGGGCTCGCAATTATGGTTAAGAGAGAAAGAGAAAAAGACAATCGAGAAACGATCACGTTACATTATTACAAATTAAACTACTCGTTTAAACAGAAGGGTATTAATTTGGCCATTACGTTTAGCATAAAGTAAGGCCATGTTCCACATTTAATTATTATAGGCAGATAAAGGTGAATCAAAGAAAATGGTCGCACGGCGAGACGCATGACGCAGCATTCAAATCGAATTTAAGAAATAAACGACTTGTCACGCGACGGGGCATGCAACAAGACTCCTGCATTACTTTTATAAACAAACATTAAGCGTCGCACGACGAAACGCACGACGGCTTACGTCAGCTGAACTGAATTTTAAAACGAATCGTCGCGCGACGATGCGCGCGACAACGCACCTTAATAAATACGAATTTAAAATGAATCGTCGCACGATAAAGCGCGCGACGCAGCACATTAATAAACACAAATTTAAATTGAATCGTCACGCGACGAAGTGCGCGACGCAGCACATTGATAAATACAAACTTAAATTGAATCGTCGCGCGACGAAGCGCGCGACGCAGCACATTAATAAATATGAACTTAAATTGAATCGTCGCGCGAAAAAGCGCGCGACGCAGCACATTAATAAATACGAACTTAAATTGAATCGTCGCGCGACGAAGCGCGCGACTCAACACGCTCATTAAACTAAATTTGAAACTAACTAATCCAAGGGTCGGACGCCGCGCAACGGGTTTAGGACGGCCGCGCTCAGGGGGCCGAGGCCGCGTGCAGGGGCTGGAGCCGCGCGCAGGGGGCCGAGGCCGCGCGCCGAGGCCGGGGCCGCGCCGCCAGGGGGAGCCGCGCCCGCGCAGGGGGCCGAGGCCGCGCCGCCGGGGGGAGCCGTTGTGACGGAACCTTCCAAGTCATTAGGCCCACCTACAGTTGTCCTTGTCTAACAGACATCATACAACCCTGTAGATGTTCCTGAATCACTTGACAAGTTCGGTATCTTTTCGTACCTTTTCAGGAACGTTTCACCCGTCTTGCAAACATTACAGAACCTCGAAGATAGCGAAATGCGGAAGTGATTACATAAACTTACATTTATTTAAAAAGTAAGATTAAGTTGCTTATACATACCAGAAAATATAAACGAGTGCAGAGTAATATTATTACATAACCAAGGGAGGCAAAAACTCCTCCTGATAAGTTTTTACATAAAAGTTCTCTTATGGAGGACCAAGTCCTCCCGCATCCTCACTCTTGCTTTTCCTCCTGAGGAACCACCTTGGTACAGAAGCAACAGAAATCTGCTACTTCCTCACCTAAAAACAACGAGGGAATAAACCCTAAGTATGGAATTACTCAGCAAGTCTTACCCGACTAAAGAAAAGACTCTCAAGGTATGCTGGTTATAAGGGAGTCAAGGTAAGGTATCTCAGGATCAATGACTCTATTGTTGCATAAATGCTTACTAAAAGTGGATCCTTAAAATCCAGTTTTATTGTCAAGTTAGGTAAACGTACCTACCTCTAGAGTTCTTTCTAACCTAGTTCAAACACTTATCCTGAACTAGCCAAGTTCTTAATTCTTCCTTCATCTTCACTGGATTGCTACGTGTAGGGCAGTGACCAAGTCTTCATAACCGCGAAGGTACGGCGATCCGAATCGATTATACTCAGCTGAGGATGTCCAATCACACGACATATGTAGCACTTAACCCTTGCATATGTCAACCCGCCACCAGGTTTCTTAAGACCAGATCAGGTTCACGCAAACCGAGAGCACAAATACACCACCGTCCAGCCTCTTGCTACGGAGGGTACACGCTACTCTCGCCACCGCTCCACGCCCATTTCCTGTTATCTTATTCTGGCCTTAGTCTGCCCGAGGCAAGGCTTACCCATGACAAGGCATGTGACCAGTTAAAGGGTCCTCGATCATCAAGCCTACATCGATAAGGTCCTTAATCGACTCAGATGGAGACACTACACCAAGACTCTCTTCCCGTGCAAGTCACCCGTTCGGTCTCAGCTTAATCATTTCAACCCAAAAACTTGGTACCTGGCAGAGGTACATCTTTTCCGATGTTGAATCCATCACGACCGCGATGGATCCACCATCAAGTTTTATTTTCAAAAACAAACCACCCACTTTGCCAATCATCTTTTGTAAAACAAATTTTTTTGTTTTGCTAGAGCAATACTAAGCATGGTAAAAACCTTTTGTAAAATAGGGTATCAAGGAAGGTAATCAAGATCAAGGAAGGTAATGCAGGAATTGTTTAGCAATCAACTCCTATTACTTAATGCAGCAAGCAAGTGAGAAAGATTTTAAAACATCAAGGAAGGTGGCAAATGCACCGGGGCTTGCCTTCGTTCGTAGGTGAGTCTGGCTCAGGCCCGCAGATGTCAAAATAAAGACAAGATCATGCCTGAGAGTCCGAAGGTGGTGGTGCCTTTTCTTCACTCACTTCAGTTTCTTCTTCGTTTTCTAAACATAACCACATATATGTATAAGAATGAATGCCATGTAATGCTCATGAGAGTGCAAAGATAATATAAACTTATTATCTAAGTCTTGAATACAACTTTCCTTCACGGAACTCCGAGAACTTAGGGTTTCCGAAGTCAGTAAAGGAGTTCACAGGGCAGGGTGGGGGTTTTGGGGTTTAGTGATCAAACATGGTCCAAATCAACCCAAACTCTACCCAAGGCTTCTAAATAATGTATAGGACTCATATAAAAAGTTTGGACATTTTTGGAAATTCCATTTATTTTCTAAAAGTCCAGAACCACTACCTCAAACTACTTTAAATACCTTAAAATTCCTAATTTAACCTAAAAATCATGAAACTATTTTTATTAAACTCAAGGGAAAATAAGAAGCCTAGGAAAATTGGTTTCACAATTTTAGGATTTTTCTACAATTTTCTACACATTTCTAAAGCTTTGCTGAAAAGGAAAAAGAAAAGGTTGAAACAGTGATGGGCTGTTTCTGGCCCGGAACGGCCCAACAGCACAGCGAACAGAGGGAGCGCGCCCTCGCGCGTCCGCACGCGCTGGCGGATTTGCAGAAAAGCCCTCAGGGTTTTTACTAACTGGGATCCGGGTTCTGTATTATTACTCAGGGTCACTGACAACTTACGGAAAGGCCCCTTTACTTTGTTTTCTTCCCCACGAGTACCCCTGGCCATGGCGTGCACATAGATCAACCCTTGCACAACCCGTCGCAGGTCATGGCGGGTATTGACTACTACGGTTAACGATCGGAAAGGCTTTACCGACTAACAGGGACCTCGGAACACCCCACAATTTGCCACGAATGCATTGAGAACGGCCTGTCCATGTGCACGGCGGAAACCGTGACCACGGGCACGCGTTCCCACTCAACCAGGGTCGGATTTAGTAATCGGGCACCCTGGTGAGCATCACAAGCGTACGGAGTTGCGGAAACAACATGTGATTTGGGCAGAGCTTTACCAGAGCGGTTTGGCCACGGTGGGGGTGAGTTTCACGGCGGCGGAGACTGGTTTGGGGAGAATTCCAAATTCGTGGATCCTAGCGAATGGTCGAGGCTGATTCGTGGTGGCTGGTTAGCTTACTACCTTACGGAGCCTGTGGTGCACTCAATTTATAGGCGCATCGGGCGACGGTGATGAATTCGGCCGAGGGGTGCTGGCGGCCGGAGAGGGGAGGCGAGCGCGATGCGAGGGAAAAGTGGCTTTCACCGTGGCAGTGGCTCCGGTGATCGCCGGACATGCAACCCGTGAGTCACCGCGATGAAGTCCCGCGCTGAGACACGTGGCGCGCAACGGCGGTAGCTTAACGGCGGCGAGGTTATCCATCCGATCGACGAGCTGGGGGAGGAAGTACGACGGCCTTAGCCGCAGCTTGGTCCGGTGCTGGATTTTTACCAGGTCGAGCTTATTTGCGGCATACTATGCACGAATCACAACAAAAGATCGACCACTGGCTATATCTCACCGGCGACGAGCGGGGGGTTAAGTCGGGATCTTCTTCAGTTCAGGATCTACCGTACCATGGCGAATTCAGTCAGATGAACTGACAAAGCAAGTTTAAGCCACTTTTTCTCTGATTTTCAAATGACAACACATCCAGTGACCTATAGCAAAGTTGTAGAGCTATATACCATCTACAATTCTACTATAGGGTCTGAGCTCATTTGATCACTAGATCATGGTTGAATTCATACTCAAAGCTGACCCTGTTACACTGAATAGCTGAATTTCAGAATGAAACCAGCCTGACAGCCAAGCTTTGAGCATGATTATCTTCAAATTTCTCTTAACAATTATGCTCACACCCTTAAACAAAGTTGTTCTCCTTAATTTGGTCTACAACTTTGATGTGGTGACCTAGGGCAAAAACCCTATAGTTTGAAAGTTACAAGGGTTCAAAGTTGAAGAAAACACACTGATTTCAGACTTAGGCTCAATAGAGCTAAAGGGGTGATTTTTTTGCAAATTAGTCCAAAACTTAGGGTTTGGCTTGTAAATTCACATATGAGTGACCCAAATGACTTAAGATACTTATTTAACTTGGTTTTTGCACTTTAGTCCAAAAGTGGACTAATTTTGCACATAGGTCCCTAGGGTTTGGTTTTAGGGTTTTCTAGGGTTCCAATTAGGGTTTCTGGTATTCCAGGGGTATAAATGTGATTCAACTTTATTCTTGGGAACATTTTATGACTATTCCCCTAAGGCTTTTAGGTTTTCTCAATTTGGGTTATGTCTTACCCCTTTAATCCCTATTTAGGGTTAAGTTTCCTATCCAGGGGTCTATTTGCAAAATGCTGTAGCCATTACAACTTGTTTGAAATTTTTACCTAGTGAATGCACTCTAGGTGTGTCAGACATATGCAATGCCAATATGTATGATGCCATGCTCAAGTTTTAGTTACAGTAACACCAGGGGTGTTACAGCCGTGCTCGTGTAGGGGGCCAAGGCCGCGCGCCGGGGGGCCGAAGCCGCACGCCTGGGGGCCGGGGCCGCGCACCCGTGCTGGGGCCACGCCCGCGCCAAGGCCGCGCCCACGCAGGGGCCACACGCCCGCGCCAAGGTCGCGCCCGCATAGGGGCCGCGCCCGCGCCGGGAGAGAAAAACGGGGGGCGCATGGGAGAAGAGAGGGGGAGGGGAAGAGAAGAGAGAGAGAGAAGAGGGGAGGGGAGCTCACCTCGGGGTCCAAATTCCGGTGATCGTCGTCTCCAAACCCTAGGGCACCACGGGGAGAGAGAGGTGGGAGAGGGAGAGGGAGGTTGCTGCGCGGGAAATCCAAATGAGAGAGGGAGAGGAGGAGGGGGCGCATGGGGAGGGGGTGTGGGGCGCCGGGGGCGCGCGAGTCAGACCGGGCCGGACCAGGCCGGGCTGGGTCACACCGCAGGTCAAAACCTCGTGGCACACACAATCACAGATCGGAAAATCGATTCGCGAACCAAAATCCGAAACGGGGTGAGACAAACACACGACTAAACATGACATCAGACAAGGAAATGTGCTTCGGCATGATGCAACACTCATGTGAACTTAGGTTTTGTTTATACATGACACGGACACCTGTCACTATACTGGTTTGAAATTGAGAAAAAAGGAGGCGAAACGGGAAGAGAAAAGAGAGTAACGCCCGAATTTGGTGAGAGAAAAGAAGAAAAAAAATTCTACTCCCAAATTCAGGGCGTTACAACCACTGACAAACCTTCTAGTAGACTGAGCTAATAGGCCACTTCTCCACGCTTTGCGAGAATCTGATACGGACTGATGTAGCGGGGTGCTAGCTTGCCTTTGACTCCGAATCTTCTGACTCCTCTGATAGGTGATACTTTCAAGTAGACAAAATCTCCGACTTCAAAACTAAGCTCTCTCCTTCTTTTGTCTGCATAACTTCGCTGCATTGATTGTGCTATCTTCAGGTTCTCTCGAACCGTCTTGATGTTCTCTTTAGCTTCAAGCAGAATGTCTGGCCCAAACACTTGCTTTTCTCCATGCTGATCCCATTGCAACGGGGTTCTACAACTTCTTCCATAAAGTGCCTGAAATGGTGACATCTTCAAGCTAGCCTGGTAACTATTGTTATAGGAGAATTCTGCATAAGGCAATCTCTTGTCCCATCCGGACTGATCTTGCAACACACAGGATCTCAACATATCTTCTAGGATTTGATTGGTTCTTTTAGTCTGACCGTCGGTCTGCGGATGGTAAGCTGAACTGAAATTTAGATATGTACCCAAGGCTTCATGCAACTGCTGCCAGAAATGAGAGGTGAACTACGTTCCTCTGTCTGACACTATCTTCTTTGGCACACCGTGGAGACAAACGATCCGAGACACATACAACTCTGCCAATACTGCACTGCTGTAGTTGGTCTTGACGGGTATGAAGTGGGCTGACTTGGTTAAGCGATCCACCACTACCCAAATGGAATCGTAGCCCGGCTCGGGTGCGAGGCAATCCGACTATGAAGTCTATTTCGATTTCATCCCATTTCCACTGAGGGATTCGCAACGGTTGCAATAATCCAGTTGGCCTATGATGCTCTGCCTTGATTCTTTGACAACTGTCACATATAGCCACATGCTCTGCGATCTCTCTTTTCATTCCGTACCACCAGAATTTCTTCTTCAGATCCTAATACATCTTCTCACTTCCAGGATATATAGAATAAGCTGACTCATGAGCTTCCTTGAGGATCAACTCCCGAATGGACTGGACATTGGGAACACACAAGCCGTCCTTGAACCATATCACACCTTCTGCATCTTCCCGAAAATCTTTGCCTCTGCCCTCTAGAATTAGTTGCCGGATTTCACTGATCTTCTCATCATTCTTTTGTGCTTCTTTGATTTCCCGCTCTAGGGTAGGCTCTAACTCAACTGTCACTCCTCACATACTATTCAAAAATCCGAGGCTCAACCTGTCAAACTCTTTGGCCAACTCATAAGGCATCGGATGAGCGACCATTATATTGACTTGACTCTTCCTGCTCAAAGCATCTGCCACCATGTTCGCTTTTCCTGGGTGGTAATCAATCTCCAATTCATAGTCTTTGATCAACTCTAACCATCTTCTTTGCATCATATTCAGCTCCGACTGAGTGAATATGTACTTCAGACTCTTGTGGTCTATGTAAACATCGCATTTCTGCCCATACAGATAGTGCCTCCATGTCTTTAGTGCATGAACCACTGCGGCCAACTCTAGGTCATGGATTGGATAATTCTTCTCATGAACCTTCAGCTATCGGGACGAGTAAGCCACAACTCTTCCCTCCTGCATCAACACGCATCCCAAACCAGTGTAACAAGCGTCGCAATACACTGAGAAGGGCTTGTGCACATCAGGCAAGACTAAGACAGGCGCTGTAGTCAACTTCTCTTTCAGTGCTTCAAAGGCCTCTTGGCATTTCTGGGTCCACTTGAACTCAACCTTGTTGCCTAGCAAAGCTATCATCAGTTTCGCAATCTTCGAAAACCCTTCAATGAATCGCCGATAATATCCGGCCATTCCAATAAAGCTCTTGATTCCTCAAGCATCCGTTGGCGCTTTCCAGTTCATAATATCTGCCACTTTCTTCGGATCCATAGCCAATCCTTCTTTGTTTATTATGTGACCCAAGAATAGGACTTCATTTATCCAGAATTCGCACTTACTCAACTTTGCATATAACTGGTGCTCTCGCAATCTCTACAATACCATCTTCAAATGATTCACATGCTCTTCTTCACTTTGAGAATATATAAGAATATCATCAATAAATACCACCACAAACTTGTCAAGATAATCCATGAATACACCGTTCATCAGATTCATGAAGAAGGCTGGTGCATTCGTTAGACCAAAAGACATAACAGTAAACTCATACAACCCATACTTGGTAATGAATGCTGTCTTCGGAATGTCTGAAGGTCGAATCCTGAGCTGGTGATAACCTAACCTTAGATCTATCTTTGAAAACATGCTGGCTCCTCTCAACTGGTCGAATAGATCTTCTATTCTAGGCAAGGGGTACTTGTTCTTGATTGTGACCTCATTCAGAGCTCGATAATCGATACACATCCTTCTGGTGCCATCCTTCTTCTCCACGAACAGGACAGGGGCGGCCCAAGGCGAGGTGCTTGGCCTTATATAACCTTTCTCTGATAGCTCATCAATCTGCTTCTTAAGCTCAACCAACTCTGGTCCAGATACTCTGTAGGCTCTTTTAGAAATGGGGGCGGTGCCACGAAGAAGCTCTATGGCAAACTCAACTTTCCGCTCAGGTGGCATGTCTGGCAAGTCTTCCGGGAACACATCTGGAAATTCTGACACAACCTTGCTATCAACAGCCATCTGATGACAACTTTCCTTCCTTGGTTCATGTGAGACTAGCTTGGCTATCACTTCTTCTCCTAGTGGGGACACCAATTTGATTGTCCTCTTATCACAGCTGATAATTGCTTAGTACTTATCTAGCCAATTCATCCCTAGGATGACATCTATTCCCTGAGTACCCATTACTATGAGATTAGTGGGAAACGCTATCCCCCTTATTTCCATATTTACATTCAAGCAAATGCTATCGGCTCGAATTCTACCACTGGCTAAGTCAAATTGGACGGGGGTTGACATGGTAGTTACTGGAAGATTATGTGCTTCTACCCAAGATGCAGTTATAAAAGAATGTGTTGCTCCAATATCAAATAACACTTCTGCAATATGGGAGTCGACTGGAAACATACCTACTATCATGCCGGATGTTTCCTGAACTGCTTCAGCCTCCAAGTGGTTCAGTCTCCCATGGTTGTAGCGTGGCTAGGAGCGGTTGCATGCTCCAGGCTGAGAGACATTCTGCTTTGCTGGGGCACTAGGGCCTAACTGCTGCTGGGCTGCCTTCTTCAGACATTACATCACCCAATGGCCTTGCTCTCCACAATGGAAACATGCTCTGCTTCCACCTTGAACTGGTGCTGCTTGACTGTTCTGGTTGGTTGCTGGGGCGGGAAGACGAGGTGCCTATTGATTCTGCCTCTGAAACTGACCTCCTCCTGACTGATTGTTCTGGCGATTCTGCTGCTGGTGCTGAGGGTACTACCTCTGAAACTGCTGCTGCTGAGGTGGACGTTGGCTCTGCCTAAACTATTGAGGTGGGTTGCCAGAGAAACGAGGGCGATTGCTGCTTCCAGGCTGGGGTCCACTGATCTTACGCTTGCTATCCTCCATCTCCTTGCGCTTCTTCTCTGTCATGATCACTCTGTCGATCAGGTGCTAAAATGTGGGGAAGGTATGGTTCATCAACTGGTAGTGCAAGGGATCGACTAAGCCTCTCAAGAAACGATACTGTCTCTTGGCATCTGTGTTGACATCTTCAGGAGCATAGCAGGACAGCTGCAGAAACTTGTCTCATTACTCACTGACAGACATAGGCCCTTGCTTGAGCGCCAGGAACTCCTTCTTCACTGTCATCAGACCTGCGGGAACATGGTACTGATGGAAGTTATCTCTGAATTCTTCCTAGGTGATAGCGTCGGGGTTGGCATGGGTGGCGAGATAGGACTCCCACCAAGACTTGGCCGCTCCTCTCAACAGACGGGTACCATACAGAACTTTCTCCCTGTCGTCACACTGAGCGGTGTGCAACTCCCGCTCCACGGTACACAGCCAATCTTCAGCATCCATGGGGTCAGAAGAGTGAGCGAACACTAGGGGATGACCTCTCATGAATTCAGCACACTTGTCTCTAGGCATCTGAGGCATCTGAGGCTGAGGTGGTGGCTGCTACTGCTGCTGAATGGCGGCCAGAGTCTAACCAATGGCTTGAACTACCTGAGTCTGCATTAGGAACATCTTCTCGATGGTCATCGAGGGCAGGGGTGTCAGCTGCTGCTGGGGTGCCTCATCTTGCGGTGCTGCCTGCTCCTGCTGATCACGCCTTCCTCCTCTGCGCCTGTTGTCTGACATCTGCAGAATGCAATCACACATTAGAACTGATCTTGCAACTTGCAGCATAAGAAAGGAGTATAGAATCCTCCCACAGCACTGAACAGATGAACATCTTCACTGACTTCCAACACAGGCAAACACAGCTTCTCAGATAAAGAGGAAAGTAGAACGAAAGAGCTTCCCAACTAGATAACTAATTTTATTAACATTTAACAAGTAAACCAAAGTGCAGGGGGATACCCACACTCCAGCGACAGTCATTACAAAGATCCAAATCCAACATAGTTCATCATGGCAAACATAAAAGGCACAGGATAAGCAAACTACCCTGTCTAACTAAGACTAACTAAGAGTAAGACTAATGCTAAGACTATAACTTATATATATATATATATTTGCATTAATTACAAGGTACGACGCTGACGATCTATGGTTCCAAATTTATCTTGGTCCTGCAGTCGGGGTTACCATAAGCATGGTGTCCACGCCGAGGTGAGCGGTACAGGTGCTGAGTCCCAATGGGAGCGGGGGGGCCATCCTCCAGGTGACGATGCTCCGTGCGCTCAGTCCGCAGCTGGGCAATCTCAGCATGAGCCCTACTAAGCTCATCTAATGCATGGTCCAGCTCCGTGTTTAGAATGGCGGTTAGGTTGACTGTGTTGCTCAACCTAGGATTGTCCTCACCGACAGGTGAGACAACCACACCTCCTGTGCTGCCAGATGGACGGCGGGGGTAATACTTCAGGTTGAGACCATCAGCTACCCCACCGAGCACTAAGCAGTAGTGTGAAAGCACATGCCGTGCGGCATCTTGCATGGCCACCTCAGCTGAGTCCCGCTCAGAGATAGAATAGTGCTCTGAGTAGATCTCCGCACCCCGAAGACTGTTCTCCGGATGGTGCACCAAGCAAGTCGCCTCCCAGCGGTCCGGGTAAACCCCATGACTATGCTGGAAAACAACACAGCGATACTCGATGGACCAAGCGCACCGGTCGTGTGCCTAGCGCAGCAGGGTGTCGAGCGCGTTGTCGGTGATTTGGGTCCGACCGCACACCCGGGGGTTGCCCCTCGAGGTGTTTTTAGGAGTAGGGCGGTGTAACTGACTGTAGCTTGATGGTTCGTGCCGAATGCACGAGAGATAGTGGACAATCTTGTATAGGTTTGGGCCACTTTGAGATGCGTAATACCCTACGTCCTGGAGTGAATCTTATACGCGGTGGGTTACAAGGGAATTCTCTAGTATGAGAGATACAAGAGAACTGGATGGATGGCTAATGAGTGAGATGATCTTGAAGGGGTGCCCCCTAGGCCTTATATATTCGACCATGGGGCGTTACATGAGGATATGATAACCATGTGTTCCTAAGTAATAGTGAACCAACCGAGTTTATCTTCCTATAATCTCACCGACTTATAGTCCTTCGGCTCCGACGTCCGAGGGCGCTGCGCGGGAAAGTCAGATCAATGCTGCAGATAGCGTTCGAGTTTGGCGAACCGCATGGACTCGAGTTGATCCGACCTCGTGTCGATCCATTCTGCTGGAAGTTCCTCCCCTGGCCCATGAAGGGATGGCCTTGCGAAGTAATGGGCCTGGGGCCTTTTGCGAGGCCTTCTTGCCTTCTAGTGGACCCGGGGGATATCTGTCCCCCACAAGCCCCCAATCTTTGTGTTGATTTTGAAATAATCATCCCAAAGATTCCAGGTCCAGCTTACGATTTTGAAACAAGTCTGCTAAGTCATTACCTCCAACTCTGAGTAACTTGGTAAAAACGATCTTCTGTCATCTTCTTTTGGCATCATTCCGCAGTCTTTTGCTTTTAGTCTTCAGTAATCGGTGCTCTGTTTATGCTTTACAGGTCAACATTTTGTTCTTAGGGGTTAAGGATTCATTGGGTGCACCAGAGGTGCACCCAATGGGTGTAGCCCCGAGCTTTGAGTGGATTACTGAAAATAATCCACTCAAAGGTCTTCATCTCATACTTCTCTAGAAATCGTTGTCTCTGACTTAGACTTATGCTTTAGAAATTAGCATTTTGCCATTAGCCTATGCTTTAGAGATCAGCATTTTGTTCTCGGGGTCTCAGGATTCATTGGGTGCACCGGAGGTGCACCCAATGGGTGTAGCCCCTGAGCTTTGAGTGGATTACTGAAAATAATCCACTCAAAGGTCTTCATCCCATGCTTTTTTAGAAACCATTGTCTCTGACTTAGACTCATGCCTTAGAAATCAGCATTATCTCCTCTTCATTTCATGCCTTAGATTTCAGCATTATATCATCAGTTTATGCTTTAGAGATCAACATATAGTTTTTTGTCTTTTTGAGATCAACAATACGGCCTGCCCATGCATTAGCTTGAAATTTATTTGATCAGCGACGGATTGGACATCCGGTAGATGGCCCTTGGCTAGTCTTCCTTTCGCTTCGTGCTTCAATGCTTCTGTTGGTTAGACTTGTAATTCATCAGCTATTTTTTGGCTTTCTTCCGATCTCCATAGATATCTTCTTTTTGTCTTGATACATTCATTGCATATACTGTATGGACGTGATCTCCATAGATATCTTCCGATCTACATAGAAATCTATTGAAAATTCCTAGACGTCCCCCCCCAATGGGTGTAGGCAAGGGACGGCTTGGTGCGCTGAGCGTTTAGCGAACTGTCCCTGAGTAGTAACTTGATGTGACCGCGGGGTAATTGTAACACCCCTGGTGTTACTATCACTAAAACTTGAGCATAACATCATTAGCATTAGCATTTCATATGTTTGATACACCTAGAATGCATTCACTAGGCAAAAATCTCAAACAAGTTGTATTGATATGGCATTTTGCAAATAAAACCCTGGAGTTGGGTACTTAATCCTAAATGGGGTTCAGAAGGGTAAAACAAAATCCAAATAGAGAAAACCCTAAAGCTAAAGTGAAATAGTCATAAAATGTTACTAAGAATGGACCTACATTGCATTCACCCCCTTGAAATACCAAAAACCCTAATAAGGACCCTGGAAAACCCTAAACCTAAACCCTAGGGGGCTAAGTGCAAAATTAGTGCACTTTTGGACTAAAGTGCAAAAACCAAGACAATAAGGTATCTTAAGTCTAATGGTTCACAAATATGTGAATTTTCAAGTTAAACCCTAAGTTTTGGGTCTATTTGCAAAAAGCACCACTTAAACCCTATAAACCTAAGTCTGAAATTCTGTGATATTGGCTCAACTTTGGAGCTCTATATCTTCCAAGTTAGTGAGAATTTACCCTAGGTCACCACATCAACTTTGTAGCTCTATGAAAGGGGAACAACTTTGCTTAAGAGTGTAAGCATGGTTGTTATGAAGAAATTGGAGAAAAATGCACTCAAAGTTGGGCTGTCAGGCTATCTGGGACTGAATTCTGGTATGACAGAGTAATGAAGCCATCTTTGAGCTTAAATTTGATCATGATCCAGTCATTATCTGGTTATGATTACTATAACAAGATTAAACCTGAATAAGAGAGCTACAACTTATTTAAAGACAGATTGTCAAGTCATTACATGGTAAAGGGAGATTTCTGCTCTGCAAATCAGGCTGTCAGTCCAACTGAATGGGGTTTGCCATTGTACAGTAACCTGACAAAGATCAGATCCACCGCTCACCCTGCCGCCAGCGACCTCGCGCGTAGATTCGCGCCGGTGAGGTGATTCGTGCCCATCTTAGTCTAGATAACGTCGCAGGGTCAAAAGATCATCACCGCCGTTGGGCTGGACACCAATCCGGCTAGCCGCCGTACTTTCCCCTTGCTCATCGTCGATCAGATAACCTTCACCGCCGTCGATCCATCACTGCCGTCCATCGTGTGTCCATACACTTTACCACGTTGCGGCTAACCGTGCTATGCATGTCCGGTGATCGCCGGAGTACTTGCCACGGTGAAAGCCACCTGTTTCAAGCGCCAGAGCCCCTTTTCCCCTCCGATCGCGAGCGCGATTCGGTCAAATTGATCACCACCGTTTGAGCATCCTATAAATTGGAGCCTCATCATGTTCCGCTAGGTAATTGTGCATCTAGTAAACCAACTCTCAGCTCCGATCATTTCCCACAGCTCCCTAATTTGGGATTACCCCCAAATCGGTCGAAGAACGCCGCAAAACCAAGCTCACCATGGGCAGCTCTCCACAGGTCCGATCATGTTGTCTTTGATCTTGTTCCAGCATCCTTGTGTGTTCCTATAACTCATCGGCCCAACCAATTGTACTAAACCGAAGTAGATCATCGGGAACACTTTGAATTATTCCCGGGGTGGGCAGTCACCGTGGCCAGAGATATTTGGGTACCCATTCATAAAATTGACTTAGGGGAAATGCGCGGGTGGGGTCCAATTCGGTGTCTGCCACTCAGGAGCACCGGTCTTGGCTCCCTCCGGCCAGTCTAGCTCGCCGGAGCTTGGCTCCCTGTGTGGTGCACAGTCGGGGACCTCAACGTGTAAAGGAATAGAACGTGGAAGTTCTTTTTGCAAACCGGCAGTGACTCAAAGTAACAGTGAAAGCACCCACTTTGGGTTATCCAGAACGCCAAGGGCTTTTTTGCAAAGCTGCCAGCGCGGGCGCGGGCGCGCGCGCTTTCCGCCTGGAATTGGGCCGCTTGGGCTGCTTCTGGCCCAACACTGTTCTAGCTTTTTCCTTTTTCCTTTTCTTAGAAACCTTGGAAATCTGTAGAAAATTGTACAAAAATCCCAAAAATGTCAAACCAATTTTCCTAGGTTCCTTATTTTCCATAGTATTTAATAAAAATAGTTTTATGATTTTTAGGTCAAATAGGGAATTTTGGAGCATTTAAAATAGCCTAAAACTTAGTTTCTGAATTTTTAGAAAATGTAGAATGATTCCAAAATTCCCCAAACTTTTTAGATGACCTTTATACATCATTTAGAAGCCTTGGGTAGAGTTTGGTATGATTTGGACCTTGTTTGATACTTAGAGCCCAAAATCCTACCCCCTGCCCTTTGAATTCCTTTACTGACTCCGGAAACCCTAGGTTCTCGGAGAACCGTGAAGGAAAATTGTATTCAAAACTTTAGATAATAAACTCTTATTATCTTTGCACTCTCATGAGCATTACATGGACATTCATTATTATATATGGTTATCTTTAGAAAACGAAGAAGAAGCTGAAGTACAAGGAGAGAAGACTTCACCACCACCTCAGGAACATCAGGCAGACAACTATATTTATTTTGACATCTGTGGAACTAAGCCTGAATCAAATGTAAACCAAGGCAAGCCCCGGTGCATTTGCCACCTCCTTGATTCTTTTAAAATCTCACTCACTTACTTTATGCATTAGATGATAGGAGTTGATTGCTAAAACAATTCCTGCATTACCTTCCTTGAATTTGATTACCTTCCTTGAATCCCTATTTTACAAAAGGTTTTCACTATGCTTAGTCTTGCTCTAGCAAAACAAAAGGTTTTGTTTTTTTACAAAAGATGATGTGGCAAAGTGGGAGGGATGTTTTTGAAAATAAAACTTGATGGTGGATCCATCATGGCCATGATGGGTTCAACATCGGAAAAGATGTACCTCTGCCAGGTACCAAACTTTGGGATTTGAAACGATAAAGCTGAGACCGAGCGGTTGACTTTCACGAGAAGAGAGTCTCGGTGTAGTGTCTCCGTCTGTGTCGATTAAGGACCGTCTCGATGTAGGCTTACTGACCGAGGACCCTTTAACTGGTCACATGCCTCATCATGGGTAAGCTTTTCCTCGGGTAGACTAAGGACAGAATAAGATACCACGCAATGGGAGTGGAGAGATGGTGAGAGTAGCGTGTACCCTCCGTGGCAAGAGGCTGGACGGTGGTGTATATGTGCTCTCGGTTGGCGTGAACCTGATCTGGTCTTTAGAACCCCGGGGCCGGGTTGACATATGCAAGGGTTAAGTGCTACATATGTTGTGTGATTGGAGATCCTCAGCTGAGTATAATCGATTTGGATCGTCGTACCTTCACGGTTATTAAGACTTGGTCACTGCTCTATACATAGAACTCCAGTAAAGATGATGGTTTGTTAAGAAATTGGCTAGTGCAGGTCAAGTGATTGAACTAGGGCAGAAAGAACTCTAGAGACAGGTAGTCTTACTTAACATGACAAGTAAAATTGAATTTTTAAGGATCCACTTGTAGTAAGCATTTTTGCAAACAGAGTCTTTGACTATTGTTAAGCCATACCTTGACTCCCTCAAAGCCAGCATACCCTTGAGAGTCGTTTCTTTAGTCGGGTAAGACTTGCTGAGTAATTCCATACTCAGGGTTTTATTCTCTATTGTTTTTAGGTGAAGAAGCGACAAACTTTTGTGGCTTCTGTTCTAAGGTGGTACCAAAGGAAGAGCACTAGGAATGAAGTTGCGGGAGGAAATGATCCTCCACAAAAAAACTTTTTGTCTGATACTTATCGGGAGGGGTTTTTGCCTCCCTTGGCTTGTAATAATAATGTTATGCACTCGTACGTTATATCCTGGTCTGTAAATATTTAACTTTGTCTTACTTTTAAATAAAGGTAAGTTTATGTAACCGCTTCCGTATTTCTGTATCTTCGATGATTTGTAATGTGTGCGTGACGGGTGAAACGTTCTTGGGAAAGGTAAGAAAAGCAGATACCGAACTTGTCAAGTGATTGAGGGGCACCTACAGGGTTGTCTGAGGTCCATCGGACAAGGACAACTGTAGGTGGGCCTAATGACTTGGGAGGTTCCGTCACAGCTGGTATCGGAGCGAAGCCCATCTCTGCAGATATTATGAGGCATCTTCAAAAAGAATTTTCTAAAGACTTATCTAGAAAATTTCTTCCCTTCTTACCTAAGCATCTCTGAAGAGTTTATTTTAAAGACCAGATAGGAAGAGTGCAAATGTATACAAGGTTGAATCAACTAAGGTTGATTCTGTAATTATACATGCATCATGCTAAAAACTATGCTAATAAGATTTCCCCCTTAGAAAAATGTCGCCACGTACGAGAAAGACCACGCGCAAGTCGACTGGACCAATCGGTGTACCCCGTCATCAACTTGTGCCGCGGCATGAAGATAGCAGCAGTGGGAGCAACGATCCAATTGGAGATTTGGAAGCCCAAGTGGATCAGCTTCGAACAGAACTGCGATGCAGGAACGAAATATGGGTCGCGGATGGCGACAGAATCAATGAATTGAGGAGAGACATCCGCCAACTGCAAGACCAGCTAGCGGATCGGGATCTAGCACTTGACTGGGCTGTGAACTCTCGTTCACTAGCCTGGGCAATGGAAGCTAGAGCTCGAGCCCGAGTGGAAGAGCTTAGCTCAACCGTGGATGGCTTGCAGGTTTATTGCAACACACTACATGAAGAAGTTCATGTACTGTACTCGCAACTACACCCGAACGTCCCTACGGATGCTGTCAGGACGGAAGCCGGACCTTCTGGGACAGCGGGAGAGGCCTTTGGTGGTGAACTGGACTTGTTCAGGCCCCCTCCCTCTATGAAGTTGGTCGATGAATGGTCTCCGACACCTAACAGCGAGGCTACCCGGAGTGACAAAAGGTAGGAATAGTATAGTATAGAAGTAGTGCTATTGTGTAATAGGTGGTCTAATCCTATTGTAAGTACAAGTCTTAACATTACCTTTCTAAGTAATGTGAAATGGATGGTTTGTATGGCATATCATATTGGTCCAAATGTTCTTTGCCTCAGATGCCTTCCAGGACTCGCGCTCAGGATGGGGCTGGTACCTCCCAAGGGAGGGAAGCGACCCCGAATCCACCTCCAGTACCCCCGAGACTTGCCGAGGCCATCGCTGCCTTGGTAAACGCTACAGCAGACAATACTCGCTTCCTATGGAAGATGGCAGGTCAACAACTCCAACAACAAGGCGGGCGGGCCTATCCGCAAGACCCCCGTGAGACATCTTATCTGGACTTCTCTGAGACGCGCCCTCCATTGTTCGTCAAAGCAGAAGATCCTTTAGAGGCGGATGAATGGATCCGCGTCATTGAACAGAAGTTTGGGCTCCTTCGGTGTTCAGAAACTCAGAAGCCCCTATTTGTAGCCCAACAATTACGTGGCCCTGCCAGCACTTGGTGGGGAAATTTTCTAGCCATTCAACCGACCGATCATCAAGTAACTTGGGATGAGAGTTGGCCTTCAGAGAGCATTATATACCTGAAGGAGTTCTCCACATGAAGCAGGAAGAGTTCATGAAGTTGAAACAAGGCGGAGATACTGTCACCCAGTATCTCAATAAATTCAATCACTTATCCCAATATGCAATTGATCAAGTCAACACAGATCTGAAGAAAATAAACTGCTTCATGAGAGGCTTGAATGATCGGATGCAGAGAAAAATGGCCACCTGCATCGACCTTACTTATGGAAGGGCTGTCAGCATAGCACTGGCAGTCGAAGCTAAATATGCAGGATCCGGGAAATCCAAGGGGAATGGAGGCAACAGGCCCAATCAGGGCCCCGAGAAAAGGCAAAGGTTGGTTATCCAACCTTTTAATCAAAATCGTTTTTCATCGCACCCACCCTCCTTCCCATTCAAGCAACCAGTATTTATCCGTCCAACCACTGCCCCCACCGTTACAAATTAGTCGGGTGCCCCTGGCACTCGTTTCCCTGCTCTTCCAAGCTCATCAACCAGCTGCTTCAACTGTGGAAAGTCCGGGCATTTCATTAAGGACTGTCCATACCCGAGGCAGAATCAAGCAAATTATCAACAAAGTTCCAGGAGCTCCAAGGGAAATGTGGCAACCAATGCCACGGGCAGGAATACAAGGAAAACTGAACGGGTTTATTACACTCAAGTGGCCACAACACCGGAAGGCGAACTGGTGATGATGGGTACGTTCCTCGTAGCCAACCACCCTGCACTTATTCTCTTTGATTCTGGTGCTTCACATACTTTCATAAGAAAAACGTTTGTGGAGAAACACTGCATTCCATATACTGAATCAAGGGAAGGGTTTAAAATCCATTCGCCTGGGGGACAAATATTTACCAAAGAAGTGGCTTACCAAGTGCCCGTAACATTGGCTGGATGGGACTTTCCTACTAAGATGATTGTTCTGAAAGGCCAAGACATAGATGTAATCTTGGGCATGAATTGGTTGGCCCAACATAAAGCTGTCCTCAACACTAATCTGAGAACTATCAGGTTGAGTTATGGCTCAGAAGAAATTCTCTTGTCTATCCCCATAGCCATTTCAGCTAAACCAATTGGCAGAATCAATGAAGCCATTATACCGGAGATCAAAGATATTCGGGTAGTATGTGAGTTCCCAGATGTCTTTTCCAGAAGATTTGCCTGGATTACCACCCGAAAGAGATGTAGAGTTTGTAATTGAGTTAAAGCCCGGTACGGCTCCCATTTCTAGAAGGTCGTACCGAATGCCTCCAAATGAGCTGGCAGAACTCAAGACCCAATTGCAAGATCTACTTGAGAAGGCATTCATCTGGCCAAGTTCGTCACCATGGGGTTGTCCAGCCATCTTCGTCAAGGACCAAACACTTCGGATGTGCATGGATTATCGACCCCTTAATGAGGTCACTATCAAGAATAAGTATCCTCTTCCTTGGATTGATATTTTGTTTGATCAACTGACTGGAGCGAGGGTATTCTCCAAGATTGACCTCAGATCGGGCTACCATCAGATCCGTGTCAGGCCCGAGGATATACCAAAGACTGCATTCACTACGCGGTATGGATTATTTGAATACCTGGTAATGTCTTTTGGACTGACGAATGCCCCTGTCCACTTCACTTATCTGATGAACTCGGTATTCATGCCCGAGTTGGACAAATTTGTGGTGGTCCTCATAGATGATATCTTGATATACTCCAAGAATGAAGAGGAGCATGCGCAACACTTACGGATCGTATTGACGCGCTTAAGGGAACACCAATTATATGCTAAGTTCAGTAAATGCGCGTTCTGGCTGGAAGAAATCCAATTTCTGGGACATGTGTTATCTGCCAAGGGGATTGCGGTGGATCCCAGCGAAGTCAAGGATATTTTGGAGTGGAAACCCACAACCAATGTACATCAAGTCCGAAGTTTCCTTAGGCTGGCTGGCTATTACCGCCGATTTATACCAGATTTTTCCAAGCTTGTGAAACCAATCATGAGTTTATTGAAGAATGATACTAAATTTAATTGGTCTTCAAAGTGTAATGAAGCCTTTGAACAATTAAAGGTATTATTAACCACTGCTCCGGTATTGGCTCAACAGGATATTGAGAAGCCCTTTGATGTGTATTGTGACGCATCAGGCAGTGGTCTCGGCTGTGTATTAATGCAAGAAGGCCGAGTAATAGCCTATGCTTCAAGGCAGTTGTGCCGGCATGAGGAACATTATCCAACTCATGATCTAGAGTTAGCTGTAGTGGTTCATGCCCTGAAGATATGGCGTCATTATCTGCTGGGAAATGTCTGTCATATTTATACAGACCACAAAAGTTTGAAATATATCTTTACCCAGTCGGAGCTCAATATGAGACAAAGGAGATGGCTCGAGCTTATTAAGGATTATGAACTGGAAATCCATTATCACCCAGGCAAAGCTAACGTAGTGGTAGATGCACTCAATCGCAAGGCCTCCTACCATTGTTTAACAATGAGGACTTCTGACATTACATTATGCCAGGAGATGGAGAATCTGAACCTGGGAATGATTCAGCATGGAACTTCAAATCACTTGAAGCTTGAGTCAGTCATCTTGCAAAGGATAATTGACGCGCAAAAGAGTGATGAGGGTATAAAACATATCCATGAAAAGATAGAAGCTGGAAAAGCCAACTGCTTCCGAAGAGATGATCAAGGTGTTGTATGGTTTAACAACCGCATAGTGGTGCCTAAAAATGAAGGGGTCCGCCAGCAAATCTTAGATGAAGCACATCTTAGTCACTATTCTATTCATCCCAAAAGCACTAAGATGTATCATGATCTAAAACAACATTATTGGTGGACAAAGATGAAGATTGAAATTGCACGCTATGTGGCAAGGTGTGACACTTGTAGACGTGTCAAGGCCATACACCTGAAAGCTGCTGGTCCATTACAATCTTTACCAATACCAACATAGAAATGGGAAGATATTAGTATGGACTTCATTGTGGGATTACCCAGAACAGCAAAAGGCTTTGACTCTATCTGGGTTATTATTGATCGACTGACAAAGATTGCCACTTCCTCCGAGTCAGGGTAAAGTACACAGTGGCCACGTATGCAGAATTATACATTGCCCACATTCTCAGTTTGCATGGTGTTCCGAAGACTATAGTGTCGGATCATGGACCTCAATTTGTATCCAAATTTTGGGAAGAACTTCACAAAGTTTTGGGTACTAAATTGCTCCATAGTTCGGCCTATCATCCTCAAACCAGTGGGCAGACTGAGAGGGTAAATCAAATACTGGAAGACATGCTATGGGCTTGTGCTTTGGAATTCCCACAGAAATGGGATGATTGTTTACCTTTAGCGGAGTTCTCATATAATAATAGCTATCAAGAAAGCATTAAGATGGCATCTTTCGAAGCTTTATATAGACGACGATGTCGTACTCCGTTAAATTGGTCTAAACCAGGAGAAAGGTGCTTCTTCAGGCCTGATCTGGTGAAGGAGACCAAAGAAAAGGTTCAGAGAATAATTCATAATTTGAGGAAAGCTCAAGCTCGTCAGAAGAGTTATGCAGACAAGCGACGACAACCCTTGTACTTTCTCGTGGGAGATTATGTCTACCTGAAGGTTTCACCAGTGAAGGGTGTATCGCGTTTCGGGATTAAAGGGAAGCTTGCACCACGATATATTGGTCCTTTTCTCATTCTTGAAAGATATGGGCCAGTGGCGTATCGACTTCAACTACCTGAAACCTTGTCTGCTGTACATAATGTGTTCCACGTGTCTCAGTTGAAGAAGTGTCTTCGGGTTCCAGATCGAACCATCGAAGTAACAGATGTTGTCCTAGAGCCAGACCTGACATATTCAGAACACCCTATTCGAGTCTTGGATCAAAAGGACAGGGTTACCCGGAGAAAAACTCTCAAGTTTTACAAAATACAGTGGAACCAACATTCCGAAGATGAGGCTACATGGGAAACTCAAGACTTCTTAGACAAGAATTTCCCAGGCTTTTTAGCCTCCTATAATATGTAAAATGTATATAATTGTTGTAATAAAGGAGTAAGCCCCAAACCACCCCTGCCTTGTACCAAAAATCAGGAAATAAAAATGTGAAGCATTTCCTTTTCCACTACTTACCCTAGGACTTTTAATCTCGGGACGAGATTCTTTTATGGGGGGAAGGATGTAACACCCCTGGTGTTACTATCACTAAAACTTGAGCATAACATCATCAGCATTAGCATTTCATATGTTTGATACACCTAGAATGCATTCACTAGGCAAAAATCTCAAACAAGTTGTATTGATATGGCATTTTGCAAATAAAACCCTAGAGTTTGGTACTTAACCCTAAATGGGGTTCAGAAGGGTAAAACAAAATCCAAATAGAGGAAACCCTAAAGCTAAAGTGAAATAGTAATAAAATGTTACTAAGAATGGACCTACATTGCATCACTACAAGAATATTGACCTTCTATGACGTTCTGATGGTATCATAAGCGTCACAGAAGGTGCGTAATTAAAGATCTTCTGTGACGAAACATAAAAAATTATGACATTCCTATGGAGGAATATTCTTAGGAACGTCATTATTTATTATGTTTCGTCACAGAAGACCTTTAATTACGCACCTTCTGTGACGCTTATGATCCCATCAAAACGTCATAGAAGGTTAATATTCTTGTAGTGCATTCACCCCCTTGAAATACCAAAAACCCTAATAAGGACCCTGGAAAACCCTAAACCTAAACCCTAGGGGGCTAAGTGCAAAATTAGTGCACTTTTGGACTAAAGTGCAAAAACCATGACAATAAAGTATCTTAAGTCTAATGGTTCACAAATATGTGAATTTGCAAGTTAAACCCTAAGTTTTGGGTCTATTTGCAAAAAGCACCACTTAAACCCTATAAACCTAAGTCTAAAATTCTGTGATATTGGCTCAACTTTGGAGCTCTATATCTTCCAAGTTAGTGAGAATTTACCCTAGGTCACCACATCAACTTTGTAGCTCTATGAAAGGGGAACAACTTTGCTTAAGAGTGTAAGCATGGTTGTTATGAAGAAATTGGAGAAAAATGCACTCAAAGTTGGGCTGTCAGGCTATCTGGGACTGAATTCTGGTATGACAGTGTAATGAAGCCATCTTTGAGCTTAAATTTGATCATGATCCATTCATTATCTGGTTATGAATACTATAACAAGATTAAAGCTGAATAAGAGAGCTACAACTTCTTTAAAGACAGATTGTCAAGTCATTACATGGTAAAGGGAGATTTCTGCTCTGCAAATCAGGCTGTCAGTCCAACTGAATGGGGTTGGCCATTGTACAATAACCTGACAAAGATCAGATCCATCGCTCACCCTGCCGCCGGCAACCTCGCGCATAGATTCACGCCGGTGAGGTGATTTGTGCCCATCTTAGTCTAGATAACGTCGCAGGGTCAAAAGATCATCACCGCCGTTGGGCTGGACACCAATCCGGCTAGCCACCGTACTTTCCCCCTTGCTCATCGTCGATCGGATAACCTTCACCACCATTGATCCATCACTGCCGTTCGCCGCGTGTCCATACACTTTACCACCTTGCAGCTAGCCGTGCTATGCATGTCCGGTGATCGCCGGAGTACTTGCCACGGTGAAAGCCACCTATTTCAAGCGCCAGAGCCCCTTTTCCCCTCTGGTCGC
This sequence comes from Zea luxurians, assembly GCA_029449295.1. Lineage (NCBI taxonomy): Eukaryota > Viridiplantae > Streptophyta > Magnoliopsida > Poales > Poaceae > Zea > Zea luxurians. Next base: position 27,896,636 of record JAOPSE010000015.1, read on the forward strand.
CAGCGCGATTCAGTCAAATTGATCACCACGGCTTGAGCATCCTATAAATTAGAGCCTCAGCATGTTCCACTAGGTAATTGTGCATCCAGTAAACCAACTCTCAGCTCTGATCGTTTCCCACAGCTCCCCAATTTGGGATTACCCCCAAATCGGTCGAAGAACGCCGCAAAACCAAGCTCACCGTGGGCAGCTCTCCACAGGTCCGATCATGTTGTCTTTGATCTTGTTCCAGCATCCTTGTGTGTTCCTATAACTCATCGGCCCAACCAATTGTACTAAACCGAAGTAGATCATCGGGAACACTTTGAATTGTTCCCGGGGTGCGCGGTCACCGTGGCCAGAGATATTTGGGTACCCATTCATAGAATTGACTTAGGGGAAATGCGCGGGCGGGGTACGATTCGGTGTCTGCCACTCGGGAGCACCGGTCTTGGCTCTCTCCGGACAGTCTAGCTCGCCGGAGCTCGGCTCCCTGTGCGGTGCAAAGTCGGGGACCTCAACGTGTAAAGGAATAGAACGTGGAGGTTCTTTTTGCAAACCGGCAGTGACTCAAAGTAACAGTGAAAGCACCCACTTCGGGTTATCTAGAATGCCAACGGCTTTTTTGCAAAGCTGCCAGCGCGGGCGCGGGCGCGCGCGCTTTCCGCCTGGAATGGGGTCGCTTGGGCTGCTTCCGGCCCAGCATTGTTCAAGCTTTTTCCTTTTTCCTTTTCAGTGAAACTTTGGAAATCTGTAGAAAATTGTACAAAAATCCCAAAAAATGTCAAACCAGTTTTCCTAGGTTCCTTATTTTCCATAGTATTTAACAAAAATAGTTTTATGATTTTTAGGTCAAATAGGGAATTTTGGAGCATTTAAAATAGCCTAAAACTTAGTTTCTGGATTTTTAGAAAATGTAGAATGATTCCAAAATTCCCCAAACTTTTTAGATGACCTTTATACATCATTTAGAAGCCTTGGGTAGAGTTTGGTATGATTTGGACCTTATTTAGTACTTAGAGCCCAAAATCCTACCCCCTGCCCTTTGAATTCCTTTACTGACTCCGGAAACCCTATGTTCTCGGAGAACCGTGAAGGGAAATTGTATTCAAAACTTTAGATAATAAACTCTTATTATCTTTGCCTCTCATGAGCATTACATGGACATTCATTATTATATCTGGTTATCTTTAGAAAACGAAGAAGAAGTTGAAGTAGAAGTGAGAGCACCTAGAGGGGGGGGTGAATAGGTGATCCTGTAAAAACTTCAAACTTAAGCCACAAAAACTTGTTAAGTGTTAGCACGATTATTGCCAAGTGGCTAAGGTGAAGTCTCAACAAAACACAATACCACAAAAGATCAAGACAGAGGTGACACAGTGGTTTATCCCGTGGTTCGGCCAAGACCAACGCTTGCCTACTCCACGTTGTGGCGTCCCAACGGACGAGGGTTGCAATCAACCCCTCTCAAGCGGTCCAAAGACCCACTTGAATACCACGGTGTTTTGTTGTTCCTTTCACTATCCCGTTTGCAAGGAATCTCCACAAATTGGAGTCTCTTGCCCTTACAAGTATATGATCACAAAGAAAGCACAGAGTAAGGGAGGGAAGCAACACACACAAATCCACAGCAAAAGCGCGCACACACGGCCAAGAATCGAGCTCACAAGACTATCTCAGAGTTCTCACTTAGAACAGAGCTCGAATCACTTAGAAACACAAACGAATGCGCAGAGACTTAGTGTGGATGATCAAGAATGCTCAAAGGTTGCTTGTGTCTCCTCCATGCGCCTAGGGGCTCCTTTTATAGCCCCAAGGCAGCTAGGAGCCGTTGAGAGCAAATCTGGAAGGCCATCCTTGCCTTCTGTCGTCGGGGGCACCGGACAGTCCGGTGCACACCGGACACTGTCCGGTGCCCGATTTGTTTCCTTTTCCGGCGCTGCCGACCGTTGCAGCCCGTCAGAGATCTGCGAGCCGTTGGCGCACCGGACATGTCCGGTGCACACCGGACAGTCCGGTGCCGTCTTCCGACCGTTGGCTCCGCCACGTGTCCCGCGCAGATTGCGCGGCCGACCGTTGGCCCGGCCGACCGTTGGCTCACCGGACAGTCCGGTGCACACCGGACAGTCCGGTGAATTTTAGCCGTACGCCGTCGGTCAATTTCCCGAGAGCAGCCAGTTCGCCCCGAGCCAGCCTGGCGCACCGGACACTGTCCGGTGCACACCGGACAGTCCGGTGCTCCAGACTGAGCTGGGTCTTGGCTGCACACAGCCAAGTCATTCTCTCCCCTTTTCTCTTCTTCTTCCTGTTTCTAACACTTAGACAAATATATTAGTACACAAAACCAATGTACTAAGGCTTAGAAACATACCTTTACTTCATTATTTGCACCTTGTTCATCCATGTATATAAATTCACAATTAAACACATGTGTTGGCACTCAATCACCAAAATACTTAGAAATGGCCCAAGGGCACATTTCCCTTTCAATCTCCCCCTTTTTGGTGATTTATGCCAACACTACATAAAGCAACTAAAACAAGTGCAAACTCACTTCAAATAAAATAAATTTAAGTTTTATTCAATTTTGGCATATATGGATCATCCTTTGCCACCACTTGGTTTGTTTTTGCAAATCAAACTCAAATCTCTATCTCTAAGTCAAACACACATGTTGAAGCATAAAGAGAGTCATTTCAAAAGAGATTGATCAAAGATTTCAAAAAACTCCCCCTTTTTCCCATAATCAATACTTCTCCCCACAAGAAGCCAACTTTTGACAAGAGAGACAACATAAGAATTTTGACAAACCAAAAACTCTATTCTACTATTTTCAAAATCTCTCAAGTGGTAGCTGATCCATTTATCGCTTTGGCCTTTATTTTCTCCCCCTTTGGCATCAAGCACCAAAACGGGATCAATTTTGGCCCTTTAACCCCATTGCCTCACCAAAATCTTCACTTAAGAGCAAATGGCAATAAGAGTTAATGAAATGGACTTGGAATAAGTTACCCTCTCATCGGAGTGCAGTGGAAGTCTTGCATGGTCCAAGTCCACCTTTTCCCTTTCAATTCTCCTTTGAGACTAGATCAAACAAACTCAACATATGGTTAGTCTCAAAGGGTCAAGTTGTAACACATCTCCCCCTAAACATGTGCATCACATTGCAACGGACTTGTGAGGTCCAGGGAGTGTTTGTACAACTTGAGCACCATAATAAGCAACAAAATGCAAAAAGGAACATGATCAAAAGCATGAATACATGTATGCTACAATTCAATCCAAGTTCCGCGAATCTAAGACATTTAGCTCACTATGCAGCCTGCAAAAGGTCTTCTCATCTAAAGGCTTGGTGAAGATATCGGCTAGCTGGTTCTCGGTGCTAACATAAAATACTTCGATATCTCCCTTTTGCTGGTGGTCTCTCAAAAAGTGATGCCGGATGTCTATGTGCTTTGTGCGGCTGTGCTCAACAGGATTTTCCGCTATTCGGATAGCACTCTCATTATCACATAGGAGTGGGACTTTGCTCAGATTGTAGCCAAAGTCCCGGAGGGTTTGCCTCATCCAAAGTAGTTGCGCGCAACACTGACCTGCGGCAACGTACTCGGCCTCAGCGGTGGATAGGGCAACGGAGGTTTGTTTCTTAGAGTTCCATGACACCAGGGACCTTCCTAAGAATTGGCACGTCCCTGATGTACTCTTCCTATCGACCTTACATCCAGCATAGTCGGAATCTGAGTACCCAATCAAGTCAAAGTTAGACCCCTTTGGATACCAGATCCCGAAGCAAGGCGTAGCGACTAAATATCTAAGAATTCGCTTCACCGCCACCAAGTGACACTCCTTAGGATCGGATTGAAATCTAGCACACATGCATACGCTAAGCATAATATCCGGTCTACTAGCACATAAATAAAGTAAAGACCCTATCATTGACCGGTATGCTTTTTGATCAACGGACTTACCTCCTTTGTTGAGGTCGGTGTGTCCGTCGGTTCCCATCGGAGTCTTTGCGGGCTTGGCGTCCTTCATCCCAAACCGCTTTAGCAGATCTTGCGTGTACTTCGTTTGGGAGATGAAGGTGCCGTCCTTGAGTTGCTTCACTTGGAACCCAAGGAAGTAGTTCAACTCGCCCATCATCGACATCTCGAATTTCTGCGTCATCACCCTGCTAAACTCTTCATAAGACTTTTGATTAGTAGAACCAAATATTATGTCATCGACATAAATTTGGCATACAAACAAATCACCATCACAAGTCTTTGTAAAAAGAGTTGGATCGGCTTTCCCAACCTTGAAAGCATTAGCAAGTAAGAAATCTCTAAGGCATTCATACCATGCTCTTGGGGCTTGTTTAAGTCCATAGAGCGCCTTAGAGAGCTTACACACGTGGTCGGGGTACCGCTCATCCTCGAAGCCAGGGGGTTGCTCCACGTACACCTCCTCCTTTATTGGCCCGTTGAGGAAAGCGCTCTTCACATCCATTTGGTACAACCTGAAAGAATGGTGAGCGGCATATGCTAGCAAGATACGAATGGACTCTAGCCTAGCCACAGGAGCAAAAGTCTCCTCAAAGTCCAAACCTGCGACTTGGGCATAACCTTTTGCCACAAGTCGAGCCTTGTTCCTCGTCACCACCCCGTGCTCGTCCTGTTTGTTGCGAAAAACCCACTTGGTTCCCACAACATTTTGCTTGGGACGAGGCACCAGCGTCCAAACTTCATTGCGCTTGAAGTTGTTAAGTTCCTCCTGCATGGCCAACACCCAGTCCGGATCTAGCAAGGCCTCCTCTACCCTGAAAGGCTCAATAGAGGAGACAAAAGAGTAATGTTCACAAAAATTAACTAATCGAGATCGAGTAGTTACTCCCTTGCTAATGTCACCCAGAATTTGGTCGACGGGATGATCCCTTTGAATCATCGCTCGAACTTGGGTTGGAGGTGCCGGTTGCGCTTCTTCTTCCATCACATGATCATCTTGTGCTCCCCCTTGATCACACGCCTCCTTTTGATGAACCTGTTCATCGTCTTGAGTTGGGGGATGCACCGTCGTTGAGGAAGAAGGTTGATCTCGTTCATCTTGTTCCTGTGGCCGAACGTCTCCAATCGCCATGGTTCGTATAGCGGCCGTTGGAACATCTTCTTCATCTACATCATCACAATCAACAACTTGCTCTCTTGGAGAGCCATTAGTCTCATCAAATACAACGTCGCTAGAGACTTCAACCAAACCCGATGATTTGTTGAAGACCCTATACGCCTTTGTATTTGAATCATAACCTAATAAAAACCCTTCTACAGCTTTGGGAGCAAACTTAGAATTTCTACCCTTCTTCACTAGAATGTAGCACTTGCTCCCAAATACACGAAAGTAAGATACATTGGGTTTGTTACCGGTTAGCAGCTCATACGAAGTCTTCTTGAGGAGTCGATGAAGATAGACCCTGTTGATGGCGTGGCAAGCCGTGTTCACGGCTTCCGACCAAAAACACTCGGGGGTCTTGAACTCTCCAAGCATCGTCCTCGCCATATCGATTAGCGTCCTGTTCTTCCTCTCTACCACACCATTTTGCTGTGGTGTGTAGGGAGCGGAGAACTCGTGCTTGATCCTTTCCTCCTCAAGAAACCCCTCCACTTGAAGGTTCTTGAACTCGGACCCGTTGTCGCTCCTTATCTTCTTCACCTTGAGCTCAAACTCATTTTGAGCTCTCCTGAGGAAGCGCTTGAGGGTCCCTTGGGTTTCAGACTTATCCTGCAAAAAGAATACCCAAGTGAAGCGGGAAAAGTCATCAACAATAACTAAACCATACTTACTTCCTCCTATGCTTAGATAGGCGACGGGTCCGAAGAGGTCCATGTGCAACAGCTCCAGAGGTCTTGATGTGGTCATCACATTCTTGCTGTGATGTGCTCCTCCCACTTGTTTACCTGCCTGACAAGTTGCACAAGGTCTATCTTTTTCGAAATAAACATTTGTTAGACCTATCACGTGTTCTCCCTTTAGAAGCTTGTGGAGGTTCTTCATCCCCACATGTGCTAAGCGGCGATGCCACAGCCAGCCCATGCAAGTCTTAGCCATTAAGCATGCATCTAGACCGGCCTCTTCTTTTGCAAAATCAACTAAGTAAAGCTTGCCGTCTAGTACACCCTTAAAAGCTAGTGAACCATCACATCTTCTAAAGACAGACACATCTACATTAGTAAAAAGGCAATTATATCCCATTTGACATAATTGACTAACAGATAGTAAATTATATCCAAGACTCTCCACTAAGAATACATTTGAGATAGAATGCTCATTAGAAATTGCAATTTTACCTAACCCTTTTACCTTGCCTTGATTCCCATCACCGAATATAATTGAATCTTGGGAATCCTTATTCTTGACGTAGGAGGTGAACATCTTCTTCTCCCCCGTCATATGGTTTGTGCATCCGCTGTCGATAATCCAGCTTGAACCCCCGGATGCATAAACCTGCAAGGCAAATTTAGGCTTGGGTCTTAGGTACCCAACTCATGTTGGGTCCTGCAAGGTTAGCACAAATATCTTTAGGGACCCAAATGCAAGTCCTGTCTCCCTTGCATTTTGCCCCTAACTTCCTAGCAACTATTTTCCTATCCTTTCTACAAATAGCAAAGGAAGTGTTTAAAGCACAATAAATTATAGAAGGTTCATTCAATACTTTCCTATGAGCATGAATAACATTCTTTCTAGGCACATGAGCAAAATTTCTCCTAGGCATATGCGCAACATTTCTCCTACTCATATCTCTATCATGCTTATGAGAGGAACTAGAGGCAATCATGGCATGAGAATCATAAACATGTGAATCAAAATCATTATAAGCATTTCTAGTATGTCTCCTATCATTATACATAAAGGCATGGTTCCTTTTAGCATTACTAGCCATAGGGGCCTTCCCTTTCTCCTTGACGAAGACGGGAGCCTTATGGCTTGTTAAGTTCTTGGCTTCCTTCTTGTAGCCAAGTCCATCCTTAATTGAGGGATGTCTTCCAATTGTATAGGCATCCCTTGCAAATTTTAACTTGTCAAATTCACTTTTGCTAGTCTTAAGATGGGCATTAAGACTAGCCACTTCATCATTTAGTTTTGAAATTGACACTAAGTGTTCACTACAAGCATTAACATCAAAATCCTTACACCTAGTACAAATTTCAACATGTTCAACACAGGAGTTTGATTTACTAGCTACTTCTAGTTTAGCATTTAAATCATTGTTAACACTTTGTAAAGTAGAAATGGTTTCATGACAGGAAGATAATTCACTAGAAAGCATTTCATTTCTTTTTACTTCTAAAGCATATGATTTTTGTGCCTCTACAAATTTATCATGTTCATCATACAATAAATCCTCTTGCTTTTCTAAAAGCCTATCCTTTTCATTCAAAGCATCAATCAATTCATTGATTTTATCTATCTTAGATCTATCTAAGCCTTTGAACAAGCATGAATAATCTATATCATCATCACTAGATTCACTATCACTAGAAGAAGCATAAGTGGAGTCTTGAGTACTCACCTTCTTCTCCCTTGCCATAAGGCAAGTGAGACGCTCGTTGGGGAAGAGAGCCGATTTGTTGAAGGCAGTGGCGGCGAGTCCTTCGTTGTCGGAGTCGGAGGAGGAGCAATCCGAGTCCCACTCCTTTCCTAGATGCGCCTCGCCCTTTGCCTTCTTGTATTGCTTCTTCTTCTCTCTTTTGTTCCCCTTTTCCTGGTCACTTTCATTATCGGGACAGTTAGCGATAAAATGACCAAGCTTACCGCATTTGAAGCATGAGCGCTTCCCCTTGGTCTTGGTCTTGCTTGGCTGCCCCTTGCGACCATTTAGCGCCGTCTTGAATCTCTTGATGATGAGAGCCATCTCTTCATCATTGAGCCCGGCCGCCTCTACTTGCGCCACCTTGCTAGGTAGCGACTCCTTGCTCCTCGTTGCCTTTAGAGCAATGGGTTGAGGCTCGTTGAGTGGTCCGTTCAACGCGTCGTCGACGTATCTTGCCTCCTTGATCATCATCCGCCCGCTCACGAATTTTCCAAGCACTTCCTCGGGCGTCATCATCGTGTACCTGGGATTCTCACGAATATTGTTCACGAGATGAGGATCAAGTACGGTAAAGGACCTGAGCATTAGGCGGACGACGTCGTGGTCCGTCCATCGCGTGCTCCCGTAGCTCCTTATCTTGTTGATAAGGGTCTTGAGCCGGTTGTATGTTTGCGTCGGCTCCTCGCCCCTTATCATGGCGAATCGTCCAAGCTCTCCCTCCACCAACTCCATCTTGGTGAGCAAGGTGACGTCGTTCCCCTCATGAGAAATCTTGAGGGTGTCCCAGATTTGCTTGGCGTTGTCCAAGCCACTCACTTTATGGTATTCATCCCTGCACAAGGAAGCTAGAAGAACAGTAGTAGCTTGTGCATTCTTATGAATTTGTTCATTAATGAACATGGGACTATCCGAACTATCAAAGTGCATTCCACTCTCCACAATCTCCCAAATACTAGGATGGAGAGAAAATAGGTGACTACGCATTTTGTGACTCCAAAATCCGTAGTCCTCTCCATCAAAGTGTGGGGGCTTGCCAAGTGGAATGGAGAGCAAATGTGAATGTGAACTTTGCGGAATACGAGAGTAGTCAAAAGAAAAGTTCGAATTAACCGATTTCTTCCTCTCGTAGTCGCTGTGGTCGTCCTTTTGGGAGGAAGTAGACTCATCGCTGTCGTAGTAGATGATCTCCTTGATGCGCCTTGTCTTCTTCTTCCTCCCTTCCTTCCGTCTATGGCCCGAGCCGGAGTCGGTAGGCTTGTCGTCCTTCGGCTCGTTGACGAAGGTCTCCTTCTCTTTGTCGTTGATCACTATACCCTTTCCCTTAGGATCCATCTATTCGGGCGGTTAGTCCCTTTGTGAATAGAACGGCTCTGATACCAATTGAGAGCACCTAGAGGGGGGGTGAATAGGTGATCCTGTAAAAACTTCAAACTTAAGCCACAAAAACTTGTTAAGTGTTAGCACGATTATTGCCAAGTGGCTAAGGTGAAGTCTCAACAAAACACAATACCACAAAAGATCAAGACAGAGGTGACACAGTGGTTTATCCCGTGGTTCGGCCAAGACCAACGCTTGCCTACTCCACGTTGTGGCGTCCCAACGGACGAGGGTTGCAATCAACCCCTCTCAAGCGGTCCAAAGACCCACTTGAATACCACGGTGTTTTGTTGTTCCTTTCACTATCCCGTTTGCAAGGAATCTCCACAAATTGGAGTCTCTTGCCCTTACAAGTATATGATCACAAAGAAAGCACAGAGTAAGGGAGGGAAGCAACACACACAAATCCACAGCAAAAGCGCGCACACACGGCCAAGAATCGAGCTCACAAGACTATCTCAGAGTTCTCACTTAGAACAGAGCTCGAATCACTTAGAAACACAAACGAATGCGCAGAGACTTAGTGTGGATGATCAAGAATGCTCAAAGGTTGCTTGTGTCTCCTCCATGCGCCTAGGGGCTCCTTTTATAGCCCCAAGGCAGCTAGGAGCCGTTGAGAGCAAATCTGGAAGGCCATCCTTGCCTTCTGTCGTCGGGGGCACCGGACAGTCCGGTGCACACCGGACACTGTCCGGTGCCCGATTTGTTTCCTTTTCCGGCGCTGCCGACCGTTGCAGCCCGTCGGAGATCTGCGAGCCGTTGGCGCACCGGACATGTCCGGTGCACACCGGACAGTCCGGTGCCGTCTTCCGACCGTTGGCTCCGCCACGTGTCCCGCGCAGATTGCGCGGCCGACCGTTGGCCCGGCCGACCGTTGGCTCACCGGACAGTCCGGTGCACACCGGACAGTCCGGTGAATTTTAGCCGTACGCCGTCGGCCAATTTCCCGAGAGCAGCCAGTTCGCCCCGAGCCAGCCTGGCGCACCGGACACTGTCCGGTGCACACCGGACAGTCCGGTGCTCCAGACTGAGCTGGGTCTTGGCTGCACACAGCCAAGTCATTCTCTCCCCTTTTCTCTTCTTCTTCCTGTTTCTAACACTTAGACAAATATATTAGTACACAAAACCAATGTACTAAGGCTTAGAAACATACCTTTACTTCATTATTTGCACCTTGTTCATCCATGTATATAAATTCACAATCAAACACATGTGTTGGCACTCAATCACCAAAATACTTAGAAATGGCCCAAGGGCACATTTCCCTTTCAAGAAGGAGAGAAGACTTCACCACCACCACCTCAGGAACATCAGGTAGACAGCTGTTTTTATTTTGACATCTGTGGAACTGAGCCTGAATCACCTGTAAACCAAGGCAAGCCCCGGTGCATTTGCCACCTCCTTGATTCTTTTAAAATCTTACTCACTTACTTGATGCATTAGGTGATAGGAGTTGATTGCTAAAACAATTCCTGCATTACCTTCCTTGAATTTGATTACCTTCCTTGAATCCCTGTTTTACAAAAGGTTTTCACTATGCTTAGTCTTGCTCTGGCAAAACAAAAGGTTTTGTTTTTTACAAAAGATGATGTGGCAAAGTGGGAGGGATGTTTTTGAAAATAAAACTTGATGGTGGATCCATCATGGCCATGATGGGTTCAACATCGAAAAAGATGTACCTTTGCCAGGTACCAAACTTTGGGATTTGAAACGATAAAGCTGAGACCGGGCGGTTGACTTGCACGAGAAGAGAGTCTCGGTGTAGTGTCTCCGCCTGTGTCGATTAAGGACCGTCTCGATGTAGGCTTGCTGACCGAGGACCCTTTAACTGGTCACATGCCTCGTCATAGGTAAGCTTTGCCTCGGGCAAACTAAGGCCAGAATAAGATACCACGCAATGGGAGTGGAGAGATGGCGAGAGTAGCGTGTACCCTCCGTGGCAAGAGGCTGGACGGTGGTGTATCTGTGCTCTCGGTTGGCGTGAACCTGATCTGGTCTTAAGAACCCCGGTGGCGGGTTGACATATGAAAGGGTTAAGTGCTACATATGTCGTGTGATTGGAGATCCTCAGCTGAGTATAATCGATTCGGATCGCTGTACCTTCACGGTTATGAAGACTTGGTCACTTCCCTATACGTAGAACTCCAGTAAAGATGATGGTTTGTTAAGAAATTGGCTAGTGTAGGTCAAGTGATTGAACTAGGGTAGAAAGAACTCTAGAGACAGGTAATCTTACTTAACCTGACAAGTAAAATTGGATTTTTAAGGATCCACTTGTAGTAAGCATTTCTGCAAACAGAGTCTTTGACTATTGTTAAGCCTTACCTTGACTCCCTCAAAGCCAGCATACCCTTGAGAGTCATTTCTTTAGTCGGGTAAGACTTGCTGAGTAATTCCATACTCCGGGTTTTATTCCCTATTGTTTTTAGGTGAAGAAGCGACAAACTTTTGTTGCTTCTGTTCTAAGGTGGTACCAAAGGAAGAGCACCAGGAATGAAGTTGCGGGAGGAAAGGATCCTCCACAAAAAAACTTTTTGTTTGATACTTATCGGGAGGGGTTTTTGCCTCCCTTGGCTTGTAATAATAATACTATGCACTCGTACGTTATATCCTGGTCTGTAAATATTTAACTTTATCTTACTTTTAAACAAAGGTAAGTTTATGTAACCGCTTCCGCATTTCTGTATCTCCGATGATTTGTAATGTCTGCGTGACGGGTGAAACGCTCTTGGGAAAGGTAAGAAAAGTAGATAGCAAACTTGTCAAGTGATTCAGGGGAACCTACAGGGTTGTCTGAGGTCCGTCGGACAAGGACAACTGTAGGTGGGCCTAATGACTTAGGAGGTTCTGTCACAGTAATCATATCATCCATGCAGTTGACTTGAGTCCCAATGGGTGCTGTGTTACGTGAAACGGCGTCAGCCGCCTGACTTGTTTCCAGACGATTTGAATTGCTTATTGAATACTTGCGACTGTTCAGTGACCGTGGTAGGAGATGAGCGGTTGCTTTCTTCCTCTATAAATAGAGCGCTTGCTTCACTGGTGTCTTCACACATCTCTCTACCGTTGCTTGCTTATTCTCCTCTTCTCTATTCCACCATGGGCAAGAGCAAGAAGAGCGGAAGTTTGTCGCACCACTCTGGCGACAAGCGGAAGCGCGAGCCAACCCCTCCCTCGAAGGATTTCGGCGATTCTGAGTACTCGGAGGAGGAGTTCTCCTCTGAGTCCGAGGGATCGCCAGTCTACACCTCGCCCCCAGCATCGTCTGAAGACTCGGACAATTCCCACGGGATCACCGCCAAGGTGTGGACATATATCCAGGTCGTCGAGTGCTCCGGGCTTGAGGGCTCAGATGAGTTGGAGGTCTCCTCGGACGAGGAGGACTCCTCTGACTCGTCCGAGGAGGGGAGCGGCGGTGACGGCGACGACGGAGGCCACAGCAAGGGCGGCAGCGGCAAGGCCAGTGGCAAAGCGCCACTGGCTTAAAATATTAGTATAGATAAGTAGTGCTAGTATTAGTAGAATAATGTAGTAGTAGTTAGTAGTATAGTGTAGTGTAAGTAGTGTAGTAGTGTAATGTAGTAATGTAATGAGTCGAGAAGTGGGAAGAAGCCCGACTCATAAGAGTCGGCATTTTGTGTAAGAAATTCCCCCTTATATAATGAAGTAAACTCGGGCTTGATCTTGTGTACACCCTTTGCCTTTGCGTTGCTTCTTTATAGTTGATCGACAATTTGTGTTTGTATCCGATGCGGTCGTTGTTCTTAGAAGTAACTCTTGAGTAATGACTTGCCATTGTTGTGTCGTATTTTAATTCTGTCTGCATTTATGTGGAGAAAGAACGATCTAGTTTACTGCCGGTGTCTTTAGGAGTAACAGCCGAACAGTTTTTGGCGACGCCGGTGTTTTAGAGGTAATAGCTGAGTCCTTTCGAGCCACATCAGCGCTTTAGAAATAACGACCGAGTGATTAGTGGTGACGTCAGTGTTTTAGAAACAACAACTGAGCCACATCGAGCCACGTCAGCGTTTTAGAAATAACGACCGAGTGAGGATTGGTGATGTTAGCATTTTTAGAAATAACCGCTGAGTTACACCGAGCCACGTCGGCGTTCTAGAAATAACGACCGAGTGATGACTGGGCACTTTTTAGAAATGGTGTCTGATCCGGGAAAACCCCACTTGTACCGCGTCATCGCATGCCTCTGCATTCTGAGCCCTAGCTTTACTTTCTGCCTCCAAACCTCCTCTGTTTCCCTTTGATCTCGCTTCCGCTCAGTTCGTCGACGAGATTGAGATGGCGCCCAAGCGGAAGAGTCAGAATTCTGCCGCTGCGGTTATTCCTCCCATCAATCCCAATAGCCAATTGCCTTTCGCAGGTAATCATATGTCTGTTGTTTCCGAGTTAGATCTTCTCCACCTCGTCGATGTCGGAGTTCTTCCTCCGAAGGAGCTTTGTTCCTGGTGGATTTGCCGTGGGGTTATTGTCCCAACAGAGGATACTCACGAGTCCGTCGTTTACATTCCTTTTCTTCTCTGCGGCCTTGCTCTTCCAATTTATCCCTTCTTTCGCGGTCTCCTTGACTTTTACAATCTGAATCTGATTCATTTGAATCCCAACTCTATTCTGCAAATTTCTATCTTTGTCCATCTGTGTAAAGCCAACCTTGGAATTCTTCCTCACTTTGGTTTGTGGAAACACTTGTATCACTGTCATCCTGGTATTGCTGGGGGGCAGTGTAACACCCCTGGTGTTACTGCCACTAAAACATGAGCATAACATCATCAGCATTGGCATCTCATATGTTTGTTACACCTAGAATGCATTCACTAGGCAAAGATTTCAAACAAGTTGTACTGATATGGCATTTTGCAAATAAAACCCTAGAGTAGGGTACTTAACCCTAAATGGGGTTCTGAAGGGTAAAACAAAATCCAAATGGAGAAAACCCTAAAGCTTAAATAAAATAGTCATAAAATGTTACTAAGAAGGGACCTAAATTACATTCACACCCTTGAAATACCAAAAACCCTAAAAAGGACCCTAGAAAACCCTAAACCTAAACCCTAGGGGGCTAAGTGCAAAATCAGTGCACTTTTGGACTAAAGTGCAAAAAATATGAAAGTAAGGTATCTTAAGTCATATGGTTCACAATCATGAAGATTTGCAAGCTAAACCGTAAATTTTGGACCTATTTGCAAAAGGACCCTATTTGAGCTCTAAAGCTAAGTCTGAAATTCAGTGTTTTGAGCTCATCTTTGTGACCTCGTAACTTCCAAACAAGAAGGATTTTTTCCTAGATCACCACATCAACATTGTAGACCTATCAAAGGAGAATAACTTTGCTTAAGAGAGTAAGCATGGTTGTTATGAAGAAATTGGAGAAAAATGAACCCAAAGATGGGCTGTCAGGCTGTTTGAAGTCTGAATTTCAGACTGACTGTACAACTTTGCTGCAGAGCTTTGGGTGAGTTGCCATGAAAAATTTAGAGAAAATCTGCCCTAAATCTTAGCTGTCAGGTGCACTACATAGAGTTCGCCATGGAACAGTATCAGAAGTAGATCAGACCGCCAGCTCAGTTTTTCGCCGCCGACGATCTCTCCACCGCGATTCGTGCTACCGCCGTCTCGATTCGTGCTCGGGTTGATCGGATAACGATCGGAGTCACGCCGTCGTGGATAAGCTCCGGCCAGTAAATAATTCCGGCCACCGTACCACGCTTGCCGTGGTGGATTAAGATGAGATCGCCGGTGACTGCCGCCTTCCAGCCTTGTGCCGCGTGTCTAGGCATCTCCACCGCATCGCCGTGATCTGCTTTAGCTCTCTGTTGATCACCGGAGTGAATGCCACGGTTGATGCCACGAATCCACTATGCCAATGAATTCCCCCTCCTCTGACCGCCGCACGTCGTCGCTGCAATTCCCGGCCACCGCTCTCGCTTAGTATAAATTGAGCCCTCCGTAAGCTTCGCAAGATCATCACACACCCAGCCACCCAGTATTACCCTCAATTGATCACCAGCGATGTCAGCGTTCCGAGACCGGGGGGTCCCTGAGCCGACGAGTGAAGTGTCGTTGCGTGCCCCAGCCCAGATGGGTCGACGCGAGGCCGAGCGTGAAGGGCGGAAAGCGAGGTGGCCGGAGTTGGGCGTGAGAGAGGTGGAAATCTCGCGGCCTTCGTGTTCGTCCCGCGCCCAGGTCGGGTGCGCTTGCAGTAGGGGGTTACAAGCGTCCACACGGGGGAAGGAGCGAGTGGCCTCACGCGAGCGCCCGTCTCGTCCTCGTCCCCGCGCGGCCAACCCTCTCTAAGAGGCCCTGGCCCTTCCTTTTATAGGCGTAAGGAGAGGGTCCAGGTGTACAATGGGGGGTGTAGCAGAGTGCTACGTGTCTAGCGGAGGAGAACTAGTGCCCTAAGTACACGCCATCGTGGCGGCCGGAGAGATTTTGGCGCCCAGTTTGTGTGATGTCGTGGCCGTCGGAGGAGTGCTGGAGCCTGGCGGAGAGACAGCTGTCGGGGCCGTCGAGTCCTTGCTGACGTCCTCTTGCTTCCGTAAGGGGGCCGAGAGCCGCCATCATCAGGGAGCGTGCGGGGCGCCATCATCGCCTATCTGGTGGAGCGAGCTAGATGGGACGCCGGTCTTGTTCCCCGTAGCCTGAGTCAGCTTGGAGTAGGGTAATGATGGCGCCTCCTGTTGACGTGGCTAGTTCGCGCCCTAGGCTGGGCGATGTGGAGGCTCCTCCGAGGTCGAGGTCGAGTTTGTCTTCCGTGGCCGAGGCCGAGTCCGAGCCCCTAGGTCGGGCGAAGCGGAGGCCGTCGGCTGAGGCCAGGGCGGAATTGGAGTCCTGGGGTTGGGCGAAGCGGAGTTCGTCGTCTTCTGGGGCCGAGCCCAAGTCCGAGCCCTGGGTCGGGCGGAGCGGAGTTTGCCGTCTTCCGGGACTTTGCCCGAGTCCGAGCCCTGGGTCGGGCGAGCGGAGTTCACCGTCTTCCGGGGCTTAGCCCGAGTCCGAGCCCTGGGTCGGGCGGAGCAGAGTTTGCCGTCTTCTAGGGCTTAGACCGAGTCCGAGCCCTGGGTCGGGCAGAGCGGAGTTCGCCGTCTTCCGGGGCTTAGCCCGAGTCCGAGCCCTAGGTCGGGCGGAGCGGAGCGCGGCCGGGCCTGACTGCCTGTCAGCCTCACTCTGTCAAGTGGTACCGCAGTCGGAGCGGCGCAGGCGGCGCTGTCTCACTGACAGACCGGTCAGTGGAGCGGCGAAGTGACGGCGGTCACTTCGGCTCTATCAGCTGAGGGGCGCGCGTCAGGATAAAGGTGTCAGGCCACCTTTGCATTAAATGCTCCTGCGATTTGGTCGGGGTTGCTTCTTGGCGAAGACAGGGCCTCGGGCGAGCCGGGAACGTGTTCACCGCTGGAAGGGGGCTTCGGGCGAGGCGGAGATCCTCCGGGGTCGGCTGCCCTTGTCCGATGCTAGGCTCGGGCAAGGCGTGATCGAGTCCCTCGAATGGACTGATCTCTGACTTGATCGCACCCATCAGGCCTTTGCAGCTTTGTGCTGATGGGGGTTACTAGCTGAGAATTAGGAGCCTTGAGGGTACCCCTAATTATGGTCCCCAACAGTAGCCCCCGAGCCTCGAAGGGAGTGTTAGCACTCGCTTGGAGGCTTTCGTCGCACTTTTTTGCAAGGGGACCAGCCTTTCTCGGTTGTGTTTTGTTCCGGTGGGTGCGCGCGAGCGCACCCTCCGGGTGTAGCCCCCGAGGCCTCGGAGGAGTGGTTTGACTCCTCCGAGGTCTTAACGCCGTGCGCAATGCTTCGGCTGGTCTGAGCGTTCCCTCATGCGAGCTGGCCGTAGCCCGGGTGTACGGTCGGGTCCCAAGTTCTCGGGCTGGTATGTTGACGCTGTCAACGGTTTGGCCGGAGCCGGGTTTGCGAGAGCAGCCCCTGAGCCTCTACACAGGGCGAGAGGGCGATCAGGGACAGACTCGACTTTTTTACATACGCCCCTGCGTCGCCTTTCCGCAAGGAGGAGGGGGGAGAGTGCCATGTTGCCCTCGGTGGGCGCCGAACATGGTGTCTCCGGTGAGCTGCAGGCGGGTGATCCGAGTGGACGTCCGTGCCCCATTCGTTAGGGGTCGGCTAGGGGCCCAGAGGCGCGCCCAAAAGTACCTGCGGGTGATTTGCCAGACCCAGTCCCCTGGTGACGGGGTCCGAGGGCTCAATGCCTCCCTCTGATGGGATTCTGTTACAAGATCGTTCCCGCTGGTCTCGGAAATGTCCTAGGGTACCTCGGGAGCGCAGCCCGAGCCTTGGTTATGTATCGAACGTACCCATGGTCATCCCTCGCTCTGTGTCTGAGGCGGTTGTGAACCCTTTGGGGGCCAGCCTTCGAACCCCTGATCAGTAGTCGGCGCGGAGCCCGAGTAGCCTGAGGCAGCCGTTGAACCCTTCGGAGGGGCCGGCCTTTGAACCTCTGACCAGTAGTGGGTGTGGAGCCCACGTGCTCTGAGGCGGCTGTTGAACCCTTCCGAGGGGCCAGCCTTCGAACCTCTGATCAGTAGGGAGGCTCAGAGCCTGGTTCCTTCACAGGGAAAGATCCTTTCCGGGGTATCCCCCTTTCTCGGTCCATGTTGCAAGAGAGAGAAAGAGGAAAAAAGGAAAAGGATACGAAATCGAACGACGCGGCGTACCTTTTTCGATGTGGTCATTACGGCGAAGGCGAAGCGTCGCTCGCTTCTCCTGCCAGAGGCGCCGCCTGTCCCGCCGTGGAGTTAGTGTGACTGGGCGAGTGGTTCGCGGGGCAGCCGTTGCGCGTGCGTGAGCCGTTCAAGGAACGGAACACGGCCGCGTTGTCTTCACGCTGTGAGAGAGGGTTCCCTCGCTGCCCCCGGACGGGACGTAAGCTTGGCTGACGACGTGACCGCTGCTCCTGCCCGCCTGCCACCGCCATTACTGCCGGCCCGTCTTTGGCCGTATTGACCGTCGCGCCAGGCCGGAGCCGTTGGGTCGTGCGCTGGGTCGCCTCGAGTCACGGTATTGGTTCCGCAGTCGAGGAGGCGCGGTGGTGGCGCAGGTGGCGGTGCAGTTACTCACACGTAGCAACCGGCGCACCGGCTGCATGACGCGTGGGCCTGGTCCTCCAAGCCGGGCGCGTTGGAAGTCGGAGATGCGCGCCCACTTGGCACGGTTGCATGCCGCCTGCATGGCTGCCCGCCCTTTCGCCCGCTGGTCTGGGCAAAAACGGAGAGCCGCTTGTAACCGCTGGGCGGTTGCACGCACCACGCACGGCGGTTTGGCTTCTTCTGCTCTGAACCGGCTTGCATGGCGTGTGGGACCCAGCCCCCGCGCCGTAGGGGGAGGACCTTGGAGCGTGTTGGAGAAGACTCAGCCCATGACGGCTGGGGACGCAAGTAGGGGGAGTCGCCTTTAAAAGGAGAGTGACCCTCTTGGAAGGCGACTGTGTCTTCGCACTCCCTTATGCATCGTGTCTTTCCATCTTCCAAGCCCCCGGATGGGGGGTATCTGCCGTCTTTCCGCTTCGTTGTTGGAGGAACGCAACTCTGCGGGAGTTGGTACCTTTCAGCCGTCGTTCGGCTTCAAGGATTTTCATCATGCAGCCCGGCTGCACCCCTTCGCCGGCGGTCACCCAAGACGGTGACCTCCAGTTCGATGGAGGGGGAAAGCGAGTTGGGCTGCGGCCTCTGCCCCTCCCTCAGCCTCAAGGATTTTCATCACTAGTGCTGGGGAGGGGAGTGTGCCGAGTCGAGGGTCGGCCCCTGCGTGTGCGGTGGCCCACTCCTTCCCTCAGTGATCGGGGGGAAGGGCGAGAGTCGTCCGTGGCGCTGACAGCTGCACCGTGCCCGGCTCTCTGAGCCGAGCGGCTTTGGAGCCGCTCCCGGTGCCGCCTCCCGCCACGGCAGCTGGAAGAGGTTCCGCTGCCGACAAGCTTGCCGGCGCCACCCGCGGACCGACCTCCAACTCTACGGCCTTCTGCCCGTCCTTGCCTCTCGAGTTTGGGTACGGGCGGGGGCCTCCTAACAGCAGCATCCGCCCTGAGGTCATCGCTGCTGCTGTTCGGACCCCCGGAGCAGAAGTCGTCGTCGTCGCCGCTGCTGGGGCGGGCGACGACAAGCCGTTCGTCGGTCTTCTGTTGCTCCGCAGGCCTCCCCAGTCGCGTGGGGTTGTTCGTACCTGCGGAGGCGGAACCGGAGTTCCGTTTGTAATGGCACCTTGGATGCCAGTGTTTTTGTTCATTGTGGTTGTCGAGGCCTGAACATGTATGAAAATTCGGCACGGAGCCGTGTTTTTTCCCCATTTTCGAGCACTAAGACTCGCCTGTTGGTTGTCTGAACCGCTTCACCAAGCGTGAGTCCCCCATGTAAAGGTGACGAGTGAGGTATCCGTATCCCGGAGGCGTAAGAGTCCCTCGGCTCGGTCAGCCTTGTTGTCCAAGGCTTCCCTTGCTTAGTTGGAGGAAACCCTTGGCCGCTCTTCGATGAGCCGAGGCCAGGGGTAGCGGTGCCAGCGCGAACAGAGGCTGAGTTGGCTCGAAAAGAAGACCAGGTCGGCCGGAGCCTGGCCGGGTCGTCCGTTAGCGGGACCGACGCCGGAATTGACCTACCGAGGCCTCGGGCCGGGCTGATGTCCTTGGGGGACAGCTAGCCGAGGCCCCGGGGTGACTGGCCGAGCTGCCCGCTCGGGCCGGATTCTTGGAGAAGGCCCTGGCGGTGATGGCACGGGCTTGGTGATGACGTCTTCCTTCAGAGCGGTGACCCTTGGACCGCGTCGCCGTCCGAGGCTAGGTCGGACTTCGCCAGAGGTGTTGTCGACGCCGAGGGTGCTGCTGCTCCCTTTAGCCGTCAAGACCCGAACCTGCGGGATCAGATTATCTTGTAGCGTGTGTTTTCCGCGGCCGCTGAGGCCGAAACACACCCTCGCCGTATTGTAAAGCCGCGTCTCCTTTCCTCTTGTTTCGAGTATCTGGACTTTTTTGTCGGTAACAGAACTGTTTGTGCGAGCGAGAGTTGCTTCTCACGGAAGGTGATGAGTGAGGTATCCGTATCCCGGAGGCGTAGGAGTCCCTCGGCTCGGTCGGCCTTGCCGCTTACGCGCACTCTTACCCGTCCATGGGGTTCTGTCACCGACGCAGTCGAGAAAGCTCGAAAAATCATTTCGGCAGAGGAGCTTCTCGAGCATGAAGACTTGTTCGGTCCGCGGAGTCACTTATCCGAGCACGAGTTACTTATCGCAGAAGGTGATGAGTGAGGTATCCGTATCCCGGAGGCGTAGGAGTCCCTCAGCTCGGTCAGCCTTGGCTGCTTACGTGTACTCCGCCGTTTTCAGGATCCACTTTTGAAGTAGTCAAAGAGCACGAAAAGCATTCTGGCAGAAAAAACCTTTTTTCGAGGAAAATTTCGACGCAGAGGGGGTTCCCCCCTTTTAGCCCCCGAGGGAGGGTCGGGCTTTGCCGAGGCAAGGCTGACCCTTCCTTGATGACTAAACTTTGCATGAGAACGAGGTATATGAACGACTTGAAACATCTTAAGGGTAGAAGTGACATAGCTGTTGGATGTTCCAAGCGTTGTTGTAGACCTCGCCTTGACTGTTGGCCAGCTTGTATGTTCCGGGCTTCAGAACCTTGGCGATGACGAACGGCCCTTCCCAGGGAGGCGTGAGCTTGTGCCGCCCTCGGGCGTCTTGTCGCAGCCGAAGCACCAGGTCGCCCACCTGGAGGTCTCGGGACCTAACCCCTCGGGCGCGGTAGCGTCGCATGGACTGCTGGTACCGCGCTGAGTGTAGTAAGGCCTTGCCCCGAGCCTCTTCCAGCTGGTCCAGCGAGTCTTCTCGACTAGCTTGGTTGCTTTGGTCGTCATAGGCCCTCGTCCTCGGGGAACCGTATTCCAGGTCTGTGGGCAAGATGGCCTCGGCCCCATAGACTAGGAAGAACGGTGTGAAGCCCGTGGCTCGGCTCGGTGTTGTCCTCAGGCTCCAGACCACCGAGGGGAGTTCCTTCATCCACCGCTTGCCGAATTTGTTGAGGTCGTTGTAGATCCAAGGCTTGAGTCCTTGTAGAATCATGTCGTTGGCACGCTCTACTTGCCCATTCGTCATGGGATGAGCCACAGCGGCCCAGTCCACCCGGATGTGGTGATCCTCGCAGAAGTCCAGGAACTTTCTGCCGGTGAACTGGGTGCCGTTGTCGGTGATGATGGAGTTTGGGACCCCGAAACGATGGATGATGTTGGTGAAGAACGCCACCGCCTGCTCGGACCTGATGCTGTTCAGGGGTCGGACCTCGATCCACTTGGAAAATTTGTCGATGGCGACCAACAGGTGCGTGTAGCCCCTGGGTGCCTTCTGCAAGGGGCCGACGAGGTCCAGACCCCACACAGCAAAAGGCCATGTGATGGGTATTGTCTGCAGAGCCTGAGCGGGCAGGTGGGTCTGCCTTGCGTAGAACTAACACCCTTCGCAGGTGCGGACGATTCTAGTAGCGTCGGCCACCGCCGTTGGCCAGTAGAAACCTTGTCGGAAAGCATTTCCAACAAGGGCTCGGGGTGCTGCGTGGTGACCGCAAGCCCCCGAGTGTATTTCTTGGAGGAGTCCCTGGCCTTCGGTGGTGGAGATGCATCGCTGGAGGATGCCTGAAGGGCTGCGGTGGTAGAGCTCCTTCCCTTCTCCCAGCAAGACGAACGACTTGGCGCGCCGCGCCAACCGCCGAGCTTCAGCTCGGTCAAGGGGTAGCTCTCCTCGGTGGAGATATTGCAGGTATGGGGTCTGCCAGTTTTGATCAGGCGTGACCCCGCTTTGCTCCCCCTCGGCGTGCAGCGTCTCGCCCTCGGGGGCCAAGGGTACCTCGGGCCGAACCGAGGGTGCCTCGGTCCGAGCCGAGGGTGCCTCGGACTGTGCCGAGGGTACCTCGGGCTGGGCCGAGGGTGCCTCAGGCTCGGGCGTGTCGTCGATCTTGACGGAGGGTCGATGCAGATCTCGGGAGAAGACGTCCGGGGGAACCGTTGTTCGCCCCGAGGCTATTTTAGCCAGCTCGTCCGCAGTCTCGTTGTAGCGCCGAGCGATGTGGTTGAGCTCGAGCCCGTAGAACTTGTCTTCCAGGCGCCGAACCTCATCGCAGTAGGCTTCCATCTTCGGGTCGCGGCAGTGGGAGTTCTTCATGACTTGGTCGATGACGAGCTGCGAGTCACCGCGAGCGTTGAGGCGTCGGACCCCTAGCTCGATGGCGATTCGCAACCCGTTTACCAGGGCCTCGTACTCTGCCACATTGTTGGACGCCGGGAAGTGGAGGCGTAGCACGTAGCATAGGTGCTTCTCGAGGGGCGAGACGAAGAGGAGGCCTGCGCCGGCCCCTGTCTTCATCAGCGACCCGTCGAAAAACATGGTCCAAAGCTCCGGTTGGATCGGAGCCGTCGGGAGCTGGGTGTCGGCCCATTCAGCCACGAAGTCCGCTAGGACCTGGGACTTGATGGCCTTTCGGGGGGTGAACGAGATCGTCTCGCCCATGATCTCCACCGCCCACTTCGCGATCCTACTCGAAGCCTTTCAGGAGTGGATGATCTCTCCCAGGGGGAAGGATGACACCACCGTCACCGGATGAGACTCAAAGTAGTGTCACAACTTCTGCCGCGTCAGGATCACCGTGTACAGCAGCTTCTGAACTTGTGGGTAGCGGATCTTGGTCTCGGACAGTACCTCGCTGATGAAGTGGACTAGCCTTTGAACGGGCAATGCATGCCCCTCTTCTTGCCTCTCGACCACAATCGCGGCGCTAACCACCTGAGTGGTCGCGGCGACGTAGACCAAGAGGGCTTCTCCGGCAGCTGAGGGCACCAAGATAGGCGCCTTTGTGAGGAGCGCCTTCAGGTTCCCGAGGGCTTCCTCGGCCTCGGGGGTCCAAGTGAAGCGCTCGGCCTTCCTTAAGAGGCGGTACAGGGGTAGACCTCTTTCGTCGAGGCGTGAGATGAAACGGCTCAGAGCCGCGAGACATCCCATGACCCTCTGTACGCCTTTTAAGTCCTAGATGGGCCCCATGCTGGTGATGGCTGCGATCTTCTCCGAGTTGGCTTCGATGCCCCGCTCGGAGACGATGAACCCCAAGAGCATGCCTCGGGGCACCCCGAAGACACACTTTTCGGGATTGAGCTTGACGCCTTTCGCCTTGAGACATCGGAATGTCACTTCAAGGTCGGAAAGGAGGTCGGAGGCTTTCCTCGTCTTGACTACGATGTCATCGACGTAGGCCTCGACCGTGCGGCCAACGCCGAACACATGGTTCATGCACCGCTGGTACGTCGCGCCCGCATTCCTCAAGCCGAACGGCATGGTGACATAGCAGTACATGCCGAAGGGCGTGATGAAAGAAGTCGCGAGCTGGTCGGACTCTTTCATCCTGATTTGGTGATACCCTGAGTAGGCATCGAGGAAAGACAGGGTTTCGCACCCAGCAGTGGAATCCACGATCTGATCGATGCGAGGCAGAGGGTAGGGAACCTTCGGACATGCTTTGTTCAGACCAGTGTAGTCTACACACATCCGCCATTTCCCCCTTTCTTTCAAACAAGCACAGGATTGGCAAGCCATTCGGGATGGAATACCTCTTTGATGAACCCTACCGCCATTAGCTTGTGGATCTCCTCGCCTATGGCTCTGCGCTTCTCCTCGTCGAATCGGCGCAGAGGCTGCTTGACGGGTCGGGCTCCAGCTCGGATGTCCAGCGAGTGCTCGACGACATCCCTCGGTATGCTGGGCATGTCCGAGGGACTCCACACGAAGACGTCGGCGTTCGCGCGGAGAAAGTCGACGAGCACTGCTTCCTATTTGGGATCGAGCCCGGAGCCGATCCGGACTTGCTTGGAGGCGTCGCTGCTGGGGTCAAGGGGGACGGACTTAACCGTCTCCGCTGGCTCGAAGTTGCCGGCATGACGCTTCACGTCTGGCACCTCCTTGGAGAGGCTCTCCAGGTCGGCGATGAGGGCCTCGGCGTACTCCACGCACTCCACGTCACATTCGAACGCGTGTTTGTACGTGGGACCGACGGTGATGACCCTGTTGGGGCCCGGCATCTTGAGCTTGAGGTAGGTGTAGTTGGGGACGGCCATGAACTTCGCGTAGCAGGGCCTCCCCAATACCGCGTGGTAGGTTCCTCGGAACCCGACCACCTCGAACGTCAGGGTCTCCCTTTGGAAGTTGGAGGGCGTTCCGAAGCAGACGGGAAGATCAAGTTGCCCGAGGGGCTAGACACGCTTCCTGGGGATGATCCCATGGAAAGGCGCAGCGCCTGCCCGGACTGAGGATAGATCGATACGCAGAAGCCCGAGGGTCTCGGCGTAGATGATGTTGAGGCTGCTGCCTCCGTCCATGAGGACCTTGGTGAGCCTGACGTCGCCGATGACGGGGTCGACGACGAGCGGGTATTTCCCCGGGCTCGGCACATGGTCGGGGTGGTCGGCCCGGTCGAAGGTGATGGGCTTGTCGGACCAGTCTAGATAGACTAGCGCCGCCACCTTCACCGAACAGACCTCCCGGCGCTCCTGCTTGTGGTGCCGAGCCGAGGCATTCGCCGTTTGCCCGCCGTAGATCATGAAGCAGTCGCGAACCTCGGGGAACTCTCCTGCCTGGTGATCTTCCTTCTTGTCGTCGTCGCGGGCCCTGCCACCCTCCGCGGGTGGCCCGGCCCTGTGGAAGTGGCGCCGAAGCATGACGCACTCCTTGAGGGTGTGCTTGACGGGCCCCTGGTGATAGGGGCACGGCTCCTTGAGCATCTTGTCGAAGAGGTTGGGACCTCCGGGGGGCTTCCGAGGGTCCTTGTGCTCGGCGGCGGCGACAAGGTCCGCGTCGGCGGCGTCACGTTTCGCTTGCGACTTCTTCTTGCCCTTCTTCCTGGCGCCGCGCTGAGCTGACGCCTCGGGGGCATCTTCCGATGGGCGGCCCTGGGGCTGCTTGTCCTTCTGGAAGATGGCCTCGACCGCCTCCTGGCCGGAGGCGAACTTGGTGGCGATGTCCATCAGCTCGCTCGCCCTGGTGGGGGTCTTGCGACCCAGCTTGCTCACCAGGTCGCGGCAGGTGGTGCCAGCGAGGAACGTGCCGATGACATCCGAGTCGGTGATGTTGGGCAGCTCGGTGCGCTGCTTCGAGAATCACCAGATGTAGTCCCGGAGAGACTCTCCCGGCTGCTGTCGGCAGCTTCAGAGGTCCCAGGAATTCCCGGGGCGCACATACGTGCCCTGGAAATTGCCAGCGAAAGCTTGGACTAGGTCGTCCCAGTTGGAGATCTACCCCGGAGGCAGGTGCTCCAACCAGGCGCGAGCGGTGTCGGAGAGGAACAGGGGGAGGTTGCGGATGATGAGGTTGTCATCGTCCGTTCCACCCAGTTGGCAGGCCAGACGGTAGTCCGCGAGCCACAGTTCCGGTCTCGTCTCCCCCGAGTACTTTGTGATAGTAGTCGGGGGTCGGAACCGGGTCGGGAACGGCGCCCGTCGTATGGCCCGGCTAAAGGCCTGCGGACCTAGTGGTTCGGGCGAGGGACTTCGATCCTCCCCGCTGTCGTAGCATCCCCCACGCCTGGGGTGGTAGCCTCGGCGCACCCTCTCGTCGAGGTGGGCCCGACGATCGCGGTGATGGTGCTCATTGCCGAGGCGACCCAGGGCCGCAGGCGCTGCGTTGCGCGTGCGCCCGGTGTGGACCGAGGCTTCCCGCATGAATCGGGAAGTCACGGCATGATGCTCCGAGGGGTGCCCCTGCCTTCGGGAGGCGGAGCTCTCGGCCCGCCGGACCGCGGCGCCTTCCAGGAGATCCCTGAGCTCTCCCTGGATTCGCCGCCCCTCGGTGGTTGATGGCTCCGGCATCGCGCGGAGGAGCATTGCTGCTGCGGCCAGGTTCTGGCCGACCCCACTGGATGCGGGTGGCGGCCTGACCCTGACATCGTCGGCGATGCGGTGCTGGAAACCCTGGGGTAGATGACGCATTTCTCCGGCCGGAGGTTGGCCCGCCCATGCCTGCCCGACGTCCCGGCGGATCGGCTCGAGCGCTCCTGCTCCCTCGTCGAGCCTAGCCTGCACCCGCGGATTTGCTCGAGTTGTGGGTCACGACCTCCCGCCAGAACGGGGACCACAGCTAGCTCCCACGGGATGTCGACGTGAGGCACCGGCCTAGGGAGATCACCGTCCTCCGGCATGCCGAGATGGTTGCCTTCGGAGGGACACCCTAGATCGACGTGGAAACATTCGCGGCTCGGGCCGCACTCCTCGTCGCCGAGGCTACGGCTACCGTCGGAACAGTCGGAAAGGCAGCAGTCGCATGCGGTCATGAAGTCCCGCATGGCGCTGAGGTTGCCAAGTCCGGAGAAATCCCAACAGACGCTGGGCTCGTCGTCTTCCTCGGACCCGGAGGGCCCGTAGGTCGAGACGTCCGTCAGCCGGTCCCAAGGTGACCGCATACGAGATCCCAGAGGGTTCGGATTCGCCTCTACGAAAGCGTCCGCCAAAGTGGAGCCGCTAGGCGGGTCGAGGCTAAATCCGAGAGGCGTGGGATGGGAATCGGTCGGTACCTCCTGGTCGACGGGCGGTGGTGAGGTCACGTTGGGGACTGACTGCACCGTCGTCTCAGGTACGAGGGTGACACCCAGCAAGCCTTTCGCGAGCGTGCTGGCGTCGTCCGTTTGCTCGGGGTTGACGTGTCGCGGGGGGACAGCGCTCGTCTTCGTCTCAAGCGCGAGGCCGATGCCCGGCGCGCTCCCCGTTGGAGTGCTGGCGTTGTCGACTCGCTCGACGGCCGATGAGGCGCCGCCTCCTGCTTGGCCTTGGTTGCCCCGCCTCCTCCCTCTCCGTCGACGGGGAAGAGGACAGGGCGAGCTCGAAGATTGTTCTTCCACCACGCGGGGAAGACGTCGTCGATCCCGCCGCCGGCGGGCGGACTGTCGGCCGCCATTGTCGCTGTCGCCCGGCAGTGGAAAGAGTATCATGTCGTAGCTGTCGTCGAGGGACATGAACTCAAGGCTCCCGAAACGGAGCACCGTCCCGGGCCGGAGAGGTTGTTGGAGACTACCCATCTGGAGCTTGACGGGAAGCTGTTCGTCAACACGCAGCAGGCCCCTACCTGGCGCGCCAACTGTCGGCGTTCCGAGACCGGGGGGTCCCTGAGCCGACGAGTGAAGTGTCGCTGCGTGCCCTAGCCCAGATGGGTCGACGCGAGGCCGAGCGCGAAGGGCGGAAAGCGAGGTGGCCGGAGTTGGGCGTGAGAGAGGTGGAAATCTCGCGGCCTTCGTGTTCGTCCCGCGCCCAGGTCGGGTGCGCTTGCAGTAGGGGGTTACAAGCGTCCACACGGGGGAAGGAGCGAGTGGCCTCACGCGAGCGCCCGTCTCGTCCTCGTCCCCGCGCGGCCAACCCTCTCTAAGAGGGCCCTGGCCCTTCCTTTTATAGGCGTAAGGAGAGGGTCCAGGTGTACAATGGGGGTGTAGCAGAGTGCTACGTGTCTAGCGGAGGAGAGCTAGTGCTCTAAGTACACGCCATCGTGGCGGCCGGAGAGATTTTGGCGCCCGGTTTGTGTGATGTCGTGGCCGTCGGAGGAGTGCTGGAGCCTGGCGGAGAGACAGCTGTCGGGGTCGTCGAGTCCTTGCTGACGTCCTCTTGCTTCCGTAAGGGGGCCGAGAGCCGCCATCGTTAGGGAGCGTGCGGGGCGCCATCATCGCCTATCTGGTGGAGCGAGCCAGATGGGACGCCGGTCTTGTTCCCCGTAGCCTGAGTCAGCTTGGAGTAGGGTAATGATGGCGCCTCCTGTTGACGTGGCTGGTCCGCACCCTAGGCTGGGCGATGTGGAGGCTCCTCCGAGGTCGAGGTCGAGTTCGTCTTCCGTGGCCGAGGCCGAGTCCGAGCCCCTAGGTCGGGCGAGGCGGAGGCCGTCGGCTGAGGCCAGGGCGGAATTGGAGTCCTGGGGTCGGGCGAAGCGGAGTTCGTCGTCTTCTGGGGCCGAGCCCAAGTCCGAGCCCTGGGTCGGGCGGAGCGGAGTTCGCCGTCTTCCGGGGCTTTGCCCGAGTCCGAGCCCTGGGTCGGGTGGAGCGGTTTTCGCCGTCTTCCGGGGCTTAGCCCGAGTCCGAGCCCTGGGTCGGGCGGAGCGGAGTTCGCCGTCTTCCGGGGCTTAGCCCGAGTCCGAGCCCTGGGTCGGGCGGAGCGGAGTTCGCCATCTTCTGGGGCTTAGCCCGAGTCCGATCCCTGGGTCGGGCGGAGCGGAGTTTCCTATGGTGCGCGGCCGGGCCTGACTGCCTATCAACCTCACTCTGTCAAGTGGTACCGCAGTCGGAGCGGCGCAGGCGGCGCTGTCTCACTGACAAACCGGTCAGTGGAGCGGCGAAGTGACGGCGGTCACTTCGGCTCTGTCAGCTGAGGGGCGCGCGTCAGGATAAAGGTGTCAGGTCACCTTTGCATTAAATGCTCCTGCGATTTGGTCGGGGTTGCTTCTTAGTGAAGACAGGGCCTCGGGCGAGCCGGGAACGTGTTCGCCGCTGGAAGGGGGGCCTCGGGCGAGGCGGAGATCCTCCGGGGTCGGCTGCCCTTGTCCGAGGCTAGGCTCGGGCGAGGCGTGATCGAGTCTCTCGAATGGACTGATCTCTGACTTGATCGCACCCATCAGGCCTTTGCAGATTTGTGATGATGGGGGTTACCAGCTGAGAATTAGGAGCCTTGAGGGTACCCCTAATTATGGTCCCCGACAAGCGAGCTCGAATTTTACAGTTCCCCCAAATCTGCTCAAAAGCACCGCAAGAACAGCTCGCCGTGGCCAGCACAATTCAAGTCAGTTCATACCGTCTGCTCCCTCGTTTGAGTGCTCTCATGTACCCGTGATGATCATCGACCCGCCCAATGAACTAGGAACCCACTGATCACCGGGAATGCGAGTGAATATCCACGCTGCCCGCTGTCTTCGTGGGCAGAGCTAGGTAGATCGCCAATCGTGAAATTGATTAAGGGGAAACCCTCGTTAGATCTTGGATTTGATCTCTACCAAAGTAGGGCACCGGTCCTGGAGCGGTTCGGCCGGTACGCGAGCTCACTGGAGCTCTGCAACACCGCTCCCCGTCGAGGACCTCGACTTGTAAAGGAAAAGAATGCGAGGGGTCTTCTTGGAAACTGTCAGTGACTCAAAGCATCAGTGAAAGAACCCACTTCAAGTTAACCAGAACGCCAGGGGTTTTCTTGCAAAGTCTACAGCGCGGGCGCGGGCGCGCGCGTTTTCCACCTGGGTTTGGGCCGTCTAGGCTGGTTTCGGCCCGGGACTATTCACTATTTTTCTTTTTCTTTTTCTACCAGAACAAAAACTATTCTAGAAAATTGTAGAAAAATGGTAAAAATGTAAGACCAATTTTGCTAGGTTCCTAATTTCCTATAGAATTTAATAAAAATAATTTCTTGATTTTTAATTCAAATAGGGAATGATAGAGTATTTAAAACAGCTTAAAACTCTATTTCTGGATTTTTAGAAAATAGATAATAATCCCAAAAATCCCCAAACTTTCTAGATGACCCTTATATAGTATTTAGAAGCCTTGGGTAGAGTTTGGTATGTTTTGGATCTTGTTTGATAATTAGAACCCAAAACCCTACCCCCTACCCTTTGAATTCCTATATTGACTCTAGAAACCCTAATTCTCTAGAGTACCGTGAAGGAAAATTATATTCAAGACTTTAGATAATAAACTCTTATTATCTTTGCACTCTCATGAGCGTTACATGAGCATTCATTATTATGTATGGTTATATTTAGAAAATGAAGAAGCAGTTGAAGGAGAGAAGACTCCACCACCACCACCTCAGGAACATCAAACAGGCAGCTGTTTTTATTTTGACATCTGTGGAATCGAGCCTGATTCACCTATAAACCAAGGCAAGCACCGGTGCATTCGCCACCTCCTTGTGTTTTAAAATCTTTATCACCTTGTTTGATGCATTAGGTGATAGGAGTTGTGTGCTAAACCGTTGATGCATTTCCTTCCTTGGAAAATTGATTACCCTTCCTTGACACCCTTTTTGAAAAAAGTTTTTAATGCTTAGCCTTGCTTTAGCAAAACAAAATGTTTTGTTTTTACAAAAGATGATGTTGCAAAGTGGGAGGGATGTTTTTGAAAAGAAAATTTGATGGTGGATCCATCATGGCTATGATGGGTTCAACATCGAAAAAGATGTACCTCTGACAGGTACCAAACTTTGGGATTTGAAATGATTAAGCTGAGACCGGGCGGGTGACTTGCACGAGAAGAGAGTGTCGGTGTAATGTCTCTGTATGAGTCGATTAAGGACCGTCTCGATGTAGGCTTGATGACCGAGGACCCTTTAACTGGTCACATGCCTCGTCATGGGTAAGCCTTGCCTTGGGCAGACTAATACCAGAATAAGATACCACACAATGGGAGTGGAGAGATGGCGAGAGTAGAGTGTACCCTCCGTGGCAAGAGGCTGGACGGTGGTGTATCTGTGCTCTCGGTTGGCGTGAACCTGATCTGGTCTTAAGAACCCCGGGTGCGGGTTGACATATGCAAGGGTTAAGTGCTACATATGTCGTGTGATTGGAGATCCTTAGCTGAGTATAATCGATTCGGATCGCCGTACCTTCGCGGTTATGAAGACTTGGTCACTGCCCTATACGTAGAACTCCAGTAAAGATGAAGGGTTGTTAAGAAATTGGCTAGTGCAGGTCAAGTGATTGAACTAGGGTAGAAAAGAACTCTAGTTGCAGGTAATTTTACTTAACTTAACAAATAAAACTGGACTTTTAAGGATCCACTTTTAGTAAGCATTTCTGCAAATAGAGTCATTGATCATTGATAATCCTTACCTTGACACCTTTAAAGCCAGCATCCCCTTGAGAGTCTTTTCTTTAGTCGGGTAAGACTTGCTGAGTAATTCCATACTCAGGGTTTTATTCCCTATTGTTTTTAGGTGAAGAAGCGACAAACTTTTGTTGCTTTTGTTCTAAGGTGGTACCAAATGAAGAGCACCAGGAGTGAAGTTGCGGGAGGAAAGGATCCTCCATAAAAACTTTTTGTTTGATATTTATCGGGAGGGGTTTTTGCCTCCCATGGTTTGTAATAATAATACTCTACACTCGTATGTTATATTCTGGTCCATAAATATTTAACCTTGTCTTACTTTTAAATAAAGGTAAGTTTATGTAACCGCTTCCGCATTTCCGTATCTCCAATGATTTGTAATGTCTGCGTGACGGGTGAAACGCTCTTGGGAAAGGTAAGAAAAGCAGATACCAAACTTGTCAAGTGATTCAGGAACACCTGCAGGGTTGTCTAAGGTCCGTTGGACAAGGACAACTGTAGGTGGGCCTAATGACTTGGGAGGTTCCGTCACAGCTGGTTTCGGAGCGAAGCCCATCTCTACAGATATTATGAGGCATCTTCAAAAAGAATTTTCTAAGACTCATCTAGAAAATTTCTTCCCTTCTTACCTAAGTATCTCTGAAGAGTTTATTGCAAAGACCAGATAGGAAGAGTGCAATGTATAGAAGGTTGAATCAACTAAGGTCGATTCTGTAATTACACATGCATCATGCTAAAAACTATGCTAATAAGATTTCCCCCTTAGAAAAATGCTGCCACGTACAAGAAAGACTGCACGCAAGTCAACCGGGCCGATTGGCGTACCTCGTCACCAACTTGCCCCGAGACATGACGACAGCAGTAGCGGTAGTAACGATCCAATCGGGGATCTAGAAGCTCAAGTTAATCAGCTTCGATTAGAACTCTGACGCAGGAACGAAATATGGGTTGCGGATGGCGAAAGAATCAATGAATTGAGGAGAGACATCCGCCAACTGCAAGACCAGCTAGAGGATCGGGATCTAGCGCTCGACTGGGCTGTGAACACTCGTTCACTAGCTTGGGCAAAGGAAGCTAGAGCTCGAGCCCGAGTGGAAGAGCTTAGCTCAACCGTGGATAGCTTGCAGGTTTATTGCAACACACTACATGAAGAAGTTCATGTACTGTACTCGCAACTGCACCCGAACGTCCCTGTGGATCCTATCAGGATGGAAGCCGGACCTTCTAGGACAGCGGGAGAGGCCTTCGGTGGTGTAATCCTATTATGCCTTCTAGGACTCGCGCTCAGGATGGGGCTGGTACCTCCCGTGGGAGGGAAGCGACCCCGAATCCACCTCCAGTACCTCCGACACTTGTCGAGGCCATCGCTGCCTTGGTAAACGCTACAACAGACAATACCCGCTTTCTACGGGAGATGGCAGGTCAACAACTACAACAACAAGGCGGGCGGGCATATCCGCAAGGCCCCCGTGAGACATCTTACCTGGATTTCTCCGAGACGCGCCCTCCATTGTTTGTTAAAGCAGAGGACCCTCTAGAAGCGGATGAATGGATCCACGTCATTGAACAGAAGTTTGGGCTCCTTCGGTGTTCAGAAACTCAGAATCCCCTATTCGCAGCCCAACAATTGTGTGGCCCTGCCAGAACTTGGTGGGGAAATTTTCTAGCCGTTCAACCGGCCGATCATCAAGTAACTTGGGATGAGTTCAAGTTGGCCTTCAGAGAGCATTATATACCTGAAGGAGTTCTCCACATGAAGCATGAAGAGTTCATGAAGTTGAAACAAGGCAGAGATACTGTCACCCAGTATCTCAATAATTTCAATCACTTATCCCAATATGCAATTAATCAAGTCAACACAGATTTGAAGAAAAGGAATTATTTCATGAGAGGCTTGAATGATCGAATGCAAAGAAAGATGGCCACCTGCATCGACCTTACTTACTGAAGGGCTGTCAGCACAGCGCTGGCAGTTGAGGTTAAATATGCAGGATCTGGAAAATCCAAGGGTTATGGAGGCGATAGGCCCAATCAGGGC
Organism: Zea luxurians; assembly: GCA_029449295.1. NCBI lineage: Eukaryota > Viridiplantae > Streptophyta > Magnoliopsida > Poales > Poaceae > Zea > Zea luxurians. The sequence goes on from JAOPSE010000015.1 coordinate 27,929,411, forward strand.
CCCGAGAAAAGGCAAAGGTTGGTCATCCAACCTTTCAATCAAAATTGCTCTTCCCCACGTCCACCCTCCTACCCTTTTAAGCAACCGGTTTTTATTCGCCCCGCCACTGCCCCCACTCAAACAAATCAGCCGGGTGCCCCTGACACTCGTTTCCCTGCCCTCCCCAGCTCTTCAACTGGTTGTTGCTCTTCAACTGGTTGTTTCAACTATGGAAAGTCTGGACACTTCATTAAGGACTGCCCATATCAGAAGCAGAATCGCTCAAATAATCAGCAAGGTTCTGGGAATCCTTCTCAAGGGAAGGGAAATGCGGCAACCAATACCACGGGCAAGAATACAAGGAAAACGGGATGAATATATTATACTCAAGTGGCCACAACACCGGATGGCGATCCGGTCATGATGGGTACGTTCCTAGTGGCCAATCACCCCGCAATTATTCTTTTTGATTCTGGTGCTTTGCATACTTTCATAAGCAAGAGATTTGTGGAGCAACATTGCATTCCATACCATGAATCAAGGGAAGGGTTTAAAATTCATTCGCCTGGGGGACAAATATTCACTAAAGAAGTGGCTTTCCAAGTGCCCGTAACATTGGCTGAACGGGACTTTCCTACTAATATGATTGTTCTGAAAGGCCAAGACATAGATGTAATTCTGGGCATGAATTGGTTGGCCCAACATAAGGCTATTCTCAATACTGAACTAAGAACTATCAAATTGAGTTATGGCCAAGAAGAGATTCTCTTGACTATCCCCATAGCCATTCCAGCTAAACCATTTGGCAAAGTAATGAAGCCATTATACCGGAGATCAAAGATATTCCAGTAGTATGTGAGTTCCCAGATGTCTTTCTAGAAGATTTGCCTGGATTACCTCCAGAAAGAGATGTAAAGTTTGTAATTGAGTTGAAGCCCGGTACGGCTCCCATTTCTAGAAGATCGTACCGAATGCCTCCAAATGAGCTGGCAGAACTCAAGACCCAATTGCAAGATCTACTAACAAAGGGATTTATCCGGCCAAGCTCGTCACGATGGGGTTGTCCCGCCATCTTCGTCAAAAAGAAGGACCAAACACTTCGAATGTGTGTGGATTATAGACCCCTTAATGAGGTCACTATCAAGAATAAGTACCCTCTTCCACGAATTGACATTCTATTTGATCAACTAACTGGAGCAAGGGTTTTCTCTAAGATTGACCTCAGATCGGGCTATCATCAGATCCGTATCAGGCTCGAGGATATACCAAAGACCACATTCACTACGCGGTATGGGTTATTCGAATATTTGGTAATGTCTTTCGGACTAACAAATGCTCATGTCCACTTCACTTATTTGATGAACTCAGTATTTATGCCTGAGTTAGACAAGTTTGTGGTGGTCTTCATTGATGATATTTTAATATACTCCAAGAATGAAGAGGAGCATGCTCAGCACTTGCGGGTTGTATTAACGCGCTTAAGAGAACATCAGTTATATGCCAAGTTCAGCAAATGCGCGTTCTGGCTGGAAGAAATTCAATTTCTGGGACATGTATTATCTGCCAAGGGGATTGCGGTGGATCCCAGCAAGGTCAAGGATATTTTTGAGTGGAAACCCCCAACCACTGTACATCAAGTCCGAAGTTTCCTTGGACTGGCCAGTTATTACTGCCGATTCATTCCGGATTTTTCTAAGCTTGTGAAGCCAATCACAAGTTTATTGAAGAATGATACTAAATTTAATTGGTATTCAATGTGTAATGAAGCCTTTGAACAATTGAAGGTATTATTAACCACTGCTCCGGTATTGGCTCAACCGGATATTGAAAAGCCCTTTGATGTGTATTGTGACGCATCAGGCAGTGGTCTCGGCTGTGTTTTAATGCAAGAGGGCCGAGTAATAGCTTATGCTTCAAGGCAATTACGTCGGCATGAGGAGCATTATCCAACTCATGATCTAGAGTTAGCTGCAGTGGTTCATGCCCTAAAAATCTGGCGTCATTATCTACTGGGAAATGTCTGTCACATTTATACAGATCATAAAAGCTTGAAGTATATCTTCACCCAGTCAGAGTTAAACATGAGACAAAGGTGATGGCTCGAGCTTATTAAGGATTATGAACTGGAGATTCATTACCACCCAGGCAAAGCTAATGTAGTGGCAGATGCCTTGAGTCGCAAGACTTCTTGTCATTGTCTTACAATGGAGACTTCTGACATTACATTATGCCAATAGATGGAGAATCTGAACCTAGGAATGATTCAGCATGGAACTTTAAATCACTTGAAGCTGGAGTCAGTCATCTTACAAAGGATAATTGACGCACAAAAGAATGATGAGGGTATGAAACACATCCATGAGAAGATAAAGGCTGGAAAAGCCAACTGCTTCAGAGATGACGACCAAGGTGTTGTATGGTTCAACAACAGCATAGTTGTTCCGAAGGATGAAGAGGTCCGCCAACAAATTTTAGATGAAGCATATCTTAGTCGCTATTCTATTCATCTCGGAAGCACTAAGATGTATCAAGATCTGAAACAGCATTATTGGTGGACGAAGATGAAGATTGAAATTGCAAGCTATGTGGCTAGATGTGACACTTGTAAACGTGTCAAGGCCATACACCTGAAAGCTGCTGGTCCATTACAATCTTTACCAATACCAACATGGAAATGGGAAGATATTAGTATGGACTTCATTGTGGGATTACCTAGAATGGCAAAAGGCTTTGACTCCATTTGGGTTATCATTGATCGACTTACCAAGGTTGGCCATTTTCTTCCAGTCAAAGTAAAATATCTAGTCATCGCATATGCTGAACTGTATATTGCTCGTATTCTCAGTTTGCACGGTGTTCCGAAGACTATAATGTAGGATCGTGGACCTCAATTCGTATCCAAATTCTGGGAAGAACTTCATAAATCCCTAGGTACCAAATTGCTTCACAGTTCGGCCTACCATCCTTAGACTAGTGGGCAGACTGAGAGGGTAAATCAGATACTGGAAGACATGCTACGGGCTTGTGCTTTGGAATTCCCACAGAAATGGGATGAATGTTTACCATTAGCGGAGTTTTCATATAATAATAGCTATCAAGAAAGCATTAAGATGGCACCCTTTGAAGCTTTATATGGACGACGATGTCGTACTCCGTTAAATTGGTATGAACCAGGTGAGAGGTACTTCTTCAGGCCTGATATAGTAAAAGAAACCGAAGAAAAAGTTCAACGAATAATTCATCATTTGAAGAAAGCTCATGCTCGTCAGAAAAGTTATGCAGACAAACGACGAATGCCCTTGTATTTTCTGGTGGGAGATTATGTCTATCTGAAGGTCTCCTTAATGAAGGATGTAACACATTTCGGGGTAAAAGGGAAGCTTGCACCTCGATACATTGGTCCTTTCCCTGTACTTGAGCAATGTGGACCAGTGGCATACCGACTTCAACTACCCGAAACCTTGTCTGCTGTACATAATGTGTTCCACGTGTCTCAGTTAAAGAAGTGTCTTCGGGTTCCAGATCGAACTATCAAAGTAATAGATGTTGTCCTAGAGCCAGACTTGACATATTCAGAACACCCTATTTGAGTCTTGGATCAAAAGGACAGGGTTACCCGAAGAAAAAACTCTCAAGTTTTATAAGATACAGTGGAACCAACATTCCGAAGATGAGGCTACATGGGTAACTCAAGACTTTTTAGAAAAGAATTTCCCAGGCTTTTTAGCCTCCTGTAATTTGTAAAGTGTATAAAATTGTTGTAATAAAGAAGTGAGCCCCAAACCACCCCTGCCTTGTACCAAAAATAAAGAAATAAAAATGTGAAACATTTCCTTTTCCACTCCTTACCCTAGGACTTTTAATCTCGGGACGAGATTCTTTTATGGGGGGAAGGATGTAACACCCCTGGTGTTACTGACACTAAAACTTGAGCATAACATCATCAGCATTGGCATCTCATATGTTTGTTACACCTAGAATGCATTCACTAGGCAAAAATTTCAAACAAGTTGTATTGATATGGCATTTTGCAAATAAAACCCTAGAGTAGGGTACTTAACCCTAAATGGGGTTCTGAAGGGTAAAACAAAATCCAAATGGAGAAAACCCTAAAGCTTAAGTAAAATAGTCATAAAATGTTACTAAGAAGGGACCTAAATTACATTCACACCTCTGAAATACCAAAAACCCTAAAAAGGACCCTGGAAAACCCTAAACCTAAACCCTATGGGGCTAAGTGCAAAATCAGTGCACTTTTGGACTAAAGTGCAAAAACTATGAAAGTAAGGTATCTTAAGTCATATGGTTCACAATCATGAAGATTTGCAAGCTAAACCCTGAATTTTGGACCTATTTGCAAAAGGACCCTATTTGAGTTCTAAAGCTAAGTCTGAAATTCAATGTTTTGAGCTCATCTTTGTGACCTTGTAACTTCCAAACAAGAAGGATTTTGCCCTGGATCACCACATCAACATTGTAGACCTATCAAAGAAGAATAACTTTGCTTAAGAGAGTAAGCATGGTTGTTATGAAGAAATTGTCGAAAAATGCACCCAAAGATGGGTTGTCATGCTGTTTGAAGTCTGAATTTCAGACTGACAGTGCAACTACAGGAACTTTGGGCACGAACTCAAGCATGATCTAGTAGGAATTTGGTTATAGTTGTTATGGCAAGATTGTAGCTGAATCATTGGTCTACAACTTTGCTGTAGAGCTTTGGGTGAGTTGCCATGAAAAATTTAGAGAAAATCTGCCCTAAATCTTAGCTGTCAGGTGCACTGCATAGAGTTTGCCATGGTACAGTATCTGAAGTAGATCAGACCGCCAGCTCAGTTTTTCACCGCCGACGATCTCTCCAACGTGATTCGTGCCGCCGCCATCTCGATTCGTGCTCGGGTTGATCGGATAACGCTCGGAGTCACGCCGTCGTGGATAAGCTCCGGCCAGTAAATAATTCCGGCCACCGTACCACGCTCGCCGCGGTGGATTAAGATGAGATCGCCGGTGACTGCCGCCTTCCGGCCTTGTGCCGCGTGTTTAGGCATCTCCACCGCATCGCCGTGATCTGCTTTAGCTCTCCGTTGATCACCGGAGTGAATGCCACGGTTGATGCCACGAATCCACTAAGCCAGTGAACTCCCCCTCCTCTGACCGCCGCGCGTCATCGCTGCAATTCCCGGCCACCGCTCTCGCTTAGTATAAATTGAGCCCTCCGTAAGCTCTGTAAGATCATCACACACCCAGCCACCCAGTATTACCCTCAGTTGATCACTAGCAAGCTCGAATTTACAGTTCCCCCAAATCTGCTCAAACACACCGCAAGAACACCTCGCCGTGGCCAGCGCAATTCAGGTCAGTTCATACCATCTGCTCCCTCGTTTGAGTGCTCTCATGTACCCGTGATGATCATCGACCCGCCCAATTGAACTAGGAACCCACTGATCACCAAAAACGCGAGTGAATGTCCATGCTGCCCGCTGTCTTCGTGGGCAGAGCTAGGTAGATCGCCAATCGTGAAATTGATTAAGGGGAAACCCTCGTTAGATCTTGGATTTGATCACTACCAAAGTAGGGCGCCGGTCCTGGAGCGGTTCGGCCGGTACGCGAGCTCACTGGAGCTCTGCAACGCCGCTCCCCGTCGAGGACCTCGACTTGTAAAGGAAAAGAATGTGGGGGTCTTCTTGGAAACTGTCAGTGACTCAAAGCAACAGTGAAAGAACCCACTTCAAGTTAACCAGAACGCCAGGGGTTTTCTTGCAAAGTCTACAGCGCGGGCGCGGGCCCGCGCGTTTTCCACCTGGGTTTGGGCCGTCTAGGCTGGTTTCGGCCTGGGACTATTCACTATTTTTCTTTTTCTTTTTCTACCAGAACAAAAACTATTCTAGAAAATTGTAGAAAAATGGTAAAAATGTAAGACCAATTTTGCTAGGTTCCTAATTTCCTATAGAATTTAATAAAAATAATTTCTTGATTTTTAATTCAAATAGGGAATGATAGAGTATTTAAAACAGCTTAAAACTCTATTTCTGGATTTTTAGAAAATAGATAATAATCCCAAAAATCCTCAAACTTTCTAGATGACCCTTATATATTATTTAGAAGCCTTGGGTAGAGTTTGGTATGTTTTGGATCTTGTTTGATAATTAGAACCCAAAACCCTACCCCCTACCCTTTGAATTCCTATATTGACTCTAGAAACCCTAATTCTCTAGAGTACCGTGAAGGAAAATTGTATTCAAGACTTTAGATAATAAACTCTTATTATCTTTGCACTCTTATGAGCATTACATGAGCATTCATTATTATGTATGGTTATATTTAGAAAATGAAGAAGCAGTTGAAGAAGGAGAGAAGACTCCACCACCACCACCTCAGGAACATCAGACAGGCAGCTGTTTTTATTTTGACATCTGTGGAACCGAGCCTGATTCACCTATAAACCAAGGCAAGCACCGGTGCATTCGCCACCTCCTTGTGTTTTAAAATCTTTATCACCTTGTTTGATGCATTAGGTGATAGGAGTTGTGTGCTAAACCGTTGATGCATTTCCTTCCTTGGAAAATTGATTACCCTTTCTTGACACCCTTTTTGAAAAAAGTTTTTAATGCTTAGCCTTGCTTTAGCAAAACAAAATGTTTTGTTTTTACAAAAGATGATGTTGCAAAGTGGGAGGGATGTTTATGAAAAGAAAACTTGATGGGGGATCCATCATGGCTATGATGGGTTCAACATCGAAAAAGATGTACCTCTTACAGGTACCAAACTTTGGGATTTGAAATGATTAAGCTGAGACCGGGCGGGTGACTTGCACGAGAAGAGAGTGTCGGTGTAATGTCTCTGTATGAGTCGATTAAGGACCGTCTCGATGTAGGCTTGATGACCGAGGACCCTTTAACTGGTCACATGCCTCGTCATGGGTAAGCCTTGCCTTGGGCAGACTAATACCAGAATAAGATACCACGCATTGGGAGTGGAGAGATGGCGAGAGTAGCGTGTACCCTCCGTGGCAAGAGGCTGGACGGTGGTGTATTTGTGCTCTCGGTTGGCATGAACCTAATCTGGTCTTAAGAACCCCGGTGGTGGGTTGACATATGCAAGGGTTAAGTGCTACATATGTCGTGTGATTGGAGATCCTTAGCTGAGTATAATCGATTCGGATCGTCGTACCTTCGCGGTTATGAAGACTTGGTCACTGCCCTATACGTAGAACTCCAGTAAAGATGAAGGGTTTTTATGAAATTGGCTAGTGCAGGTCAAGTGATTGAACTAAGGTAGAAAAGAACTCTAGTTGCAGGTAATTTTACTTAACTTAACAAATAAAACTGGACTTTTAAGGATCCACTTTTAGTAAGCATTTCTGCAAACAGAGTCATTGATCATTGATAAGCCTTACCTTGACACCTTTAAAGCCAGCATCCCCTTGAGAGTCTTTTCTTTAGTCGGGTAAGACTTGCTGAGTAATTCCATACTCAGGGTTTTATTCCCTATTGTTTTTAGGTGAAGAAGTGACAAACTTTTGTTGCTTCTGTTCTAAGGTGGTACCAAAGGAAGAGCACCAGGAGTGAAGTTGCGGGAGGAAAGGATCCTCCATAAAAACATTTTGTTTGATACTTATCGGGAGGGGGTTTTGCCTCCCATGGTTTGTAATAATAATACTCTACACTCGTATGTTATATTCTGGTCTGTAAATATTTAACCTTGTCTTACTTTAAATAAAGGTAAGTTTATGTAACCGCTTCCGCATTTCCGTATCTTCGATGATTTGTAAAGTCTGCGTGACGGGTGAAACGCTCTTGGGAAAGGTAAGAAAAGCAGATACCGAACTTGTCGAGTGATTCAGGAACACCTGCAGGGTTGTCTGAGGTCCGTTGGACAAGGACAACTGTAGGTGGGCCTAATGACTTGGGAGGTTCCGTCACAGGCAGCATCAGCTTGTGGGCGATGCGAGTCTGGAGATGCGTCGTGGGAGGAAGACAGAGTACCTGGATATCCCACTCAAAGACAGCATTAAGGGATGGCGCTTAGAGTGGTTCATTATTGAAAATCATGGCAAGTCCCTCCCCCCTCGGTCAGGGAGACAGCCGGACGTGCGCACTCCTAGTTGGATTGAGTCCCCCACCACCTTGGAGATAACATAGGCCAAGGTTCTGCTTGATGAAATTTGTTTGCTGAGGAGAGAGGTCTGACCGCTGAAGATGTGGTCACAGACTTTGTTTTTAAGAATATTCAGCCCCTGAAGGATAGGGCGTACCCGGCTTACTTATACAGTGGTGTCACCGACTCAACTCAGGTTACTTACAAGAGGATTTCTGCTGTGGATTTGGTGAGCCGGCTGGAGATGATATTGAGGGGCAAAGTATCGAATATTGGTGCTCCTGTTGCATATTCTACTTGGAATTTGCCATCTTCTAAGCCCTTTTTCAGTTTTGTGTCTAATCCTCCTACTGGTGACAGTGGTTTGGGTCTTAGAGTGTGACCCTCCCCCGAAGAAATTGAAGTCCTGGTTGCTTCACTTGGTGACCTTCCCAATGATGAGAGGAAAGTTCACTTTGAGATGCCTACTAATCCAAGTGATGCAGAGATAGGTGCTATGCTGGATATGTTGGCGAGGGATTCCTCTGATTCTGTCCCTGCTGAAACGGTGGTTGTTGCAACTGCTCCAGAGCCTAAGAAAACCGTGGATACTCGAAGGCCTGAGGGTACTCGCCTGAAACGTCTTCGCCAAGTTGGTCATCCGACTGCTCCTGCCGAGGGGAAGAAAAAGAAAAAGAGACGGCTTCGGCGAGTGTCGTGCTTGGATCATGATGCTGGCCCTTCTGCTCCTCCTGCTGAAGAAGTACTAGTGGAACTCTTTACAGGAGCTGATCCTAATGGGTGTGACCCTATTGATGTTGATCCCAATGGGGGTGATCCTACTGGTGCTGAACCCAATGGGTGTGACCCTGCTGATGCTGGACCCAATGGGTGTGGCCTTGACGATGTTGATCCCAATGGGGGTGATCCTGCTAGAGCTGATCCCAATGGGGGTATTGTTCGTATTGTTGACGAGGATGAAGAAGAAGAGGAGGAAATCCCCTTAATTCGGAAGAATAGTCGGTGTTACATAGTCAGTGAGGAGAGTAGTGATATCCCTTCTCCAGCTTTGTCTGCTCTCGTCGGTCTGCAAGAATTATCCCTAGCAAATTTTGATCAGGCTCTCGAGGATGTTGTTCCTGAAGATTTGCTATTCGAGCCCATGGATGGTGGTATGATGGACGTTTGCTCTGACATTCTAGATGTGGGATTAGAGTTATCCCGAGCGGCGTCTCGTGCCTCGTTGACCTTGGAGAGCAGTCTTTGGGGCCAAGAGGCTGGTCAAGGTTGTTCAATTCCCATGGAGGTGACTGAGAATCCTTCAGCCTTAGAGGTGGCTGCTGCAGGGAACCCGGTGCCCGAGGATGGTGCAAGCGGTTACCCAGCCCCCAAGGGTGTTGCCGGTAATGATCTGGCTCGGATGGGTAGCGCAAGCTGCGACCCAGCCCCCGAGGGTGTCCGAGCGGGCTCCCCTTCTCATACCTCCATGGATGTCCACGTTGGGTCTTCTCCTCCTCATTCTGATGGCACGGCAGCGGTACATGCTTTAAACGAGGAAGTCGCCTTAGAGACCGGCGCACCTGATGCTAGAGTTCTAATGTCTGCTGGTGATGTTGAGTTGATCCCTGATGATGCTCTTCAGATTGCCCCAGTTGATGTTCCCTCGTCCAGCCATCACCTGACTTCTTATGATTTGGGGTTTCTTTCATTCTTCTCCAATCTTCAGGTAATTTGGCTTTTCTCGATCTTGCTATACTCCAGGCGAAATGTTGTCTTTGTACTCATTTGTTTTTAATATCAAGCTCTGGTCGACGAGATGGCTGGTCAGCTGAGATCGCAAGGTGCCTCTGTCCCAGAAAGAGCTCTGTCTCTGATGCATTGGAATCCGATGCTGCTTCAGAGGCAGATATCTGATTTGAAAATGACTAATGCTGGTTAGTGCCTTTGTTTTCTTCCTTGACTTCTTGATTAGTCCGTTTTTAACGGTGTGCCCTTCTTCAACTATTTTCTATTAGATATGACCCGTCGGTATTCCGAACTTGAGGAGAAGTATTCTCAAGGTCAGGCCGACCTGGCCCGGATTTCTGCTTCCTTAGATGATGTCAACTCATTGAACTCCTCTCTCAGTGCTCAGCTTGACTCTGAAAGGGCGGCTAATGAGGTAAGCTCACTTGACTTTCTCTTTTGTGTTTTTGCTGCTTACTGGGTGCTTGAGAGCTGATTCTTGTTTGCAAGAAAAATGCGTACTCGCAGCTTCTCGCGATAACCTTGATAGGTTGTACCGTGACGCCGGCAATTCTTTAACTATCTTGGAGAGGAGCCACTGTTTCACCATGGCTGAATTGGATCATCATCGTCACGAGCTGCAATTATCTCAGGATGAGATCCTTCGTCTCAGGCAGTTGGTGTCGAGCAAAGATTCTGTCATCAAGGATCTGCGCGCCTCCAAAAGATCAGTCGTCTAGGAGCTAGAAGCTGCTCGATTGGCTACCAAAGTTGCTGAAGACACTTCTACTACTTTGAAGGCTGAGCGCGACAAGGCTATGGATAAAGCCATTCACAAGGGGCGGATCTTGATGAGAAGGCCAAGCGTGATTGTTCCTGATGACATAGTTGCTGATGTCAACGCTGCTCCTGATTCTTCGAGTCGCCCTTCTTCGTCAGTTGCTCCTGAGAAGAACATTGCCAAGTAGAAACACTGAATGCATTTATGAATTGTATGTGTATGTGGTCAATGTGCTCAAATATTCTGTCAAAAAGTGTTCCTGGTATTAAACGCTATTATTACTTCTCTGTTGTTTGAATTCAACAGTTGTTACGATAGCAAAAGTAAGTGCAGTGTGATGGTTTTGAAACTTCTTCCTATTTCGTGAGGCATAGAGATCGACCTGAGATGAATAATCGTAAGCATGTTTATGCTGGATCGAGTAGACGTGAGCATGTCGCACCGCCTTAATTCATCGCCGGCTTAAGCTGATTGCTCCGTTAATAGGGTATAGTAGTCACCCTAAGTTAAGTAAGTGTGAGCATGTCGCACCGTCTTAAGTCATTGCCGACTTAAGCCAATTGCTCCGTTAGTAGGGTATAGTGGTCACCCTGAGTTAAGTAAGCGTGAGCATGTCGCACCGCCTTAAGTCATTGCTGACTTAAGCTGATTGCTCTGTTAGTAAGGTATAGTGGTCACCCTGAGTTAAGTAAGCGTGAGCATGTCGCACCGCCTTAAGTCATTGTCGACTTAAGCCGATTGCTCCGTTAGTAGGGTATAGTGGTCACCCTGAGTTAAGTAAGCGTGAGCATGTCGCACCGCCTAAAGTCATTGCCGACTTAAGCCGATTGCTCTGTTAGTAGGGTATAGTGGTCACCCTGAGTTAAGTAAGCGTGCAGATTGACAATAGGTCGAGTTCTTTTGAGAATGAAGTCTTTTTATTGATGATGTACTTTTCCCATTACATAATACAATGCTGCCCTGATAGCTTTTGAAATCTAGCTAGGGGTAAAACTTCCTGAGATGCTCTATATTCCATGAATTCCCTATTTCCGTGCCATCCATTTGGGTAAGTCGATATGATCCTGGCCGAGTGACTTCTGCTACCATGAATGGCCCTTCCCATAGTGGCAACAATTTATGTCGTCCTTCCCCTGTTAGAATTCGGCGAAGGACCAAGTCTCCCACTGCGAAGGATCGATGTCGTATGGCCTTATCATGATAGCGCCTTAGAGTTTGCTGGTACCTAGCCGACTGAATTACTGCATTCAATCGCTCTTCTTCTAGTACATCAATATCCTCCAGTCTGGTAGCTTCTGCCTCAGCTATGTTTTCGAAGACTAATCTTGGCGCCCCAAACCTGAGGTCGGCGGGTAGCACTGCCTTCGAACCATAGACCATGAAGAAAGGAGTATTTCCATGCAAGGCTCGGCTAGGTTGAGTTCTTAGGCTCTAAATCACATATGGCAACTCTCTGATCCACTTTCCTGCGAACTTTTCATTCTTGTCGAAGACTTTCTTTCTAAGTGCTTCCAATATCATTCCATTAGCCCTTTCTACCTGTCCGTTAGCTCTTGGATGTGCTACTGACGTATACTTGATCTGAATGCACCGTTGTTCGCAGAAATCAAAGAATTCAGAGCTAGTGAAATTGGATCCTAGATCAGTTATGATGCTATTTGGTATTCCAAATCTGAATATTATATCTTGTATGAATTCTATTGCCTTGGCTAAAGTCAGAGAAGCAAAAGGTTTGTACTCTATCCATTTAGTGAATTTGTCGATGGCAACCAGCACGTGAGTGTATCCTCCCTGAGCTTTCTTGAAGGGTCCAATCATGTCCAGTCCCCAGCACGCAAATGGCCATGTTACGGGTACGGTCTGCAGTTGCTGTGCTGGTAAATGCTGCTGCTTTGATAGGTATTGGCAAGCTTCCCACCTCTGGACTAACTCGACTGCATCACTCTTCGCAGTTGGCCAGTAGAAACCGGACCTGAAGACCTTCCCAACTAGTGTTCTGGATGCTGCATGTATCCCGCACTGCCCGGCATGGATTTCATCTAATAGTTGCTTCCCAGTAGCTGAAAGAATGCACTTCATGAGAACTCCCATCGCGCCCCTCCTGTATAGTGCTTCCCCAATGAGAGTGTAGTGGGCTAACTGCCTTGCGATGCGTTCTGTTGCAGTTTTGTCATCTGGCTCCTCTTCATTCTTTATATATCTGATGATAGGCTCCCTCCAGTCATCGGCATCTGACTTTGGCTGGCTCAGAACATTGCACTCTTCTACCCGTTCTATGGAAATACTCGGGCGTGGCACTTCTTGGACGAAAATCCCAGGTGGGACTTGGGCCCGACTGGATCCTAGCTTTGATAATGCATCTGCAGCTGCGTTGCGATCTCTCTCTACATGATGAAATTCCAGCCCTTCGAATTTGTCCTCTAGCTTTCGAACGGCTGTGCAATACTTACCCATAGAGTCATTCGAGCAATCCCATTCCTTATTTATCTGACTTATGACCACCAGTGAATCTCCATATACCATCAGTCTCTTAATGCCCAGTGATACGGCAATATTCAGTCCATGAATCAAAGCTTCGTATTCTGCTGCATTGTTGGACACTAAGAATAACAACTGAAGAGCATATTTGAGTTGTTCACCTCCAGGTGCAATGAAGAGGATCCCTGCGCCTACCCATTGTAGCTTTAACGAGCCATCGAAATACATCTGCCATACTTCTACGGTTTCTGGGTTATTTGGTACTTGTTGCTCGGTCCACTCTGATACAAAGTCAACCAACGCTTGAGTTTTTATTGCAGTGCGAGGTCGAAACTCGATGTCCTGAGCTCCCAGCTCACAAGCCCATTTGGCTATTCTTCCGATGGCTTCTTTGTTGTGGAGAATATCCCCTATCGGAAATCCAGTGACTACTATGACTTTGTGGTCATCAAAGTAGTGACGGAGCTTGCGTGCAGTTAGAAGTACTGCATACAGTAGTTTTTGAACTTGAGGATATTTCTTCTTTGAGGGCCCTAGAACTTCGCTGATGAAATAGATGGGATGTTGTACTGGATATGCATGTCCTTCTTCTGCTCGCTCGACTACCAACGCGGTGCTCACCACGTGAGTCGTGCAAGAGATATATAACAGCAGATCTTCGGCCGGCTGACCTGACGTGGCTCGGTGCGGCGATTTTAGTACTGGTGGTGTTGTCAGGAATTTCTTCAGTGCATCAAGAGCTTCCTGGGCTTCTGAAGTCCACTAGAACTTGTCTACCTTCTTGAGCAATTTGTAGAACGGTAAGCCTTTTTCTCCCAGTCTTGATATGAACCTGCTCAAAGCTGTCATGCATCCAGTGAGTCTTTGTACTTTCTTCTGTGACTGTGGTGCTTCCATTCTCATGATAGCCTCGATCTTTTCTAGGTTAGCTTCAATTCCTCGGTGGCTAACAATGAAACTGAGTAATTTTCCTGCCGGTACTCCGAAGACACACTTTTCTGGGTTAAGCTTCCATCGATATCGTTGTAGACTGTTGAAGACCAGCTGCAAATCTTCAATGAAATTTTCTAAGTCTTCTATCTTGATCACCATGTCATCCACATAAGCTTCTACATGCTTGCCCCAGTGGTCGGCTAAGCATGTCTGAATGGCTCTCTGGTAAGTCGCTCCAGTGTTTTTGAGGCCAAAACGGCATGGAGGTATAGAGAAAGCTCCAAACAGGGTGATGAATGCAGTTTTTTCTTCATCTTCTTTTGCCAGACTGATCTGATGATACCTAGAGTAGCAATCCAAGAAAGACAACATAGAGCACCTGGCCGTTGAATCTACCACCTGGTCTATTCTAGGAAGTCCGAAGGGATCCTTTGGACAGTGCTTGTTGAGATCTATATAGTCGACGCACATGCGCCAATCCACTTTATTCTTTTTGAGTACAAGAACAGGATTTGCCAACCATTCAAGATGCAGCACTTCTCTAATAAACTCTGCTATAACTAAGCGAGCTAGCTCGGCATGAATGGCTTCTCTCTTGTCGGGCGTGAAACGACGCAACTTTTGTCGAATCGACCTCGCCTGAGGGTAGACTTTCAGCTTGTGCTCGGCCAGCTCTCTCGGGACTCTCCGCATATCCGCAGGTTGTCATGCGAATACGTCTCGGTTGTCTTGCAGGAACTGGACGAGTGCACTTTCTTATTTGTCATCCAGGCTGGAGCTGATGATGACAGTCTTGCGTTCATCAGCGAACTCGAGGTTGATTCTCTTGGTTTCTTCAGTCGGCCGCATAGAGGTCACGGCTTGAGCTTCATTTGCAGGTATTGTGAAGTCCTCCTCAGGCTTTGAGTTCGCCTATGCAGAAGAAGTCGTTGATAGTTTGGTGGTGAGAGCCGTCTGAATGGCCACTCGGAAACACTCCGCGGCGCCTTGGAAGTCAGCGCGCACAGTGATGATTCCTTGTGGTCCAGGCATCTTTAATATCATGTACGTATAATGTGGGATGGCCATGAACTTCGCCAGTCCAGGTCTGCCGATGATGGCATTGTATCCGCAGTCGAAACTTGCCACATCGAACCTAAGGTACTCAGTTTTGTAGTTATCTGGAGTTCTGAAGGTGACTGGCGTGTAGATGTGTCCGAGCGGGTACTCTCCTTCAGTCGGCACGATGCCGAAAAAAGGAGTATCTGACCCTTGGAGCTCTTTGAGTGCGATCCCCAAGCCTAGGAGTGTCCGGGGAAAGGTGACGTTGATCCTGCTTCCCCCATCCACTAGCACCTTTTTCACCCTGCTTTCTTGGATCACTGGATCGATGAGGAGCGGGTACTTGCCCGAATGGTCGAAGTTAAGCCATTGATCCGCCCGAGTGAAAGTGATCGGGTGTTCGGACCACCGGTACGGGGCGGGAGGACCGGTGGTCGCCACCAGTATCCGACGGTCATTGAACTTCTGCTGCCTCTTGCTCTCTTGAGACCCGTGTCCGCCAAAGATGATGTTGACTTCTCCATCAATGCGGGGAAATGCTCTGCCTCCTCCCCATTCCTGCTGCTGAGGTTGTCGAGGTTCTCTGGGTCCTCCTCGTGGCGGGGGAGGTGGTAGAGGTTGGAAAGGTCGACCGTTCCCGACGAAGTGCTTGAAGTCTCTGCAGTTCCGAAGGGTGTGGCGGATGTCTTTATGGTATGGACATTGGGCGTCAAGGATGTCGTCCAACGTTCGTTCTCCTCCACGGGGTGCCCCTCGGGCATGAGAGACGGGTGGTCCGACGGCGTGGACCTCATCATGAGGCCTCTTTTCCCAACATTTGTCGGGTTGCTGGTTCGAGTCAAGCCGTGGTGCCGGTGGTGCAGGCTTTGCTCCTCCGATGAGGTCCTGGGCTCATTCGTCGGTGGTGATGTAGATGTCCGCTTCCCTAAACAGCGGCTCGGAGGTATTCGGTGCCTTCTGTAGTATGGCTCGGATGAAGGTCGAGTCAATAGATCCCCGGTAGAAGTCCTCGATCACCGCTGCTTCCGCAACCTCGGGGATTCGATTCCTCATGGTCTGAAATCTTTTGAGGTATGATCGAAGAGTCTCATCCCCTTGGCGCTTGATGGTCTTGAGGTCCCATGGCTTCGCTGGCTTGTCGGAGAGGGATTGAAAGTTGGCGATGAAGCGCCGACTAAAGTCGCTCCAGTCGTCGATGCAGTATCGGGGTAGGTGTCATAGCCATTGCAGTGCATCTTGCCCGAGGACGATGGGCATATACGCTGTGATGGAACCTCCCAAGTCATTAGGCCCACCTACAGTTGTCCTTGTCCAACGGACCTCAGACAACCCTGTAGGTGCCCCTAAATCACTTGACAAGTTTGGTATCTGCTTTTCTTACCTTTCCCAAGAGCGTTTCACCCGTCACGCAGACATTACAAGTATCGGAGTTACGAGAATGCGGAAGCAATTACAAGTATCCGAGTTACAAGGATATGCTGGTTATAAGGGAGTCAAGGTAAGGTTTCTCAATAATCAAAGACTCTATTTGCAGAAATGCTTACTAAAAGTGGATCCTTAAAAATCCAGTTTTATTGTCAAGTTAAGTGAAATTACCTGCAACTAGAGTTCTTTCTACCCTAGTTCAAGCACTTGACCTGCACTAGCCAATTTCTTAGCAACCCTTCATCTTCACGGGAGTTCTACGTATAAGTCAGTGACCAAGTCTTCATAACCGCGAAGGTGCGGCGATCCGAATCGATTATAGTCAGCTGAGGATCTCCGATCACACGACATATGTAGCACTTAACCCTTGCATATGTCAACCCGCCACCGGGGTTCTTAAGACCAGATTAGGTTCACGTCAACCGAGAGCATAGATACACCAACGTCCAGCCTCTTGCCACGGAGGGTACACGCTACTCTCGCCATCGCTCCACTCCCATTGCATGTTATCTTATTCTGGCCTTAGTCTGCCCGAGGCAAGGCTTACCCATGACGAGGCATCTGACCAGTTAAAGGGTCCTCAGTCAGCAAACCTACATCGAGACGGTCCTTAATCGACTCACACGGAGACACTACACCGAGACTCCTTTCTCGTGCAAGTCACCCGCCCCGTCTCACCTTAATCATTTCAAACCCAAATTTTGGTACCTGGCAGAGGTACATCTTTTCCGATGTTGAACCCATCATGGCCATGATGGATCCACCATCAAGTTTTGTTTTCAAAAACATCCCAACCACTCTTGCCACATCATCTTTTGTAAAAAACAAAAAAATTTGTTTTTCTAAAGCAAGGCTAAGAATCAAAAATCTTTTATAAAACAGGGATTTCAAGGAAGGTAATCAAATCCAAGGAAGGTAATGCAGGGATTGTTTTAGTAATCAACTCCTATCACCTAATGCATCAAGCAAGTGAAAAAGATTTTTAAAATACAAGGGGGTGGCAAATGCACCGGGGCTTGCCTTCGTTTATAGGTGAGTCAGGCTCGGATCCGCAGATGTCAAAGTAAAAACAATTTCCTGCCTGATGTTCCGCAGGTGGTGGTGGTGAAGTCTTCTCTTCTTCTACTTCAACTTCTTCCTCGTTTTCTAGATATAACCATATATATATAAGAATGAATGCCATGTAATGCTCATGAGAGTGCAAAGATAATAATAGTTTTTATCCAAAGTCTTGAATACAATTTTCCTTCACGGAACTCCGAGAACTTAGGGTTTCCGGAGTCAATAGTGAAGTTCAAAGAGCAGGGGGGTGGGGGTTTTGGGTTCTAATTATCAAACAAGGTCCAAAACATACCAAAATCTACCCAAGGTTTCGAAATATTATATAAAGGTCATCTAAAAACTTTGGGGATTTTTGGAATTATTATCTATTTTCTAAAAATCCAGAAACAAGGTTTTTGGCTATTTTAAATGCTTCAAAATTCCTTATTTGACCTAAAAAGCATGAAACTATTTTTAATAAATACTATGGAAAATCAGGAATCTAGGAAAATTGGTTTGGCATTTTTACCATTTTCTGTAATTTTCTACATATTTCTAAAGTTGGACAGAAAAAGAAAAAAGAAAGGATGAAACAGTGTTGGGCCGAATCTAGCCCGGACGGCCCAACCTACACAGGAGAGCGCGCGTGCCCATGCCCGCGCTGGTAGCTTTGCGAAAAGGCCCTCGGCTTACTGGCTAACCTGAAGTGGGTTCTTTTACTGTTGCACTGTGTCGCTGACAGTTTGCAAGAAGGACCTCCACGTTCTATTCCCTTCCAAGCCGAGGTCCCCGTCGACGACGAGCGCGGCAGAGCTCCGGCGAGCTCGTAGACCGGCCGAATGGGGCAAGGACTGGCGCTAATCTCTAGTTTAAACCTAATTCTAGCCCTAAGGAGTGTTTCCCCTCATTAAATTTCACGATTGGCGATCTACCTAGCTCTGCCCACGAAGACAGCGGGCAGCGTGGACATTCACTCGCGTTCCGGGTGATTCATGGCGGTCCAATTCAATTAAAGGGGTCGAGGAGCTTGAGGAGAGCCTAGGGATGTTAGAACAAGCGACGGAGAAACTTGAACTGACCTGAGTTGAGCTGGCCGTGGTGAGGGTGTTCTTGCGGTGTTTTTGAGCAGATTAGGGAAAGTTCAAAATTCGAGCTCACTGGTGATTGACTGGGAGAAATACTGGGTGGTGTGGTGCGTGATGATGTTGTGGAGCTGACTGTGGCTTCAATTTATAGGGAGCGAGAGCGGTGGCCGGGAATTGGGACGATGACGCGCGGCGGTCGGAAGAAGGGGGAGCTCACTGGCGCAGTGAATTCGTGTCCTACGCCATGGCAGCCACTCCGGTAATCAACGGGGAGCTAAAGTAAGTCACGGCGATGCGGTGGAGATGCTTAGACACGCGGCGCAAGGCCGGAAGGCGGCGGTCACTAGCGTGCTTATCGGGTTCCACCGCGACGAACTCTGTACGGTGGTCGGATTTGTTTACCGACCGGACTTATCCACGGTGACGTGACTCCGAGCGTCATTTGATCAACCCGAGCACGAATCAAGACACCGGCGACACGAATCATGGCAAAGAGGTCGTCGGCGGTGAGACTGCTGCGCTGGCGATCTGATCCCAAGTCTGGCACTGTACCATGGCGAATTGCATTCAGTCGGTCTGACAGAGTAACTTCAGGGTAAATTTTCTCTAGATTTCGCATGACAACTTTATCATCCCTCTGCACCAAAGTTGTAGAGCTACAAACCAGCTTCATCTTTGTTATAGCATCCCTAGATAGATTCTCACTGGATCATGGTCGAAATGACTCTCAAACTTGGTTCTAGGCCACTGTCAGTCTGAAATTCAGACTTCAACAGCCTGACAGCCCATCTTTGGGTCTAACTTTCTCCAATTTCTTCTCAATAACCATGCTTACACTCTTAAGCAAAGTTGTTCACCTTTGATAGGTCTACAAAATTTATGTGGTGACCTAGGGCAAATCCTCACTAATTTGAAAGCTACAAATCTCCAAAGTTGAGCCAAATCTCTGATTTTCAGACTTAGTCTATAAAGGGTTTAAGTGGTGCTTTTTGCAAATAGACCCAAAACTTAGGGTTTAACTTGCAAATCCACATATTTGTGATCCATATGACTTAGGACACTTTATTATCATGGTTTTTTCACTTTAGTCCAAAAGTGCACTGATCTTGCACTTAGCCCCCTAGGGTTTAGGTTTAGGGTTTTCTAGGGTCCTTATTAGGGTTTTTGGTATTTCAAGGGTGTGAATGCCACTTAGATCCATTATTAGTAACATTTTATGATTATTTCCCTTAAACTTTAGGGTTTTCTCTATTTGGGTCTTGCTTTACCCTTCAGATCCCTGTTTAGGGTTAAGTATCCTATACTTGGGTCTTATTTGCAAAATGCCATATCAATACAACTTGTTTGAAATTTTTGCCAAGTGAATGCACTCTAGGTGTGTCAAACATATGCAATGCCAATGTTTATGATGTTATGCTCAAGTTTTAGTGACAGTAACACCAGGGGTGTTACATCCTTCCCCCCATAAAAGAATCTCGTCCCGAGATTAAAAGTCCTAGGGTAAGTAGTAGAAAAGGAAATGCTTCACATCTTTATTTCCTGATTTTTGGTACACAGCAGGGGTGGTTCGGGATTTACTCCTTTATTACAGCAACTATACACACTTTACAAATTACATGAGGCTAAAAAGCCTGGGAAATTCTTGTCTAAAAAGTCTTGAGTTTCCCATGTAGCCTCATCTTCTGAATGCTGGTTCCACTGTATCTTGTAAAACTTGAGAGTTTTTCCCCGGGTAACCCTGTCCTTTTGATCCAAGACTCGAATAGGGTGCTCAGAATATGTCAAGTCTGGTTCTAGGGCAACATCTGTTACTTCAATGGTTCGATCGGGAACCTGAAGACACTTCTTCAATTGTGACACATGGAACACATTATGCACTGCAGACAAGGTTTCGGGTAACTGAAGTCGATACGCCACTGGCCCATATCTTTCAAGAATAAGGAAAGGACCAATGTATCGAGGTGCGAGCTTCCCTTTTACCCCGAAACGTGTTACACCCTTTATTGGGGAGACCTTCAGATAGACATAATCACCAACTGGAAAGTATAAGGGTATCCGGTGTGTGTCTGCGTAACTCTTTTGGCGAGCTTGAGCTTTCTTCAAATGATAAATTATTTGCTGAACTTTTTCTTCGTCTCTTTCACCATATCAGGCCTAAAGAAGTACCTTTCACCTGATTCAGACCAATTTAGCGGAGTACGACATCGTCGTCCATATAAAGCTTCAAAGGGTGCCATCTTAATGCTTTCTTGATAGCTATTATTATATGAGAATTCCGCTAATGGTAAACAATCATCCCATTTTTGGGGAAATTCCAAAGCACAAGCCCGTAACATATCTTCAAGTATCTGATTGACTCTCTCAGTCTGTCCACTGGTCTGAGGATGGTAGGTCGAACTGTGGAGCAACTTGGTACCCAGGGATTTATGAAGTTCTTCCCAGAATTTGGATATGAATTGAGGTCCACGATTCGACACTATAGTCTTCGGAATACCGTGCAAACTGAGAATACGAGCAATGTACAATTGGGCATAGACAGTAACCGGGTGAATTGTCTTGACTGGCAGAAAATGAGCAATTTTCGTAAGCCGATCAACAATAACCCAGCTAGAATCATACCCTTTGGCAGTTCTGGGCAATCCCACAATAAAGTCCATACTAATATCTTCCCATTTCCATGTTGGAATCGGTAATGATTGCAATGGCCCAGCAGTCTTCATATGTATGGCTTTGACGCGTCTACAAGTGTCACATCTAGCCACATAGCGTGCAATTTCAATTTTCATCTTCGTCCACCAATAATGTTGTTTTAGATCTTGATACATCTTAGTGCTTCCGGGATGAATAGAATAGCGACTAAGATGTGCTTCATCTAATATTTGTTGGCAGATCTCTTCATTCTTCGGCACAACTATGTGGTTGTTGAACCATACAATGCCTTGATCATCCTTTCTGAAACATTTGGCTTTTCCGGCTTCTATCTTCTCATGGATGTGTTTCATACCCTCATTATCCTTTTGAGCATCCATTATCCTTTGTAAAAGGACTGACTCAAGCTTTAGCTGACTTAAGGCTCCATGTTGGATCATTCCCAGGTTTAACTTCTCCATCTCCTAGCATAGTGTATCGTCAGAGGTCTTCACCGTAAGACAGTGGCAGGAAACTTTACGGCTAAGTGCATCTGCCATGACATTGGCCTTGCCAGGGTGATAATGGATCTCTAGTTCATAATCCTTAATTAGCTTGAGCCATCGTCTTTGTCTCATATTGAGCTCAGACTGGGTAAAGATATACTTCAAGCTTTTATGATCTATATAAATGTGACAGATATTACCCAGCAGATAATGATGCCAGATCTTCAGGGCATGAACCACTGTAGCTAGCTCTAGATCATGAGTGGGATAATGCTCCTCATGCCAGTGCAACTACCTTGAAGCATACGCGATTACTCGGCCTTCTTGCATTAATACGCAGCCGAGACCACTGCCTGATGCGTCACAATACACATCAAATGGCTTATTAATGTCCGGTTGAGCCAATACCGGAGCAGTGGTTAATAATATCTTCAATTTCTCAAAGGCTTCATTACACTTTGAAGACCAATTGAATTTAGTCTCATTCTTCAATAGACTTGTGATTGGCTTCACAAGCTTGGAAAAATCTGGTATAAATCGGCGGTAATAGCCAGCTAGTCCAAGGAAGCTTCGGACCTGATGAACAGTGGTTGGGGGTTTCCACTCCAAAATATCCTTGACCTTGCTGGGATCTACCGCAATCCCCCTAGCAGATAACACATGTCCTAGAAATTGAATTTCTTCCAGCCAAAACGCGCACTTACTGAACTTAGCATATAATTGATGTTCCCTTAAGCACGTCAATACGATCCGTAAATGTTGAGCATGCTCCTCTTCATTCTTGGAATATATTAAGATATCATCTATGAAGACCACCACAAATTTGTCCAACTCAGGCATGAATACCGAGTTCATCAGATAAGTGAAGTGGGCAGGAGCATTCGTCAGTCCGAAAGACATTACCAAGTACTCAAATAATCCATACCGCGTAGTGAATGCGGTCTTTGGTATATCCTCGGGCTGAATACGGATCTAATGATAGCCCGACCTGAGATCAATTTTGGAGAATACCCTTGCTCCAGTCAGTTGATCAAATAGAATGTCAATTCATGGAAGAGGGTACTTGTTCTTGATAGTGACCTCATTCAGGGGTCGATAATCCACGCACATCCGTAATGTTTGATCCTTCTTCTTGACGAATATGGCTGGACAACCCCATGGTGACGAGCTTGGCCGGATGAATCCTTTCTCTAGTAGATCTTGTAATTGAATCTTCAGTTCTGCCAGCTCATTTAGAGGCATCCGGTACGATCTTCTAGAAATGGGAGCCGTACCGGGCTTTAACTCAATTACAAATTCTACATCCCTTTCAGGTGGCAATCCAGGCAAATCTTCTAGAAAAACATCTGGGAACTCACATACTACCGGAATATCCTTGATCTCTGGTATAATGGGTTCATATATTCTGCTAGTAGTTTTAGCTGGAATGGGGATAGACAAAAGAATTTCCTCTTGGTTATGACTCAACCTGATGGTTCTCTGATCAGTGTTGAGGGTTGCTTTATGTTGGGCCAACCAATTCATGCCCAAAATCACATCTATGTCTTGGCCTTTCAGAACAATCATATTAGTAGGAAAGTCTCGTCCGGCCAATGTTACGGGCACTTGATAAGCCACTTCTTTGGTAAATATTTGTCCCCCGGGTGAATGTATTTTAAACCCTTCCCTTGATTCATGGTATGGAATGCAATGTTGCTCCACAAATTTCTTGCTGATGAATGTATGCGAAGCACCAGAATCAAAGAGAATAATTGCGGGATGATTGGCCACAAGGAACGTATCCATCATTACCGGTTCACCGTCCGGTATGGTGGCCACTTGAGTGTAATAAATTTGTCCCGTCTTCTTTATGTTCTTGCCCATATTTCCCTTAGTTTGAGAAGAATTCCCAGTACCTTGTTGATTGTTTGAGCGATTCTGCTTCGGGTAGGGGCAATCCTTAATGAAGTGCCCAGATTTTCCGCAATTGAAGCAGTCTGTTGACGAACTAGGAAGGGCAGGGAAACGAGTGCCAGGGGCACCCGACTGACTTGTTGTAGTGGGGGAAGCATTGGGACGGATGAACACTGGTTGTTTGAATGGGACGGAGGGTGGGCGTGATGAAGAACGACCCTGATTAAAAGGCAGGATAACTAACCGTTGCCTTTTCTTGGGGCCCTGATTAGGCATGTTACCTCCAAAACCCTTGGACTTTCCAGAACTTATATATTTAGATTCAACTGCCAGCGTTGTGCTGACAGCCCTTCCGTATGTGAGGTCGATGCAGGTTGCCATTTTCCTTTGCATCCAATCATTTAAACCCCTCATGAAACAGTTCTTCTTCTTTATGTCGGTGTTGACTTGGTCAACTGCATACTGAGATAAGTGATTAAATTTATTGAGATACTGGGTGACAGTATCTCCGCCTTGCTTCAACTTCATGAATTCCTCCTGTTTCATGTGGAGTACTCCTTGAATTCATCCCAGGTTACTTGATGACCAGCCGGTTGTATGGCAACAAAGTTCCCCCACTAGGTGCTGGCAGGGCCACGCAATTGCTGAGCTGCGAACAGGGGCTTCTGGGTTTCGGAGCACCGAAGAAATCCAAATTTCTGCTCAATGACGCGGATCCATTCATCCGCCTCTAAAGGGTCTTCTGCCTTGATGAACAACGGGGGGCGCGTTTCAGAGAAATCCAAATAAGAGGTTTCACGGGGGCCTTGCGGATAGCCCCGCCCGCCTTGTTGTTGGAGTTGCTGACCTTCCATCTCCCATAGGAAAGGGGTATTATCTATTGTAGCATTTACCAAGGCGGCGATAGCCTCGGCAAGTGTCGGGGGTACTGGAGGTGGGTTTGGTGTTGCCTCCCTCCCACGGGAGGTACTAGCCCCATCCTGAGCACGAGTCCGGGAAGGCATCTGTGGCAACAAACATTTGAAAACAATATAATATGCCAAAGAAAACCATCCATTTTACATTACTAAAAAGAGTAATGTTACAGACTCGAATTTTACAACAGGATTACACTACCTATTATACATCACTACTATTTCTACTATTAAACTATACTACTCCTATTTCTTGTTGCTCCTGGTAGCCTCGCTGTCGGGCGTAGGAGACCACTCATCGACCAACTTCATAGAGGGAGGGGAACAGAAAAGGTCCAATTCGCCACCAAAAGCTTCTCCCTCTATATGAGAAGGTCCGGCTTCTGTCCCGATAGGATCTGCAGGTACACTGGGGTGCAGTTGTGAGTACAATACATGAACTTCTTCATGTAGAGTATTACAATAAGTCTGCAAGGTATCAATAGCAGAACTAAGCTCTTCTACTCGGGCTCGAGCTTTTGCCTCCTTAGCCCAGGCAAGCAAACGAGATTGAACCGCCCAGTCGAGCGCTAAATCTCGATCTGCGAGCTGATCTCGCAGGCTGCGGATGTCGTTTCTCAATTCATTGATTCTGTCGCCATCCGCGACCCATATGTCAGTCCTGCGTTGGAGTTCTGTTTGAAGCTGATTAACTTTTGCTTCAAGATCCCCGATCAGATCATTACTCCCACTACTGCTATCCTCGTGTCTTGGGGCAAGTTGATGACGTGGTACACCAATTGGGCCAGTATGCTTGCGCGCAGTTTTCCTTGTGCGCGGCGGCATTTTTCTAAGGGGGAAGATTTTATTAGCATAGTTCTTAGCATGATGCATGTGTAATTACATAATCAACCTTAGTTGATTCACACCTTCTATATGTTGCACTCTTACTATCTGGTCTTTAAGATAAACTCTTCAGAGATAGTAGGTAAGAAGGGAAGAAATTTTCTAGATAAGTCTTTAGAAAATTCTTTTGAAGATGCCTCATAATATCTGCAGAGAAGTGCTTCGCTCCGATACCAGCTTTGACGGAACCTCCCAAGTCATTAGGCCCACCTACAGTTGTCCTTGTCCAACGGACCTCAGACAACCCTGTAGGTGCCCCTGAATCACTTGACAAGTTCGGTATCTGCTTTTCTTACCTTTCCCAAGAGCGTTTCACCCGTCACGCAAACATTACAAGTATCGGAGTTACGAGAATGCGGAAGCAATTACATGAACTTACCTTTATTTTAAAAGTAAGACAAAGTTATATATTACAGACCAGGATATAACTTATGAGTGCAGAGTAATATTATTACACACCAAGGGAGGCAAAAACCCCTCCCAGGTAAGCTTTTAAACAAAAGTTCTTATGGAGGAACCCTTCCTCCCGCAGCTTTACTCTTGGTTTTCTTCTTTTGTGACCACCTTGGAACAGAAACAACAAAAGTTTGTTGCTTCTTCACCTAAAAACAATAGGGAATAAAACCCTGAGTATGGAATTACTCAGCAAGACTTACCCGACTAAAGAAAAGACTCTCAAGGATATGCTGGTTATAAGGGAGTCAAGGTAAGGTTTCTCAATAATCAAAGACTCTGTTTGCAGAAATGCTTACTAAAAGTGGATCCTTAAAAATCCAGTTTTATTGTCAAGTTAAGTGAAATTACCTGCAACTAGAGTTCTTCCTACCCTAGTTCAAGCACTTGACCTGCACTAGCCAATTTCTTAGCAACCCTTCATCTTCACTGGAGTTCTACATATAAGTTAGTGACCAAGTCTTCATAACCGCGAAGGTATGATGATCCAAATCAATTATACTCAGCTGAGGATCTCCGATCACATGACATATGTAGCACTTAACCCTTGCATATGTCAACCCGCCACCGGGGTTCTTAAGACCAGATCAGGTTCACGTCAACCGAGAGCACAGATACACCACCATCTAGCCTCTTGCCACGGAGGGTACACGCTACTCTCGCCATCGCTCCACTCCCATTGCGTGTTATCTTATTCTGGCCTTAGTCTGCCCGAGGCAAGGCTTAACCATGACGAGGCATGTGACCAGTTAAAGGGTCCTCGGTCAGCAAACCTACATCGAGATGGTCCTTAATCGACTCAGACGGAGACACTACACCGAGACTCCTTTCTCGTGCAAGTCACTCGCCCGGTCTCAGCTTAATCATTTCAAACCCAAAGTTTGGTACCTGGCAGAGGTACAACTTTTCCGATGTTGAACCCATCACGGCCATGATGGATCCACCATCAAGTTTTGTTTTCAAAAATATCCCAACCACTCTTGCCACATCATCTTTTGTAAAAAACAAAACATTTTGTATTTCTAAAGCAAGGCTAAGCATCAAAAATCTTTTGTAAAATAGGGATTTCAAGGAAGGTAATCAAATCCAAGGAAGGTAATGCAGGGATTGTTTTAGTAATCAACTCCTATCACCTAATGCATCAAGCAAGTGAAAAAGATTTTTAAAACACAAGGGGGTGGCAAATGCACCGGGGCTTGCCTTCGTTTATAGGTGAGTCAAGCTCGGATCCGCAGATGTCAAAGTAAAAACAATTTCCTGCCTGATGTCCCGCAGGTGGTGGTGGTGAAGTCTTCTCTTCTTCTACTTCAACTTCTTCCTTGTTTTCTAGATATAATCATATATATATAAGAATGAATGCCCATGTAATGCTCATGAGAGTGCAAACATAATAATAGTTTATTATCTAAAGTCTTGAATACAATTTTCCTTCACGGAACTTCAAGAACTTAGGGTTTCTGGAGTCAATAGTGAAGTTCAAAGAGCAGGGGGGTGGGGGTTTTGGGTTCTAATTATCAAACAAGGTCCAAAACATACTAAAATCTACCCAAGGTTTCGAAATATTATATAAAGGTCATCTAAAAAGTTTGGGGATTTTTGGAATTATTATCTATTTTCTAAAAATCCAAAAACAAAGTTTTAGGCTATTTTAAATGCTTCAAAATTCCTTATTTGACCTAAAAAGCATGAAACTATTTTTAATAAATACTATGGAAAATCAGGAATCTAAAATTGGTTATGATGTTATGCTTATGATGTTATGCTCAAGTTTTAGTGACAGTAACACCAGGGGTGTTACATACGCAGTCATCACGTCTTCAGTTGCCCTAGCGGCCCGGGCAGTGGTGGTGTAGACGGCCAGCCAGCCTCCCGGGTCCTGCTTAGGCTCGTACTTGTCGACGTTGGAGACCTTGAAGTTAAGGGCCATTGAATGGCCCTAAGACATGGAGTGAGCGCCGATACCCCACACGTGTCCTCCTGTCGACGATGATGATGTCGGTGCCGGGGAGGGGAGTCGTTGACATGGTGCCTCGACTGTCCCCGGGTTGTGCCACTAGTTGAAGCTGTTGCCAACTCAACCGTGGTGGCCTGACTTCGCGCGGGGATGCCGTGATCCCGGTCATACTCTTCTCGGCGTCGAATCTCGTTCTCGTGTCGTCGTTAGCGCGAAGCGTTGATGGAGCTTCGTGCGTCCCGCCGACTGTTGATGGCGTGTCGTAGGTCGCTCGGAGGATGAGCGAGAGGCAGAAGATGATTAGCTGCCCGAGTGAGCAGCCGTCGATAGCCCTCAGCGTCTGGAGTCCGGGGGGGCCATCAGCTATCCGAGCCAACACTCCACCGACCTCGCTCAGTGTGTTCATGGCTCGGGCGAAGTTAGGGTTCAGGTTTCGGCCGAGAAGAGGGTTCTCTCGGCGTTGTTTCGCTTCCTGTTCGGCCTGCTCTTGAGCTTGCCGACGATCGCGCCGTCGAGAATTCCTTCTTTCCCGGAAGACTCATTCATCCGGAGTTTCTCCCACCTTCGAGATCTCATCTCGCGACATGGGCTGCGCCGGATCGCGTTCTCCAGCTTCATGATGTCTCCGAATATTTCGGCGTCGGTTCCTTCGTCGGCGAGATTCCCGCTGAAGAGGTTCTTCTCCTAGCGCGGTTGGTTCATCGTCGGAGACGGAGGTAAATTCCACTCTTCCCTCGATAAAGAGGACGTCAGGATAGAATGGCGCCGCCGTAGTGACAAGCTTCTTCCTGTTTTCCTTTGAGGGTGGAGATACCTGGAGAGCAGCCTGACGAGCTTTTACCTTGTTTGGTTCCTTTTTCCTTGTGATTCGTGTCCATTTTTCCATAGAAGAGGTGGTCAGCGGAGTCCTCCGGGTAGTCGGATCTTCTGCTCCTGGCTGGTGGGAGGTAGTCTTCGCTCGGAGCGCTGGAGGTTGCGCTATTTCCGGCTTTGCTTCGACTTTCCTGGAGAGTGTTGGGGAAGGCTTCCTCTCCGGTGGATCTGCGATGCGATGTAGAGTTCCTTCTTCGTCTGCCACGAACGAAATGGTTCCGAAGCAGAATACAGATCCAGGGCGGAGGATGATCTTGTGCTGGAAAGTGGTAGCCATTGAGCTAGCTTGGATCAGTGACACACCCCCTACCTGGCGCGCCAGCTGTCGGTGATTTGGGTCCGACCGCACACCTGGGGGTTGCCCCTCGAGGTGTTTTTAGGAGTTGGGCGGTGTAACTGACTGTAGCTCGATGGTTCGTGCCGAATGCACGAGAGATAGTGGACAATCTTGTACAGGTTCGGGTCGCTTTGAGATGCGTAATACCCTACGTCCTGGAGTGAATCTTATATGTGGTGGGTTACAAGGGAATTCTCTAGTATGAGAGATATAAGAGAACTGGGTGGATGGCTAATGAGTGAGATGATCTTGAAGGGGTGCCCCCTAGGCCTTATATATTCGACCATGGGGCGTCACATGTGGATATGATAACCACGTATTCCTAAGTAATAGTGAACCAACCGAGTTTATCTTCCTATAATCTCGCCGACTTATAGTCCTTCGGCTCCGACGTCCGAGGGCGCTGTGCGGGAAAGTCGGATCAATGCTGCGGATAGCGTTCAAGTTTGGCGAACCGCATGGACTCGAGTTGATCTGACCTCATGTCGATCCATTCTGCTGGAAGTTCCTCCCCTAGCCCACGAAGGGATGGCCTTGCGAAGTAATGGGCCTAGGGCCTTTCGCGAGGCCTTCTTGCCTTCTAGTGGACCCGGGGGATATCTGTCCTCCACACGCGTCGTGAAAGTGACACCCACGAGTGGCATCGCGAGTGATGGATCGAGCAACCCATCCTTCCAACTCCTGCTCCTCTGAAAGGTTGGTGCTGTGGCTCGAGCTACTATCGGCACCTCTGTCATCTAGGTCTCCTCTAGCAGCTACTCCAACGGCTGGGGCGCTCAGTGGTGGTGCAGGGGGTGCCTCCAGCGGGAGCACAGGGGAGCAGCTCCTCACAGACTCTATCTCCTGCTGAAGCGAGAAAGAAGACCCCTGCTGCTCTAGCTCCTCGTACAGACGGTGGTGCAGCCTCTCCAAATGGCTAGACTGACCAGCCACCGGACGCCAAAGCGGACGCTCCGCGAGACGAGAAGGCAAGAAAGGAATGACTAACTTTCGTGTTGTGTGTCTAAGACGAGCCATCTACAAAAGACACCATAAGCATAAGAGTGAGAACAGAACTAATATGACCAGCGAGTAGACCATAAATAAATGAGGAATTAGAATAAAACAAAATTTTCAGCAAGGTATAATAATATGTAGTAGAACATAGGTTTAGTTGATATGACCAACTTTTGAAGGGTTACCAAAGTCAAGGTGATAATAGGGGTCTATAATCCTTAGAATGACCATTCTATTCTAGGTTAGCGGTCCTACAGTCAGCACGGCTTTGATACCACCTATGTCACACCCGGTTTTAGATGGCAAACCGAATGTGAACCATGTACGTGCCAGGATCAGCAATTCACGTACACAGTAGTTACATAACTGGACATCATCACACGGTGCTCAAATAATGACATAAAAGAAGGTATAATAGTCAATTACATCATGATGTCCGGGACATCCACATAGTCTTTAACAATTATCAAAGTGCGGAAAAGAAACGTAGATACACACAGCCTACACAGGCAGCTGACTGGGGGTTTGCCGCTAACCCACGCCTAGAACTCATCGTACTCTTGGAACTCCTGGAAGTCCTCCTCCACGACTTCATCTTCACCTGAGCAGTGGTTGCAATGCGGACAACCTGGGGGGTTTGGTGTGTAAAGCAAGGGTGAGTACACATCAACATACTCAGCAATATGTCCTGTTTAGCTGTAGTGGACAAGCTTTATGTGGAGTTTAGTCAAGCGGTTGCTTTTAGTTGGTCAGGTTATTATTACTAGTAGAAAGCCAAGTTTTAGCATTAACCCAAGTTGTTAACCCAATGTATCCTTTCCAAACGGAAAGAATACCACTTACCATCACCATAGGCATAACCAAAACCTTCATCCTCATCACCACCTATAAACCATACATTTCTAATCAAGTATCTCTAATCAATGGAGCTCCCTTGGCCGCTCATAACCGCGAGCACGGCTGATATATCAGTTTCATAACACTCTGCAGAGGTTGCGCACTTTACCCACAAGCCGTGATTCCCTCTTGCCTTGGGCCGATCAAACCCTTAAACACTACCAAGGTGAATAGGCAGGGTCTCACTACGTAGCCTTTACAAAGATTTCTTGGGGCTGTAGTCGCCCGTTAGGTTTCCTAAATAAATCGCACTCCTCCCCAAGGGGCAAACCAACCTTGGCAGAGCGAGCCGCATACACCGATCCCCATTAACGGCACAACAGCGAAGCGAACTACACCCTAGTTCCTCTAATTACTCAGCTAAGGGCGTCCCACTCCACCCTCATGGTTGCACTGTTTTCCCGGGCGGTCATCCAACGAACCAGTCCTTACGGAGAGGCACTCAAGAAACAGCTCGAGCCCCCTTAAATGTCACAGTACCATCATCATAATCAAAAGGGAAAACAGCATATCATAGATAATCTCATCATGTTCATTGATTAATGTGAAGCACTAGCATATAGCTAAACTAGAATAACCCAACCAAAATAGGTAAGCAAGGACAAGATAAACAAAAGCTAGTCAATCCTTAGGTATAAATTGTATAAATGCGGGGAGTGAATTATAAGAATGAGTAGGACATAGATGGGTCAAGGGACACTTGCCTTCACCAACCAGCGGCTGCTTAGGGTCTTCACCTGCAATTCCTTCGGACTCCACCAACTGACCGTTATCTATACGAGTTCAAACATACATTCCACACATTTAATACAAAAGAACAGTACACCATACAATAGAATGTAATAAATAAAAAGACGTTTGACGCAGGGCTGACACCTACGACTATGTGAGAAAGGGAAAGTAACGGTCGAGGCTATGGCCGACGAGCGATCACGTCACATGATTATAAATTAAAATATTCATCTAAACAGAATGGTATTAATTTAGCCATCGCGTTAAGCATAGGGTAAAGTCATGTTCCATGTTTAATTATTATGAACAGGTAAAGGTAAATTAAAAGGATTGTCGTACGGCGAAACGCGCGACACAACATTTAAATTGAATTAAGAAATAAACAACTCGTCGCGTGATGGAGCACACAACGAGACACTTGCATTAATTATAAAGGGATGTTAAGCGTCGCGCGATGAAACACATGACGGCATATGTCATCTGAATTGAATTTAAAACGAAACGTCACGCGACGAAGCGCGCGACACATCTCATTAATAAAGATGAATTTAAAATGAATCATCACGCGAAAAAGCGCATGACGCAGCACATCGACTAAACCAAAATAAAAAAACAGATTAAACTAAAAGTTGAATGTCGCGCAACTATAGTCGCGTGCGTGAGAACACGCTGCGCGCGCCGGGGGCACGCGAGCCACGTCGGGGCACGAGCCGCTGGGGACGCGGGCACGGCCACCAGGGCACGAGGGTGCGTGGTCGCGGGGCGTGCAGGCGCGCAGGGCGCGGGGCCGCCAGGGCGCGAGGCCGCCGGGGCACGCAGCCGCAGGGGCGCGAGGCCGCTAGGGCGCGCAAGACCGCGCGCGGGGGCCGCCGAGGGCGCGCCAGCGCGTAGGGAGTGGGGCCACCGTGGGGCGAGGCCGCCAGAGCGCGTGGCGCGGGGCCGCGGGGGCAAGCCGCCGCTGGGCAGCGAGGGGCGCGGGGGCCGCCAGGGCGCGGACGCGCAGGGGCACGGGCGCGGGGGCCGTCGGGGCACGGACGCGCAGGGGCGCGGGTGCGAGGCTGCGGGGCCGCGGGTGAGCCACCGCCAGGGCGCGGACGCGCAGGGGCGCGGGGGCAAGGCCATCGGGCCACCGGGGCGAGCCACCGCCAGGGCGTGCGCGCAGGAAGGAAGAAGAAAAAAAAGGGGCACGCAGGGAACGCACGCGGGGAAGAAGGAACAGGAGGGGGAGGGGAAGAGAGAGAGGGAGAGGGAGAGGGAGCTCACCTCAGGGTCCTAATCCGGCGATCACCTTCTCTAAAACCTAGGGCACCACGGGGAAGAGAGAGAGGTGGGAGAAAGAGGGAGTTGTGTGCGGGAGAATTGAATGAGGGGAAAGAGGCCAGGGGAGGGGGTGCGCAGGAGAGGGGCAGGGTGCCTGGGCGCGCGGGTCGGATCGGGCCGGGCTGGGCTGGGTCGCGTCACGGGGCACGCACAACCACCAATCGAAATCCGATTCGCGAAACGAGACGGAGCAACAGACGCAATTAAACACAACATCAGGCAAGAAAAATCCTTGGCATGATGCAACACTCATGACAACTTAGGTTTTGTTTACATGTAATATGGACACTAGTCGCTATACTGCTTTGAAATTGGGAAGAAGGGGCAAAATGGGAAGAGAAAAGAGAGTAATGCCTGAATTTGGTGAGTAAAAAGAAGAAAAAATTCTACCCTCAAATTCAGGGCGTTACATGAACCATGCCTATATGTATGATAGGAAATTTACAAGGCATGCTCATAATGATAGATGCTATGATCATGTTGTTTTACCTGGTTATCATACTTCCCATGCTATGGTTGCTTCTAGCTCTACCTATGCTTATGGTAGAAATAGGCCTAGGCGTAATCATGCTGTGTCTCATGCGCCTAGGAGAATTTGCAATGGTCCAACTACTGTTTTCCATACATGCAATGCTTCCTTTGTACTTTTATGTAAGAATGCAAAAGTAGTTGCTAGGAAGTTGGGATCCAAATGCAAGGGAGACAAAACTTGCATATGGGTTCCAAAAACTGTTGTGACTAACCTTGTAGGACCCAACAAGAGTTGGGTACCTAAAACCCAAGCTTAAATTCCTTGCAGGTTTATGCATCCGGGGTCTCAAGTTGGATTATTGATAGGGGATGCACGAACCACATGACGGGGGAGAAGAAGATGTTCACCTCCTACGTCAAGAACAAGGATTCCCAGGATACGATCATCTTTGGAGATGGGAACCAAGGCAAGGTCAAAGGCTTGGGCAAGATAGCCATCACTAACGAGCACTCAATATCAAATGTATTTTTAGTAGAGTCGCTCGAGTACAACCTTCTGTCTGTAAGTCAATTGTGTCACATGGGTTACAATTGTTTGTTTATAAATGTTGATGTATCTGTCTTTAGAAGAAGTGATGGTTCATTAGCTTTTAAGGGTGTATTAGACGGCAAGCTCTACTTAGTTGATTTTTTGAAAGAGAATGCCGATCTAGATGCATGCTTAATCGCTAAGACTAATATGGGCTGGCTGTGGCATCGCCGTCTAGCACATGTTGGGATGAAGAACTTTCCTATGCTTCTAAAGGGAGATCATGTGTTAGGACTAACCGATGTCTGTTTTGAGAAAGACAGACCTTGTGTAGCATGTCAGGCAGGGAAACAGGTGGGAAGCACTCATCACAGCAAGAATGTGATGACGACATCAAGACCACTGGAGCTTCTTCACATGGATCTCTTCGGACCCATTGCCTACCTCAGCATCGGGGGAAGTAAGTATGGTCTTGTAATTGTTGATGATTTTTCCCGCTTCACTTGATTCTTTTTACAGGATAAGTCAGAAACCCAAGGGACTCTAAAGTGCTTCTTAAGGAGAGCTCAAAATGAATTTGAGCTAAAGGTGAAGAAGATAAGAAGCGACAATGGGTCCGAGTTCAAAAATCTAAAAGTTGAAGAGTTTCTTGAGGAGGAAGGCATCAAGCATGAGTTCTCCGCTCCCTACACACCACAGCAAAATGGTGTGGTAGAGAGGAAGAACAGGACACTAATCGACATGGCGAGAATGATGCTTGGAGAGTACAAGACGCCTGAGCGGTTTTGGTCAGAAGCTATGAACACAGCTTGCCATGCCATAAATCGACTCTACCTGCACCGTCTCCTCAAGAAGACCACCTACGAACTCCTTACTAATGAAGAAGAAGTTCTGACGGCCACAATGCGCATGATGGAGATAGGTGATGTGCGACCATAGGAACCACAAGAACAAGATCAACCTTCTTCCTCAACAATGGTGCATCCCTCAACTCAAGACGATGTATAGGTACCTCAAGAAGAGGGGCAGGATCAAGGGGGACCACAAGAAGAATAGGTTATGGAGGAAGAAGAACCACGGGCCTCTCCAACTCAAGTCCGAGCGTCGATCCAAAGACATCACCCCGTCAATCAGATTCTGGGTGACATCAGCAAGGGAGTAAATACTCGCTCACGATTAGCTAATTTTTGTGAGCATTACTCGTTTGTCTCTTCTATTGAGCCTTTCAGGGTAGAAGAGGCCTTGCAGGATCCGGACTAGGTGTTGGCCATGCAGGAAGAGCTCAACAACTTCAAACGAAATGAATTCTGGAGCCTGGTGCCATGTCCAAAGCAAAACATTGTGGGAACCAAGTGGGTGTTCTGCAACAAGCAAGATGAGCACGGAGTGGTGACAAGAAACAAGGCTCGACTTGTGGCAAAAGGTTATGCCCAAGTCGCAAGTTTGAATTTTGAGGAGACTTCTGCTCCTGTTGTAAGGCTAGAGTCAATTCAGATATTATTAGCCTATGCTGCTCACCATTCTTTTAGGTTGTTCCAAATGGACGTGAAGAGCGCTTTCCTCAATGGGCCAATCAAGGAGGAGGTATACGTGGAACAACCCCCTGGCTTTGAGGATGACAGGTATCCCGACCATGTATATAAGCTCTCTAAGGCACTCTATAGACTTAAGCAAGCCCCAAGAGCATGGTATGAATGCCTTAGAGATTTCTTAATTGCTAATGCTTTCAAGGTTGGGAAAGTTGATCCCATTCTTTTTACAAAGACTTGTGATGGTGACCTTTTTGTGTGCCAAATTTATGTCGATGACATAATATTTGGTTCTACTAACCAAAAGTCTTGTGAGGAGTTTAGCAGGGTAATGATGCAAAAGTTCGAGATGTCAATGATGGGCGAGTTGACCTACTTTCTTGGATTCCAAGTAAAGCAAATCAAGGATGGCACCTTCATCTCCCAAATGAAGTACACCCAAGATCTTCTCAAGAGGTTTGGAATGAAGGATGCTAAGCCCGCGAAGACACCGATGGGAACTGACGGGCATCTGGACCTCAACAAAGGAGGTAAGTCTATTGATCAAAAGGCATACCGGTCAATGATAGGTTCTTTACTGTATCTTTGTGCTAGTAGACCGGACATTATGCTTAGTGTATGCATGTGTGCTCAATTTCAATCCAACCCCAAGGAATGTCACCTTGTGGCTGTTAAGCAAATTCTTAGGTATTTAGTTTCTATGTCGTGCTTCGGGATCTGGTATCCAAAGGGGTCTACCTTTGACTTGATTGGATACTCAGACTCCAACTGTGCTAGGTGCAAGGTTGATAGGAAGAGCACATCAGGGACATGCCAATTTCTAGGAAGGTCCCTGGTGTCCTGGAGTTCCAAGAAACAAACATCCGTTGCCCTATCCACCGTTGAGGCCAACTATGTTGCCGCAGGACAGTGTTGCGTGCAACTACTTTGGATGAGGCAAACCCTCCGGGACTTTGGCTACAACCTGAGCAAAGTCCCACTCCTATGTGACAATGAGAGTGCAATCCGCTTGGCGGATATTCCTGTTGAACACAACCGCACTAAGTACATGGACATCCGGCATCACTTCCTGAGAGACCACCAGCAAAAAGGAGATATCGATGTGTACAACATTAGCACCAAGAACCAACTAGCCGATATCTTCACTAAGCCTTTAGATGAGAAAAGGTTCTACAGGTTGCGTAGTGAGCTAAATGTCCTAGATTCGCGTAACTTGGATTGATCTATAGCATACATGTGTTCTATGCCTTTGATCATGTTACTTTGTGCATTTAAATCAATTATTGTTTGTTTGTGGTGCTCAAGTTGTACAAGTCATCCCTGGACCTCACAAGTCCGTATGCAAATGTTGCATATATTTAGGGGGAGATGTGATACAACTTGATCCCTTTGAGACTAACTTGTTTGTTTGAGTACACTTGATGTAGTCTCAAAAGTACATTGAAAGGGAAAATGAACTTGGACGACGAAAAGACTTCCACTGCACTCCGGTATTGGTGTACCTAATTCCAAGTTCATATTTATGCTCTCATTGCCTTTTGCTCTTATTTGACACTTTGGTGAGGCAATGGGGTTAAAGGGCCAAAAATGATCCTGTTTTGGTGCTTAATGCTAAAGGGGGAGAAATTAAGGCCAAAGCAAATGGATCAGCCAACCACTTATGAATTTTGAAAAAAGTAGAGTTAGAATTTGTGATTTGTCCAAAATACTCTTATTGCATAATTTGGTCTCTTATGGGGGAGAATTTTGATTATGGGAAAAAGGGGGAGTTTTGGGCACTTGATCAATTTTACTCTTGGAATATCTCCCTATTTGCTCAAACAAGTGTGTTTGACTTAGAGATAGGAAAAAGAATTTGATTTACAAAAACAAACCAAGTGGTGGCAAAAAGTGATCCAAATATACCAAATCCTAAGTAAAAAGAATTTGGTCTTCATTTGCATTGATGTTGCACTTCTTTTGTTGCTTTTTGATGTGTTGGCATAAATCACCAAAAAGGGGGAGATTGAAAGGAAAATGTGCCCTTGGGCTATTTATATAATTGTTTTGGTGATTAGATGCCCAATACATTGTTTTGAACTCTCATGTGCTAAATGAGCAAGACGTGCAAATCAAAGAACAAGGTATGTTTCTAGACTTAGTGAATTGTTTTTTAGTACTAACATGTTTATCTAAATGCTAGAAATAGTGCCAAGTAAAGAAGAAAGTCGTTGGAAAAGAGTTGGCTGTGTACAGTCAACACCAGCTCGGGCCTGGCTCACCAGACTGTCTGGTGGTGCACCGGACAGTGTCCGGTGGTGCAGGCTAGCCGACGTTGAACCGGCTGCTCTCGGGAAACGACAGAGTGACGCGGCTATAAATCACCGGACTGTCCGGTGGTGCACCGGACTGTCTGATGAGTGGTCAGCGACGAACTCGTCACCCTCAGGAAAAGAAAAAGGCGACGTGGCTATAATTCACCGGACTGTCCGGTGATGCACTGGACTGTCCGGTGAGTCAACGGCGCCTGTAGCCAACGGTCGTCCGTGCGATCAACGCGCGACACGTGGCCCGCACCAACAGTCGGTTGGGCACACCGGACTGTCCGGTGTGCAACGGACAGTGTCCGGTGCGCCAATGGGCCCGGAGGACCAACGGTCGGCTGTGCCCAGTATGGAAGGAAATCAAGCACCGGACTGCTACAGTGGCTATCCGGTGGTGCACCGGACTGTCCGGTGCACCACTCGATAGAAGGCAGGAATTGCCTTCCATGTTGAACTCCAACGGCTCCTAGCTGCCTTGGGGCTATAAAAGGGACCCATAGGCGCATGGAGCAGAACACCAAGCTTTCTCTAAGCATTCTAAGACTTTCAGACTCCGTCTCCACGCATTTGATAAATTTTGTTAGTGATTTGAGCTCCGTTTGAGTTACAAACTCTCTGTGCTGTGTTTCGAGCTCAAGTCTTAGCTTGTGTGCGTGGGTGTGCTGCGGATTTGGGTCTTGCGTCTGTTGCTCTCCCATCCTTACTCTTGTGCGTTCTTGTGATCATAACTTTGTAAGGGCGAGAGGCTCCAACTTGTGGAGATTCCTCGCAAACGGGAAAAGATCTCAAAAGGAAAATATCGTGGTATTCAAGTCGATCATTGGATCACTTGAAAGGGGTTGAGTGCAACCCTCGTCCATTGGGACGCCACAACATGGAAGTAGGCAAGTAATACTTGGCCAAACAACGGGATAAAAATTGCGTGTCTCTTGTGTTGTTTTCTGTGATTGTTTTGTTCGCAAGAGCTCGCTCCATAGCAACTTGGTCACACTAACTCATTAGTAACCAAGTTTGTGGCTATTTAGTGTTTGATTTTATAGGATCACCTATTCACCCCCCCCCTCTAGGTGCTCTCAAATATATCTATTGTCCTTTTGATCGTCTTTTGTATCTACCTTGTTGTTCATCGTGTCTCCTAATGATATTTGACAGTGTTTTGGATGGCCTTGTCGATCCTAGAACAATCTCCATGTGCTCCTTTCTATTGGGTATTCCTAAAAAGAGTTTAGGAGTCTACCCAACAAAGAATAGAATCAACATCGGCTTAATCGGTCCCTAGATTGGTTTTTGATCGGCCTGCTATGTTCAAGATCCCGACTGTGCTAGCCCTTGTTGGTGTTTGATCCGGATCTCATCTAGTGTTAACACACTTTTTGATGACTCCACTAGGAAAGAAGAATAAGACTATCATGATCCATTTTGCTAGCTACATATCGAGCAGTGATAGATCTAAAGATGAAGAGGATCACACTAATCCCTTCAATTCTAAAAATATCAACCACCCCACATTGTTTGAAGAGCTTTCCGATGGGATCCGTCAGAAAATCCAAGCTAAGCTTGAGGCCAATCCAACCGACGGCTTTCCTATAGAGTTATACTAAAAATCGGCGGGACAAAGTGCCTCAATTTCGTGAGCCTAACTTTAGTGATCCTGTTGCTTCTACATCTGTCACACCAGAGGTAAAGCCTGATGAAGAGGTAATTGATCCTTATCTCAACCATGCTAGCTATTCTAATATGTTGTAATATTATAAAATTATTGTTGATAATAATATTACAATTCTTTCTAGTATAATTACGATACATTTTGATAAATTAGAGGGCAATTATGTTGATCTATCTATTGAAGAATGTGCTCTTAAACAACCGTAAAATGGCATACCTTCTAATTATTATAAAAATCAAGGGCCTTATACGTCAACTAACAAATCCGGACTAGTCTCTTGGGCATTTGAAACCGAAGCTTTGGTGGGGTAATAATACGGTTCTTCTTAACCCAACTAAATCAATTAGTCAAAATTCCATATTTAATAAAGTATCCATAGCTCATGCTTCTGATTCTAATGAAGCTTTGAATCGGTTTTAAAATGAGATGTCTTAATTCCATTAAAAATAGCTTAGGTGTATATGTGGAGAAGAGAAGTGAGAGGACTTTAAAAAGTCAGCAGGTTGACAAATGAGGAATGGGAACGCACGCGGAGGAAAAAGGGAAGAAAGCGGTCACACACCGGGCGTGAGCATGACATCACAGCGCCAGCCCAGCAATTGACGCAAGGCGCAGTAACGACGAAGCAGCTTATATTTTATTTGATTTGGTTGATGAATTCCCCATGCAATTTGAGGCTAATAATTAATAAACCAATGATTTGACAAGGAAATCGGACAAGCTGCGGGTTTGGCAGGTTGGATCTGGACTGCTGGAGTCTCGTGTGTTTGTAGATAGAATCGTATATCATATGTCTCGTATGTTTCTGTCGTGTTTCTGGGAAGAAAAACGTGATCTACAGTTTCTCTATGTCTAATCTACTGATGGGAGAAAAGAGAATAAATCTGTCGATATGTGATAACGTAGTTCTCAACAACCACCACGTAAAATGAATGAACGTGGTATGCCTTCATGGTCCATAAAAGAGATATAGTATTTTTGACTGGATACAAAAACAAAGATGTGCTAAGCTGATCGGATATATCCGATAAACTTCTCAGATATTTGATATCTGACGGATATT
Source organism: Zea luxurians (assembly GCA_029449295.1). Lineage (NCBI taxonomy): Eukaryota > Viridiplantae > Streptophyta > Magnoliopsida > Poales > Poaceae > Zea > Zea luxurians. Next base: position 27,969,921 of record JAOPSE010000015.1, read on the forward strand.
ATGTATATTGTATTTGTATCCGACATCCAAAAATATTATCCGTATTTATATCCAATATCCGACAAAATCATCTGATATTTCAAATTTGTGTCCGAACCATTGTTCACTTTCTTCGAATTTGAACGGATATATTTTAAACCATTTTACATCCCTAATTCATTCTATCCAACTTTCCTTATATACTATAATTCAGTTATTTGATACTATTCATCAGTTTTTGAATTTTGAAAAAACCATACATTATTTATACTACAATAATATATATTATTTTCAAGTTACCATATTTAAAAAGTATTAATATCACAAAGAAATTGAGTGGTTAAAGTATAGAGAGAGATTAGAACTCTACCCACACCTCATATGTGAGGAGTGTTTCTTCTATGCCCCCATATAGGGTAGACGGTGAGGGAAGCTGTTAAAGGGCTTGCTCACACTAAAGTCTAGTTTAGGTACTCTAGTTATTAAACAAAGTCTAAATGGCATCTAAGTGGGGTGGTGGGGGTGTTTCTTCACGCCGCGTGTGAGAGAAATCGCCGTGTACCTGTCATGACACGGTAGACCGTACAAAAGCTCCAAACTATAGATGGTCAATAAGCACCAGGCCCGCGAGCTAGACACAAAGCTCGCTGTTTGGGCCCGATTCGAGCCCAGCATGCTCCGGTTCTATGCAGACCCGGCCCGGCACGAATAAGCGGGCTGAGCTCGGACTAGAAACGAGGCACGGTGGGTTAGCTTCGCATGGTCTGTTTACCTCTAACCTGTTAAGCCCGCTTTTGCACTAAACCGTGTTTACCGGCTCGTTTAGTCTGTTTTTCGGCTCGCTTTTTCCGTGCTAAACGCGCCGGGCTCGGACAGGAAAACGAGCCTGTCAGCTTAGATGGTCCGATCTAATTTTCTAACCGTGTCTGACGGACTGGACCCAAAATAGGAGCGGGCGGCCCGTTTAGCATCTCTACTCGAAGCCGGTGAAGACGACCATGGGTCCCGCGTCCATGCTAAAGTTCGCAGGCCCGCTTGTTTTAGATAATGACGAGAAGACAATGCCGTGTTTTTTAAAAAAAGAATTTGAAGTCATATTCTTTTAAAGAATTTAAAGTGTAACGGAAGGAAAGATGTCTAAAAGAAGTGCGAACTAAATTTTTATAATTGTTTTATAAATTAAAATCTATAGTCAAGTATAATGTTACTCTTCGTATTCATTAATATACTTAATGGTGTGTTTAATTGGAGAGTCAACTGAAATAGAAATAAAACTATTCCAGATTATGAGAATGGAGTCATTTCATTTTATGTTTGGCAAGCAGAACAGATCCGCTCAAGTTTTTATTTGGTTGAAGAGTAGAATATAGCAGAGCCGCTCCATTCTTTGTTTGGTTTGAGAGTCATATAAGTGTGAAGGGAGAGGGAGAAGAGTGCTCGCATCCAGGAGAGCGCTCGCATCCAGTCGTTTTGGTGGAGCGAGAGAATCTCAACTATTCATAGTATATTTTCATATGAAGACTTTAAAAGCCACTCCGCTCTTCTTTCATTGAAAACGAAACATCCAAAAAAATAGGAATAGAGCCGCTTTATTCTCTTCCACTCCTCAGCCAAACACATTCTAAAAGTTTTGCGCTCTAGTTGTAGTTCTATACTAGCATGTCAATTCGAGAAATATAAATACTCGAAATAAATGTAAATGTTTAATGTAAAAAAGATTAGAAACGCCTCAATATTTTGACAATGTACTAAAGAATTGGCACTTCCAACCTTTCCTCGTTGGAGCAACTGCACAAAAGGGTCACTTTCTTTTAGCCCTTTCAAGGATTAGGTGCTCTCTACGAGTTGTTCTATCTACGATCAAGTGCAACTATGGGTGGTAATGGGCTCTAAATTTTACACTATAAAATTTAAGAATCAAACCATACTAGGATAAGACTCTATTTCTATTCAATTTGAACTAAAACCAATTTAGCTATCAAACAAATTGTGAAGAGACATTTGCATCATGATCCATTATCACCCCTAAGTGCAAGGACTCGGTGCTCTCTACAAGCTGCTCTCAAAGAGTAAACTCATTTGCATGAGACATGAAATTAAAGGTCATAAATGAACATGAGTGGCATGTTATGAGATATCAAGTAAAAACAAGTCATCTCACACCATAACACACGCATTGTACATATAAGACATAAAATGTATTGCACAATTCATGAAACATGTGAACGTGCATACGAGAGTATCACACATAGAAATATGGAAAATCAACTCTCATATCTCCCGCTCCCCCTATCTCACATAATGTTCTCTCTCCCTTTAGGGCTTGTTCGGTTATTTTCAATTCATATTGATTGGAGGGGATTGATACGAATTGGAGGGGATTTTGATTTACTAGGATTAAAACCCTCTCAATCTCTCTCAATTCATATAAATTGGGGTAGAACCGAACAAGGCCTTAGGGTCAAGCCTCAAAAGCTACGAAACGTAGGATGGTTAGATGTAGTGGTGTAAGAGGGTGAGGTGACAACTCAAACTGTCTATCTGAACTCGTGTGCACCTAGTATAACTTTTTGGTCGGTCACCCATCACATATTACTTTAATTTAAACATGCTTAGCTTAGATGTTTTTTTAGATAGAATTCTGAAAAAGAATGTACACTTTATTGATTTGAGTATTCTATATGTCACAACTCCTGGAAAAAATATGTGGTGGTATGTAATGTAACCATAGAGTCCATGTCTTATTGTAGTTACAGTAAAATGAGACTAAAGTATTTGAATAATCCACTAGCTTGGTGAATTATCTTAACATCCATGGTTTGTGTGAAAGCCTGTATGTTCACAACTCCAACTCTTTCTCCAATTGCCTTTTGGGCTACTTACGAAGGAAAGCATGGGTTCTCGCACTATTTCTTAAATTATGTGCGGGCTTACTGTGACTTTGGGGCTTAATGTGACTTTTGCTAGCAAATGACAACTCGAGCACACCAACTATTTTGGCTAACGGCTTCCGTGCCAACTTAAGCATTAGAAAGAAAGGCTAATAAATTGGTGCAACAGGGCCGTGACCAAACTACAGCTTCCCTATTCCCATTTCGTTAGGCCCATCTTGGCTTAATTTGTCGGCCCGGCCCGGGCTAGAGAACCGAGTCCGCAACACCAGGCGAGCGCACGGCGCAACCCTTTACGCGTCCAGCTCCACCAACAGCAGGAAGAGGACTGTGCCGGCCGACGCCACGAACAGCGCCGCCGCGGAAGCCACCAAGAGGACCCGCTGGCGCGCCGCAGACACGACGTGCGGAGCGAGCACGGTGCCGGCGGCGGACAGGAGAGCCGCGAACGCGAACAGCACGCAGATTCCCCCGGTCCAGCCCCAGCGCCGTCGCCGCTCGGCGTCGGTGTCGGTGTCGCCGCGGAGGAGGAAGAACAGGTTGGTCAGGTCGACGGCGGCTGTTGCGGCCACGGCCAGCGCCGTCTTCTCCGTGGAGTCCGTCTGCTGCGTGGCTGCGGTGCTGCTGCTGGTCTGCAGCTGTGTATTTATAACCGGAGTGTGGCTGCTGAGCTGCTAATAGCCTAGGGCAACGAACGTGGATGCAGCTCGGGTGGTCGATCTGCCTACCTCCAAGTCAGCGGTGTCTGGCGCCTGCCGCGTTCCTTCGACCACGACGACGATGACCTGCGACGTTGCCATGGGAACGCCTCCGCTGTCGTCGTCACTTTCTCGGAACGGAACTCCGTGTCTTCCAACCATCACCAAGGAGCAAGAAATGCATGCAGGGGCGAGCACAGCTGATACTCCTATAAATGGCGACGGCGTTGCGGAGCGCGGTGGGCATCAGAGTGTGGTGGTGGCTCTACGCCTCTACTACGTGAGGGCAGGGCAGTCGTCAAGTCAATTAGAAATGCGCAAAACGCTGCAAGTGGCAGGTCAACGGTCCACGGTCTACAAGCTAGCTAGTGCCATCTCAACAGTAAACAACTCCTTGAGCATCTGTCGGTCCCAAGCTCCGCACTCGTTTGATTTGGCGCGCGCGGTCTCGTTAATTTTTAGATTTTTACACATTTATAGGAGCAGTTTTGACAAAACGTACGCACCGGTTCTTCTGGAACGCTTGTTAGCGGTGTGTGACGTGGACCATGGTTTCACTAATCGGTCGACGAGTAACGGTTTTCGGTAAAAAAATTACCGTTTTCTCGCTCTGATCCGGTATAAAAAAAACCAGTCCGTTTTTTGGTGTAGTTTTAGTTCAGAATTTGAAAATAGAAAGGTCAAACTTTGGTTAATAAAACGGTTTTTAAAAATTATAAAACAAAGTAAAAATTATAGTGTCGGGTACCGTAATTAGGGGTACCCAACGCTCCTAAACACGGCTGGAAAACGTCTTCAGAACAAACCGTAAAGACTGATAAGCGCGGTTCAAGTCAAGGACTCGTCTGCCAAGGGACGCGACCTCGCCTCGCCCGAGCCTGGCCTCGGGCGGGAACAGTAGTCCCGGGCAGATTCACGCCTCGCCCGAGGGCCTCCACAGGCAGAAGGCGCACCCTCGGCTTGCTCGAAGCCTAGCTTAGGCAAACTTTGTCGTGCAGCGACCTCGGCCAAATCACCTTACCAACCGACCGTATCACATGCGCATTTAATGCGGGGATCGCCTGACCCCTTATCCTAACACGCGCGCCTCAGTCGGCAAGGTCGAAGTGACCGCAGTCACTTCACCCTTTCACTGACCAATCTGACAGGAAAACGGCACTGTTCGCCTCGCTCCGGCTACTGTGCCAACCACCAGGGTGAGACTAACAACAGTAAGTCACGACCTCCCCCAGGTTCAGCCTCGGGCGCAACAGGGAGCTCCGCCTCACCCGACCTCGGCCTCGGGCCAACTACGCTACTGGGGATCCATCATTACCCTACCCCTAGCTAGCCGCCTCAGGCTACGAAGGAACAAGACTGGTGTCCCATCTAAGTTACTCCGGCAATAGGTAATGATGGTTCTCTGCATGCGTCTATGATGTCGGTTGTTCTCAAACCCCCTACGAAGGCAAAGAGAAGTCAGCAGGACCCCGGCCGCACCGCCAGCTGCGCTCTACAGGGCTCAAGCACTTCCCCGACGGCCACGTTAACACATCTACAGGGCTCAGGCACTCCTCCACCGGCCACGTTAGCACATAGCTACACCCCCATTATACAGCTGGATTATCTCCTTGCATCTATAAAAGGGGATGTCCAGGGCCTTCCTAGAGAGGGGAGAAAAAAAAGGAGGAGACGGGCAGAGACACACAGACAGGCAGAGTAGGAGAGACGCGGTGGAGGCTAACTCAGACACCTCACCCCAGGACCGGATCCTCTCTCTCTCACTCCCTCTCTCGCTCTCCCTCACGACGCTTGTAACCCCTACTACAAGCACCCCCGGCGCAAGATAATATAAGCCTCATCCCTTCGCTTGTGTTCCATCTTGTATCAACCCATCTGGACAGGGACACGCGGCACTAAATTCACTAGTCGGTCCGGTAGAGGGTCCCCTGGGTCCGAAACATCGACAGTTGGTGCGCCAGGTAGGGGCCTGCTACGTGTTGACAAACACTTTCCTGTTGAGTTCCAGATGGGTAGTCTTCAGCAACCTCTTCAGCCCGGGACGGTGCTCCCCTTCGGGAGTCTCGAGTTCATGTCCCGTGACGGCAGCTACGACATGGTACTCCTCCCCTCGCAGTACGACAGCAATGACGGTCGTCGGCCCACCCGGCGGAGGCGAACTCGACGACGACTTCCCCCCATGGCGGAAGAGGAACACCCGAGTTTGCCCCGCTACCCTCCTCGCCGGAGGAGGAGCATACGGGGCAACCATGGCCAGGCAGGAGGCGGCACCTCATCGGCTGTCGGACCAGAGCGAGTCGACGACGCCGGCACCCCTGCTGGGGACATGTCGGGCGTTGTCCTCGCACCTGAGACAACGGCGGGTCTCGCTTCCCAGCAACGTGTCAACCCCAAGCGGACTGATGACGCCAGCACCCTCACGAAGGACTTGTTGGGCGTTACCCTCGTACCTGAGATAACGGTGCATTCCATCCCCGATGCGACTTCACCACCGTCCATCGACCAAGAGGTACCATCCGTTTTCCACCCTGTTCCCTTTAGATTTAGCTTTGACCCACCAAGCGACCCCGCTTCGGTGAGCGCTTTCGTGAGGGCATATCCTGACCTTCCGAGGTACCATATGTGGTCAACTTGGGACCGACTGACGGCTGTCTCAACCTCCGGACCCACGGGTTCCGAGGAAGAGGACGACCCCGACGTCAGTTGGGATTTCTCCGGACTCCATGATCCCAGTGCCATGCGCGACTTCATGTCCGCATGTAACCACTGCCTCTCCGGCTGCTCTAATGATGGTCACAGCCTTGACGACGAGGGTTGCGACCCAACTCGCGAGTGCTTCCACATCGATCAGGAGGATCACGACGGAGAAAACCACCTCGGCATGCCAGGAAGTGACGGCGCCCTTGCGCCTGCGTCTCGCTTTGAGATCCCGCGGGAGCTAGCTGTGGCCCAGGTCCCCATGGGGGTCAGGGCTCACTGCTCGAGCAACTCCGCGAGATGCAGGCCAAGCTCGACAAGGAAGCGGGGCGACTCGTGCAGCTCCGGCAAAACCTCGAGCAAGAGTGGGCAGGCCAAGCGCTTGCCGGAGGAGCGCGTCATCGGGCCCGGGACATCCAGCGCCGCATTATTGACGATGCCAGGGCGATGCCGCCCCCAGCCTTCAACGGGGCCGGCCAGAGCCTAGCCACAGCAGCAATGTTGCTTCGGACGATGCCGGAGTCATCCACCACCGAGGGGCGGCGTATCCAGGGCGAACTCAAGAACCTCCTGGAAAACGCCGTAGCCCGACGAGCCGAGAGCTCCGCCTCCCGAAGGCGAGGGTGTCCCTCGGTGCATCATGCAGCGTCCTCCCGACACATGCACGAGGCCTCAGTCCACACCGAGCCTACAAGAGACGAGACACCAGCAGCCCGGGATCGCCTCGGCGACGATCAGCGCCGCTGTGACCGTCAAGCCCGCCTCGAGGAAAAGGTGCGCCGAGGCTACCACCCTAGGCGCGGGGGACGCTACAACAGTGAGGAGGATCGGAGCCCCTCACCCGAACCACCAGGCCTGCGGGTCTTTAGCCGAGCCATACGACGTGCGCCGTTCCCGGCCCGGTTCTGGGCCCCGACTACCATCACCAAGTACTCGGGGGAGACAAGGCCAGAGTTGTGGCTCGCGGATTACCGGCTGGCGTGCCAGTTGGGAGGAACGGACGATGACAACTTCATCATCCACAACCTCCCCCTTTTCCTCTCTGACGCTGCCCGGGCCTGGCTGGAGCATCTGCCCCCTGCGTAGATCTTCGGTTGGGACGACCTAGTCAAGGCCTTCGCTGGAAATTTCCAAGGCACTTACGTGCGCCCTGAGAACTCATGGGATCTCCGAAGCTGCCGCCAGCAGCCAGGGGAATCCCTGTGAGAGTACATCCGACGGTTTTCAAAGCAGTGCACCGAGTTGCCTAACATCACTAACTCGGATGTCATCGGGGCATTCCTCGCCGGCACCACTTACTGGGACCTGGTGAGCAAACTGGGGCGCAAGACACCCACCAAGGTAAGCGAATCGATGGACATAGCCATCAAGTTTGCCTCTGGTCAGAAGGCAGTCGAAGCCATCTTCCGGAAGGACAAGCAGCCTCAGGGAAGGCAGGAGGAAGACGACCCCAAGGCGTCCGGCCAGCGTGGCACGAAGAAGAAAACCAGGAAGAAGGCGCAAGCAAAGCGCAACACCGTCGATGCGGACCTTGTCGCCGTTGCCGAGCACAGGAATCCTCGGAAGCCTCCCGGAGGGGCCAACGTGTTCGACAAAATGCTCAAGGAGTCATGCCCCTATCACAAGGGTCCCGTCAAACACACCCTCGAAGAGTGCGACATGCTCCGGCGTTACTTCAATAAGGCCAGACCCTCAGCGGAGGACGGCAAAGACCAGGGCAACAACAAGAAGGGAGGCGACGAAGAAGAGGAGTTCCCGGAGGTCCACAACTGCTTCATGATCTACGGCGAACAGGTGGCGAACGCCTCAGCTCGACACCGCAAGCAGGAGCGCCGGGAGGTCTGCTCGGTGAAGGTAGCAACGCCAGTCTACCTAGACTGGTCCGACAAGCCTATCACCTTCGACCAAGGCGACCACCCTGACTATGTGCCGAGCCCAGGAAGGTACCCTCTCATCGTCGACCTGATCATCGGTAATGTTAGGCTCTCCAAGGTCCTCATGGACGGAGGTAGCAGCCTCAACATCATCTATGCCGAGACCCTAGAGCTCTTGGGGGTTGATCGGTCCAAGATTCGGGCTGGTGCAGCACCCTTCCACGAGATTACACCCGGAAAGCGTATCCTGCCCCTCGGACAGATTGACTTGTCCGTCTGCTTTGGAACACCCTCCAACTTCCAAAAGGAAACCCTCACCTTCGAGGTAGTTGGGTTTCGAGGGACCTATCATGCGGTGCTGGGAAGACCGTGCTACGCCAAGTTCATGGCCATCCCCAACTACACCTACCTCAAGCTCAAGATGCCTGGCCCCAAGGGAGTCATCACCATCGGACCCACGTACCGCCACGCTTACGAATGCGATGTGGAATGCGTGGAGTACGCCGAAGCCCTCGCCGAGTCCGAAGCCCTCATCGCCGACCTGGATTGCCTCTCCAAAGAGGCGCCCGACGCGAAGCGGCACGCCGGCAACTTTGAGCCAGCCGAAGCAGTCAAATCTGTCTCTCTCGACCCCAGCAACGACGCCAGCAAGAAAGTCAGGATCGGCTCCAAGCTCGACCCCAAATAGGAAGCAGTGCTCATCGACTTTCTCCGCGCAAATGCCAAAGTTTTTGTGTGGAGTCCCTCAGACATGCCGGGCATACCGAGGGATGTCGTCGAGCACTCACTAGACATCCGAGCTGGAGCCCGACCCGTGAAACAGCACCTGCGCTGCTTTGATGAAGAGAAGCGCAGAGCCATAGGCGAGGAGGTCCACAAGCTAATGGCTGCAGGGTTCATCAAAGAGGTATTCCATCCCGAATGGTTAGCTAACCCTGTGCTTGTAAAGAAAAAAGGTGGGAGGAGGAGGATGTGTGTGGACTACACTGGGCTAAATAAAGCATGCCCCAAGGTTCCCTACCCTCTGCCTCGCATTGATCAAATTGTGGACTCCACCTCTGGGTGCGAAACCCTGTCTTTCCTCGATGCCTACTCAGGCTATCACCAAATCAAGATAAAAGAGTCCGACCAGCTCATGACTTCTTTCATCACACCTTTTGGCATGTATTGCTACACTATTATGCCATTTGGGTTGAGGAATGCAGGTGCAACCTACCAGAGGTGCATGAACCATGTGTTCGGAGAGCACATCGGCGGAACGGTCGAGGCTTACATCGATGACATCGTTGTCAAAACAAGGAAAGCCTCCGACCTCCTCTCTGACCTTGAGGTAACATTCAGCTGCCTAAAAGCGAAGAGCGTAAAACTCAATCCTGAGAAGTGTGTCTTTGAAGTCCCCCGAGGCATGCTCCTAGGGTTCATCGTCTCCGAACGAGGCATCGAGGCCAACCCAGAGAAAATCGCGGCCATCACCAACATGGGGCCAATCAAAGATTTGAAAGGAGTACAAAGGGTCATGGGATGCCTTGTGGCTCTGAGCCACTTCATCTCGCGCCTTGGCGAGAAAGGAATGCCCTTGTACCGCCTCTTAAGGAAGGCCGAGCGCTTCACTTGGACTCCCGAGGCCGAAGAAGCCCTCGGAAACTTAAAGGCACTCCTTACTAATGCGCCCATCTTGGTGTCCCCCGCTGTGGGAGAAGCTCTCTTGATTTACGTAGCCACAACCACTCAGATGGTCAGCGCCGCGGTCATAGTTGAGAGACAAGAAGAAGGGCATGCACTACTCGTCCAGAGGCCAGTCTACTTCATCAGCGAAGTGCTATCCGAGACCAAAATCCGCTACCCGCAAATCTAGAAGCTACTCTACGCAGTGATTTCTGACACGGCGAAAGCTACGACACTACTTCGAGTCTCATCTGGTTACCGTGGTGTCATCTTCCCCCTGGGAGAGATCATCCAGAGCCAAGAGGCCTCGGGTAGGATAGCAAAATGGTCAGTGGAACTCATGGGCGAAACACTTTCATTTGCCCCTCGGAAGGCCATAAAATCCCAAATCTTGGTCGACTTCCTGGCTGAATGGACTGACACCTAGTTGCCAACGGCCCCGATCCAGGCCGAACTTTGGACCATGTACTTCGACGGGTCGTTGATGAAAACCGGAGCAGGCGCGGGCTTGCTCTTCATCTCACCCCTCGGAGAACATGTGCGTTACGTACTGCGCCTCCATTTTCCGGCGTCAAACAATGTGGCTGAGTACGAGGCCTTGGTTAATGGACTGTGCATCGCCATTGAGCTAGGGGTTCAGCGCCTCGACGCTCGTGGTGACTCGCAGCTCATTATTGACCAAGTCATGAAGAACTCTCACTGCCGCGATCGGAAAATGGAGGCCTACTGCGATGAAGTTTGGCGCTTGGAAGATAAGTTCTATGGGCTGGAACTCAACCATGTTGCTCGACGGTACAACGAAACCGCAGATGAGCTAGCGAAAATAGGCTCGGGGCGAACGACGGTTCCCCCGAATGTCTTCTCCAGGGATATATATCAGCCATCCGTCAAAATTGACGACGCGCCCGAACCTAAGGAAACCTTGGCCCAGCCCGAGGTACCCTCGACCGCCGAGGGTGAGGCCCTGCACGTTGGAGGAGAGCAGGATGGGGTTACGCCAAACCTGAACTGGCAGACCTCGTACCTGGAATATCTCCTCCGAGGAGAACTGCCCCTCGACAAGGTCGAAGCTCAGCGACTGGCTCGGCGCGCCAAGTCGTTAGTTTTGCTAGGTGATGAAAAGGAGTTGTACCACCGCAGCCCCTCAGGCATTCTCCAACGATGCATATCCGTCGCCCAAGGGCAGGAGCTGTTGCAAGAAATACACTCGGGGGCTTATGGTCACCATGCGGCGCCTCGGACCCTCGTAGGAAACGCCTTCCGACAAGGTTTCTACTGGCCGACCGCAGTGGTCGACGCCACTAGGATTGTACGCTCCTGCCAAGGGTGTCAATTCTACGCAAGACAGACGCACCTGCCCGCTCAGGCCCTCCAAACGATACCAATCACTTGGCCTTTTGCTGTGTGGGGTCTAGACCTCGTCGGTCCCTTGAAGAAGGCACTCGGGGCTTCACGCACCTGCTGGTCACCATCGACAAATTCTCCAAATGGATCAAAGTCCGACCCTTAACCAGCATAAGGTCCGAGCAGGCGGTGGCGTTCTTCACAAATATCATCCACCGCTTTGGGATCCCAAACTCTATCATCACTGACAACGGGACGCAGTTCACTAGGAAAAAGTTCCTAGACTTCTGTGAAGACCACCACATCCGTGTGGACTGGGCCGCTGTAGCTCACGCAATGACAAATGGACAAGTGGAGCGCGCCAATGGCATGATTTTGCAGGGACTAAAGCCGAGGAACTACAATGACCTCAACAAGTTTGGCAAGCGGTGGATAAAAGAGCTACCCTCAGTGGTTTGGAGTCTGAGGACGACGCCGAGCCAAGCCACGAGTTTCTCGCCGTTTTTCCTAGTCTATGGGGTCGAGGCCATCTTACCCACGGACTTGGAATACGGTTCCCCGAGGACAAAGGCTTACGACGACCGAAGCAACCAGGCCAGCCGAGAAGATTCATTGGACCAGCTGGAAGAGGCTCGGGACATAGCCTTGCTACACTCAGCGCGGTATCAGCAGTCCCTGTGACGCTACCACGCCCGAAGGATTCGGCCCTGAGGCTTCCAGGTGGGAGATTTGGTGCTTCGGCTACGACAAGACGCCCGAGGGCGCCACAAGCTTACTCCTCCCTGGGAAGGGCCGTTCATCATCGCCAAAATTTTGAAGCCCGGGACATACAAGCTGGCCGACGATCAAGGCGAGGTCTACAGCAACGCTTGGAACATCGAACAGCTATGTCGCTTTTACCCTTAAAATGTTTCAAGTCATTTATGTACCTCGGTCCCTTTACATGTACAAATGAAAAGTCTAGCTGTCAAGGGAGGATCGGCCTTGCCAAAGCAAAAACCGACCCTCCCTCGGGGGCTAGAAGGGGGGAGACCCCTCTACGTCAAAAGTTTCCTCGGAAAAGTTTTCTACCAAAATGTTTTTCGTGCCTTTCGACTATGTCGATAGCGGAATCCCAAAAACGAGCGACTGAGACCTTGAACGGCAAGGCCGACCGAGCCGAGGGACTCCTACGCCTCCGGGATACGGATACCTCACTCGTCACCTTCCACGAAAGGCGGCTCACGCTCGGATAAGTGATTATGCTACCAAACAAGTCCTAACGCTCGGGTAGAAAGCAACTTTCGTACCATTTCGACTATATCGATGACAGAATCCTTAAAACGAGCGAAAGAGACCATGAACGGCAAGAATGACCGAGCCGAGGGACTCCTACGCCTCCGGGATACGGATACCTCACTCGTCACCTTCCACGAAGGGTAGCTCACGCTCAGATAAGTGACTCTGCTACCGAACAAGTCCTAATGCTCGAAACAAGAGGAAAGGAAACACAGCTTTAAACTCCAACATTAAAAATGTTTAGGCCTCAGCGGCCGTAAGAAACATACGCATACTTAAAACAAACCATTCCTACAGGCTCAGGCATCGGCAGGGGGAGGAGCAGCACCCTCGGCGTCGTTTCCACCCTCGGCAGAATCTGGCCTAGCCTCAGATGGCGACATGGGCGGAAGGACCTCCACCTCGAAGGAGGAAGCCAACGCCGCGCTTGGGCCCTCGACAGCTGTGTCAAGCCTCTGGACCTCGGCTAAGGCGGCCTCTTCTTCATCGGGTAAGCAGTACCCCTCGCTGACCCGCTCCAGATCCACGTCGTAGTGGGAGGCAAGGACGGCGAAGGCCCGCCTAACGCCGTGGTACAGTGCCCTTGGAGTCTGCTGCGCACATGGCCGCCCAAGGCCCGCAGGTGACTCTGGGGGAGCTACCCGAGGGGACGTTGTTGAGACCAAAGGCCCAGCAGAAAGCCGAGATAGCCTTGGACATGGCCACGCGGTCGGCCTCCTTCTGCTCACCCGCCTGGACAAGCGCCTTGCAGTTCTTAACGGACTCGTTAAGAGCCGTCTCGAGCCCTGCAGACAGCCGGACAACGTTCTTCAGACACGAGGTGAAGAATGAAGACAAAAAACAAAGTCACAAAGCAGGCGAAACATACCTTCGGCCTGGGCACGCTGCTGTGAGGCCACGGCTTAGGCGGACTGAGCAGACCCGACGGCCTCGGCCAGGCTCTCTGCAAGGGTCCCGGCCCGAGCGGACGCCTCGGCTAGCCGTTCCATAGCCTCAGTCGGCTGAACCCTAAGGGCCTCAGCCCGGCTCACGGCCTCGGCAGCTTGGCTCCGAGATCGGTCCTGCTCGTCGATGACCAGGCCAAGCTCCAGCTGCCGCTGCTGCATCTCCTCGGCCTGGGAAGCCATCTGCTCCCAGGCCGATGAAGCCTCCGCTCGTGCCGATGCCGCCTCTGTCTGCGCCGCCGCTGCCTCCGACTTTAGCTCATCACAGAGCAGCCGAAGGTCCACCACCTCGGCGCTCCGTTGGGCGAGGCGCTCATTGGCCTCGGTAAACGCGGCCCTCTGGGACCGCAACGAATCCCAGACGTCGCTCTCGCGGCGGATGAACAACGACTTCTCGGTGCTCACGTCCACAAGCTCCTAAGGAAGGAAAGCAGGATATTACAAAGAATCCCCTGGTCACGCAATGTGTACGCCTAAATCCTTACCTAGAAGACCCTGGAAACGTCCCTGGAAAGGATCTCCATGGTCGACTGAAGCGACCTCATCGCCGCCTCGGTATACTCACGGAAACTATCTCGAGACTTCTCCTCCAACTCATCGTTGAGGGATAGGAGGGGCTGATAGTCGCCTAGAGGGGGGTGAATAGGGCGAAACTGAAATTTACAAAAATAATCACAACTACAAGCCGGGGTTAGCGTTAGAAATATAAACGAGTCCGCGAGAGAGGGCGTAAAACAAATCGCAAGCAATTAAGAGTGTGACACACGGATTTGTTTTACCGAGGTTCGGTTCTCGCAAACCTACTCCCCGTTGAGGAGGCCACAAAGGCCGGGTCTCTTTCAACCCTTCCCTCTCTCAAACGATCCCACGGATCGAGTGGGCTTTCTCTTCTTCTCAATCAAGTGGGAACAAAGCTTCCCCGCAAGGGCCACCACACAATTGGTGCCTCTTGCCTTGGTTACAATTGAGTGATGATCACAAGAACAAGTGAGAAAGAAAGAAAGCGATCCAAGCGCAAGAGCTCAAAAGAACACGGCAAATCTCTCTCTCTAGTCACTAAAGGCTTGAGTAGAATTGGAGAGGATTTGATCTCTTTGTATGTGTCTAGAATTGAATGCCTAGCTCTTGTAAGTGGTTGAGAGTTGGAAAACTTGGATGCAATGAATGGTGGGGTGGTTGGGGTATTTATAGCCCCAACCACCAAAAGTGACCGTTGCTGGAAGCTGTCTGTTCGATGGCGCACCGGACAGTCCGGTGCACACCGGACAGTCCGGTGCCCCTGCCACGTCACCATTGCCGTTGGATTCTGACCGTTGGAGCTTCTGACTTCTGGGCCCTCCTGGGTGTCCGGTGCACACCGGACATGTACTGTTTGATGTCCGGTGCACCGGTATGGGCGTGCCTGACGTCTGCGCGCGCTGCGCGCGCATTAAATGCACCGCAGGGAGCCGTTGGCGCTGGAAAGAGCCGTTGCTCCGCTGGTACACCGGACAGTCCGGTGCACACCGGACAGTCCGGTGAATTTTAGCGGAGCGGCTGCCGCCCGAACCCGAGGCTGGCGAGTTCCGGAGATCGCGCTTCCTTGGAGCACCGGACATGTCCGGTGCACACCGGACAGTCCGGTGAATTATAGCGCGCCGGCTTCCGAGAATTCCCGAGGGCGAAGAGTTTGAGTTGGAGTCCTCTGGGCGCACCGGACACTGTCCGGTGCACACCGGACAGTCCGGTGCCTGCAGCCAGAGGTGCCCTCGGTTGCCCCCTTGCTCCTTTGTTTGAATCCAACACTTGGTCTTTTTATTGACTGAATGTGAACCTTTTGCACCTGTATAACTTATGCACTAGAGTAAACTAGTTAGTCCAATATTTGTGTTGGACAATTCAACCACCAAAATTATTTAGGAACTAGGTGTAAGCCTAATTCCCTTTCAATCTCCCCCTTTTTGGTGATTGATGCCAACACAAACCAAAGCAAATATAGAAGTGCATAATTGAACTAGTTTACATAATGTAAGTGCAAAGGTTGCTTGGAATTGAGCCAATAAATACTTATATGATGCGCATGGATTGTTTTCTTTGTTTTTGACATATTGGACCACATTTGCACCATAAGTTTTGTTTTTGCAAATTCTTTTATAAATTCTTTTCAAAGTCATTTTGCAAGATAGTCAAAGGTAAATGAATAAGATTTTGCAAAGCATTGTCAAGATTTGAAATTTTCTTCCTTTGTTCAAATGCTTTTCCTTTGACTAAACAAAACTCCCCCTCAAATAAGGTCTCCTCTTAGTGTTCAAGAGGGTTTTAAGACATCAATTTTGAAAATCCTAGTTGCTCCCCCTTTAGAACACAAAGAGATACCAATTTTGAAATTTACCAATTTAAAATCATCAAATTTATAAAATTAGGTGGTGGTGCGGTCCTTTTGCTTTGGGCTCATATTTTCTCCCCCTTTGGCATGAATCGCCAAAAAAAACGGAATCATTAGAGCCCTATGAAGTACTTTCTCCCCCTTTGGTCATGAAATGAATGAGTGAAGGTTATACCGAAGTTGGAGAGATGATGTGGAGCGATGGCGAAGGATGAGTAGTAGAGCGGAGTGGAAGCCTTTGTCTTCGCCGAAGACTCCTATTCCCTTTCAATATACCTATGACTTGGTTTGGAAAATACTTGAAAACACATTAGTCATAGCATATATAAAAGAGACATGATCAAAGGTATATTTATGAGCTATGTGTGCAAGACTAGCAAAAGAAATTCCTAGAATCAAGAATATTGAGCTCATGCCTAAGTCTGGTAAAAGATTGCTCATCAAGAGGCTTGGTAAAGATATCGGCTAATTGATCTTTAGTGTTAATGTATGAAATCTCGATATCCCCCTTTTGTTGGTGATCCCGAAGAAAATGATACCGAATGGCTATGTGCTTAGTGCGGCTGTGCTCGACGGGATTGTCGGCCATTTTGATTGCACTCTCATTGTCACATAGCAAAGGGACTTTGGTTAATTTGTAACCGTAGTCCCGCAGGGTTTGCCTCATCCAAAGCAATTGCGCGCAACAATGGCCTGCGGCAATATACTCGGCTTCGGCGGTGGAAAGAGCGACCGAATTTTGCTTCTTTGAAGCCCATGACACCAAGGATCTTCCCAAGAACTGGCAAGTCCCCGATGTGCTCTTTCTATTAATCCTACACCCCGCCCAATCGGCATCCGAATACCCAATCAAATCAAAAGTGGATCCCCGAGGGTACCAAAGCCCAAACTTAGGAGTATAAGCCAAATATCTCAAGATTCGTTTTACGGCCGTAAGGTGTGATTCCTTAGGGTCGGCTTGGAATCTTGCACACATGCAAACGGAAAGCATAATGTCCGGTCGAGATGCACATAAATAAAGCAATGAACCAATCATCGACCGGTATACCTTTTGATCCACGGACTTACCTCCCGTGTCGAGGTCGAGATGCCCATTTGTTCCCATGGGTGTCTTGATGGGCTTGGCATCCTTCATCCCAAACTTGCTTAGGATATCTTGAGTATACTTTGTTTGGCTAATGAAGGTGCCCTCTTGGAGTTGCTTGACTTGGAATCCTAGAAAATACTTCAACTCCCCCATCATCGACATCTCGAATTTTTGTGTCATGATCCTACTAAATTCTTCACATGTAGATTTGTTAGTAGACCCAAATATGATATCATCAACATAAATTTGGCATACAAACAAATCATTGTCAAGAGTCTTAGTGAATAGAGTAGGATCGGCCTTGCCGACTTTGAAGCCATTTGCAATAAGGAAATCTCTAAGGCATTCATACCATGCTCTTGGGGCTTGCTTGAGCCCATAAAGCGCCTTAGAGAGCCTATAAACATGGTTAGGGTACTCACTATCTTCAAAGCCGGGAGGTTGCTCAACATAGACCTCCTCCTTGATTGGTCCATTGAGGAAGGCACTCTTCACGTCCATTTGGTAGAGCTTGAAGCCATGGTAAGTAGCATAGGCTAATAATATACGAATTGACTCAAGCCTAGCTACGGGTGCATAGGTTTCACCAAAATCCAAACCTTCGACTTGTGAATACCCCTTGGCCACGAGTCGAGCTTTGTTCCTTGTCACCACACCATGCTCATCTTGCTTGTTGCGGAAGACCCACTTGGTCCCTACAACATTTTGGTTAGGACGTGGAACCAAATGCCATACCTCATTTCTTGTGAAATTATTGAGCTCCTCTTGCATCGCCATCACCCAATCCGAAAATCTTGAAGAGCTTCCTCTACCCTGTGTGGCTCAATAGAGGAAACAAAAGAGTAATGTTCACAAAAATGAGCAACACGAGATCGAGTAGTTACTCCCTTATGAATATCGCCGAGGATGGTGTCGACGGGGTGATCTCGTTGTATTGCTTGGTGGACTCTTGGGTGTGGCGGCCTTGGTTGTTCATCCTCCTTGTCTTCATCATTTGAATCTCCCCCTTGATCGTTGTCGTCATTTTGAGGTGGCTCATCTTCTTGATCTTCTTGTTCAACATCTTGAGCCTCATCCTCAATTTGAGTTGGTGGAGACGCTTGCGTGGAGGAGGATGGTTGATCTTGTGCATGTGGAGGCTCTTCGGATTCCTTAGGACACACATCCCCAATGGACATGTTCCTTAGCGCTATGCATGGAGCCTGTTCTTCACCTATCTCATCAAGATCAACTTGCTCTACTTGAGAGCCGTTAGTCTCATCAAACACAACGTCACAAGAAACTTCAACAAGTCCTGAGGACTTGTTAAAGACTCTATATGCCCTTGTGTTTGAGTCATATCCTAGTAAAAAGCCTTCTACAGTTTTGGGAGCAAATTTAGATTTTCTACCTCTTTTGACAAGAATAAAACATTTGCTACCAAAAACTCTAAAATATGAAATATTGGGATTTTTACCGGTTAGGAGTTCATAAGATGTCTTCTTGAGGATTCGGTGAAGATATAACCGGTTGATGGCGTAGCAGGCGGTGTTGACCGCCTCGGCCCAAAACCGATCCGGTGTCTTGTACTCATCAAGCATGGTTCTTGCCATGTCCAATAGAGTTCGATTCTTCCTCTCCACTATACCATTTTGTTGTGGAGTGTAGGGAGAAGAGAACTCATGCTTGATGCCTTCCTCCTCAAGGAAACCTTCGATTTGAGAGTTCTTGAACTCCGTTCCATTGTCGCTTCTAATTTTCTTGATCCTTAAGCCGAACTCATTTTGAGCCCGTCTCAAGAATCCCTTTAAGGTCTCTTGGGTATATGATTTATCCTGCAAAAAGAACACCCAAGTGAAGCGAGAATAATCATCCACAATTACAAGACAATACTTACTACCACCGATGCTTATGTAAGCGATCGGGCCGAATAAATCCATGTGTAGGAGCTCCAGTGGCCTGTCGGTAGTCATGATGTTTTTGTGTGGATGATGGATACCAACTTGCTTCCCGGCTTGGCATGCGCTACAAATCCTGTCTTTCTCAAAATGAACATTGGTTAGTCCTAAAATGTGTTCTCCCTTTAGAAGCTTGTGAAGATTCTTCATTCCAACATGGGCTAGTCGGCGGTGCCAAAGCCAACCCAAGTTAGTCTTAGCAATCAAGCAAGTGTCGAGTTCAGCTCTATCAAAATCAACCAAGTATAGCTGACCCTCTAACACTCCCTTAAATGCTATTGAATCATCACTTCTTCTAAAGACAGTAACACCAATATCAGTAAATAGACAGTTGTAGCCCATTTTACATAATTGGGATACGGAAAGCAAATTGTAATCTAAGGAATCTACAAGAAAAACATTGGAAATAGTATGGTCAGGAGATATAGCAATTTTACCCAATCCTTTGACCAAACCTTGATTTCCATCCCCGAATGTGATAGCTCGTTGGGGATCTTGGTTTTTCTCATATGAGGAGAACATCCTTTTCTCCCCTGTCATGTGGTTTGTGCACCCGCTATCGAGTATCCAACTTGAGCCCCCGGATGCATAAACCTACAAAACAAGTTTAGTTCTTTGTTTTAGGTACCCAAACGGTTTTGGGTCCTTTGGCATTAGAAACGAGAACTTTGGGTACCCAAACACAAGTCTTGGAGCCCTTGTGTTTGCCCCCAACAATCTTGGCAACTACCTTGCCGGATTTGTTAGTTAAAACATAAGATGCATCAAAAGTCTTAAATGAAATGGCATGATCATTTGATGCATTAGGAGTTTTCTTTCTAGGCAACTTGGCACGGGTTGGTTGCCTAGAACTAGATGTCTCACCCTTATACATAAAAGCATGGTTAGGGCCAGAGTGAGACTTCCTAGAATGAATTTTCTTAATCTTGCTCTCAGGATAGTCGGCAGGGTACAAAATGTAACCTTCGTTATCCTAAGGCATGGGAGCCTTGCCCTTAACAAAGTTAGATAAGTTCTTTGGAGGGGCATTAATTTTGACATTGTCTCCCCTTTGGAAGCCAATGCCATCCTTGATGCCAGGGCGTCTCCCATTATAGAGCATGCTTCTAGCAAGTTTAAATTTTTCATTTTCTAAGTCATGCTCACTAATCTTAGCATTTAGTTGAGCTATGTGGTCATTCTGTTTTTTAATTAAGGCTAGGTGATCATGGATAGCATCAACATTAATATCTCTACATCTAGTACAAATGGAAATATGCTCAGTAGATGTAGAAGATTTGCAAGATTTTAATTCAATGACCTTAGCATGCAACAAATCATTTTTAGTTCTAAGGTCAGAAATAGTAGCATTGCAAACATCAAAATCCTTAGCCTTAGCAATTAATTTCTCATTCTCATTTCTAAGGCTAGTGATAGAAACATTCAACTCATCAATCCTAGCAAGCAAATCAACATTATCATTTCTAGGATCAATGCAAACATGAGAATCAACCTTAGCAATTAATTTAACATTTTCACTTCTAAGGCTGACAATAGTGTCATGGCATGTGCTTAGCTCACTAGATAATTTGTTACATTTTTCTACCTCTAGAGCATAAGCATTTTTAACCTTAACATGTTTCTTGTTTTCCTTGATTAGGAAGTCCTCTTGGGAGTCCAAGAGATCATCCTTTTCATGAATGGCACTAATTAGCTCATTTAATTTTTCCTTTTGTTCCATGTTAAGGTTGGCAAAAAGAATGCGTAAGTTATCCTCCTCATTTTTATTATCATCCTCATCACTAGATGTTTCATATTTAGTGGAGGACCTTGATTTTACCTTCTTTTTGCCGTCCTTGGCCATGAGACACTTGTGGCCGACATTGGGGAAGAGGAGGCCCTTGGTGACGGCGATGTTGGCGGCGTCCTCGTCGTCGGAGGAGTCGCTTGAGCTTTCGTCGGAGTCCCACTCCCGACAAACATGGGCATCGCCGCCCTTCTTCTTGTAGTACTTCTTTTCTCTCCTCTTTCCCTTCTTGTCGTCGCCCCTGTCACTGTCACTAGACATAGGACATTTTGCTATAAAATGACCGGGCTTACCACACTTGTAGCAAACCTTCTTGGAACGGGATTTGTAATCCTTCCCCTTCCGTTGCTTGAGGATTTGCCGAAAGCTTTTGATGATTAGGGCCATCTCCTCGTTGTCGAGCTTGGAGGCGTCAATTGGTTGTCTACTTGGTGTAGACTCCTCCTTCTTCTCCTCCGTTGCCTTGAAGGCCACCGGTTGCGCCTCGGATGTGGAAGGTTCATCAAGCTCGTTGATCTTCTTGGAGCCCTTAATCATGCATTCAAAGCTCACAAAATTCCCGATAACTTCCTCGGGAGTCATTAGCGGATATCTAGGATTACCACGAATTAATTGAACTTGTGTGGGGTTAAGGAAAATAAGAGCTCTTAGAATAACCTTAACCACTTCGTGGTCATCCCACTTTGTGCTCCCGAGGTTGCGCACTTGGTTCACCAAGGTCTTGAGCCGGTTGTACATGTCTTGTGGCTCCTCCCCTTGGCGAAGACGGAAGCGACCGAGCTCCCCCTCGATCGTTTCCCGCTTGGTGATCTTGGTGAGTTCATCACCTTCGTGCGCGGTCTTGAGTAGATCCCAAATCTCTTTTGCGTTCTTCAACCCTTGTACTTTGTTGTATTCCTCCTTGCTTAGAGAGGCAAGGAGAATGGTTGCGGCTTGGGAGTTGAAGTGCTCGATTTGGCCCACTTCGTCCGTGTCATAGTCCTCATCCCCTACAGATGGTACCTGTACACCATACTCAACAACATCCCATATTCTTTTGTGGAGAGAGGTTAGATGAAATCGCATTAAATTACTCCACATAGCATAATCTTCACCATTAAAAGTTGGTGGTTTGCCTAATGGGACGGAAAGTAAAGGTGTATGTTTAGGAATGCGAGGGTAGCGTAGGGGAATCTTACTATACTTCTTACGCTCTTGGCGTTTAGAAGTGACGGATGTCGCGTCGGAGCCGGAGGTGGATGTCGATGAAGTGTCGGTTTCGTAGTAGACCACCTTCCTCATCCTCTTGTGCTTGTCCCCATTCCGATGCGGCTTGTGAGAAGAAGATTTTTCCTTCTTCTCCTTGTGGTGAGAAGAGGAAGATCTTTTCTCCTTCCGCTTGGAGGAGTTCTTCTTCTTCTCCCTTCTCTTGGTGCGGGACTCTTCCGATGAAGTGCTCCCTTGGCTTGTAGTGGGCTTGTTATCGCCGGTCTCCATCTCCCTCTTGGTGTGATCTCCCGACATCACTTCGAGCGGTTAGGCTCTAATGAAGCACCGGGCTCTGATACCAATTGATAGTCGCCTAGAGGGGGGGTGAATAGGGCGAAACTGAAATTTACAAAAATAATCACAACTACAAGCCGGGGTTAGCGTTAGAAATATAAACGAGTCCGCGAGAGAGGGCGTAAAACAAATCGCAAGCAATTAAGAGTGTGACACGCGGATTTGTTTTACCGAGGTTCGGTTCTCGCAAACCTACTCCCCGTTGAGGAGGCCACAAAGGCCGGGTCTCTTTCAACCCTTCCCTCTCTCAAACGATCCCACGGATCGAGTGAGCTTTCTCTTCTTCTCAATCAAGTGGGAACAAAGCTTCCCCGCAAGGGCCACCACACAATTGGTGCCTCTTGCCTTGGTTACAATTGAGTGATGATCACAAGAACAAGTGAGAAAGAAAGAAAGCGATCCAAGCGCAAGAGCTCAAAAGAACACGGCAAATCTCTCTCTCTAGTCACTAAAGGCTTGAGTGGAATTGGAGAGGATTTGATCTCTTTGTATGTGTCTAGAATTGAATGCCTAGCTCTTGTAAGTGGTTGAGAGTTGGAAAACTTGGATGCAATGAATGGTGGGGTGGTTGGGGTATTTATAGCCCCAACCACCAAAAGTGACCGTTGCTGGAAGCTGTCTGTTCGATGGCGCACCGGACAGTCCGGTGCACACCGGACAGTCCGGTGCCCCTGCCACGTCACCATTGCCGTTGAATTCTGACCGTTGGAGCTTCTGACTTCTGGGCCCTCCTGGGTGTCCGGTGCACACCGGACATGTACTGTTTGATGTCCGGTGCACCGGTATGGGCGTGCCTGACGTCTATATTTCTAACGCGGAGCGGCTGGACAGTCCGGTGAATTTTAGCGGAGCGGCTGCCGCCCGAACCCGAGGCTGGCGAGTTCCGGAGACCGCGCTTCCTTGGAGCACCGGACATGTCCGGTGCACACCGGACAGTCCGGTGAATTATAGCGCGCCGGCTTCCGAGAATTCCCGAGGGCGAAGAGTTTGAGTTGGAGTCCTCTGGGCGCACCGGACACTGTCCGGTGCACACCGGACAGTCCGGTGCCTGCAGCCAGAGGTGCCCTCGGTTGCCCCCTTGCTCCTTTGTTTGAATCCAACACTTGGTCTTTTTATTGACTGAATGTGAACCTTTTGCACCTGTATAACTTATGCACTAGAGTAAACTAGTTAGTCCAATATTTGTGTTGGACAATTCAACCACCAAAATTATTTAGGAACTAGGTGTAAGCCTAATTCCCTTTCAGGGGCTCCGAGGTGTCGCAGCTCCAGAACCGGAGCGGCTGCCCACACCACTCATTAGGATTTAGCTGCGCAGGGGTAAGGCCGCTGCTCCCCAGGATAGGCCACGGTTCTGCATGCCCCTCCGCCGAGGCGTCGGGTCCCCCTGCAGTCGATGCATCGGGTACCACCGCCGTTGACGTACTGGGCTTCTCCTCATGGCCGAGAACGGGGAGGTCGAGGACGACCACGGGCGGCAGCGCCTCAACCATCCCGACGTCGACGGCGACGGGCGGCTCCACGGGCGAATCAGCGACGGCCCCGGCAGGAGTCGATGCCGGCGCCGGCAACAAGTCAGGAGGGCTCAGGGCCGCGGCCGTGTCAGCTGCCTCCACCGGCGTGATGGCCGCTCCAACAGGGGGGTCGGCCTGGGAGGCTTGCCCCATGGCAACTCGTGCCGCCTGGGCCCCCCGCCGGAGGGCGCCTTGTGCGGAGGCCAACCAGCCGGCATGGCACGCCGCAGCACCGGCTGCAGAGGCCGACCCCGTCTTAAGGGCCTTCGTGGGAGCCAGACCGGCCGGGCCCTGCCTCCACTTGCTGGAAAGGAGAGAGAGCAAGTTCAAGACACACAGCGAAAAAACCAAAACAGAGGTATCTTCAGATACTTACCCGCTCCGGGGCAAGGCCAGTCGTGCTTGCGGGGAGACCCCTCGGGCCCCGGTCTTCGTAGGCACTGCCGAGGGTTGCCCCGCTGTCGGCTTTGGCGCCGCTTCCACCTCGGGTGCCCGAGGCACCGAGGGAGCGGCCTGCCCAGGCGTCGTCATGACGGACGAGGGACCAGCCTCTGGTATGGCCGGCGTGGGCACCTACTCTTGGGAGACTGGTGGATTAGCCTGACCCCCTGGAGTCACCCCAATTATCTCGGCCAAGGGGTCAAGTACCCCCTCGGCCTGCCTCCACTCCTCGGACCAGGACCTTGGTGTCCCGGCCCCAGGCACTGATGGTGCCAGCCCACCTGGAGGCTGGCTCGGTGACCCCTGGCCCAGCCTCGGGTCCGGACTGAGGCCATGTCGGGCCGCCATGTCGTCGTCTTCGTCGTCATCATCATCGTCGTCGTCGTCTGGCATCTCCGGTGACGGCTCCAACGGGAGCCCATCCCTTGCCTGCCTCCGACGACGCTTCTCCAAGGCTTCCCGAGCTCACATCCTCCCGCGAGCTCGGGTCTTTTCCGTGTCCTTCTTCTCTTTCTTCTTCTCTGCGGCGAGCCTCCGCGCGGCTCGGTCCACCGTGTCCTCCGGGACCGGTGGCCGGGAGAGTTTAAAACCCCTCAACCCCTGGGGACGAACAAAAATCCCAACAGTAGGAATCAAAGACGTAAAAACTTAGCGCAAAATAGAAGGAGGATCGGACACTTACCAGGGACACGTACCCTTGGTGGGGGCGCATCGGGGGCTGGCTAAGGACGCCAGCATCCAGCCTCCCTACCGTACCCGCTATCTGCCTGCGGAGGTCGGCGGCGGAGAGGGAGGTCGAGGACATCCGCAAGCCCTCCAAATCGACCCCCGGCTTCATCTCTGAGAGCCACAACCGCCGCTCTGCCAAAGGGAGCACCGTCCGACGATGGATAGCGGCGACGACCCCCGCAGCGGTAAGGCCCTCATCTTGTAACTTCTGCAAGGCATACAGAATAGGCTGGAGCTTCACCTGTTTCTCGCGTGTGGCCCCCCAGCGCCAGTTATTGCCGGCGGCGGTCACCACTCGTTGAGAAAACGGCGGAAGCATCCCGTCGTCGTTCCGGAGATAAAACCACCGGTTCTGCCACCCCTTGTTCGAAGACACAAGGGAGGCAGGAATGTACTGCTGAGCGCGCCCCGACCTCAGCTGGAGGGTGCAGCCACCGGCCCACACCGCCATACGGACCTTCTTCATGTCCGTCGACGCGGCGAAGAACTCCGCGGAGAAGAGATGGGTCCACAAGTCCCAGTGAGGATCAATCCCCAAAAAAACCCTCACAAATCGCCGCGAAGATGGCCGCTTGCGCAATAGAGTTGGGGTTGAAGTTATGCAGCTCCACCTCGTAGTAGTGCAGAAGCGCTCGCTGGCACTCCAAACCCCCGCTCATGGAAGGGGATGAAACTGACCACGTACCCCGACGGCGGAGTCGGGTCGACCTCACTCCCGGGGGCCATCCACTCCGACTACGGCCTGCCGGAGAGAGGACGGAGCAAACCATCGATAACAAGGGCCTCTAGATCCTCCATGGCAACGGTGGAGAAAGGCCACGGGTCGCGCGGCGAAACAACGGTCACCTTGTCCGCCATCGCCGAACGGAGGTGGTGGAGGCGGAGGGGATGAGGTGCACGGTTTTCTCTGTTGCGGAAACAAAAGCAGAAGGCAAGCGTGAATGGCAGGGTAAAGAGCCACCATCGGCCCATCTTCCGGGCATATAAAGGCCCGGGCGAGATCCACCCAAGACATCGCCCGGACCCGTCGCGAAATTCAAACTCGAAGGTGAAACGGTTTTTCTGTTCCTCGAACGACTCGCGCACGCGCAACAGACGCCCCACGAATCGCCCGTCCCGTCGCATTAACTCCCTGGCAGGGCAAGCGACACCTCTGGCAGGCGAAGCGGGCGCCGTTTCACCTTCGTCATGATGGCTGCGTCAAAAAAGGTGTGCCACATTATTTAAATTCATATCCTTTTCCTTTTCCTCTCTCTCTCTCTCTCTCTCTCTCTCTCTCTCTCTTGCCACAGGGATCGAGAAAAGGGGATATTCCGAAAGGATCCTTCTCAGCGAAGGAAGCAGGCCCCGAGCCCTCCTACTGATCAGGGGTTCGAAGGTTGCGCCCTGCGGGGTTCAGCAACCGCCCCAGAGCACTCGAGCTCCGAGCCCTTTACTGATCAGGGGTTCAAAGGCTGGCCCCTCGAAAGGGTTCGATAGCCGCCCTAGAGCACGCAGAGTCAAGGATGACCCTAGGTACGTCGGTTACATGGCCAAGGCTCGGGCTGCGCTCCCGAGGTACCCTAGGACATTTCTGAGACCAGCGGGAACGATTTGTAATGGAATCCCACCGGAGGGAGGCACCGAGCCCTCGGACCCTATCAAATGGGTCCAGGTCCAGCAAATCCCCTGCAGGTACTTTTGGAGCGCGCCTCTGGGCCACTAGCCGACCCTTATCGAACGGGGCTCGGGCGTCCACTCGGATCACCCGTTAGCAACTCACTGGAAGCACCGTGTTCGGTTCCCTTCGAGGGTAACACGGTGCCTTCCCCCCTTCCTCCTTGCGGAAAGGCGACGAGGGGGCGTACAACAAAAGTCGAGACGGTCCTCGATCATCCTCTCGCTCCGTGCAGAGGCTCGGGGGCTGCTCTCGCACCAGGCTACGGCCAAATTGTCGACCACGTCGACAAACCAGCTTAAAAACTCGGGGCCCGACCATGCACCCGGGCTGCGGCCAGGCCGCATGAGGGAACAACAAGGCCGACCGAGGCATCACAAAAAGAATTAAGACCTCAGAGGAGTCAAACCACTCCTCCGAGGCCTCGGGGGCTACAACCGACGGGTGCGCTCACGGGCACCCATCGGAACAAAATATAACCAAGAAAGGTTGGTCCCCTTGCAAAAATCCGGCAGAACCTCCAAGCGAGTGCCTACACTCCCTTCGAGGCTCGGGGGCTACTGTTGGGTACCATAATTAGGAGTACCCCCAACGCTCCTAAACACGGCTGGAAAACATCTTCAGAACAAACCGTAAAGACTGATAAGCGTGGTTCAAGTCAAGGCCTCGCCTGCCAAGGGACGCGATCTCGCCTCGCCCGAGCCCGACCTCGGGCGAGAACAGTAGTCCCGGGCGGATTCACGCCTCGCCCGAGGGCCTCCACAGGCAGAAGGCGCACCCTCGGCTCGCTCGAAGCCTAGCTCAGGCAAACTTTGTCGTGCAGCGACCTCGGCCAAATCACCTTACCAACCGACCGTATCGCATGCGCATTTAATGCGGGGATCGCCTGACGCCTTATCCTGACACGCGCGCCTCAGTCGACAAGGTCGAAGTGACCGCAGTCACTTCACCCTTTCGCTGACCGTTCTGACAGGAAAACAGCACTGTTCGCCCCGCTCCGGCTACTGTGCCAACCACCAGGGTGAGACTAACAACAGTAAGTCACGATCTCACCCAGGTTCAGCCTCGGGCGCAACAGGGAGCTCTGCCTCGCCCGACCTCAGGCCTCGGCCTTAGCCTCAGTCTCGGGAGAAGGTCTCCGCCTCGCCCGACCTCGGCCTCGGGCCAACTACGCTACTGGGGATCCATCATTACCCTACCCCTAGCTAGCCGCCTCAGGCTACGAAGGAACAAGACCGGTGTCCCATCTAAGTTACTCCGGCAACAGGTAATGATGGTTCCCTGCATGCGTCCATGAAGTCGGTTGTTCTCAAACCCCCTACGAAGGCAAAGAGACGTCAGCAGGACCCCGGGTCGCACCGCCAGCTGCGCTTCTATAGGGCTCAAGCACTTCCCCGACGGCCACGTTAACACATCTACAGGGCTCAGGCACTCCTCCACCGGCCACGTTAGCATATAGCTACACCCCCATTGTACAGCTGGACTATCTCCTTGCATCTATAAAAGGGGATGTCCAGGGCCTTCCTAGAGAGGGAAGAAAAAAAAGGAGGAGACAGGCAGAGATACACAGACAGGCAGAGTAGGAGAGACGCGGTGGAGGCTAACTCAGACACCTCACCCCAGGACCGGATCCTCTCTCTCTCACTCCCTCTCTCGCTCTCCCTCGCGACGCTTGTAACCCCTACTACAAGCACCCCCGGTGCAAGATAATATAAGCCACATCTCTTCGCTTGTGTTCCATCTTGCATCAACCCATCTGGACAGGGGCACGCGACACTAAATTCACTAGTCGGTCCGGTTGAGGGTCCCCCGGGTCCGAAACACCGACATATAGAAAGGTCAAACGAAGTATAAACGGTTTAAAAATGACAAAACGAAGCATAAAAATAAGTTTAATATTAAGTGAACATATGGTCACGTATCAAATATTAAACTGATAAAAACAAAAATTACACTTTATCTTAGCAAAAAAATTAACCGTGCTTGATCCTTTTTTTATAGCTCACTCGGTTGTCTGCACCCTTCAACTAGCAAGATGATAATATACCGGAGCGCTGCATTACGTGTGACTTCATATCATATTGGCCTTAGGTGAGTTTATTGGGACCATTTGTTAAGCGACCGAAGAAGACAAGAGAGAGACATGTCTACGTGTTTCGTACATGACGAACGACGTATGAAACTAGTACTTTAAAATAGTAGAGAATATCTTAGGATATCTTTTTATTTTTATTTTAAAACATATTCTAAATTTTAATCATATATCAGGGTTCTTAAAAAAATTACAAATCTGGGTGTCTGTCGCCCCGAGGGGAGCGGCAGGATCTATAATCTATATGTATCTTTTTCACCGTTTGGTCCTTGCCGCTCACTTGGAGGACGCCAAACACTCGTACTTGTTTCTACTTCGGGGGTGTTTGGTTAGAGGGACTAAAGATTAGTCTCTAGTTTTTAGTCCCATTTAGTCCCTTTTTTACCAAACACTAGGACTAAAATATGGACTAAAATGATTTAGTCTTTAGTCCTTCACATAGGTGCTAAAAGAGACTAAAAGCTCATAATTATCATGTTGCCCTTACCTTTTTTTATAGATAACTAATATTATGAGTATATTCTAAGGGTATTTAAGTCTTTGGACAATGTATTTAATGACTTTAGAATCTATTTAGTCTCTAGAACCAAACATGTAGAGACTAAAGTTTAGTTCTAGGACTAAAGTTTAGTCCTAGGACTAATTGAAACCAAACATGGCCTTCATCTCATCGCACTCTTTGATGGCAGTGAGGTACCCATGTCAAAAATAGGCCGGTCTGACAGGGGCACGTGGTCCAGCATGACTGTGGTCCGACACGAGCACAGTCTGATTTAGCTAGAAGCGTGCTCAGGCTAACCCGGTCTGGTTGTCATGCCGGCTTGGACCGCTAGTTTGGCCTGCGATGCAGGCACGAGCCCGAGCTGTTAAAGGGACGTTCTGCCTGTTTTTTTAGCTATAATATTGATACTCCTGCTGTTATAAAGGAGTATTCTGAAATTTGATATGTGTTTGTTTATGTATAGTTTAAAATTTATGTTAAGTATGTATCTAAAATTCTAAATGTAATTTGTTGAATTTGAAATAAATTTAAATATTTGCTTTAAATTTTGAATTTTATAGCGGTTTTTTTATATGGGCTTGAGCCAGACTAGCCTGATCTGTCACGGCCATTTCGACATGTAAAAGTGTTGCTTCTTCCATACCAACTTTTTTGTTGCTAATTTGCCCAGATGGTTTGGGGCTGCATACCAGTAGCTCAACCTTATAGTACTTCACATTTGTCTAGGAGTAACCGTTTGCGACCTTGGAAGGATATAAAACATTTACTCTAGCACGCTAGTGGGGTAGCGTAAATGTCGTTCCTTTTAGTTACGTATGGATGATTTGTTTTTACAATTTTTTTTCTTTCTCTTCTTTGCAAGTTTTACATCCTGCAATTCATCGGCTAGGACACAGGCTTTGATCATGGTGACACCGTAGACACAAGGATCGTCCGGTCTGAAGATTTGTAGTCATCATTATAGTGACAGAGTCCTTTCTTTTATATTGACTGTGTGCTTAAGGCTCCGCTCATCTAAAAATGATTCCCACTTGTTTCTCTTCAGAGCAGGCCCTCTATAAGAGCTAGTATATTTTTAACAAATCGTTTAATAAAACGACTCCTTTTTTTGACGCGAGAGAAAGGCAAGATGGGGAGTGAGAGAAAATAAGGTTGTACATACGCTAAGAATCAAGAAGAAACTTTGCAGAACTGCTGGGGAATATGAAAGCGCAATAAAGTCGCACAACCAGCGTGAGTACCCGGTACCCCCAGCAAGGAAACATGCGGCCCAGGCCTATGACGGCCCGGTTGATCCAGCACAGCAACTGATAACCGGCCCAGGCTCCTCCTGCGCGAGGTATCCGTCTGTCAAAAGTAGCACATACCATAGTTTCGTGGCCCATCTTAGCTTGCCTGGCAGCTAACATGGGCCACGAAGTCGACCTGTGCGGATCGCTGGATGCGTGCGTGACGAAGTCGAGCCACATCAGCCATCAGTAGCATTGAGCAGACAATTTTAAGGAGGCTGAACGTACTAGTCCACGTCTCTCCGGAGTACGAGATCGAGATGATACAAAAAGGTTGCGTAGCCCGGTCGGTGTAGACTACGGCGGGGCGTCGGCGGCCCGGGCCCGCCGTGGTTTTGCTGCGGCTCAGATGCAAGAGAAACGTGGAGGCGGGCGGAGTGTGTTTTATGGCAGGGGGCGCTGCCTCCCGGGCGAGGGGCAGGAATTCGCGGTGGCCGGGGGGACGGCAGAGCCCGGCGCTCCCACCGGCCACCAGCCGTCGGATCCCTGCCCGCCCGCCCGCGCCAACTGCTATCCCATCGCATCATGGCTCGCCCTGCCGCGGCGCGCGCACCGATCAACGAGCCACTCATCACGCGCGCCAGAGACCGTCTCTACTCTATGGCCAAAAGGCTGCGCGGCTGGCCTGCGCTGGTGCAGAGCAGAGCAGAGCGGAGGACACCACGGCCGCGTACCGCAGGTGCCCTGCTCCGTCTGTAGTACACTAGTACCACACTGTACGCCCCGCCCGCCCGGTGACCAGAGCCTCCCCGCACGGATCTCCTCCTCTTGGCCGCCGCCCGCCGCTGATGTTTCCGTCCCTCGGCGACCGCCACCGCCAGTCCGCCACCACCGTTGCTGCCGCCTGCCTGCCACTGCCCGGCTCGCTACTCGCCACGCCACCACTAGCCTTTTCGGCTTTTCAGAGCCCGGTTTCACTCACCGACGCTGACAGGAGCGCTTTCTTTCCAGCTGCTCTGCTCGTGCTCGAGCAGTAAGTATCTCGCTGGCCGGAACCGGAAGTGGAGGCACTGTAGTGTCAGCGCACCGCACCCTGGTGGGCAGACGAGACGACCGTGGTCAAATCTTGCCTCAAGGACCGCGGTCAAAGCCGCACTCGCTGCACGAGGCCGGCCTTCCCGCTCTGGCGCTGCCCATGCATGCCATGCCCATGCCCAAGCCCAATGCCACCATGCTGCGTTCGTCGTCCCCAAGCCCGATGCCAATGCCATCCTGCGTATAAGCGTATTATACGCAGACTGGGGCTACGTTCATGTACCCCTGCGGCCCTGCCTGCGGCTACTCTACGTCTCTATCCACAGCGCAGCGCATCGCACCACTGGATCGGAAATTGATGAGTACTTTGGACTAGGAGCCCAGTGGGCGTAGCATCGATCGAGCAACAACGGACAAGCACACTTTGCGCAGGTGCCTATGCTCGCCGGTGCTGGAGCCGAAGCCGTAGGCTGGCACCACTCCAAAAGAGACGCGGCAGCGCAAACGAAAGCCCATGCACCAACAGTGTCAAAGCGTAATTATGGCATGATATTAAACCTAGAACGAAACTCATCTTAAATTTCACCGGCGTAAGTATGGCGCTCCAAACTTTCTTGGGTGTCTGTCCCACGCGCCAGACTCGTTCTCCTGCTACGTTTTCCGTGGCCGAAACAGTTTATCGAAAATGACATATGGTTAAGTTCAGACACCCAAACAGACCCACATGCATGGGCGCAGGACGCGGCACGGCGTACGGATCATCGGCCGCCGGGGAAGCCACGGCGGCCACGTTTGCCGGTTGCCGCGCAGAGCCCAGGGCAAGGGCGCCGGAAATTTTTTACTGCTTTCCCGGCAGTTTTTCTACGCGGGCCGCCATGGATAGCTGCACATGGCGCACAGTTCCCGATCAGCACCACACATGGAGGCGCTCCAGGCTCCGGCTCCCCTGCTCGGACGGGCATCTCCATCAATTCGCAGCAGCAGGAGCGCAGGGAGCGACGGCCGGGCGGGCGCATGCGGGCGAGGTACTCGTCGTATACAGTAGAAAGTGAAACCGGAACCGAACAAAAAGTTACCGCTGCCCAAGTGCATGCACCGAGCATGGCATGACAATATGGCATGGCTGGCTGAGTAACAGCGACACATGACGCCATGATTAACACCATCAGCTTCCTCTTTATTTCGCTTTTCAGTTCGTAAGCCACGGAAGAACAGGTAATCACAGAGCATCAATCTGCCATGGTAAAAGAACAAGCGAAGCATGCACCCAAAGCTTTTACAGCACCTTTTCTTCTCACTCGGGAGTCGGGAT
This sequence comes from Zea luxurians, assembly GCA_029449295.1. Classification (NCBI taxonomy): domain Eukaryota; kingdom Viridiplantae; phylum Streptophyta; class Magnoliopsida; order Poales; family Poaceae; genus Zea; species Zea luxurians. The sequence goes on from JAOPSE010000015.1 coordinate 28,002,519, forward strand.
CTGAACGACTGAGAGCATGAGATCAACAAATGTGCCAGTACAGTGGATTAATTCGGAGCAAAAAAAAAACCACGGGGCGGACAGAATTTACAGGACCAAAGCGGACGGGTTTGTTGATCGCAAAAAAACTCTCTGGCCTCACGAAGCGAAATCAGCTCACCAAACAATCCTCCCACCCAATCGTGTCCCAAACTCCAAACGCAGGCTACTTCCCAAACTGTTTTTTTCGATCTATTTTCTTTTTTTTTCGGACTGAAGAACTCCAAATGCCGTCTACTTCTAGTGCTAATGATACTAGACCGCTCCAAATGGTCGACCAAAATGACGGATGTCAGTTACCACTGCCAAGATCTCTGGCGCTCGCTCCGCCGGCTGGCGGGGCGGTGCCCGCAGCAGTCCTCCGGGCCAACGCCAACCGCGCCCGCGCCGAGGCGGCGTTTGCGGCCTCTTTCTTCTCCTTGAAGAACCCGAACACCGGGCGCGAGCACACTGGGACATTGAGCACGACCGGCGTGGCGCGGACGCCGGCCGAGTAGGACCGGTCCATGACGCGGGATCGCGACCGGGACCGCATGGACGAGTGCGCGCTGCCGGCGGGGGAGCTGGAGCTGCGCTCCAGGCCCTGGAACACGATCTTGCCTGACGCGTTCATGCGGGGGGAGTCCACGGAGACCACGCTCGGCGGCGGCGGGGGCGACGGAGACGGAGACTGGCGGCGGCGGGCGGGGCTGTGGGCTGCGCGCACTGGAGCCGGGGCGGCGGCGGGCGGGTGTGGTTGCGGCTGCGGTTGCGGCGGCTGGTGGTGGGAGCGGACGAGGCGGATGCGGGGGCGTGGGGTGAGGTCGACGGAGTCGAGGGAGTGGCGCGGGAAGTCGTCGTGGTCGTGGCCGGACGAGGACGACGACGACGAGAGCGAGAAGCGGGAGGACGCGAGGGACAGCGACGTCTCGGAGTCGGAGCTGTCGCGCAGGAGCGGCGCGGCGTGGAGGTCCGACGCGCGGCCGCCGTTCCGCTGGAGGAGGAGCAGCTTCAGCGACCTGGCCGCCGAGGAGCTGGACGCCCTCGACGGGGTCACCGCGGGCGACGCGGACGCGGACGGCGACGGGGACGGCTTGTGCGGCGTCTGGACCTTCCTGAGCCGGAGCAGCTCCCGCCAGCGGCTGGAGCACGTGGGCGCCTTGGGCGAGAACACGTACGGGTCGAGCGCCGCCTCGGCCGCGGCGGGGTGCAGCGCCCGGACCGGGCCCGGCGTGGCCTCCGCCACAAGCGCGGTGTCCCGCCGCCGCTCTCTCTCCCGCTCCCGCTCGACCTCCTCCTTCCCTGCGGTAGCCTGCGGGCGGAGCGGGAGCAGCTTCCCGTCCGCGAAGAGCTCGTCCGCGGGGAGCATGGTGGCGGACCCGCCGAAACTGAACTCGAAGTCCTTGCAGATCGCCGCCGGCTCCGCCTTGTCCGCCGCGGCGGGCTCCTCCACCTCGGCCGGCGCCGCAGCGGCGTCCCGGGCGCCGAACGGCAGGCCCGGGCCGAGCCAGCCGAACGTCATGGCCCCGGCGGCAGGTCCCGCGTGCACGTTGCTAGCGACGGCGGAGGCCATGGGCGGCTGCGGCGAGGCGCATCCAAGGGCGGATGCGGAATGCAGACAGCGGACTGTACTGTACTTGGCTGTTGGGGGTGGGTTCGCGAGGCGATGAAACGTGAGGAGGCGACAGGGACAGGTGCGGGATAGCACGGTAAAGGGCAGCGCGTTTATATAGCCGGGCATGGTAAATTTGCTGACGCGCGGGCCCGGTCTACCCAGCCAGCCAGTGGCAGACGGCCACGTGGCTGTCTTCGCGGTTGAGGGAGTGGGGTGGTAATCCGTGGTTAATATTTTTGACAGAGGGGTAGGTGGTGGGCAATGGTACTCAACCTCCCTCTACAGTAGTAGTAGATTTTTGGCGTGGCGCGCGTCTCGCAGGCAACCTCCCTCTACAGTACTACTAGTATTATTCTCTCATCTCTCTACACCACTAGCCCTGCAGCCCAATGCTGCCCTGTGCTTATTAACGATGAGACTGCAGTTGTAACGTTTGCCAGCTTTACGCGTGCCACGACAAAGCAGGATCAGTGTGCAGTGACCAGACCAGCCGTGCCCCCAATGCTGAGGACTGTTACCGCACACAAGCCGCCGTATGCGCGCACCTCCCGCGACACCTTTCGTGCCCGAATCCGCTTTTGAATCCGCACGCTGCGGATAACGGGAACATTTCGCTGTAATAACTGGCTGGGCAATGGGCATGACCGGAGATTTTTTTTTTCTCCCGTTCCCGTCCCGTCCCGTCCATGCGGATGCGGCGTGGGCGCTCACTGGTGGGCAGCAGACAGGCGTCCCGCTCCAACAAGTCTCGTCGGCCGTCACCTCTCTGGGACGGTTGGTTGGCCCGCAACAGGCAGGAGGCAGCAGCCAGCAGGGGGTTGGGCTCCGATCGCCACGACGCATGCCGACCCATAACAGTGCCGACACGAGCCACACCGCGATGCGAAGTGTGATCCGTGACTGAATGCCGTCGTTTGCCCGGGCACCGACGGATGGACGGACGAGTCCCGCGGCAGTGGCACCCCCACACCGGCAAGTACAGCGCCGACGTGACGGGGCGGCGGTCCTCCGCCGCGCGCCGCCGACGTGGTGTGACCGCCCGCCCGCCCGCCCGTGACGGCGAGACGCTAGGCCATCATTCGGGGGGAGGTCTTGAGCTTGAAGTTGCTGCAATGCAAAGTCGCTCGTTAATTTAAGAAGAGAAGACAAGACTCGATGGGGGGCCGGGCAAAGCGCAGTTGGGAGCCCACCGCTCACGTGACGCGCCACTAGCACCACCAGCTCTGCCCGCACCCCCACTCCATGGCTCCACCACGCCACCAGTACGGCTCAGGCTCAGCCTCAGGCTCTGCAGTCTGCACTGCACTCTTGCGCCCCAAAAAGAGAAGTCGCTGGGCGTAGCGTTACCCCTTTCGGCCAGGGCGGATCCGGTTCCGTCGGACGCATCGGACGGCTGCCCTGCACGACTCCCCCCCGCCCCCGCGCTGACGGCCAGCTGTGCTGTCCGGCTCCGCCCTACGAGCTACGGACGGGCCGCCACGTTGCGGCCGGAGGTAACTCGGACAGGCCCGGGAAGTGAAGTGAGGGAGGCTTTTACGGTTATGCCCTTTTGCATTTTGCCGCGCCACCGTGGTGGTCTGAAAAAATGGAGTCGCGGTCGTCGGTGGCCGTGGGTTGTCGGTCCGGCCGCCTGTACTGTACGCCGATGGAGGGTGTGGATGCGGGTCCCGTGGACGCAGCCGTGGCCGTGCTGTAGTACGGTACGTGTACGACGGACGACGACGGGCATGTTTTGGGATGCGATGAGACGTGCACGTGCCTCGCGGTGCTGTGCCAGGTTTGGTGTGTAGCAGACGCTGTAGACCTGTACGTAGTACGTAGTACATTTTCCTTCCGACGCGACGCAGGTCTCGCCCGCTGTCGTCTAGCGGTTGCTGTGTTTTTCCTTTATTTTCTTTATTAGAAAATATAAGAAATGAATTTTATAAAAAAAAGAAAAGGCCAGCCAGCTAGGCCGCTACCAGTCCGCTTGGCCGAGCAGCCCAGCAAGGCCAGTCGTTAAAAAGGCGACCAGCGTAGGGCACGCAGGGGCAGACCAGAGAGTGAGCGGCAGGGGTCGAGGAGCCATGGAGGCTGGCGGTGGCGCTCAACCGAGCGCTCCGACTTCCGCGTCAAGGCTTGCGTCGTGGCTTGCGCCCTCCTCTGCTCAACCTCCTAGAGGTCGACTCCATATATGGGCGAGCTCTCCCCTGGCTGAAGACTCCCTGGCTCTCTCGACCGTAAACAGAAGTTCACTATTACTCTTCCTCTATTGCTGTTCCAATCACGTGCTCCTGTGTGGTGCTCTGTTGGTTCTGATTGTTGTCCACCGTGGCCTGGTGTTTGGGCTCCCTGCTGCGTGGTGTTCATCTTCTCGGGCTGGTGCCGTGGACGTCTCACTCGGTTCCGGCAGCGGCTCTAGTATTTCCGTCAACCTCCCACCGTGCAGGCCCGGACGTGGGCGGCGGAATTAGTTATCTGGGACAGAACTTCGTGTTCGCTGAGCTAATCTTCCCACGTAGACAATCTACGTGCTGTGAGTTATTCGTTGCCTCACTCTATTTACTGTTTAATTTTGTGCAATCTGCTAGTATTAAATACTTGGGTGTGATTGCACTGTTGTGGACGGATTTGTGTGCTCAATGATGATAGCGGTGTAGTGAGACAACGTGACTGTCTGGGTTTTAGTGTATTATCATTTTCAGCATTGATATTATTTGTGCCTAATTAAATCTCTCTTTGTTGAGGTTGTTTACCTGTGTTAAATTCTGTTATTTTATTTAGTACACAGCTCCTTACTATTAGTATTTACATTTGATTATTAGGCTTATTACATCTGATCTAAAACCCTGATTTGGTAAGATAGGACTGCCACGTTAGTCGAGGATCTCTGATCACCTTTTAGCATTGGAGGGCTGTTTATAACAGCAACCTGCTATTTTGAGAGCAATAGTTTAAGATAAACAATTATGTTTATTTGTTTAATCTGTCTTCTTCATCTGCAAGTTATGTTTAATTATGAAATGGACCTGAGTAGCTATTTTACATTTTTACATGTTCTAGAATTGCTACTGTTCATTGCTGCAATAATTACATATGGCATTTATCTGAGTTATATGCTTGTTTTATTCAGAATTAGAATATTTAAGTTATTTAAATATGTAGAAAGCATGTCACTTATTTCTCTAAGTTTGCAACAATCCAGAAAACCAATTCGTATAATGGCCTCTAGTTCTGATGTCATTAAGTCTGAAGCGTTCGACAACGCAAGCTTTAAGCGCTGGCAGATTAAGACTCGCATGTGGCTCACTGACCTAAAATTATTTTGGGTAGTGACGTCGGCTGTTCCCGAGGCTGCATCAGATAATGCTGATGATGCAGCGAAGGCCGCCGCACTAGCGGAGAAGGCCAAGTGGGACGAAGCCAATGAGGCATGCTTGTCTCGTCTGCTGAACGTCTTGTCGAACCGCTTATTTGACGTGTACTCTGGTTTTACCTCCGCTAAGGGTCTATGGACTGAACTTGAGAACGAGTTCTCTGAAGTTGACAATGGCAATGAATCATTCACAATGGAAAACTACCTCAACTATAAAATGGCTGAGGGAAGGTCTGTTATGGAGCAGCTAGAGGAGATTCAACTCCTTATTAGGGACTTGGTCCAATATGGTTGCGTCCTACCAGACAGTTTTCAGGTGAATGCAATACTGGCAAAGCTCCCGCCTTCTTGGCGAGACTTTATGACTTCACGTCGCTACATGAAGAAGCAAATGACTCTCACTGAGTTGTCAGCTGCGATAAATGTGGAAGAGCGTGCAAGGTCCAGTAACAAGCTATCGGGTACCATAATTAGGGATACCCCAACGCTCCTAATCATGGCTGGTAAATACCCTCAGACCAACTGACGGGTGCGATTCAAATCAAGGCTTCGTCTACCCAAGGGACGCAATCTCACCCGAGCCCAGCCTCGGGCTGGAGCAGTAGTCCCAGACGAGTTCACGCCTCGCCCAAGGGCCTCCTCAGGCAGCGGGTGCCCCCTCGGCTCTCCCGAAGCCCAGCTCGGGCAGGCTTCGTTGTGAAGCAACCTTAGCCAGTCCGCCTCACCAACCGACCGCTTCGCAGGCGCATTCAATGTAGGGGATGCCTGACGCCGTATCCTGACACACGTGCCTCAATCGGCCAGGCCGAAGTGACCGCAGTCACTTTGCCCCTCTTCTTTACTGTCTGATGTGATAGGAAAATAGCGCCGCTTGCTCCGCTCCGACTGCCGTGTCAACCACCCATGCAAAGACTGACAACAAGTCACGATCAACCACCGAGTTCGGCCTCGGGCGCAACAGGAAGCTCCGCCTCGCCCGACCTCAGGCTCCGGCCTCGGGAGGAGGTTTCCGCCTCGCCTGACCTTAGGCTCTGGCCTTGGGAGGAGGTCTCCGCCTCGCCCGACCCCCGGACTCGGCCTCGACCCCGGTCTCGGGAGGAATCGCGTCCTCGCCCGACCCCGGCCTCGGCCTCAAGGGAAGTCTCCGCCTCGCCCGACCTTGGGCTCGGACCGACCGCGCCAACAGGGGATACATCATTACCCTATCCCTAGCCAGCTCAGGCTACAAGGAACAAGACCGCTGTTGGGGGCCTTCGGCTTCCGAAGGTCCTCAAAAACATGATTTGATAATGTTTTCCAAGTGAAATATGTGAACAGGTATCTTCGGATTCGGTTCATGAGCATACAGAGCATGGTTAGAACAAAGCCTGAGCGAGACGAAAGGTGATTATGACGAAGGACAAGGTGATCACGAAGCTGTGCACAGGAAAGCTTCGGCATGATAGTAGGAGAGGGGAACCGACTTAAGGATGAAAAGGCAAATTAGACCTCGAGGAATTACTATAGCGTTATTATCAAATGTAAAGGGCCTAAATGTAATTTTGCATGGGCTGCGACCTGTGTCTATAAATAGATGAACAGTACTCCCGTACTGGACACGCTGACTTGGCATTCGCTTTTGCATCACGCTTGTACTTTCCTTCAAGCCGAAGGTACAAATGTAATTCAATATTGTTCTTATTCATTCATGATTACATAATAAAGGATATATGAACGATGTCATATGATTATTCATGTTATTTTTCATGTTTCATATGTTTCGTCTTTCATTAGCATATGCTATTATAATGAAGGTGCGTCCTTCGTGACCTTCGTCTGAAGATCATTATATCCTTAAGGAAATAATGCTTCGAAGGACGAAGGATGTTAATCATTAACCTATTTTTGTGTTGCCTTGTTCTTAACTCATAGCATTTGAGAACAAGTCCCCAACAACCGGCGTCCCATCTGGCTTACCCCGGCGACGAGTAATGATGGTGCCCCGCGTGCACCATGACGCCGGTGGCTCTCAGCGCCTTACGGTAGCAAGGAGACGTCAGCAGGATCCTTGCCGCGCTGCCAGCTGTGCTCCTACAGGACTCAGGCGCTCCTTCGACGGTCACGCTATCAAGTGTACAGGGCTCAAGCTCTCCCCCGACGGCCACGTTGGCATGTACACAAGGCTTAGGCACTCCTCTGCCGGACATGTTAGCGCATAGCTACGCCCCCCGTTGTACGTCTGGACCCTCTCCTTGCGTCTATAAAAGGGAGGTTCAGAGCCATCCTGGAGGGGGGTTCGCGCGAGGGAAGGAGCGAACGAACGGGCTCCCACTCTCTGCCTCACTCTCCCTCACGCGACGAGCTTGTAACCCCTACTACGAGCGGCACCCTGGTGCAGGATAATACAAGGCTTGCACCACATCTTGTGTTCCATCCCGCGCCAACCCATCTGGGTAGGGGCACGCGGCGATTTCACTCGTAGTTCCAGGGACCCCCCGGGTCCGAAACGCCGACAGTTGATACGCCAGGTAGGGGGCTGCTGCGTGTTGACGAACACCTTCCCGTTGAGTTCCAGATGGGGAGTCTTCAGCAACCTCTTTAGCCCGGGACGGTGCTCCACTTCGGGAGTCTCGAGTTCATGTCCCTCGACGGCAGCTACGACATGGTACTCCTCCCCTCGCGGCGCGACGACAGCGACGGTCTTCAACTCGCCCGGCGGTGGAGAGCTCAGCGACAACATCTCCCCGCGGCAGAAGAGGAGCGCTCCGGTCGTCCTCGCCACCCTCCTCGCTGGAGGAGGCGGAGACGAGGCAACCATTGCCTTGCAGGAGGCGGCACCTTGACGGCTGTCGCACCAGAGCGAGTCGACGACGCCGGCACTCCCCCGGGGGACATGTCGGGCATTACCCTCGCACCTGAGACGACGACGGGTGTCACTTCCCCGCAACGCGTCAACCCCAAGCGGGCTGATGACGCCAGCACCCTCGCAAAGGATCTGCTGGGCGTTACCCTCGTACCTGAGATGACGGTGTGCTCCGCCCCTGACGCGATGTCACCACCGTCCATCGACCAAGAGGTACCGTCCGTTTTCCATCCCGTACCTTTTCGGTTCAGCTTCGATCCTAGAGACCCCGCTACGGTGAGCGCCTTCGTAAAGGCGTATCCAAACCTTCCGGGCTACCACATGTGGTCGACCTGGGACCGACTGACAGCTGTCTCAACCTTCGGACCGGCGGGTTCCAAGGAAGAGGATGACCCCGACTCCGGTTGGGATTTCTCTGGCCTCAATGACCCCGGTGCCATGTGGGACTTCATGACTGCATGTGACCACTGCCTCTCCGGTTGTTCTGACGATGGCCATGACCTTGACGACGAAGGTTACGGCCCAAGTCGCGAATGTTTCCACGTCGATCAGGGAGATCACAACGAAGGCAACCACCTCGGTATCCTGGAGGTTGACGATCTCCCTGGGCCCGCATCTCGTGTTGACATCCTGCGGGAGCTAGCTGTGGTCCCAGTCCCTGCGGGGGGTCAGGACATACAGCTCGAGCAAATCCGCGAGATGCAGGCCCGGGTCGACAGGGAAGCAGGCCGGCTTATGCAGCTCCGACAGAACATCGAACAGGAGTGGGCAGGCCAAACACTCGCCGGAGAAGCTTGTCATCGGGCCCAAGACATCCGGCGCCGCATCGTCGACAATGCCAGGGCAGCGCTGCCCCCGGCCGTCAGCGGGTCCGGCCAGGATCTAGCTGCAGCGGCGATGCTACTTCGAGCCATGCCGGAACCATCCACCACCGAGGGACGGCGCATCCAGGGCGAACTCAAGGATCTCCTGGAAGGCGCTGCAGTTCGACGAGCCGAGAGAAACGCCTCCCGGAGGCGAGCTGACCCCTTGGAGCATCACGCGGTGTCCTCCCGACGCATTCGGGAAGCCTCGGTCCATCCCGAGCGCATGCGGGACGAGGCGCCTGCCGCCCAGGATCGCCTCGGCAACGAGCACCACCATCTCGACCATCGAGCCCGCCTCGACGAGAAGGTGCGCCGAGGCTACCATCCCAGGCGTGGGGGACGCTGCAACAGCGAGGAGGATCGCAGTCCTTTGCCCGAACCACCCGGTCCGCGGGTCTTCAGCCGGGCCATACGATGAGCGTCGTTCCCTGCCCGTTTCCGAGCACCGACTACCATCACCAAGTACTCGGGGGAGACGAGGCCGGAGCTGTGGCTCGTGGACTACCGACTGGCATGCCAGTTGGGAGGGGCGGATGATGACAACCTCATCATCCGTAACCTACCCCTTTTCCTCTCCGACGCCACCCGAGCCTGGCTAGAGCATCTGCCTCCTGCGCAGATCTCCGACTGGGACTATCTGGTCAAGGCTTTCGCGGGAAACTTCCAAGGCACGTACGTGCACCCTGGGAACTCGTGGGATCTCCGAAGCTACCGCCAGCAGCCAGGGGAGTCCCTCCAAGAGTACATCCGGCGGTTTTCGATGCAGCGCACCGAGCTGCCCAACGTTACCGATTCGGATGTCATCGGGGCTTTCCTCGCCGGCACCACTTGCCGAGACCTGGTGAGCAAACTGGGGCGCAAGACTCCCACCCATGCGAGCGAACTGATGGACATCGCCACCAAGTTCGCCTCGGGTCAAGAGGGGGTCGAAGCCATCTTCCGAAAGGACAAGCAGCCTCAGGGAGAGCCGAAGAAAGACGCCCCCGAGGCGTCTGCCCCGTGGGGCACGAAGAAGAAGGCCAAGAACAAGTCGCAAGCGAAACGCGACGCCGCCGACGCAAATCTCGTCGCTGCGGCCGAGCACAAGAACCTTCGGAAACCTCCTGGAGGGGCCGGCGCGTTCGACAAGATGCTCAAGGAGCTGTGCCCCTATCACCAGGGGCCCGTCAAGCACACCCTCAAAGAATGTGTCATGCTCCGACGCTACTTCCATAAGACCAGGTCTCCGACGGAAGATGGCAAGGGCCATGACAACAACAAGAAGGAGGGCGGCAAGGATGAGGAGTTCCCGGAGGTCCACAACTGCTTCATGATCTACGGCGGGCAGGCGGCGAACGCCTCGGCTTGACACCACAAGCAGGAGCGCTGGGAGGTCTGCTTGGTGAAGGTGGCAGTGCCAGTCTACCTAGACTGGTCCGACAAGCCTATCACCTTCGACCGAGGCGACCACCCCAACTTCGTGCCAAGCTCAGGAAGGTACCCGCTCGTCGTCGATCCGATCATCGGCAATGTTAGGCTCTCCAAAGTCCTCATGGACGGAGGCAGCAACCTTAACATCATCTACGTTGAGACCCTGGAACTCTTGGGGGTTGATAGGTCCGAGGTCCGGGCCGGTGCGGCACCCTTCCACGGGATCGCGCCCGGGAAGCGAATTCTGCCCCTCGAACGGATCGACTTACCTATCTGCTTTGAGACACCCTCAAACTTCTGAAAGGAAGCTCTCACCTTCGAGGTCGTCGGGTTCCGAGGAACCTACCATGCGGTGTTGGGAAGGCCGTGCTATGCCAAGTTCATGGCCGTCCCCAACTACACCTACCTCAAGCTCAAGATGCCGGGCCCGAGCGAGATCATCACCGTCGGATCCACGTACCACCACGCGTACGAATGCGACGTGGAGTGCGTGGAGTACGCTAAGGCCCTCGCCGAGTCCGAGGCCCTCATCGCCGATTTGGAACGCCTCTCCAAGAAGGCACCCGACGTGAAGCGGCACGCCGGCAACTTCGAACCAGTTGAGGCGGTCAAGTCCGTCTCTCTCGACCCCAATAACGATGCCAACAAGAAAGTCCGGATCGGCTCCGAGCTTGAGCCCAAATAGGAAGTAGTGCTCGTCGACTTTCTCCGCGCGAACGCCGAAGTCTTTGCGTGGATGTCGCCGAGCACTCACTGGACATCAGAGCTGGAGCCCGACCCGTGAAGCAAACCTTGCGCCGTTTTGACGAAGAAAAGCGCAGGGCCATAGGCGAGGAGATCCACAAGCTACTCGCGGCAGGGTTCATCAAAGAGGTATTCCATCCCGAATGGTTAGCTAACCCTATTCTTGTAAGGAAGAAGGATGGGAAATGGAGGATGTGTGTAGACTACACTGGTCTAAACAAAGCATGTCCGAAAGTTCCCTACCCTCTACCTCGCATCGATCAAATTGTGGACTCCACTGCTGGGTGTGAAACCCTGTCATTCCTCGATGCCTACGTAGGCTCACCAAATCAAGATGAAAGAGTCCGACCAGCTCGCGACTTCTTTCATCACACCTTTTGGCATGTACTGTTACACTAGGATGCCATTTGGTTTGAGGAATGCAGGCGCCACCTACCAGAGGTGCATGAACCACGTGTTCGGAGAGCACATCGGCAGAACGGTCGAGGCTTACGTCGATGACATCGTTGTCAAGACGAAGAAAGCCTCCGACCTCCTCTCTGACCTTGAAACGACATTCAAGTGTCTGAGAGCGAAAGGCGTGAAACTCAATCCCGAGAAGTGTGTCTTCGGAGTCCCTCGAGGCATGCTCTTAGGATTCATCGTCTCCGAGCGGGGCATCGAGGCCAATCCAGAGAAAATCGCGGCCATCACCAACATGGGACCAATCAAAGATTTGAAAGGAGTACAGAGGGTCATGGGATGCCTTGCGGCTCTGAGCCGCTTCATCTCACGCCTTGGCGAGAAAGGTTTGCCTCTGTACCGCCTCTTAAGGAAGGCCGAGCGTTTCACTTGGAACCCCGAGGCCGAGGAAGCCCTTAGAAACCTTAAGGCGCTCCTTACAAATACACCCATCCTGGTGCCCCCCGCTGCAGGAGAAGCCCTCTTGATCTACGTAGCCGCGACCACTCAGGTGGTCAGCGCCGCGATCGTAGTCGAGAGACGAGAAGGGCATGCACTGCCCGTCCAGAGGTCAGTCTACTTCATCAGTGAGGTGCTTTCTAAAACCAAAGTCCGCTACCCACAGATCTAGAACCTGCTCTACGCAGTGATTCTGACACGGCGAAAGTTGCGACACTACTTCGAGTCTCATCTGGTAACTGTGGTGTCATCCTTCCCCTGGGGGAGATCATCCAGTGTCGTGAGGCCTCGGGTAGGATAGCAAAGTGGGCAGTGGAGCTCATGGGCGAAACACTATCATTCGCTCCTCGGAAGGCCATAAAATCCTAGGTCTTGGCAGACTTCCTGACTGAGTGGACTGACACCCAGTTACCGACATGTCACACCCGGGTTTCGGGGCACCAAGACCCGAGCGCGAACATAAACACCAGGTATGCTGGGACCAAGTCTCACACATATGATGTATAGTGGCACAGGATCGAATGTCACATATTTATATATAACAGGAGTTCTATACAAAATAAATAATTACATAATAAGGAGACAACGGTCCAGCAACCCAAAGTTGACTGGGAGACGACGGCCTAGACCTCTCACGAACACATCACGGCATCCTCCATGCGCCTCATCCGGTGGTACCTGTTCTTGACCTGTGGAGGGGTGTGAGACAGCAAGAGTGAGCTCACATACGTTCATCGCTCAACAAGTTGTGGGGAATAATGTGCATGAACTCGCCAAAGGTGGGAGCTCACGTGAAGTGTAAGGCTTACCAAAGAGGATGGTTAGAGCTGAGCATTGCTTTTAGAGTTGGTCAAAATTTTATTAGCAGTTACTAAGTATAAGTAAATACCAACCCAATTAATTAGTAGAACAAAAGTAACAACCTCACCTGCAATGCAATGCATATGACAAATTGAATTTAGTTCCATAATTTAATCATGTGAGGGTCCGAGCTGCTCATGACCGTGAGCACGGCTAGTATACTAGTTTTACACTCTGCAGAGGTTGTGCATCTTTACCCACAAGTCATGTTACCCATCTGCCAAGGGATCGCGACTTCCCATACACCTCTACCGAGGAGGCGAGGCAGGGTAACACTACGAGGCCTTTACAAAGTTCCACTAGCTTCAGAAAACCCGCTACAGTTTATAGGAAGTTCCAATGCAGGAATCCCTTGCAGGACCGCCATCGCAGCAAAATCCTCCCGAGGGCCTTCCTAGCAGGAATCCCTTGCAGGACTGCCAACGCAGCAAAATCCTCCCGAGGGCCTCCCTACACTGACCACTCCCCTACTGCCCTTGCCCCTTTCGGGTAAGGTAGTCTTCCACTAGCTTTCCTAATTAATCAGCCAAGGGGTCCCATTCCTCCCTTGTGGTAGCACTGTTTTCCCGGGTGGTCGCTCCATGTTCCAATTAACATAATGATCTTATCATGAACAGTAATAATAAACAGATAATAAAAATATGATCATGAATAATGTATCTTCATACCCAAAACCACATAAAGCACTAGCAAGTACTACCCAGAAATTTAGTGGTGAACAAGGTATAAAGATAATCAAACTAGGTAACCTGTTGGGTCCCATCAAATTAACCTATGCAGATCATTATGATTAATTAGAACATGAGTGGGTAAAAGAAGTGATCAAGGGCACAACTTGCCTGGGACTTGAGATTCCAGGTACCAGGAGGATCTTCAGGTGACACGTGTCCTCACGCTAGTCGTAGCATTACAAACAAACAGTGTATAGGCAAAATTAACATTACACCAAACATATATGCAAAATACATATTAATAATCTACATGATGAAATATGATCACAGGAACAAGAATTATTAATTTTGGAGTTATAGGTTTTAAGTTATGAAATTCCAAAGATTCTATGTGCTTATTACAAGATTAATTAAGATAACAATTTTGATGTGACTTTTATGTAAAACCAGTGGCACTAAATGATAAACAATAATATTACAAAATTATAGGAATTGAAATGGACTCATTTGGACTTAGTATGAATTTCCTATGGATTTCACAAAATTCTGGAATTGTTTTTATATAAGAAATTCATTTTATAAATCAATTTCCCTAATTTTCTATTTCCCTGGATTGCGCCCTAAAATCTATGAAGTGCATGGGTCTCGGTGTAATAATCCCAAGACTCAGGATACAACCTAGGTGGACGGCGGGTTGATTCACCTATTCACCGGGGGTTCTTTAGCAAATAGGCCAGGGCGAAGGGGTATCAATCAGTTCTGGCCGTTGGATCTTGCATCAAGGGCCATGATTAGATTGGGGAAGGTTATGAACCGGTATGCGTCCACTGCCCTATGATCAAAGATTGATGGCCCAAAATTGTTCACGCTACAGATCTAGCAAGGCACTCAGATCAATGATCTACGGCTGACATTAATCCACGCAGGGAGTACACGATCCACTCATCCTGACCGCACGTGGGTCGATCAACGGCCCGCGTAGCTTCTTCCACATCCAGAGCTGGGCCGGCGGTGGCGCAAACTTTTCCCCACGGCGGAGCACCAACTCCGGCGTGAAATCACGGTTTTCCCGATCGACAATCCCATCTAGCGAAGCACCGTGTGCCATCCACGCCACTAATTGAAGCTCCCAGACCCACTGTGGTGGAATCTCGAGCGGTAGCGCGGGCGAGTTCCACGGAGGCGTAACCACACCGTCGGCGCAGAGGCCACCGACCACCACAGTGCCCAAAACGTCGATTAAACCGAGCTACGCGTAGAGGAGACAATGGCGAATGCGGGGAATGAGGACTCACCAGAGAAGGAGTCTGCGAAGAGGCTGGCCACGGAGGACAGTGGGTTCACGGTCTCCGGTGAAGAAATCCCGAGCCCCGGGCGCCGGTTCAACGCGGCGAGGCCACAATAACTTCTCCATGGACAGGTGGAGCTTCACGGCACGGCACTGGGGCAGCGACAACGACGAGCCCACCGGCGATGGCACAGCTCGATTCTTTCTCTCTGTCTTCGTTCTCACCTCAGAAATGGTGGCTGGCAGATCCCTGTTCGATGCTTGTGATATCCTGGCATCCGGTTCGTGCCAACTTCAATGGTTCCTGGTTTTATAGGCCCCGGTGGAGGTTGGTTGAGGCGCCCGCGGAAATCGCGCACGGGTCGACGCGCAGGTGGCGCAGCGGCGGACGGATCACGGCGAACACGGCAATGTCGGTCCGCATGCGGGATTTGTTTGGGGAAAGAGGATAACGACGCGACCCTACCAGGCTGCGGCGCGGACACAGGATCGGATCGACCCGAATCCAGGGAGGAGTTCTGCGAATCGGCCGAGGTGCTCGCGATTTCCGTTTCGAATTGCCACGGAGTTGCCGTTTGTTTCGCTGGAGAGGAGAAGAAGATGACAGGCCGGGTCCACAATACAGAGGAAGAACCACGGCAACAGGTGGGGCCCAGCTGTCATTGGGGAGCTGGTTATATGGTGCTTGAACCAGGAGAACGACTAGGCAATGGGTCAGCTGATGAAATTCGGCCCATTTGGCCGGTTCGCCCTTCCCCTTTCTTTTTCTTAGTTTCATTTTTAGTTTTCTATTTCCCTCAAGTTTAAATATGGTTTAAATCAAAAACAAATTAAACCTAGGTTTCCAGTTTTCAATTCAAATTACTATACACAGTATAGACTCCAGCATAAATATGCAAAGGTTTTGTATTATACTTATATTAGTATTTATTGAAGTAAATGCTCCCTAACATAATCCCACATGCACCCATATTATTTCTCTTTAGAAAAAAAAATATATTACTAGTGCGTGATCAAATTCCAAGCTCAACCAATAATGAATATCCATTATGTCACTTATTTAGAGGAAAGTAATGCATAACTTTTAATAGGATCTATTTTACTTAAAAAAATTACTTTTAAAGAGTGTTATAGTTTACAAAAGGGAATAATGAATTGATGGATAACCTTTCTTCTAGTTATTAACTTCAACTTTTTATTGCATATAAGTTGGGTATTACACGACAAC
Source organism: Zea luxurians (assembly GCA_029449295.1). NCBI lineage: Eukaryota > Viridiplantae > Streptophyta > Magnoliopsida > Poales > Poaceae > Zea > Zea luxurians. Next base: position 28,018,317 of record JAOPSE010000015.1, read on the forward strand.
TCCAATCCAACCCGAGCTCTGGACCATGTACTTCGATGGGTCACTCATGAAAACAGGGGCAGGCGCTGGCTTGCTCTTCGTTTCACCCCTCGAAAAGCATCTCCGCTACATCATTCGCCTCCATTTTCCGGCATCAAACAACATGGCCGAGTATGAGGCTCTGGTTAACGGGCTGCGCATCGCCATCGAGCTAGGGGTCTGACTCCTCGACGCTCGTGGCGACTCAGCTTGTCATAGGTTAAACCCTAAGGGAGTGTGAACTGTTGCATCATGTTGAACCCTAGATTTCACTTTTGTTTGGTGCATAATTCTCAAAAAGTCTAATTTGAATTTGTGGGTTATTTGAATTTGAATCAAATAGAGAAAATAAAAAAAAAGAAAAGGGAAAACCAATTCCAAAATAAAAAGAAAAGGGAAAGAAGCCCGCTACCCCCGCCCCCTCGGCCTTTCGGCCCACCAGGCCCATCCCGCGCGCGCGCTCTCCCCCCCCCCCTCCTCTCTCTCTCTGCGCCGCGGGCCCGGCCTGTCAGCGCGGCCGCCGTCTCCGCGCCCGCCTCCCTCTCTCTCTCTCTGCCCGCGGGCCCCGCCTGTCGGCGCAACCGTTCCCCGCGTGCGCCCGTTCCCTCGCTCTCTCTCTGCCCGTGGGCCCCCTCAGTCAGCCCCGCTTTCCCCGCGCCCGCGCCCGCTTTCTTCTCTCTCTCTGCTCGCGGGCCCGGGCTGTTAGCCCCGTCGTCTCCGCGTAATCGCCGCCGCGCGTGCCGCGGACTCCGCGCCCACGTCGCGCGTGGAGCTCGCGCCTGCCTCGCCTCGGCCACTTGAGTCCCGAACCCCACTCGCCCTCTCCCCCTCCCTCATTTGCGCACCAACAGGCCTCTCTCTTCCACCTCTCCCTCGCTGCGCGCACGCCAGAGCGCCGCCGCCGTAAACCCCGCCGTTCCGAGCTCGTTTCCCGGCCGCCGTTGGAGCTCCGCCGTGTCCATTGCCACGGTGAGCTTCGCCCCGACGTCCGCAACCCGGAACGCGCTCCAATTTCCCCTTCCCCTCCCTATTTCTCTCTGCCCGCGCTCACCCGCCGTCCTCCGTGCAGCCGCCACCGTCGACCCGGGCCGCCGTCGCGTCATCGCTGCCACCGAGGGGTCCCCGGAGCCCGCCTTGAGGTAAAGAACCTCTCCCGGCCCTATTGACCTTTGTTTTGCTCTCTGCTGCGCTTAATTCCTCGCCGGAGTTGTTCAACGCCGCCGCCGAGCCGCTTTGCCGTAGACCGCCCCCCTCCGGTGCCCCTGCCCCGACCCAGACCCCACCAAAAGGTTCCCCGCGCCCTCCCCAACCTCCCCGGCCATTCAGATCGCCCCAAGGACCCGCAGGGCCCCCGCGCCCCTCGTCTCCGGCGAGCTCCTCCGCCGCGGGGACGGGCGCCGCCACCTCAGCTGGCTGGGGAAGGAGACAGAAGCCAGCCGCTCCATCCCCGCCGTCCATCTTAGATCGGACGGTCCTGTTTCAAATAGCCCGAACCCAACCTCAGTCGTCCGCCCAAGATCCAATGGTCCAGAGCCGTTTCCCTGCGCCCCGCTCTGCCGTCTGGCCCCGCCTGTCAGCCGCCCGCGCTCGCTCTGCCCGTCCGGTCCCGCCTGTTAGTCGCCCGCGCTCGCTCTGCCCGTCCGCTCCCGCCTGTCAGTCGCCCGCGCCCGCGCTGCCCGCCCGGCCCCGCCTGTCAGCCGCCCAGGCCGCCGCGCGCCCGCCCGCCCGCCCGCAGGATCTAATCTTGGCCGTCCGTTTAAGATCCAACGGCTGTAGGAGCCCGATACCCCTTCGCCCGCGCGTTTTCTTAAAGAACCCCTCTGTTTTCTGGAAATTGAACCCGCCGTCCCTGGTTTCTCGCAGTTAGGTCCTCGGGCCTTTTATTTAATTCAAAATAGGTCCTTAGGGTATATTTTTAACCCCTAAACTTGTAAAATTCATAACTTTGCCATATGAACTCCAAATTAGGTGCTTCAAATTGCAAAATGTTCATAATATTATTATCTATCTGTTTATGCAATGTTTCCCTGCTGTTTCCATGTCCCAATTAATGGTTAATCATTAGGATAGGATTAAGGTTATTGGAACCTTATTTGAGGTAAATAAAAGATAGTAGACTTTAATAAAAGTTGGAGCACTTAAGTTTATGGACTTAAACACCTAAGTTTAGGAACTTAAAACCAGATAATGATTTAATCCCACCACTGACTTAAATCTGATTAGTGGATAATGACTCACTTTGTATAGTCCCCTACCCCAGACCTAGGGAATACCAGAGTGCCTATCCCTTTTCTATTATGAACTTGTGATCTCTCTCTGCTGCATATGTTTGGTATATTGTTTTTGCTTGTTATTTCCCAAGTGCATAGTGTGAATGATTACTTTACGTAGACAACGAGCAGTCTGTGTTTCCCGAGGAAGTTGCAGAGGAAGTCCCTGATCAACAGTTTGGTGAAGGCAAGTGTCCTATGACCCATTATGTCCTATTCATTTATAACCTACTACCCCGCATTACTTACTTGAAACCTAAGGATTGACTAGCTTTACACTTTACTTTATCCTTGATGACCTTACGGGCTGTCATGGTTAGCATTCTGCTATTGCCTTAACTTAATCAATGAACATGATGTGACTATTTATGATACTGTTATCCTGATGATGTTGATGATCTTGTGATACTCTAGGGGGCTCAGGCTGTTTCCTGAGTACCTCTCCGTAAGGACCTGTTCGTTGAGTGACAACCCGGGATAACAGTGCAACCATGAGGGTGAAATGGGGTGCCCTTAGCTAATTAATTAGAGGAACTAGAGGTGTAGTTGCTTCGCCGTCGTGCCGTCAATGGGGTCCAGGCACAGTGCTTGCTCTGCCGAGGCTGAGTGCCGAGGTTCTTTCGTTTTGCTTTTGTTAGTCACTCTCCTGCGGGGAGGAGTACTGTGTTTATCAAACTGGAGAAACCTAACGGGCAGCTATGATCTCTAGGGAATCTTTGTAAAAGCTACGTAGTGATACCCTGCCGGACCACCTAGGTAGTGGTCAATGGGGATTAGCTCTCCCCGGGCAGAGAGGGAATCATGACTCATGGGTAAAGTGTGCGACCTCTGCAGAGGGTAGTGAAACTGATATATCAACCATGCTCACGGTTAAGAGCAGCCTTGGGATCCTCTTTGATTAGAGATACAGATGGTTCGAGATACAAGGATTATGTTATGGTTTTGGTTCGAATATGATGATGTTGTTCCTCGATAAGGAAACGGTTCATGGGTTGGTTAATGCTAAAATCTGGCTTCTACTAATGATAAATACCTGACCAACTAAAAGCAACTGCTTGAGCCTAACCCCACATAAAGCTAGTCCACCTCAGCCAAACGGGACATTTGCTGAGTACGTTGATGTGTACTCATCCTTGCTTTACCACAAAACACCAGGTTGTCTGCATTGTAACCACTGCTCAGGAGAAGGCGAAGTCGTGGAAGGAGACTTCCAGGAGTTCCAAGACTACGACGAATTCTAGGTGTGGGTTGGCGGCCACCCCCAGTCAGCTGCCTGTGAAGGCCTTATCTTTACTGCGTTTCGCTAGCACTTTGATTTACCTGTTAAGACAATGACTATGTGGATGTCTATGACTCTGTGATGTAATAAGTTAATACTCTTTTAAGTTAATATTCGAGCAATGTGCATTGATGTTCATTTATGTAACCGCTGTGTACGTGAGTTCTGATCCTGGCACGTACATGGTTCACATTCGGTTTACCTTCCAAAACCGGGTGTGACACGACCGGAGGATGGAAGCCTACTGCGACGAAGTCCGGTGCCTAGAAGACAAGTTCTACGGGCTGGAGCTCAACCACATCGCCCGACGGTACAATGAGACTGCGGACGAGCTGGCGAAGATAGCCTCGGGGCGGACGACGGTTCCCCCGGACGTCTTCTTTAGAGACCTACATCAACCATCCGTCAAGATCGACGACGCGCCCGAGCCCGAGGTACCCTCGGTCATCGAGAAAGAGGCCTTGCCCGTCGAGGAGGAACAGAATGGGGTCACACCAGATCCGAACTAGCAGACCCCGTACCTAGGATATCTCCTTCGAGGAGAGCTTCCCCTCGACAAGACCAAAGCTCGGTGGCTGGCTCGGCGCGCCAAGTCATTCGTCTTGCTGGGTGACGAAAAAGAGCTCTATCACCATAGCCCCTCGGGCATCCTCCAATGATGCATATCTATCGCCTAAGGACAAGAGCTGTTACAAGAAATACACTCGGGGGCTTGCGGCCACCATGCAGCGCCTCGAGCCCTCGTGAGGAATGCCTTCCGACAAGGTTTCTACTGGCCAACCACGGTGGCCGACGCCACTAGGATTGTTCGCTCCTGCCGGGGGTGTCAATTCTACGTGAAGCAGACACGCCTGCCTGCTCAGGCCTTGCAGACGATACCCATCGCCTAGCCGTTTGCTGTGTGGGGTCTAGACCTCATCGGTCCCTTACAGAAGGCACCCGGGGGCTTCTCGCACCTGCTGGTCACCATCAACAAATTCTCCAAGTGGATCGAGGTCCGACCCTTGACCAGCATCAGGTCCGAGCAGGCGGTGGCGTTCTTCACCAACATCATCCATCAATTCGGGGTCCCAAACTCCATCATCACCGACAATGGCACACAGTTCACTGGAAAAAAGTTCCTAGACTTCTACGACGACCACCACATCCGTATGGACTGGGCCGCCGTAGCTCATCCCATGACGAATGGGCAGGTGGAGCGTGCCAACGGTATGATTTTACAGGGACTCAAACCGAGGATCTACAACGACCTCAACAAGTTCGGCAAACGGTGGATGAAAGAGCTACCCTCGGTAGTTTGGAGTCTGAAGACGACGCCAAGCCGTGCCACGGGTTTCTCGCCATTTTTTCTAGTCTATGGGGCCGAGGCCGTCCTCCCCACGGACTTAGAATACGGCTCCCTGAGGACCAGGGCGTACGACGACCGAAGCAACCAGACCAGCCGTGAGGACTCGCTGGACCAGCTCGAGGAGGCACGGGACGTCGCCTTACTACATTCGGCACGATACCAGCAGTCGCTGCGGCGCTACCACGCCCAAAGCGTCCGGCCCCGAGGCTTCCAAGTAGGAGACTTGGTGCTTCGTCTGCGACAGGATGCCCGAGGGCGCCACAAGCTCACTCCTCCCTAGGAAGGGCCCTTCATCATTGCTAGGATTTTGAAGCCCAGAACATACAAGCTGGCCAACGACCAAGGCAAGGTCTACAGCAACGCTTGGAACATCCAACAGCTACGTCGCTTCTACCCTTAAGACGTTTTAAGTCATTCATGTACCTCGTTTACATACACAAAGTCTAACCGTCAAGGAAGGGTCGGCCTTGCCTCAGCAAAGCCCGACCCTCCCTCGGGGGCTAGAAGGGGGGAACCCCCTCTGCGTCAAAATTTTCCTCGGAAAAATTTTCTACCAAAACGACCTTTCGTGCCTTCAACTTCTGTATCGATAGCGGGATCCTAAAAACGACGAGAGTACACGTAAGCGGCAAGGCCGACCGAGCCAAGGGACTCCTATGCCTCCAGGATACGGATACCCCACTCGTCACCTTCCGCGAAAAGTAACTCTCGCTCGGACAAGTGGTTCTGCTACCAACGAACAAGTCATGGCGCACGAAACAAGAGGAAAAGAAAGCGTAACTTTATGGTACGACGATGAAAGTGTTTAGGCCTCGGCGGCCGCAAAGAACACACGCATGCTACAAATAAACCGCTCTAGCAGGATCAGGCATCGGCAGGGGAAGCAGCTGCGCCCTCGGCGCCGTTCCCGCCTTTGACGAGGTCTGGCCCAGCCTCAGACGACGACGCGGGTGGAAGGATCTCCACCTCGAAGGAGGAGGCCAGCACCGCACTCGGGCCCTTGGCGGCCGCGTCAAGCCTCTGGACCTCGGCTAAGGCGGCCTCATCATCGTCGGGTAGACAGTACCCCTCGCTGACCCGCTCCAAGTCCACATCGTAGTGGGAAGCGAGCACGGCGAAGGCTCGCCTAACGCCGTGATGCAGCGCCCCGCGGAGTCTGCTGCGCACATGGCCGCCCAAGGCCCGCAGATGACTCTAGGGGGAGCTACCCGAGGGGACATCGTCGAGGTCAAAGGCTCGGCAAAAGCCCGAGATAGCCTCGGACATAGCCACACGGTCGACCTCATTCTGCTCAGCCGCCCGGGCGTGCGCCTTGGCGGACTCATTAAGAGCCCTCTCAAGCTCTGCAGATAGCCGATCAAAATTCTTCAGACACGAGTTGAAGAGTGAAGCAGAATTGAAGTCGCGAAGCAGGCGAGACATACCTTCAGCCCGGGCACGCTCCTGCGAGGTCACGACTTGGGCCGACTGGGCAGATCCGACGGCCACAACTAGGTCCACCACAAGGGCCCCGGCACGAGCAGACACCTCGGCCAGCTGACCCTCAAGGGCCTCCGCCCGACCCGCGGCCTGGGCAGCCTGGTTTCGAGATTGGTCCCGCTCGTCGATGGCCTGGCCAAGCTCCAGCTGCCGCTGCTGTGCCTCCGTCCGTGCCAACGCCGCCTCTGCCTGTGCCACCGCTGCCTCCGCCTTCAGATCATCACAAAGCAGCCGAAGGTTCGCCAGCTCGGTGCTCTGTCGGGCAAGGCGCTCATTAGCCTAGGAAAGCGCGGCCCTCTGGGACCGCAGCGAACCCTAGATGCCGCTCTCACGGCAGATGAACAGCGACTTGGCGGTGCTTACATCCGCCAGTTCCTGAGCAAGGAAGACAAGATATTACAAAGAATGTCTTGGCCACGCAAGGTACACGACTGAAATCCTTACCTGGAGGACCCTGGGAACGTCCCTGGAAAGGATCTCCATGGTCGACCGAAGCGACCCCATCGCCGCCTCGGCATGCTCGCGGAGCTCATCCCGAGACTGCTCCTCCTGCTCGTCGTTGAGGACGAGGAGGGGTTTCGAGGCGCCGCGGCTCCAGAACTGGAACGCCTGCCCACACCACTCATTGGGGTTGCGCTGCGCGGGGATGAGGACGCCGCCCCTCGAGAAGGGCCGTGGCGTTGAGCGCTCCTCCGCCAAGGCGTCGGGTTCCCCTACAGTCAACACGTCGGGCACCCTCGCCACCGACGCGCTGGGCTCCCCCTTGGCTAAGGTGGCGGGATTCCGGCCGCTGACCTCGGCAACAGCGTTGGCCCCCTCCTCAGCACCAGGAACGGGGAGGTCGGGGACGATCGCGAGCGGCGACGCCCCAACCATCCCGATGTCGGGGGTGGTGGACGGCTCCGATGGCGAATCAGCAACGACTGCGGCAGGGGTCGACGCCGGCACCGGTGACACGTCAGGCGGGCTCGGAGCCACAGCCGCGTCAGCAGCCCCCCCGGCACGACGACCGCCCCGACGAAGGGGTTGGCCTGGGAGGCTTGCTCCATGGTAGCTCGTGCTGCCTGGGCCCCCCGCTCGAGAGCATCCTGTGCGGAGGCCACCCAACCGTCATGGCGCGCCGCGGCACTAGCTGCATACGCCGGCACCGTCTTAAGGGCCTTCATGGGGGTCAGGCCGGTTAGACCCTACCTCCACTTGCTGAAAGGAAGAGAGAAAGCAAGTTCAAGACACGCGACGAAAGAAGCTAAAACAGAGGCATTCTCAGACACTTACCCGCTCCGGACCAAGGCCAATCGTGCCTGCGGGGAGGCCCCTCGGGTCTCGGTCCCCGCGGGCGCTGCCAATGGTTGCCCCGCTACTGATTTCGGCGCCGCTCCCACCTCGGGCGCCCGAGGCGCCGAAGGAGCAGCCTGCCCAGGCGTTGCCGCAGCGGCCAGAGGGTCGACCTCCTGCGCAGCCGGCACGGGCGCTTGCCCCTGGAGGATAGAGGGGTCGGCCCGACTCCCCGGAGTCAACGCAGCCACCTCGGCCGAGGGGTCAGGTGCCCCCTCGGCCTGCCTCCGCTCCTCGGACTGGGACCCCGATGTCCCGGCCTTGGGCACTGATGGTACCAGCCCACTTGGAGGCTGGCATGGCAACCCCTGGCCCGGCCCCGGGTCCGGGCTGAGGCCAAGATGGGCCACCATGTCGTCATCCTCGTCATCATCGTCGTCGGGCGTCTCCGGCGACGGCTCCCTCGAGAGCCCGTCCCTCTCTTGTCTCCGACGACGCTTCTCCAAGGCGTCCCGAGCTCGCATCCGCTTGCGAGCCCGAGCCTTCTCCGTGTCCTTTTTCTTCTTCTTCTCCTCCGCGGCGACCCTCCGCACGGCTCGGTCCACCGCGTCCTCCGGGACCCGCGGCGGGGCGGGTTTGTAAAAACTTAACCTCTGGAAGAGCAAAGACCCCAACAGTGGGAATCGGAGGCAACTCGGTGCAGTACGGGAGAAGGATCAGATACTTACCAGGGAAACGTACCCATGGTCGGGACGCATCGCAGGCTGGGTAAGGGCGCCGGCCTGCAGCCTCCCTACCGTACCCGCTACCCACCTGCGGAGGTCGTCATCAGGGAGGGAGGCCGAGGACATCTGAGAGCCCTCCAGATCGACCCTCGGTCTCATCTCCAAGAGCTACAACCTCCGCTCTGCCAAAGGGAGCACCCTCCGGCGATGGATGGCGGCAACAACCCCCGCATCGGTAAGGCCCCCATCTCGTAACTTCTGCAAAGCTTGCAGAATAGGCTGGAGCTTCTCCTGTTTCTCGCGCGTGGCACCCCAGCGCCAGTTGCTGCCAGCGGCGGTCACCACTCGTTGAGAAAACGACGGAAGCCTCCCGTCGTCGTTCTGGAGATAAAACCATCGGCGCTGCCACCCCCTTGTTCGAAGACACAAGGATGGCAGGGATGTACTGCTGCGCGCGCCCCTGCCTCAGCTGGAGGGTGCAGCCACTGGCCCGCACTGCCATACAGACCTTCTTCACGTTCGTCGTTAGGGCGAAGAGCTCAGCGAAGAAGAGGTGGGTCCACAGATCCCAGTGAACCTTGATCCCCAGAAAACTCTCACAAACCGCCGCGAAGATGGCCGCTTGCGTAATGGAGTTGGGGTTGAGGTTGTGCAGCTCCACCCCATAGTGGTGCAGGAGCGCCCGCATAAAGCGGCTCGCTGGCACTCCAAACCCCCGCTCATGGAAGCCGATGAAGCTAACCACGTACCCCGGCGGCGGGGAAGGGACGACCTCGCTCGGGGCCATCCACTCCGGCTGCGCCCCACCAGAGAGGGGACGGAGCAGACCATCAGCGATGAGGGCCTCTAGATCCTTCGCGACGACGGTGGAGGAGGGCCATGGGTCGCGCAGCGGGACAACGGTCACCCTGTCAGCCATCACCGAACGGAGGTGGTGGAGGCGGAGGAGATGAGGTGCGCGGTTTCCTTTTCCCTGACTACTCTCTTAGGTTGCGAAAACTAGAGCAAAAGGTAGGCGCAAATGGCAGAGTGACGAACCACTGCCGGCCCCCTTCTGAGTATATAAAGGCCCGGGCGAGAACCATTCAAAACTTCGCCCGAACTCGCCGCAAAATTTAAAACTCAAAGATAAACTCTATGTGCCCTCGATGAGCCGGAACCTCATTTCAGTGTCGCTGCTATGTCGACAGGGTCTCAAATTAGTGTTTGAGTCTAATAAAGTGGTCCTGTCTAAGTTTGGTACTTTTGTTGGAAAGTCATATGAGGCAGGCGGTTTGTTCCGTCTTTCTGTTTTGAACAATCATTCTTCTTACCATGTTAATGTGGTCTGTAATAACGATTCCATTAATGATATATGGCATTTCCGTTTGTGTCATGTGAATTTTGAGGCCATTAAGAGATTAAGTGACATGTCTTTAATTCCTGAATATAAACATGTTAAAGGTGTAAAATGTGGTATTTGTGTGCAAGCTAAGCAGCCTAGAAAACCGTTTCATACGGTTGAAGGCAGAAGTACCACTCCTTTAGAACTAATTCACTCATATATCTGTGAGATGAATGGTATAATCACAAAAGGCGGTAAAAGATACTTTCTTACCTAGATAGATGATGCTACTAGGTTCTGTTATATTTACTTACTCAGAACCAAAGATGAGGCACTAGAACACTTTAAGATCTATAAGACTGAAGTTGAAAACCAGCTAGACAAGAAAATTAAAAGGTTACAGTCTGATAGAGGAGGTGAATACCTTTCTAACCTTTTTGATGAGTACTGCAAAGAGTGTGGAATCATTCATGAAACCATCGCTCCATATTCACCTCAGTCAAATGGGGTAGCTGAAAGGAAGAACCGAACGGTGTGTGACTTAGCTAATGCTTTGTTGAAAAGTTCGGGGATGCCTGACATCTGGTGGGGCGAGGCAGTACTCACGGTGTGTTATGTCCTGAACAGGGTGCCGCCTCGCAACCGTGAGGCCACGCCCTATGAAGGATTTAAAGGAAGGAAGCTAGATCTTTCGCATCTTCGGACTTGGGGCTGCCTTGCGAAGGTGAATGTCCCGTTGCCAAAGAAGAGAAAGCTAGGCCCTAAGACCGTAGATTGTGTCTTCCTGGGTTATGCACATAACAGTGCAGCTTATAGATTTCTAGTGGTCCATTCCAAGACAAGCGAAATCGCTGTAAATGTAATAATGGAGTCTCGGGATGTGACATTCTTTGAGAGCATCTTCCCTATGCGGGATAAGGAAGTAGTAGCCCCAGATGGTCCATCTCAGACATATTCTCTGCCCTCGAGTGTCCATGACTAGACTCCAAATTTGGAGTTAAGGAGGAGTAAGAGACAAAGGACTGAAAAGTCTCTGGGTGATGATTATATTATTTATCTAGTGGATGAAGAACCACGCTCCCTCACAGAGGCATATACATCTCCGGATGCAGAGTACTGGAGGGAGGCTGTCCGTAGCGAGATGGATCCAATCATCTCGAACAGAACTTGGGAGATAACTGATCTCCCTGCTGGTTGCAAGCCTGTGGGCTGCAAATGGATCTTTAGGAGGAAGAGGAGACCCGATGGTACTATTGAAAAGTACAAGGGCCGTCTTATGGCTAAGGGTTTTACTCAAAAGAAAGAGGAGGATTATTTTGATACTTATTCTCCGGTGGCTCGATTGCCCACAATCCGTGTGCTTTTAGCATTGGCAGCTGCTTATAAACTTCTTGTTCATCAAATGGACGTAAAGACAGCATTCCTTAATGGAGAGCTGGAAGAGGAAATTTATATGCAGCAACCAGAAGGATTTGTGGTTAAAGGACAAGAGAGCAAAGTGTGTCGCTTGATTAAATCTTTATACGGTCTCAAGCAAGCTCCCAGACAATGGCATGAGAAGTTTAATAATACTCTGACCACTGCCGGGTTTTGTGTAAACGAAGCCGACAAGTGTGTGTATTATCGCTTCTCTGGGGGCAAAGGTGTCATCATGTGTTTATACGTTGATGACATATTGATATTTGGGACCAATTTGGAGGCTATCATGGAGACAAAAATATTCCTCTCCAAGAACTTTGATATGAAGGACTTGGGTGAAGCTGATGTAATATTGAACATCAAGCTAATAAAGGGTGAGGATGGGATTACTTTGTCACAATCCCATTATGTGGAAAAGGTCCTGACTCGCTTTGGACATATGGACTGTAAACCAGTCACCACGCCCTATGATCCATCCTACACGCTCAGTAAATATGAAGGCAAGCTTGTGAACCAGCTACTATATTCACAGATCATCGGATCTCTCATGTACCTGAGCAGTGCAACTAGACCAGATATCTCATATGCAGTATGGAGACTGGCTCGTTATTCGGCCAGTCCAGGAGATAGACACTGGGTAGCCTTGTACAAAAAGTGCTTCGGTATTTGAAGGGAGCAATGAATCTTGGTATTAAATATACCGGATTTCCGTCAGTACTTGAAGGATTCAGTGATGCAAACTGGATCTCTGACTCGGATCAAATGAAGTCTACAAGTGGCTATGTGTTCACTTTAGCTGGTGGGGCCGTGTCATGGAGATCGTCTAAACAATCAGTGTCGACACGTTCCACCAAGGAGGCTGAATTAGTTGCACTTGATTCAGCAGCATTGGAGGCTGAATGGTTGAGAGACCTGTTGTCAGACCTTCCAATGCTAGCAAAGCCGATACCGGCTGTCCTAGTATACTGTGACAACACTTCTGTGTTACTGAAAGTGAACAGTAGAAAGGACAACCAAAAATCCTCGAGGCATATCAGAAGACGACTTGATTCATGTCGGCATGCTAGAGAGACGGGTGTAATAACCGTAGATTACATCAAGTCTGAAAGGAACCTTACTGATCCTTTCACCAAAGGGCTGGCTCAAAAGCCAATCCAAGCAGCGTGCATGGGAATGGGACTCATACCATGTTAGCGGTTTCAACTGCGGATAACTGTCCTGTGTGACTGGAGGTCTCGAGATCCAAGCTCCAAGAAACGAAGCACTGTGGAACCAAGAGCACAAAAGACAAAGAGTCTCATTAGCTGTTGTGCTCTGTCTGTATGACAGGTTGAGCGATATGCTCTTAATGAAGTCAATGCTATAAGCAGGGAAATTGTCCTACAGAATTTCCTTAACGATTTCACCTATATGAGCTGACTGTGGGGTCGCAGTCCGGGAGAGAATGGGGTTTTCTCTCTAGTGAGCTCATGAATAGATATTAAAGGGCATGACCGTAACGCCCTGCCCCGTAAGAGAAGCAGATAATCTGCCTAGTACTATGTGCCTTTTGTGCGAAGATTCTCGCACTAGGCTTTGTGGATCAAGGCGTAGTCCTCCGCTTACTCGTGCAGGGTTGGAGTACACTGGGATAGGCTTTGGTTCAAACCTAACAAGTACCTCTGTCGAAAAGTAGTATATAAACAGTACGGGAGCTCAATGACATTGATCAGAAAATAAGAGTGAAAATGGTGGGGATTGTTGTTCATTTGAGGGGGTTTCCCTTTATTTTCTTTATTGGAAAATATAAGAAATGATTTTTTTTAAAAAAGGAAAAGGCCAGCCAGCTGGGCCGCTACCAGACCGCTTGGCCGAGCAGCCCAGCAAGGCCAGCCGTTAAAAAGGCAGCCAGCGTAGGGCACGCAGGGGCAGACCAGAGAGTGGGCGGCAGGGGTCGAGGAGCCATGGAGGCTGGCGGTGGCGCTCAACCGAGCGCTCTGACTTCCGCGCCAAGGCTTGCGCCCTCCTCTGCTCAACCTCCTAGAGGTCGACTCCATATATGGGCAAGCTCTCCCCTAGCTGAAGACTCCCTGGCTCTCTCGACCGTAAACAGAAGTTCCCTGTTACTCTTCCTCTGTTGCTGTTCCAGTCACGTGCTCCTGTGTGGTGCTCTGTTGGTTCTGATTGTTGTCCACCGTGGCCTGGTGTTTGGGCTCCCTGCTGCGCGGTGTTCATCTTCTCGGGCTGGTGTCGTGGACGTCTCCCTCGGTTCCGGCAGCGGCTCTAGTATCTCCGTCAACCTCCCGCCGTGCAGGCCCGGACGTGGGCGGCGGAATTGGTTTTCTGGGACAGAACTTCGTGTTCGCTGAGCTGATCTTCCCATGTAGACAATCTACGTGCTGTGAGTTATTCGTTGCCTCACTCTATTTACTGTTTAATTTTGTGCAATCTGCTAGTATTAAATACTTGGGTGTGATTGCACTGTTGTGGACGGATTTGTGTGCTCAATGATGATAGCGGTGTAGTGAGACAACGTGACTGTCTGGGTTTTAGTGTATTATCATTTTCAGCATTGATATTATTTGTGCCTAATTAAATCTCTCTTTGTTGAGGCTGTTTACCTGTGTTAAATTCTGTTATTTTATTTAGTGCACAGCTCCTTACTATCAGTATTTACATTTGATTATTAGGCTTATTATATCTGATCTAAAACACTGATTTGGTAAGATAGGACTGTCACGTTTGTCGAGGATCTCTGATCACCTTTTAGCGTTGGAGGGCTATTTATAACAGCAACCTACTATTTTGACAGCAATCGTTTAAGATAAACAATTATTTTTATTTGTTTAATATGTCTTCTTCATCTGCAAGCTATGTTTAATTATGAAATGGACTTGAGTAGCTATTTTACATGTTTACATGTTTTAGAATTAATACTGTTCATTGCTGCAATAATTACATATGACATTTATCTGAGTTATATGCTTTTTTTATTCAGAATTAAAATATTTAAATTATTTAAATATATAGAAAGTATGTCACTTATTTTTATTTCTCTAAGTTCACAACAGCGATTTGGTTCGGAAACGCCAGCAGCACTCCGGGTGGCGACGACGGTACGCACGCCATTACATGAGGTTTTTGTAACAGCGTTCGAGCTCGGTGCTGTAACCGTTGCTGTACCAGAGGCTGTAGCGGTAGCGCCGCTGCCCGCTGGGTCGGCGACGGACCGACGGTACAGGCACGGACGACGTACGGACGGCGCCTGGCGGGCGTTGGACTTGGACCGGCTCCAATGCGTGGGAACCCGTGAGCTCGCTGCGCGTGAAAGAAGGCGCCGCGCCGCGCCGCGCCGCGCGCCGCGTCCGTTCTCGTGGCCGTACCGGGAACGGACGCGGCTGCCGCGAACCCCACCCCACCTCCCCGCGGTGCCGCCGTCGCCCGCCAGTTCGACAAGATCGATCGGGGCCGTTATGCCTAGAGGCCGCTGCTACTGCTAGCTAGCTAGCCTTTCCGCAGGCCTAGGTCGCCGGCGCGGTACTAGTACTACAAGGCTGCCTGAGGCTCCTAGCCCGTACTAGGCCTCTGGTTCCGGGCCCACGTAAACCGGGCGAGGGGACGCATCATCGCATGCACCCACAGGCCACAGCCCGTAGACTGTTGTAGCCCGGCGAATATTTTCGTGCTCACGTCCACGTGGACTCATGTACTGCTACTGCACTACTACTACGTACTAGGGCTGGGTCTGGGTGTCGATCGAGCGGTAAACGGGGGATGCTCCTGCGCGTCTTGTCTCTGTCTGCGGCCTGCGCGCTGCGGCATGGATGGACCCCGCCGTGCACCTGCTGCGCGCTCCTCTCAAAAGGTGCGGCCAGGCTTTCACAGTCTTGGCGCCACACCACGCACCCTGGCGCCCCGCGGTTAATAGTCCGAGCACAGAGCCAGGCCGCCGTTGCGGTTCACTGGACGTGGACGTGGACGTGGACGGGCCACGGCGGCCCACCGGTTATTTTTTTTCACCCTTGCCTGGCCACTGCAAATTGCACATTGTGGAATAGTGTGCTCCTGTCCATCCGTGAACGCCCTCGCACTGGTCTTTTGTACCGTCACCATCATCATTACTATTATTAGTATTATTTTTTATTGTTGTTGTCATTAATATTATTACATTATAATTACTATTACTATTATTGGCGACTATGCTCTCTCCGTCTTAATTAGTGAGGGAAAGATGCCTTCTGCTTATTTTTTAAAAATAATCCCTGGGATACCTTATACTTTCTCAGTCCCAAAATATTGTTCATTTTAAATTAATTACACGTTCATTAATTAAGTAACATATGACTGTTGTAGGTTGCATGTATGTCTTTATTCGTTACTAGGACGTAGGAGTATTTTATTTCAGGAAGGGGGCATTTAAGTACTTGAAAATTATTTTTACGTTTAGTTTCATGCATAAAATATTAAAGTTCGTTTCAATCCTTTTAAACTTTGTCTTGCTTAGCTCTGCATGGAGCGGCAGGAGCGCTGCACCATCGTACCTGGTCAACTTTAGGGTCCAGCCTCTAGACCGAGTTAAAGATAAAAGCAATATCAAACATGTCTTGTTAGATGCCCATGCATGGCTACGGGTTATCAATGGTTATTCAAACACGGTCGAAATCCAGAGATTCTTAGATCACGACAAAAAAGAGACATCAGGGATCAAGACATGTTGACCACACGCACCAGCCGTCGACATGCCTCCGGATCGAGTAAAACCAACCATGAGTTAGACGTGCGGTGGATCCGACGGCGTGTCTCACATGGATCTAAACGTGTGGCGGCACTCTCTTAATTAGAGGCGGATCGCACGGATCCGACTAAGCTCATGGTGCACCTATGATTTAATAGTGCCACGGCTCACCCTGGCAGACACAACACATTTAATAATGTTGTGGTTCACGACACTATTAATAGTGACGCGGTCCGGTTCGACACGATTCAAAATAGACCCATGTCGATTTGGTCCGAGAAATATGTCGTATATGGGCCGCTTTTCTCAGACCGCGGTGCTGACCTGGCCCGATAAAATTATATTTTTTAAAATTATTAGTATATATATTAATATTATATGGAATATATTTGTTTAGTAACGTAGATATGATTATTATGTTTTTTAATAAAGTTTGTCAAACTCTACGTAGTTTAATTTAAGGTTATCTTATGAATCGATGAACTTTACTTGTTTCGACCGGACAGTTACAATCACCTACTGTTGCCTATTAGGCTATTACAGAGATCTATGAATGCATGCATATTTCAGTTCTCTCGCGATCCCAATCCCATACTCCGGTAGTAGGTGGATGTCGTGGCCTCGTGGGAGGTTTGCGTCGTCTCACCCGACAGCAAGGGCGAAGAATACGCCATGGGAGAGGACGTGGCGTTTCCATTCGCTTTCCTCGTGCTTCTGAGTCGTCCTGACGTTGAGGTCCGCAGTCCGCTGCTGATTAACGCTGGCTAGCTGACCTGACCTCCTCTGGCTCGACGTCAGATTCACCTGTGAGCATCATGACGTCTTTGTGTGCACAGCAGCCCGACGACCTTGAGGAATCTGCAAGCTTCTGGAGCCGCTGCTGCCCAAGGATCTGTGTTTTGATCTCTCGCTAACATTTCCTAGAAACAGCACATACGCCAAAACTGTAAACATTTGATTTGCGTGTCACTTGTCCTCGGTTAGCATATTTCAATCAGCCTATAGTCATATCACCTTTTTCTATTTTAGAATTAAATAATTCATACACATCTATTTCAACGCCTAGAAATCGTACAATATAATCTTTTTATTTAATTAAAAATAGAAAGTGCATACTAATTAAAAGAAAAGTCTTCACAACTAAAAATAATATTATCTATTGGATTTGAAGGAGGGGTTGACGGCGGTGGCGGCGATAGCGCGAGTGAAGGAGAGACTGAGGGCGTCGGGGTCACAGGAGAGGAATGGTCCAAATAATATTATCTATTGAATTTGAGTAAGGAAGATAAATTCATTCAACGATATAAACCGTTGGTTTTAATGGTGTGTTAAGACTGTGTGCAATTTGTTTGGTCAGTTTTGCAAAATTTAAATTGGTGGATTATATAACGGTATAGATATAAATTATTCATTTAGCCATTATAAAAGACGATTTATCAAGAGTGCACCACTGCTAAACTGAAAGCATGGCCACAATTTAGGGTTTGTTCGGTTTGAAGGGTTTAAGGAGGATTGGAGGGCATTAAATCCCCTCCTATTTAAATTTGTATAGAAGGGGATTGAATCCCCTCCAATCCACCTCTAACCGAACAAGCCCTTAAGGGAGCCGGAAAGGAATGGAGAGGCCTGGACGCGCTATGTCGGGAGGTGGATAATTAATGAGGTGTTTGGTTTGATGAATCACTCTATCCAAAATGAAGTGGTGCACATAAGTCCATTCCTCAAATTTGGTAGGATGACTCTATTCCACATATTAGTACTAAACAACTAACTATGAGGAATGAGGTGATGATAGATTAACTCACTCCATTCTATAAACCAAACAAAAAAAGTAAATAGTGAGAAGATGTACTATATCATTTCTCAAACCAAACACTCCATAAGTAAACCGAGGAGCCCGACAGATTTCGTGACTCCCGATTGATTGATGATTTCGTTACGCCATGATTTCCATGTTTGAGTCCAACTGGTTGGGTCTCTCTTCTCTTGGTCGTCAAGGCACACCTGGACTAACGAACTCCTGGCAATGTCCACATGATGATACAGACCTAAGCAATTTGTATCATGAGTCGATGACATAAAAAGCGGACACCAGTCCCTAAATTTATTACTAGTACTACTCTAGTTTCAACTGATTTTTAGTCTCACAAGGAATGCCTAAAACCATTAATATAGTAATTACTCCATTAGAAACGGATTTGGTCACAATTATATACTCGCGGGTATGTTTTTTTATGTTAAGTTACTGTAGAGAGGACCTACAATATTTTTATTACTTCTTGGCAAAATATGAACAGTTTATAGGGTGGGAACAAAGTCACTACGATACAGAGTACTGAATCCAATTTCTAATTTTATCACACATCTCTGGTTTAACTTGGTGGCACATAAGACTCATTTCTCTTTTAAACATTTCCCGACATGCATCCACAGTGGGCGGGATCTCGTTGAATATCCAATTATTCCTGCTTTTCCAAATGCATCAGGACATGATGATGATAATTTTCATTGTCCATGGTACTTTCCATCTCATTTTGATCCTCAGTAAAGTATTGATTAGATCCACTGTTCTTGGCGGTGTGATGCCTATTAGAAGCCAACATCTTCTAGCAAAGTTGCATCTGAAAAATAAATGAAGTACCGTCTCTTCGAGTTGGAGGATACAATTGTCGTAAGTATAAGAATACAATGGCATAGATCGATGCCTGAGGAGTGAACTAGTATTTAGTCTATCTTTAAGCAGTAACCAAAAAAGACCTTGTGTTTAGGCTGGCATTTTCTTTTCCATAACCAGGAAAAGATGGGGTGAGTCCACTTGTTACCAGTCATATAAGTATAGGCCTTCTATGAAGAAAACAGGCTAGAGGAACCATTGCAGAGCCATTTGTCTCTCTGGTCATGTTGAGGAAGATTTACCAACAAGTCTTGTAAAGCATGAAACTGCTCGAATGCTTCAGCAGATAGAGGAGTGTGAAACATCTCATGTGAGGCTGTTGTTCTTGCTTGGTGAATAGTGATGTCTTTGATGGAAGCGAAAGACCAAAGTTCTAGGTAGCTTGCAGATTTGCGCACGACATCCCAGATGTCATGCCACAGTAGGATTGTTTTTCCGTCTCCAATCTCCACCCGGACTAACTCATTGTAAGATTCTTGAATTTTAAGAATGTCCCTCCACCAGAATGAACCTACTAATTTCTTTAAAGGTAGCGAGTTGCTGTAGTGGTTGGCCCAGATTATGTTGATCCACAAAGTGTCAGCTCCGTTTTAAAATTCGTGAAGGTTTTTCATTAGGAGGGCTTTGTTTTGCAATTCTAGATTTATAACTCCAAGCCCCCCCCCCCGAGCTTTTGGTTTGCAGACTGTTTTCCATGCTACTTGGGGAGGTTTCTTTGCATTTATAGCTGCTCCTCTTCATAGATAGTGCCTTCTGAATTTATCAATATGCTTAATCACCGACTTCGGGAGCTTTAGGGTGCACATGTAATATGTTGGTAGAGAGGAAAATACTGTGTTAACCATTTGCAGTCTGCCAGCCTGAGATAGAAAAACAAAAGTTGTCGCAAGTCTTCTCTCTATCTTTTGAATGAGTGGGAGGAAAGCTCCCAAGTTGGTCCTTTTTAATCCCAAAGGAAGCCATAAGTAGATGAACGACATTGATCCAATCTTGCAGTGAAACGTGTTTGCTAGAATTTCCATTTTCTGGTCTGAGACATTGATGGGGTAGATATTAGATTTGTGATAGTTGACATGGAGGCCTGTTGATTCAGCAAAGGAATTAAGCATCACCTTTAGAAAGAAAAGTTATTTAGGACAAGCCTCCATTACCAAAATAGTGTCATCCGCATATTGAATAATAGGAAAATCAACTCCACATGCATTCGGAAGAGGAAGCCTGAGGATACCACAATCATTAGCCTTGTTAACGATCGACTGCAGGAGATCTGCCGCAAGAACAAAAAGAAGGGGTGACAAGGGGTCCCCTTGTCTGACTCCACGCTTACAGTGAAAACGTTGCCCAGGGACACCATTCAAAAGCACTTCTGAAGTACCAGAGTTTAGAATCAGTGAAATCCAGTGAAGCCATTTGTCACCAAACCCCTTGTGTCTCAGTATGTCAATAATAGCCGCATGCTCTAGTTTATCAAAAGCTTTTTCAAAATCCAGTTTTAGAATGACCATTTCTTTTCTTGACTTATGACAAATAGAGATATATTCAAATGCCCAAGCTAGACAATCCTGAATAGACCTTGCCTTTATGAATCCATATTGATTTTGATGAACTAGATTGGTAATCACACGTTGCAATCAGTTAGCGAGAAGTTTTGTCAGCACTTTTACACTTGTGTTAAGGAGGGATATTGTTGGGGACTTGTTCTCAAATACTATGAATTAAGAACAAGGCAACACAGAAAGAAGTTAATGGTAAATACCCTTCGTCCTTCGAAGCGTTATTTCCTTTAGGATATAACGATCTTCAGACGAAGGTCATGAAGGACATACCTTCGTCATTACAGTTTATATTGATAAAGGGAGAAGCATATGAAACATGAAAGAATAACATGAATAATCACATAACATTATCACTTGTCCTTATTATATAATCATGGAAGAATAAGAACAATATTGAATTACATTTGTACCTTCGGCTTGATAGAAGGCAGAAATACAAGCGTGACGCACGAGCGAATACAAGTCAGCGTGAACAGTACGAGAGTACTGTTCATCTATTTATAGGCGTGGGATGCAGCCCATGTAAAATTACATTCATGCCCATTACATTTGCTAATGACTTATGGGAGTCTATCAAGGCCTAAGTAGTCTTTTCATCTTTAGGTCGGTTCCCCTTTCCGCTATCGCGACGAAGCTTTCCTGCACATAGCTTCGGCTGTGCACCATCCTTCGTACAGCATGGTAATCAGCCCGTCCTTCATCTCGATCCCCCTTCGTCTGGCTTAGGCTTCGTCCTGACCGTACTCCATGTTCATAATCTGGGTCCGAAAATACCTGTTCACATAATTCACTTGGGAAACATTGTCAAATCTTGTTTTTGAGGACCTTCGGAGGACGAAGGCCCCCAACAGTAGCCCCTCGCAATATTAATTTGTTAGTGATAAATTCAGATTGCGATATGGACGAAGGCCTTAAGCCGAAGGTCCGAAAAAACACCTTCCCTTTGCTAGAATAGCAACATTCACTGACAAGCGGGGTCTTTCAATTTTCAACGCACTGGGCGTATAAATAAGATCATACCGCAAACTCATTTGGTACGCTCTCTTGCCATCTGCTCCCGCTCACTGAATTTTTAGCTCTTGCGCACTAAGATTTGCTGATCTTTTAGTTTTGAAGCTTCGGCTTTGAAAACAGTTTTTTAGTGTTTCCGAAGATGTCTGAAGATAAGAAGGCTGCTGCTGAGATGAAGCTGAGTCTCGACGAAGAGAAGAACTTGGGGTTTCTTATAGCGATGGCGAAGACCAATACGGAAAAAATCACCAAGGAAATTCTGGAAGGTTTGTCTGAAGATACTGGTGACAGCGATAGTTATGATGTGGACAGTGGTGGTGAAGACTCCGAAGATCGCCCCTGGCGACCAAGCCATTCAGTCTTTGGCAAGTCAGGTATCAAAGAAAATCATCTTGTCAACATGAGGGGAAGATACTTCCGGGATTTATCCATTGTGAGGGTCGACGAAGGAGAGAAAACTTGCCCGACCCCTGAAGAAAATGAAGTTGTAGTGTTCCGAAGCTTTTTGAAAGCTGGACTGCGATTTCCCCTAAGCAGCTTTGTCGTAGGAGTGCTGAAAATGTTTGAAATCTATCTTCATCAACTTACCCCCGAAGCAATTATAAGGCTGAATATCTTCGTGTGGGCCGTAAGAAGCCAAGGTCTGGAACCTGATGCGAAAAGTTTCTGCAATATACACGAGTTATCATACGAGACAAAACCCTGGGGTAAGGAACAGTATCACAATAATTTTGGCTGCTACAGTTTCGTTTCTCGGTCTGGGTCAAGCTGTCCCGTGCCAACATTTCGGAAGAGATGGCCCGGCGACTGGATGACAGAATGGTTCTATGTGAAAAATGACCTGAAAGTACGGGAAGATATTAAAGGTATAATTATGCGCCCTATTTGGCAAAGTTTCGGCCTGCGAAAGCCGAAGGTTGAGATGAATGAAGCTGCCGAAGAATGCCAGAGAGCCTTCGGAGTTATTTGCTCTTTTATTGGAACGAGAGATTTGGTACAAGAACATATTGCCTTCAGAGTATGGCCGCTCGCGGAGAAATGGGAAATGCCGCAAGAAACCATGAAGGAGGCCGACGAAGGTGGACTTATCAGGCTGATGTATACTTTCAAGTTCGGAGATAAATTCGTTGAGCCAGATGATGACTGGCTAAAGAGTATTGAAAATTTAAGTGATGAACTGCTTGGGGCTTATTCGAAGGCTGAAGATACTGCACTGTCAGCAGCCTTCGGAGGCCGAAAAAAGAAAAGGCTGAACTGGGTGTTTGATGCAATCGGGTTCGTCTACCCTGACTATCGTTATCCCATTCGAGGGCAGAAAAGAAAAAACACAACCTCTGCGAAAGAAGAAGCTGTAACTGCTCCTAGCAAACCAGAACCGAAAAGAAAGAGGATAAAGGTCCTCACACATCGGCCACGCTATATTGAACCAGCTTCGGTGCTTGAGTTCACCGGAGAAACTTCTTCGACCACCGAAACTACAGAACCAGCTCCTGTGCCGAAGATCGAAGAAAAGACTGAAGCACCTTCAGCAGAGAAGGCAGAAAAACCGAGAATTGAAGGACAAAAAATATTGGAAATCTTAAGTCCTTCAGCAAGTGTTGAGACAATAAAAAATCAAAAGGGGCCATCGGTGACCCCGAAAAGAAAAAGAATGGTAAACATGCTAGATGTTTTAGAGACAATTAAGTCTTCAAGCACAACTCCGAAGAAGACTGTTGAAACTTCGAAACCGGAAACTGAAATCTTTGCTGCTGAAGCTCCAAGGCAACAATCTGAAACTGAAGCTGGACCTTCAGAGCCTATGAAGGTAAAACCCTTGGAAACCGAAGAAGAAAAAATGATGGAGCCAATTTTAATTGAAGAGATCAGTACTGCTGCCCCCGAAGCATCCCCCAAAGTCCTTGATTATATTGTTCGACATGCTTCGGGGAAGAAGTTAACAGAAGAAGAAATTTTTGAAGCTAATCATTATGCCAACGAATTGAAATATCCGAAGGGGGCACTAGTGTTCAATGGTACAAATGAAGAAGATTTCCTATACTGCCTCCCGGATAACAAAGAACTATTTGTCTGCCGGGAAATGGCCCGAAGCATGGGGTTTTCGAAGCTGGAGGCTGGCCTCTGCGCGATGACAAAGGACGATCTTGCGGACAGCCTCGCGTATAATAGCTTGAAGGTACGAGATCTGCGCATTTGGAAACTTTATGATTTGAAATCTATTGTTTTATTCTTATACTAACTTTTTACATATAGGGTTTAATACTAAGCAACGCGCTGAGAGCGCAAAAGAATGCCGAAGACGAGAGCTATGAAATTGCTTTCAACAATTTTCGAACAGAGGTTATCAAACTAAGGAACGAAGCCCTGGAAAAGGATAAAATTCTAGTTACATTGGTGGATAAAATAAAGGAGAACGAAACTGCGTCTAAAGCACAAGTTGCAGCTCAAAAGCACGAGATTGACGATCTTCGGAAACAATTGGCCCGGGCTAAAGAAGAACACATACTTGAAGAAACGAGGCGGGAATGTAGCGACCAATGGGCCAATCATTTGGAAGGAACCGTTGAAGAGCTTTGGTCTTCTAAGAAAAGGTGCTATGAAAAATCCATGGAATGTGTAAAGAAGATAAAAACCAGCTTCGCCAGCGTTGGCGCATTTTCGAGTGAGGAAGATTTTGTGAGAGGTAACCCAGAAGGACCGATCGAATGGATCAGCCACGAAGCTGAAGCCTTCGAAGAAATTCTAAACAGTCGTGGAGACATTTGCGCCTTCTCGGGTGCCAGGGTGATTGCTACTATGCTGGAGAAAAAAGGCTGCGATCATGTTAAGGTTCTTGCACAATCCGAAGCCAGCTTATCCCCTGAAGATATTAAAAATCCCTCGGCCGAAGCTAGCCAGGCTGGTGGAAAATTTTTCACCGACGTCTGGGACAATGGTGGCCGAGAAATGGCCCGAGAAATTATTCAGAAAAGTGAGAAGGGTATTCACGACGCTAGAGAAGTAGCTAAGGCCGCTGACAAAAGCTCAGAGCCCGAAGGGCAAATAGGTATTAGCTAATGGTTTTTATTGTGTTGTAATTTTTGATTTTAAACTTCGTTCGCAATTTGTAATAGCAATGTGGCCGTATCCTGTCCTCCTTTAGATCCTACTAAAGCGTCTCCGGGCCCTCACCCGAAAGGAGACGAAGAAATTAAAAAGATGGCTGAAGCTATCATGGATGAAGTTGTTAACCGACTCCTGAACGAAGCTGCCGAAGTTGTTTTGAGAGAAGACTAAGCACTATTGTAAAAACTTCTGAAATGAGATATGTGTAACATTTTGTAACCCTGTGATATATTTGCTTTTAATGATTCGATTCTTTACGATGCATGAAACTTTACATACGTACCGTTTTTGAGCCTTCGGCGAAAAAACACCTTCCCTTCTTTTCATGCTTCGTGAAGATAGAAAAACTTTTATGCGTCACGACAATGTCCATAGTGCTCTGATGAAGAATATCCAAGCTTCGTGAAAACATTCTCCGAAGCTATATTCCGGAGATCAATATTGTATCCCCTTGTGACTTAGCACGATTTTCACTTTCTCAAAGCATCCTTCCGAAGGTTGATACTGTGTCCCCTTCTTTTGCCATATGCAACATGATGTATGATGCTTATGCTATGCAAAATGATGTGATGATGTTATGTTATGTAGATGACATTTGTTCCGAAGATACACACATATCCTCGTAAAACACACAACATTTTTGTATCAGCGCTGACTTTTCGCTGTAAGCTCTGCATTCCCTTAGGAACGACTTTGGAGCTTCTTCGCCTTTTACTTAGGCGGTATCAGCGTTGACTTTTCGCTGTAAGCTCTGCATTCCCTTAGGAACGACTTTGGAGCAGAAAACTTACACTGCGTTCCCTTTGGAACGGCTTTTTGTGACTTCGAAGGATTTTTGATAATTCGAAGGTCCTCCTTGTTATCGCAAATCTTTAAGCTTCAGCAACTTAAACCTGTGGAGAAAATATATTTTCCTTGTGGCAAACAACGAAACTATTACATGAAAACTAAATGATGTCCTTTATTACACAGAAAATAGAACTGAATGGAAAAGACTGCTATCAAGGTAGGATATTTGTCAATAGATGTGCTTCGACTCTGGCACAGTGCTATTGACTGTGCGAGCTTCGGACTGTTCTCTGAAGTCCCTTTGGTGTGGAGCATATTGGCTCCCTTCTGGCTGTTGGCCTTGTTGCAGCGGTGGTGGAGGCGGAGGCTGTTGCCAGGAAGCTTGAGGTTGACTCGCCGAAGCAACAGAAACTACAGGGTGGTTGCCTACGTATTCTGGGATGTAAGGCGGATGGTACGAAGCAGTATGCATAACCTGCTTCGGCTGAGCTTGTTGTGCTGCAGCTTCGGCTATCTCCTTTTGCTTCTGGATGGTAACATGGCACATCCTGGTGGTATGGCCCTTGTTTTCACCACAGAACAAGCAAAATATTCTCCTTGGTTGATCTCCAAATCTTCCGCCGAAGCCCCTGGCGCCTCTGCCTCTTGGAGCTGGTGGCCGGAAGAAGCTTTGCTGTTGCCCCGAAGCCTGTGAGGAGCACTACGGCCTGTGCTGCTGACTCCCCTTATCATCATTTTGAGTAGAGTTGTGGATTGACCTGACATGCCTCGGATAGAATCTTCCTCCGAAGCCCCTGGTTATTTCAGAAAACCTGAAAGCCTCCTCCCTTCTTTGGCGAAAATCATTGTCGACACGAATATACTCGTCCATCTTCTGGAGCAGCTTCTCCAAAGTTTGAGGAGGCTTCCTAGCAAAGTACTGAGCTGAAGGTCCAGGCCGAAGTCCCTTGATCATGGCCTCAATGACAATTTCGTTGGGCACCGTTGGTGCCTGCGCCCTCAAACGCAAGAACCTTCTGACATACGCCTGAAGGTATTCTTCATGATCCTGAGTGCATTGGAACAGGGCCTGAGCAGTGACCGGCTTCGTCTGAAACCCTTGGAAGCTGGTTAACAACATGTCCTTCAATTTTTGCCATGAAGTGATCGTTCCTGGTCGAAGGGAGGAATACCAGGTTTGAGCAACACTCCTGACAGCCATAACAAAAGACTTTGCCATGACTGAAGCATTGCCACCATACGAAGATATTGTTGCTTCGTAGCTCATCAAAAACTGCTTCGGGTCTGAATGGCCATCGAATATGGGAAGCTGGGGCGACTTGTATGACGGAGGCCAAGGTGTAGCCTGCAGCTCAGCGGACAGAGGAGAAGCATCATCGAAAACAAAATTTCCATGATGGAAATTGTCATACCAGTCATCTTCATTGAAGAATCCCTCCTGATGAAGGTCTTTTTGTTGAGGCCTTCGGTTCTGCTCATCGTGAGTAAGATGGCGAACCTCTTCAGAAGCTTCGTCTATCTGCCTTTGCAGTTCAGCTAGCCTGGCCATCTTTTCCGTCTTCCTCTGCACCTGTTGATGAAGCATCTCCATATCTCTGATCTCTTGGTCTAGCTCATCCTCTTGAGGCGTCAGGCTGACAGCCTTCCTCTTCTGGCTTCGGGCCTCCCGAAGAGAGAGAGTCTCCTGATTGGGGTCTAGCGGTTGCAGAGCTGCAGCCCCAGCTGAAGCTTTCTTCGGCGCCATAGCGAAGGTTTATGGCTTCCGAAGGTCCTCAAAAACTCAAAGAGTGGAAGTGAGTTCACCGGAGGTGGGTGCCAATGTTGGGGACTTGTTCTCAAATACTATGAATTAAGAACAAGGCAACACAGAAAGAAGTTAATGGTAAATACCCTTCGTCCTTCGAAGCGTTATTTCCTTTAGGATATAACGATCTTCAGACGAAGGTCATGAAGGACATACCTTCGTCATTACAGTTTATATTGATAAAGGGAGAAGCATATGAAACATGAAAGAATAACATGAATAATCACATAACATTATCACTTGTCCTTATTATATAATCATGGAAGAATAAGAACAATATTGAATTACATTTGTACCTTCGGCTTGATAGAAGGCAGAAATACAAGCGTGACGCACGAGCGAATACAAGTCAGCGTGAACAGTACGGGAGTACTGTTCATCTATTTATAGGCGTGGGGCGCAGCCCATGTAAAATTACATTCATGCCCATTACATTTGCTAATGACTTATGGGAGTCTATCAAGGCCTAAGTAGTCTTTTCATCTTTAGGTCGGTTCCCCTTTCCGCTATCGCGACGAAGCTTTCCTGCACATAGCTTCGGCTGTGCACCATCCTTCGTACAGCATGGTAATCAGCCCGTCCTTCATCTCGATCCCCCTTCGTCTGGCTTAGGCTTCGTCCTGACCGTACTCCATGTTCATAATCTGGGTCCGAAAATACCTGTTCACATAATTCACTTGGGAAACATTGTCAAATCTTGTTTTTGAGGACCTTCGGAGGACGAAGGCCCCCAACAGATATCGGCTTGTAGTCTCCAACTGAAGCAGGTGAGCTGTTTTTGGGGATGAGAGTCACATAGGAGCCATTGATGCTTTGCATGCAAATTGAACCCTCATAGAACTTGTCACATATCTCATAGAATTCTGGAGCAATCACTGACCAACATTTCCTAACAAAATCTGTGTTAAATCCATCTGGGCCTGGCGATTTATTTGATGACAGGTTTTTGATGACCAGATCAACCTCTTGATGAGAAAAAGGTATCTCAAGTTCTCACAGATTATCTATCGGTTGAATCAAAGAGGATAAATTAAAAACCATAGTCGTTTGCTGAGATGCACCAAATCTATCCTTGAAGGTTTGGAAAAGCACATATGCTTTTTACTCATGAGAGATGGCGACATTGCCGTTGACATCCTTTAATGACGAAATGAGGTTATGGTGATGTTTGATAGTGGCATTTGCATGAAAAAAATTTGTTCCAGCATCACCCAAGGTGGCCCATTTGATTTGGCCTCTTTGTTTCCAGTAAGTTTGCTGTTTAGACAGCAAGTCTTGCAAATGTTGAACAAGGATATCTTTAAAGTTCCATTCGTGGATCATTAAATCTCTACTTTCCTCAATGAAGTCCAGAAGCTGAATGACCATTTTGACTTTGTCGATCACCTTTGCTAGGTTTGGGAGGGATTTTTGCCAACCTTGAATCGCTTTCCTTGCCCTCATGAGCTTAGCCATGAGCCTTTTCGCAGGATCTGGCTGAAACAAGGGCTGAGCCCAAGAGTCATGGAAGTCTGAGTGGAAGTCTTCATGTTGGAGCCAAAAATTCTCAAACCTGAAAATGGGCGGCTTTGGGACATTAATTTGGACATTGATTATCCAAGGGACATGATTCGAGGCTCTCCTTGCTAGGGAGTGAGCAGAAGTAGCAGGGAATTTGGTAGACCACGCCCGCGAGACAAAGCACCAGTCAAGCTTTTCCAGTAAAGGATGGTGTTGCATATTTGACCAAGTGAAAGCTTGCCCCTTGAGGGGAATTTCTTGAATGCCCAGTTGACTGATTGCAAAATTAAAGTTCAACATTCTATGAGTGTCTCCCCCTATTTGTTGTGGTTTTCAGGTGATCTAATCATATTGAAGTCACCAAGAAAAATCCAAAGCTTATCATCATCAACCTCAAGGTTAGAGAACCAAGAGAGAAAGGCCTCTCGACCCTGGGAGGAACATGGGGCGTAAATGTTGGTGAGCCACCAAACCTGATTTGTCAACTTTGTGCGGAATAAGATCGTATGTGTGACACCCCAGTGTCACTTAGGGTTTCTTCCTTAGGCTAACCACAAATCATTATCACATGTAAGCCAAATGAAGGGATAAACATCAAAAGGTAAGAACATAGAATTATAATGAGTCTTCTCAAACTCTCCTTACTCTTGCCATGAATCTTAAGGAAGGAAAACTCTCAAACCCTAATTAATCCTAAGTGAGCAAATTAAGCATAAAGGGTAATTGGGAGAAAATCTTGGGGAAAATACAAATTTTGGTAAAATCCAAATTACAAAGTTTTAGTTCACCAATTAACCAACAAAGCATAGTAAAGAAGTTTTGCCATTTGAAATTTCCAAAATCCCCAAAACAGCCCCTAAACTAATGCACTTGGGGGAAATTCAGAAATTCAAAAATCTGAATTTCAGCCCCTTTCCAAAGATCAATCGCGTTCTCTATTTTTCAAAACTCAAAACCAAGAAGTCCAAATATCAAAGTAGTGCCAAATTTCCTTGAACACGCTCTGGAAAAATTTGAACTCAAACCAAATTCATTTGGCACGGTTTTGGCACCGTTTGACCTCGGGACCAGGCAATCTGACACTGGCACCTTGGTGACGCTACAACTCTCTGTCCCTAGCCTAAAACCGCGCGACGTCCATACACAAAAGACAAAGCACTGTCAGGGGAACAAATCCTTCACAGCGATCTTGCCTAAATTCGCGAAGATTTGCGCCCAATCGGCGTTAGAACTCGGGCAGAAGCAACGGTTCCATGTGTTCGACCGTGGCTGACACCCCCGGTTCACGTCCGTTCGCGCACCCGTGCTCCCCAGTGCACGCCCACGCGCGCTTGCCGATCTACGGTCGCCCGTGCACCGCGTCGTGCCTATAAAGCAGCCCCGAGCCTCGGTCGTACCTCCCCGCGCGCTCACAAGTCCTGCCCAAGCCAAAGATCGCCGGAATTCGCCCCAAGCACGCCGCGCCACCGCCCGCCAAGCCTTTCGAGCCTCGGCCACCGTGGCCAGCCTTCTCCGGTCACTTCCAAGCCACGCCACCCGCTCGGTTAGCTTCGCCAAGAGCTTGTGAAGCTTTCCAAGTCCTCGGACCCGGCAGAACTTCACCGGAGGCCCAAGATCGTCCTCGCCGGACTTCGGTCGCCCGCCGCCGTGCGTGGACTGAGCAATCCAGTAAGCCATTTTCAAATTCCTTACACCCACGTCTTCCCTAGCACCCAGTGAAGCTCTCTGACCCGTTTGGTTGAACTATCGCGCCGTGAGTAGGCCGGATTCCTCGCCACCGACGAGCACCCCCGCCTGCGCACATGGACCGGCTGACTCCGACCATCCCCGACGGCGACCCTCACATCGCTGTGATCCTCGAGACCTCCCCTACGTCCTCGACCACCTCACTAGAGCAATCTCGCCGCCGGTAAGCCCCTCCACCCTTTTCCCCGCCGCGGGTACTGTTTAATTGGGTTAAGGACCGCGGGTTCGATTTCCAGAAACCCTAGTGTGTTTTCTGCAGAGCCGTAGACTCAAATTAATAGTGCCCCAAGAACCTGTCTGTAATTCCTTTAAAATCTTTCGCCAGGGACCCCAGCGCAAAACTGTTTTTCTTGAAAACATTTCTAATTAACCTTTTATTATTCAGCAAAGAACTTAGAAAATTCATAACTTGAGGAATATTTAACTAAAAATTGTCAAACTAATTTTGCTGGATTCAAAATATTATGGACTATCAACTAAAAATACTGAATCTCATGCTTTCTGTTTTGAATTTTAAAGTTTGAAATTAATTATAGAAACTGACCAAACCTTAATAAATTAAAGAAATTTAGTTATGTTTATATGCTGAACTTGAGAAAATTTGTAGATGTTCAAACCTCAATTAGGCACTGTTTAAAAATGCTAGACACCCCAGTATTGAAAGTTTAAGTAGGGTTATCCAATAAAAACCATTTCTGCTCAAAACTTACGAAAATCAGAAAGGTATTGGAAAGTAATGATTAGTGATTGCAATTATTTTTTCTAGCCTACTTAAGTAACAGAGAACCTAGGAAAAATAAAGGGACCTCTAGGCTGGAACAGAATCAAGGTGAAATGTTTTATTTAGCATTATTCCAACCATAAAAACAATTATTAGAATTATAAACACAATTTCAAAATTTGTCAAAAAAATCCAGTGGACTTGTAACCACTAGAACCCCACTACAAAAATGATAACCACCCCAGCCCATCATTTTAAGTAGGGTGAACAATAAAGATTGATATTGGGTCATATTTCAATTAAAACATGAGCTACCCAAAAATAATGCAATAATGGGCAAATAAAATTTTGCTAGATCAATAATGAGATAGACCACCAGAGAAAAATGCAAAATTCAATTGGAAACTGCAAAAGAATACCCATTGCCATACTTCATGAAAAAGGCCATTTAATCCAAATAATTCCTAGCACCCCTTCCCTTAAGCAAAAAGATGCCAAACTTCAGAATGATTGCTCTTGCACAAAGAAGAAACTAGGAAAAATCAGAAATCTATTGTTCGATATTTTTCAAATCTAGTGGTAGTGGAAAGCACCCCTTTGACTAGAAACTTTAGAAAATCATAGTAAAATAACTAAAGGATGTTAGTGGCTAAAAGTTTGTATAAGGTCATGTCATAACTTCTAAATGCCAGCAAAAATAA
Organism: Zea luxurians; assembly: GCA_029449295.1. Classification (NCBI taxonomy): domain Eukaryota; kingdom Viridiplantae; phylum Streptophyta; class Magnoliopsida; order Poales; family Poaceae; genus Zea; species Zea luxurians. The sequence goes on from JAOPSE010000015.1 coordinate 28,049,775, forward strand.
GTCTTAGAGAATAACCTACTGTTAAATGGTAGCTGTAGTTCAAAGCACCCCTTCTGCCCTAATATTTGATAATTTTGTCCAGAGAGAACTATCCACTCTTTAAGCCCCAAATTTTAGGATAGAGAATTATACACCAGTAAGAAGTCACTATAATTTTTGCAGAATTTTTGGAAAATTATTAAGATAACTTGTAGTTCAAACCCATCCTAAAAACATAAAAGAAATAGAGGGAAAGAAATGAAAGATGAACCTCGCCCCAATAGGTTTAACTTGAAATCTTAACAAATTCTCGCTAAGGCTTTAAAAAGGATTCAGTGGAACACGAAAATAGACTTACCACTTAGTTTAACTGAGTGTGATCTAAAATACTAAGTATACCACAAAAAATCTTTAGTAGCAAGATTAAACTCTATCTAATTTAAGTGGATCATTCACCATCAAAGTTTAATTTCTAAAACACATATCATATCATGCCTGTATCTTACTCATTGCATTCATTAGATTGTAATCTCGCTGACGGAGAGTACGTGCTCATCCCCGAGCAAGGAGCTGTCCAAGAGGAAGACCAGGAGCAAGCTCCCGAGGCTGCCATCGAGGATCTCCCCGCAGCCCCAGCTATTGAAGGCAAGCCCCGGTTTTATGCATAACCGTTTATATATGCTATTTTACTACACAATGTTTGTAGGCTTGTAATGTGCACTTAAGTGTAGGAGTTGCTTGGAACCTTTAGTTGCATGAACTTAGGATTCCTTTTTGAGATGAATACTAGTATGCTAGGTCGAGTAACTGCTATGCTAACCAGGATCTCGGTAGAAGTCGAGTGATTTTTCTAGCACTCGCGCGAGGTCAGGAATTGATTGTATTCATCTTGATAACGGGATCTATGATGGTCTATGGACTTGGATCCGGGGAGGATGTCTTGTCCATGAGACGGGAAAAAGGAATTAAGGATTAATGTGTGGATACCTGAGTCAAGCGTTTGAACGTACTAAACACATGTCGGGAAATATGGTAACCGGTAAACCTATTACCTGAGTGAAGCCGGGCGCGGACTTTACTCCTCACGCGACCTGAGACTGAGTCTCCCATGCTAGCTATGGTGGGTACAAGTGCGGCCACTGCACGGTGACAGCTGGGGTCAGTGGGGCATTGTATGCCAAGGCGGTGAAGCCTAGATGCGAACGGGGAATCGATGGGGACGGTTGACATGTGTGGGGTCGGAGTACCCTGACATGTCGTGTGTTTAGGTTTACCTTGCAAGGATAAAATTCGATTCGAATTGTCTGCTTCTCGCAGCTAATGAGACTGCTTGACCCCTTGTACTACATTGAGTAAGAAGTGAAATGAGGTTTACATGAGAAACTTGTTGATTGCACTAAATGCTTGCTACCATGTATGCTTAGAAGGAGCAAACTTAGCTGAGATAATGATACTAGAAACTGAAAAGCTAAAAATTGATTTTTAGACTGAGCTAGTGCTTTTTGGCAAACCAAACCCCTCAGCCAAATAGCTGCATGGTCTAGAGGTAGAGGAGTAGTTTCCTCACACCGGTTAAGTCTAGCTGAGTATTAGTATACTCAGCCTTGCTTGTGGCATAATTTTTGCAGGTACGCTTCAGGATATGGTTGATGGTGTGACTTGGCCTACCACCCTGCCACTGGGTTGGACGGTCGAGTGGGATGCTGCTCTGGCAAGAGAGGAGCAGGAGGAGTAGTGGGCTAGGCCTTGCCCATTTCCTCGCTATCGACGATATCGATTATCCGCTGCATCTTATTTTATGAACTTATTTCAGCTACTTGAGAACTCCGATTTATGTAATAACTCCAGTACTTTAATTCGAGGTTTCCTGTTTTATTGTATTTCTTCTGTGACTCACCTTAGAGTGAGATTGTGGTATTTGATCCTGGTTAAGTGGCTCTATCAGACTAGATCTGAGGGACTGATGGGTTATTCCGATTTAAGTGTGTTACGGCCCCTGAGGCGTGACTTAGGCACTTAAGCTAGGATAATTCGTGCGGTTCCACCACAGTATGCCCGAACAAGTTCTGTTCTATCACCTCAGCATCAAAATGAGAACCTTTCCAAATTGTTATAAAACCCCCAGATGGACCAATAGAAGGTCCAAAAGCAAACTTATCTAGAGATCCGTTGTAGAAATATCGAATATAGGAGTCTTCAAAGGAATCTTTCTTTGTCTCCTGAATACACAGAATGTCACAATTGGTTTCCATATTCCGCAAAGAGTTCCATTTGGTGTCAGAATTAATTCCTCTGATGTTATGTGATAGAATTTTCAAGCTCCGATGCATATTCTGATGAGAGGTATCCATAATGAAACAATAATCATTGTGCTAAAAAACATGGGTATGCATAACATAATCCAATAGTTTTTCATAAAGTAGAAAGCCCTTAGACAGATATATCTAGAAAACCATAAAAGTTTTAGAGGTTGCATGGAGAAATTCCATATTAAAACCATATAGGTAAATGTCCAAAGAGACCAAAATAATAACAAGCGACATAGAATCCAAACATCATAAGTTTTCATGCCAGCAACCGAAGAGTCATAAGCTCTTCCATAGTTCGTTGTGACAGACAAAAAATGCGCAACATGCGCATCACCATGAGCAGCTATCTTGTAATTATACATAAATAACCACCAAAAGGTCCCAACAAAAGGGGCACATATAAAACTGCACTGCCCAAGGGAAGGGCATAAAGCCTTACTTCCCAGCTGGGGCGCTTGACCCCGCATCATTATCAGCATTGGTATTATCCAACTGATCTTCTGGCGACCTGGGCTCTTCATTTCTGCTGCTGGAGGAAGTACTTGGCCTCTGAATAGCATTGCTTGTAGTCTTGGAGTTGTTCAGGGCATCAAGGTTAAGATTCGATGGGTCCACTTTGCAGAACTCAGCTACGAGCTTCTTAATAATTTTGTAAGAAATGGAAGGTGGAGAGACACGAGCACAACAAGGACATTTTTTCCCAATCCTTGAGCAGTTCTTGAAGCCCCTAGCCTTTTCCCGAAGTCTGACACTCCTTCTAACTTCAGTTTCAACCATAATTGGTTGCTTCTGCTTGGTAACGACTTCTGCATCAGTGGGTGACTGTGGCTCCACATGCAGCTCCTAACTGGGAGGAGCCCAGGAGCTGAGACGCTTTCTAGCCAGGTAGTCTTCATATGCAGGGTCAGGAATGGATTGCTCCAAGTGCTGCATAAGGCCCACATTGATGTTTTCTTCTATTTGCATGTTTTCACCCCCCTGGTTGTTGTTTCCCTCCAAATGCATGCCCTCTGGGGGAAAAGCTGGCAAGGCTAGCACTGCTTCAATAGGTTCAGGGGCTTCCACCTGGGGAAGTGAATCCCCTGAGGGATTATGATGTCATTGAAGAATCCCACCGACTCATCAGAAGGCAGATCTTCAAGTCCCGAGAGCTGATAGCTTAATTGTTCCTCCACATTATTTGCATTCACCACTGGCTCGGGAGGCTGAGCTTGCTGGACTGACCAAGCATCCTAGCCATCATCATCATTATTGGCAATGTTTTCTTCCTCATTGATCCCTCCCATGGGAGGAGGAATATTCAGATTAAAGCATTTAAAAATAGAAACCGTCACATATATCTTTTTTCTAAATTTACGCGTATGCAAAGAAACATGTTTTACTCATGCATGTATTCTTTTTTTTCGCGCACAGATGTGGGACGGGTGGCGCACCCGACAGCCTGGTTGATTCGGCGCGCTGGGTTGAACCACGTTGCAGGGGTGGTTGGTCTGAGCTTCCTTTAACTATTGAAAGCCCATGGCTCCCGTTATACCTGCACTATATATATATGGTCCAGATTTCATGCTGCATCCAATATACACTGTTGGCTTCAGTGCAATATGCTTTGACAAAATCCTGTCCAAGCGTCGTCGCTGCAAAATGCAGAACTCCACCGTTAGATAGCTTGCCATGATATGATAGTTTGGAAGCACATTCACATGCATGCACGTCGGCTAGCTAGTTTGAAATGGATTTTTTTTACATGCGGGACGTAAAGAATCTTTTTACAGCCGCTCACAAACACCAGCTGTCTATATATATAAATAGAAAAAAAATAAATTATTAAAATATTATTTTGTAAATTTTGATTTGTTTTTGTGAGCCTCCAAATGATAGATGTGAGGGGCTGTAAAAGATGCTGTTTACATCTAAGTATAGTATGTACATTTTTTTTCTTTTGAACTGTACCACCAAAAAAAGATGACTCGTGATATATTATTGAAAAGTAAGTGAGAGTTCCTAAATCCTAGCTGAAGACCAACAAACAGAGACCGGTAAAAGTCTCGCAAGGAAATTGCCTATATGTTGAGGTGCACATCGTCGCCGACCTTAACGTAAAAAGTCGGCATATTCCATGCATAGCAAAACAGCCGTAGCAAATAGGGATGAAAACGGTTTCGGAATTTTTTGGAATTCCGGAAACCGATTTCGAAATTTTTCGATCGGATTCATCGGTAACGGTATTTTTCGAAAACGGAATCGGTTTTCGGAATTTTCTATCGGAACCGGTATCGAAATCGGCGTAGTGTTTTACCGACCGTTTCCTTCGGTTACCAGGTTTTATCGGAAATTACCGGATTTATGTCTCGGAATTGTGTCTTGGAATTTTTCGAAATTGTGTCTCAAAATTTTTCGGAATTTTCCAGCATGTGATTTTTCGCATCGCCTGTACGTCTCTAGATAAGGATTACTTATTTTCATATTTTTTGGACGCCTTAAAATTTTTTTGGGATAGATAGTGTTGGAAGGCAGTTAAGATTAACGATTTGGTCTTTTCCACACACTAAGTTTTAGGGTTTTCCTGTGAGGTTGTGAAAACTCTTTATGTGAGGAAAAAAATATTTCATAAGTAAGCATGCCATGTCAGCTAGATCGAGTGGATATTGTGAATTGTGAACTTTGAGTCTGTGAACTTGTGTTCTTTATGAACTTGTTATACTGTGAACTTGTTATATTGTGAAATTGTGATCTTTGTAAACTTTTTATATTATAAATTTGTGATCCTTATAAACTTGTTATATTGTGAACTTGTTATATCATGAATTGTGAACTTGTGGTCTTTGTGATTTTTTGTCAACTTTGTTGTATTATGAAGTTTGATATGTTTACCGATCGTATTTTAGATTTCGACCGTTACCGATGTATTTTCCGCACCAAACTTTCGTTTCCGATGTTTCCGAAATACCAATATTGTTTCCGTTTCCGGAGTTACCGTTTTCGATTTTGTTTCCGATAAAAAAATATGAAAACGGTAATGGTTTTACTGTTTACCGATCGTTTTCATCCTAGTAGCAAAGTAGGTCTTTGGTTTTTGCCTAACAATCCGCGCAAGGTATTAGGTATCCTACAAAAATGATCCTAGATAAAATTGCACCCACGGGGAGAAATTCTTACACTCAATTTAGGGGAGAAATTTTTACACTCAATTCAGGTTATTGTTACAGGATCTCTCTTGGCCGGACCCTACTGTAAGCTGCTCCTCAAGGCGCACAAGCCAGGAGGACGATCGTCCTAAAGAAATTTGGAATTATGCTACTATGGAAAGTGAGTTTCGCTAGATTACCATCAAATGTGAGGGTTTCGTCCACTAACACACACGCGCTAAAATGCCATTTAACCATTTAACAAAAAGAAAAACAAAATTAGCTGAGTTAACTTCCTTTCTGCGTTCCAGAGGTGGTGTGCGAGGACAAGGAGGCGGTGCACGTGAGGACGGTGCGCGCCCAGCCCCTGCGGCGGAGCATGCCGGAGAAGACCGGCGGCGCAGCCGGCTGTACGGCAAGGGTGGTGGCACCGAAGCTGAGGTGAGCCAAGTCGGAGAACGTCCGGCGGCGGCAACGACGGTCGTCGTCGACGTCGTTGATGGCGGCGGTGGAGGATCCGAGCTGAGGGTGGATGACGGAGAGGCTTTTCGGGCTGGCGGCCGAGGCGTTCATCGCGAAGCAGCAGACCTGGTTGTACCGCGAGGAGTCCCTGCTGCAATAAGAGTGATATGAGTGTCAAAGGATCCAGACAAGAACAACCGAGCCAAACTCGATGCATTACCGGAATCCGGTTATTTGCTAAGTGCTCGACGTTTTGCTAAGTGCTTTCTATCAAGCATTCGGTAAAGTTCTGTTCTCGGTAACGACCGTGTTTACCGGGTACATAATTCTCGGCACAGAAATACACTTAGCAAAGAAATCTTTGCCGAGTGCTAAACACTCGGCGAAGGGCGGCGCTCGGCAAAGAGCCGTCAGCAGCCGTCTAAAGCTGATCGCCGTTATCTTTGCCGAGATACGAGTTCTTTGCCGAGTACCCCCGTTTGACACTCGACAGAGCAAGCTTTGCCTAGTGCCATTCTTTGACACTCGGCAAAGTATATTTTTATTTTTTTCACAACCAAACTTTTTATGGTATGTTGCTCCACTATGTAGACCTACATGTACTATTTTAGCATAATTATAAAATTGTTTGCTATAACAATTAGATTTAGTTCTTTTAATTGCATTTCCTCGGAAAATTTAGATTTGAACTACAAGTCACTCGAAACTACAAGTAAACCTCTATACAGGTGGTCCAGTTAGCCTCTACACAGGCGGTTCTAGGAACCACTTGTGGTACACCGCCTGTGATGTAAAACAACATCACAGGCGGTCAATTAAAAACCGCTTGTGATAGACACACATCACAGGCGGTTCTATGTAAAGGAATCGCCTGTGATAGACACACATCACAGACGGTTCTATGTAAAGGAACCGCTTGTGATAGACACACATCACAGGCGGTTCTATGTAAAGGAACCGCTTGTGTTAGACACACATCACAGGCGGTTTCTAAGCCTAACCGCTTGTGTTAGACACATACCACAGGCGGTTTTGAATATAGGTCCGACTGTATTTCAATATACAGATTCCAGATTCATATGCAGATTCCAGATTCATATACAGAATTAATAACAGAATCCAGATTCATACACAGATTCCAGAAATATACAGAATCCAGATTCATACATCAGATTCATACAGATCACAAAACACATTCACAGAACGATAACAGTATAGCACCAAACCATAATGATACACATATCAAGTTCCATATACAACTCAACATCTCAAGTTCCATATACAACTGAACATCTCAAGTTCCAAACTAAAGATCTAAACACTGTGTGATATCGTGTACAAACTTAGTTCTGGGAAGTGTCGCAAATTTCCATTTGTATTGTAGAATAGCCCTTGTTGATGAAGAACTTCACGACGCATAAAGTAAAGCAAGTCTTTTACAACCTTAGCCACGCCGACGGAAACCATATCTCTTTCTAACCATTCAGCATTGATCTTGGATTTAGGAACCTGTAATGAAAGCAAAAAGCAAGCAGTGCTAAGAGTAATGTGATGAGCAACAATATAACATAAAAATTGCAACATAGACAATGATAGCGAACTTACATCCTCAAGATTGACCATGTAATGGAAGGTGACATGACATCATTCGCATACATAATAACCGCACAGGACAGTACCCGGAGGTTGTTTCTCACCATATGGAAATAATAATATTGACAAATTAGGCTTGTCCTCTGGATGTTCGCCACCAAGATCTTTCCAATAAAAATGGTATGCACTGCATATAAGAATAGCATTGTGAGATTAAGAATACATTTGTTAAGTTGTAATAAGTACAAGTGTGCAATAATAATCATACTTCTCTAAAATCTTCAAGAAGTCATTATACGCATCCTTTTCCATTCTCAGTGAGTCGAAGACCACAACTTTACCATGCTTTGGAAAGATCATGATACAAATGTAGTGGTCACTATATAGACATAGACGAAAACACATGTTAAGATCACGATTGCCATAATTTGTAGTTCAAAACCATGTCGAGAACTTACTTCAAGTGGTGCGGAGCTATTATTAAGTCCTTGCCATGTTGTACATGATTATACATGGCTCGTCCAATGTATGGCGCCATTACCTTCATTTTCTTTCTCTGATTCTGTTTGACGGCTTTCTCAAATTCATCATCATCCAAGTCTTTGTATTCTTCTCCATGTCTCCGAACAACTTCTTTGTAGCGAGCTTGGGATATCATCAACGGGTCAAGAAACCCTGCCTTAAGTTGTTTCTTCTTATCATCCATGTATTGCATCCTACGTGTAAAAAGTGTTAATCGTTAGACTCTCGTTTATGTGTGCGTGTAGAAAACTAACAAATATAAAAGTTTAGAGGTACTTACAAGCAAAAGAGGGTTAAATAGTTGGTTTCCATCCTTTGTCGGTGGTACAACGACCACAGATCATCAAAAAATAAATGCCGCACAGGATCTATATTATGTTTGCTCCAAAATGCATCTTCTGGCACAACAAATGTGAAGTCCTCGAGTTTATATTTGTTGCTAGCCACCATGTACCACTCATGCATTCTAATCTCCAGAGTCGACAACTTAGAAAGTTACACCGTCGTCAAGAACGGCCTCCCATTCACAAATTTAGAAGGAATATCCTCCTTCTTGTATATCAGGATATTGATTTTAAGACGTAATGATTCTAGAGTATGAATCATTCCATCTTCTTCCCATACTTCGAAATTGTCTATTTGGGACCGTGTGCGTACTCCACGAGATGCTAATTCTGCTTTTACTTGATCTGTCATAACTCTCTTCAATTTTTGCAGGTAGCGTGTCACTGCTTCTGACGGTTTCTTGACATTGTCAGTGGCGATTCACTGATGAATTTTCTTTGAAGTAGTTGGCCCTTCAACATTGGTGTCAACCTTTGCTTCCTTTTCTATGTTTGCGTCGACATTCTGAGGAACAATTTTGTCTACGTCCCCCTCGTCGAGTTCCTTCGCAAGAGGTGATATGATTGTTTCAACGGTTTTTGTGGAGGTCGGTGCTATATTTTCCTGCACCATGGAGTATGGAATGATCGAACTATCTTTCTGTTGCATTGGTGTTGAATTCAGCATTGGTGACTTATGATGCTATAGACGGCTTAAGATCGGCTCATCACCTAACTTGATGTCGCGTCGATGCCAAAGGACCAACTCGTTCATTGCCTCCTGCAAAGTTATGATCCCCTCAACTGGAAAGTCTATCTCCCAATCTTCACAACCACTGTCTGTGATCTCTAGAACTTGGACCACAACATAGTGTGGTGGGACATGATTATCCTTGTAGTTAACAAGTCCTGGTTTTACCAAACCAGTAGCAGCTTGTTTTGTTTTTGTCCCAGATCGATTGATTGGAATATGAAGAAAGCAAGGCTTGTCCTCAACAATATCGTCTACAGGGTACTTGGTGCCTGATACGAAGTCTTGCACAGATCCTACGCTGCTAGGGACTACAGGTGGACTCATGTGGCCTGCCTTGAGTTCACATGATATGCATTCTGTTTTCTTCATTTTCTTCATCATGTCATTAATAGCCTTTTGTACCCTTCCATCAATAGTCTCTTCAAGGGTCCTTTTTGACTTCTCGTGTTTCCTATATGACGCCGCATACTCTAGAAACGCCTCTCTCCAGGAAATCTTAGAAGAGTTTCCCCGAGCCCGTCCAGTGTGTTCGGGATTGCCTAGTGCTACGGTTAGTATGTCATTCTCCCTTCGAGGCTTAAATTCGCCCTTCTTTCTCTTTTCTGCATATTCTTGAATTTTTGTCAAAACTTCGCCTACCAATTCTGGATGCAAAAGTTTGCCGTCCTCGGTCAAACCTGCCCGACCTAAGATCCAACGAATAGCTCGCTCATCGATATCTTTTAATATTGGGTCCAAAGTCTCGTTAGCTATAGCTTCCTCAATTATCCTGTTCCACTGCACAACTTTATGGTGATATCCGGTTAACCCCAGGCGATGGGGGTGTTTGTTCATCTTCGCTCTCTGAGAATTAGTTTCGCCTAGTTCTATGGCCTTCAGTTCGGTCTTCTGACGAACAAATTCCTCCCACTGAGCATGAGTGATTTTCCCCATTTTCTTGGGCGGAGGAACCTTATTCTTCTTAACAAAATCCCTATTCATCTCGGTCTTCCACCCACGAAACATCTTGGCCATAGCAGAGAGCATCGACTTCCTTACTGCATCCTCTATGCCTTTTGGGACCTTGAATGACTCAGACAACTTAGCCCATAGCTTATTGCAGGTGTCTTCATCTAAATCCTTCCATTTCTGAAGTGTGATTGGCACTATATCTCTAACAGTAGACCCGCAGGAATTTTGAAACTTTGTAACCACGTCAAGTGGTTCTTCAGAAACCCCTCTGCATTGAGTTTTGTTACGTACATAACTGCACCTTCTTTCATCTGACTGGGACCTCGTCACCCTCGTTTCTGCTTATGTGAAACAGACGATTCAGGCATCGGAGCATCTTCCGTGTTTCGTGTAGAACATGCATCCTCTTTCTTCTCTTCATTTGAAATCTATATATTGAAACAATTAATGGCCTTTCATATATGAACATTATTTTAGAATATAGTCAGCATATTTCTATTTACCTCTTCATCATTGGGAATATAGTCGGCATCAAGCTCATCTGATGTTTTTTTCTTCCTTGGAGGTATAGGAGGAAAAGGATTATCATCACTAGAACTATCCTCCCCGCTCCCTTCACTGGAGCTGCTCGTTGTCTGCCATTCAAGTTTGGTCGCGTCTTCATCAACTCTGTTAGACGCACCGGTGCAGAACACATCCATTCTAGTAGGTACCTAGTGCACAGCTGGTTCCATCAATAAGGGGGTCGACCGAGGATATACTGTTAGTCTGATATACTTGTTCTATCAATAAGGGAACATGGAGAAAAGGTGATTCAAAAGAAATCGAGCCCAAACCCTAGTTGTACCCGGCCGCCGCCGCCGGTGGCCTCCCCATCTGCCGGCGGCGGTGAAGGCGATGACGGCGCCTAAAGGCCTGCCTCCGTGTCCCTCCTTTCCTCCCCAAACAGGAAGGCATAATGTCTAGTAACTGTGAGGTCCCAGAGTCTTTACTGCCTATGAAGGACGAAATTCCGAAGCAAGATCGGGCCGGGAAGCACGGAGCAGACAGAAGTGCACTTTCCAATGCAGTTAGACAGAGAAGGCATGGCTGTGATGTTATAATGCTGAAGGACCCTAAGAAGAGATTATAGCCTGTCGTTTACCACCACCGCCCGTTATTTGTGGGCTTCACCGAGGGCTGGAAACATTTGGTGGTAGCAAACGACCTTTGGACTGGGGACGTCTGTGAGCTTGTTAAGGGGCCAGACGATGGTGAGCCGATGTACTCTGTCCGGATGTGTGGTCACAAAATTTAAAGCCGCCCCGGCTTCATCTGTGCACTTCTCTTCTCTTATGTGGGCTGCTAAGTGCTCTTCTTCTGTGAGAAATCTTGTAGTGCGAAAGTTCTTCTGTAGTGCGAAAGTTCCCTCCAAACATCTCAAACATGAGAAATCTTGTGGCAACAAAAGAGAACAAAATTTCCCCATGAGGTGCCTATCAAAGATGTGGTTCAAAATATCATGAGTTTGTGATAAATGCTTATTAGAGACCCACCTTTATCAATACATATATGTGATAAGTGGGTTGATAAGATGAGGTGGAAAAAAGCCATTCTATGATAACTACCTAAAAGATATGGACACAAGTCCAAATTTCTTCTTGAGGGCACTAGTGCTCAACTACTAGCATCTATAATAAATCTAACTAGATATGAGAAGAGAACTTGTGGAACTTCTTTCGTAGTGCAAAAGTTCCTTTGAAACATCTCGAACATGAGAAAGCTTGTGGCAACAACAAGAGATAAGAACAAAATTTCCCATGAGGTGCCTATCAAAGATGCGGTTCAAAATAACAAGAGTTTCTAATAAGTGCTTATCAGAGACCCGCCTTTATCAATACATATCTATTATAAGTAGGCATCAAAGACATAATTTAAACAACATAACTATGATAAAGAACTTATCAATGACATGGTTTAAGTATCAAGTGTGTATGATAAAAGATTATTAGAGATGCACCTTTACAAATATGTGCCTATAATAAGCGATTACTAGAAAAGTAGATTTATCAATATGTGTGCATGTCTATGATGATGTATGATGTAGATTTTACACGTCTATTATGAAGGTTAAGACATGTCTAATCAGAGAATATGTCATAATGTATGTTGAGTATGCCATTAGTACAAATTAATAGGGCATATAATGATAGAAAATGATTTATGTCATTTGTTGATATATCATACCAATCCACATATTCTCTCTGCTGTTATAACATGCCACTAGCACAAATAATTCAACAACATTATCTGTTATTTCTTATTCCAATCCACACATTCTATCTAGTTTCTTTGCCTCTACCTCATCTCTTCCTCCAGTCTCCTAGCAGCGCGTGCAGGCACAAGCAGGCTACACTGCCAAGCATGGTTGCACTATCTGGTGGGCATGGCCAACACTAGTTGAAGAGGCCTCCCCGCTAGGCATGGAACCCTAATGGTCACATATGGCTGCCTCGACAGCGATAGCAGAAGATGGTAGCCAACTGCACGACAACCAGCGCCACCAGGCTCTTGAAATCGACGACATGCATGGAGAGGGAGGGTGCTCTTACCAAAGTGCTCTTACCAAAGTGCTTTGGGATGGTGGCGCTCGCGGTGCTCAGGGACGGCGGCGCTCGCGGCGCTCGGGCTCGGGGACGACGGAGCTCGGGCTCGGGGACGGTGGCACAGTTGATCAGCCTGGCGGCGCAACAGCTGTGTCAGCTCGGGTGGTAGTTAGCTAGGGTTCCTGCCAAAAGCAGCAAGCCTTTTATAATGTATACACATCGCAGGCAGATTTTTAGAAAAACCGCTTGTGATATATAACATCACAGGCGGTTTTTTATTCCGATCGCCTATGATAGATTAACTTTGATAGTCGCCTAGAGGGGGGGTGAATAGGGCGAAACTGAAATTTACAAAAAATAATCACAACTACAAGCCGGGTTAGCGTTAGAAATATAAACGAGTCCGAGAGAGAGGGCACAAAACAAATCGCAAGCAAATATGAGTGTGACACGAGGATTTGTTTTACCGAGGTTCGGTTCTCGCAAACCTACTCCCCGTTGAGGAGGCCACAAAGGCCGGGTCTCTTTCAACCCTTCCCTCTCTCAAACGATCCCACGGATCGAGTGAGCTTTCTCTTCTTCTCAATCAACCGGGAACAAAACTTCCCCGCAAGGGCCACCACACAATTGGTGTCTCTTGCCTTGGTTACAATTGAGTGTTGATCTCAAAAACAAGTGAGAAAGAAAAGAATGCGATCCAAGCGCAAGAGCTCGAAAGAACACAAGCAAATCACTCTCTCTAGTCACTATGGTGTTGTGTGGAATTTGGAGAGGACTTGATCTATTTGGTGTGTCTAAAATTGAATGCTAGAGCTCTTGTAGTAGTTGAGAAGTGGAAAACTTGGATGGCAATGAATGTGGGGTGGTTGGGGTATTTATAGCCCCAACCACCAAACATGACCGTTGGCTGGAGGCCACTGTTCGATGGCGCACCGGACAGTCCGGTGCACACCGGACAGTCCGGTGCCCCTGCCACGTCACCATTGCCGTTGGATTCTGACCGTTGGAGCTTCTGACTTCTGGGCCCTCCTGGGTGTCCGGTGCACACCGGACATGTACTGTTTGATGTCCGGTGCACCGGTATGGGCGATCCTGACGTCTGCGCGCGCTGCGCGCGTATTAAATGCTCCGCAGGGAGCCGTTGGCGCCGCAGGGAGCCGTTGCTCTGCTGGCACACCGGACAGTCCGGTGCACACCGGACAGTCCGGTGAATTTTAGCGGAGCAGCTGCCGAGCGAACCCGAGGCTGGCGAGTTCTGGAGACCGCGCTTCCTTGGAGCACCGGACATGTCCGGTGCACACCGGTCAGTCCGGTGAATTATAGCGCGCCGGCTTCCGAGAATTCCCGAGGGCGAAGAGTTGGAGTCGAAGTCCTCTGGGCGCACCGGACATGTCCGGTGCACACCGGACAGTCCGGTGCCTTCAGCCAGAGGTGCCCTCGGTAGCCTCATTGCTCCTTTGTTGAATCCAACACTTGGTCTTTTTATTGGCTAAATGTGAACCTTTTGCACCTGTATAACTTATGCACTAGAGCAAACTAGTTAGTCCAATATTTGTGTTGGGCAATTCAACCACCAAAATTATTTAGGAACTAGGTGTAAGCCTAATTCCCTTTCAATCTCCCCCTTTTTGGTGATTGATGCCAACACAAACCAAAGCAAATAGAGAAGTGCATAATTGAACTAGTTTGCATAAGGTAAGTGCAAAGGTTGCTTGGAATTGAGCCAATATAAATACTTATGTGATGCGCATGGATGGTTTCTTTGTTTTTGACATATTGGACCACATTTGCACCATAAGTTTTGTTTTTGCAAACTCTTTTGTAAATTCTTTTCAAAGTCATTTTGCAAGATAGTCAAAGGTAAATGAATAAGATTTGCAAAGCATTTTCAAGATTTGAAATTTTCTTCCTTTGTTCAAATGCTTTTCCTTTGACTAAACAAAACTCCCCCTTAAATAAGGTCTCCTCTTAGTGTTCAAGAGGGTTTTCCATCAATTTTGAAAGTACTACTTGCTCCCCCTTTAGAACACAAAGAGATACCATTTTTGAAATTTACCAATTGAAGATCATTAATTTTTAAAATTAGGTGGTGGTGCGGTCCTTTTGCTTTGGGCTCATATTTTCTCCCCCTTTGGCATGAATCGCCAAAAACGGAATCATTAGAGCCCAAGAAATACTTTCTCCCCCTTTGGTCATGAAATGAATGAGTGAAGATTATACCAAAGTTGAAGAGATGATGCGGAGCGACGGCGAAGAATGAGTAGTAGAGTGGAGTGGAAGCCTTGTCTTCACCGAAGACTCCTATTCCCTTTCAATATACCTATGACTTGGTTTGAAATACACTTGAAAACACATTAGTCATAGCATATATAAAAGAGACATGATCAAAGGTATTTGTGAGCTATGTGTGCAAGACTAGCAAAAGAAATTCCTAGAATCAAGAATATTGAGCTCATGCCTAAGTCGGGTAAAAGATTGTTCATCAAGTGGCTTGGTAAAGATATCGGCTAATTGATCTTTAGTATTAATGTAAGAAATCTCGATATCCCCCTTTTGTTGGTGATCCCGAAGAAAATGATACCGAATGGCTATGTGCTTAGTGCGGCTGTGCTCGACGGGATTGTCGGCCATTTTGATTGCACTCTCATTGTCACATAGCAAAGGGACTTTGGTTAATTTGTAACCGTAGTCCCGCAGGGTTTGCCTCATCCAAAGCAATTGCGCGCAACAATGGCCTGCGGCAATATACTCGGCTTCGGCGGTAGAAAGAGCGACCGAATTTTGCTTCTTTGAAGCCCATGACACCAAGGATCTTCCCAAGAACTGGCAAGTCCCCGATGTGCTCTTCCTGTTAATCCTACACCCCGCCCAATCGGCATCCGAATACCCAATCAAATCAAAAGTGGATCCCCGAGGGTACCAAAGCCCAAACTTAGGAGTAAAAGCCAAATATCTCAAGATTCGTTTCACGGCCGTAAGGTGTGATTCCTTAGGGTCGGCTTGGAATCTTGCACACATGCAAACAGAAAGCATAATGTCCGGTCGAGATGCACATAAATAAAGCAATGAACCAATCATCGACCGGTATACCTTTTGATCCACGGACTTACCTCCCGTGTCGAGGTCGAGATGCCCATTTGTTCCCATGGGTGTCTTGATGGGCTTGGCATCCTTCATTCCAAACTTGCTTAGAATGTCTTGAGTATACTTTGTTTGGCTAATGAAGGTGCCTTCTTGGAGTTGCTTGACTTGGAATCCTAGGAAATACTTCAACTCCCCCATCATCGACATCTCGAATTTTTGTGTCATGATCCTACTAAATTCTTCACATGTAGATTTGTTAGTAGACCCAAATATGATATCATCAACATAAATTTGGCATACAAACAAATCATTGTCAAGAGTTTTAGTAAATAAAGTAGGATCGGCCTTGCCGACTTTGAAGCCATTTGCAATAAGGAAATCTCTAAGGCATTC
Organism: Zea luxurians; assembly: GCA_029449295.1. NCBI lineage: Eukaryota > Viridiplantae > Streptophyta > Magnoliopsida > Poales > Poaceae > Zea > Zea luxurians. Next base: position 28,065,855 of record JAOPSE010000015.1, read on the forward strand.
ATACCATGCTCTTGGGGCTTGCTTGAGCCCATAAAGCGCCTTAGAGAGCCTATAAACATGATTAGGATACTCACTGTCTTCAAAGCCGGGAGGTTGCTCAACATAGACCTCTTCCTTGATTGGTCCATTGAGGAAGGCACTCTTCACGTCCATTTGGTAAAGCTTGAAGCCATGGTAAGTAGCATAGGCTAATAATATGCGAATTGACTCAAGCCTAGCTACGGGTGCATAGGTTTCACCAAAATCCAAACCTTCGACTTGTGAATACCCCTTGGCCACGAGTCGAGCTTTGTTCCTTGTCACCACACCATGCTCGTCTTGCTTGTTGCGGAAGACCCACTTGGTTCCTACAACATTTTGGTTAGGACGTGGAACTAAGTGCCATACCTCATTCCTCGTAAAATTGTTGAGCTCCTCTTGCATCGCCATCACCCAATCCGAATCTTGAAGAGCTTCCTCTACCCTGTGTGGCTCAATAGAGGAAACAAAAGAGTAATGTTCACAAAAATGAGCAACACGAGATCGAGTAGTTACCCCCTTATGAATATCGCCGAGGATGGTGTCGACGGGGTGATCTCGTTGTATTGCTTGGTGGACTCTTGGGTGTGGCGGCCTTGGTTGTTCATCCTCCTTGTCTTCATCATTTGAATCTCCCCCTTGATCGTTGCCGTCATTTTGAGGTGGCTCATCTTCTTGATCTTCTTGTTCAACATCTTGAGCCTCATCCTCAACTTGAGTTGGTGGAGATACTTGCGTGGAGGAGGATGGTTGATCTTGTGCATTTGAAGGCTCTTCGGATTCCTTAGGACACACATCCCCAATGGGCATGTTCCTTAGCGCTATGCATGGAGCCTGTTCTTCACCTGTTTCATCAAGATCAACTTGCCCTACTTGAGAGCCGTTAGTCTCATCAAACACAACGTCACAAGAAACTTCAACAAGTCCTGAGGACTTGTTAAAGACTCTATATGCCCTTGTGTTTGAGTCATATCCTAGTAAAAAGCCTTCTACAGTTTTAGGAGCAAATTTGGATTTTCTACCTCTCTTAACAAGAATAAAGCATTTGCTACCAAAAACTCTAAAATATGAAATATTGGGCTTTTTACCGGTTAGGAGTTCATAAGATGTCTTCTTGAGGATTCGATGAAGATATAACCGGTTGATGGCGTAGCAGGCGGTGTTGACCGCCTCGGCCCAAAACCGATCCGGTGTCTTGTACTCATCAAGCATGGTTCTTGCCATGTCCAATAGAGTTCGATTCTTCCTCTCCACTACACCATTTTGTTGTGGAGTGTAGGGAGAAGAGAACTCATGCTTGATGCCCTCCTCCTCAAGAAAGCCTTCAATTTGAGAGTTCTTGAACTCCGTCCCATTGTCGCTTCTAATTTTCTTGATCCTTAAGCCGAACTCATTTTGAGCTCGTCTCAAGAATCCTTTTAAGGTCTCTTGGGTTTGTGATTTTTCCTGCAAAAAGAATACCCAAGTGAAGCGAGAATAGTCATCCACAATTACAAGACAATACTTACTACCGCCGATGCTTATGTAAGCGATCGGGCCGAATAAATCCATGTGTAGGAGCTCCAGTGGCCTGTCGGTAGTCATGATGTTTTTGTGTGGATGTTGGACACCAACTTGCTTCCCTGCTTGGCATGCGCTACAAATCCTATCTTTCTCAAAATGAACATCGGTTAGTCCCAAAATGTGTTCTCCCTTTAGAAGCTTGTGAAGATTCTTCATTCCAACATGGGCTAGTCGGCGGTGCCAGAGCCAACCCAAGTTAGTCTTAGCAATCAGGCAAGTGTCGAGTTCAGCTCTCTTAAAATCTACTAAGTATAGCTGACCCTCTAACACTCCCTTAAATGCTACTGAATCATCACTTCTTCTAAAGACAGTAACACCTATATCAGTAAAAAGACAGTTGTAGCCCATTTGACATAATTGGGATACGGAAAGCAAATTGTAATCTAGAGAATCTACAAGAAAGACATTGGAAATAGTATGGTCAGGAGAAATAGCAATTTTACCCAAACCTTTGACCAAACCTTGATTTCCATCCCCGAATGTGATAGCTCGTTGGGGATCTTGGTTTTTCTCATATGAGGAGAACATTCTTTTCTCCCCTGTCATGTGGTTCGTGCACCCGCTGTCGAGTATCCAACTTGAGCCCCCGGATGCATAAACCTACAAAACAAGTTTAGTTCTTTGTTTTAGGTACCCAAACGGTTTTGGGTCCTTTAGCATTAGATACAAGAACTTTGGGTACCCAAACACAAGTCTTGGAGCCCTTGTGTTTGCCCCCAACAATTTTGGCAACTACCTTGCCGGATTTGCTAGTCAAAACATAAGATGCATCAAAAGTTTTAAATGAAATGGCATGATCATTTGATGCACTAGTAGTTTTCTTTCTAGGCAACTTGGCATGGGTTGGTTGCCTAGATCTAGATGTCTCACCCTTATACATAAAAGCATGATTAGGGCCAGAGTGAGACTTCCTAGAATGAATTTTCTTAATCTTGCTCTCAGGATAGCCGGCAGGGTACAAAATGTAACCCTCGTTATCCTGAGGCATGGGAGCCTTGCCCTTAACAAAGTTAGATAAGTTCTTTGGAGGGGCATTAATTTTGACATTGTCTCCCCTTTGGAAGCCAATGCCATCTTTAATGCCAGGGCGTCTCCCATTATAGAGCATGCTTCTAGCCAATTTAAATTTTTCATTTTCTAAGTCATGCTCTCTAATTTTAGCATTAAGTTGTGCTATGTGATCATTTTGTTTTTTAATTAAGGCTAGGTGATCATGGATAGCATCAACATTAATATCTCTACATCTAGTACAAATGGAAACATGCTCAACATTTGATGTAGAGGGTTTGCAAGATTTAAGTTCAACAACCTTAGCATGCAACATATCATTTTTAGTTCTAAGGTCGGAAATGGTAGTATTGCAAACATCAAAATCCTTAGCCTTAGCAATTAATTTCTCATTTTCATTTCTAAGGCTAGCAATGGAAACATTCAACTCATCAATCCTAGCAAGCAAATCAACATTATTATTTCTAGGATCAATGCAAACATGAGAATCAACCTTAGCAATTAATTTAACACTTTCACTTCTAAGGTTGGCAATAGTGTCATGGCATATGCTTAGCTCACTAGATAATTTGTTACATTTTTCTACTTCTAGAGCATACGCATTTTTAACCTTAACATGTTTCTTATTTTCCTTGATTAGGAAGTCCTCTTGGGAGTCCAAGAGATCATCCTTTTCATGGATGGCACTAATTAGCTCATTTAATTTTTCCTTTTGTTCCATGTTAAGGTTGGCAAAAAGAATGCGCAAATTATCCTCTTCATTTTTATCATCATCCTCATCACTAGATGTTTCATATTTAGTGGAGGACTTTGATTTTACCTTCTTTTTGCCGTCCTTGGCCATGAGACACTTGTGGCCGACGTTGGGGAAGAGGAGGCCCTTGGTGACGGCGATGTTGGCGGCGTCCTCGTCATCGGAGGAGTCGCTTGAGCTTTCGTCGGAGTCCCACTCCCGACAAACATGGGCATCGCCGCCCTTCTTCTTGTAGTATCTCTTCTTCTCCTTCCTCTTGCCCTTCTTGTCGTCGCCCCTGTCACTATCACTAGACATAGGACATTTTGCAATAAAATGACCGGGCTTACCACATTTGTAGCAAACCTTCTTGGAACGGGATTTATAATCCTTCCCCTTCCGTTGCTTGAGGATTTGCCGAAAACTCTTGATGATTAGGGCCATCTCCTCGTTGTCGAGCTTGGAGGCGTCAATTGGTTGTCTACTTGGTGTAGACTCCTCCTTTTTCTCCTCCGTTGCCTTGAAGGCCACCGGTTGCGCCTCGGATGTGGAAGGCTCGTCAAGCTCATTGATCTTCTTGGAGCCCTTAATCATGCATTCAAAACTCACAAAATTCCCGATAACTTCCTCGGGGGTCATTAGTGGATATCTAGGATTACCACGAATTAATTGTACTTGAGTAGGGTTAAGGAAAATAAGTGCTCTTAAAATAACCTTAACCACCTCGTGGTCATCCCATTTTGCGCTCCCGAGGTTGCGCACTTGGTTCACCAAGGTCTTGAGCCGGTTGTACATGTCTTGTGGCTCCTCCCCTTGGCGAAGACGGAAGCGACCGAGCTCCCCCTCGATCGTTTCCCGCTTGGTGATCTTTGTGAGTTCATCACCCTCGTGCGCCGTCTTGAGTAAGTCCCAAATCTCCTTGGCGTTCTTCAACCCTTGTACTTTGTTGTATTCCTCCTTGCTTAGAGAGGCAAGGAGGATTGTTGCGGCTTGGGAGTTGAAGTGCTCGATTTGGGCTACTTCGTCCGTGTCATAGTCCTCATCCCCTACGGATGGTACCTGTACACCAAACTCAACAACATCCCATATACTTTTGTGGAGAGAGGTTAGATGAAATCGCATCAAATTGCTCCACATAGCATAATCTTCACCATTAAAAGTTGGTGGTTTGCCTAATGGGACGGAAAGTAAAGGTGTATGTTTAGGAGTGCGAGGGTAGCGTAGGGGAATCTTACTATACTTCTTACGCTCTTGGCGTTTAGAAGTGACGGACGCCGCGTCGGAGCCGGAGGTAGATGTCGATGAAGTGTCGGTCTCGTAGTAGACCACCTTCCTCATCCTTTTGTGCTTGTCCCCACTCCGATGCGGCTTGTGAGAAGAAGATTTTTCCTTCTTCTCCTTGTGGTGAGAAGAGGAAGATCTTTTCTCCTTCCGCTTGGAGGAGTTCTTCTTCTTCTCTCTTCTCTTGGTGCGGGACTCTTCCGATGAAGTGCTCCCTTGGCTTGTAGTGGGCTTGTTATCGCCGGTCTCCATCTCCCTCTTGGTGTGATCTCCCGACATCACTTCGAGCGGTTAGGCTCTAATGAAGTACCAGGCTCCGATACCAATTGATAGTCGCCTAGAGGGGGGGTGAATAGGGCGAAACTGAAATTTACAAAAAATAATCACAACTACAAGCCGGGTTAGCGTTAGAAATATAAACGAGTCCGAGAGAGAGGGCGCAAAACAAATCGCAAGCAAATATGAGTGTGACACGAGGATTTGTTTTACCGAGGTTCGGTTCTCGCAAACCTACTCCCCGTTGAGGAGGCCACAAAGGCCGGGTCTCTTTCAACCCTTCCCTCTCTCAAACGATCCCACGGATCGAGTGAGCTTTCTCTTCTTCTCAATCAACCGGGAACAAAACTTCCCCGCAAGGGCCACCACACAATTGGTGCCTCTTGCCTTGGTTACAATTGAGTGTTGATCTCAAAAACAAGTGAGAAAGAAAAGAATGCGATCCAAGCGCAAGAGCTCGAAAGAACACAAGCAAATCACTCTCTCTAGTCACTATGGTGTTGTGTGGAATTTGGAGAGGACTTGATCTATTTGGTGTGTCTAAAATTGAATGCTAGAGCTCTTGTAGTAGTTGAGAAGTGGAAAACTTGGATGGCAATGAATGTGGGGTGGTTGGGGTATTTATAGCCCCAACCACCAAACATGACCGTTGGCTGGAGGCCACTGTTCGATGGCGCACCGGACAGTCCGGTGCACACCGGACAGTCCGGTGCCCCTGCCACGTCACCATTGCCGTTGGATTCTGACCGTTGGAGCTTCTGACTTCTGGGCCCTCCTGGGTGTCCGGTGCACACCGGACATGTACTGTTTGATGTCCGGTGCACCGGTATGGGCGATCCTGACGTCTGCGCGCGCTGCGCGCGTATTAAATGCTCCGCAGGGAGCCGTTGGCGCCGCAGGGAGCCGTTGCTCTGCTGGCACACCGGACAGTCCGGTGCACACCGGACAGTCCGGTGAATTTTAGCGGAGCAGCTGCCGAGCGAACCCGAGGCTGGCGAGTTCTGGAGACCGCGCTTCCTTGGAGCACCGGACATGTCCGGTGCACACCGGTCAGTCCGGTGAATTATAGCGCGCCGGCTTCCGAGAATTCCCGAGGGCGAAGAGTTGGAGTCGAAGTCCTCTGGGCGCACCGGACATGTCCGGTGCACACCGGACAGTCCGGTGCCTTCAGCCAGAGGTGCCCTCGGTAGCCTCATTGCTCCTTTGTTGAATCCAACACTTGGTCTTTTTATTGGCTAAATGTGAACCTTTTGCACCTGTATAACTTATGCACTAGAGCAAACTAGTTAGTCCAATATTTGTGTTGGGCAATTCAACCACCAAAATTATTTAGGAACTAGGTGTAAGCCTAATTCCCTTTCAAACTTCACAGGCGGTCGGAATAAAAAAGCGCCTGTGATGTTATATATCACAAGCGGTTTTTCTAAAAATCCGCCTGCGATGTGTGTACAGTATAAAAGGACTAGCCCACGGGTTCCAGAACCCTATCTCCCAGAACAGTCACAGCACTGTAGCGGTGGCAGGTGTTTTTTGAGATCTACAGGGAGAATGTTTTGTTTTTGAATTTATTTATTGATTTCAAGAGTTTATGCATATATATGATCTCTGTTTTTTTTCTTTCTCATTTTGATGCGATTTTTTGCCTCAATTTTGTAATATAGACCAGATTTGACGAAAAGCTTAGGAATTCCAAGATTTGGACTTGTAGTTGATCTAATTTAAAGATTCTTTAGAAACACAGTTGTCTCACCTCAAGGTACCTATTGCTGCAATGTTGTTTCATTTTCATGCACATCAATTCGTTTCATGTTTTATGGATGAATTCAATTAATTAATGATTTTATTGCTGTTAATCAATATAGGGATAAGTAATGGACCGAGGTTGGATGTACAATGTGCCAAGACCACATCCATCGTACATTCAAAATTTGAGAAGCTTTATTGAAGCGGTCAACAAGCACGTGAATTTGCGAAAGAGTAAGGAGATATTATGTCCGTGCATCGATTGTGATAATAAGGTAGCTTGGAGAGATACAGGAGTAATCCAATCACATCTGTTGAAAAGAGGGTTTAAAAACAATTGCACGATATGGACAGAACATGGTGAGTTGGATCCATGTGAAGTGCCTGGTAATGACGAGAGAGTTGTCGGAATTTTAGATAAAGTGGATGGTAAAGTAGATTCTGTGGATGTCAATCAAAATTTTGAAGAATTTGATTGCGAAGAGATGTTGCGCCATATGGAACTAGAAATGTTGAGTTCTGTGGGATCACAGAAGGGGCTATCTAAAATGGAGGGACTGGAAAGTGCCTCAAAAGAACCTTTATATGATGAATCAAAGGTTTGTGACGAAGAGTTTACTACACTGCGTACAGTTCTAGAACTTCTTAAGTTGAAGGCTAGCGCCGGATGGTCTGATACTAGCTTCACAGATCTTTTGAATTTTCTGTCCCAATTACTACCAAAACCCAACAAACTACCAACAAGAACTTATAAAGCGAAGAAGCTTATATCTCCCATAACTCTGGGTGTGCAAAAAATTCATGCTTGTCCGAACCATTGTATTCTGTATCGTGGCAATTTTGAGAACGCAACAAGATGCCCAGTTTGCAATGTTAGTCGATACAAGAAGAGCTACAATCAAGAGTGTGTAAAAAAAATTCCCGAAGAAAAATAAAAACAAGATATCCACTATTGGACCTGAAAGTGACGATGACACTTTTGATGGCATGGATGGGAAAAAGAAGTCAAAGATCCTAGCTTTGGTGATGTGGTATCTTCCAGTAATTGATCGCTTGAAACGTTTGTTCTCAAATCCTACGGAGGCTGAGCTTATGCGTTGGCATGCTGAAAATCGCAAGCAGAGTAACAAACAGATTCGACACCCTGCTGATGCATCACAATGGAAAAATTTCAATCTTATGTATCCTGAGTTTGCCAAAGAAACCAGGAATGTAAGATTTGCTTTGGGTACAGACATAATGAATCCATTTAGTGAAAAAAGAAGTGTACATAGCACCTGGCCCGTGACTTTAATGATGTACAACCTTCCATCATGGTTGTGTCACAAAAGAAAGTACATTATGTTGACTATTCTTATTCAAGGTCCAAAATCAGCTGGTGTTGATATTGATGTGTTCCTAGAACCTCTTATGGAAGATATGACAAAGCTCTGGAATGAAGGAGTTCGAATATGGGATGAGTATTGCCATGAGTATTTCAACTTAAGAGCAATTATATTTGTTACCATCCATGATTCTCCCGGTGGCGCCACACTATCAGGGCAAAAGACTAAAGGAAAGAATGGTTGTGTAGTGTGCATCGATGGAACTGCTTCCATGTACCTTAAGTCATCCAAGAAGTTGGTGTTCATGGGACACAGACGGTTCTTGATGAAGCAGCATAAGTACCAAAAGATGAAAGAGGAATTTAACAATGAACTGGAAAGTGAAGGTGCACCAAAGCCTTATAGTGGGAAACTTGTTTTTGAAATTGTAAAGAACATTCATGTTGTATTCGAAAAGGGAAAAAACAAAGGAGAAAAGAGAAAGAGAACTGACCCTTCAACTTACACAACTTTCAAGAAGCAATCAATTTTTTTCAAGTACCTCCCATACTAGAAGGATATGGAAATTTGCCACAACATTGATTTGATGCATGTAACAAAGAATGTTTTTGACAGCATCATTGGAACCTTGTTGGGCATGCCGAGTAAGACAAAGGACGGACTTAAATCACGCAATGATCTAGTAGATCTTCAAATCAGATCGGAACTTCATCCAGTGGATAGTGGCAAAGGGAAGCCTTACCTCCCCCCAGCTAGCTACAACTTGTCAGTTGAGGAGAGAACAAAGATTTGCAAATGTTTGTGTGGGGTCAAAGTGCCCACAGGTTTCTCATCCAATATCAGCAAACTAGTCAGGATGAAGGACTTGTCTCTATTTGGCTACAACTCTCATGACTGCCATGTGATGATGACGGTGTTCCTCCTAATTGCGGTAAGAGCCCTCAAAACAGAGCATGTCAAAGTTGTCATTACACGCTTGTGTTACTTTTTCAATGTCGTTTCACAAAAAGTAATAGCTTTAGAAGACTTGGACTATCTAAAGGCATACATCATCGAGACTATGTGCAAGCTTGAAATGTGTTTTCCTCCATCATTTTTTGATATGCAAGTACATACATCTCGTGGATCAGATAAAAATATTAGGGCCACTATATTTATATCATATGTTTCAGTTAGAGCGATACCTGGGAGTATTAAAAGGTTATGTGCGAAATCGTGCTCACCCAGAGGGTTCAATCATGGAGGGATACACTACAGAAGAAGTGATTGAGAGCTGTATAGATTACATCAGTGACGAAACAATGATAGGTGTGCCTGTACCTAAACATGAGGGTAAACTATGTGGGAGAGGGAGAATGGGCAGGAAAACTTTTCGCGTTGAGGATTACAAGCTAGTACATTGTGCTCATGGTAGTGTACTACAACATCTCACAATAGCCGAGCCTTACATAGAGGAACACCTGGATGAGCTTCGTAAATAAAATCAGAACCGCACAAAGGACTGGATCATGAGGGAGCACAAACATCGTTTCAGCGAATGGTTAATGGACAAAAACATCCCATTCGGAGACTCTTTGGAAGAGAAAACAATGAAGAATTTGGCTTCTGGGCCATCGTGTTTTGTGACATCATGGCAAGCATATGACATCAATGGGTACACATTCTACACTAAATCAAAAGACATGAAAAGTGTTGCACAAAATAGCGGTGTTCGTATCGATGCTTTTGACCTACAGGGATAGAAGACCACATATTTTGGATTCATAGAGGAAATATGGGAACTTGATTGTGACCCAAGCATGAAAATACCCTTATTTAAGTGCCAATGGGTACAACATCCCGTGGGGGTGACAGTGGATAACTACGGACTCACACTGGTAGACTTAAAGAAAGTAGGATATAAAGATGACCCGTGGGTTCTCGCCGAATGTGTTGCATAAGTGTTCTATGTACTCGATCCAGCAGATGAGAAGATGCATGTAGTTATTTCTGGAAAGCAAAAAATTGTTGGAGTTGAGAATGTGGGAGACGGAGATGAGGAATACAATAAGTATGAAGAGATGTTCGTCTTTAACGGTCCAGAGAGAATCAAGCGTGTGGAAAAGAAAATTGATAAGAACTTAAAGCCATACATGCGGAAAAATGGTAGTTCATGAAAAATTGTATGAATCAAATTGTATTTATTAGCATGTATGATCGACTATGCATTGTGGTTTCCAATTAATTTAAAATCTCGCTAGTTATCTATGTGTGCTATTAAAATTCATTTAAATTGTATTTGCATATTTTTGTTAAAAATTAAAATATTAATATGGTAATCAAATCACAATTGGTTCTAATTGAGAACCGCCTGTGATACGAATCGTGCATCACAGGCGGTTTTTTCATTACGGACCGTTTGTGAAACGAATCGAGCACCACAAGCGATCCGAAACAAAAACCGCTTGTGATACTAATACATCACAGGCGGTCTGAATAGCCTGGGACATCCCAGGTGGTTTTCTATCCGAATCGCCTGTGATGTAAAAAGCCTACCGCTTGTATAGAGCCAAATTGTACTAGTGTCGTCTACGTTGAAGACATGGACGATTATTCACTGCTGCCTCACAAACGAGATCTTCTCTAGTAACCTATCAATCTTCTTCCTTTTACTTGCCCTAGCAAAATATAATGTTGTTTTTTGTTTGGCTGAGGTCATTCAGTCGGTGTTCGGTTATAAAAGCAGCATAGCCCTGCATAGACCTGAAACTTAGGCCGGACCAGGCTGGTATGACACGGCACGAGCCCATCGTTCCTTGGGCTTTAAGTCTTTGGGCCGACACAACCCTTAATTTTTTTAGGCCGAGCTGTCCTGCGTCAAACATTTAAAATCTAAGCCCGGCACGAAACTAAAGCACGTCGTGCTTGTCTTGAACCGAATCGGTCTAGGCACGGCCCAGCAAGTAGGGATGAAAGTGGTAATCCGAACTGTTAGAACAAATTTAATATTTTAAAATAGATATGTATAAAATTTGATGTTGATCTTTTCTTATGTTATCAAGCACATTAGTACAAATATGAATAAAATATTATATAAGTTGTTTTATGTATTATTTGCTCCCTACAACACAAAAAGTTGAAAAAATTACCGAATTTGTTTCCGAATCCATACCGAAGTTTATATCTATTATTTGAGAAAATGTAGGATGAATTTGAGGTTTACCTTTTATGAATCTTAACAAGCTGGATGTTAAAAACAAGAATACAAATTTGTATTGTATATTCTATATCCTATTTATTCGCAATCAAGAAAAAAACTGATTACCGAATAAATACCGTTTCCGACCGTTTTCATCCCTACCAGCAAGCCATTTTGAAGAGAATTATATATATATATAACAAAGACCGATATAATTTTGTTGTCACGTTTTTACTGGCCTTTTCATTGTTGGGTCGGCCCGAGCACGGCCCAGTCACTCGTGCCAAGCAAGACCTGTATTTGTGCCGTGCTGGCACAGCCCAATACATTTGGTGTTGGGCCGTGCTTTGAGCCCGTTTTCTTGGGCCGTGCCTAGGCGGCTCAAAACAGCCCAGCCCAAATTTTTAGGTCTAGCCCTGCACGACCACAAGCACCACCACAAGCACCAACGAAGAAGGAGATCCAAGAAGAAGAAGAACAATAGGCAGATCAAACCTCTTGGCATTAGTGGTAGCAATTCTTCTTGTGCTGGTGCCACTCGCCTGGTCGGCTAGTAGCGCCGCTGCTGCCATTGGGCGTTACTCCACCCGCCTACAGCGGTACAACCTGCAACAAAAAACACTTGGCAAACGCCTAAAGGAGGAGGGGCGTGTTGGGGGGCCTTCGTCTTCCGAAGGTCCTCAAAAACACGACTAACATGTTTTCTAAGTATAATATATATACAGGACCTTCGGCCTTGGGATGAAGCTATACATGATGTAAAAGGCATGGACCGGGAGAAGGGTGAACCAGTTCCGAAGCTACCTATGGAGAAGCTTCGGCTTAGCAGAAGAAAATGGAACCGACCTAAAAGGGAAAAGGCTGCCTAGTCCTTGATAGACTGTCCCTAATTCAATAGTAAATATCAAGGGCATGAATGTAATTTACACAGGCTGCGTCCTATGTCTATAAATAGATGAACAGTAACCCCGCACTATTCACGCGGACCGGTATTCACTTGTGCGCCACATTCGGACTTTTGCCTTCTGTTAAGCCGAAGGTATAAATGTAATTCAATATCGTTTATATTCATTCATGATGCTAAATAAAAGAAATATTTATGATGTCATATGATTATTCATGATAGTTCTTATGTTTCATATGCTTTTACTTCTATTATGATACACTGTGATGATGAAGGTACGCCCTTCTTAACCTTCATCTGAAGATCATTATATCCTAAGGGAGATAATGCTTCGAAGGACGAAGGACTTTAATCATTAATGTTTTGTGTTGCCTTGTTCTTGATTCATAGCAGTTGAGAACAAGTCCCCAACATTGGCGCCCACCTCGGCAAGCTGCGACCTTCGTCATGCCACCGAAGAAAGTTTCAGGGCTAGGGGCTGCACTGTAGCCACTGGATGTCAACCAAGACACATTGAGCGAAGCACGAAGCCAAAAAAGGAAGGCTACAAGTCTGACGCCTCACGACAAAGAGCTGGACCAAGAGATCAGAGATCTCGAAGCCATTCACCAGCAGGTCCAAAAGAAGAAGGAGAAGATGCTTTGCCTTGCTGATCTTCAGAGGAAGATCGACGCAACCGCTGAGGAAATGCGTCACCTCACCCAAGATGACCAGGACCGGCGACCTCAACGCACAGAGCTTTGCCAGGACAGTTCCTATGATGATGATGTTTAGTATGATGATTTCCACCATGGAAATTTTACTTTTGATGATGCTTCTCCTCTGTCAGCAGAGCTGCAGGCTACACCATGGCCTTCGTCATACAAGCCACCCCAACTTCCCATGTATGATGGGCATTCGGACCCCAAGCAATTTTTGATGAGCTATGAAGCAACAATATCCTCATATGGAGGCAATGCCGCTGTCATGGCAAAGTCCTTCATCATGGCAGTCCGAAGTGTGGCCCCAGACATGGTACTCTTCTCTCTGGCCAGGGACAATCACGTCATGCAGAAGCTTAAAGACATGCTGGTCACCAGCTTTCAAGGGTTTCAGACGAAGCCAGTCACTGCTCAAGCCTTGTTCCAGTGTACACAAGACCAAGAGGAGTACCTTCAGGCGTATGTCCGAAGGTTTTTGCGTCTGAGAGCACAAGCGCCTACAGTGCCTAATGAAATTGTCATTGAGGCCATGATCAAGGGTCTTCGGCCAGGGCCCACGGCTCAATATTTTGCCAGGAACCCCCCAGACTTTGGAGAAGCTGCTTCAGAAAATGGATGAGTACATCCCGGCTGATAATGATTTCTGCCAAAGAAGGGAAGAAGCTTATAGTTTCTCTGAGATGACTAGGGGCTTCGGAGGGAGAATCCACCCTAGGCATGTCAGATCAATCCATAGCTCCAGTCAGAATGATGACAAAGGAAGCCAGTATCAGAGATCACAACACAGTTCTCAGTCTTCAGGACAGCAGCAAAGCTCCTTCAGGCCACCAGCTCCAAGGGGCAGGGGCGGCAAGGGCTTCAGAGGAAGATATGGGATCAGCCCAGGAAAATTTATTGCTTATTCTGTGGTGAAGATAAGGGCCACACTAAAAGAACGTGCCAGATTACTATTCAGAAGCAAAAAAAGATTGTCGAAGCAGAAGCCCGGCAGAATTAGCCGAAGCAGGTCTTACATACTACTTCGTGCTACTCTCCCTACATACCAGAATATGCGGCTAATCAACCTGCAACTTCTGTTGCTTCGGCAAGCCATTCACAAGCTTTCTGGCCTCAGCTTCCACCGCCACCACCATTGCCACCTACTCAAGGCCAGCGGCCAGAAGGGCGCCAGCACTCCCAACAGCAACTTGATTTTACGGAGGAGTCCGAAGCTCGTACAGTCAATAGCACTGTACCAGAATCGAAGCACATATACTAAGGAATATCCTACTTCTAAAGTACTTTTGTCTTTTATGCCATTTTTACTTTCTGTATGAGAGACAAGTAATGAAAAATTCAGTTTCAATTTTTTGTAATAACTCTGTCTACACCATAATGAAATATATCTTCTTCATAGATTTACGAAGCTCGAAAGACGACTCAAAGGAACGAAATAATTCTCGAAGCTCAAAAGTCGTTCCTAAGGGAATGCAGAGCCAAAATTGACGAAGCTATAAAAAGTCGTTCCTAAGGGAGCGCAACATAAGTTTTCTGCTTAAAAGTCATTCCAAAGGGAATGCAGAGCCAAATACCACCAAAATATAAGGCGAAGAAGTTCAAAAGTCGTTCATAAGGGGATGCAGAACTTATACCGCCGAAATAGAAGGCGAAGAAGTTAAAAAGTCGTTCCTAAGGGGATGCAGGACTTATATCACCGAAATAGAAGGTGAAGAAGCTCAAAAGACGTTCCTAAGGGAATGCAGAGCTTAGACTCAAAAGATGTTCCTAAGGGGATGCAGCTTTCCATGTACTAGTGTGAGCGCATGTGTGGGTGTTAAAACATCATCATATTGCATCATACCATCGCATCATTTAGCATAGCATCACATCATACATCATATGGCATCAACAGAAAGATTGGATACGAAGCAAACTTTCGGAAATACTTTGATTGAATAAAAATGTGCTAAGACATGAAGCAAGCTTCGGGTGTCAATTCTATCAGATTTGCCCTAGAAGGGGTGTCCTTCTTTACAAAGCATGAAAAGAAGAGAAGGTGTTTTTTCGCCGAAGGCTCAAAAAGCGATATGTCTGTATGTTTCATGCATCACAAAGAAATAAATTACAATAGTTTACATATTCAATCCAATGTTACACACATCAAATGTTATATAGTTTTGTTACAGTAGAAGTTCAATCTTCTTCCAATTGTTCCATACAACAAGCATTTCAAAATACTATTACAGTAGAATCTATTCTTCTCTAAGGACTTTTTCTGCAACTTCGTTCAAAAGTTTATCGACGACTTCGTCGATAATGGAGCTCGCCTCGCTTACAATATCTAGCGCTTCCTTCATTTATGGATCAGCTAGAGGATTGTACGACTCCGGTGTCGGGGATAGTTCAGCTGAAGTAGGTAAACTGATTAGTTCGAAGCCACAAAGCAAGTACTGAAGCCAAAAATATCAAAAAACATTACCTATACGTCTCTCGCGTTTAGCAGCCTCTTCAGCTCGTTTTGCTTCTGCCCGAGCGTCATGAGTGTCTTTTTCATTCTTCTTTATAATTTCGCTGGCCAGCTCTCGGCCACCGTTCACCTAGACATCAGAGTAAAACTTCCCGCCTACTAAGGTCGCTTCGGCTGAAGGATCCTTCGTATCGTCTGTGGAGAAGGCAGCTTCGGTATGGGCTATAGCCTTAACATGATCACATCCGGCCTTCTCCAAAATAGCTGCGATTCCTCGAGCGCTGGAGAAGGCACAAATATCCCTGCGATCACTTAATATTTCCTCGAAGGCTTCAGCTTCTCCACTTATCCATTCAACAACGCCCTTGGGGTCGCCTCGTATGAAATTTTCTTCAGAAGAGTAGGCGCCCACTTTGGCGAATCTAGTTTTTAATTTTTTCACACAATCCAAGGATTTCTCAAAGCACCTTTCCTTGGATTCGCGAAGTTCTTCAACATTTTTCTCTAGTTTATTTTTCCAGTATTCATTGATCTCTTGGTCAGCCTATGCAAGTGCGCATCTCTCATTAGCTTCGGCCAGTTGTCTCCGAAGGTCTTCAATCTCAGCTTTCTGGGCTTCGGCCTGAGCTTTGTATTGAGCTTCGTCTTCTTTTATTTTATTTACCAATGAAACCAAAATCTTATCTTTCTCTAGACCTTCATTTCTTAGCTCAATCACCTCTGAGCGAAGGTTGTTAAGGGCTATTGTACAACCTTCGTCTTCGACGCTTTTCTGTGCCCTCAAGGCATTACTGAGAATTAAACCCTGCAAAGAAGAAGAAAGAACTGAGCATGAAAAATAAAATACTTCATTCCTAACTTCAAGGTTAACTTCCATACCTTTATACTGTTGTACGCTAGGCTATCAGCAAGATCATCCTTCGACATAACCGAAAGGCCTTCTTCAAGTTTCGGAAATCCCATACTTTTAGCTATCTCCCGACAAACGGATATTTCTTTGTTATCCGAGAGACAGTACAGGAAATCATCTTCATTACTGCCGTTAAATACTAAGGCTCCTTTCGGATATTTCAGTTTTTGAGCATAATGTCTTGCTTCCACGATTTCTTCTTCGGATAACTTTTTCCTCGAAGCATGTCGAAAAATGTAATCAATATCTTCAACTAGGGCTTTGGAGATAGAAGGCTTTGTTTTTTCTGCCATGTCTTGCTTTGTTGCCATGCCGGTATCTGCAGCTTGTTGATAAGCTTTATCTTCCGGCGCGACAGCCTTTATCTCAACGGGCGCTGAAGACCTAGCTTCGGCCTCGTCTTGGACTTTAGCAGTTTTAGCATTTTTCTTAATAGGTCTAGGGCTCAAAGCCTTCGTAGTCTCCAAGACAGCGTCCAGCACGCTGGCCATTCTTCTCCTCTTCGGAGTTGCAGCAGAAGCCTTTTGTACCTTCGACAATTTTGCCTCAGCTGTCGGGCTCAGAATTTTTGGCATTTTTTCCATTTTTCCACCTGTGGCTCTTCGGCCTTATCATTCTTAGCTTCGGCTGGCCCGACTGTAGGTACCTTCGGCACTACAGTCGGCTCTTCAACGCTCTATGCAGTCGGAGCAGCTTGTCTTGCTTCAGCAGTTGAAGAGGCCTCTTCGCCAAATTCAGGGACTACGATCGGTTCAATATACCGCGGTCGGTGGGTCAAAACCTTCACTTTTTTTGCCCTTTGGCACATCAGTGGTGGCCAGAAGCGACATCTTTTCTCTTTTTCCCTTGCCTTCGCAGCAGGTAGTGATAATCAGGGTATACGAAGCCGATTGCATCGAACACCCTATTCAATTTTTTTTTCTCTCGGCCCCCGAAGGCTGCGGAAAAGGCATCATCTTCGGCCTTGGAATATGTTCCAAGCAGCTCGTCACTAGTAGCTTCAATACATTTTAACTAGTCATCATCTGGCTCATCAAACTTTTACCTAAATCTGAAGGTATACTTCAATCGGACTAGACCACCTTCACTGGATTCGGCAGTAGTCTGCTTTGGCATATCCCAGCTCTCCACAAGTGGCCACTGTCGAAGTTTTAGATCGACAATGCACCACGGGGAGTACCACGTGATGCTTTTGTGAGTTGGCAACATCAACTGTAGCTCGATGGTTCGCTTCGAGGCATGACAAAACACAAGATTTATACAGGTTCGGGCCGCGGGATGCGTAATACCCTACATCCTGTTTGCAGCGGGTTGTATTGCTTTGATATCTAGAGGTTACAATGAGGGCTAGGGTTTGGGTGTTTGATGAGAGAGCGGGGGGCGTGTATGAGATCAGATCCCTCTAAGATCTGCCTTGGGAGGGATCCCTAGCTCGCCTTATATAATCCGGCGTGGCTTGGGTTACAAGTCAGTTTCCTTATATATCTCCTAGACGGTTTAGATTACAATAGAGTCCTTATTTTGTGCGCCAAGTTTGTTTAGCCCATTAGCCTCGGGCCCGAGTCGGTCGGTCGGCCCATGTAGATAATACGTCTCATTTGGACCTAGGGGATATCCATCCCCCACAAGCCCTCGAGCTTCAAGTTGACTTGAGAAACAATCAGCTTGAAGATCCAAATTCTGCTTTCTGAAGATTTTTCCTTGTAGTCTTCAAAAGTTTTTTTGATGGTATTCTCCATTCGAGGATCAAGCAACTTACTCCTTCGAGTGGTCTTGGTGAGGTGGGAAGCAGCACCCGAGCTGACGAAGTGGTCGGCGAGGTGTGTCGTAACGCAACCCTGAGCTGATGAGTCGATGGCGTGGCCTCCCGGAGTCGACGAAGCAGCGAATCGGTGAGGCGGGCGATGGCCCAGCCCTCGAGTCGCCAAAGTAGCGAGTCGGCGAGGGAGGCGATGGCCCAGCTCCCAAACCGGCGAAGCAGCGTGTCGGCGAGGCGGGCGATGGCCCAGCCTTCGAGCCGGTGAAGTAGTGAGTCGACGAGGCAAGCAATGGCTTAGCCCTCGAGCTGTCGAAGTAGTGACTCGGCGAGGCGGGCGACGACCCAGCCCCCGAGCTGTCGAAGTAGCGAGTCAGCGAGGCGGGCGACAAACCAGCCCCCGAGCTGTCGATGTAGCGAGTCGGTGAGGCGGACAACGGCCCAGCCCCCGAGCTGTCGAAGTAATGAGCCGGCGAGGCAGGCGACAATCCAGCCCCCAAGCTGTCGAAGTAGCGAGTCGGCGAGGCGGGCGACGACCTAGCCCTCGAGCTGTCGATGTAGTGAGCCGGCGAGGCAGGCGACAACCCAGCCCTCGGGCTGTCGAAGTAGCGAGTCGGCGAGGCGGACAATGACCCAGCCCTCGAGCTGTCGAAGTAGCGAGTCGGCGAGGCGAGCGACGACCTAGCCCTCGAGCTGTCGAAGTAGTGACTCGGCGAGGCGGGCGACGACCCAGCCCCCGAGCTGTCGATGTAGCGAGTCGGCGAGGCGGACAACGGCCTAGCCCCCGAGCTGTCGAAGTAGTGACTCGGCGAGGCGGGCGACGACCCAGCCCCCGAGCTGTCGAAGTAGCGAGTCGGCGAGGCGGCCGACAAACCAGCCCCTGAGCTGTCGATGTAGCGAGTCGGCGAGGCGGACAACGGCCTAGCCCCCGAGCTGTCGAAGTAATGAGCCGGCGAGGCAGGCGACAACCCAGCCCTCGAGCTGTCGAAGTAGCGAGTCGGTGAGGCGAGCGACGACCTAGCCCTTGAGCTGTCGAAGTAGCGAGTCGGCGAGGCGGACAACGGCCCAGCCCCCGAGCTGACGATGAGTCAAGGAGGCTGCACGGTGGTGACGCCCCAGCCCTCGAGCTGTCGAAGTAGCGAGTCGGCGAGGCGGACAACGGCCCAGCCCCCGAGCTGACGATGAGTCAAGGAGGCTGCGAGGTGGTGACGCAGCCCCGTGAGACGGAGAGGCAGCGAAGCTGCGTGACGACGGCACAACCCTTGAGCTAACGAGGATGTCTTAGGATAGCCCGTGAGTCGGCTACTATGGAAATCTGACATCTGAGTCTGCACCTTGAGAACATGAATTTATGAGGACGTGAGGGCAGGTAACGCCCGTGGGAAAGGGGAGAGAGGCACCCTTCACTGAGTAAGCGACATGCATGTAGCGTCGGCGGGCCAGGCCGACTGCATGTATGAAGGGTCTAGAGTTACCCTGTCGAGATTTTGCGTGGGTGTGTAGCACCAAACTTGAGTCGGCGACACGACTCAAGCCGATTGCCTCATGAGGTAGGGCCTGAGTTCACCCTGCAAGAGCTGACGAAGGCATGTAACACCACCCATAAGTCGAAGGGTGACTTAAGGTGATTGCCTCGTGTAAGTAAGGGCTTAGAGATCACCCATGAGTCAAGTGAGGCATGTAGCACCGGCGGGCCAGACCGATTGCTTCGTTTTAACCGTGGTCATATAGGGTTCATGACGCCAGTTACATAAGGATGCAGAGATGACCTGAGTGCGCCGAGGTACATAATGCACAATTTGAATGTCTAGAAATAATTTGAGTAATATGAAACCCTGAGTGATCCTGAAATAACAGGAATAATCTAGAAATAATGATCCTGAAATTAATATGAATGATCTGAAACAATGTGAGTAATTCAGAGTTGATTCGAGTAATTTCGATGATCTAGAAATAAGCTAAGTGATCTGGAGTTTTGGGTAATCCAAAAATAATATGAATATATCCATAGTCGGGTGATCCAAAGACAATACGAGTGATCCAATGCCCTGAGTAATCCCAAAATAATTCAATTGATCTAGAAATAAGCTGAGTAATCTGACATCCCGAGTGATATAGTAACAATCCAACTAGAAACCGCTGAAAGTTTACGCGAAGTCGAAACAATTTTTCCAGAAGTAATGATGCCGAAGTAATATGAATGATCCAGGAATAATGATCCAGTATAAATAATCCAGAAATGATCCGAAATCCCGAGTGATCTAGAAATAATATAGACAATCCGAGTGATCCATGAATAATCCTCACTCCATGAATAATCTGATTGATCCAATAACTCGAATACTTCAGAAATAATATAATTGGGATCCAATAGCTAGATGATTCAGAAATAATTCAGTTGAGCGGACTAGAAGTTGAGCGAACAGCCCCCCCGAGTTGATGAAATAGTCAGCGAGGACGTTTAGTCGGCGAGGACGTCCGAGCGTTTGGGAGTTAAGTAATGCAGCCCTTGAGTTTTGGGCTGGTAGAAATATAAAACCCTCCAGCGGACTACAAAATAGACAATGCGAATATTATGTAGCATGATGCAAAATATACAGAATATATATTTAATCAACCGAAGTATTTTGTAAAATTGTCCCATGTATCTCTTCTACGGGACTAAACAAGAGAAGATGTAGGAAATAGATTTTTTGAAAAGACAATAATAATTAAATAAATGCACAAAATAGATATTAGAGAAACTTAGCTCTATATGTTGCCGAATAATTTGGACCAGATCTGAGTGACGGCTGGTTTGATCCAAGTCCGATGCGGAAGACATGCTGCTTCTTCTTTATCTCTGGTATTTTTCTTTGAGTAAAGAAACGACTCGGACTATGGCAGCACTTCCTTGAACCGTACGTAACACGGCCTCTGCAATTGCCTACTTGCTCCTCGTGAGGACAAGATGTCTCCGTTGATTGGACTTCAGTTTGCATGCGAATCATGAATGCGACTCGAATTATGACAGCAGGAGCCAAGAAGGACTTCAGATCGACATTAACAGGAGGATAGGAGCAGATGGATCTTTTCTGCAGGATAGGCGTCAAGCCCAAACGCCAGGAAGAACAGATGTATCCCGCTGCCTCAGGAGCAGTAGCAAATATGTAGAACACGCACGGATGGCGGCGATGCGATGAACATCGTCGGCGATGGTGATATCAATAGGGACTGAAACCCTAATTTTTTAATCTCCTGATGTTGATGACGTTGGCAGAGTTGATGGCCATGGAGCTAGCTAATGTCGGTGTCGCCTACCCCACGGTGGGCGCCAGCTGTCGAAGTTTTAGATCGACAATGCACCACGGGGAGTACCACGTGATGCTTTTGTGAGTTGGCAACATCAACTGTAGCTCGATGGTTCGCTTCGAGGCACGACAAAACACAAGATTTATACAGGTTCGGGCCGCGGGATGCGTAATACCCTACATCCTGTTTGCAGCGGGTTGTATTGCTTTGATATCTAGAGGTTACAATGAGGGCTAGGGTTTGGGTGTTTGATGAGAGAGCGGGGGGCGTATATGAGATCAGATCCCTCTAAGATCTGCCTTGGGAGGGATCCCTAGCTCGCCTTATATAATCCGGCGTGGCTTGGGTTACAAGTCAGTTTCCTTATATATCTCCTAGACGGTTTAGATTACAATAGAGTCCTTATTTTGTGCGCCAAGTTTGTTTAGCCCATTGGCCTCGGGCCCGAGTCGGTCGGTCGGCCCATGTAGATAATACGTCTCATTTGGACCCAGGGGATATCCATCACTGGATTCGGCAGTAGTCTGCTTTGGCATATCCCAGCTCTCCACAAGTGGCCACACCCTGAAGGATATGTGTTCTTGAATTAAATCCATCGTGCCAATGAAGGCGCAAACAGTACTAAAGGCCTTTTGACATGCTTCAACATCACTATCAATATTCACCTTCGGCCTTCGGAGGCTGAAGCGAGACCAGATGGGGCGCTGGATAATCTCCTTGATGTCTTCCCTTTTAATCAGATCATTTTTAACATAAAACCACTCTTCCATCCAGGCTCCGAGCCATCTTTTTTGGTATGTCGGCACCGGGTAGCTTGCATTAGAGTGGGCAATGAACCCGTAGCAGCTGAAGTTGTTGTGATATTGCTCTTTGCCAACGGCCTTCGTCTCGTATAAAAGCTCGTGCATACTACAAAAGAACTTCGCACTCGGCTCCAGTCCCTGGCTTCTCACAGCCCAGGCAAACATCCCCATCCTAATTACAGCTTCGGGGTAATCTGATGGAGAAAAATCTTTAGTACCTCAACCACAAACTTGCTTAGTGGGAACCAGAGACCTACCTTCAGGAAGCTCCGATAAACGACAACTTCGTTTTCCTCAGGAGCAGGGGCAGTGTTTGTAAGGAAAATGGACCCCGGGCCATTTGGCTAATTGAGTTTTGGTGTTTGATGATTAACACAACCTGTGGACTAATGTGTTTGCTAGTGTTTATAATTATAGCTCACAGGATGCGAAGAGAATTGGACCAAGGCTATGAGGATGCAACACCTCAAAAGAAGACATAAAAAGATGCATAGGAGTCCAATACTCAAGAACAAAAGAAGCCCGAAGAAATCAGCGAAGAAACCCAAGAAGCGGGCTGTCAGCCAGCGCCTGGTGGCACACCGGACAGTGATGTCCGGTGTGCACCGGACTGTCCAGTGTGGCACCAGACAGTCTGCGCAGAGAAGCCACAGACAGGCGCTCTCTGGCTGTAGCACCGGACTGTCCGGTGTGCACCAGACTGTCCGGTGTGCCATGGGCAGACGGCAACGGTCGGATCCAACGGTCGACTGCTATAGGCGCCAACGGTCGGCTGACATGGCGTGCACCGGACACTGCACAGTAGATGTCCGGTGGTGCACCGGACTGTCCGGTGCACCCGACGACAGAAAGCTGCTGCTTTCTGTCCAACGGCTAGTTTGGGGTGTGGAGGCTATAAATACCACCCCAACCGGCCATTCTCAAGTGTGAGAGCCCAAGCAACATACCAAGACACATAGTGCATATTTCCAAGTGCTCAAACACCCAAGTGCTTAATAGAATCACTCGGTGATTAGCGTAGGTGCTTTGCGAAGTGCTTTGGTTAGTTAGACCGCTTTAGCGCTTGCTCTAGATGAACCCTAGTTAGTTGAGTGAGTTTTGTAAAACCACGCAACCCCTCGGCTCTTGTGTGAGTCGTTGTAATTGTACCGAGTGGGGCGAGAGTCTTGCGAGACCGTGACAACCGCGTTTGTGTCACGGCCGCCACCGTGTACCGGAGGGAACGAGGCCCGCGACGTTTCGGCCGGAAGCTCGATAGTGGAGACGACGGGGAGCGTCTGAGAGGAGCCGGAAGCGGAGCACCACTTGCGTGTGGAGAAGGCCCGCGGCTCTCTACGGAGTTACTCGACCGTGGTGCTTGGCCCTCGCGTGGGCTTCCCTTTGCGTAGGGGCACCAACGAGGATTAGTCGGGACCTTGCGTGGTTCCGGATACCTCGGTAAAAATACCGGCGTCATCCACGAGAGTTTGCTTCTCTACTTAGCTCTTTACATTCCACATTTATATTAAGCATTTAAGTTTCAATCTTGTAGTCATACTTATTTAGTGTAGATTGAAACTTAGCCTTTGCGGTAGAGATAGCAACACTTAGACAAAACCTAGTTTGCACATTCTAGTTTTGATTATTTGCATAGGTTTTGCTCTAGGGATTTAATTGTGGCCTAGTTTAGTAAAAGTTTTAGAAGTCCTAATTCACCCCCCCTCTTAGGCGTCACCCGTTTCCTACAAGTGGTATCAGAGCCGGTTTGGCTCATTTGAAACGCTTTAGCTTCACCGCTAAAAGAGCCGACGCTTTTTAGAGGAAGGGATGGATACCCATAGGCCACCACACTTCGACGACACTAACTTCCCATATTATAGTGCTAGAATGGCTTGTTACCTAGATGCCGTTGATCTAGGTGTTTGGAGAGTCACTCGTGACGGGATGAAACCTCTCAAGAATCCCGAGAAACCCACCACGAGTGAGGAAAAAGAAATTCATTTAAATGCTAGAGCCAAAAATTGCTTGTATGAATCTCTTAGCATGGATATTTTTAATCAAGTATTTACCTTGAAAACTGCTAATGAGATTTGGCTAAAATTGCATGAGCTCCATGATGGCACATCCAATGTCCGTGAGCAAAAACATTGCCTAGTCTTAAATGAGTATAATTCTTTTGCTATGAAAGATGATGAGCTTGTTAGAGACATGTATTCTCGTTTGAATCTAATAATCAATGAGCTCAATTCTATTGGCATTAATAAGCTAGGTGATGCGGACATTGTGAGGAAGATTATCTCCCTGCTACCACAACAAAGATATGGGAGCATCATCACCATCCTTCACAACATGGAGGACTTGAGCAACATGACCCCGACCATTGTGATTGGGAAAATCGCGGCTTTTGAGATGTCGCGAAAAATGAGTCGGGGAGAGGAGCCAACTTCCTCAAAACCATATGCTTTTGCATGTGATGAAAGGAAGGGCAAAAAAGAAGGCTCCCACTCCAAGTTCCTCAAGTGAAGAAGAGGAAGAAGAAGAAAGTGATGATGATGAAGATAATCAACCATGCACATCATCCTCCGAGGACGAAGAAACAATCTGACGCGTCGGAAAGGTAATGAGGATGATCCGCAAGATTAATCTTATGGGTGTGCCCCTGCAGGTCGAGGATCTTCTCTTTAACATTGACAGGAAAAAGCAAAGGAAGAGAGGATGCTTCGCATGTGGGGAGAAGGGCCACTTCAGGGACAATTGTCCAAATATGGCCAAACCCAAAAAGGAGAGGAGCAAAGGCAAGGCGCTAACAAGTGTTAGAACTTGGGATGATTCTTCAAGTGAAGATGAACCTCGAAGCACGCGCAGCCACCGGTCCTCGTCACGCTCATCACCGTCATCACACAAATGCCTTATGGCAAGAGGTAACAAAAGCACTCCATCCTCTAGTGATGAAAGTAGTAGTGATGATGAAGGTGAGGGAAAGCCCTCTCTAGATGAGCTTGCGGAAGCCGTAGATTTTTTCCAGGATGTTTACACTAAGCAAAAAGCTCAACTTAAAACTTTGAAAAATAAGTTGGTTAGCTCTCAAAATGATTACAAAGGTTTGCTAGAAAAATTTGAAACTTTTGCAAACTTAAATAGTGAGCTATCAACTAAAATTGAGCTATTAGAATCTAGTGCTCCATCCACTGCTACCGATGATAGCCTTATTAAAAAGAATGAAAAACTTAAGGCTAAGTTAGCTAGCTCCCAAGAAGCTATTGAAAATTTGCTAGAGAAAATGGAAATTCTTAGCATACACAATAATGAGCTAACTACTAAGCTTGAAAACATTGGTAGCACCCCAGCAGCATCTTTAGTTGAAATACCTGAAATTATTAAGAAAGATGCTTCTACTTCCTGCTTTGACTTAATTGATGATTCTAACCCCTGCAACCAAGTCGTTGTTGAGAATATTGTTGTAGAGACATGTTCGGATGAGGTTGCAAAGGAAAATGAGCAATTAAAGCAAGAAGTGGCTCGCCTTGGAAAGGCTTTGTATGACAAGAAAGGCAAAGCCAACCAAATCCGACCTCCACAGGATAACACCACTGCGGGAGTGAACAAGCCTATGGAGGGAGAAACTGTGATTTGTAGGCTATGCCACATGGAAGGCCACAAGTCTTTCCAATGCAAGGCGATGACCGGGGATAAACAAAGGCAAAAGCTCAAGCAAAAGCCATCAAGCAAAATCTCCAACACCTACATCAAAAAGGTGAACAAAAAGGATGCTACACCATATTTAATCAAGAAGAAAAAGAATGGAAAGGTGATAGCAATCAAGGCCAACAAGCAAGCCAACAAAGGAAAAGGGGTCAAACGCATCTGGGTGCCAAAGGAGATAATTTCAACCATGAAAAGCACCAAGAAGGTTTGGATCCCGAAAGGGAAGTGAGTGGACCGAAGGTCTTCGGGAAATTTGGAGACTTGGCAAAATTGGGATGTATATCATGGGATACATCACATTGGATCAAGTTTATTGCCAAGTGGGTTAGTGAAAATTTTGGACCCAAATTTCCCACCCATGACTAAGGTAACTAGTTTTATTGTATTCTTTGATTTTAGATATGCGTATCTATTTACCTTTTATCTAGTTTACCTTTCTTGCCTAGTATTACATTTGCTATGTACTTTTGTTTAAAAATCATGCATACTAGGTAAATCATATGGTAGGATTGCTTGTATTTAATTCATATACTTAAGCAAACCTATATGGCTTAAAATGTTTATTTAAGCACGGCATATAGCTTTTATATCACTCCATAGTAAATGATGCATCAATTGAAAATTTTGATTTCTACAAGTTGTACCATTTAACTTATATGTGCCAAAGTTAGGATTGTAGATAATTTGCCCCTCTTGATATCAAATCAAAGTGCATGTCTCCTACAAGTATTCAAAACTTGTATGCACACCTTTAGGGGGAGGTTACTCTATAATCTAACACTTTGAGACTAACACCTTTCCAAGTCTATTTCTTGTGATAGACTCATTGTAAGGAAAATAAGGTCCCCGGAGAAAGACAACAATCTTCCACTGCAAAATCTCCAAGAACTCTCATGTCTCTCAAGCTCGCCATTGACTTTCAATTGGTATATTTTGAGACTATATCTAGTATCATTTACATGTCTTCTCCAAAATTTGATTAGACTATATTTCATATCGTATGCTCCCATGTTGCTAAAAATGCATAAGTGGTCAACTCATATTCTGTTACCTATGCATAAGGGAAGTTAGTCTTTTCAAATCATGTCTCGCACCTTTAATTTTCACTTGCTTTTTCCTAAGTAGAGGATCTCTATCCGGGGGAGTATTTCTTCATCTCTAAAAAGGGGGAGAAACTTCTTTCTAAAAGAGAACACTCATTTAGGGGGAGTAATTCTTTCAACTGGTGTCATTCATGTGGTTTAATTTAATATCCTTCTAGTGGTATCATTTGATAGAATTCTTGATGAGGGCAAGTGTTTATTTACTTCCTACATGCTTTTAATGTCTTCCTTTTCGGTGGTTGATGCCAAAGGGGGAGAAGTTTAGGGACCAAAGCAATGAAACTATATCAAACACCAAACACCACCAATTTAAAATTTTATATCTACAAATGGTTTTTTCAAGTGGTTTTGGTTATTTGGTCCAAAAAAATAGGAAGTAAGTGAATTATGGAGTTAGGGGGAGGCTTAAGTCCATAATATCACATTGTGAGGACATTCGTGCATCTTAGCAAGTAGATTGCATATTTTAATTCAAACACTTGTATTATTTGCTTGCTTTGGTTGTGTTGTCATCAATCACCAAAAGGGGGAGATTGTAAGGAAAATGGACCCCGGGCCATTTGGCTAATTGAGTTTTGGTGTTTGATGATTAACACAACCTGTGGACTAATGTGTTTGCTAGTGTTTATAATTATAGCTCACAGGATGCGAAGAGAATTGGACCAAGGCTATGAGGATGCAACACCTCAAAAGAAGACATAAAAAGATGCATAGGAGTCCAATACTCAAGAACAAAAGAAGCCCGAAGAAATCAGCGAAGAAACCCGAGAAGCGGGCTGTCAGCCAGCGCCTGGTGGCGCACCGGACAGTGATGTCCGGTGTGCACCGGACTGTCCGGTGTGGCACCAGACAGTCTGCGCAGAGAGGCCACAGACTGGCGCTCTCTGGCTGTAGCACCGGACTGTCCAGTGTGCTCCGGACTGTCCGGTGTGCCATGGGCAGACGGCAACGGTCGGATCCAACGGTCGACTGCTACAGGCGCCAACGGTCGGCTGACGTGGCATGCACCGGACACTGCACAGTAGATGTCCGGTGGTGCACCGAACTGTCCGGTGCACCCGATGACAGAAAGCTGCTGCTTTCTGTCCAACGGCTAGTTTGGGGTGCGGAGGCTATAAATACTACCCCAACCGGCCATTCTCAAGTGTGAGAGCCCAAGCAACATACCAAGACACATAGTGCATATTTCCAAGTGCTCAAACACCCAAGTGCTTAATAGAATCACTCGGTGATTAGCGTAGGTACTTTGCGAAGTGCTTAGGTTAGTTAGACCGCTTTAGCGCTTGCTCTAGGTGAACCCTAGTTAGTTGAGTGAGTTTTGTAAAACCACACAACCCCTCGGCTCTTGTGTGAGCCGTTGTAATTGTACCGAGTGGGGCGAGAGTCTTGCGAGACCGTGACAACCGCGTTTGTGTCACGGCCGCCACCGTGTACCAGAGGGAACGAGGCCCGCGGCGTTTCGGCCGGAAGCTCGATAGTGGAGACGGCGGGCAGCGTCCGAGAGGAGCCGGAAGCGGAGCACCACTTGCGTGTGGAGAAGGCCCGCGGCTCTCTACGGAGTTACTCGACCGTGGTGCTTGGCCCTCACGTGGGCTTCCCTTTGCGTAGGGGCACCAACGAGGATTAGTCGGGACCTTGCGTGGTTCCGGATACCTCGGTAAAAATACCGGCGTCATCCACGAGAGTTTGCTTCTCTACTTAGCTCTTTACATTCCGCATTTATATTAAGCATTTAAGTTTCAATCTTGTAGTCATACTTATTTAGTGTAGATTGAAACTTAGCCTTTGCGGTAGAGATAGCAACACTTAGACAAAACCTAGTTTGCACATTCTAGTTTTGATTATTTGCATAGGTTTTGCTCTAGGGATTTAATTGTGGCCTAGTTTAGTAAAAGTTTTAGAAGTCCTAATTCACCCCCCTCTTAGGCGTCACTCGTTTCCTACAGTGTTGTCTCCTCCAACCCTCACGATCGACATGTCATGAAAATATCTCCCCCTCATGGCATCAACATGACTCTGTCTGATAGTCGATTTTCCGAAGATAGTATGACTTGGCCGACAGGGCCGATCCTCAGAATCTTCATCCTCGCTCTCTACGTTATAACTATCACTGTCATCAGAATCTTCGGACAAACCCTCCATTATTTCCTTAGTAATTTTCTCTGTATTTGTCTTAGCCATAGGCTCGTAAAACCCAGCAATAAAAGGATCCATAATTTTCTTTTCTTCATAAAGCTTCTTCTCCTCTGATACCTTCTCGTCCTCGGCCATCTTCTCCTCAGTTATCTTCTTCTCTTCACTGGTCATCTTCTCCTCAAATATGAAGCAAGCACGTCTCTAAAACCAAAGCTCGAAAATTAAGCAAAAAACTTGCAAGCAAGAGTTAAAAATTTGAGGGAATAACGCAAGCAGTAGAAATGACGTATCAAATATCGCCGCTAGAGATCCATATTTATACACCCAGTGCTTTGCAACTTGGCGGGCCCCGTTTGTCATTCAATGTTGCTATTCTAGCAAAGGGAAGGTGTTTTTTCGGACCTTCAGCTTAAGGCCTTCGTCCATGTCGCAGTTTAAATTCGTTATTATAACGAATTAATACTGCGAGGGACTACTGTTAGGGGCCTTCGTCTTCCGAAGGTCCTCAAAACACGACTAACATGTTTTCCATGTATAATATATGTACAGGGACCTTCGGCCTTAGGATGAAGCTGTACACGATGTAAAAGGCATGGATCGGGAGAAGGGTGAACCAGATCCGAAGCTACCTATGGAAAAGCTTCGGCTTAGCAGAAGAAAATGGAACCGACCTAAAAGGGAAAAGGCTGTCTAGTCCTTGATAGACTGTCCCTAAGTCAATAGTAAATATCAAGGGCATGAATGTAATTTACATAGGCTGCGTCCTGTGTCTATAAATAGATGAACAGTAAACCCGTACTGTTCACGCGGACCGGTATTCACTTGTGTGTCGCATTCGGACTTTTGCCTTCTGTTAAGCCGAATGTATAAATGTAATTCAGTATCGTTTATATTCATTCATGATGCTAAATAAACGAAATATTTATGATGTCATATGATTATTCATGATACTTCTTATATTTCATATGCTTTTACTTCTATTATGATACACTGTGATGATGAAGGTACGCCCTTTTTAACCTTTGTATGAAGATCATTATGTCATAAGAGCATCTCCAACAACGTGACCTATAAAAATGCCTTATAATTTAAAAATAAGTAAATTTTATAGAATTTAGGGCACCAACAAAACACCCCGCTCCAACAGTAAAGCCTCAAATCTAGATTATAGGGCAGCCCACTACGGTGTAGTATATTTGAGGCACTTGAGAGGATGCCCTATAGTTTTTTGACAAAATTTGTTGAATTGAGGCACTGTTGGAGTGATTTTTCATGTGTAGAGCCCTATATTTCAATTTGAGGCACTAGTTTAAAACATTGTTGGAGATGCTCTAAGGGAGATAATGGTTTGAAGGACGAAAAACTTTAATTATTAATATTCTGTGTTAACTTGTTTTTAATTCATAGCAGTTGAGAACAAGTCCCCAACAGTGCAAGACATCGCAAAGGAGCTCTTCAATGACCTCCTCGCTATGGCACTTCATCATGTAAAGTGAACAAGAACGATGAGGATGAGCACTCCGCCAGCACCGCTGGACTCTTCATTTTCAACCTCTTCGTCAGCACATCCTCCCCGCAGAGCATGCCCGGCATCCTGGACTGGACATCGCCAGCCAGCTCGTTTGGTGGCAGTGCGCGCCCTGCAGCAACGCCGGCGACTGTCTTCCGGCGCCCACCTTCCTGCTCAACATCTCAGCCACCTTCGCACCCATTCCCTGCGTTGACCAGATGTGCAAGCAGGTGCTCAGCGAGACCTACCCGGGGGCCCTGTCCCCGGTGTCGCAGCTCCAGATCTCGTGGTTCTCCTACTTCTGGGCATCCGACTCCGACGACAGCAGCTGGTTCGGGTTCGGATTCGATAGCGCGACCCAGACCAAGAACAGCCGCTCCACTCCTCTCATCCCCAGCGTCGTCGCGCCCTATTCCGACCTGTACATCGTCAACCTCACCACCATCAAAGTCAACGGCGAGGACATGGACGGTATCCCAGCCGGGACGTTCGACCTACAGCCGGATGGATCCGCCGGCAGGGTGTTCCTGAGCACCACCACGCCGGTGACGTTCCTGCTGTCCATTTAAGACTGACCGCAGCGGTCTACCGTACCGCTCCCCCTCCCCTTGCATGTCGGCTGTAGGGGGCACCCTATGGCCGCAGCGGTGCCCCCTACAGCGCCCCCTACGTGTCGGTCCCCTTCTCTCTCTTCTCAGATCTAGCGTGTCACTGTTTATCATCCTAAACACTATGCTGTGGGTCCACGAGTAATTGTTAGTAAATAAAAAATTGATAGTTGGTATAGAAAATGATATTTTATAGTGGTAGTGGGGTATAGGGGGAGTATTTAGGGGGAACCGCTGCGGGAGATGAAAAAATAGGGGGAAAAATAGGGGGGAAAAGTGATATAGGGAGAAAAATTTAGGGGTAACGGCTGCGGATAGCCTAAGTGATTTTCACTCTATTTTAAAATAAAAAATGGCCCGTTATAAGGTCCAAAGGCTGAGCAGCCTAACTCAGCCGGCTGGAAGAAAGGTAGGGCACTTCATGAGAGAGCCGCCAGCGGGAGCAAAGTGAGTAGAGAATGCTGACGGCGGCGTTCAGCGGACGAGCGGTTCTGCGCTCGCCGATCTCCACACCGTTCTTCTGCAACCGCTTCTCCCTCGGCTCCTTAAGTATGTAGAGTTGCTCCCTGCTCAGAATCTCGCAAAAAATCGTTAGCTCTCTGTTCCTATTCCTCCTATAGGTTCTAGTCATGGTTTGGATCGATTCCTTTGATTCTTGGTGTTCTGGTGTTAATCCTGCTGGTGGAAGAAGGTGGAGGTGGTATTGCTTGTGCGTAGTGAGATTCTGTTGTGCTCTGTTGTTTTACCAGTGCACCTGTGTGGTGCTCTGTCTGTTTTGATTGTTGTCCACCATGGCATGCTACTTGGGCTCCCTGCTACGCGGTGTTCCTTTTCTCGGGCTGGTGCCGTGGATGCCTCCCTCGGCTCTGGCAATAGTTCTAGTATCTCCGTCAACCTCCCGCCATGCAGGTCCGGACGTGGGCAGCAGAATTGGTTTTCTGGGACAGAACCTTGTGTTCGCTGAGCTGGTCTTCCCACGTAGACAATATATGTGCTGTGAGTTACCCGTTGCCTCTCTATATTTATTGAGTAATTTTGTGCAATCTGCTAGTATTATTTACTTGGGTGTGATTGCACAATTTGTGGGCAGAGTTGATTGCTCGATAATGATAGCGGTATAGTGAAATGACGTGATAGTCTAGGTTTTAGTGTGTTGTTATTTTCAGCATTGATATTATTTGTGCCTAATTATATCTCTATTTGTTGAGGCTGTTTACCTGTGTCAAATTCTGCTATATTATTTAGTTCACAGCTCCTTACTATTAGTATTTATACTTGATTATTAGGCTTATTACATCTGATCTAAAACCCTGATTTGGTAAGATAGGATTGTCACGTTAGTCGAGGATCTCTGATCACCATTTAGTGTTGGAGGGCTGTTTATTACAGCAACCCGCTATTTTGAGAGCAATATAAAAAGATAAACAATAATGTTTATGTGCTTAATCTGCCTTCTTCATTTACAAGCCATGTTTAATTTACAAATGGACCTGAGTAGCTATATTTCATGTTTTTGTTTACTGGATTTTCTACTATTTATTGCTGTTATAATTACATATGGCATTTATCTGAGTTACATGCCTGTTTTATTCGGAATTAGAATATTTAATTTATTTAAATATGTTGAAAGCATGTCACTTATTTCTCTAATATTACAACAATCCAGAAAACCAATCCGTATAATGGCCTCCAGTTCTGATGTCATTAAGCCTGAAGCGTTTGACGACGCAAGTTTTAAGCGCTGGCAGATTAAGACTCACATGTGGCTCATTGACCTAAAATTATTTTGGGTAGTGACGTCGGCTGTTCCCGAGGCTGCATCAGGTAATGCTGATGATGCAGCGAAGGCCGCCGCACTAGCGGAGAAGGCCAAGTGGGACGAAGCCAATGAGGCATGCTTGTCTCGTTTGCTGAACGTCTTGTCGAACCGCTTATTTGACGTGTACTCTGGTTTTACCTTCGCTAAGGGTCTATGGACTGAATTTGAGAACGAGTTCTTTGAAGTTGACAATGGCAATGAGTCATTCACAACAGAAAACTACCTCAACTATAAAATGGCTGAGGGAAGGTCTGTTATGGAGCAGCTACAGGAGATTCAACTCCTTGTTAGGGACTTGGTCCAATATGACTGCGTCCTACCAGACAGTTTTCATGCGAATGCAATACTGGCAAAGCTCCCGCCTTCTTGGCGAGACTTTGTGACTTCACGCCGCCACATGAAGAAGCAAATGACTCTCACTGAGTTGTCAGCTGCGTTAAATGTGGAAGAGCGTGCAAGGTCCAGTAACAAGCCATCCCAGCAACTCCAGGCTCACGTTGTTGAGAAGGGTGGAGATAGAAAATTCCAGAAGAAGAAGAATTCTCCATAGAAGAATCTAAACCAACCTAGGTCCAAAAAGATGAAGAAGAAAAAGGAGGACTTTATCTGCTATGTTTGTGGTGTCTCCGGGCATACAGCTCGGAGGTGCAAACTTAGGAAGGGAAAAGGTCCTCCACCTCAGCGCAAAGAAGGGAACGTGGTGGTTAACTCCACCCCAGGGTATGCACCTCAGGCCTTTATGGCAAGTCCATCAGATGACTGGTGGATGGATTCCAGTGCTACTATTCATATTTGTGCTGATCGATCCATGTTCTCTTCTTTCCAGGGATACAACAACACACCAGTCTTGATGGGAAATGGTGTTCTGGCAGCAGTTCGAGGTACTGGACAGGTCTACCTGATGTTAACTTCAGGGAAGACGCTCGTGCTGAAGGACGTGCTCTATGTGCCCTCGATGAGCTGGAACCTCATATTAGTGTCGCTGCTATGTCCACAGGGTCTCAAACAGTGTTTGAGTCTAATAAAGTGGTCCTGTCTAAGTTTGGTACTTTTGTTAGAAAGTCATATGAGTCAGGCGGTTTGTTCTGTCTTTTTGTTTTGAACAATCATTCTTCTTACCATGTTAATATGGTCTGTAATAACGATTCTATTAATGATATTTGGCATTCCCGTTTGTGTCATGTCAATTTTGAAGCCATTAAGAGATTAAGTGTCATGTCTTTAATTCCTGAATACAAACATGTTAAAGGTGTAAAATGTGGTATTTGTGTGCAAGCTAAGCAGCCTAGAAAATTGTTTCATACGGTTGAAGGCAGAAGTACCACTCCTTTAGAACTAATTCACTCAGATGTCTGTGAGATGAATGGTATAATCACAAAAGGCGGTAAAAGATACTTTCTTACCTTGATAAATGATGCTACCAAATTCTGTTATATTTACTTGCTTAGAACCAAAGATGAGGCACTAGAACACTTTAAGATCTATAAGACTGAAGTTGAAAACCAGTTAGACAAAAAAATTAAAAGGTTGCGGTATGATAGAGGAGGTGAATACCTTTCCAACCTTTTTGATGAGTACTGCAAAGAGTGTGAAATCATTCATGAAACCACCGCTCCATATTCACCTCAGTCAAATGGGGTAGCTGAAAGGAAAAATCGAACAGTGTGTGACTTAGCTAATGCTTTGTTGCAAAGTTCAGGGATGCATGACATCTGGTGGGGCGAGGTAGTACTCACGGTATGCTATATCCTGAACAGGGTATCGCCTCGCAATCGTGAGGCCATGCCCTATGAAGGATTTAAAGGAAGGAAGCCAGATCTTTTGCATCTTCGGACTTGGGGCTGCCTTGCAAAGGTGAATGTCTCGTTGCCGAAGAAGAGAAAGCTAGGCCCTAAGACCGTAGACTGTGTCTTCCTAGGTTATGCACATAACAGTGCAGCTTATAGATTTCTAGTGGTCCATTCTGAGACGAGCGAAGTCGCTGTAAATGTCATAATGGAATCTTGGGATGTGACATTCTTTGAGAGCATCTTCCCTATGCGGGATAAGGAAGTAGTAGCCCTAGATGGTCCATCTCGGATATATTCTCTGCCCTCGAGTGTCCATGACCAGACTCCAAATTTGGAGTTAAGGAGGAGTAAGAGACAAAGGACTGAAAAGTCTCTGGGTGATGATTATATTATTTATCTAGTGGATGAAGAACCACGCTCCCTCACAGAGGCATATACATCTCCGGATGCAGAGTACTGGAGGGAGGCTGTCCATAGCAAGATGGATTCAATCATCTCGAACGGAACTTGGGAGATAACTGATCTCCCAGTTGGTTGCAAGCCTGTGGGTTGCAAATGGATCTTTAGGAGGAAGAGGAGACCCGATGGTACTATTGAAAAGTATAAGGCATGTCTAGTGGCTAAGGGTTTTACTCAAAAGAAAGAGGAGGATTATTTTGATACTTATTCTTCCGTGGCTCGATTGCCCACAATCTGTGTGCTTTTAGCGCTGGCAGCTGCTTATAAACTTTTTGTCCATCAAATGGACGTAAAGACAACATTCCTAAATGGAGAGCTGGAAGAGAAAATTTATATGCAACAACCAGAAGGATTTGTGGTTAAAGGACAAGAGAGCAAAGTGTGTCGCTTGATTAAATCCTTATACGGTCTTAAGCAAGCTCCCAGATAATGGCATGAGAAGTTTAATAATACTCTGACCACTGCCGGGTTTTGTGTAAACGAAGCCGACAAGTGTGTGTATTATCGCTTCTCTAGGGGCAAAGGTGTCATCATGTGTTTATACGTTGATGACATATTGATATTTGGGACCGATTTGGAGGCTATCATGGAGAAAAAAGTATTCCTCTCCAAGAACTTTGATATGAAGGACTTGGGTGAAGCTGATGTAATATTGAACATCAAGCTAATAAAAGGTGAGGATGGGATTACTTTGTCACAATCCCATTATGTGGAAACGATCCTGACTCGCTTTGGACATATAGACTGTAAACCAGTCACCACGCCCTATGATCCATCCTACAAGCTCAGTAAACATGAAGGCGAGCCTGTGAACCAGCTACTATATTCGCAGATCATCGAATCTCTCATGTACCTGAGCAGTGCAACTAGACCAGATATCTCATATGCAGTATGCAGACTGGCTCATTATTCGGCCAGTCCAGGAGATAGACACTGGGTAGCTTTGTACAGAGTGCTTCGGTATTTGAAGGGAGCGATGAATCTTGGTATTAAATATACCAGATTTCCGTCAGTACTTGAAGGATTCAGTGATGCAAACTGGATCTCTTACTCGGATCAAATGAAGTCTACAAGTGGTTATGTATTCACTTTAGCTGGTGGGGCCGTGTCATGGAGATCGTCTAAACAAACAGTATCGACACGTTCCACCAAGGAGGCTGAATTAGTTGCACTTGATTCAGCAGCATTGGAGGCTGAATGGTTGAGAGACTTGTTGTCAGACCTTCCAATGTTAGCAAAGCCGATACCGGCTGTCCTAGTATACTGTGATAACACTTCTATGTTGCTGAAAGTGAACAGTAGAAAGGACAACAAAAAATCCTTGAGGCATATCAGAAGACGAATTGATCCATGTTGGCATGCTAGAGAGCAGCATTGGAGGCTGAATGGTTGAGAGACATGTTGTCAGACCTTCCAATGTTAGCAAAGCCTATATCGGCTATCTTAGTATACTGTGATAACACTTCTGTGTTGCTGAAAGTGAACAGTAGAAAGGACAACCAAAAATCCTCGAGGCATATCAGAAGACGACTTAATTCATGTCGGCATGCTAGAGAGACGGGTGTAATAACCATAGATTACATCAAGTCTGAAAGGAACCTTGCTGATCCTTTCACAAAAGGACTGGCTCAAAAGCCAATCCAAGCAGCGTGCATGGGAATGGGACTCGTACCTTGTTAGCGGTTTCAACTGCGGATAACTGTCCTGTGTGACCGGAGGTCCTAAGATCCAGGCTCCAGGAAACGAAGCACTGTGGAACCAAGAGCACAAAAGATAAAGAGTCTCATGAGCTGCTGTGCTCTGTCTGTATGACAGGTTGAGTGATATGATCTTAATGAAGTCAATGCTATAAACAGGGAAATTGTCCTACATAATTTCCTTAATGATTTCACCTATATGAGCTGACTGTGGGGTCGCAGTCCGGGAGAGAATGGGGTTTTCTCTCTAGTGAGTTCATGAATAGATATTAAAGGGCATGACCGTAACGCCCTACCCCTTAAGAGAAGCAGATAATCTGTCTAGTACTATGTGCCTTTTGTGCAAAGATTCTCACAGTAGGGTTTGTGGATCAAGGCGTAGTCCTCCGCTTACTCGTGTAGGGTTGGAGTACACTGGGATAGGCTTTGGTTCAAACCTAACAAGTACCTTTGCCAAAAAGTAGTATATAAACAGTACAAGAGCTCAATGATATTGATCAGAAAATAAGAGTGAAAATGGTGGGGATTGCTGTCCATTTAAGTGATTTTCACTTTATTTTAAAATAAAAAATGGCCAGCCAGGCTGGGCCGCTACAAGGCCCAAAGGCCGAGCAACCCAACCCAGCCGGCTGGAAGAAAGGTAGGGCACTTCGTGAG
Organism: Zea luxurians; assembly: GCA_029449295.1. Classification (NCBI taxonomy): domain Eukaryota; kingdom Viridiplantae; phylum Streptophyta; class Magnoliopsida; order Poales; family Poaceae; genus Zea; species Zea luxurians. The sequence goes on from JAOPSE010000015.1 coordinate 28,103,254, forward strand.
AGAGCGGCCAGCGGGAGTAGAGCGAGCAGAGAAAGCTGCACGACAGCGTTCAGCGGACGAGCGGTTCTGCGCTCGCCGATCTCCACATCGTCCTTCTGCAATTGCTTCTCCCTCGGCTCCTTAAGTATGGAGACTTGCTCCCTGCTCAGAATCTCGCCAAAAATTGCCAACTCTCTTTTCCTATTCCTCCTCTCGATTCCAGTCACGGTTTGGATCGATTCCTTCAATTCTTGGTGTTCTGGTGTTAATCCTGGTGGTAAAAGAAGGTGGAGGTGGCACTGCTTGTGCGCAGTGAGATTCTGCTGTGCTCCGTTGTTTTACCAGTGCACCTGTGTGGTGCTCTGTCTGTTCTGATTGTTGTCTACCGTGGCTTGGTGCTTGGACTCCCTGCTGCATGCTGTTCCTCTTCTCGGGCTAGTGCCGTGGACGTCTCCCTCGGCTCCAGCAGCGACTCTAGTATCTCCGTCAACCTCCCGCCGTGCAGGTCCAGACGTGGGCGGCGGAATTGGTTTTCTGGGACAGAACCTTGTGTTTGCTAAGCTGGTCTTCCCACGTAGACAATCTATGTGTTGTGAGTTACCCATTGCCTCTCTATATTTATTGAGTAATTTTGTGCAATCTGCTAGTATTATTTACTTGGGTGTGATTGCATAATTTGTGGGCAGAGTTGATTGCTCGATGATGATAGCGGTGTAGTGAGACGACATGACAGTCTGGGTTTAAGTGTGTTGTTATTTTCTGCATTGATATTATTTGTGCCTAATTATATCTCTATTTGTTGAGGTTGTTTGCCTATGTTAAATTCTGCTATATTATTTAGTTCACAGCTCCTTACTATTAGTATTTATACTTGATTATTATGCTTATTATATATGATCTAAAACCCTGATTTGGTAAGATAGGACTGTCACGTTAGTCGAGGATCTCTGATCACCATTTAGCGTTGTAGGGCTGTTTATTACAGTAACCCGCTATTTTGAGAGCAATATAAAAAGATGATCAATAATGTTTATGTGCTTAATCTGTCTTCTTCATCTACAAGCCATGTTTAATTTACAAATGAACCTGAGTAGCTATGTTTCATATTTTCGTTTATTGAATTTGCTACTGTTCATTGTTGTTATAATTACATATGGCATTTATCTGAGTTATATGTCTATTTTATTCGGAATTAGAATATTTAATTTATTTAAATATATTGAAAGCACAATAGTTCTGGGAAGTAGCCGCGTACGACGTCGTCAAGAAGGCCTTGGCAGCCAGCATCAAGGTGCAGCCCGTTAATAATGGATCGGCGCTCGGCCTTGACCTGTGCTACACGACACAGTCCCTGGATAATAGCACCAAACCATTTCCGACGCTTGCGCTGGTGTTTGACGACGTGGATGCGGTGATGAAGCTCCAAAGGGACAACTATTTCTTCTCTGATAGCGAGAGTGGCCTCGACTGCCTTACCATGCATATTGCCGTTTCAAGGTCGATCGATCCTGGGCAGCCTTCTGCAGACAGGCAGAAACATGACTTACGACATCACCGGCGCAAAGATCATTTTCGACGTCAAAGCACACACGGCGGCGGCTGCATCGTCGCTACTCTTTGGTGTCTCACACCACGAAGATACACTGTTTATCAGCTGCATGGCTCCTTCTCTTCTAGCCTTTCTGTTTCATCAACTTAAGTTGTTGCATTCTTGTTACTGTCAACTATACACTTTTTCCTCTTTTTAGTTTCTCAAGCGATCATGCATGTGTTTGTCGTCGACGAAATAAACCATTCCAGACTTATTTAGGAGCAAGGATATAGAGGGGATTATGTAGTTTTATATATTGCATCGTGGGCTACTGGGCTTACATTGTTTTACAAGGTATGTGCCCGTGCGTTGCCACGAAAATTAAAAAATAGTATAAAACATAGATATAGAACGAAAAACATTAATATGATATGCGAATCCATATGACCGTGCACTGTGATGACATATAATATGACACGCTCGTGGACAAAATAGAAATATTACTTCAGTAGCTAGATTTAGACAGAAAATTGGAAATTCAACAAGCTATGCCACATTTCTAGCATTAGAAATAGACAATGCTACAGGCTTACGTTCACAGGCCTAGCAAAACTGAAGTGGTTACTGAAAGGGAATTAGGCTTACACCTAGTTCCTAAATAATTTTGGTGGTTGAATTGCCCAACACAAACATTAGACTAACTAGTTTACTCTAGTGCATAAGTTATACAGGTGCAAAAGGTTCACAATCAGCCAATAAAAAGACCAAGTGTTGGATTCAACAAAGGAGCAGCAAGGCAACCGAGGGCTCCTCTGGACGGAGGCACCGGACTGTCCGGTGTGCACCGGACTGTCCGGTGCGGTCAGAGGACTTCGACTCCAAACTCTTCGCCCTCGGGAATTCTCGGAAGCCGGCGCGCTAAAATTCACCGGACTGTCCGGTGTGCACCGGACATGTCCGGTGCTCCAAGGAGACGCGGCCTCCGGAACTCGTCAGCCTCGGGTTCGCTCGGCAGCCACTCCGCTAAAATTCACCGGACTGTCCGGTGTGCACCGGACTGTCCGGTGTGCCAGCGGATCAACGGCTCCCTGCGGCGCCAACGGCTCCCTGCGGTGCATTAAATGCGCGCGCAGCGCGCGCAGACGTCAGGCTCGCCCATACCGGTGCACCGGACATCAAACAGTACATGTCCGGTGTGCACCGGACACCCAGGAGGGCCCACAAGTCAGAAGCTCCAACGGTCAGAATCCATCGGCACTGGTGACGTGGCAGGGGCACCGGACTGTCCGGTGTGCACCGGACTGTCCGGTGCGCCATCGAACAGAGGAGTTCCAGCAACGGTCACTTTTGGTGGTTGGGGCTATAAATACCCCAACCACCCCACATTCATTGCCATCCAAGTTTTCCAACTCTCAACCACTTACAAGAGCTAGGCATTCAATTCTAGACACATACAAAGAGATCAAATCCTCTCCAATTCCACTCAAACCCTTAGTGACTAGCGAGAGAGATTTGCCGTGTTCTTTTGAGCTCTTGCGCTTGGATTGCTTTCTTTCTTTCTCATTTGTTCTTGAGATCATCACTCAATTGTAACCAAGGCAAGAGGCACCAATTGTGTGGTGGCCCTTGCGGGGAAGCTTTGTTCCCGGTTGATTGAGAAGAAGAGAAAGCTCACTCGATCCGTGGGATCGTTTGAGAGAGGGAAGGGTTGAAAGAGACCCGGCCTTTGTGGCCTCCTCAACGGGGAGTAGGTTTGCGAGAACCGAACCTCGGTAAAACAAATCCTTGTGTCACACTCTTATTTGCTTGCGATTTGTTTTGCGCCCTCTCTCGCGGACTCGTTTCTTTATTACTAACGCTAACCCGGCTTGTAGTTGTGATTATTTTTGTAAATTTCAGTTTCGCCCTATTCACCCCCCCTCTAGGCGACTATCAATTGGTATCGGAGCCCGGTACTTCATTAGAGCCTAACCGCTCGAAGTGATGTCGGGAGATCCCGCCAAGAAGGAGATGGAGACCGGCGACAAGCCCACTACAAGCCAAGGGAGCACTTCATCGGAAGAATCCCGCACCAAGAGAAGGGAGAAGAAGAAGCACTCCTCCAAGCGGAAGGAGAAAAGGTCTTCCTCTTCTCACCACAAGGAGAAGAAGGAAAAGTCTTCTTCTCACAAGCCGCATCGGAGTGGGGATAAGCACAAAAGGATGAGGAAGGTGATCTTCTACGAAACCGACACCTCATCGACATCTACCTCCGGCTCCGACGCGGCATCCGTCACTTCTAAACGCCAAGAGCGTAAGAAGTATAGTAAGATCCCCCTACGCTACCCTCGCATTCCTAAACATACACCCTTACTCTCCGTCCCATTAGGCAAACCACCAACTTTTAATGGTGAAGATTATGCTATGTGGAGTAATTTGATGCGATTTCATCTAACTTCTCTCCACAAAAGTATATGGGATGTTGTTGAGTTTGGTGTACAGGTACCATCCGTAGGGGATGAAGACTACGACACGGACGAAGTGGCCCAAATCGAGCACTTCAACTCCCAAGCCACAACCATTCTCCTTGCCTCACTAAGCAAGGAAGAATACAACAAAGTTCAAGGGTTGAAGAACGCCAAGGAGATTTGGGACCTACTCAAGACGGCGCACGAGGGTGATGAACTCACCAAGATCACCAAGCGGGAAACGATCGAGGGGGAGCTCGGTCGCTTCCGTCTTCGCCAAGGGGAGGAGCCACAAGACATGTACAACCGGCTCAAGACCTTGGTGAACCAAGTGCGCAACCTCGGGAGCGCAAAATGGGATGACCACGAGGTGGTTAAGGTTATTCTAAGAGCCCTTATTTTCCTTAACCCTACTCAAGTACAATTAATTCGTGGCAATCCTAGATATACACAAATGACCCCCGAGGAAGTCATCGGGAATTTTGTTAGTTTTGAATGCATGATTAAGGGCTCCAAGAAGATCAACGAGCTTGATGAGCCTTCCACATCCGAGGCGCAACCCGTGGCCTTCAAGGCAACGGAGGAGAAGAAGGAGGAGTCTACACCAAGTAGACAACCAATCGACGCCTCCAAGCTCGACAACGAGGAGATGGCCCTAATCATCAAAAGCTTCCGGCAAATCCTCAAGCAACGGAAGGGGAAGGACTACAAATCCCGTTCCAAGAAGGTTTGCTACAAGTGTGGTAAGCCCGGTCACTTTATTGCTAAATGTCCATTGTCAAGTGATAGTGACAGGGGTGACGACAAGAAGGGCAAGAGGAAGGAAAAGAAGAAGTACTACAAGAAGAAGGGCGGCGATGCCCATGTTTGTCGAGAGTGGGACTCCGACGAAAGCTCAAGCGACTCCTCCGACGACGAGGACGCCGCCAACATCGCCGTCACCAAGGGCCTCCTCTTCCCCAACGTCGGCCACAAGTGCCTCATGGCCAAGGACGGCAAAAAGAAGGTAAAATCAAAGTCCTCCACTAAATATGAAACATCTAGTGATGAGGATGATGATAAAAATGAAGAGGATAATTTGCGTATTCTTTTTGCCAACCTTAACATGGAACAAAAAGAAAAATTAAATGAATTGATTAGTGCCATCCATGAAAAGGATGATCTTTTGGACTCCCAAGAGGACTTCCTAATCAAGGAAAACAAAAAACATGTTAAGGTTAAAAATGCTTATGCTCTAGAAAGAGAAAAATGTGAAAAATTGTCTAGTGAGCTAAGTATTTGCCATGAGACTTTAGACAACCTTAGAAATGAAAATGCAAATTTGTTAGCTAAGGTTGACTCTCATGTTTGCATTGATCCTAGAAATGATGATGTTGATTTGCTTGCTAGGATTGATGAATTGAATGCTTCCATCACTAGCCTTAGAAATGAGAATGAGAAATTAATTGCTAAGGCTAAGGATTTTGATGTTTGCAATACTACTATTTCTGACCTTAGAACTAAGAATGATTTGTTGCATGCTAAGGTTATTGAATTAAAGTCTTGCAAACCCTCTACATCTACTATTGAGCATGTGTCCATTTGCACTAGATGTAGAGATATTAATGTTGATGCTATCCATGATCACCTTGCATTAATTAAAAAACAAAATGATCACATAGCACAACTTAATGCTAAAATTAGAGAGCATGACTTAGAAAATGAAAAATTTAAATTAGCTAGAAGCATGCTCTATAATGGGAGACGCCCGGGCATTAAGGATGGCATTGGCTTCCAAAGGGGAGACAATGTCAAAATTAATGCCCCTCCTAAGAACTTGTCTAACTTTGTTAAGGGCAAGGCTCCCATGCCTCAGGATAACGAGGGTTACATTTTGTACCCTGCCGGGTATCCTGAGGGTAAAATTAAGAAAATTCATTCTAGGAAGTCTCACTCTGGCCCTAATCATGCTTTTATGTATAAGGGTGAGACGTCTAGATCTAGGCAACCAACCCATGCCAAGTTGCCTAGAAAGAAAACTACTAATGCATCAAATGATCATGCCATTTCATTTAAAACTTTTGATGCATCTTATGTTTTGACTAGCAAATCCGGCAAGGTAGTTGCCAAAATTGTTGGGGGCAAACACAAGGGCTCCAAGACTTGTGTTTGGGTACCCAAAGTTCTTGTATCTAATGCCAAAGGACCCAAAACCGTTTGGGTACCTAAAACAAAGAACTAAACTTGTTTTGTAGGTTTATGCATCCGGGGGCACAAGTTGGATACTCGACAGCGGGTGCACAAACCACATGACCGGGGAGAAAAGGATGTTCTCCTCATATGAGAAAAACCAAGATCCCCAACGAGCTATCACATTCGGGGATGGAAATCAAGGTTTGGTCAAAGGTTTGGGTAAAATTGCTATATCTCCTGACCATTCTATTTCCAATGTTTTTCTTGTAGATTCCTTAGATTACAATTTGCTTTCCGTATCCCAATTATGTCAAATGGGCTACAACTGTCTTTTTACTGATACAGGTGTTACTGTCTTTAGAAGGAGTGATGATTCAATAGCATTTAAGGGTGTGTTAGAGGGTCAGCTATACTTAGTAGATTTTGAAAGGGCTGAACTCGACACATGCTTAATTGCTAAGACTAACTTGGGTTGGCTCTGGCACCGTCGACTAGCCCATGTTGGAATGAAGAATCTTCACAAACTTCTAAAGGGAGAACACATTTTGGGACTAACCGATGTTCATTTTGAGAAAGACAGGATTTGTAGCGCATGCCAAGCTGGGAAGCAAGTTGGGACACATCATCCACACAAAAACATCATGACTACCGACAGGCCACTGGAGCTCCTTCACATGGATTTGTTTGGCCCGATCGCTTACATAAGCATCGGCGGTAGTAAGTATTGTCTTGTAATTGTGGATGATTATTCTCGCTTCACTTGGGTATTCTTTTTGCAGGAAAAATCACAAACCCAAGAGATCTTAAAGGGATTCTTGAGACGGGCTCAAAATGAGTTCGGCTTAAGGATCAAGAAAATTAGAAGCGACAATGGGACGGAGTTCAAGAACTCTCAAATAGAAGGCTTTCTTGAGGAGGAAGGCATCAAGCATGAGTTCTCTTCTCCCTACACTCCACAACAAAATGGTGTAGTGGAGAGGAAGAATCGAACTCTATTGGACATGGCAAGAACCATGCTTGATGAGTACAAGACACCGGATCGGTTTTGGGCCGAGGCGGTCAACACCGCCTGCTACGCCATCAACCGGTTATATCTTCATCGAATCCTCAAGAAGACATCCTATGAACTCCTAACCGGTAAAAAGCCCAATATTTCATACTTTAGAGTTTTTGGTAGCAAATGTTTTATACTTATTAAAAGAGGTAGAAAATCTAAATTTGCTCCTAAAACTGTAGAAGGCTTTTTACTAGGATATGACTCAAACACAAGGGCATATAGAGTCTTTAACAAGTCCTCAGGACTTGTTGAAGTTTCTTGTGACGTTGTGTTTGATGAGACTAACGGCTCTCAAGTAGAGCAAGTTGATCTTGATGATGTAGGTGAAGAACAGGCTCCATGCATAGCGCTAAGGAACATGTCCATCGGGGATGTGTGTCCTAAGGAATCCGAAGAGCCTCCAAATGCACAAGATCAACCATCCTCCTCCATGCAAGCATCTCCACCAACTCAAGTTGAGAATGAGGCTCAAGATGTTGAACAAGAAAATCAAGAAGATGAGCCACCTCAAAATGACGGCAACGATCAAGGGGGAGATTCAAATGATGAAGACAAGGAGGATGAACAACCAAGGCCGCCACACCCAAGAGTCCACCAAGCAATACAACGAGATCACCCCGTCGACACTATCCTTGGCGATATTCATAAGGGGGTAACTACTCGATCTCGTGTTGCTCATTTTTGTGAACATTACTCGTTTGTTTCCTCTATTGAGCCAACCAGGGTAGAGGAAGCACTACAAGATTCGGATTGGGTGATGGCGATGCAAGAGGAGCTCAACAATTTCACGAGGAATGAGGTATGGCACTTAGTTCCACGTCCTAACCAAAATGTTGTAGGAACCAAGTGGGTCTTCCGCAACAAGCAAGACGAGCATGGTGTGGTGACAAGGAACAAAGCTCGACTCGTGGCCAAGGGGTATTCACAAGTCGAAGGTTTGGATTTTGGAGAAACCTATGCACCCGTAGCTAGGCTTGAGTCAATTCGTATATTATTAGCCTATGCTACTTACCATGGCTTCAAGCTTTATCAAATGGACGTGAAGAGTGCCTTCCTCAATGGACCAATCAAGGAGGAGGTCTATGTTGAGCAACCTCCCGGCTTTGAAGACAGTGAGTATCCTAACCATGTTTATAGGCTCTCTAAGGCGCTTTATGGGCTCAAGCAAGCCCCAAGAGCATGGTATGAATGCCTTAGAGATTTCCTTATTGCAAATGGCTTCAAAGTCGGCAAAGCCGATCCTACCTTGTTCACTAAAACTCTTGACAATGATTTGTTTGTATGCCAAATTTATGTTGATGATATCATATTTGGGTCTACTAACAAATCTACATGTGAAGAATTTAGTAGGATCATGACACAAAAATTCGAGATGTCGATGATGGGGGAGTTGAAGTATTTTCTAGGATTCCAAGTCAAGCAACTCCAAGAAGGCACCTTCATCAGCCAAACCAAGTATACTCAAGATATTCTAAGCAAGTTTGGAATGAAGGATGCCAAGCCCATCAAGACACCCATGGGAACTAATGGGCATCTCGACCTCGACACGGGAGGTAAGTCCGTGGATCAAAAGGTATACCGGTCAATGATTGGTTCATTGCTTTATTTATGTGCATCTCGACCGGATATTATGCTTTCCGTTTGCATGTGTGCAAGATTCCAAGCCGACCCTAAGGAATCACACCTTACGGCCGTGAAACGAATCTTGAGATATTTGGCTTTTACTCCTAAGTTTGGGCTTTGGTACCCTCGGGGATCCACTTTTGATTTGATTGGATATTCGGATGCCGATTGGGCGGGGTGTCGAATTAATAGGAAGAGCACATCGGGGACTTGCCAGTTCTTGGGAAGATCCTTGGTGTCATGGGCTTCAAAGAAGCAAAATTCGGTCGCTCTTTCCACCGCCGAAGCCGAGTATATTGCCGCAGGCCATTGTTGCGCGCAATTGCTTTGGATGAGGCAAACCCTGCGGGACTACGGTTACAAATTAACCAAAGTCCCTTTGCTATGTGACAATGAGAGTGCAATCAAAATGGCCGACAATCCCGTCGAGCACAGCCGCACTAAGCACATAGCCATTCGGTATCATTTTCTTCGGGATCACCAACAAAAGGGGGATATCGAGATTTCTTATATTAATACTAAAGATCAATTGGCCGATATCTTTACCAAACCACTTGATGAACAATCTTTTACCCGACTTAGGCATGAGCTTAATATTCTTGATTCTAGGAATTTCTTTTGCTAAGTCTTGCACGCATAGCACATGAATATACCTTTGATCATGTCTCTTTTATATATGCTATGACTAATGTGTGTTCAAGTGTATTTCAACCAAGTCATAGGGAGTCTTCGGCGAAGACAAAGGCTTCCACTCCGTTCTACTACTCATCCCTCGCCGTCGCTCCGCATCATCTCTCCAACGTTGGTATAACCTTCACTCATGTATCTCATGACAAAAGGGGGAGAATGTACTTCATTGGGCTCTAATGATTCCGTTTTTGGCGATTCATGCCAAAGGGGGAGAAAATATGAGCCCAAAGCAAAAGGACCGCACCACCACCTAATTTCATAATTTTATATTGGTAAATTTCAAAATTGGTATCTCTTTGTGTTCTAAGAAGGGAGTAACAAGTATTTTCAAAATTGATGTCTTAAAACCCTCTTGAACACTAAGAGGAGACCTTATTTGAGGGGGAGTTTTGCTTAGTCAAAGGAAAAGCTTTGGAAATAGGGGGAGAAAATTCCATATCTTGAAAATGCTTTGCAAAATCTTTTTCACTTACCTTTGACTATCTTGCAAAAGTACTTTGAAAAGAATTTACAAAAGAATTTGCAAAAACAAAACTCGTGGTGCAAATATGGTCCAATATGTCAAAAACAAAGAAACCATCCATGCGCATCATATAAGTTTATATTGGCTCAATTCCAAGCAACCTTTGCACTTACTTTATGTAAACTAGTTCAATTATGCACTTCTATATTTGCTTTGGTTTGTGTTGGCATCAATCACCAAAAAGGGGGAGATTGAAAGGGAATTAGGCTTACACCTAGTTCCTAAATAATTTTGGTGGTTGAATTGCCCAACACAAACATTAGACTAACTAGTTTACTCTAGTGCATAAGTTATACAGGTGCAAAAGGTTCACAATCAGCCAATAAAAAGACCAAGTGTTGGATTCAACAAAGGAGCAGCAAGGCAACCGAGGGCTCCTCTGGACGGAGGCACCGGACTGTCCGGTGTGCACCGGACTGTCCGGTGCGGTCAGAGGACTTCGACTCCAAACTCTTCGCCCTCGGGAATTCTCGGAAGCCGGCGCGCTAAAATTCACCGGACTGTCCGGTGTGCACCGGACATGTCCGGTGCTCCAAGGAGACGCGGCCTCCGGAACTCGTCAGCCTCGGGTTCGCTCGGCAGCCACTCCGCTAAAATTCACCGGACTGTCCGGTGTGCACCGGACTGTCCGGTGTGCCAGCGGATCAACGGCTCCCTGCGGCGCCAACGGCTCCCTGCGGTGCATTAAATGCGCGCGCAGCGCGCGCAGACGTCAGGCTCGCCCATACCGGTGCACCGGACATCAAACAGTACATGTCCGGTGTGCACCGGACACCCAGGAGGGCCCACAAGTCAGAAGCTCCAACGGTCAGAATCCATCGGCACTGGTGACGTGGCAGGGGCACCGGACTGTCCGGTGTGCACCGGACTGTCCGGTGCGCCATCGAACAGAGGAGTTCCAGCAACGGTCACTTTTGGTGGTTGGGGCTATAAATACCCCAACCACCCCACATTCATTGCCATCCAAGTTTTCCAACTCTCAACCACTTACAAGAGCTAGGCATTCAATTCTAGACACATACAAAGAGATCAAATCCTCTCCAATTCCACTCAAACCCTTAGTGACTAGCGAGAGAGATTTGCCGTGTTCTTTTGAGCTCTTGCGCTTGGATTGCTTTCTTTCTTTCTCATTTGTTCTTGAGATCATCACTCAATTGTAACCAAGGCAAGAGGCACCAATTGTGTGGTGGCCCTTGCGGGGAAGCTTTGTTCCCGGTTGATTGAGAAGAAGAGAAAGCTCACTCGATCCGTGGGATCGTTTGAGAGAGGGAAGGGTTGAAAGAGACCCGGCCTTTGTGGCCTCCTCAACGGGGAGTAGGTTTGCGAGAACCGAACCTCGGTAAAACAAATCCTTGTGTCACACTCTTATTTGCTTGCGATTTGTTTTGCGCCCTCTCTCGCGGACTCGTTTCTTTATTACTAACGCTAACCCGGCTTGTAGTTGTGATTATTTTTGTAAATTTCAGTTTCGCCCTATTCACCCCCCCTCTAGGCGACTATCAGTTACATATTTGAAATTTTTCCATGTCAAAGCCTCTAAATCCACAATCATTGTTTGACGCCAGGAAGTGCAGAGAACTACTACAAAATAAATGGGAAAGAAACATCATTACGTTGAGATTCATGCATTTCAATTTTTCACCATAAAAACAGATAATAAAATGGTTCATCACAGTTATGCCCTGCAGGAACAATACAAACAGTTAATTAAATGATGTAAGTTCTCCATTACAGATGACAGAAATAAGGCAATATCTGATTTGGAATCTTCATCATAAGGCTATATGTGATAGCAAAAAATAGCAGGAAAGCTCAGCTTTAAGCCATTTAGGTTCATCCCACCTTGAAGTTCTCTTTGTATTGATTGGTAGCATGACATATCAGAACCAAGGTAATATGATATTGCAAGACCATAACCATCTTGAATACCATGTAGAGCATCGGTGTTTGCCCGAGGGTTCATCAAGCCATCCATGCTAGAATATACCATTTCACCTCTGATTGACAACAGATTGTATTAGTACAGAAATGAATCGGTTTTAACATATGTTGCCAGATGCCTCAGGGGATAAAAAAACATGTCCAGTAAATAATGACAGTTAACAAATGCACAGACTAACAAGGCAGATATGGGCCTGAGCAGCAGTTTAGCATGCGCCTGAGCAGACTAACAAATCAATCAAGATCCTATTATTATGGAAATAAAAGGGAAATAGACTAAAGGAAATAAATCCTGATCATAACACAACATCAGTGACGCACTATCAATCTATCATGAAGGAAAGATATTCGATAAACTGGAAAGCTCATACCTGCTGCATCGTAGTAGGAATGTGCAGAGAAGATGTCTACAATCCCATCGTTCCCGTCAGCACCCATAGGGAGTGTCTCGTCAATGTCATCACATTTGGCGTAATAAACAGCAGAAACATCTTCTGGTGGAACCCAATCTTCAGGCCTCTCACCTCTCGCACTGATCGCAGCAGATTGACCAAAAACATAAGCTACTACATATATACAGAGGTGAAATGGTATAGAGAGTTATGAACATATAGATGGGATGTCATAGTTTTTACAATAGAATAAGAACAATATAGAGAGCAGCAACACCATTGGCATCCTTTGTAGCCTGATTACTCTCAAGCAAAGCCTATAGGTAGTTTAAGAGGTTGAGTACAATGAGAAACATTTCAATCATTATTTGCAAAAGAAACATTTTGATCATATTGAGGAAAATCATAGGAGTGAAAGGAAAACAATGTGTGCAACTAAGAACCTCCTGCAGCTCCATCATGCTGCTCAAAGTATGCTTCGACGAATTCAAAAGATCATCATATGCTTGCTCTATCTGCTTATCATGATTGCAAAACCTTGTTCTGATGGGTTCCTGCAACAGCACAGTAGAAAACAAACTGGAGTTTAGAAGTCAACTTAGCCACAATCCTACATCAAAAGGGGGACAATTAAGAACCTAGGGAGATGCTTGCTACAACCTGGGGTAACTTGTTGGAAGTAGAAAACGCCTTCTACAGCAAGAATCTCATTTCCAAGGTCTTGTCCCATATCGCCTTGAAGGAGCATAAATCAAACAAAGGTAAGAATTTTGACAAGATTATATATATGTAGCACATGTTAATACCAAGATGCAAAGAAGGTGGGTCAGCACCTTCTGGTTTTTGACTGCTTGACCTCTCAAGGCATCCTCCTCTTTGTGCTCGTTCATCATCTTTCAAACTATATATATACAAGGCTTCAGTTGAAGAATCCCCAAATTTGGCTCTGCCCAACAAACTTAATGGAAAAAAACAAAGCTTACCTGTTGCAAAACAAAACAAAACAGTAAAATCACTTGAGACTTTAGAGTTGAAACAAAACCTGTATTCACATATGTAGCACCGATGCATATACAAATACCTTTGTCAGAAACATGAATATACGTGAATACATTATTTTCTCAATAAAAGTCACGATAGAATCCATGCAAGTTTTTTTAGAAATAAATAAATAAATGATGAGGCATACTACAATTCTAAAAGCAGTAGCAGTGCAGCAGAAACATTCAAATTGCCCTACATTCTTGAAACTGTGCTGCTTTGCTCTGATTCCAAAAAAACTCCGCTAAAGTAAAACATGGAAAGGTCTGGTTTTGCGTGAGCCGCCAACACCAACCAAACTTTACATAACTGTGACAGTTTCAGCCTTTTGGTCCCAGTGACAGCCATGGCGGACGTGGGGGTGATGGGGGTGCTGGCCAAGCTGGGTGAGCTGGCAGAGGAGGAGGCGACTGCGCTGCTGCGCGTGGACGCCGAGATTTGAGCGTTGCGACAGAAGCTAGCCTACCTGCAGGCGCTCGAAAGATGTGACAGAACCACCACTCAACCCGATGCAGGTCCTTGGCCACTGATTCTTGATTTAGGGGATGTTGACTCATATCCTAATCAAGGAGAAACATCAACCCAGTGATAATTTGATGGCTGCAAAACCAAGAAATAATTAACTAACATATACCTAGTGATACATTTACAACCATAAAATAAGAATAGCAATGTAGATATTTTCCCAGCATCACAAGCACTTTCTCCTCAACAAGAAAGAATAATGCTCTAATTCAACACATTGACATATTATTGTATTAACTCAATAGCATTTTATATGACAGAAAGTCTTACGAGGAGCATCATGGGAAGAACCTTCGCATGCGAAGTTCAGTAAACAATGGTATCATCTGTAAATCTGTAATAAACAATAGTCCTCAAACCACTGCATAGTCAAAGAAGTAGTTGCTCTACTTGCCTTTCATGACGACTGGTCCTTGGACCCAGAGCTCGTCGCGCTGCCCTGGCCCAAGAACGTCGCCGGTGGAGGGATCAATGATCTTCGCCTCCAAGTGCGATGCTAGCTTCCCGACCGAACAGTACGCTTTGCATTCATCTGGCCCGACCGTTAAAGCCACAAAACCAGATGTCTCCATCAGACCCTAGCCCTGAAACAATAACATATATAGATTCAGAATGGAATCTGCGGTGCAGCCAGCGTTAACTGATGATGATCATGCAGGTTGCATGGAACCTAAATGAGTTCTATGTTGGGGAAGATGGCGGTGAAGCGCTCGGCGACCTTGCGGCTGAGGGACGCACCGCTGATGTCGATGAAGAGGAGGGAGGAGAGATCACAGCAGCGCGCCTCCTCGGACTTCATCATGGCCACCAGCATCGGGGGCGCCGCGGGCAGCAGCATGACGCGGTACCGCTCGATGGCGCGTAGCGCTGCGATGAAGTCGAATCGGTCCATGAGGACGGCAATCTCCCCCATGGCCACCGACCTCAGCAGCATCATGAACCCAATTACGTGGAAGAGTGGGAGGGTGAACAACGTCACCGTAGGTGGGAATGGCTCCTTGCCGGCCTCGGCAGACTCCTCCACTATAACCCAGTTGTTCCTATGCGCGCTGATCACCGCGATGAGGTTGCGGTGCGAGACCATGACGGCCTTGACCCGGCCCGTGGTGCCCGACAAGTACAGTACGGCCGCTGTGTTAGATTGCTTCACTGCCACCGGCAGGGACGGCGCTACACCGCCGGCGGAGGAGAGGCTCTTGTACTCATTCGAGCCGATGACAACGCACCTGAGGTTCCTTGGAAGCTTAGCAGCCACCTCGAGAGCCGCGAGCGCGACTATCGGTCTGGAGAGCGCGACGATAGGTCTGGAGAGCGCGACAACCGGTCTGGAGAGCGCGACCATGTGCGTGTACTCCTCGGCGGTGGACGTCGGGTTGGCAGGCGAGATGGTGGCGACGAAAGTGAAAGGGGGAGCTGAGCGGAGCGGAGCGTGGGGAGGAGGGCAGAGCAAGATATGTTGTTCCACCCGACCCAGATTCATCATGTTGTCACGGTCTTTGTCCCCATGCTGTCGTTGACCTTGCCATTGGTGCCAATGCCGGAGGCTGAAGCAGAGAATGCCCTTGTGGCCACTGCCAGCCTTACCATCGCCCCTTCTCATCAGTGGATTTCGCCTCAACACAGAACCGGGGGGGGGGGGGTAGAGGGATCACGGGCTATGGGGCGGCGACGCGTGTGGGACGATGAGGGAGCGGGGGGTGTGATTGCACGGGATGGTGATGGGTAGGACACGAGGGGGGCGTTGGGCGGGGCACGAAATCTCTGGGGCGAGGGCTGCTGGGGAACGGTGCTGCGCGGTTGTGGTGGGAGGGGCATGGCGGGCTGCTTCCATCGAGCGTGGGAGGGTGCACGGGCAGGCGGGGTTACGGCAGGGGCTAACCGAGATTGGTGGGCATGGTCGAGATTGGCTGTTGTGGCTAGCGTGAGATCCACGGCGGGGGGTGAGATCCGCGGCGGGTAGGCGGGGGAAGAGTGCAAGGGCAGGCGGGGGTAGGGCGAGGGCTGGTCGAGATTGGCTGTCGTGACTGGCGCGAGATCCGTGAGGGGCGAGATCCGGGGCGAGGCGGCGGGGAAGGGTGCCTGCCTGCTTCCATGCGCGTGCGTGGGAGGGATCGGCAAAACCGTGCACCAAAAGATTGTGGATGCCTACGGTAGCATCCTAAGTAGTAGTAGAGATTATGGCATTTGGCCATGTCATGTACACAAATATCCACAATATCATTTTCTTCACTTTCAGATGATGATGATGATGATGATATCAACCTTACCCTCATATTCTCTTCTCATTTAGTCAAACATATCTTCTATTTTGTTTTATTTAATTCTCTCATGACTTATTCATTTATACTTCTCTTCCATTCAAGAAAGAAAATTTTATTTTGTTTTCTGACCTAGACATTGTCCACTCACAATTCTAGTTTGCCATTTACTTCTTGGGATACTACTTTTCATCTCAATTTAATCAGTTAAAGTGTGATATCCTGACACGGTTGGATTGTGATATCCTACCCCAAGACTTAATAGGATTAATAAAATACTTATACCAATAAGGTGTATCTTCTGTTTCGGAAGTATATCTCGAAAGAACCTCTGGCCTAGAGCGATCTTAGGATGGGTGACCGACCAGGAAGTCTTCTTGGGTGCGTATGAGTGAGAGGAAAGTTCACACAAAAGACTCGTGTTGGTCTGTGGGGATGGTCTATGATCCTAGAGGGCTGCTAGGAGTAAGTACCGCCGGTCCGGGAGTGGACGGGGTGTTACAAATGGTATTAGAGCCGACCCTTACGGTTTCACGGGTGTGTGTGGGCTAGGGGTGCGAGGTATATGGCGCATGACACATATGGGCCCAGAGTGGTCTCATGGCATAGCTGGCATGTGACGACACTAGACACACAGACGTGTATAAAAGGGGAGGTTCCTGGCTTGGGGTTGACCGACGAGGACGTCGGTCTCCTATGGGAGTGGATTGTGATATCCTGGTTTGGTTGGATTGTGATTTACTGACCCAAAGCTTAATAAGGTTAATAGAATACTTATACCAATAAGGTGTATCTTGTTTTTCGGAACCATATCTCGAAAAAACCTCTAGGTTAAGCGTGCTTGGCCTAGAGCGATCTTGGGATGGGTGATCGACCGGGAAGTCTTCTCGAGTGCGCATGAGTGAGGACAATATGTACAAAAGACTTATTTTATTCTGTGGGGATAGTCTATGACTATGATTCTAGAGGGCTGCCAGGAGTAAGTACTGCTCGTCCGGGAGACTAGGAGTGGTTATGGTGTTATATAAAGGAAACCTGAAAGGGAAATGTGCTAGATAGCCATTTCTATCTGTATTGGTGATTAGTGTCCAACACACCATCATGGAATAACTTGTTTGATATGAGTATGAGCACATGTCCACTGCAATGCAATTTAAATACACTAAGTCCAAATGAGCTTAAATGGGGGGCTTCAAAGTGCAACTATGAGTAAAATTGTAAAACTATTAGGTTTGAATGTTCAAATAAGTTGCATATGCCTAGTACTATGCATTTAGCACTTTTGTTTGACCACTCACTCAATTTTGTGAGAAAAAGTGCATATTGGACCTAGGATGAACTAAAATGCAAACCCTAAAGAAAGTACAAGTAATAGGCGAGTTTCTCACACTTAGTCAATTGGATTATGTACTAATCATATTTGTCTAAGTCGTATGGAAGCTCCAAAGATCAGCCAAAAAGTTTTGAAGAAATAGGCTCAAAAGAGCCTTACTTAGGCTGTTCTGGGTCCACCGAACCGGTCCGGTGGTGCACCGAACCCTGTCTGTAGAGGCCCTGGACTTCAACGGTGGGTGGCCTGGCACACCAAACCAGTCTGATGTGCAGTGGATCGCTAGTACGACCGAACTTCGAGGCCTTAGGAATTTTATTATAAAATTCACCGGACCGTCTACAGTACCAGTCCGGTGGAGCATCGGACCGCCCTCCAACAAATATTTTGTGGGCGTGCCATATATCAGCCCAATGACTATCTGACGTGGCGCCTGGTCCGGTGGTCCATGGGACCGGTCCGGTGACCACCCTATTTGGAAGGTGCCCAATCATATCCTGGGCGCATGGGTACAGAACTCTGTCCGGTTCCGGTGCACCCGCAGTCAGTCAGTTTTTGGTATCTTTTTAGAAGGAAGGGACAACATCTATGGGGTCTTTTGAGGCTATAAAAGGACCCACATGGCTCACATTCCGCACCCAAGCACTCCAAGAGCAACACATCACTCCGACACTCTGCCACAACGCATCTAGTGAGATCCGAGCGCCGTTTCTGAGCTGTTCTTGTGACTTTGTGTGTTTGCGCTCTTGTAGTCTTCTCTTTTGTGTTATGTTGCTATGTTTTGCTCTTGTGTGTGTACTCTCCCATCTCTTGTTCTATTACTAAGTTGTACGGCTGCAAGAGACTCTAACTTGTGGAGATTCCTTGCGAGGGGAACCATATTGATATAAGGAAGACCGTGGCACTCAAGTTTGATCTTTGGATCACTTGAGAAGGGTTGAGTGCAACCCTTGTCCGTTGAGACACCACAACATGGAGTAGACAAGTATTTTATGGTTGGCCGAACCACAGGAAAAATCACCGTGTTTTGCGTGCTCATTTGTTTGTGATTTCCCCATTTTCCTTAGTTCTCAAATTCACATGTAATATTGTTCTTAATCCTTAGTTTTCATCGTGTCTAAATGCTCTGGTTGCTACTGTCTATCTTTTGCTGTAAAAGCAATTCTTGAAAATAGTTTTACTAGCACTGTAATGGACATGGAACATGTAATGGTGTTATGGACATGGAGCTTGAAAAGTGTTCTACAAGCACATTTATGAAATTTGGATGTTTTGCAATCACTGTTATCTATATACTAATTCTTAAGACAGTAGTGTAGGCATCCACACGGTGCACGGTTCTACCCTCCACGCCCGCCCTACCTTCGTGACCCCCTTCCCTCGCCCTCCTTGCTTCATCCCATTCCAAAACCAAGGACGGCGGAGGAGTAGAGAGCGGTGGAACCCTACAACCCCATCCGCGCCTCCCGCCCTCTCCTACCCCCGCTGTCATGTCCGTCATCCCGCACTATCCAACCATGCCGCCCTTTCTCCCCCTCTCCTCCCCTCCCAATGGCACATCCGGTTCCTGCAGATGGGGCAATCTCTCTCTCTCTCTCTCTTCTGATCGCAGCCCTGGCTAGAGCGAAGATGGGGCGGTCTGCTCCTCCTCCGACCACATCATGACACCCAACAGTGACTCTGTGACCTGCTGATCGCACGGTGGATGCTACGTCGCTACTCCTCCTGGCCGTCGAGGTCACCGCATTCTTCAACAGCGACTTGAATGCTCATAAGAGTGGGGTGGCGATCTGACTGGACCTAGAGTTGCAGTAAAGAATCCTTACTCTGCTTCGATGTTTTTTCCTATGGGATTTATTTATCGTGGGAGATTTCTTGCTCGCCATGGGCAATCAAATTCTATTTCCCTGGGGGAGAATTCTAGGGAGCTCTACCCTGACTCCGTCCTGGTACTGTGCAGAGAAGATACAAAAGAAACTGAAAATGTTTCAACTGATAATAGCAGTTACATCTGTTTAGTACCATAGAAATATACTAGCGATTTCTTTTTAGTAGAAGGCATAAACTGAAAATGCTTCTTTTCAGTTACAGAGCAGACAGAAAGTTAATAGTGAATACAAGAGAGTTTGCAAGGATATCAATGTAGCATGAGTTGACGGGAAGCACTTAAGTTCTTTTTATCAGAGTGCGTGTTTCTTTAGTATATTCAGTCCTAAGATCCCACCTCGTTGCCTGCCGCATCTCATTCCACCGCCTCAACGTAAAAAACGACTCCACACTAGAGGGGCTCATCAAGATGGTCGATTGGTCAGTTAGTGTCTAATATACCATGTATCTTCTTTTCTCTCTCTAAATTATCTACTACTACTTCAAATGTGTTTCTAATTGATTCACAGATTATCCTCTCCTACCATGATGTTGTTGTTACTGCTTGGATCTGCCAAAGGTCAGTTAGATGATCTCACAGTCACAGTAACGATGGTATGTTCTTCTATATACTACTCGTACATAAAGAGTACATAAATTAAGATTCAGTAACTGAGTGAATGCTAGAATTGTTGATTGTCATGAGACTGTTCTAGAAACCAGCAAATGGTTTGCTCAGTACCAGCGAATTTCCTAGCATATTGAATTTGTTGCGACTAAGAGGAGATACATATTCTCTTTCATCATCCAGTTGTTATACAGAGTTTACTTGGTAAAAATATCTCAAAAAATTCAAAGTGACTGACTGAAAATTGATTTGTAATCCCATGATGCAAATGTCGACAATAAACTTATCATCTTTAACAAATCATTCACTTCTCGTATGATAGATAACTTTGTGGCCTATTTTTCAGAGTGATACTTCTGAAATTATATTATGTTATATTTTGACCATTGGGTACTAAAATTCTTTTCTTATTTCTATTTCTATTTTTGTGGCAATGGTAATGCATCTGTGACCAACAGGAGACACCTCGAGTTAAAGATGACGAACTCCACCAGTTAGCGCAGGATACTCATGCACATGATTCTACCATTACCATTAATGAAATTGTGGATAAATTATAGGATACTGCAGAAGCAATGGAAACTACTACTTCTGTAGCACATTCAATAGATGAAGAGAGAAGATTTTTATGTAACAACTTGAACTTCTGAAATAAGACCATGAGAAACAAGTTGAAGCATCTTTGCTTAGGGTAACAATTGCATACGTTGCACATATCTTCTAATGTTTATTAGTTGTTACAGAGCTATGTACTAGATTTAGATCACCATGAGCATGGTTCATGTCAATGAAAATATCAGAGGAGAAATCAAAGCTTTGTCGAAGAGAGATCATTTGCTTACAGAGAGAGATTTTGCTCTTCAAGAAGCTTAGATTCAGAGGTGAAGAGAAAGCTAGGGTCTCAGTAGCAGATGCTGACATTGGCATAAAAGAAGCCATGAGATGACTTGAGTCTGCCATCAAAGAAAAGGAGGATCTCCTAGGCCTTGTGGATGCTCTACAATCTCAAATAGAAAGGTTTGGAGTCCAAAATTTAATTTGATTCATCCAGTCGAAAGTTTCTCTAAACTATATTCTTGTAGAGCCAGCTTGATGGGTGATTATATGTTTTTTTAGGCTAGAGACTAACACAATACATGTTTGTGAATAGAGGTCAGAGCTCTGCTCTATTGCTCTGAAGCGCATGGAAGATGGCAATGTTGAAGAAGCTTGCGTAAGTGATACAGATCCAATACCGGTCACAGGGAACATTGTTGAGTTGTATGATGAGGGAGTCGATATCCCTACGGTCGGGGGCAATGGGATAATCCTCACACTTATGAAGTGTCTGATGTAAGGGAAATAACTACAGAAGGAAACAACTACAGAACGCGAAGATAACAACTTGGACATTCCTGTTGTTAATTGATGTTCGATCTTTTTGTGAGTATTGCTTAGAAGGCTTAGCTGGGACTGTGTGGCCATTCTTGTTCACCGTGATGAGTTATATTAGTAGATTCTTATTTTAGTTCATTATTACATTCTTGTTCGAGTTTCATCATGAGTTTCAGAACCTGAATCCCTTTAGACTCCCTGCTGAAAGAAAATAGCACAACTGGTGTTGATTGTGTGAGTGTACACCTGAACCGTCATATTTATAAGGCCATGTTTGGCAATTTTTTGTCGTTCCGTATCTATGTTTTATACTAATTTTTCACTCTCGTGGAAACACGACGGGA
This sequence comes from Zea luxurians, assembly GCA_029449295.1. Taxonomy (NCBI): domain Eukaryota; kingdom Viridiplantae; phylum Streptophyta; class Magnoliopsida; order Poales; family Poaceae; genus Zea; species Zea luxurians. Next base: position 28,124,975 of record JAOPSE010000015.1, read on the forward strand.
TATTTTATTCAATGAAGGGGACAATGTTTTGTTCTGTGTTGCTCTCACAATTTTCAAGGTAACTCACCAACCTATATCAGTTAAAGATTACTTTCGTTTACTTTCACATTACTTATGTCCACCACATTTGTAGATGCAAGAAGATGATTTACTACGCACCCAACATATCGGTGATGTGATTGATATTTTGCAAACAACCACACATCATCTATATGACCCTAGTGAACTCCTGACAGTAATCTTTTTCAATGCTATTTCATAGTTCTATCCTTTTGTTGATATAAAAAAATGATGACTGAAAGCTATGAAGTTTAGGATTTATGCAACATGCATGCTGTCTTTGTTCTAAAAAACTGCCTTGATATGTGGATACACTACCACAAATTTTAGTTACTTATCTATATTTAGATATACTACCACAAAACTACACTGTAGATGGTCTATAAGTTAGTAGTCCTCACTTTGTTATGTTTATAATAATTTTGTTTCATTTGAAAATCTTCTTGTCTTAGCACTGTATCAAACAGTGCAAATTAATTCTATTTGGACATATGTGTTACATATCTTGGAAATGAACCCTGAAGGTGAAGCTGACATTGATTTAGAATCACAAGGAAAAGGAAAATGTGTTGTTCTGAAGACCTCCACAAGAAAAGTGAGCAATTTGTTCTCTGCTCATCAAGGTCATGCCTTTTGATGTTCTTTTTTGTGTGTCTATATACTATATGTAGTCCACTTTCTAAACCTATATTATTTTACTTCTATATCTAGCTGTCAACTAGAAACTTGTGAGATGATATCAGTCATAATTCCTTGTTAATTAAAACTATATCCTACTCTGGCACGGTGACGGGGGCATCACAATGTCCTACTCTAGCGTGCGGCTCGCAGAGGGCCCGTGGCCATAGTTCGCTAGCCGTCAGGAACGTGAGTTCACGGTTGCCTTGATCGGTCGGGGCATGCGGCTCATGGAGGTGCAGGCTACATGGATCGCTAGGGAGCAGGCCGCTCAGTATAACTTCCTATCTATTTTTACCGTGTTAATATATTTTGTACAAAAGATGAGAAATAAGCGAAGCATTTCGTTGTGTCTTGAGGCCCGCTGCTGTGAATGTGGTTGAGAAAAAATTGAGTTCAGTTCGCCAACAATCAACCTGCTTTGCGTTATCATAGGTCTGTAGCCTTTCAGTAGTGTATTACTTGTAGTTCAAAATGAAAGCACCTACAACAAAGTGCTTTTTGAGGTGATTATTCGTTCTATTTCATTTTAGAAAAAAATATGATGATTATACTAACCTAACTTGCCACTAACTCTCTTTTCTTTTCTTTTTTTTGCTTGTAATAGGACATTTGCTCGTGTTGCACAAGCGTGTGATTAGGTATTGCTATATAGTCAGTTTTTTGTTACTGGAAGGAATTCCTCAAATTACAAACATGACAACAGTTCACTAACAATTTCTCTTTGTACAGGAGCCTACTTTGTATCTCGAGTTTCTCTCCAATTACACTATTGAGCTATCACTACTGGAGTACAATCTACTCTCTTACCCTCCATCACTGTATCGACTATTTTCTTGGGTTATACTACATCCAACAAAGTAGCCTTGGGTAGGTGGAATAACCGTGTTGCTGTTCGGTCTCTATAACAGTTGCATAGTGAAATGTCTTACAAGCTAACTTGCACATCTCGTTGTCAATTGGAAGCTAGATTAAAATAACAAAATTTATGTATGGCCAGGATCACAAATGGATTTTGATACATTTTTTCATATATAACTATGTAACACAAATTTTGTATATAAGTTATCATGGTATTATATGTTCCCGTTGCAACGCACGGGCACTCACCTAGTAATGGTGTATTTTGTTTTAATTCTGATTTTCTTTCATCATATTTTATTGTTGTTTCAGTGCTGCTTTAATGCATAGCGTATCTGTTGAGTTTGTGATCTAAATTCTGAAGAAGACGGCTAAGTTGGCGAGCGAAGCAGAGGCCCGTCGCTGGGAGGCTTGGGCCGTCGCCTGTGGTTTTTCCTCTTTGATTTAGAGGCGTTTTCCACGTTAAATCTGTGTCTACTCTATGTTTGATCTACTTTATGTCGTATTGACTCATAACAGTATCCTTACTAGTGCTCAGAATATTCACGTCATTGTTGATCACTTCGGTACTTATTACCATTACAGTTCCCGTTGCATCTCTGATAACCAAACACCACCTATGAGTTTATTCGGTTTAGAAAGGATTAGAAGGGATTGGATGTGATTAAATTCCTTCCTAGTCAAAATTGAATAGGAAGAGATTTAATCCTTTCAATCTCCTTCGGTCCCTGAATCAATTTTTCTAAATTATGTTGTTTTGTTGCACGTAGAATTGAGATTTGGAATCGAAGGCTCAATTCCCCGGAATTGGACTATAACTAGAAACACTCTCGGCCAATACAAAACCTCACCCCTCGGTGTTACATAAAGTTAGACCACACAATTTCAAACTCCAATTCAGTGACATCCGAACTATAGAATTAGAACTACATCTCATTTCAATATCATGTCTGATTTGGTATTCAACCCAATTTAATTCTATCTTCTTCAATATCGTTATCCAAACGGAGCATAAGAGGTAATGATCCCGGATTGGAGTAACATCTAGGGATCCACCCATGTACCGAACATGGTTGTAATTGGCTCTAACATTTTGATGGCAAACATTTTGATGGCAAATTGGATTTTGTCGATCTGCACTTGCTTTTCGGTGAAGGGAACTGTGCTGTCAACTTCCTTCAAAAAAATTGTGCTGTTAACTAAATGGTCGTGGGTCTGTTCCTGTGCTGGCAGAATCCAACTTTTTTTGTGAAAGACGAAGTGTACTCCGTTCTACGGGTGATAAATGGATTTATGTTGTATTTCAACTACCCTTTTTGCTACAGTAGAAAACTATTCTACCAATTTGGATTTCGACTCGGCCGACCTGGTCTGTGACTCTATGCAACCTGAACCTGGCCACGAAAGAAAATATGAATACAACGCAAGGGAGAGTAGAACTTGGTTTCAGTAAAATGTATGTATGGGTTTTTTTTGGCATTTGTGATTATACCCTTGTCTAGACTTGTAATTATAATTTTATCCCTATTTTTTTAACTTTGTGATTTTACCTCTTCATTTTGAAAAAGAAGTTTTGTCATACCTTTTCCGGCCTTGCAATTATAATTTTCACTAGTAGAAAAGGGCTCAAAGCCTGCGGCACCCATAAATTATCATTGGCGGTTTCAGTTACCGCGCGCCAGTAAAAAAACCAGGTGGGCCCGGCTTGGGAACCGCCAGTGGAAACCTATTTCCACTGGCGGTTATCTTAACACAACCGCTAGTGGAAATAGGATATTTACACTGGCGGTTGGTGTAACAGAACCGCCAGTGAAAATCTAGTTTCCACTGGCGGTTCTGTTACACCATCCTATTTCCATTGGCGGTTGTGTTAAGATAACCGCCAGTGGAAATAGGTTTCCACTGGCGGTTTTTCAAGCCAACCGCCAGTGAACTATGTGTTATAAATACCCCTCTTCTTCCCCCCCGACAGGAGCTATATGCTCGTAGCCAACTTCCATTGGAGGCGATTTTGGAGGTCCAGATTTCACAAAATACAAGGGGGGAGGTTTTGGTCTTCATTTTTTGGAAGAAGGTGGATAAGTAAGGTTGGTTTATGTTTCTTTGTCAATTTTTGTTCATTCTTGCTCAATTTTAGCCACATTTTGGATCTAGGGTTTTACATGTGAGAGAGAAGAGTATAGCTAGGTTATTTTCTCTATTTCCTCAAATGAGGTTGCTTAAGATGGTCAGATTTTGTCTATTCCCTCTCCTTTTTCATGTTTAGTTCTCAAATCAGTTTATCCATGACACATATTTAGTTGCTTAATGAATGGTGAATGTGTTGTATGGAGAGGGAGGATGATAGGTTTGGTAATTAAGATTGTTTTTATTAATTGTTATGAAAGGTTGGTTTAATTATGTTTCAATTGCCAATTATTGTTCATTTTTGCTCAATTTTAACTACATTTTGAAACTAGGCTTTCACCATGTGTTAGAGATAGGTTTGGGTATTAAGATTTTTTGTTTATTAGTTGCTAGGAAAGTTTGGCTTATGTTTCTTTTGCCAATTTTTGTTCATTTTTTCTCCATTTTAGCCACATTTTGGATCTAGGGTTTCACCATGTGTTAGAGATAAAGTAGTTAGGTTGCCTAATAGATCCAACCGCCTATGACCTTTGTTGTATAAATACCCCTTCATCCTTCCCGACAAAAACTGTGTAGCTCGCGCGCAGCCCAACTTTTATTGGAAGGCCAAATTTCACAAAATACAAGGGGGAGGTTTTGATCTTTATTTTTTGGAAGAAGGTCGCTAAGAAAGGTTGTTCATGTTTCTTTTGCCAATTTTCTTTATCCATGATATATTTAGTTGTTAGGAAATATTGGTATATGTTTCTCTTGCCAATTTGTGTTCTTGTGTGTTTTATGTTACTTTTTTTACAGGTGATGATGGAGAGGATATCCTGGATGTATAACTTATCAAGGCTAGATCCATCATACATATCTGAGGTCCATAAGTTTATTGTTGTCGCTACGAACCATGCTTGGAGAACAAAGACAAAGCACATATATTGTCCATGCATGGACTGCAAAAATGCTGTTGTATTTGATGACACAAAACAAATCATATCTCATCTGGTATGCCGAGGATTTGTGAAGGATTACATAATTTGGACAAAGCATGAAGAGGGTAGTTCTTCGCCTTATACAGCTAGAAACCCTACGAACATCGACGACAGCTTTCAGTTCGTTCACGAGACACAACAACATCTTCCACAGAGCGAACATGTAGTGCCAAATGTTACTGATCATGGTTACGCTGGAGGAAATGAACGTGAAAGAACCCATGTTCTGCCAAATGTTATGGACGAGGAAGATGTAGAGTTGTTAGAGGCAATGTTGCGTCGTCATACAGATCCATCGATGTTCTTCATGAAAGGTATGGAGTCCCTGAAGAAGGCAGCAGAAGAGCCTTTGTACGACGAGTCTAAGGGCTGTACCAAAGAGTTCACGATGCTCCGGTCTGTGTTAAAGCTGTTGATGTTAAAAGCTAGATATGGTCTGTCTGATGCTGGCTTCGATGCGTTCTTGGGTATTGTCGCAGACATGCTTCCAAAGGAGAACAAAGTGCCTGCTAACACGTACTATGCAAAGAAACTAATCAGTCCACTCACTATGGGCGTGGAGAAGATCCACGCGTGTAGAAATCACTGTATCCTTTATCGAGGTGATGATTATAAAGACTTGGAGAGCTGCCCAAAGTGTGGTGCAAGTAGGTACAAGACGAATAAAGACTATCGAGAGGAAGAGTGTGTTGCATCTGTGTCTAAAGGGAAGAAGCGAAAGAAAGCCAAAAAGAAGACTTCAAAATCCACGAGCAAAGAAAAAGAAGAAGTAGACTATTATGCGCTCAAAAAGATTCCTGCTTTGGTGATGTGGTACCTCCCCGTCGTCGATCGATTGAGGTGTTTGTTCGCTAACCCTGAGGATGCCAAACTTATGAGCTGGCATGCTTCTGATGAGCACAAAAACGATGGGAAGCTTCGACATCCAGCCGATGGGAAGCAGTGGCAAGATTTCAATGAGAACCACCGAGACTTTGCCGATGAACCAAGAAATGTTAGGTTCGCACTGAGTACTGATGGAATGAATCCATTTGCTGAAAGGAGTAGCAAACATAGCACATGGCCAGTGATCCTCACCATATACAACCTTCCTTCATGGTTGATGCAGAAACGGAAGTACATTTTGCTAACCATCCTTATTTCTGGACCTACACAACCTAGAGTTGATATGGATGTATTTTTAGAGCCCTTAATGGAGGATATGAAAATATTGTGGGTAACGGGTGTTCAAATGTTGGATGAGTATCGTAAAGATTCATTCACGCTGAGAGCAATTATTTTTGTTACGATCAACGATTACCCTGCACTCTTCACATTATCAGGCCAGTTTAAGGGAAAGGTTGGCTGTACAGTATGCATTGATGGAACTGCTTACGTGTCCCTTACTGCATCTAAGAAGATAGTGTACATGAGGCACAGACGCTTTTTATTGGAAGCACACAGGTACCGCATGCGAAAGATGGATAAGTACTTTGACAATAATGGTGAACTACATTCTACTGCTCCATCGGGTAACAATAGAGGTCATAGAGTTTTTGAAATAGTCAGGAATATCAAGTTTGTTTTCGGGAAGAAGACAAAAGACGGAAAAATAAGGAAGGATGCCAAACCAGCTCCGGGGGCTATATTCAAGAAAAAGTCTATTTTCTTCGAGTACTTGCCTTACTGGAAAGAGTTAGATGTGCGGCATGCGATCGATGGTATGCACGTTCAGAAGAACGTGTTTGAAAGCATAATTGGCACCTTGCTAGACATAAAGGGCAAAACAAATGAAGGGCTCAATTCACGCATGGACCTGGTAAATTTAGGCATAAAAAAGGAACTACATCCTGTTCTTCAAGAAAATGGGAAGAACCATCTCCCAGCAGCAAGCTACAATCTCAATGTAGATGAGAAACATGCGATGTGTGTTTGGCTTAAGAATTTGAAAGTCCCATCCAGATTCTGCTCTAGCATACGGAGTATTGTGTCAATGAAAGACTTGATAGTCACCAACTACAACTCACATGATTGTCATGTCATGCTGACTACATTCCTACCTATTGCCATCAGGGCTATAAATCCTTTGTTTTTAAAGATGGCAATCACACGGTTGTGCTACTTTTTCAACAAATTTCACAAAAGGTAATTGACCGTGATGAGTTGGCATCTCTTCAGGAATTCGCAGTGGAGACAATATCACAGTTTGAGATGCGTTTCCCTCCATCTTCTTTGATATTATGGTGCACCTTGTGGTGCACTTAGTGCCACAAATAGAGGCATTGGGTCCTATGTACTTGCATGAAATGTGGACGTACGAGCGTTTCATGTCAATACTGAATGGCTATGTATCAACCCGTGCTCGTCCCGAGGCATCCATGATAGAGGGGTACTGTACCGAAGAGGCCATTGAGTCCGGAGGTCCATTCTGCAATAGTATCCTAAAAGACCAGGTTGCAATAGGTCTGCCTCCGTCACGACATGAGGGTAGATTGTATGGAAGCGGGAGGATGGGACGAAAATCTTTCATCCCACCAGATTACAATACAGTACTTGAGGCACATCACAGCGTCCTACATCAGCTAGCGATAATAGAGCCATTTATCCAACAACACATCAATGAGCTTCACGAGCAAAATCCTGGGCATACGACTGATTGGGTAATGAAGCAACATAAGCAGCGGTTCAACACATGGCTAATGGTGAATGACATTCCACGTGGAGAAACAATAGAAGAACAAACCATCAAGGGGTTGGCATCTGTACCATCACGCCAGGTCACAACATGGCAAACCTATGACATTAGTGGATTCACATTTTGTACCAAGTCCAAGGACAAAAAGAGCATGTCACAAAACAGTGGTGTTCGATGCGAGGCCATAGATGATGAAACTGGTGAGATTATTACATATTTTGGCTTTATTGAGGACATATGGGAACTAGACTATGATACATTTCAGATCTCGGTTTTCTGATGTCAATGGGTTGAAGACAAACATGTCACGGTAGACAACTATGGGGTCAGAGTTCTTGATCTAAGTAAGGTAGGTTACAAAGATGACCCATGGATCCTTGCTAATCGTGCTGCACAGGTCTTCTATGCTGAACAGATCATTTCTAACAATGAGAAGAAAAGCACCGACAAACCGAAGTGTTGGTGGCTTGTTCTCAAATGCTTCGGATTAAGAACAAGGCAACATAAAAAGTGTTAAATGATAGGATCCTTCGTCCTTTGAAACATTATTTCCCTTCGGTATATAATGTGCTCCGGACGAAGGTTACAAATAATATATCTTCGTAAGCACAATAAGCTATGACGAAGGATTTACACGCGGCATAAAAAGTAATATAAACATTTAAATCTCATAATATCATTTCTATTTTATTATTGCATAACAATAGAAATGATTTTATATTACAAGTGTACCTTCGGATTGCAGGAAGACAAAAGTACAAGGATGACGCAAAAGCAAATGCCAAGTCAGCGTGAACAGTACGGGAGTACTGTTCATCTATTTATAGACGTGGGACGCAGCCCATGTAAGATTACATTCATGCCCATTACATTTGTTAATGACTTATGGGAATCTGTCAAGGCCTAAGTAGTCTTTTCATCTTTAAGTCGGTTCCCCTTTCTGCTATCGCGACGAAGCTTTCCTGCGCACAGCTTCGGCTGTGCACCATCCTTCGTACAGCTTGGTAATCAGCCCGTCCTCCATCTCAATCCCCCTTCGTCTGGCTTAGGCTTCGTCCTGACCGTACTCCATGTTCATAATTCTGAGTTCGAAGATACCTGTTCATATAATCCACTCGGAAAACATTGTCAAATCATGTTTTTGAGGACCTTCGGAGGACGAAGGCCCCCAACAGTAGCCCCTCGCAATATTAATTTGTTAATGATAAATTCAGATTGCGATATGGACGAAGGCCTTAAGCCGAAGGTCCGAAAAAACACCTTCCCTTTGCTAGAATAGCAAAAGTCACTGACACGCGGGACCACACAGTTTCCGTTATATCGAGTGTATAAATAGAGGCCTGCCACAATTTGTTTGGTACGCTTTCTTGCCATCTGCTCCCGCTTACTAAATTTTTAGCTCTTGCGCACTAAGATTTGCTGTTCTTTTGGTTTTGAAGCTTCGGCCTTGAAAACAGTTTTTTAGTGTTTCCGAAGATGTCTGAAGATAAGAAGGTCACTGCTGAGATGAAGCTGAGTCTCGACGAAGAGAAGAACTTGGGGTTTCTTATAGCGATGGCGGAGACCAATACGGAAAAAATCACCAAGGAGATTCTGGAAGGTTTGTCTGAAGATACTGGTGACAGCGACAGTTATGATGCAGAAAGCTGTGGGGGAGAGTCCGAAGATCGACCATGGCGGCCAAGTCACACGGTTTTTGGGAAAACCACTGTTAAGCAGAGTCATATTGACAATATGAGGGGGAGATATTTTCGAGATATATCTATTGTGAGGGCTGATGCTGGAGAGAAAACTTCCCCCACCCCCGAAGAAGATGAAGTCGTAATCTTCCGAAGCTTTCTCAAGGCTGGGCTTCGATTCCCCCTAAGCAGCTTTGTTGTCGAAGTCCTGAAGACATTTCAAATCTACCTTCATCAAATTACTCCCGAAGCTATCATTAGAATGGGGATCTTTGTCTGGGCTGTAAGAAGCCAAGGTTTAGAACCAAATGCTAAAAGCTTTTGCAACATTCATGAGTTGTTATATGAGACGAAGCCCTGGGGGAAAGAACAATATCACAACAACTTCGGTTGTTACAGCTTCGGTGCCCGCGCCGGGTCAAGCTGCCCTGTGCCAACCTTTCGGAAGAGGTGGCCCGGCACCTGGATGACAGAATGGTTCTATGTAAAGAATGACTTGACAGCGCAGGAAGATGTTAAGAGTATCATTATGCGCCCCATTTGGCAACGCTTCGGACTACGAAAGCCGAAGGTTGAAATGGATGAAGCGGCCGAAGAATGCCAAAGAGCCTTCGGCGTAGTCTGCTCTTTTATTGGGACAAGGGATCTGGTCCAAGAGCATATTGCCTTCAGGGTATGGCCACTTGCAGGAAAGTGGGAAATGCCGAAGGAGACCATCAAAGAGTCTGACGAAGGTGGGCTAGTCAGACTAAAATACTCATTCAAATACGGGGATAAATTTGTTGAACCTGATGACGACTGGTTAAAAAGCATTGAAACATTAAGTGACGAACTGCTTGGGGCATACTCGAAGGCCGAGAATACTGCATTATCGGCAACCTTCGGAGGCCGAAAGAAGAAGAGGCTCAACCGGGTATTTGATGCAATCGGGTTTGTCTACCCTGACTATCATTATCCGGTGCTGGGCCGTAAAAGAAAAAATACTTCTCCTGCAACAGAAGTTGCCACAAGTGCCTCTAGCGAGCCAGCGCTGCAAAGAAAAAAGATGAAGGTGCTCACCCACCGGGCGCGTTTTATTGAGCCGGCCACAATGCCTGAATTTATTGGTGAAGTCTCTCTGACCTCTGAAACTACAGAACCAGCTCCAGCGCCGAAGATAGAAGAAAGAACTGAAGCGCCTTCAGCAGAGAAGGCAGAAAAACCGAGGATTGAAGGACAAAAAATATTGGAAATCTTAAGTCCTTCAGCAAATGTTGAAACAATAAAAAATCAAAAGGGCCCATCGGTGACCCCAAAAAGAAAAAGAATGGTGAACGTGCTAGATGTCTTGGAGACAATTAAGTCTTCAAGCACAACTCCAAAGAAGACTGTTGAACCTGCTGAAGCATCTACTGAAGCTTCGAAGCAACATCTTGAAGCTGAAGCTGGGTCTTCAGAGCCCACCAAGGAACAATCTTTGGAAACCGAAAAAATAAAAATGTCAGAACCAGTTTTGGTTGAAGAAATTGACACTGCCGCCCCCGAAGCTCCTTCCAACTTACGCGATTATATCGTGCGACATGCTTCGGGGTAGAAATTATCTGAAGAAGAGATTTATGAAGCCAATCACTATGCCAGAGAGTTAAAATATCCGAAGGGGGCAGTAGTGTTCAATGGGACAAATGAAGATGACTTCCTATACTGCCTTCCTGATAACAAAGAATTATCTGTCTGCCGGGGAATGGCTAGAAGTATGGGGTTCCCGAAGCTCGAAGCTGGATTATGTGCTATGACGAAGGAGGATCTCGCGGACAGTCTTGCGTACAATAGCCTAAAGGTATGGGAATTAGGCGCTTGAAAATTTTTTAATTCGTAACTCATTCTTTTATTCTTATACCAACTTTTTTACATATAGGGTTTAATCCTAAGCAACGCATTAAGAGCACAAAAGAGTGCCGAAGATGAGAGCTATGAAATTGCGTTCAACAACCTACGGTCAGAAGTTATTAAACTGAGAAACGAAGCTCTGGAAAAGGATAAAATTCTGCTTACATTGGTAGACAAGGTAAAAAAGGACGAAGCTGCCTCAAAGGTCCAGGCCGAAGCCCAAAAACGTGAGATTAAAGATCTTCAGAAACAGCTAGCTAGAGCTAAAGAGGAACGTGTGCTTGAAGAAACAAAACGAGAGCTTAGTGATCAGTTGGTCAATCATTTAGAGTTAAGTGTTAAAGAGCTTCGTGCATCCCAGAGGAAATGCTATGTTAAATCTATAGAATGCGTCAAAAAGATAAAATCCAGCTTCGCCAGCGTTGGCGCATTTTCTAGTGAAGAGAATTTCTCAAGAGGCAATCCCGAAGGTCCAATGGAATGGATCAGCCACGAAGCAGAGGCCTTCGAGGAAATCCTGAGTAGCCGTGGTGACATCTGCGCTTTCTCGGGCGCCAGAGGAGTTGCTACCATTTTGGAGAGGAAAGGTTGCGAGCATGTAAAATCCTTAGCTCAGTCCGAAGCTGCCTTGTCCTCTGAAGACATCAAAGACCCCTCGGCCGAAGCAAGCATGGTTGGCGGAAAATTCTTTACTGATATCTGGGACAACGGCGGCCGAGAAATGGCGCAAGAAATTATTCAAAAGAGTGAAAAAGGCATCCATGATGCTAGGAAAGTGACAGAAGTTGCCGAAAAAAGTATAGAGCCCGAAGGGCAAATAGGTATTTAATTAGTCGTTCTTATTGTGTTGTAATTTTTAATTTCAAACTTTGTTCGCGGTTTGTGATAGTAATGTAGACATATTCTCTTCCCTCAGAACCTGCTGGATCGTCTGCAGACCCTCACACGAAAGGAGATGACGAAATTAAACAAATGGCCGAAGCTATCATGGATAAAGTTGTTGAACAACTTCTAAATGAGGCTGCCGAAGTAGTACTAAGAGAAGACTAGATGTTATTAGAAAAAACATTTGAAATGTGATCTATGTAATATTTTGTACATTTGAATGTAATATACAAGTTTCTTTTCATTATTCAACTCTTTACGATGCATGAAACTTTACATACGTACCGTTTTTGAGCCTTCGGCGAAAAAACACCTTCCCTTCTTTTCATGCTTCGTAAAGAAAACATTCTCCTTTAATACTATTCTGATGAAGCACTTCCACGCTTCGTGAAAATATTCTCCGAAGCTGTATTCCGAAGATCAGCATTGTATTCCCTCGTGACTTTGCACAATTTTCACTTTCTCAAAGCGTCCTTTCGAAGGTTGATACTGCGTCCCCTTCTTTTGCTATGTGCAACATGATGTATGATGCTTATGCTATGCAAAATGATGTGATGATGCTATGTTATGTAGATGACATTTGTTCCGAAGATACACACATATCCCCGTAAAACACAAAATATCTCTGTATCAGCGCTGACTTTTCGCTGTAAGCTCTGCATTCCCTTAGGAACGTCTTTGGAGCTTCTTCGCCTTTTACTTAGGCGGTATCAGCGTTGACTTTTCGCTGTAAGCTCTGCATTCCCTTAGGAACGTCATTGGAGCTTCTTCGCCTTTTACTTAGGTGGTATCAGCGTTGACTTTTCGCTGTATGCTCTGCATTCCCTTAGGAACGACTTTGGAGCAGAAAACTTACACTGCGCTCCCTTTGGAACGGCTTTTTGTGACTTCAGCAACTTACTCTGCGTTCCTTAGAACGACTTTTTGTTGCTTCGAAGGATTTTTAATAATTCGAAGGTCCTCCTTGTTATCGCAAATTTTTAAGCTTCAGCAACTTAAGCCTGTGGAGAAAATAAGTTTTCCTTGTGACCAACAATGAAACTATTACATGAAAACTGAAATGTTCTTTATTACACAGAAAATAGAACTAAATGGAAAAGACTGCTATCAAGGTAGGATATTTGTCAATAAATGTGCTTCGACTCTGGCACAGTGCTATTGACTGTGCGAGCTTCAGATTGTTCTCTGAGGTCCCTTTGGTGTGGAACATATTGGCTCCCTTCCGGCTGTTGGCCTTGTTGCAGCGGTGGTGGAGGCGGGGGCTGCTGCCATGAAGCTTGAGGTTGACTCGCCGAAGCTACAGAAACTGCAGGGTGGTTGCCCACGTATTCTGGGATGTAAGGCTGATGGTACGAAGCAGTATGCATGACCTGCTTCGGCTGAACTTGTTGCGCTGCAGCTTCGGCTATCTCCTTTTGCTTCTGGATGGTAACATGGCACATCCTGGTGGTATGGCCCTTGTTTTCACCACAGAATAAGCAAAATACTCTCCTTGGTTGATCTCCAAATCTTCCGCCGAAGCCCCTGGCGCCTCTGCCTCTTGGAGCTGGTGGCCGGAAGAAGTTTTGCTGTTGCCCCGAAGCCTATGAGGAGCACTGCGGCCTGTTCTGCTGACTCCCCTTATCATCATTTTGAGTAGAGTTGTGGATGGACCTGACATGCCTCGGATAGAATCTTCCTCCGAAGCCCCTGGTCATTTCAGAAAATCTGAAAGCCTCCTCCCTTCTTTGGCGAAAATCATTGTCAGCACGAATGTACTCGTCCATCTTCTGGAGCAGTTTCTCCAAAGTCTGAGGAGGCTTCCTAGCAAAGTATTGAGCTGAAGGTCCAGGACGAAGCCCCTTGATCATGGCTTCGATGACAATTTCATTGGGCACCGTTGGTGCCTGCGCCCTCAAACGCAAGAACCTTCTGACATACGCCTGAAGGTATTCTTCATGATCCTGAGTGCACTGGAACAAGGCTTGAGCAGTGACCGGCTTCGTCTGAAACCCTTGAAAGCTGGTTAACAACATGTCCTTCAGCTTCTGGCATGAAGTGATCGTTCCTGGTCGAAGGGAGGAATACCAGGTCTGAGCAACACTCCTGACAGCCATAACAAAAGACTTTGCCATGACTGCAGCATTGCCACCATACGAAGATACTGTTGCTTCGTAGCTCATCAAAAACTGCTTCGGGTCTGAATGGCCATCGAACATGGGAAGCTGGGGCGGCTTGTAGGACGGAGGCCAAGGTGTAGCCTGCAGCTCAGCGGACAGGGGAGAAGCATCATCGAAAACAAAATTTCCATGATGGAAATTGTCATACCAGTCATCTTCGTTGAAGAAGCCCTCCTGATGAAGGTCTTTTTGTTGAGGCCTTCTGTTCTGCTCATCGTGAGTAAGATGGCGAACTTCTTCAGAAGCTTCGTCTATCTGCCTTTGCAGCTCAGCTAGCCTGGCCATCTTTTCCTTCTTCCTCTGCACCTGTTGATGAAGCATCTCCATATCCCTGATCTCTTGGTCTAGCTCATCCTCCTGAAGCGTCGGGCTGACGGCCTTCCTCTTCTGGCTTCGGGCCTCCCGAAGAGAGACAGTCTCCTGGTTGGGGTCCAGCGGTTGCAAGGCTGCAGCCCCAGTCGCTGAAGCTTTCTTCGGCGCCATAGCGAGGGTCTTTGACTTCCGAAGGTGTTCAAAAAAACTCAAAAGTGGAAGTGAGTTCACCGGAGGTGGGCGCCAATGTTGGTGGCTTGTTCTCAAATGCTTCGGATTAAGAACAAGGCAACATAAAAAGTGTTAAATGATAGGATCCTTCGTCCTTTGAAACATTATTTCCCTTCGGGATATAATGTGCTCCGGACGAAGGTTACAAATAATATATCTTCGTAAGCACAATAAGCTATGACGAAGGATTTACACGCGGCATAAAAAATAATATAAACATTTAAATCTCATAATATCATTTCTATTTTATTATTGCATAACAATAGAAATGATTTTATATTACAAGTGTACCTTCGGATTGCAGGAAGACAAAAGTACAAGGATGACGCAAAAGCAAATGCCAAGTCAGCGTGAACAGTACGGGAGTACTGTTCATCTATTTATAGACGTGGGACGCAGCCCATGTAAGATTACATTCATGCCCATTACATTTGTTAATGACTTATGGGAATCTGTCAAGGCCTAAGTAGTCTTTTCATCTTTAAGTCAGTTCCCCTTTCTGCTATCGCGACGAAGCTTTCCTGCGCACAGCTTCGGCTGTGCACCATCCTTCGTACAGCTTGGTAATCAGCCCGTCCTCCATCTCAATCCCCCTTCGTCTGGCTTAGGCTTCGTCCTGACCGTACTCCATGTTCATAATTCTGAGTCCGAAGATACCTGTTCATATAATCCACTCGGAAAACATTGTCAAATCATGTTTTTGAGGACCTTCGGAGGACGAAGGCCCCCAACACGAAGCATGTAGTTTTTCCTGGAAAACAACAAGCTATAGGAGTTGATGGTGTATCTGATTTAGAGGATTTTAACCAGTTCAACGACATGTCTCTTTTCATAGACCATCCAACCAAGATAAGGAACGTTGAGCGAAGCATCCCACGCAATTCGATGCCCTGGGTATGCCACGATGGACAAGGCAGAACATTAGCTCCCTAGATTATATAGTTGTCATGTAATTGATTATTGTTAGGACATGTCATGTAATTGATTATTGTTAGCGACAAACCGAAGCATGTAATTTTACACGACTTTCTAGTGACTTTCTAGAGAGGAGAGGGAGAGGGAGAGAGAGCTATTGTTGCCAATGCGCTCGGAGTAGGTCCAGCACTTACCGTCCGTGCGGATGCAGCACTTTGCACATCCAGAATGCCCGTTCTTCAGCGCGTCCTTCTCCACGGATAGTGTCACAGTCGCCTCTTCCTCATCCTCCACCACCACCTTGGCTTTCTTTGGAGTGCCGCCGTCAGAGGAAGCCGTGGTCTTTTTCCCGGTCATGGTTTATCACCTAGAACGCGAGGTAAAATAAAAGCAGGGAGGACTATTCGACTAATATATATATATATATATATCAGGCAGTAAGAAACAAGCATCTTCAAAGAACATGCTGTGAAAGAACTTGGAAAGATGTTTACCAGATCTGATACTTGTGAAAGAACTTCACACCAATGGTGACGAGAGATGCAAAGCCAGGAGACGACGTAGTATTTAAACACTGCAAGAACGGGCATTCTAGTGACTTTCTAGAGAGGAGAGAGAGAGGGAGAGAGAGGAGAGAGAGATAGGAGAAAGAGAGAAGATAGAAAGGAGAGAGAGGAGAGAGAGAGAGGAGAGAGAGGAGAGAGAGAGGAGAGAGAGGGAGAGATAGAGGAGGGAGAGAGAGGGAAGAGAGAGGAGGGAGAGAGAGGAGGGAGAGGAGAGAGAGAGAGGAGAGGAGTGAGAGAGGAGAGAGAGAGGAGGGAGAGAGAGAAGTAATATATAAATATATATTATGTATACTAAATATATATATTTATATATTTAATATGTATACAAATTTATATACTTAATATATGAATTTATCATAAAAAATAATATACTAAAAATATTACTACTGGCGGTTCACAACGAAAACCGCCAGTAGAAATGGCCTCCACAGTCTGTGGAAGGCATTTCTACTGGCGGTTCTCGATAACAACCGCCAGTAGAAATGGCCTCCACAGTTTGTGGAAGGCATTTCTACTGGCGGTTCTCGATGACAACCGCCAGTAGAAATGCCAGTAGAAATGATTTCTACTGGCGGTTGTCATTGTCAACCGCCAGTAGAAATATCTCCTATATAAAGGAGCGCGCGCGGGGCCGAAAATTTCGCTAAGTCTTTAGCGCCCAGTCTTTTACACTTCCCGCCGTCAGGCTGCCGAAATTTCGCCCCGGCGATCTTCTCCGCCGTGCGCCGCCGTCGTCCACGCCGTCGTCCCCGCGCCATAGGTACGTTCTCCTCTCTCTCTCCCTTCTTCGACTTCGATCGCTCGGGCACGCCGCCGCCGTCGTGCACGCGCCGCCGCTGCGCGCGCGTAAACCCTAGGCCTAGGAAGAGTGAGAGAGTGAGAGGGAAGAGAGAGGGAAGAGTGTAAACCCTGCGCGCATCTCTGCAGAGAGTGAGAGAGAGGGAGAGGAGAGGAGAGAGGGAGAGGGAAGAGAGAGGAGGGAGAGGGAAGAGAGAGGAGGGAGAGGGAAGAGAGAGGAGAGGAGAGAGGGAAAGGGAAGAGAGAGGAAAGAGAGTGGAGGGAGGGAGAGAGAGAACAGAGAGGAGGGAGAGGGAGTGTATAGGAAAGAGAGTGGAGGGAGAGGGAGAGAGAGAGAGGAGAGAGAGGGAAAGGGAAGAGAGAGGAAAGAGAGGGAGAGGGATGGAAGCATGCATACAACGCCATTTCCTCAACTAGATGCTTGATTGTTGTCTGTTGATACGTTTAGCATTTATTTCTTGAATTGTGATTAGAATTAGCACATGATCTCTGATATGGTTTTTTAATGAGACACGGAAAAAAGACTAAGTAAAGAGATGCGGACGGGTGAGAAGGAGGACACACGGAGAGTAGCGGGCGATCCTAGTTGGCACCCCTTCCCTTCACACAACATGTGGGCCGCACATCAAGCGGCTGTCTATGACTCTCCATCTCTCTCTCTCTCTCTACGTCCTATACAACTCCTCCTATACGTTCTATACGACTCTCCATCTCTCCCTCTCTACGTCCTATACGACTCCTCCTCTCTCCCTCTCTATACATTCTATACGACTCTCCATCTCTCTCTACGTTCTATACGACTCTCCCTCTCTCCCTCTCTATACGTTCTATACGACTCTCCATCTCTCTCTACGTTCTATACGACTCTCCCTCTCTCCCTCTCTATACGTTCTATACGACTCTCCATCTCTCTCTCTACGTCCTATACGACTCTCCCTCTCTATACGTAACTCGATAATATCCGTATCACAATATTAGGGGTTAGGGTTAGGGCTTAGGGTTAGTGTTAGTGGTTAAGGGTCAGGGTATTTGTTAATATGAATTTAATTATTGCTTATGTTAATATGTGTTAATATGTATTTGTATATATATAGCTCTATGAGTTCTCCAATCAAGGACCAAGGATTAGGGCCCGACCACATGGACAAGAGTGTTGCTCAAGAACAATCCAGCAGTGAAGGATATGAAACGCCTAGCGACCCTTTTCCTACCACTAGCATAGATAGGGCCGCTACGCGTGAGTTGCAACGTGACCCTACTTATGATCCACAAGACCATGAGGTAAATTACACATTCTTAATTTCGTGTGTGTACCTAATTAATTAGCTGATTTCACAATGTCTATTACACATGCATGATTTCTTGTGCATTTTATTACATGAATAGGAGGTCTTGTCTCAATTTCGTGCGATGCTCGAAAAAGCTGCGGCACGATACCAAGACGCAGCGGAACCGACCCAAGGCGCATCGGAACCGACCCAAGGCGCACCGGAATCGACCGAGACAACCACCGAGAGGTCAAGGAAAAGGAAGCAGAGCGATCGGAACAGAGGTGACAGGGGGCTAAACAAGTTTCCTGACAAGACATATAACATCGCAGATGTGAGCCCGAATGGTCAGCCCCTAGCTCCAGAAGAGGCACTGCCTAAGTTCCGGAATGCACTTGGGTTCTTAGTTAGAGATAATCTTGACATCACAATCCGATAGTGGAGAGATGTATCAGATGATGTCAAGAATCAAATGTGGAATAAGCTAATAACGAGGTTCGTTTTGCCTCGGGGTTCAGAAGAACTCATGAAAAAATACACGATGAAGCAGTTTGCAATCAATTTCCGAAACTGGAGGTCTGAGATGAATACAAAGTTTGCAAAGAAAGACCTAGACCCGACGAAAAAATATAAAATCTCAGCAGGTCAGTGGGCAGTATTTCTAGAGCAGAGGAGCAGCCCTGATTTCATATCGCTAAGTGAGGCAAATTCAGAACTATCTAAGAAGAACAAATACCACCACCACCTTGGCACAGGTGGTTACAAGCGTCAGGTTCCTAAATGGAGACAAGAAGACGCCGAGAAGAAGGCTGCAGGGTTGCCGACGCTGTCCGAGCAACTTGGTGAAAGGACAGCTAATTGGATCCGTGCTAGAAAACCAAGGGAAACTGAGTCTGGTGTATCTTTTGATGATCCCACTGTCGAAGAAGCGGCAAAAAACATATATGCAATTGCAGCTAAGTAGAGCTAAGGAACATTTAAGCCGCAAAGGGAGAGAGACATTCTAACGGCTGGTCTCGGTAACCCTGAGCATCCTGGTCATGTACGAGGAATCTCATCTAAGGAAGGATGGAAGGAAGGATTCGGACCACAATGGGAAGGTCTGTACAAGAAACGTGATCGATACAAGGAAGAGATGGCGAATTATTTTAAGGAGGAGGCCAAGAAAGAGTTCAAAGGCCTGATGTCTGAAATGTTATCGAATCCTCCTCCAGAATTGATGCAGCAATTGGCGATGGCGAGTGTGATGTCTATTCAACAGATGACCACTCCACAGATGCAAATAATTCCAGCAGCTCAAACGCCGGCTTCCACCGAGGGTACGACCATCCCAAGCTCTGTCGCGTCAATGGGAAATAAGGTCCGCTATCCAGTTGATGACGTCACAAGGCCTGTGGCATGCACACTAGTTATAAGATATGGTATTAACAATCAGCGTACAAAGAAAGTAGCCACAGGCCTTGCGATCCCAGGACGCAAGTTCCATGGAAACAACATTCCAGAAGAATATTACAGGGTAGAAGTGACGACAGTCGTCCAAGGATACGAGGACGACATGCTAGACATCCCTGGGCCCGAAGGTATCGAGACACTTGGACAAGCTATCAAGAATTTTATCCTTTGGCCTTGAAGGGATGTCGAATTGGTTGATCCACCACGACAGCCGTCGTCGCAGGCCCAACCGTCTCTGCCTTCTCAAATTGTTGTTCCTATTGTACATCCATCATCACCTCCTCAAACTTCACATGCTGCTCCTCATCCTCTTTCTAACCCTCCTTCTCCTCATCCTCATGGTGGCCCACCGTCTCCGCCATATACATCGCCCTTCAGGGATCCACCTTCTCCACAGCCATCTCCACGACCATCAAAGAAATCTAAAGTTTCTATACCAAAATTAGTGTCCCCGTTCGAGAAGAAAAAGAAGAGTAAATCCACTGCTGGCACAGCTCGTTTTTTGAAAGGGATTGGACGGAGCCTCACGTCAGACACTGTTGATTTGGCCGATCTCGAGGAGTCCGCAAAAAAGGCTGAGGCAATGGCCGCAAAGATAAAGAAGCCAACTAAGGCAGATTATAAAAAACGTGCCTAAAAAATATGTGCCGGGCAGACCACTACTCACTTTTGAGAAACTAAGGAAGATCCCGGCTAATATTAAAAGGTTGCATGATTGGTACATGCGGGCATCTTCAGTTGGCATCGACACCATCAGTGTTAATATACCAGCCCATGCTTTTATTGGTTCAAATCAAAAAGCCGTTGTTGCATTCGAGGACATGTGGTTAATGATGAACCTTCAGAGACTCGACGTGCAACTTGTAACCATATTTGCATTGTAAGTGTCACTCATACTCCACATATATGTGTTATTATTAGTGAGTTGTATAAATTTTCAATATCTGACATGCACGTGTGCGTTGCAGAATGCAACATGATCAGCAGGAGATCCTTTATGGTACCAATCCCAATGCTAGTGCCAGTAAAAGGGTTGGGTATCTCAACCCAATAAAGATATGCGAGGATAACCACACTTTTAGAATCGGAAAAGGCAACGAAGCATTACAGGGACTAACGGACGAAGAAATTGAGGTGCGTATCCAGGATCTGAAGAAGGATTTTGAAGCAAGATACGCCACCTATATAGGACACACAATGCTTCAATTTCAAGACAGGGAATCCATAGTGGCCCCGTACAACTTTAAGTAAGTGTGATTTTGCATAAATAAAATTAATAATTTCAATACACATGTATCACAAGTTTGATTCGTACAGGGACCACTGGATATGCTTCTTCATTTATCCTAAGATTGGAAAGGTGCTGGTGCTCGACTCCTTGCACACCGAGCCTTCGGCCTATTCAAAATTCCTCGGCATCTTAGAGCTGTAAGCCTTTTCTATGCATGCATACTTATATTGATGAGAATTGTAGAATAACATGGTGATTCTATTTGAGATCACAGGGCATTTAGGTTTTATAAGCTACGAGGTGAAAAGTATGACACGTCCAAAAAAGGCGTGCCACTAGACATCCATTATAACTGGCCGGTAAGTATGTGAATTTATGAATACATATCATACATGTACGTACATAGGACAATGTTGCAACTAAATAACCAATCTCTCGTTATGTAGTGCCACAAGCAACCACCCAGATCGGTCCTATGTGGGTTCTACGTGTGTGAGTTCATGAGAATGAACGGACGATACATCACGAACCCTGGCAAGGTATTATTAGTAATAGTCACGTATGTATTTATGTCATTAAAGATGCAAATGTGTTATTATTGAGTACAAATAGATAATGTTTATAAACTTCCTTTATAGCAATTTCAACAAGGAAGCCCGGAGAACTTGACTGAAGGTGCATTGTATGGCATAGTTGAGGACCTGTGCACATTCATATTGAAAGAGGTCATTTCCGCAGAAGGGAAATATTACGATGCTTCTGGAACATTAGCTTTGCCAGAGTTTAGAATACTAACAGAAATTAGTAGACTATCTCTTAGCCGAGATAGTTATTAGAGCTTAAGTGAAAACTTTGATGTATATAATGTGTGATGCATACATGGTTGTAAACAAGACTTTGATGTATATAAATGTATGATAGAATTTAATTCCATGTTGCTTTTAATATCAATACTACATGTTTATCAATATATATATATATATGTTTGTGTGTGTAAATATATATAAATTTCTGTACGAAAATTTAAAAAAAGGCGGGAAAACTTCCACTGGCGGCTAAATAAAAAAAACCGCCAGTGAAAATAGCATTTCCACTGGCGGTTCTAGAATAACCGTCAGTGAAAATGGCGATTTCCACTGGCCCCTAGCACTGGCGGCACTGAAAAACGCCAGTGCAAACGTCTCTTGAACCGCCACTATAGAGGCTCTGTGTACTAGTGTTTATCTCACTTTTTAACTGTGATTTATCCCTCTATTTAAAAAACGAAGCTTTGCCATACCCTTCCGTTATATGTAGTTGACAGTGTTAAATTTAATGCGAAAAGACAAAAATGCTCATATAATTTATTGTAATTTTATCCTAGTTATATTATGATGATCTTGCCACGACATGCAACGGTGTTGGTGGGGAAGGTGCGAGGCATGACCGGATCTTGTCGCGCGGACGCCCATCACCTGCCAAATCGGAGCCAACCATGCAGCGTGTGATCCGCTACTCTCTCCTCTTCCATACGAAATGCACATCTCAAGTCAAATCTCAGTCCAGTCGGCAACAGCCTAGATTACAGCACAGGCATGCAACCGCTCAGAAAATCCAGAAATGCACAATTCATAGCTAGCTGTGCTAATTTCTCTGTTCATGAGTTTGCACCAGCAAACTCTTATTTGTAGAATACATATTGCTTCATATACGATATATAAGCGTAAAAAAAAAATCCAAGCAACTCAGAAAATGATCGGGCCACGAAGCACATGATAGATGGATGTCACCGACTATCTCTGCACCTTAGGAATGGGCTCCTGCATTTTTTTCTCCATAAAAGGTTTAGAAAAGTATGCCTGAAGATGGACACCAGGTGAGTTCTGATTTGCAGGAAGATAGAGATTGCTTTTTTCTTGTCTTTTCTTTTCTTTTGTGCCGTGTTTAATTGGTCTGAGGTTCACGGCATCATCTGTCACACTTTCAGCCATTTAACTAGAAATTTTAATGTGATAGGATAAGGCAAGCAGACTCTAGGGATTGGCTGCTGATGTTGTGCCTATCAGCTTGGAAAAATCTCACACATGTAAACTAAACCCAAGGGAATACATAGAACTTTTCATGATATAAAGCTTTGTTGGTCTGATGGAATGGGACAGGCCACCATTCATCAAATAGGTAGGTCAGGCGTGTGTTTTCCAAGATAGAATCAAATCTCACAACTCCAGTGTCTACTTGATGTTGTGCTAATCTCCCAGATCTGCATGGATTTCATCTGCTCATGTTACATGTAAGCTTTATATGCACATCTGTTATTCAGGGACGAAAGAATAGGTTCCGCGACATTTCGAGATGAGATTTCAGCAAAGCTCTGCTGGTCCTGAGTCTAGGCTTTGCTGCTACCAACAATGAAACAGTAGTATGCAATGCTGGTTGGAAGTGCAAAGGACCATGAGGCACATGTGAGATTCACTAACAGATTTGAGCAAACATTACTTTGTGTAGTTGTGCCATTGATGTTAGTTTCGTTTCTACGGCGAATCAGAAAAAAAGTGGAAAAAACTTTACTGTCGGCAGTTAAAATTTCAGAAGGGACAGTCCAGCTTTCTTCAGAAAAAGAAGTTGTGCCCAGTCTCTCCAGAAAATTATATAGCAAAATAAGAAGTTCAACTACTAACTGAGTATATATGATGGCGCCAATGATTTCCTATTGACATCTAAAGAAATGGTCACCACATAAACGAAATCCAAGTACAGCTACAAGTATCGTCTATTTTTTTTTTTTCTTTCAGAAAAGCCTGGTTGCACTTACAGAATAAAATAAAAAGAACAGAAGCAACAGGAGTTGTTCCCAACTAACTTGTCACCATATTTAAGTAGGTTCTATGCTACCTTCTCGGAAGATTTAGCTCCCTCTGCTTCCTACCCCTCTAAACCGAACTGCTTCTGCTTTGCTCTTCATCTTTAGAGTGAATTTTGGTCTAACGATTCAGAAGCGAAAGCTGCTAATAGGAGCTGCACAACTGAGAGAATAATTCCAGAGGTGAGATGGAGGCGGTGCTTTGGTTTTTTTTTCCTTCTGTTTGCGATCCATTCTACTGCATGAGGAAATCTTTTCTTCAGTATGAACATTCAGGAGATATGTGTATCATTGTCATTCATGCAAATTGTATCCCTGTTGTCTCCTTTTCCCTTCCCCACGTTTTAGTGTATCTTTTTGTAGCATGAAAGCCAAGACCTTTTCTTTGTGCTCCAAGAACATTTGAGCTTATTCCACATTCTTGCAGGAGCTCTTTCTCTTCCGTCAAAGGGTTCCACCGATGGCGATAAAGATGAAGGGGATCTTCAAAGGGCTGAAGATAATTTCTCAAATGTTTGGTAACAGCCCCCATCCATCCATCCTTCTATATTCTTATTTTGTTTCTGACTTTTTTGCATTACTTGACTTAAAGTTCCTGTGAATTGGTTTCTACACCCGCATTCTACAGATTTCTATAATAAAATGCATGAAAAAAAGTACCTGTATATAAATCAGTACCAACCTAAAAGCATATGGTGAAAGCACAAGTACCTGACTAGACATCTGCTCTTCTGCAGCGCATAAGGAGCAGGAGATGGAGATTGGGTACCCTACAGATGTAAAGCATGTGGCTCACATTGGTCTGGGCACCATTGACACATCTCCAAGCTGGGTAAGAATACGACAACAATAAGCAGCATTATGCTTTATTTGTTGTCATGAATTTACACATTGTTCACATAGTTCTTTAACTGATGGTGGTGTACCGTTTTTTTTTACTTTTAGATGGCTGAATTCAAGGGAACAGATGATTCATCAGCAGGCTCTGTGAGCACAGCTGCGCAGTCAAGGCAGACTTCTTGGGCCTCTGCAGGTGATTCTCACCTCTGCGCTGACATTGCTTTGCTTGTCCTTCAAAAATATTCATTCAAGGCAAAAAAAAAACAGACTAATTAAATGGCATAATCAGTCATAAAAATAAGTAAAATTGATGTCATATGACATTCCAGCCACGCCCTTGAACGAATCTATGCCTCATTTGCGCTTATGATTAGGCGCCTGAATCTTCTCTCCCTATTTCATAATGAAATTAGTGGCACACCACTAACTACACGTCTGCTCTGCTCTATACCAAGGACTGGGCCTCTTGGTCGCTTGCATGTATGCAAGTTGCGCTGAGCAAAAACCACTGCAGAAATCTGTCAGACGACCCTCCGATCCCTGAGATGAAACTTTTTACTGAATTTTTTAATTCGTTGCAGACTTCGAGCAGCCGAGAAGCATGCTGCCCATCGACATCTTCCAGGACAAGAGGGCCGGGCAAGAGAACCCGGACGTGCCGAGGGGGGAGAGGAAGGCGAGGAGGAGGAAGAAGACGAAGAAGAACAGGGCGTCGTCGCCGCCCGCTTCGTCCGCAAGGTCGTCTTCCGCGAGGTCCACAGCCTCGTTTGCGACGGCGTACGACGCCTTCAGCGAGTCCCAGAGAGGGTTCCCGGTCGCCTGAATGAATGTCGCGCGCCGGCCGGACGGAAACAAACCACCATGCGTGCGTGAACTGTAAATGCTTTCGGATTAGGGAGACAGACAGCTTGGTTTGGGATTGTTTGATTCTTTGTTTCTTTTTTTCTCGGAATCTTTGCAGTAATATGTAGATGGAGATGGAAAGGGAGATCGAATCAAGTTAGTGCTGAACATGCATGCGCTTGTCTTGTCTACGGTTTTTAAATCTCTTGTTAGTCGTAGGCTCGTAGTAGTGCAGATCAATCTTCGGCTGACCAGATCAATCTTCGGCTGACCAGATCAATCTCTTGTTAGCAGACACGCACTCACAGACAGCTTTGTTTCAGGATTTCTTTTTTCTTTTGTGTGAAGAACCGCTGTCACTGCCGCACACAGCTGCTATGCCTATCACATCGAGCCCGTTCCGGGGACCCAGATCAATATATCTGTTATGTAGCTTATCCATTAGACCTATTTGAAGAGGGTTCTGTTACTAACATATTTACTTCCATTGTGGGTAACGTATTTGGTTTCAAAGCCTTACGCGCTCTACGTTTGGAGGATCTACGAATTCCTCCTGCTTATTTAAAAACTTTCCGTCACTCGCAAAGTCTAAAAAACACTCGACAAAGAAATCTCGTCGAACTATACATCGACAATGATTTCTTTGCCGAGTAATTTTTGTCGAGCACTCGGCAAAGAAAAGTCGACGTCACTGCACCAAATGACGGTGACAGAAACGTTGCTGAGTGTCTTCTGTACCGGCCCCCGGCAGAGAAGCCTTCCATAGGCCCCTTTGTCAATTCCTTTACTGAGTGTCTTCTGTACCGATCCTCGGCAAAGAAGCTTCTCGTGGGCCCCTTTGCTAGTTCCTTTGTCGAATGCATTAGTAGGCACTCGGAAAGGCTCTGTCTTTGCCGAGTGCCAGCTGGACTAGCTCTCGGCAACGGGAGCACCAGTGGACTCCTTTGACAGTCTCATTGCCGAGTGCATTAGGAGGCACTCGACAAAGGTTGCTTCTTTGCCGAGTCCCTTGGACACAACACTCGGCAAAGAAGATTTACCGGTTTCCAGGTGTGTCTTCTTTGTCGAGTGCTATGGTCATGACACTCGGCAAAGTACCTCTTTGCAGAGTGTTACACCCGGCAAAGTGACCAGAATACCCCTTTTTATTTATTTTTATTATTTCATCCAAACAAACAAAAGATATATCACATAACATCACATATACATCACAGATACCACAGAATCATCACATACATCATACACACCACATATCTCACAAAGACCATAAATCTCAGAAATATCAAACACAAGTTCTAACACAAACATAAGTCTCCAACACTCACAAACATAAGTCTCAAGTATCTCATAAAGTAATATTAACATCAATAAGTTCAGACCAAGTCATCTCACAAAAGTATTAACAACACCAACAAACATAAGGTCATGTGCACAAAATATCTCAACGAGGTG
Organism: Zea luxurians; assembly: GCA_029449295.1. Lineage (NCBI taxonomy): Eukaryota > Viridiplantae > Streptophyta > Magnoliopsida > Poales > Poaceae > Zea > Zea luxurians. Next base: position 28,151,688 of record JAOPSE010000015.1, read on the forward strand.
GACGACTGGACTGGTTTGGCGATGGGCTGGGCGATCCATGAGGGTCGTTTGATGCCGTCGATTGTCCTTGCACAGAGAAGAGATTGCATGTGTGAGATAACTTTCACGAAATAGACTTAAATTTCTACCAGATGTTGTACATATGATATCATGACATGTCGATAAGTTTCATGATTTTTTGACTTTGTTATACAATTTTAAAACAACTGGATTGCAAGTTTACAGTCATGTTTCGTGAGCATGGTGCTTGAAAATTCCGGCCAGCTTCTAAAATAGGGCGTAACATATGCTAAATAACATGAATATCATTTTTGCATTCACCATTTTTCATTTTTCAAGAGACTTACAGTTCAAATCTGAATTATCCAAAGAAATTCAATCAAACGAACTAAATCTAATTGTTATAGCAAACATTTTGATAATTGTGCCAAAATTGAACATGTAGGTCTATATAATGTACAAACACATCACAAAAAGTTTGGGGAAAAAATAAAAAAACAAATATACTTTGCTGAGCGTCAAGGAAAGACACTCGGCAAAGAAGATATTTTGTCGAGTGTCAACACCTGACACTTGACGACGTTAACGGTCGTCAATTATGGACGGCTGCTGACAGCTCTTTGCCGAGGGTCGCATTTCACCGAGGGTTTGACACTCGACAAAGCTTCTTTGTCGAGTGTCTTTCTATGCCGAGTGTTTCGCCCTCGGTAAACAATGTCGATGCCGAGAGTCATATTACGCTGAGAGTGGTAGCTTTGTCGAGTGCCCGATAAATTGCACTCGACAAAGCGTCGAGCACTAGGCAAAGAGCCAGATTCCGGTAGTGTGCGAGGGACTAGGCGACACGATAAAGTTCTGAGCGCTGCCATCGATTACGCCATTCACATGACTATATATATATATCATCAATGCTACCGTAGATTTGAGTACGCATCGCTGTTGAATAAAACCACATATATCCCATTTGGATGTAGATATTGGAGCACAGAATTAGGAATTGAAATCAACTTTCTAGAATTCTATTGTTTGGTTACATATGGAATTGAGATTTGGAATTAGAGACCCAATTCCATGGAATTGAAATATAATAGAAACTCACTCTCCCAATATAGAGCATTACTCCTCTCTATTGCGTGGAATTAGACCACACAATTCCAAACTCCAATTCAATGACATCCAAACAATAGAATTGTAATTACATCCCATTTCAATACCATGATTGATTTGGTATTGAACTCAATTCAATTCCATGCCCTCTAATATCGACATTCAAACGGAGCATTATCATTATTGGAAAATAAATCCACATTTAGAGAAAAAAACAGTAATAAAAGTTTCCAATCACTGCCCGTTCTAGTCTCTAACTGTTTCGAAGTCCTGAACAGAAATAAGTAGGATTACATGTGCGACATTGCCGTTTGGTGAATGCACAAGCCGACAGTGTTTTAACTATGAACAATTTTGGCTTGTAAATATTGAACCCACAATTATCTTATTTCTTCATATTATTATTTAATATATTTATTAGTTTTGTATCATCTTAGATATTTTCTAATGTTACTGGACTCACATACTTCATAGATTCATCAAAATTTATGTTATAAATGTAACAGTACTAATGCATATGTTATAGTAAAAATGTATTACAATATTTCCTCGATCATAATCCCTTTTTACCCTTCAACCATTCAAGTCAGAAAGATCTTTTTCTACTCAACACATCCAACACGATGATCCTTTTTTACCCTTCAGCCATTCAAGTCACACTAGTACACAGAAACTCTATAGTAGCGGTTCTAAACCTATTTACACTGGCGTTTTTCAGTACCGCCAGTGCTAGGGGCCAGTGGAAATCAGCATTTCCACTGGCGGTTATTTTGGAACCGCTAGTGAAAAGTGCATTTTCACTGGCGGTTTTCTTAAGGAAACCGCCAGTGAAAATGCACTTTTCACTGGCGGCTGAATAAAGAAAACCGCCAGTGGAAATCAATTTTCACTGGCGGTTGGTGTTACACAACCGCCAGTGGAAACATCCTATTTCCACTGGCGGTTGTGTTAAGATAACCGCCAGTGGAAATAGGTTTCCACTGGCGGTTTTTAAAGCCGGGCCCACCTGTTTCTTTCACTGACGTTTGATAACGGAAACCGCCAGTGAAAAGTTGAACGTGCCGCAGGCTTTGAGCTCTTTTCTACTAGTGTCAGAAAGGTCTTTTTCTACTCAACACATCCAAACGATGAAGGCTGCTAGCTCGTCTTGAAATCTCCAGATCTCCATGTCCACCTGCTTATTATGGCCAAGTCTCTTGCGTTGTTGTTGAAACACGATAATATCAAAATACACAAGTGTTAGACAAAATAATAGTGTTTTGTTGAATTAACCTGCATATATAAAATGGGAAGCATATGAGCCAATTTATCTATTTCACATGTGTTCGCATTGGAGTACTGGTGCATTGCGCATATCACGTAGGACCCGCATTCGTTGTTGGCCATTGACTAATCTAGGGTTTACATATTCATATAATCAACATCAAATATACTTGAAGTGTCCCATCCAATTTTTTCTTGACAGTATTTAACATTATAAAGTGTGAATGGTGGCGACATTAGAACCTCAAATGTGCTATTTGATTAGAAAATTATGTCATAAATTCAGTTACATGTTTAGAACTGAGTAGGTGCTTGAGCTGAGAATGTTTCCTTATCTTCGAGTACCACACCTCGATATGTAATTGTGAAAATTTGATGTCTAGCATAAAATGGACATGCACTCACAAGGTCATACTTAATGAATAATTCATAAAATAAGAAACATAAAAACTGAGGTAGAGAACACATGCTGACAGTTGTAGGTTACAAGTATACTTGATTTATCTCTGCGTTTAGACATTATTATGGTGAATCAGCCAGTTAGATCTTTCATGCCAACGTCCTTAGCATCAATCACTATATGTTGTCGCATTTGCTTGCACATTATCCAAGAAGACTATATGATCCCGTTCTTTCTCTAAGTAATATTTTTCCTTGACCCTGCTAAACACGGGATATGTTCAAATGTTGAAGATGTACTTGAGATAATATTATGATTGTAGCTAAGGTATAATATCCACAACATCAATATTCGGGTCTGGTTCTAGACCACATCAGGTAGTGGATTTGAGTGCATTCACTACCGGAATCAAGTGAAGCACTCGGTAAAGCCTAAAAAACACTCGGCAAAGAGAGTTCGGCGAACAGTACATCGGCAACGGCTTTTTTACCGAGTACTTTTTATCGGGCACTCGACAAAGACTTTGTCGAGTGCCAACAGGTACTCGGTAAAGAAAAGCGTCCGTCACGGCACCGGGCAACGGAGACGGTGCCTTTGCTGAGTGTTCTAGGTGACACTCGGCAAAGAAGTTACCTCTTTGCCGAGTGTCTACCGACCTACACTCGGCAAAGGATCCACCAGCGGGTCCCTTTGTCAGGTTCTTTGCCGTGTGCTATAGTAGACACTCGGTAAAGCTTGCCTCTTTGCCGAGTGCCAAAGCCACGGCACTCGGCAAAGAAGCTTTGCCGGTGCCCAGGTATTGGTTCTCTGCTGAGTGCTATGGCTCTGGCACTCGGCAAGCACCTCTTTGCCGAGTGTTACACTCGGCAAAGTGACCAGTTGAAAGTGCATTCATCCCTTTTATGAGTTTTGGTGATTTGGATAACAACACATTTAAAGGTCTAACGAGTTTGCTAAGTGTTGAACAGGAAATTCAGTATGATGAACATACTTGAATAGTGTATAATGATCAGTGAACAAAGGTTCAACACGAGGTTAAATAACCAATGAGACAATGCGAATGGATATAATATGATCTCTATATTGGTTTGAATATATGGATAAGATCTGAGAAATCACTACATACATATGATCAGAATAGAGGATGAAGTGATTAAGAGGATTGGTCAAGCCAAAGTGAATAAGATATAAGGAATCGTGAATTGGCTTGACCATATTATTGTCAGTCCATATATGCTTCTATGAGAATCAAACTAGAGCTTGATTGATCTTAACAGTTATATCTAGAAGACATTCAAGCAAGGTTCACAATATTGAAGAAATGATTCTCTCAATGGATGCTCAATATGATGTGACTCAAGAATGGCTTGATAAGGTGAAGATAGCAAGGAAAGGGCTTCAAGGAACTAAGTGAAGGTGAAGGTCAAGAGACGGCTTGTGGACCGAGGTACCATGGCTAAGGTGAAGAAGAGAGTACTTGCACTAAGTTAATGAACTAATTAGCTATGAAGAGTTATAACATGTTGATGCATCAGTACGGTGACTTGAAGCCATGATTTGAACTCATATATGGTGATATGGTACAAGTCATAGGGTTTGAGTTGTGTTTTCTTCAAAATGTGAGACAAAGATATTTGTGATCTTTATGAAGCAACGCCATGGAGAAATCACACATGAGGCACTATTATATTTTATTTAACTTAATTACATTTTATTTAACTTGAGTATAGGAATCGTCGTACTATAAAGGGGGATCCAAAAAGAAGGTTGGTGTTTGCCAAAGCTCAAGCCTCTATATTCAAAAGCTATTTTTTTGAAAACCAAAAATCCCTTGAACATTATATGGTTGACCGTGGTTAGGTTTGAGAAACCTAGAGTGTTCTTGTTGAAAAGCAGCTGAAAATGTTCAACTGCAGTTGAGCTTTTTAGCTAAACTAAACTTCAGCTGAGTTGAGCTTTTTCAACTACAGTTGAGCTTTTCAGCTGAGCTGAACTTCAGCTGAGTTGAGCTTTTTCAACTACAGTTGAGCTTTCTCAACTCCAGCTGAACTTCAACTTCAGCTGTGAACCTCTTTGACCATACACCAGCTGAACTTGCCTCCGGGCAGTTGAACTAGGGTTTTCTCTCCTAAACTCTCTCGTCAAGACTAGTTGAACTGGTTTTGAGGGGCAGTTCAGCTGGTCTCTGACCTCTCTGACTTCTGACCAATAGTCTGCCAGTCAGACTGGCATTCAGGTCGCTAGAGATGTCAAGGGCGGTTCAACCGCCCCAATAGGGCGGTTCAACCGGTCTGGTCAACCTGGTCAGACTGGCAGACAGTCTGCCTAGCCTACCAGGGGCGGTTCAACCGGTTTTAGACCGGGTTTTAGCTCAAACGGCTAGTTTTGAAGCCTCACCTATATATATATTCACTCCTACCTCTCTCCCCATACAAGGAAGCACGATTTGAACTCCATTTCTAACCTAAGAAACACCTCCCACTCTCTCTCACACATCTCTTGCCTCTCCCATTTCAAATCATTGGAGAGAAATCTTTGAGTGAGCTTGAGAGCTGCAGTTTTTGTGCTTCATCTCTAAATCCTTCTTGCTCTTCTCCATTCGAGCTTTGGTACTACATCGAGTTCTTTGTGGATTCATTACTCTTGGAGCTTCTAGCTCCTAGACGACTAGGTGTCTCTTGTGAGTCTCCAAATCTTGTGGAAGACCATAAGAAAGTTTGTATTACCCGGTCGTTTGAGCAAAGATTATTGTGTGGGCTTGACTTTTGTGGTCGGCGAAGGGAGGATTAGGGTTGAAAGAGACCCGTCTCTTTGTGGGCGCCTCAACGAGGAAGTAGGGCACCTTCTGTGGTGTGGCTGAACCTCGGGATAAATCTTGTGTCTCTTGTGTTCTTGCTCATTGTGTTTGTTTTTGTTCTTCGTTCTCTCACCCTTTTGTGGAAGATTTGTTCATACCTTTTTGGTGTGTGGATTTTGAGAAGTGCTCTTCTCAGATCTACTACTTTGAACCCTGTGGATCATTTAGAACATCTCATTTCCGAAGTTAACTGGGTGAATTTCGAGATCAATTCAGTTTTATATCTCATTGTTTAGTTGAGCTCATGCAAACCAGTTGAACCGGTTTTGACACCTGTTAAACTAGTTTTACCTAGTTTGTTTCTAGTTTTTGTTGAAAAAGTTTTAACTTGCCTATTCACCTCCCTCTAGGCAACTTTCAATTGGTATTAGAGGCTAATACTCGTTCTAGCGCTTAACCGCGTGAGGAAAAGATCATGTCGGGGGGACTAAGAAACGAAAGTGCTTCTAAGCTTGAAAAAGTTGAGGTTGCCTCGACTTCATCTTTTGGTGCAGATGTTGATCCTAGGGCAATAGATCTTGCCATGAGAATCGCCGAAAGGATGTTCCTCAAAATGAAGGAAGATGAGGCGAAGAACAAGATTAAAGAAGAAGAAAATGATCGATGGAGACCAAACGACAAATCCACCTCTTCACAAGGTCCGTCTTTCAAATCCACTTCTCATATGTGCTTTGTCGCTAATGGGAGTGACAGTGAAAGCGAAAGTGAGGATGAGGAGGAGCATGAAAGTGATAGTGAAGATGAGGATGATCTTCAACAATTTTTTGCTCAACTAAGCAAGAAAAATCGGATGAGCTTGCTCAAACTCATGAAAAGAGCGGAAGGACAAAAAGAAATGCTTCATAAGCAAGAAGATTTCCTCATCAGAAAAATTGAAGACTTAGAGAAGTTGACCAAAGAGCATGAGAAGCTAAAGTGCTCTCATGATGATTTGGTCCAAAGGTATGGAGACATTTCAATTGAGCAAATTAGAGTTGTTAATCATTCATCATATATTGCTCAATTAGAAAATAAAAATGTTATGCTCAAGAACACGATAGAAAAGTTAAATATTAAAAATCTAGCTTTGCAAGAAAAACATGATATGCTTGTGTGCTCTCATAATAAATTTATGGATTCACATATCATGTTAGAAATAGCTCATGAGGTTGTGTTAACTAATTTGAAATCATACCAACCTCACTTATGCACATGTACTCAAAAAGAAACTATATTATCATGTGCTAACAAATGTTGCTCTCAAGAAAGCCAATCTTCCATTGAGCTAGAATTTTCAGGAACAAGTAATGTTTCCTATGCAAAAGAAAACAACGAGCTCAAGGAAGAAAATGAGAGGCTAAGAAGGAGCTTGACTAAATTGAAGGGAAAGTGTCATGCTCAACCTTCTCAAGATAACCACGATAATTTGGTGAAAAAGCTTGAGAAGGCACTACTAGAAATATGCTTATTTAAGACATACATATTAAGACAAATATCAGTGCATTTTATAGAAGCGTCTTTTATCATATGGTACTGAGTAAGGTAAGACGGTTTGTTGGAAATCTGTCTTTAATGAAGAAGGTTTTTGAGACAGATATATGGTTGAAAATGTCTTATATTGATTTAATACAGTTTGATTTGGAAAACCGTCTCAAATAAATATACCTTTTGAGGCATTAAGTTTACAAGAAGTGTCTTTTATTTTGGTTAGTATATTAGACACTTCTGTATATGAAACCATCTCAAATAAAGATATTATTAGAGTCATCTAGACTATACAAATTGTCTTAGATGTTAGTGAGTATACTAGAAACTTATAAACATAAAACCGTCTCGTATGATATTTCTGATAAGACATATTATGAAAAAACATAGTCAATAGTAAATTCTAATTAGATTGAACTAAATATTTTTTAGAATTTAAAATGAACTAGTTAGCTAACTGTATGTTTGTACGGTTTCTATATATCATATAGGTAAAAAATCTTGCTTAAATAAGAAACTTCTCCAAATAAAACTATATGTTTGAAATATGATTATTTTTTATTTTTTTCATTAACAGTATATTCATAGTTATAATATCGTTTCTTTGTACGGTATAAGCAACTTGATAAGCGGTGGTTAATGCCACGGATATTTCTCTTTATATGCGTATTGCACATATATACAATTTGTTTTATTAATATAGCAGAAGCAGCCGTGTAGCATAGTGGTTAAAGACTTAGAGTATTGTTGAAGACATCCTGAGTTTGATCCCCAACTCATCTAATTTATACTCATTTTTTTGCAGGCGGAGTGGCAGCGCGGACTGGGCTACGGCGTGGTGGGCAGCCTGGTGGCGCGGTCGCGGGCGCACGGTGGCCTGGTGGGCGACCACGCGTGGGCTGGTGGGCGCGGCGCGTGTGGCCTGGTGTCCGCGACGCGTGGACTCGGACTTGTGGGCGCGCGGACTCGGACTTGTGGGGTGGATCGGTCTCAAAACACTCCTATAAATACATATCTTCCCTTTGATGAGTCCATCTAACTCTTCGTTGAAGTTCGAGTTCCTCTCACACTTCTATGAAGAAATTTCCTCTCATTATTCATCTTTCAGGGTAATTTAGCTGCGATTAAAATATTTCATGTAACCCTACTAGTTTATTAAATATGTGATACTTTTTACATTAAATATTTGTTTTAATTCCTTCAAATTACGTTAGGATCATATTAATTTTGCATGCATAGTAACATTACTATTTTAATTATGACAAATGTTTTAATTATTTAATTAATTGTTTATTTGTTAGTCATTAAATAACTTTCTAATATATGAAAACCTAACAAATTACCTAGTTTGTTTTTTCCTATATAATCTCATACTGTTTGCATCTAGTTTATGAGGCAATGTAATATGAATCTTTAATTATTTTTTCAGATATGGACCGAGAGAAATGGATGTATGGAATTGATCAGTCTGATATCAATTATTTCCGTCATGTGCAAGGGTTCCTAAATGTGGCTGAAAAACATCGATTAGATAATAAGGCAACTGCTATCTTATGCCCTTGTGTGGACTGTAGAAACTTTGATCCAATTATCGACACACGTGTAATCCTCGGACACTTGATAATGCGTGGTTTTACATCGGGGTACACATGCTGGACAAATCATGGCGAATGTTCTATTGGTGATAACAATGGAAACACTGAGGGTCATTTAGATACTAATGGCGGTCCTATGGATACTAATGAGGCGAATGACCATTGTGTGCATATCCAAGATACAAAAAGTCATTTTGTGGACGCGACGATTGTTCATGTGCCCGTCGATCATCTGGAATACATGATACATGATGTTACTGTAACTCGCAATTTGAGTGAGGCTCAAGCATCACAAGTACGTGAGATACTAGTTCGAGAGCGTGAGACACCATTATATCTGGGAGGCAGTGATAATCGACTGAGTTTTACTACTGAACTTCTACGATTCAAGGTGGCTAGTGGATGGAGTGATAAGAGCTTTACAGATTTGTTAAATTTTTTAGCAGACAAGCTACCTAAAGGGAATATGGTGCCACGAAGCACAACTAAAGCAAAGAAGATTTTGTGTCCCATTCAGTTGAAATATGAGAAAATACATGTTTGCCCCAATGATTGCATTATATATTGGGGAAAGCATAAGAACAACATATCATGTACAACATGTGACACATCACGCTACAAGAAGATTGATAACCTAGAGGAATTGGGCACCAATGAGAAGAAAAAGATTCCTGCAAAGGTTTTCTGGTACTTCCCTGTGATACCTCGATTAGAAAGACTTTTTGCTAATCCAGCAAGTGCAAAACTTTTGCGTTGGCATGCTGACGAACGTAAGAAGGATGGAAAGTTGAGGCACCCTGCAGATGCTTCACAATGGAGAGAAATTGATAGTAAGTATGAAATATTTGCAAAAGAATCATGGAATATCCGATTCGCTCTCAGCACCGATGGTATGAATCCATTTGGCAATATGACCACTACCCATAGCACATGGCCAGTATTATTAAGCATATATAACCTACCACCTTGGTTATGTATTAAACGGAAGTACATCATGTTGTCAGTATTGATCCCTGGACCAAAACAGCCGGGCAATGATATTGATGTGTATCTTGAGCCGTTGGTACAAGACCTGTTGAAGCTAGGGGAACTGGTGTTGAAGTTTGGGATGCTTGTAAGAAAGAATATTTTAACTTGAGGGCCTTGCTTTTTTGTACCATCCAAGACTATAAAGGCCTTGGAAACATTGCAGGATTATCCACTCAGGCATACAAAGCGTGCTATATTTGTCAAGAGAATACAAATAGTCGTTATCTAAAAAACAGTAGAAAAATTGTATACCTGGGACATCGTAGGTGGACACGCAGAAATCATCCATACCGAAAGAATGTTGATGCATTGATGGGAGTATTGAAAATGAAAAGGCTCCATCGTGCAGGTCTGGACATGTGGTTTATGAGAGTGTGAAGGACATTGAAAATAAGTTCGGGAAACACAATTTAGCATTGTCTGGAATTTGGAAGAAAAAATCCATATTTTGGAGGTTATCTTATTGGCGCGATCTAAGTGTGCGTCATTGTCTTGATCTTATGCATATTGAGAAGAATGTGTGTGAAGCTTTGATTGGTACAATTTTTAACATAAAAGGGAAAACTAAGGACAACACCAACGGCCAGTGTGACCTTGATGAGCTGAACATTGAAAAACCCTAGGAATGGTATACTCTGACCAAGGAGGAAAAAATTAAAGTTTTCATCTGTTACATGATGTGAAAGTTCCATTTGCTTATTCAGCAAATATTAGAAGGCTCGTGTCAAAGAAAGACCTAAAATTGTCAGGTATGAAATCTCATGACTGCCATGTTTTAATGAAACAGATCCTCCCCGTGGTCCTCCGTGGGTCTTTCAAGAATATCAAAATACGAGATACTGTCATTAGATTATGCTATTTCTTTAATGAAATAAATTCAAAGGTGCTAGATATTGGAGCCCTTGACAACTTACAAAGGGAATTGGTTCAAACTTTATGCCAACTTGAGATGTACTTCCCACCTTCATTCTTCGACATCATGGTACATTTGACTGTGCATCTAGTTGAAGAGGCTAAGATTTGTGGGCCGCATTTCTTACATTAGATGTATCCGATCGAAAGGTTCATGGGAATCTTGAAATGCTTTGTTCGGAATAAGGCACGCCCGGAGGGTTCTATTGTAGAAAGTTATGTAATTGAGAGTGTCATCGATTTCTGTGTGGACTACATGGATGAGGTGGCACCGATTGGCCTTCCACTGTCACGCCATGAGGGAAGACTTAAAGGGCAAGGGGGACTTGGATTGAGCACAGAGATACCAGATCAAGAATTGCTCCATAAAGCTCATTTCTTGATCCTTCAATCAGCTGAAGATGTTTCAAAGTACATTGACAAACACAAGAAACGATTGAGAAAGAAAAACCCAGAAATGGTGGACGAAGACATTGTGAGGCTCCATAACAAAGAGTTTTGTGATTGGTTTCAAAAGCGGTGTGAAAACAAGGTACCAAAGAATGACACTGTGAGACGGTTGGCACAGGGACCCTCGTCCATCGTAGCGACATGGCAGAGTTACGACATTAATGGATACACTTTCTACACAGTACAACAAGATGGTAAAAGCACCTGACAAAATAGTGGAGTTTGCAACGACGCGATAACTGAGGTGTTTGATCGCAATAAAAAATCGTCATATCTAAGGAAGGACACGTATTATGGACAATTAGAACACATCTGGGAGTTGGACTACACACTTTTCAAGCAAGTTGTTTTTCTTTGTAAGTGGTTCAACCCTAAAGGTGTTGTCGTTGACCCAAAATATGGGGTTACCACTATAGATTTTAGACGAGAAGCTTACAAGGATGATCCATTTATTCTTGAAAAGCATGCAAATCAAGTTTTCTATATCGATGATCTTGCAAACAGGCATCATCGAGTGGTGCTCAGGGGGAAAAGAAGAATTGTTGGTGTTGAAAATGTAAATGACGAGGAAGATTATGACCTCTTTAGTAATATGAGTAGTTTAGATAATATGGTCATAGATATGGAATGAGTTTGGACTTAATGTAAATTATTATTGTTCTAAGTTCTATATATTAACGACTACTTATTATTCTGAATCGCTGCTTATTATAATTTCTATCTATATACGTATATTCTAATAAACAGAAAATGTGACTCCACCTATCATCAATTCCCAATTCCACATTGCATTAGGGTTCCAGCACGTATTAGGCTATCTGCGTCCCTCCCCTCGTTCGGCTATCCGTGTCCAGGCTCCAGGATCCCGGCGTCCTCCCCTCGTCCCGCGCCCGCGTCCTCCCCTCGTCGTCTCGCGCCGTCGTCCTCCTTGAGTCCCGTGCCGTCCCTCCCCGAGTCCCGCGCCGTCGTCCTCCCTCGTCTCGCCCCTGCGTCCCTCCCCGAGTCCCGTGCCCGCGCGCGTACCACCGCCCCTGCGTCCCTCCCCGAGTCCCGCGTCATCGTCCTCCCTCATCTCGCCCCTGCGTCCCTCCCGGAGTCCCGCGCCCGCGCGCGTACTGTCGGTGCGAGATCCAGGCGGTCCGCGTCCTCCCCTCGTCCCGCGCCCACGAACCGCCGCTGCGAGCTCCAGGCGCCCCTGCGTCCCTGCCATCTCCTGCGTCCGACGCCCATCGCCGAGGCTGAGAGGCAAGATCCGTCGTCTTCAGTGCCCCCAGCGCGGCGCCCAGAACTCCCAGGCAAGATCCCTGTAGGATTAGCTATCTGCTATCTGCTAATGTATTTCCAATTTTTAGAATTGAGTTCAAATGTAACATGTCTCTTGCACATTTGCTAAGGTAGAAGTACTAATAGTGTATCAATATAGTTTAATGATCTGTATTCATATTCATATACTAAACATATTTTTTGTACAATGGATACACCTTTATTTACATCTGACACAAATGTGATGAGATTAAAAGTCGAAGTGAACAAGTAGAAATGGATACACTTTAGATGGCTTCCCCATGGTGTTTTCTTTGAGCGTGCATAGAGTTTTGCTTCAGTTTACATAGTATTATTTGATGAGTTTTGCTTCGGTTTACATAGTATTCTTTGATGCTGCTAATGCCAATATTGTTTTCGAATATATTTATGTACAATGGGTACTGATGGTGCTAATTCAATAGGAACAAATGAGTTCTGAGTCATCTTCTGATACATCTGGGTCATCAACTTCAAAAACCTCTAGGTCCACAAGTAGCTCATCTTCCACTAGCTTGCATTCAGAGGACATTGTCGAAAAAGGTTCTTGTACTTCTGCCAGGCATAGAACGAAACGAGGTCATGCCAAATGCAAGAAGCTAGAAAAAGGAGGTCCTCATCGTCTTACGTTTGATAAAAATGGGATTGCCCAATCACCGGTAAAACATGTCAATGAATTCTCAAGCTATTGTGGTTATATAGCACGCATGCGTGTTGATATTAGGATAAAGGATTGGCGAAAAGTGCCTACAGTGGTAAAATCAAACCTATGGGAGGATGTGTCAAAGAAATTTGTCATGCCAAGGGATGAAACCCATACCCTCAGTGTGAAGAAGGTCGCTTTGAAATCTATGAGTAAGGATTTCAAGTGGAAACTAAATATAAATTATGTCAAGAAGGACAAAACTCCATTTGAGGACTATCCAGAACTCAAGAAAGAGTGGTGGCCAGACTTTGTGGAGTGGGTTACCTCTGATGAGTATATTGCTCTAGGAGAAAAGGGCAAGAAATGCCAAAGCATGAATAAGTTCTGTCAAAAACTAGGTCGGCGAAGCTATACTGTACAAAAGAGAAAATGGGCAAAGGAAGATGCACAAGCTTTAACTGAGGGTAAATCTATTCCATTTCAAGACATGCCAGATGGTCGTCATAAGGATTGGGCAAGGGCGAGGAATCCTTCTGGCGATGTGAACATAACAGAGTCACATCCAATCATAAAGAAAATTGTAATGTTCCTCTCCACACATAACTTGTCCATTTAATTTTCTTACCCTATTTGATTCACACATAAAACTGTTTTTCAGGTAGATCTAAATGAAAAGTCAGTAGCTGGTACCTTTACACCATTGGATAATATGGACATACTTGCAACAGCAATAGGGAGTAATCATCTAGGGAGGACAACAGGAGTGAGTGCTTATGTGGGTTTAGGGATGGGTCTTGCTCAAGGTGATGGCCCTCGTAAGAAGAAACGTAGAACAACGAAAGAATATGTTAAGAGGATTGTGGATGAGTACGAGGCCAAGTTTGAGAAACTGACAGCCCTGTGTCAGAGTATGGAGCGTCGATTAAACAATTCTGAGAGTTGCTCATCTTCAAAATTTGTTGATACACCAGACCATGCAACACATCATTCAGTTGACTCATTACAAGTAACTTCATCTACCTGCAGCACATATGACTTATCAGATAACAAAATCAATGTGCCACTAATATTCTGCATTTTCCCTTAATTCTTCCTATGTTTAACATTTCAGGAGGTGATGAAATGCAAGTTGGTGGTGCAAATAGGTCCGCAATCTATTGTGGTCGCTAGAGGGCAGGCTTACCCTCCAAAGGATGTTGTAACCGTCCATGGGATTGAGCGGTGAGATGACCACACAAAAGTGCAGGTTGATTTTATGTTTGACAACTTCTTGGAATTTCCACTCCCTATACCTATCGCTGGTGGTGATATGTTCACTCTTGGCGAAGCCAAAAATTCATTTGTGTTATGGCCTAAGTCAGGCATACAACTAGCAGAGGTACACTTTGCTAACTTCAACCTGATGAACTTATTATCGTTATTCAAAACTTCGTTAATGCCATGTACTTGTTTCTGAATTTTACATAGGAAACAATAGTTCATGCAAAGCCTCAACAAGTCCCACACACATCGCCTCAGGTACTCCATCACACACCTGAAAAGGATAAAATGCCAACACCAACAATGGGTACCGAGGATATAGATGTCACACATAGTGCCTCCAATGTTAGCAAGAAGAGGAAACATAAGCATAAAAAACATAACAAAAGCAAAGAGAAGGAGCAAAAAAATTCACAACAGAAAAACATAGAAGATGATGGTCTTGATCCCCTTTGGACTCCCCCTTTCATCAACGATCTCCACCACCAGTTCCAAATAATAAACAATTTGTGCTAGGGCAGCCTTTAGTATCTAGTGCATTGCTTAAGAGGATGGGTAAACAGAGCCAATGTTTCCACAAATGGTAGTTTGCTATGACCACACCAACATCTCGAAGGCAAAGTGCCACACACTTCATTGTACGATACGAAGAACATGATTTTCTTGAAAAATCTGGGGTCTATGCAGTAGAATTCAGTGATGTATTTCACATCTACAACGATCTTGCCCTTGACATATCCTTACATCAGAGTTGGATGCTGTGAGTGAGATCCACCATTTCCTATAAGTGTCTACTTTTTGTTCTTTATCTAACTATTCTTTTTAATAGATGCATGAGGAAGATAGACAAATACAGAGGCATAGTTGGCCTTTTAGATCCAGAGATGATCATTTTAAAGGGAATCAATGAAGAGGCTGATGAAGTCGAAGCATACATTGTGAAAGCATTGCTTGCTCAGCAGGACAAGGAGTGCATATTTGTTGTTTGCGAGGAAGGGTAAGGCCTAGCACTAATAACACTCTATAGTTTATTAATCTGTATCTTAATGTTCTATCTTTTTCATTTCAGTTACCATTGGGCCTTGTTAGTTATTTTCCCAAAATGGAATACAGTGTACAATATTGACTCCAAAGGTTACCAATCCCCTAGCTGCTATAGTATTAAGAAGCTATTCGATGAGTGGGTATTACCTTTATCATAATTCTATTTTGCTCTATATTTCAATTGTTACTTACACTGTTAGTCACCATTATTGTAGGGCTTTTGGTGCTCATGTCAACAAAAAAGGTCGCCATAACAAGAATTTTGGTCGCACAGTTATATGGAAACATTTTCAGGTAATCATGTCCTTAACCTGAAATTATTAGCAAGACATAATTAGACATTCCCGCTGGATATGTTCCTTATGAATCACATGTTTTAGGCACACATACAACCACCTGGCAGTATGCTTTGCGGACAATATGTGATGTACCACATGTTATCCTTTGCGGATAATCTTAGTTTGGACCGTGATCGATATCCTCAGGTTGTTTTTACAGTCTGAATTCTATTTTACTCAAACCTATGCAATATGACGTTATAATTATTTACATGGTTTATGTTTTTCAAGGGTCATGCTGGTTTTGCAACCTGTCCATTATTGCCTGATGAGATAGCAAATGTCCGAGAACGGTTGCTCGACTTCTTCATGAATGAGGTGATAGACATTGGTGGATCATGCAGGGTTGACGGTGCTTCATATAACTAAATCTAGCATGGCTTCCTAGGTAAGATGTTACATTCATATAACCTTGTACATCATATGCCACATTGTGAGGTGTTCATATGTGTCTAACTAATAATTATTGTGTTGTATTTGTTGTACAGGAAAAGATGGAATGGCCGCACCAGTGTGGGGACTTGATTTCATATATATTTAGTTAGGAACAACGATAGCGCAAACAATTGATTACCAAGTTTGTCAATTAGTATTTTAGTTTGGATATAGAGTATGCTTATGCATGAGCTATTTGACAATGCTTATTTATGAGATATATAATGGTAATTTAGAATGATATCATCCTACTTTCATATATTTGATGGACATCACATATGCATCTAGTTTTTTCTCCAAGTTTCATCATGTAGTACATAGGGCTAGGTGTCGATCTGGATTGTGGCGCCCGACGAGGTGGAGACGTCGTTTGAGAGGGCCGATGAGAAACACAGCCAAATAACCTCCAACTAACCTTTGTGGTGAGTAGTTTGTTTTTGCTATGAATAAGCCCGTAAGCCATTTGCTATCATGCGAAAGCTCCTCAATTAATTATGTTTTATGCACATGATGTTATCTTTATTTTGATTGAAGTCCTATCAAATGCTACCTATTGAAGAATCGGCTATTGTCAACTAATGCACATTGTTTCAGGTACCAATGTCAAGATAGCTGCCATTCCTTCAAGCGTCGTGGTTCTGACTTCAGAGACCTTTGACTCAATTGTCCTTGATGAAACCAAATATGTCCTTGTTGAGTTTTATGCCCCATGGTTGGTTATCATGTTCAACTTATGTCCACCTAAATTATTTCCATCACGCTACTTTACTGAAATTGAACTGCATTGTTGACCCTTCTGTTTACAGGTGTGGTCACTGCAAGCATCTTGCTCCGGTTAGTAGAGTATTAGCTTGAAAATTTCCAAATTATTGCAGCGGTCTTCATTTTTTTGTGGACTGAACATGTACTTGAATTTAGATTTATGAGAAGCTGGCTTCAGTTTTCAAGCAGGACGACGGTGTTGTGATTGCCAATCTTGACGCTGACAAGCACACTGACTTGGCTGAAAAGTATGCATTCTGACTTGTCTATTTCAGTGGTTGTTATGCACATTAGCTTTCAGCCTTTAGTTTAACACCACTGGATTTTCTTATATTGCGATTGTGATGAAAAAATTTCCTCAGGAATCACAGAAGTGATTCTCTCGTCGTTTGACAGATATGGATGTTCACAGCATCTTTAATAATAATATACCTCTGCAAATATGGTGTTTCTGGTTTCCCTACATTGAAGTTCTTCCCTAAGGGAAACAAAGCCGGTGAAGATTATGATGGTGGCCGGGACTTGGATGACTTTGTCAAGTTCATTAATGAGAAGTGTGGCACCAGCCGGGATCCAAAGGGCCACCTGACTTCAGAGGTTGGTTATAAAGCCAAGCGAAATCGCTTTGGAATCAAGTTGATGAATTCTGGATCTGATGCATTCTGTTCATTTGTTGCTGTGTAGGCTGGGCTTGTGCCAAGCTTGAATCCTCTTGTGAAGGAGTTTCTCAATGCTGCTGATGACAAGCGGAAGGAAGTCCTCTCTAAAATAGAAGAGGATGTTGCTAAGCTCAGCGGTTCTGCAGCCAAGTACTTTCTTCCACCTTCCCCTACACTATGTTTGCAAGCTACTCGATTGATTTAACATTCTCAAAACTTCACTGTCAAATGTCGACAGGTTTACCATTTGAACCCAAACATTGCACCAGACATATCAAATTTTTAGTTGGAGTTAGGTACTTAACTTTTATTTTATTTTTCCCTTTTAAGTTTCAAGCTTGTTTTTTAATCCAACACTACAAGAAACTCAAAACTTCAATTGTGAATAGGTTTACCTTTGGTCTCCAAACAACCGTTAGGCATCTCAAAACTTTAGTTAGAGTTGGGTTACTTAACTTTATTTAATTTTCCTTTTAACTCAAGCTTCCTTTTCAATCCAACATTATACAACAAAGGTATTGCTAAAAAATGTTGAATTTATACATACCAAAGTGCTGTATGTGCCTTCGGAAGCAGTCCGTGTCTTCATCAGATTTCTCTACTCTTCACGGTATGGATGCTATCTACTCATTCGTGTAGATAGTTCACTGTCCTCTAATTCTCTAAAGATCAAATTTCAGCCCAAACAGTTTACAGTGACTGAAGCTGATGAAGACAGTGCAGATTCTTCTTCTTCTGATGATGACTTTTGATGTGTGCGTGCATCTTTCAGTTAGAAACAGACGCACTGATTTATTTGTTTGGTGAAGGTTTGAGCAGGAACAGATGAAGGAGCACGCTCTGCATTTGCTTGTACTCTCCCACGTCTTCTCGGTGCCGTCTCTGAAGACGGTCTGCGTCGACCAACTCGAGAGGGGCTTCCTCGCTCCTGACAACGTGGTAGACATGCTGTAGCTTGCCAGGCTGTGTGACGCTCCCCGCCTCGCGCTCGCCTGTGTCCAGATGGTCATCGGGGATTTCAAGACCATCTCTCTGACGGATGGGTGGAAAGTGATGAGACGGGCCAATCCAAGTATGGAACAGGAGCTGCTCGAGTCTCTTGTCGAAGCTGATACGGTGAGTTTTCTATGATGATTGGTCTCAGTATTGTACTAGGTTTCAGTGTGTCTGCTCAGAGTCTTAGCCCGTTGAATCCATAGTTTGTCTGTTTTCCACCAGGGACTGTATAGGATGTTCTCTAACCAATGGCCAGGCCAATGCTCGTTGTGGTTTGAAACCTTTGTTCGATATATAGTCTGAACTCTGAATTGATGCAGAGAAGGCAGGAAAGAGCTAAAAAGATGGAAGAAAAGAAAGTGTATCTGCAACTGTACAAAGCAATGGAGGCGCTGGTCCACATCTGCCGTTAATCAAACATATATTAAAACAATCAAACATATATTGGGCTGACCGAAATCCCATTGTTCCTAAGGAACGGAAATTGGTATTGATGCAATATATAAAGCATGTGCTTGCTGAACGTCTTTTCTATTCGTCATCACATTTCTTTTCTGCTTTCCTAATTTTCTCGAATGCTTCTTTGCAAATACACCATGGATTAGGATTACCTGTGGGTTTCAATCTTTTTCTTGTAGGTTACGCCTAATCTTTATGGCAATTTGGTGGCTAACACGACTGCAGGTATTATTGGAGGGATGGGCATCATGCCTGGAGGTAGGAATTGTAGCTAATTCTTTATTATTTGTTGTTTTCCCCTCTAAAAAAATTGTTCTAGCAGCGTTTCATTTCTGTAATTTATTACAAAAAACAATATTTTGGGCATGACTTATCTCCCTTTGTCCCTACATTGTTACATATTTGTAAAGACTTTGTGGCATATGGAACTTCTTGGAGCTTTTTGCTATGGTCTTCATCAAGTTTTCTACCAATGACTTATCTCCCGCTACCCCGACCCGCTCATCAAGGCCAACGACACCATCAAGATCGATCTGGAGACCAACAAGATCATGGACTTCATCAAGTTTGACGTCGGCAATGTGGTCATGGTGACTGGCGAGAGGAACACCGGGCGTGTAGGAGTCATTATTATAACATGATATCTAAAAAAATGATTATAAATTGAAGAATGTATTGCCGTGTAAGTCATTTCGTTTAAATCTTAATAAGACGGTTACCAAAATGTCTAATATCAGTCTCCTAAATCAGACGGTTTCTAAAACGTCCATTATTAGTCACCTAAATAAGATGGTTTTCATATTGTAATCGTCTATTATTGTAGTATATTCGAGACGGTTTGATAAATACTTTATGACTTTTAATGTTTGTATTCTCTACGATTCTTTAGAAGCAGTGTCTTAAAAAAACCTAATTCAAGACGGTTTATCGGACGAAATGACTTAAACAAATACCTTTTTCAGATGGTTTATCGGACAAAATGACTTAAACAAATACCTTTTTCAGATGGTTATAAATTAAAAAATGTCTTATATAATATCTTTTAAGACGTTTTATAACCATCTTAAATGTGGGACATCTTTTGCGACTCCATCAAAATTGGACACTTCATAAGCGTCTTAATAACTAAAAATTAACCGTCTCATATAGCATGATCTGTAGTAGTGAGGGGACAACCGTAGCATGCACAAAACCCCTTCAAAAGAATACCAAGCTTTCCAAGAAGGGCATGAGCAAAATTCATGGTAAGAAAATTAATTCTCATACTATTTGCTCTAACAATGTACCTATGTGCTTCAACAAAGAAAGATCAAAGAGAAGCGATAGAAGGTGCTATGGATGCAAGAGAAGGGTCATGAAATTGATTCATACCCCCACATGAAGAGTCAAGACCTTGCACGATCAAGAAAGATGACCATCAAAAAGGATGAAAGCAAAAGACAAATGCATTGCAAGGACAAGCACCACATTTGTTACAATTGTCGTGAAAAGGGTCATCTATTCAAGGTTTGTCCAAAGGGTAAAACTCCTAAGCCTAACTTGGCAATACACTCAAATATGCTTAGGAGACCCAAATTTGACTCTTGTGATAGAAAGGTGATGAGTTCACCACATTCTAGGACCAAGGCTATTTGGGTGCCTAAGTCCTTATTGGCTAACCTTGATGGACCTATCATGAGATGGGTACCAAAATGTACTTAATAAGTTTTGCAGGTACCTAGAGATGATATGAAGCTTTGGGGTGCTTGAGCGGTTTAACTCAATTCTTATCTCAAGCTATCAATCTTACATTGACTATTCTTTTAAGATTGGCCCAAAGATGAATTGAGTTGTTATATGACTAACTTCATATTCATCTATCGGAGAGGAAATTCTCAGGCCGGGTGGCGGAATGCACCCACCCTGAATCCTAAGATGAGGAGGGGCCTAAGCGTTTTGCCTGTTACGTGGATCGGTGGATGAACACGAAAAGACACGAGGATTTAGAGTGGTTCAAGCCGCCGGAGCGTAAAACCCTACTCCACTATGTGTTGTATTGCTGATGCTCGAGAGCTTGGAGAACTTCTCGAGGGTCTAAGTGAGTCTGAATGACTTGTGAGCTTGAGAGCTTAAGTTGCGTCTGCCTTGTAACGTTGTGTGACTTCCCTTTTATAGCTCAAGGGAGGCACATACAAGGGTGCTGAGCCTCGACATGTGGGCCCAGGAATATAACGGATGGAATACCTAGAGCAACTAATGCAGGTGATGTCTGTGCAATCTCTAGGCCCATGTTGTCCGCAGCACGCACAGTGTTGACATGCAGCGGCAGCTTCCTTGGTAACGTACGAGTAATGATGGTCGTAGTGCACGCGACAGCATGGGCGTGCCGCCTGCCAATGGAATGGACAGGCATGCCACCTGCCAGCGGAATGGACAGGTCGCCGCCTGATAGCAAAACGGACAGGCCTCATTAAATACCGAGGGGGCACATCGCCTATCAGCGGAATGGTCAAGCGGTGCGCTTTATCCGCAATAAATGTAGGGGCCGCGTAACCAGGAGGCCTTACGTCAGGCACCGCCCACTGGCTTACGTCACGTGTAGTAGGCCACGTGGCAGCATCGGGTCTCCGCCTGGGCGGGGAGTAGAGGCGTATGCAGAGAGGTCCACACCAGACTAGGTCTGGACACGTGTCGGTACCGGACCCCCGCCTGGGTCCTGTTCAAGGTCCGGGTATGCTCTATCCTGGGACCTTGGGACCCCTTTGCGGGTGGCCTAGACCCCATACGGAGGGGTCCGGGTCCCATTCTAGGGGTCCGGCTTGCACATGTGGAGGTCCGGGACCAACCTTTGCGGCCCGGACTGTATATTAGGGGGTCCGGGACCAACCTTGGGGGTCCGGACTGTGTATCCAGGGGTCTGGCGCTCTCCCGTGGGGGTCCGGACCACTGTTTACGCCTTGGAGTATACCACCTTCTCTAGACACATGGCGGCTTCGGACCCGCCCATGTGGTGGAGTCGGGCGCTGCTGTGGCCCCCAGAATAGCCGCTTGTGATTGGGGCGAGCCGTGGCTTGGTCCCACACACAGTACTTCTACCACGCGACTAAGGGATAGCCGCGTGGGTTCTTCGTCTTTGTACAGTAGCAGGGGGTACCCTAGTTTTAGGGTACCGACAGTGGCCCCCGGGCCCACCTCAGGGGAGGATGCAAGCCTGCAGGTGGGGCCAAAACTTGTTCTTCGCGTCAACATGGCATGATCGGTGACTGGGGCACCACCTCAGCACGCACCGCATTAACTCAGCGCATCTGGTGACGCACGCGCTGTTAGTCCGCCTTCGGTCATGTCAACTGCCACATTTGTCCCCGCGGCTGACTGACCCACGGCCCCACGTCTGGTGGTTCCATCGGGCCATGCGTGGGGCACCTCGTTGCCGCCACCTTGGTTAATAAATATCTCCCCGCAGCAGCCCCGAGGTGGCGTGCGGTCGTGCGCGGCAGTTCGTTCCTCGCGCGACAGTTCACCTTTTTCACACTCAGAGACCGGCACACCAGCTGCATGACTTGTGGGCCCGGGCCCCCATGTCAGTGACTGGGTCGCTTGGGCGCTAGGTGCGCGTCGGACGGGATTTCTTGGGGCACGAGCGGGGGAGTCTTCCTTGAAAAGGGATTCTCCCCGCGTGCAGCAGTTACGCTTTCACATTCTCTCCTACTGCTGCACCCTTTCGCCTCCGAGCCCTCTGTGCCCCTTTCCATTCGCGCTCTTCTGCTTTCCGTCGCCGTAGTCGCCATGGCCTCGCTGGTTCATCCCGAGCATTTCTAGTCCGAGGGGCACTCAACCTGGTGCGCAACCTGCTCGGATGGAGCGCGCCGGCGTTCGCCGGAAGGATCCACACCGGCGCCACTCCCCTCAGCGATCTCGCCACCTGGGAGTTTGTGCTCTTCGTCTCCTACCTCTCCTGCGGGTTGGCGCTGCTGATCTCGCCTTTCTTCCTGCTGCTGCTGGAGGAGCTCGGCCTTCAGCTTCAGCACCTCACGCCCCACTCCATCCTCCAGGCGACCATCTTCGCCCATCTGTGCGAGATGTTCATGGGGGTGGCACCCTGTACCTCCCTCTTCCGCCATTTCTTCGTGCTGGTGAAGTCTGGGAAGGCCAAGGACCATCTCGGCGCCTACTACTTCCAGATGAGGCCAGATTCGGCCGGCGCCTACATCTCCTCCCTCGATGGCGTGAGGTGGGAAAACTGGCGCGCCCACTGGGTGATCATTAGCACCGAGGCCAACGACCGCCTCGCACTGCCGAGCGATGGGCCAAGGCTTGACTGGAAGCAATGGAGGGCCAAGCCGTCCCTCGCGCCAGAGTTCCTACCCGTGCTAGATAGGATCAAGACCTTGGCAACCGGTGGCCTGACGTCGATGCATGTGGTCGGCGACTTCCTGAAGCACTGGATCGTGCCGCTGCAGAGGAGGGCATGTCTGTGTTGCTGGTTCACTGGCTCGAGCGACATCGACCGGATCCAGCATGGACTGGGTACCTACCTGTCCTGGGAGGAGCTGGAAGTCCTGGTGAAGGGGATTACAGGTGAGTCCTTCATCCCTGAGTCCCTAATACTTCCCCAGGGCATCCCTGCGCTCTGCGACGACCCAGGATTGAGGACGGCGATCCTGGCCACGCTGCCGACCCTCGACGAGAGCGACGTGGCGGTTCGCCAGACCAGCGACCGGGACCCCCACCGCGGGATCCGGATCTCCGACGCGCCGACTGGAGGCCCCTAGTCTGCCGGTGTGGCTCCCAGCGCTCCCACCGTTGCCCCCCGCCCCTCGGACAAGGGTAAGGGGGCTGCAAGCAGTTCCTCCGCCCCAGGCGGCACCGGGGGATCGGAGGAAGAGAGGCGACGCCGGCTGCGTCGCACCGATGGGTCGCTTGTTTCGGACCCCCCTCGATTCAGACCCCATGTAGAAGCGTTAGAGGATAGCTAGCGGGGCTGAGGGGGCTGGCTCCCAGGCCCAGGGCACGCAGAGGCGCACCAGTCCTCCGCCACCACCACCATCGGGTCCGCCGCCACCACAACCTCCACCACCATCGGGTCCGCCACCGCCACCACCATCTAGGGATGATCTCCCCCAGGGGCACCAGCGGTAGCAGCAACAATAGCAGCAGCAACAGCAGCAGCAGCAGCGGACGTCCCGCTTCCAGGGTCACTGGAAGGTCTAGGGCCCCAAGTAAGTGTAGCCCCTTCTTTCCACGAGTGTAATTATCATGCCGATGGGTATTAACCCATCCTTGCTTGCCAGGGCTTCCTCCCCCTCTGCTCCCAGGGCTTCCCCCTGCTCCCAAGGTCGTGCCTCCTCTGCCGGATACCATGCCCGCCAGCGGTGTAACACCCGGTTTTAAAGGACAAAGCCGGGTGCATCTCATACATGCGCCAAGAAGACAACACATATAATAACAGAGTGTATAGAGATAAATGTCATGAAACATCAGAGTAATTATTACATAGCGGAAGACTTATTACAAAATAAAATAGTAAATATATAACGAACTAAGGATCGATGGCTCCAATGTCGACTGAGAAACGCCACCTAGATCAGATCATACTCCTCGGTACTTGACTCCACTTGAAACCACCTGTTCTTCTCCTGTGGGGGGGGGGTGAGACAGCAAGAGTGAGCTCACATACGTTCATCGCTCAACAAGTCGTGGGGAATAATGTGCATGAACTCACCAAAGGTGGGAGTTCATGAAGTGTAAGGCTGATCAATGAAATAAAGGTTGAAGCTGAGCATTGCTTTTATAAGTTGGTCAAAATTTTATTAGCAGTTACTAAGTGTAAGTAAATACCAAACCTTAATAATAATAAAGAACAGTAATAGTAAAATAATCCCAAATGCGATGCAAATGTCAAATTGAATTTAAGTTCCATAGTTAATCATGTGAGGGTCCGAGTCGCTCATGACCGTGAGCACGGCTAGTATACTAGTTTTACACTCTGCAGAGGTTGCGCATCTTTACCCACAAGTCATGTTACCCATCTACCAAGAGATGGCCAATCCCATACACCTCTACCGAGGAGGCGAGGCAGGGTAACACTACGAGGCCTTTACAAAGTTCCACTAGCTTCAGACTACCCGCTACAGTTTATGGGAAGATCCAGTACAGGGTTCCTGGCTGATAGCCATCGCAGCAAAATCAACCAGGGACCTCCCCGCACTGACCTCTCCCCTACTGCCCTTGCCCCTTTCGGGTAAGGTAGCCCTCCCCTAGCTTTCCTAGTTAATCAGCCAAGGGCGTCCCATTCCACCCTTGTGGTAGCACTGTTTTCCCGGGTGGTCGCTCCATGTTCCCATTAACATAATGATCTTAACATGAACAAGGAATAATAAAACAGATAACAATAAATAGTATAACAATGAGTGATGAATATCTCTATACCCAAATCCACATAAAGCAATAGCATGTACTACCCAAAACTTTAGTAGTAAAACCAGTGGTGAAGCAAGGTATAAAGATAGTCAAATCTAGGGTATCCTATTGGGTCCCAGCAAAATTATCCTATGCAGATCATTACGAATAATAAGAACATGAATGGGTAAAAGAGGTGATCAAGGGCACAACTTGCCTGGCACTTGAGATTCCAGGTACCAACTTGCTTTTCAGATGACACGTGTCCTCGCACTAGACGTAGCAATACAAGCAAACATGGTATATACAAAATTAACATCACACCAAACATAAGAATATACTGCATAATAATGATCTACGCGTTTCTACGAGACCAACGCAACTTGAACGAATCAAATCGGAGTTAAAACGGAGGAGATACGAATTTCCTAAGGTTTAATGTGATTAAAATAGGATTAGATGATAAATTAATTTTCTAACTGAGTTCATGTCAAAACAGTGATACTAAATGATAAAGAATATTATTATAAAATTTTAGAAACTGGAATGGTTCAATTTGGACCAAAAATGGAATTTCTATGAATTTTACAAGTTTCTAGATTTGTTTTTGTATTAAAAATGAATTTCTAATACTATTTTTCTGTTTTTAAACGTCTCTGGACTGGGCCCTAATTTATGCAAAGCGCAGGGGTCAGCTTGCAAGTTTTCCCGAGACTCAGAAAAATACCCACAGGACGGCGGGTTGATTTATAAATGATTCAGGGTCTCTTATGAAAGAATACGCTCGCGAAGGGGGGGTGTGGCCAGATACTGGCCGTCCGATCTGAAATAGACGCGCGAGATTAGATCACCAGCGTGATGAAGCGGTACGTAATTGGGATCGTTGGATCGGGACTCGACGATAGAGATTTAATGAATCTCGATTCGCAGCCGACCATTGGATTTGATCTAACGGTCTGGATGCCCCACACTCGAAGGGGGTATCCCAGTCTAATCCGAACCGCCCAAAACACATCCGACGGCGCGAATAAAGTCTTCCTCCCCCTACCCGGCTGAGCGACGGCGACAAATGTTTCCCCGCGGCGGAGTAACTCCGGCGAGCCCCCGTGGGCCGCCCACTGCCCCAAAACCCTAAACGAGACATGCTATGCGTAGTGTAGGTCGGTACAAACGGCAGAGATAAGTAATTACCGGCCTAGAGCGCGAGTTGTAGTCGGTCCTCGACGCGCAGCGGCTTTGCGACGGTAGGGAAGTCCGGCGAGCAATCGCCGAGGTTCTGGTCTTCGTGCGCCCCTGGATTCACTCCCACACCACCACGACTACCCGCGCTCTCACCCGGTTCCGCACACGGGTCGAATCGATGGCCAGCCAAGGTTGTCCACGCCGCAGCGCTCCCTTCGATACTACAGCGGCGGTGATTTGCGGTGCGAGTGATATGGTGAGGTCGCGATTCGGGGCTACGGAGAGAACAGGGAGGACACAAAGAGAAGCTACCACGAGTCTGCTGGGGATTTTATGCCACAGGGAGGCGTGTCCAACGCGAGGATATCGGCACGAGCCCAGCGGCTGTTGCGGTAATTCCGCCGTGGAAGAGACGGCGCTAGGAGAGCGTGGTCAAGGTGGGTACAGCAGGTTCGAAGCTTGCCTTCGATCTGCCGCAGGGAAGTCAGCGAGCAATCCGGAACCGAAACGCAGCGGGCGAGCACCGATTTCTGTTGCGCGCGACCCGGTCGTAGCGAAGAAGATAACCCTGACAGGGCGGTCCCACTAGCAAGTGGCACGGGCACGCGGGGATGCGGATGGTGGCTATGCGGCATACAAGGGGAGATGGGCCGCACGCGGATGGAAAGTAGAAATGGGCCGAGTGGGCACGAGTTGCGCAGCTGAGGCGCTGACCAGTGGGGGCCACCGACCAGAGAGCACGCGTGGTGAAGGGCTGGCGCGGCGCGGGTGAAGTGGGCCGCGTGAGTGGTTTCCTCAGTTGGGCCGAAATGGTAGCAGCCGGCCCAGTTAGTGTTTATTCCTTTTCTATTTTCTGTTTTCTTTTTTTCTCCCTTTTCAATTTCTTTAATTCAAATTTACATTCAAATCTTGTGCCAAACTTTATCTTCAAGTTATACTGTGACCATAAGGTACTAATTTTGGAAAACTTTCTTTATATTTTATATATATTTTCTCTTTTTCAAACTCTCAAATTAGGTATTAAATCTTGCTTTTGCCACTAATTTATTTCTATTAGTGGCATTACTCTTTCATTAAATGCACAAACAATAAACTCCAGCATGTCACATGATTTAATAGTATATCTTTTTATTATTTATTTATTTGTTCTCCTGTAATGTTCTCATGAGATGATAAATATGGACAACACACCTATATACAAAGGAATATCATTTCTCCTCTTAGGCTATCTTCCACATATTGCAAGTTGGGTATTACAAATCCTACCCCCCTTAAAAATAATCTCGTCCCCGAGATTTAAGAAGAACTGGGGAAAATCTATACGAAGCTCTTCTTCTCTTTCCCAAGTTGCTTCATCTTCACCGTGATGACTCCATTTGAACTTTGCACATCTTTATCACCTTATTTCTTGTAACTCGAGTCAATGTATCCAAAATCTTGATCGGGTACTCCGTGTAAGTCAAATCACCTTGAACACTAAGCTCTTCCATTGGTAACTGTTCCTCAGGGACACGGAGACACTTCTTCAGTTAAGACACATGGAACACATTATGCACATCTGATAGACTAGCAGGTAACTCCAGTTGGTATGCCATCTCTCCAACTCTCCTAAAGATCAGGAATGGTCCAATATAGCGAGGGGACAATTTGCCCTTAACTTTAAATCACCTCATTCCACGAAGTGGTGACACTTTGAGGTACACATGATCTCCTTCCTCAAATTCCAGTGGTCGACTTCTATTATCAGCGTAGCTCTTTTGCCTGGTCTGAGCTATCCTCAAATTCTTCCGAATTATATGGACTTGTTCTCCTGCCTCTTGAATAAGTCCAGGTCCAAAGAACTGTCTTCCTCTAGTCTAGTCCAAAATAGAGGAGTCCTGCACTTCCTGCTATATAGAGCCTCGAACGGTGACATCTTCAGACTGGCCTGATAACTATTATTATATGAGAACTCAGCATAAGGTAGACTCTTGTCCCAACTACTACCATGCTGAAGGGCACAAGCTCTCAACATATCTTCCTGTACTTGGTTAGTCCTTTCGGTCAGTCCATCAGTCTGAGGTAGGCCAAACTAAAATTCAACTTCGCATCCGTATTCTCATGAAAACTTTTCCAAAATCTGGAGGTAAACTGTGATCCTTTATCCAAAATGATCTTCGATACACCATTTAGAGACATAATCCAAGCCATATATAACTTCGCCAATTGAGATACCTTATAAGTAGTCTTGACCAGAATGAAATGAGCCACTTTAGTCAGTGTATCCACAATCACCCTTATAGCATCATATCCTTTCTGGGTGCGAGGCAATCCAGTAATGAAGTCCATATCAATCTCTTCTTACTTCCACTCGGGTATCTTTACTGGGTATAATAGTCCAGCTGGCCTCTCGTGTTCAACCTTAACTCTTTGACATACATCGCACATAGCCACATGTGCAGCCACATCTCTCTTCAATCCATATCACCAGTACTTCTGCTTCAAATCCTGATACATCTTGGTACTTCCAGGATGAATAGAATAATCCAAGTCATGGGCTTTCTTCAATATAGTCTCACGAAGGCTTTCAATTTTGGGAACTCATATCTGATCCTTGAACCATATTGTGCCTTGTTCATCTTCCGTGAATTCTAGACCTCGACCTTCAGTGATAAGATCCTTAATCTCTTGCATTTTAGCATCACCAATTTGTCCTTTGCGGATTTCTTGTTCCAAGGTAGGTTCCGCATCAATAATAACTCCTTCAGTACGATCAACTATCCCCAGGTTAAGTCTCCTAAAATCCTCATCAATCTCATCGGGTAGCTGGGCAACAACAACTGAATGAACGTGCTCCTTTCGACTCAAGGCATCTACAACCAAATTTCGCCTTTCCCGGGTGATAGTGAATTTCCAAATCGTAATCTTTAATAAGCTCCAACCAACGGCGTTGCCTCAGGTTGATATCCTTCTGAGTGAATATATACTTCAAACTCTTATGATCCATGTATACTTGACACTTGTTTCCCATAATATAATGTCTCCAAATCTTAAGCGCATGCCCAACGGCTGCCAGTTCTAAGTCATAAGTGGGGTGATTCAATTCTTGTTTCCGTAACTGACGAGACACGTAGGTGATCACATGTCCTTCTTGCATGAGCACGCATCCTAAGCCTTGGCCACATGCATCACAATAAATATGAAATCCTTTCTGTAGGTCTGGCATAACCAATACTGGCGGTGACATCAATCTCTTCTTCAATTGATCAAAAATGTCTTGGCACTTCTCGTCCCACTTAAATCCTCCTTTTCTTCTCTAGAAGTGAGGTCATATGCTTAGCAATCTTAGAGAATCCTTCAATAAATTTCCGATAATATCCTGCAAGTCCCAAGAAACTCCGAGTCTTAGTGACTGTAGTGGGCACTCTCCACTCCATTATCTCCTTCACTTTAGCAGGATCCACTGCTATTGCTCCATTAGAAATAATATGACCAAGGAATGGCACCTTGTCAATCCAAAACTCGCACTTGCTAAACTTAGCATAGAGTTGATTATCTCGTAACTTCTGTAGCACCAACCTTAGATGTTCTTCATGGTCACTCTCATTCTTAGAATAGATAAGAATATCGTCGATGAACACCACGACGAATCTGTCCAAATACTCCAAAAACATCTTATTCATCAAATCCATAAAATAAGCTGGTGCATTAGTTAATCCAAACGACATAACGATGAACTCATATAATCCATATCGAGTCGAGAAAGCCGTCTTAGGAATATCTGATGGTCCAATCTTCATCTGATGGTATCCCGATCGTAGGTCAATCTTCGAGAGTACCCTGGCTCCTCTCATCCGATCAAACAAATCCTCAATACGGGGTAATGGATACTTGTTCTTCACCGTAACATCATCAAGAGATCTATAATCCACACACATTCTTTGTGATCCATCTTTCTTCTGTACAAACAGTACCGGTGCTCCCCACGGTGAGGAACTCGGACGAATGTACCCAGCCTCTTGCAACTCCGTTAAGTGCTTCTTGAGTTCTTTTAACTCTTCTACAGACATTCTATACTGCTTGGCTCCAATATTATAGCAGTAAATCCAAATTCTCTACCCATAATGGTCAATGTCAATCTACGTGTCATTTGATTCGCCACAACAGGCCCTTTAGGTGTAATTACTCTCATAGGTTTTCTCATATTGTCCAACACATTTGCATAAACCCAAAATCTCAGCATGACGCATAATTTTATTAGCAACACATGGGGACAAATAGACCTCTTTATTCCTCCTAGAATGGTATCATACCGAATACTAACCAAAGGAACATGTAGATCTTACAAATAGTAGTAATTTATATATATGTTTATGTAGCTTGGTGGAGCTGGTGGTGGTGAAGATGGTGGTTGTTCTTGTTGTTGTCTCTCCAACCGCGATTGCCTTATTTCTTGCTGTATCTCCAGACGGGCCTGACGTATTTCCTCGCGTTCTTGTCTTATCTGGCTTTGCATTTCGGTCATCATGTCTGTCAATTGCTGTATTACCAGCCTTTGGGTTGCGATCACTTGCTCGGTTTCAACAGGTGGGGGATTGGGAGGATTCATTTCTGTTTGCTGTTGCGTGATAATCTTTCCTTTCCTGGTATTGACCATCTGAGTTAGATACATAAGGTAAGAAAGAGCAGTAGACAAGGCAGTAATTACAATCATGTTACTTTGGGGGACTTATTAGCTAAGTAGATTAGTGTGTCACCTACTAAAGCTAATACAATACCTTATGTTGGTACATGCTAAGATGTCCATCTATAGTAATTCAATCAATCAAAGAAGCAAATCAGACATTTAGCATCAGCACAATCAACCAACATTTTTTTAAGAAAATAGTTTTAACTTTTGTTTTGGGTTCCCTAACTCTTAAGAATGTCATAGGGGTAGGGATTCCAAGGTTTGAAATCCATCTTGTCCAAGAGTAGAAAAGGTAAGAATGATCAGAGTAGAACAGGATCAAGATAAGGTAAGTATGGAATGAATCAGAGTAAGATAAGTAGATAAGGGCTTTATCCATTTCTATCTAGGTTTCGTCCTACAGTCAACATTTGCTCTGATACCACTTCTGTAACACCCGGTTTTAAAGGACAAAGCCGGGTGCATCTCATACATGCGCCAAGAAGACAACACATATAATAACAGAGTGTATAGAGATAAATGTCATGAAACATCAGAGTAATTATTACATAGCGGAAGACTTATTACAAAATAAAATAGTAAATATATAACGAACTAAGGATCGATGGCTCCAATGTCGACTGAGAAACGCCACCTAGATCAGATCATACTCCTCGGTACTTGACTCCACTTGAAACCACCTGTTCTTCTCCTGTGGGGGGGGGGGGTGAGACAGCAAGAGTGAGCTCACATACGTTCATCGCTCAACAAGTCGTGGGGAATAATGTGCATGAACTCACCAAAGGTGGGAGTTCATGAAGTGTAAGGCTGATCAATGAAATAAAGGTTGAAGCTGAGCATTGCTTTTATAAGTTGGTCAAAATTTTATTAGCAGTTACTAAGTGTAAGTAAATACCAAACCTTAATAATAATAAAGAACAGTAATAGTAAAATAATCCCAAATGCGATGCAAATGTCAAATTGAATTTAAGTTCCATAGTTAATCATGTGAGGGTCCGAGCCGCTCATGACCGTGAGCACGGCTAGTATACTAGTTTTACACTCTGCAGAGGTTGCGCATCTTTACCCACAAGTCATGTTACCCATCTACCAAGAGATGGCCAATCCCATACACCTCTACCGAGGAGGCGAGGCAGGGTAACACTACGAGGCCTTTACAAAGTTCCACTAGCTTCAGACTACCCGCTACAGTTTATGGGAAGATCCAGTACAGGGTTCCTGGCTGATAGCCATCGCAGCAAAATCAACCAGGGACCTCCCCGCACTGACCTCTCCCCTACTGCCCTTGCCCCTTTCGGGTAAGGTAGCCCTCCCCTAGCTTTCCTAGTTAATCAGCCAAGGGCGTCCCATTCCACCCTTGTGGTAGCACTGTTTTCCCGGGTGGTCGCTCCATGTTCCCATTAACATAATGATCTTAACATGAACAAGGAATAATAAAACAGATAACAATAAATAGTATAACAATGAGTGATGAATATCTCTATACCCAAATCCACATAAAGCAATAGCATGTACTACCCAAAACTTTAGTAGTAAAACCAGTGGTGAAGCAAGGTATAAAGATAGTCAAATCTAGGGTATCCTATTGGGTCCCAGCAAAATTATCCTATGCAGATCATTACGAATAATAAGAACATGAATGGGTAAAAGAGGTGATCAAGGGCACAACTTGCCTGGCACTTGAGATTCCAGGTACCAACTTGCTTTTCAGATGACACGTGTCCTCGCACTAGACGTAGCAATACAAGCAAACATGGTATATACAAAATTAACATCACACCAAACATAAGAATATACTGCATAATAATGATCTACGCGTTTCTACGAGACCAACGCAACTTGAACGAATCAAATCGGAGTTAAAACGGAGGAGATACGAATTTCCTAAGGTTTAATGTGATTAAAATAGGATTAGATGATAAATTAATTTTCTAACTGAGTTCAGGTCAAAACAGTGATACTAAATGATAAAGAATATTATTATAAAATTTTAGAAACTGGAATGGTTCAATTTGGACCAAAAATGGAATTTCTATGAATTTTACAAGTTTCTAGATTTGTTTTTGTATTAAAAATGAATTTCTAATACTATTTTTCTGTTTTTAAACGTCTCTGGACTGGGCCCTAATTTATGCAAAGCGCAGGGGTCAGCTTGCAAGTTTTCCCGAGACTCAGAAAAATACCCACAGGACGGCGGGTTGATTTATAAATGATTCAGGGTCTCTTATGAAAGAATACGCTCGCGAAGGGGGGGTGTGGCCAGATACTGGCCGTCCGATCTGAAATAGACGCGCGAGATTAGATCACCAGCGTGATGAAGCGGTACGTAATTGGGATCGTTGGATCGGGACTCGACGATAGAGATTTAATGAATCTCGATTCGCAGCCGACCATTGGATTTGATCTAACGGTCTGGATGCCCCGCACTCGAAGGGGGTATCCCAGTCTAATCCGAACCGCCCAAAACACATCCGACGGCGCGAATAAAGTCTTCCTCCCCCTACCCGGCTGAGCGACGGCGACAAATGTTTCCCCGCGGCGGAGTAACTCCGGCGAGCCCCCGTGGGCCGCCCACTGCCCCAAAACCCTAAACGAGACATGCTATGCGTAGTGTAGGTCGGTACAAACGGCAGAGATAAGTAATTACCGGCCTAGAGCGCGAGTTGTAGTCGGTCCTCGACGCGCAGCGGCTTTGCGACGGTAGGGAAGTCCGGCGAGCAATCGCCGAGGTTCTGGTCTTCGTGCGCCCCTGGATTCACTCCCACACCACCACGACTACCCGCGCTCTCACCCGGTTCCGCACACGGGTCGAATCGATGGCCAGCCAAGGTTGTCCACGCCGCAGCGCTCCCTTCGATACTACAGCGGCGGTGATTTGCGGTGCGAGTGATATGGTGAGGTCGCGATTCGGGGCTACGGAGAGAACAGGGAGGACACAAAGAGAAGCTACCACGAGTCTGCTGGGGATTTTATGCCACAGGGAGGCGTGTCCAACGCGAGGATATCGGCACGAGCCCAGCGGCTGTTGCGGTAATTCCGCCGTGGAAGAGACGGCGCTAGGAGAGCGTGGTCAAGGTGGGTACAGCAGGTTCGAAGCTTGCCTTCGATCTGCCGCAGGGAAGTCAGCGAGCAATCCGGAACCGAAACGCAGCGGGCGAGCACCGATTTCTGTTGCGCGCGACCCGGTCGTAGCGAAGAAGATAACCCTGACAGGGCGGTCCCACTAGCAAGTGGCACGGGCACGCGGGGATGCGGATGGTGGCTATGCGGCATACAAGGGGAGATGGGCCGCACGCGGATGGAAAGTAGAAATGGGCCGAGTGGGCACGAGTTGCGCAGCTGAGGCGCTGACCAGTGGGGGCCACCGACCAGAGAGCACGCGTGGTGAAGGGCTGGCGCGGCGCGGGTGAAGTGGGCCGCGTGAGTGGTTTCCTCAGTTGGGCCGAAATGGTAGCAGCCGGCCCAGTTAGTGTTTATTCCTTTTCTATTTTCTGTTTTCTTTTTTTCTCCCTTTTTAATTTCTTTAATTCAAATTTACATTCAAATCTTGTGCCAAACTTTATCTTCAAGTTATACTGTGACCATAAGGTACTAATTTTGGAAAACTTTCTTTATATTTTATATATATTTTCTCTTTTTCAAACTCTCAAATTAGGTATTAAATCTTGCTTTTGCCACTAATTTATTTCTATTAGTGGCATTACTCTTTCATTAAATGCACAAACAATAAACTCCAGCATGTCACATGATTTAATAGTATATCTTTTTATTATTTATTTATTTGTTCTCCTGTAATGTTCTCATGAGATGATAAATATGGACAACACACCTATATACAAAGGAATATCATTTCTCCTCTTAGGCTATCTTCCACATATTGCAAGTTGGGTATTACAAGCGGGTTAGGCTCTCAGCAGCAGGCGTCTGCTGGGAGTGGTGTCGGCGGTCCGTCCCCGGCTGCTGAACTGCTCTGACGGCTACCGCAGCCTCAACGACAGCGACACCATCGAGTACACCGTCGGCAGCGACGGAGGGGGTCCCGACTGCGCCCACTCCTGCCGCCGAGGGTGACGCGGGGGGCGCGTCTAGCTCTAACCCGTCGCCCACTCTGGAGGAGCCGGAGGTGGTTCTTGGGCGGTGAAGCGCCCCAATCCTTTGGGACTCAAATGTGAAACAATTACTAGTCCCAGGAGGCTAGTAAACACATTTATACAACAGATGATTCCAGATCTGCCTACACGAGACAAACCTATAAAGGTGGTGATCAACTTTAAGAGTTGGTCCACAACTCAGGACATATCATCAGAGTGGGGCTGAAGCAGCCCGATATACACAACGAAGCAAATCAGCGGTCCAACAACCACATGCAAGGTTGGGAACAACCGTAACTCTTACCCGATCAACGATCACCTTCTCTGAAAAACAACAAATAAGCAAGGGTGAGTACAAACGTACTCAGCAGCCCACCTTCACCCTCGGAATGGGGAAATCAGATATAATGCATGGAATATGTGGAGCTCAGGATATTTTGCAGAAACAACAATATTTGATGCAGGGTTGTTTTGTAAAACATTTTGCATTTTTCAAAGCGCATCCTCTCCCAAAGGAGCAGGAAGTTTTTCAGTATGGAACAAAATCCCCTGGACTAAACCATCTAGGTATCTCAGCAGTTTCCCACTAGTTTTCATTTTCAAAAACAGCTACTGGACTTCCCGTCCACCATAGCTCACGGCTCAACCGCCAGACCTTTTAAAAACCATTTTTCTCAAACACACCTTTTTTTTTGAAAATAAAACACTAATTGCCATATCACACCAGACTCGTCCATTTCTGTGGACACAGACTATTCGAATAGGTTTTGAACTTTGCGTAGAGGTGTACACTTTACCCACTAGTCCGGCTCTGCGATCTCATAGCTAGTGAGACTCGAATCCGAATCTCTTTCTTTCCTCGCACGTCCCTACCTTAACGGTTATACCGGAAGGAGTCAGGCCACTGCCATGCCCAAACCGGACAAAACATTCCCCCTCCTTATCCTCCCGATGCTCCCCAGCCTTCATAACCCTGGGGTTTGGACCATACGAATTCATAACCCTGGGGTTTGTTACTGCCCATACAGTCTCGAGTGGTTGTACTTGTCATGAGTACAGGTAGTGAAGGATGACAAACCGGTCCTTATATGAGGGGACAATCCTTCTGCTCACACCTAAACCAGCTGAGCCAACACCTGAGGCCCTCCCCTAAACTAGGAAGTCCCTGATCATCCCTACTCAAAGGTGATAAGGGTGAAAACCCTTCATCATACACACTTTGAAAAGCATTTTCTTTTGAAAACTCACACCTTTTCTCAAATCATTAGTAACAAATATGGCAAGGATTGATTGCGGCAAGCGGCTGGGTGGCCATAATAACTTGTCTCAAAATCATATCATGCATAAAATAATAGGCTGAGGGTTGTGGTTGAAAAATCATAGGTAATTTATGCATCAAAGGGATCCAGTGAGCTTCCCGTGCTTATCTGGTGAAAGGGGGGTAGCTCGCGGAACTGGCTTCTAGCTCCACTGTCTAGCGTAGACTTGCAGATCTGGCCTCCACGAGATGGCACGAACGCTCCGATAACTATGCAACATGAACAAGCAAACATACAAACCAGCAAGTATACCAACAAATATTTAGTATAGCGGTTAGAATAGCGATATATGGATGGGTAGAGTCTTGAGCAGAATCTGTGTTATGTGGTGTTGAGATACTACTGGTGGTGGAGCGGAGGTGCTTACCAGGAGGGTGGACTGGAGGCGAAGCGACACTATGCGTGTAGCCGGCGGAGCGGAGTAACTGAGTGGGTGGGGTGTTTGCCTTGGCTGAGGGTGTTGAGTGTGTGTGGATAGGGAGAGGGTAGCTGGGTGTATTTATAGCTGGGTGTATGTGGTGTAGTACAGTGAAGTTCACTGTTGGTGAGATTAGTGACGAATGAATCGTCTGACTTAGTATGAACAGGAGAGTTATAGACAGAATACGGGACAAGAGTATTTTGGGAGTTTTCTGGAATATGGGGCATGCTTAAGGGATGACATGGTTGGATAGGAAATAGTTTGATAAGAATTTAGAAACAAGAATTATTGGAATCTGAGTTTGGAAGCCTGGTTCAAAGGAATCTCAAAGTTACCAGAGTTCGTATGACCAGATGGGGATGGGTGACCAGATGGGGAGTTCCCACTAGAAGGAAAATCATAGTCACCAGAGTTCGTATGACTGGAATATTGGTCTGGCAGGTCTTAGGTGGACTGGACAGCATGATGGATGAGTAGTTGAAATTTGGGGGTGATCGGATGAATGATGAATAGTAACAATAAATAGTAATGATGATGAATAGTAACGATGAATAGTGATGGTGAATAGTAATGGTGAATAGTAATGGTAAATAGTGATGTGAATAGTTCATATGAACGAATGATGAACGATGAATAGTGGCTATGAACGAACGATGAACGATGAATAGGAACTATGAACGAACGCACGAACGATCGAATGATCGGACGAACGAACGATCGGAATTTCGGTAGCATAACGGCAGGATAAAGATTATCTGGATGAACAATGAATAGGGACTATAAACGAACGATGAACGATGAATAGGAACTATGAACGAACGCTAAACGATCGAATGATCGAACGAACGAACGATCAGAATTTCGGCAGCATAACGACAGGAAAAAGATTATTTGGACGAACGAACGGACGAACGATCGAAACGGACGAACGAACGAACGAACGAACGAACCATGAACGATCGAACGAACGATTGATTGATCGGAGGAACGAACGAACAAACTAAGAACAGGGGGACGAACGATCGAAGAACGATCGAACGATCCTTGTGCTAGTGTGTGCTTGTGTGGAGCATGGAGTGGGCGTGTGGCGGGGGGGGGGGGGGGGGGGAGAAGAGAGTTGCCATGAAATGGCTTGGGGTGGGATGAGAGGAGGCCCTTGCCCCTCTATTTATAGCCATGGTGGGGGGATTAGGGAGAGGGATGAGAGGATTAGTGGGAGGATGAGAGGATTAGTGGGAGATTAGCATGGATTTGTCTTATATGAGTGTAATTAGCTTATAGAGCTCACCGTATGACACCGGAGGCATACATATACGTATGAGCATGAGGAAAGTTATGAAGAAAATATTTGTAGGGACTTGAAAATTGATTCTGAAGGTATTTCTCAAGAGGAAAATACTTGGAGATTTATCGGTGGAATATTTGGACAGTATTTCTGGAAAGAAATTGAGGGGGGTTTACTGGGGAAATATCCGGGTAGTATTTCTGCAAAGAATTTGAAGGGGGTCACTGGAGAAACATTTGTAGGATATTTTTAGGAGGATTTTGGAGAGAATATAGACCACTATATTTTATTTGTTGATATCAACTCGCAAACAAACATTTTGAAACGAAATTTTGAAATTCATTTTGAATTTAGAGCGAGTTTGAGAAATTTTCAAGATTTGAATTTTTGGGATGCTACAGATCTACCCCACTTAAAATGAATCTCGTCCTCGAGATTCGGCTTAGAAGGGTTATGGGTATAGCTTTACTTCAGCTACAAATCTTCACTTTGCAGACTCTTCGAGGAGATGGAACTTCAACAAAATCTGGCCTTGGAGGAGCATCTGGTTGCCGATTGCAAACGCTGATTCTGGCTACTCAAGGATCATCTTCAGGCTTCTAGGTTTCGCTTGGTAGCTAGCTTATTGAAGAAGCATCGATGCCAACACGCAAACCTTCCTCTTACGAACTTCCACATGGATTCCTTCCTTGATTGGTCTTCTAGTGCTTCATCAACAGAACTTGGATGACCACTTCTCATCCAGAAACTTATATGTATCGATGATCTGGTCCTCTACAAGCTTGCTACAGGCCTTCTTCTTCTTCTCCATAGCAGGAACCTTGCTGGAACACTACCCCACTTAAAAAGAATGAGGTAGAACTCTTGAATCTTGGGGATTTGAACTCCTTGAAGTACCTCATAACAAGGGTGTTACGAGGCCTTCTTCTGCTGTTGCTGCTTGAGCAGGCTGCAGAGAGATGACTGACACAGGGTTGATTCTAGGAGAACCTTCTTCTTATCTTCTCTTCACTATCTTCTTTTCTCCTCTCACTTTTCACTGCCTCTTTCTTTCTCTTTGCTCTTCCCACTGGAGGATTCTATCAAAGAGTATTACCATCATATAGAGGAGGAAACCGAAGACTATGAACCATGTACAACAGTCTTCAATCCAAGAATCACCAAGCATTGTGATCTTAGGGGCGAGGGAGTGGAAAATGGAGTTGCTTGCGATTTGGCAGAGGGGATTTTATCGGGAGTGTTTTGCTTTGAGATGGGAACTGAGGGAGCTGGTGTGGGGGTTTTATAGGCGAGCGGGGGTGCTCGGGGGGGGGGGGGGGTGGAGTGGTAGTGATGGAGCAGGTGACATGAGGCAGCAGGCACGATGGGGGATGGTGTTGCTGGCGGTAATGGTGATGGGTGCGCTGCAAAAAGGGGGGGCGTGGGGCGGCGGTAGTGCACTGCAAGGGGGAGTGGGGCAGTGGTTGGAGGCAGGGCACGCGTGCATGGGGCACGGGTGGGTGGTGGGGTCGATGACCCTGATGTTTGTGGACTTTGGTTCCAAGAATCTTTGCCTCTCTGTATGGTAATAACTCCTTCTGTCCTCTTTTTCTGTTTACTTTGACTCAGGGGCAGTGCTTTGATTCTCACGATCGGTCCTTTTGACTGAGCAACTAGACATGTTTCTCCTGTAGCTTATTCTAGGCTTCAAGGGTAAGCTTCTCGATATCTTCTTGGGTAAGGTGCTTTTCTCTTGAGATGGGTTGAGATGAGAATGGAAGCATAAGGTGAGGATTAGCTCTAATTTGTGATCTATGTTTTTAGAGAAAAACCTTTCTTAAAAATAAAGAGAACACACAAGCTCAGCAATGATAAGCACAAACAAATCAAATGCTTTGAGTAAGGGAAGAATAGAGTTTTTCCAAAGCATGGACTACTCAGATTCGGGGGCTAAGCATAACTACTATTGCTTGGCTCCTGAATTGAGAACTATGCTAAATGCAACTTATGAGCACTAACGTTAAAGAATCACATATGCACTCAAAAGGGAAGAAAACATCAAGTGAAATTCATTTTGAAATGCCCTAGGGGGCCACACAATTAGAGTTTTGCAAAACACGAGTCTACACGATTACCTCTCATACATGCAGGGCTCTAGACAAAGTGAAGAAAAACTTCACTACCCAATGCATGCAGAGGACTGGGCATAACTAACTTCAGACCAGGCAGCTTCTCTTCTGGCAAGGCTGGCACACAACTTCAATCTGAGACATCTCCTGGATGGGTCAAGAGGGAGCTGATGTTGATGACTTCTTCTGGCGGCGACTGAGATAGCAGTACGGGGTCAAACTCTTCTTCTAGCAGGATTGGTTCTTGTAGCTCCTCAGAGGGCGGTGGTGCTGGCGGGGTGCTTGTAGCTTCTTCCTTGATCTCATGGGACGGTGCTGGAATCTTCTTCATGGTGAGGGGCTCAAACAACTCTAGCAGGGGATCTTGGAAGGATTCGGGGTGCTCTTGCTTATCCATAGCCTGAGGGGAGACTGGAATTCCTTCCAATACTATGGCTCCTTCCAGGAGTTCCCAAGCCTTCTTCTCTCCTTTGATAGAGATCGGGTGACCTTCAAGAATCTGGGGGTCTTCAGCTCTGATGGGTTGAATAGGGTTGGATGAAGCGGGCTCTTGGATCCACATGGCTCTACGTTGGTTATAGGTTACCAAGTAGGCCTCCATCAACTTCTAGACGTGCTCATCCTTGGCTTGCTTCAGGGCTTCAACAACAATGACTTCACGACTTTCCAAGGCAGCTACACGGGCTTGAGCTGAGGTGAGATCCACATGGAGCTTACGGTTGCGCTTCTCTGCATCTTCTGCTCAGGCAATCATCTGACGGTGGTGCCAAGCCAAGAAATCATACTGTGCATCCAGGGTGAGCAGGTATGCAGTGAGGTACACGACTGTGGGGTCATCCTCAAGCAGCCGCTGCCCTTCCAAGGCAAGCATCCTGGCCATCCAAACGGGACGGTCTCTCTGAAAGGGCGAAAAGAATCTGAGCGGTGTGTCGGCCACTTCTTCTTCATAGATCTGACATAGGGCCCTCAATGCCTTGCGAGCGACGACTTGGCAGGTGCCTTTGAATCTAAGCCCAACAACAGTGACGCTCCATTCCACATGGTGCGGACTGGATCCAATGTATACAATCATGACACACTTCTCTATGCCATGCTCGACGAATTCACGACCATCATACTCTGGCTGGCTCCTGATTCTGAGGCGAACTGTGCATGCTCTCAGCAACTTGGGGAAACCATCTTCATTCTGGCAAAAGCTGGTTTGGCAACGGACCTCCATCTGACTTCTGAGAGAAGGAAGGGGGAAAGCATTTTTGAAATGAAGGGATGAGAGCAAGAAATTTTTTAAGAAAATAGTTTTGACTCAAAAACTTTTGGATCGGGCTAAGGGTTACGTCCTACGGTCAACCTAACAGCTCCGATACCACCTGAAGCGCCCCAATCCTTTGGGACTCAAATGTGAAACAATTACTAGTCCTAGGAGGCTAGTAAACACATTTATACAATAGATGATTCCAGATCTGCCTACACGAGACAAACCTATAAAGGTGGCGATCAACTTTAAGAGTTGGTCCACAACTCGGGACATATCATCAGAGTGGGGCTGAAGCAGCCCGATATACGCAGCGAAGCAAATAAGCAGTCCAACAGCCACAGGCAAGGTTGGGAACAGCCGTAACTCTTACCCGATCTACGATTACCTTCTCTAAAAAACAACAAATAAGCAAGGGTGAGTACAAACATACTCAGCAGCCCACCTTCACCCGTAGAATGGGGAAATCAGATACAATGCATGGAATATGTGGAGCTCAGGATATTTTGCAGAAACAACAATATTTGATGCAGGGTTGTTTTGTAAAACATTTTGCATTTTTCAAAGCGCATCCTCTCCCAAAGGAGCAGAAAGTTTTTCAGTATAGAAAAAATCCCCTGGACTAAACCATCCAGGTATCTCAGTAGTTTCCCACTGGTTTTCATTTTCAAAAATAGCTACTGGACTTTCCGTCCACCATAGCTCACGGCTCAACCGCTGGACCTTTTAAAAACCATTTTTCTCAAACGCACCCTTTTTTTGAAAATAAAACACTAATTGCCATATCACACCAGACTCGTCCATTTCTATGGACACAGACTATTCGAATAGGTATTGAACTCTGCGCAGAGGTGTACACTTTACCCACTAGTCCGGCTCTGCGATCTCATAGCTAGTGAGACCTGAATCCGAATCTCTTTCTTTCCTCGCACGTCCCTACCTTAACGGTTATACGGGAAGGAGTCAGGCCACCGCCATGCCCAAACC
Organism: Zea luxurians; assembly: GCA_029449295.1. Taxonomy (NCBI): domain Eukaryota; kingdom Viridiplantae; phylum Streptophyta; class Magnoliopsida; order Poales; family Poaceae; genus Zea; species Zea luxurians. The sequence goes on from JAOPSE010000015.1 coordinate 28,194,358, forward strand.
GAACAAAACATTCCCCCTCCTTATCCTCTCGATGCTCCCCAGCCTTCATAACCCTAGGGTTTGGACCGTACGAGTTCAGATTGAGTGACTGCCCATACAGTCTCGAGTGGTTGTACTTGTCATGAGTACAAGTAGTGAAGGATGACAAACCAGTCCTTATATGAGCGGACAATCCTTCTGCTCATACCTAAACCATCTGAGCCAACACCTGAGGCCCTCCCCTAAACCAGGGAGTCCCTGATCATCCCTACTCAAAGGTGATAAGGGTGAAAACCCTTCATCATACACATTTTGAAAAGCATTTTCTTTTGAAAACTCACACCTTTTCTCAAATCATTTGTAACAATAATGTCAAGGATTGATTGCGGCAAGCGGCTGGGTGGCCATAATAACTTGTCTCAAAATCATATCATGCATAAAATAATAGGCTGAGGGTTGTGGTTGAAAAATCATAGATAATTTATGCATCAAAGGGATCCAGTGAGCTTGTCGTGCTTATCCAGCGAAAGAGGGGAGCTCCTGGAACTGGCTTCTAGCTCCACTGTCTAGCATAGACTTATAGATCTGGCCTCCACGAGACGGCATGAATGCTCCGATAACTATGCAACATGAACAAGCAAACATACAAACCAGCAAGTATACCAACAAATATTTAGTATAGCGGTCAGAATAGCGATATATGGATGGGTAGTCTTGAGCAGAATCTGTGTTATGTGGTGTTGAGATACTACTGGTGGTGGAGCAGAGGTGCTTACCAGGAGGGTGGACTGGAGGCGAAGCGACACTATGCGTGTAGCTGGCGGAGCGGAGTAACTGAGTGGGTGGGGTGTTTGCCTTGGCTGAGGGTGTTGAGTGTGTGTGGAGAGGGAGAGAGAGAGGGTAGCGGGGTATATTTATAGCTGGGTGTATGTGGTGTAGTACAGTGAAGTTCACTGTTGGTGAGAATAATGACGAATGAATCGTCTGACTTAGTATGAACATGAGAGTTATAGGCAGAAAACCGGACAAGAGTATTTCGGGATTTTTCTGGAATATGGGCCATGCTTAAGGGATGACATGGTTGGATAGGAAATAGTTTGATAAGAATTTAGAAATAAGAATTATTGGAATCTGAGTTTGGAAGCCTGGTTCAAAGGAATCTCAAAGTTAAGCATGCTCAACTTGGAGAAACCTGGGATGGGTGACCAGATGGGGAGTTCCCACTGGAAGGAAAATCATAGTCACCGGAGTTCGTATGACTGGAATATTGGTCTGGCAGGTCTTAGGTTGACTGGACAACATGATGGATGAGTAGTTGAAATTTGGGGGTGATCGGATGAACGATAAATAGTAACAATGAATAGTAACGATGATGAATAGTAATAGTGAATAGTAACGATGAATAGTGATGGTGAATAGTAATGGTAAATAGTGATGTGAATAGTTCATATGAACGAACGATGAACGATGAATAGTGGCTATGAACGAACGATGAATAGGAACTATGAATGAACGGACGAACGATCGAATGATCAGACGAACGAACGATCAGAATTTGGGCAGCATAACGGCAGGATAAAGATTATCTGGATGAACAATGAATAGGGACTATGAACGAACGATGAACGATGAATAGGAACTATGAACGAATGATGAACGATCGAATGATCGAACGAACGAACGATCGGAATTTCGGCAGCATAACAGCGGGAAAAAGATTATTTGGACGAACGAACGGACGAACGATCGAACGATCGGACGAACGGACGAACGAACCATGAATGATCGGATGAACGATCGAACGATCGGATGAACGAACAAACAAACCAAGAACAGGGGGACGAACGATCGAAGAACGACCGAACGATCCTTGTGCTAGTGTGTGCTTGTGTGGAGCATGGAGTGGGCGTGTGTGGGGGGGGGAGAAGAGAGTTGCCATGAAATGGCTTGGGGTGGGATGAGAGGAGGCCCTTGCCCCTCTATTTATAGCCATGGTGGGGGGATTAGGGGGAGGGATGAGAGGATTAGTGGGAGGATGAGAGGATTAGTGGGAGATTAGCATGGATTTGTCTTATATGAGTGTAATTAGCTTGTAGAGCTCATTGTATGACACCGGAGGCATACGTATACATATGAGCATGAGGAAAGTTATGAAGAAAATATTTGTAGGGACTTGAAAATTGATTCTGAAGGTATTTCTCAAGAGGAAAATACTTGGAGATATATCGGTGGAATATTTGGACAGTATTTCTGGAAAGAAATTGAGGGGGGGGGGGGGTTATTGGGGAAATATCCGGGTAGTATTTTTGGAAAGAATTTGAGGGGGATCACTGGAGAAACATTTGTAGGATATTTTGAGGAGGATTTTGGAGAGAATATAGACCACTATATTTTATTTGTTGATATCAACTCGCAAACAAACATTTTGAAACAAAATTTTGAAATTCATTTTGAATTTAGAGCGAGTTTGAGAAATTTTCAAGATTTGAATTTTTGGGATGCTACAGGCAGCGGCTCCGATCTGGCACCGAGCCAGAAGCAGCGCCGGTTCCCCTCCCCCGGGTGCTGTCTCATGCGCATCAGGCCCTTCAAGAGACCGAGGCGGCGATCCGACGGGAATGGGAGGCGCTGGAATCTGAGCACCAGTGCCTCAGCGACTGGCGCACCTAGCTAGAGGAACGCACCAAGGCAGCGTCCCACCAGTTCGCCTTTGAGCGGTCCAAACTGGCGTGGGACCGCAAAGACTACAAGAAGGACCTCCAGAAGGTGTACGCCAGGGAGCTGGAGGCGAGCCAGAAGGAGAAGAGGCTGGCCAGGAAGGAGGAGGCCTTGAACTAGAGGGAGGAGGTTGTCACGGAGCTGAGCGCCAAGCTAAGCGCTATGAATGCAATTTTGGAAGAGCAGCGGACTCAGCAGACCGCGGCCATGGAGAGGATCCAGAAATGGGAGCGGGAAGTGGAGGACAAGGCCAGCAACATTGCCCTGGCCGAGGAGAACCTCAAGGCGAAGGATGCCTCCCTGGATAAGCGGGTGACGGATCTCGCCTGGCGGGAGAAGGACCTCGCCTTCAGGGAGGAAATGTTTGAAAGGCAGGATAAGTTGCTGGCCGAGCATGAACTCAAGGCGGAGCAGAGGGAGAAGGATCTGGAAGAGCAGGTCCAGAAGTTCTAGGCGGCGCAGGCTACACCGAGCTCCTAGGCGGCGGAGGCGATGAAGAAAGCACTTGAGGATCTCCAGGCGGAGCATAGCGCCGGGGTCCAGCGCATCGCTGCATGGGCCAGCGAGGCGAGCACGACGCTGGTGCCGCTAGGGGTGAGCCCCATCCTGGTGTCGGAGCTACCGACGTCCATCTCCGACGTGCTCCCGGTGTTGGACTCTGCCGCGGACCGCCTCCATCGCCTAGACCAGATACTTGGCGCCCGCCTGGAGACCGAAGGCGGCAGGCTCTACCTGGCGGTGATCGAGTACATCCTGACATGCTTCCGGAGCCACGACCCGACCATCTCCTTGGAGCCAGTGATCGCTGGTCCGGTGGCCGACACCGAAGACGCCGCTCAGGAGGGTGTACAAGCTAATGTTGAGGTGGTGGCCGAGCGCCTCCAGCGGGATCCCGCCGATGATGAGTAGCTAGATCTGTAGAGAGAAGGCAAGGGTCCCGCAGGGAAGCGTCTTTGTAATATTTTTTGGTTCTGTAAGATACTTTTGAGAAGTATTAATCTAATAGTGACAGAACTTATCTGTATGCTATTTGTCTTTGCTGTGTGCGTCGTTACCAACTTCTCCCTGGTACTTGGCCCCCCTGGGATGTAGGCTCGATGTGTCGAGGTTGGATGCCAGTATACTTAAGAGATAATTAGTGACGTGGCCCCCAGGAGGTAGTCTCGACTGGGACCTGGACCTACACACAGCCTTGGCTAGGAAGTTTTAGTAGTGCACCCATAGGACCCGCCAGCTGGTATCTTCTATCCTTTGATTAATGCCATAGGGCCTGCGGGACTTAGACTGGGAAGCCAATCCGTGTGTCCGGACCCCCTGGATCACAGCTCCAAATACTAGGACACCTATCTTAGAGTGGTGGAGCGTGTAGGCTTAGGGTACAGGACCAGGCTAAGCGGCTACACAGCTCCGAACCACCCCAGGAGACAAGTGTCCATTCTTTAGAATCGGACCCCAGGTTGGCAGACCCACAGGACTATAGTTCCAAATACTAGGATACCCGTCACAGAGTGGTGGAGCGTGCAAGCTTAGGGTACGGAACCAAGCTAAGAGGCTACACGGCTCTGGACCACCCTAGGAGACAAGTGCCTGTTCTCTAGAACTGGCCCCTAGGCTGCCAGACCCCCTCCCGAGGGGTCCCAAACTGCAAGCCTGGCTGCTCCATTTGGATGTCATTATACCAGCAAGGGTGGGAACTGTATGGGTGGGTTAGATAAAAAATGATGCTCGTAAATTGAAGCAAAATAATACCATCACAAAAACAAATCTGGTGGTGAATCTTTTCTTTATAACTTGATATACATGAGTGTAGGGCAACAGACCAGGTTTATGAGGGCAGACCTCATCGGGCTGGCGTACATATATGCGCAACCTAGTTACAAAGGAAGAAAACCGGGTCCCCAGGTTTGTTTTTATGGGTAAATCTTACGGAGATGCTCTATGTTCCAGGGATTGGGAAGAGGCTCTCCTTCAGTTGTAGCAAGGCGGACACACCCGGGTCGGCATATTTCCGTCACCTTGAAGGGTCCTTCCCAGCTGGGGGAGAGTTTGTGGAGCCCTTCTCGGTTCAGTACTCGCCTTAGGACCAGGTCCCCGACCCTGAGCTCCCTACTATGCACAAACCGTTGGTGGTAGCGCCTGAGCGCCTGGTTGTACCATGCATTTTGGATCGTCGCTCGCCGTCTACGCTCGTCGATGAAGTCCACGTCCTCACGCCGTAGCTATTCCTGCATAGACTCGTCGAAAGCTTGGACCCGTGGGGAGCCCATAATGATTTCCGAGGGAAGGCAGGCTTCGGCCTCGTAGACCAGGAAGAATGGGGTCTCCCCGATAGCTCGACTAGGTGTGGTCCGGTTCCCCCACAGCATGGACGGAAGCTCACTGACCCATTTTCACCGTGCTTTTTCAAGTAGTCGTAGGTGCGTGTCTTGGGTCCCCTGAGGATCTCTGCGTTTGTCCTCTCCACTTGGCCATTGCTCCTAGGATGAGCCACAGACGCGAAGCAGAGCTGGGTGCCGATGCCCTTGCAATACTCCTGGAAAAGCCGACTTGTAAACTAGGTCCCATTGTCCATAATGATACGGCTTGGGACCCCAAATCTACAGACAATCGACTTGAGGAAAGCAACAACAACACCTTGGGTGATGTTGACCACAGGGGTGGCCTCTAGCCACTTGGTGAACTTGTCGATGGCGATGAAGAGGTACTGATACCCACCGATGGCCCTAGGAAATGGTCCCAGGATATCCACCCCCATACAACGAATGGCCAGGAGGGTGGAATCATCTGTAGAGCCTGAGCTGGTGTGTGTATCTGCTTTGCATGGAATTGACACGCCTTGCAAGACTTTACCATCTCAGCTGCATCCTGGAGGGCGGTTGACCAGTAAAAGCCATGCCGGAAGGCCTTATTGACCAGTGTGCGGGATGAGGAATGACTTCCACACTCACCTCCATGGATCTCCATGAGCAACTCACGACCCTCCTCCTGGGTAATGCACTGCATAAGAATGCCATTGGCGCCATGGCGGTAGATATCCCCTTCCACCACCGCGTATCGCTTAGTCAACCGCACTATGCGTTCTGCGGATACATGATCTTCTGGAAGGATATTTTCCTTCAGGTAGTCCCGGATCTCGGAGATCCATGCACTGGGACCACTCTGAGATACTAACTGTGGCACTAAGGGGTAGGCAGGACCCCCTATAGCACACAGAGTCTTCAGTGGGTGCTGTAGATGTAATGCCACCGGGACCGCTAGCTTCGAGGTGCTAGTCTCGCCCCCTTCGCCTAGTTTGGCAGGCTGGGCGGTGGGTCTCAGCAGTCGTCTTTTGAAGACACCCTCAGGCATGGGTGCCCAAGTTGATGCCCTCACAGAGAGTTCATCTGCTGCTGAGTTGTCAGCCCGAGGAACATGTTGCAGCTCCAAGGCAGTGAAGTCCTTCTCCAGCTTCCTTACGTGGAGGAGGTAAGCTGCGAGCCTGGGCTCGTTGCAACTACCTTCCCCGTGGACTTGCTTGATGATCAGCTGGGAGTCCCCCTTCACGAGGAGCTGGCGAATCCCCAATGACAGGGCGGCCGACAAGCCGAAGATCAGTGCTTCATACTCTGCCATATTGTTGGTGGCCTTGAACTCAAGGTGCACCATGTACTTCACTTGATCTCCACATGGGTCGACGAGGACCACTCCGGCCCCGCCAACTTGCTGACGGGCGGATCCATCGAAGAAAAGCGTCCAGTGGGGCTTGGTGAAGACCGGACCCCTGGGCTCCGCAAGTGTGGTGTCTGAATCAGGATCCGGACCCCCAGGAGCGCTTGAGGGAGGTGTCCACTCCACGATGAAGTCAGCCAGGACCTGGCTCTTGACGGCATGGCGAGGCTGGAAGTCTAACTGGAACTCAGCGAGCTCCGTGGCCCACTTGGCGACGTTTCCTGTGGCGTTAGAGTTGTGGAGGATGACCCTTAATGGAAAGGAGGTCACCACCACAACCCTGTGTGCCTGGAAATAGTGGCGCAGCTTCCTGGACGCAACAAGTATAGCATAGAGGAGCTTGTGCGTCTCAAGGTACCTGGTCTTTGCTTCATGGAGGACCTCACTAATGTAGTAGACCGGCCTCTGAATGGTTCGGACCTTTGTAGCTGGTCCTGAGCCCTCAGGTTCTTGGCCTTCTTGCAACGTCCTTTCCACAACCAGCACCATGCTCACCACTTCTATGGCCGCCGCGATATATAAATACAACGGCTCCCCAGGGTCTGGAGCTACCAGTACTGGTAGGGACACCAGGTGCTGCTTCAACTCTTGAAAGGCTTGCTCAGCCTCTTCGGTCCAAGAGAATGGATCGGACTTCCACAGGAGCTTGAAGAAGGGTAGCGCCCTCTCAGCCAACCGTGAGATGAAGCCGCTAAGGGCGGCTAATGACCCCGTAAGCTTCTAGACATCCTTGATATGGGCCAGAGGCCTCATCGCCTCGATTGCCCTAATCTTCTCCAGGTTTGCTTCAATCCCCCGGTGCAAAACCAGGAATCCCAGCAGCTTCCCAGCGGAGACACCAAAGACGCACTTGTCCGGGTTCAGCTTCGTGCGTGTCGCCCACAACTTGTCAAAGACCAGGGTCAGGTCTTCCACCAGAGTCGACCCCCTCCTAGTCTTGACCATGATGTCATCGACGTATATCTCTACCTTGTCCCTAATCAGGTCCCTGAAGGTCATTACTCATCGCCCGTACAAATGTTGGCAAGGCGTTCTTCAGACCGTAGGGCATTACAACATAGCAGTAGAGCCCATCCACTGTTACAAAAGCGGTATGCTTCCTATCTTCTCTAGACATCCGGATTTGATGGAAACCAGAGTAGGCATCTAGAAAAGACAATAGGTCGCACCCAGAGGTAGAGTCCACGATTTGATCTATGCGTGGAAGTGGATACAAGTCCTTGGGGACATGCCTTATTCAGGCTGGTGTAGTCGATGCACATCCGAAGCTTGCTGTTCGCCTTCGGAACGATGACTGTGTTGGCCAGCCACACAGGGTGATGGACCTCTTCGATAAAGCCGACGTCAAGCAGCTTCCGGACCTCCTCACGGACTGTCTCCGAGGCTTCTGGCTCACCGGCCTAGTGTCAGGGTGGATCTTCAGATGGTGCTCAATCACCTCCCTAGGGATCCCAGACATCTGTGACGGTTTCCAAGCGAAAACGTCGACATTTGCCCGGAGGAAGGCGACGAGCGCGAGTTCCTATTTCTCTCCCAGATTGCCCGTGATACGGGTGGTCTGGGAGGAGTCCGCACCGACCTAAATGGTCTTCACGGGTCCGCTGTCTGCTCCGGATGGCTGTACCTTTGGCACCTTGGCAGGCGCCTTGGTACCGGAGGTCGAGGGGTCCTTCCCTCTGTCGTCTGGGCGAGCAGCTTCCGCCGCCAGGGCATGCAGCTTCTCAACAGCCGTCACTGCAGCGGCGCGGTCGCCCCGCACGGTGAGGACCCCAGTAGGGGACGGCATCTTGAGGACCAAATAACCATAATGGGCAATGGCCATGAACCGGTACAGGGCCGGTCTGCCAATGATGGCGTTGAATGGGAGGTTAACCTCCACGACGTCGAACTAGACGTTCTCCGTGTAGAAGTTTTCCTCAGTCCCGAATGTTACCGGGAGGGCAATGCTCCCAAGGGGATACACCGACTATGGGCCCACTCTGGAGAATGGATGTGAGGGTCCCAGACGGGACCCTGGGATCTGCAGCTGCTTGAATGCAGCATGGCTGATGACGTTGAGGCCTGCCCCACCGTCAATCAGCATATGGTGCAGCCACATGTTGGCGATGACAGGGGCGGTGATGAGCGGTAATATACTGGCCCCTGCCATGTTGTCGGGCAGTAGGATGCCCCGAAGGAGATAGTAGTGCTCCTCCACCGCTGGTGTGGAGCAGCCTTCGGGATCCCTGGGGTCGCTGACAAGACCTCGCGACGCAGGGACTTGACATTCCTACGGGAGGTGAGCTCCTAGCTTCTGCCGTACATGACGTACAACTTCTTGCGGCGGTCGCTCTTGCCACCGGAGTTGGAGTCTCCGATGAAGACGTCCTTCAGGACCCCCTCGGGCGACTGGTACCCGAGGTCCCTCTCTCCGGTGGCCACATCACCGTCGTCGACCCTCTCCTTGCCAGGCCGGCGACGAGGTGGGGAGCCATCCTTGGAGGTTTGCTTGCGCCATTCACTAACGCGCTTTGCGAGCTTGATAATCTCACGGCACTCCGTGGTGCTGTGGTGGCTGTTGGGGTGCACAGGGCATGAGCCGCTGTTACCCCCCTATGGCCGTGGGTGCTTGTTGCGCTCGCTTCGGCCCCCAGCCGCAGCCACGACGACTGGAGCAGCAGTCTGCGGCCTCTCATGGCCACGGTTCTTCTTCTTCTTCTTCTTGCCGTCCTAGGCGACGGCACCCGAGCCACCCATCTGGGCGACCCCGGTCTGTGGTGTCGAGTGCCATGCACGGCCCTCGACGGCTCTAGCACACTTGTCGGCCAGAGCGAAGAGTATGGTGACAGTTTCCACGTCATGCGTGGCCAACTTCTCCAATATCTTCTCATCACGCACCCCCTGGCGGAAAGCGGTGATGATGGAAGCATCTAAGATACGAGGTATAGTGCCCCGTACCTTAGTGAAGCAGGAGATGAAGGCCCAGAGAGTTTCTCCAGGTTCCTGCCTCACTGCATGGAGGTGAGCCTCCACGCCATGCTGTTGGTAAGCGCTGGCAAAGTTCGCTGTGAACCGCACACAGAGCTCTTCCCAGGAGTAGATCGATCCTGGGGCAAGGTTCATGAGCTAGGTCCAGGCAGGCCTAGACAAGGCTACATGGAAGTATGTTGCCATTACAGCAGTGTCTCCACCTGCTGCCGTAATGGCGGTGACGTATACCTACAGGAATTCCGATGGGTTTGACATACTGTGGTACTTTTCCGGTAGGTGTGGCCGGAACTTGGATGGCCAGGTCGCCGCGCGGAGATGATCCGCTAGTGCGGCGCAGCCCACACCGGCCAATGGGACACCCACCTGAATTTGAGCGTCCCTTGGAGTCTACGGTGCGACCGCAGCGAAGTCTTGGTCGAGGTTGCCACCCTCGATGTTCTGTCGACGCTCATGCACCCTCTCCAGAGAGACGCGGGCATCCTTGCCCGTACGCCTGCGGTTGAGTTCTGCCCACAGGTCATCTGGCCTTTCCAGAGAGGCTGGAGCATCTTCTCCCGCACGCCTGCGGTTGAGCTCCGCCCGCAGGTCCTTGGTCGGCGCAGCCTTCACTGAAGGCGAGCGCACCGATGCCGATGCCTCATGTTGACGTCGAAACGACCGAGGCCTGGGCCTGGTCGAGCTAGATTGCGCCATGCCCAGGAGACAATCAACGTCGTTGCGCCACTGCTTCATGGCCCCCGGCGAAGCCATGGAGCTTGGAGGGTGGCGCAACAACTCCCTGGCTGCAGACAGCGCACCGGGTGCAGCCCTTGATGGCCCGGGACGACTGAGCGGGAGTGTGCTGCTGCGCAGCGTGCACAGCAGTAGCACTAGGCACAGGGCGGCTAGAGGCCCGTGGCATGGACCATGCAGCCTCCTCCTCCATCAGGAAGTCCTTGGAGGCCCCGCTATGGTGCTCGATGATATGGACCATGGTGTCGAGTAGGAAAACAAGAAAAAACCTAAAGCCAAGCCCCCTACCTGGCGCGCCAAATGTCAGAGAGGAAATTCTCCGGCCGAGTGGCGGAATGCACCCGCCCTGAATCCTAAGATGAGGAGGGGCCTAAGCGTTTTGCCTGTTACGTGGATCTGTGGATGAACACGAAAAGACACGAGGATTTAGAGTGGTTCAGGCCGTCGAAGTGTAAAACCCTACTCAACTATGTGTTGTATTGCTGATGCTCGAGAGCTTGGAGAACTTCCTGAGGGTCTAAGTGAGTCTGAATGACTTGTGAGCTTGAGAGCTTAAGTTGCGTCTGCCTTGTAATGTTGTGTGCCTTCCCTTTTATAGCTCAAGGGAGGAACATACAAGGGTGCTAAGCCCCGACATGTGGGCCCAGGAACATAACGGATGGAATACCTAGAGCAACTAATGCAGGTGACGTCTGTGCAATCTCCAGGCCCATGTTGTCCGCAACACGCACAGTGTTGACATGCAGCGGCAGCTTCCTTGGTAACATACGAGTAATGATGGCCGTAGTGCATGCGACAGCATGGGCGTGCCGCCTGCCACTGGAATGGACAGGTCGCCGCCTGACAGCAGAACGGACAGGCCTCATTAAATGCCGAGAGGGCACATCGCCTGTCAGCGGAATGGTCAGGCGGTGCGCCTTATCCGCAATAAATGTAGGGGCCGCATAACCCATAGGACTTACGTCAGGCACCGCTCGCTGGCTTACGTCACGGGCAGTAGGCCATGTGGCAGCATCGGGTCTATGCCTAGGCGGGGAGCACAGGCGTATGCAGAGAGGTCCGCACCAGACTAGGTCTAGACATGTGTCGGTACCGGACCCCCGCCTGGGTCCTGTTCAAGGTCCGGGTATGCTCTGTCCTAGGACCTTGGGACCCCTCTGCGGGCGGCCCAGACCCCATACGGAGGGGTCCAGTGTAACACCCGGATTTTAGGGGTACAAAACCCGGGCGCTAACATAAACACCAGGTATGCTGGGACCAAGTCTCACACATATGATGTATAGTGGCACAGGATCGAATGTCACAACTTTATATATAACAGGAGTTCTATACAAAATAAATAATTACATTATAAGGAGACAACGGTCCAGCAACCCAAAGTTGACTGGGAGACGACGGCCTAGACCTCTCACGAACTCGTCACAGCATCCTCCAAGCGCCTCATCCAGCGGTACCTGTTCTTGACCTGTGGTGTGTGTGAGACAGCAAGAGTGAGCTCACATACGTTCATCGCTCAACAAGTTGTGGGGAATAATGTGCATGAACTCGCCAAAGGTGGGAGCTCACGTGAAGTGTAAGGCTTACCAAAGAAGATGGTTAGAGCTGAGCATTGCTTTTAAAGTTGGTCAAAATTTTATTAGCAGTTACTAAGTATAAGTAAATACCAACCCAATTAAATAGTAGAACAAAAGTAACAACTTCACCTGCGATGCAATGCATATGACAAATTGAGTTTAAGTTCCATAATTTAATCATGTGAGGGTCCGAGCTGCTCATGACCGTGAGCACGGCTAGTATACTAGTTTTACACTCTGCAGAGGTTGCGCATCTTTACCCACAAGTCGTGTATCCCATGTCGCCAGGGTTTGCAAGGCCCTTAGACACTACCGAGGTGAATGGCTAGGGATCCACTACGAGGCCTTTACAAAGTTCCACTAGCTTCCGAAAACCCGCTACAGTTTATAGGAAGTTCCAATGCAGGAATCCCTTGCAGGACCGCCATCGCAGCAAAATCCACCCGAGGGCCTCCCTACACTGACCACTCCCCTACTGCCCTTGCCCCTTTCGGGTAAGGTAGTCTTCCACTAGCTTTCCTAATTAATCAGCCAAGGGGTCCCATTCCTCCCTTGTGGTAGCACTGTTTTCCCGGGTGGTCGCTCCATGTTCCAATTAACATAATGATCTTAACATGAACAGTAATAATAAACAGATAATAAAAGTGTGATCATGAATAATGTATCTTCATACCCCAAACCACATAAAGCACTAGCAAGTACTACCCAAAAAGGTTCAGTGGTAAACAAGGTATAAAGATAATCAAACTAGGGTAACCTATTGGGTCCCATCAAAATTAACCTATGCAGATCATTATGATTAGTTAGAACATGAGTGGGTAAAAGAAGTGATCAAGGGCACAACTTGCCTGGGCCTTGAGAATCCAGGTACCAACTTGCTCTTCAGATGACACGTGACCTCGCTCTAGTCGTAGCAATACAAACAAACATTGTATAGGCAAAATTAACATTACACCAAACATAAGAACAAAATACACATTAATAATATACATATTAAAATAAGATCACAGGAAAAAGAATTATTAATTTTGGAGTTGTAGATTTTAAGTTATGAATTTTCAAAGGTTTTATGTGTTTAAAATGGATTAAGTGAGAGATTAAATTTCTAATTGTTTTCATGATAGAACAGAGGCTCTAAGTGGTAGAGAATAAAATTACAAAATTTTAGAAAGTGGAATGGATTAATTTGGACTAAAAATGGATTTTCTATGATTTAAACAAGTTTCTAGATTTGTTTTTGTATTAAAAATGAATTTCTAATATTATTTCTCTGTTTTAAACTCCTCTGGACTGGGCGCCAATTATAGAAAAGCGCAGGGGCCTCGGTGAAAAAGAGTACAGGACTCAGGCTATCACTGGACTGGACCGCGGGTTAATTTATAAAAATAACAGGGACTCTTTTGAGAAGTTACCACGCGAAGGGGTATGCAAGGATCACGGCCGTTGGATCAATTCCTACGGTTAGGATTACACCAAGGCTTTAAAGAAACAGCGATCAACTGTGGCCCTTGGATCATGGATCAGTGGCCCAGACTACATCACAACGAGATCGAGTTCAAGCCGCCCGCTCACCGATCGATGGCCTGGATTTCATCTGGCCAAACTAGTACGCAGACGCAATCCCGAGCGTTGATCTATTATCCCACGGCCCTCCACGCTTGCCCTCATCCCGCACTGGCCGCAACCACGGAGGTGAACAGGGTCCGGCGCGGCGGCGCCATAGCTGACCCCATACGGACCACGCTCTGCACCTAGGGCGATGGCTACGCCAGTGATTGGCCATCCACCACTACCACGCAACTATCCACAGCCATTCACATCCGATCGCTTGGACAGGCGCCCATCTCCAACCTCCAGACGCCAATGCCTGGGGTCGGCCGTGTTCCATACAGGCGAACGTGCCCACGGCACAGACCATCATGAGAATCTCGCCGGTGGTGCCAAAATCCCAAGCGCACGCCCAACCCTGCCCCAGCTACCGATAATGAAATCTTGATAGCTTCTGTAATGCTACAGAGAGGGAAAACAAGGATTACCAGGTTCAGCGCCGACCCGGAGCTTCAAATCGCATGGGCGCTTTCCACCCGGCCAGATCCCCCGATGATGGACAGGCCACTACAGAGGTACCCAAGCCGCACGCGGGTGATGAACGCCATCCTTTCTTGCTCTTTCTCTCTCCCCGTACGCACCACGGTGGCGCCTTTTTCCTGGTTCTTCCTGTGTTCACGCTGGCCCGCGGGTTCCAAGTCGATCGTGAAGCAAGGGGAAACCAGGGGATGGCTTTTATATTCCTAAAGCCGAGCTTCACAGTGGGATGACAACGAATCAAGCCCGGAAACCACGGCGACCAGCGCGGGATCGGGTCGACTGTTGCGGAGATTGAGCGGAGGAAGAAAACTCTGGCGCAGCAGGCCCCACATGTCATCGGGCAAGTCTGCAGTAGAGGGAAAGGGATGAGGCTGATCCATGGGCCCCACCGGCAGAGGCTTTCTGGAGAGGCAGGAGCAGAGCACGGACCGGGCTGGCGCGGATGTGGAAGTTGGGCCGAAAAAAGAATTCAGCCCAAACGGCTGAGAGAAGTGTCATCCCTTTTTTTTTATTATTTCTATTTTAAATTCAAATCCAACACAAGTTTGAATTCCAAGATTTTTTTTACTTTTAGATGCACAAATAAACTCCAACATGAATGCAAGAGTATAATTTTAGTTATTTATTTATTATCCTTTCTTTTAGCAAAATGCTCTCTCAACATACAAGTCATAAATAAGAAATACTCTTAGGAAAAATCTATAATGCGTAACATTCATTAAAAGGTGATTTTAACTTAAAAGAGAATATTTTATATATTTCTTAAAGGGGATAATAAATTGTAACTCTTTTATTATATATATCTTAACTCAAATTGTTTTAAATTTTACTATTTATTTTAGAAAAGGTGAATTCTAAAGTATAATTATCCATTAGGGTCATTACCCTTTGATTTCCTCTACTAATCCCCAAAATAAGATTTCGGGTGCTACATCCAGGTCCCATTCCAGGGGTTTGGCATGCACACGTGGAGGTCCGGGACCAACCTTGGGGGCCCGGACTGTATATTCGGGGGTCAAGGACCAACCTTGGGGTCCAAACTGTGTATCCGGGGGTCCAGCGCTCTCCCGTGGGGGTACGGACCATTGTTGATGCCTTGGAGTATACCACCTTCTCTGGACACGTGGCGGCTTCAGACCCACCCATGTGGTGGAGTCGGGCGCTGCTGTGGCCCCAGAATAGCCGCCTGTGATTGGGGCGAGCCGTGGCTTGGTCCCACACACATTACTTCTACCACGCAACTAAGGGATAGCCATGTGGGTTCTTCGTCTTTGTACAGTAGCAGGGGGTACCCTAGTTTTAGGGTACCAACATCATCTCTAGCAAGAACTTGTGTTGTATGGAATAAGGATTAACCTTTGTGGGAATCAAGCAAAAGGCCTACAACTAAGTGATATCCAAAGGATGGTAACAATTAATTCTTAAGTGCACATTGCTTTTAATTAGTATATTCCTTTGTGTCTTTTGTAGCCACATAGGAAAAATGAAGCACTTGAGAATGAACTTAAAATATTTTACCTTGTCTTGGAAAAGTTCCAATTATATGGTAGATTGCAAGTTCATATTTTTATATTGTGACAATCTACATGCTTTAAATTGGTTGTATGTATCTTGTGGCATATTTCAAGTTAATTATCATATTATTGCCATGACCTAGACATAAAGAGTATTATCCCATGCTCTTAAATGAATAGAGTGCTAAGTAAGAAATTCAAATTCTTAAAGCACTTACCAAAAGGGGAATTCTCTATATGACTAGAGTTTTGAGACTAATGTTTCTATCTAAGTGTTTATGTAGTCTCACAACATGAGAATGTGTTTCTCAAATGGAACGTGTCATTTAACATTCAAAGAATATCAATCCAATACAATGTGATGTATTCCTTCTTGATCAAATTGGTTTTGAGTCTTCTACATTCATCACTCACTATGTTATGAATTGAACTTGCCCTATAAACTTAATTAAATAATCATGCTACTTTCATTTTTTAATTGATGTTATGCATGATGCTTGTAAGGGTAATTTAGTTCATATCATGAGGTTTCCTTATTTTAGTAACCTTATTGTCATTCATATACTAGAGGTTGCTAAATTGGAAACTATTGCTTGTGTTTCAAATGCAATCTCTTTTAAGATATTTCATGGAAATTCATAAGTAGAGATTGTGCTCTTTCAATTGGTAAAATCACAAGCATTAAAGGTTAATCTTCACCTAAAAGAAAGATTAGGAATGCTCAAGGCAAAGGTATGGAACTAATTGTTTCATTTTGTATGTGATCAATAATAGTTCTTTCAAGTGACATTCTTACAATTGGTAAGAATCTATTCTATGGAAAGAAATGTCAATATAAAGGTTAAATTCATTTTGGCTTAAATTTGTAAATTGGTGCATATTGTTAATTCACTCCTCCATGTGCATTAACTTAAAAGAAATTTAACTTATGCCTTTATGCCTCATAAATGATGATTTGTTTGCAATTCATATCTAAAGATCACCATTCATTAAATACTTTCAACTAGTATCTCTTTTCAAAGTTCTTTTTCAACTAGTATTAAAAGGAAAAGAGATAACAAGCTAAAGAAGGAAGTCTCCACAAATGATGAAAAGAAGAATACTACGATGACACCACCACAGATAGTAAGATCTTTCAAATTGGTATAACAAATGGTACGCTCTACTTGGTGGTAAGTATTCTTAAGGATAAGTTAATTCATTGCAAATTTGTCATGCCTTGACCATGATATGTAATGTACTCCTCATGAGACTCTTAACTGAATTGAAAGTGCATGTGGCAAGTCATTCAAATACTTGATGCACATATCTAGTGGGAGAACATTATATATCTTGTGTCGTAGAGAATAAGTTTCCCTTGAGTAAGCTATACTAAGACAATCCAAAATGGTAAATTTGTATCTCATTCATATGGATTGTAATCTTTGTTTTCTAAATAGCTAGTCCTGATGCAGTTTAAAATTCCCTTATCGTTAAATCTAAAAGTGCATAAGAATCCTTTTTGTTGATATTCATCACATACATATGCACTAACATGGATATGATTTTTAAACTGTAAAAGGTACAATTAGTGATCCATACTCTCTAAATTTTGGAAACCCATATTTTGATATCTTAGAAATCTACTTCAATCGACATCCATATGCTTCACATTGAATTGGATCACTAAGTTGTAAATTCCATGCATAACTTGTCTTTATGATATGAATGCTTGTGCGACTAGCCTTGATAAGCTAGGTGCACCCAAGGTCAAGCTAGGTTCATCATCAAGAAGGCAACACAATGATGTATCAGGAAAAGGAGAAAAGGCTCCTATTCTTAACTCTAGCTTTTATCTGTGTGATTAAATATTGACCTGAATCCATGTAAGATGGTTATCAAGTATATGTGGGTGCCTACAGAAAGAGAAAGGCCACAATAAAGATTGTGTGGGTACTCAAGGCTCTTACTACTAATCTCAAAGGGCCCAATTCAAATTGGGTACCAAGATATGAAGCTTAAACTTGTTTTGCAGGATCACTCCTTCAATGGATCAAGTTGGGTGCTCGATAATGAATGTATAAATCATATTTGGAGATAGTAGCAAGGGTGGTAGCAACTGAATCTCAAGTGCATATTATTTTCAAATCCTATCTCTTTTGTCACTTATGTAGCCACTAAGGAAAAAGAAGCACTTGAGGATATACATTAGTTGTTGATTATGAAATAAAGGTCCAATTGGAAGATGAATGAATACTATCATATGGTCAACAATCCAAAATTATGTGACGTATTCTCTATCTAGTTAATTTGGATTTGATTCTTCTTTATTACACACTCACCATAATATGGATTAAGTGAGCCCTTTAGACTTCATTGAATAACCATGCATATTATCCATATCTTTCAAAATATATTGTGCATAAGGGTTCAAGGGAAATTTAGTCCATATTATGAGGTTTCTCTATTTTAGCAACTCGCTTGCCATCCACATATAAAAGGTTGCTAAATAAGAAACTAGTGCTTGTGCTACTAATGCCATCTCTTGTGTTGAGTTTATCCATAGAAAATCTATGTTAAGAGATGGTGCTTGTTTTAAATTGGATAAATCACAAGCTTAAAGGATACTATTCAACTAAAGTAAGATGAAGTTGATAAGATGCCAAGGTATGAAAACTTCCTCTCCTTCAGTTGTTTTTAGTATTCTATCCTTAGTGGAATGTACCGTAGTATATGTTAAATTCCTTGCAATATAAAATGTTCAATAGTGCATATAACTTTGACATCTACCATATGTGTGCACTAATTTAAAGGAATTTAGTCTATCCTTTTGGGTTTCAAGAATGATGATTCATTTGCGATCCATATATAAGGATAATCATTTGTGAAACCCTCCCTTATGTTTTTTAATGCTCTCTTTTCTAAGTTTTCAACAAGGTCCTTCCAAGTGCTTTCAAGATGGATTCAAAATCTACAAATATAAGAGACTTGGTTCTTTCAATCATTGAGTTTCAATGGGTCTCATATCAACTATGATCGAACCAAGCAAAGATGAATGAAGTTCAAGATCGCTTGGTTGGATGAAATCATAAAGAGAAAAGAAATCACAGTGAATCAAGAAGGAAGTTGAACTATCCTAAAAACCAAATGATGAAGAAGTAGTGACATAATCATATAATATCCTTCATTATGAGGTTTAAGGTTCATATTAGCATGCTTTACCCTTTAGGATTTCAATTGATATACTTTCAGTTCTTAAACTTTCAATTGGTTTAATTTTCATCATCTATTTAAAGCATGTTATGTTAAATCAAGATATAGTGCAAACATCTCCTTTAACCTCGTATTGTTGATGTGCATAAGTGTACTTTGTGTACTCTTGCATGCACAAATTGAGGGAGAGTTTAGCCTATATCTTGTGAGACTAATGATTTCTTTTCAAGTTCATGTTGTGTAGTCTCACACATTGGAGAACATCAAATGAGGATGAATGGTTCCATAGAAATGAAAATGAATCTCTTGATCGTTTGAAGAGGATAAGTTTCTCTTTGAAATGTCAAGCCTATCAAAAGCTAAGATGGAAATTCATGATTATAATGGAGACCATATGGCGTAGAACAAAGGTGTGTCACTCCATGAACTATTGTATTACATTTGTGAATCTAGGCTCTTACATGCTAGTGTGTGTGCATGTATATGCAATATCTTAAGTCACATCATAAGGTTGCACTTGTGGTGACGATTAAAGAATCTCTAGATATTTGATTAATACCTCTTGTTGTGATATCATAAGTTAGTTTTAAGTCATCTTGGTGAGGTATGAGTCAAACATGCTAACTTCTCAAGAATCTTGGCTTAAAATATTGCATATCATGTCTATTAGTATACCTTTTGATTATGAGTAATTTCTTCAATTGGTACAATTTCACATTTTCATACTTTATTTTACCAAGGTTCAAATTGTAGAACTTAATCCACAGGCCTCACAAATCCAAGTGCATAAGCTAAACAAGTATTCATCACTTGTATGCACACATTTAGGGGGAGAATAGTCTATAATTTGAATCTTTGAGACTAACTTCATTTCAAGTCTATTATGTGTGTAGTCTCAAATTAGAAAGGAACCTTTGGGCAAAGACAATCGCTTCCACTGCAAATTTTGAAGGGTATCAAAGATTCTTTGCTCCAATAAATGTATCTTTTATACATTTCATAAGGGAATGGGTTTCTCTTTTATATGCTACTCCAACATCATCTAAAATTGGTGAACATGTATCATATTCTTTTGATTTGCAAATGTCTAAAGTAGCATAGCTTATAAATTCTCCTGTCTAGAACTGAATTGATTAAATAAGTGCACATGTTCCTTGTTGCATGATTATATTCATATATTTATGTGCAATAAAACTTGAGGAGAACTTAGTGTAATATGCAAATAGTGATCTATTTATCTATCAAATTGTATCAATTGGTGTTCTTCGATTGGTTTTTTTCATGATCACTAGTTGTATAATCCATACTTGTGAAATTTTCATGTTGCCTCTTGTTGTGATAAGAAAATGCTACGTGACATCTAGACTCCAGGTATCAAGATTTATCTTTCAAATTAGTATGACAATATTCATTTGATATCTTGGACCTATGTCACAACTATACCAATAAGAGCTTGCAAATGAATTCTAAATCCAAAACAAGTTTGGAACACCCCTTGAAAGGGTAATGCAAAGGTACATCACTTATCCATTTCCTTTGTGCCATCTAAGGACCCTTTTCATGATAGTATCATAATTTCTACCCTTTATATTCTTTGTATCCTTTTTGGAGATTTATGACAAAGGGGGAGAAATTTTGCATTAAAGCTTACCTTTAGTCTTATGTAACTAAGTGTTAGAAGACTTTTGAAAATGGGAGAAATAATTAACAAAAGGGGGAATCATAAGAAAAACATAAGATGTAGAAAGTTGATAAGTGCATTCTATGTCATGAGCATCACGTTTATTTTATGACACACTCACCCCATAAATATTATGATATAAGTTGTCTCCATACCTTGACCCAAATATGTGTTTTTGGCACTTGAGTACAAAAGTGTTATTTTCTGAAATGCACATATTTAGGGGGAGGAAACTATATCATAGGATTCAAAATCTTATTTATCAAATCTTATGTAAGCTTTAAATGTGTTGTCATCAATCACCAAAAAGGGGGAGATTGAAAGTGCATTCATCCCTTTTGTGAGTTTTGGTGATTTGGATAACAACACATTTAAAGGTTTAACGAGTTTGCTAAGTGTTGAATAGGAAATTCAGTATGATGAACATACTTGAATAGTGTATAATGATCAGTGAACAAAGGTTCAACACGAGGTTAAATAACCAATGAGACAATGCAAATGGATATAATATGATCTCTATATTAGTTTGAATATATGGATAAGACCTGAGAAATCACTACATACATATGATCAGAATAGAGGATGAAGTGATTAAGAGGATTGGTCAAGCCAAAGTGAATAAGATATGAGGAATCGTGAATTGGCTTGACCATATTACTGTCAGTCCATATATGCTTCTATGAGAATCAAACTAGAGCTTGATTGATCTTAACGGTTACATCTAGAAGACATTCAAGCAAGGTTCACAATATTGAAGAAATGATTCTCTCAATGGATGCTCAATATGATGTGACTCAAGAATGGCTTGATAGGGTGAAGATAGCAAGGAAAGGGCTTCGAGGAACTAAGTGAAGGTGAAGGCCAAGCGACGGCTTGTGGATCGAGGTATCATGGCTAAGGTGAAGAAGAGAGTACTTGCAGTAAGTCGATGAACTAATCAACTATGGAGAGTTATAACATGTTGATGCATCAGCACAGTGACTTGAAGCCATGATTTGAACTCATATATGGTGATATGTTACAAGTCATAGGGTTTGAGTTGTGTTTGCTTCAAAAGGTGAGACAAAGATGTTTGTGATCCTTATGAAGCAACGCCATGGAGAAATCACACGTGAGACGCTAATACTCAAGGAGTTTACTTAATTATATTTTATTTAACTTGAGTATAGGAATCGTCGTACTATAAAGGGGGATCCAAAAAGAAGGTTGGTGTTTGCTAAAACTCAAGCCTCTATATTCAAAAGCTATTTTTTGAAAACCAAAAATCTCTTGAACATTCTATGGTTGACCGTGGATAGGTTTGAGAAACCTAGAGTGTTCTTGTTAAAAAGCAGCTGAACTTGTTCAACTGTAGTTGAGCCTTTTAGCTTAACTAAACTTCAGCTGAGTTGAGCTTTTTCAACTACAGTTGAGCTTCTCAGCTGAGCTAAACTTCAGCTGAGTTGAGCTTTTTCAACTACAGTTGAGCTTTCTCAACTCCAGCTAAACTTCAACTTCAGCTATGAACCTCTTTGACCATACACACGCTGAACTTGCCTCCGGGTAGTTGAACTGGGGTTATCTCTCCTAAACTCTCCCGTCAAGACCAGTTGAACTAGTTTTGAGGGGCAGTTCAGCTGGTCTCTGACCTCTCTGACTTCTGACCAACAGTCTGCCAGTCAGACTGGCATTCAGGTCGCTAGAGATGTCAGGGGCGGTTCGACCGCCCCTATAGGGCGGTTCAACTGGCCTGGTCAACCTGGTCAGACTGCAGGTCAGTCTACCAGTCAGACTAGCAGACAGTCCGCTCGGCCTGCCAGGGGCGGTTCAACCGCCCTAGGGGGCGGTTCAACCGGTTTTAGACCGGATTTTGGCACAAACGGCTAGTTTTGAAGCCCCACTTATATATAATCACTCCTACCTCTCTCCCCATACAAGGAGGCATGATTTGAACTCCATTTCTAACCTAAGAAACACCTCCCACTCTCTCTCACACATCTCTTGCCTCTCCCATTTCAAATCTTTGGAGAGAAATCTTTGAGTGAGCTTGAGAGCTGCAGTTTTTGTGCTTCATCTCTAAATTCCTATTGCTCTTCTCCATTCGAGCTTTGGTACTACATCGAGTTCTTTGTGGATTCATTACTCTTGGAGCTTCTAGCTCCTAGACGACTTGGTGTCTCTTGTGAGTCTCCTAATCTTGTGGAAGACCACAAGAAAGTTTGTATTACCCGCTCGTTTGAGCAAAGATTATTGTGTGGGCTTGACCTTTGTGGTCGGCGAAGGGAGAATTAGGGTTCAAAGAGACCTGGCTCTTTGTGGGCGCTTCAACGAGGAAGTAGGGCACCTTTTGTGGTGTGACCAAACCTCGGGATAAATCTTGTGTCTCTTGTGTTCTTGCTCACTGTGTTTGTTTGTGTTCTTCGTTCTCTCACCCTTCCATGGAAGATTTGTTCATATCTTTTTGGTGTGTGGATTTTGAGAAGTGCCCTTCTCAGATCTACTACTTTGAACCCTGTGGATCATTTAGAACATCTCATTTCCAAAGTCAACTGTGTGAATTTTGAGATCAATTCAGTTTTATATCTCATCGTTTAGTTGAGCTCGTGCAAACCCGTTGAACTAGTTTTGACACCTGTTGAACTGGTTTTACCCAGTTTGTTTCTAGTTTTTGTTGAAAAAGTTTTAACTTGCCTATTCACCCCCTCTAGGAAACTTTCACCAGTATATATCTTTTTTATTTGTTTTTCATATTCCATCCAAACAAACAAAAGATACCACATATACATCACAGATATCACATATAGATCACAGACATAAGTATACAACACAAACATAAGTATCCAAGTTTTCAACACAAACATAAGTATCAAGAACATAAGTCTCATAAGTCTCAAGCTCTGACATAAGTATCCAATACAACATTACCAACAAGTTCTAAAGTCTCAACACTAAGAACATAAGTCTCATCGAGGTGGGCGGCTGGACTAGTGCGGTGATGGGCCGGGCGATCCATGAGGGTTGTTGGATGCCACCCCAGATTGTCCCTACATAGAGAAGAGATTGCATGTGTTATACTAGATGCATTAACAACATCTAACTACAATTTTGATACTCACAGGAGTATGGAAGAAAACAGGGTCAACTGTAGGGAACAATGAAGGTGGCAGAGCGAAACGCTGTGCGGCGCCAAGGCTCTACATGTATTGGAACATCTCCGCCATCCTCTGCTGATCTACCAGGCGAGCCTCCCGCTCCATCATCATCCTCGCCTCCATCTCTTGGTGTTCCCTCCTCTCTTCTTCTAGCTAGGTCTGTAATATTCTAAGCCAATGTTATAGTTGAAAGCATCTAGGCCCCTTATTGGTTTTAGTGATTAATGACAACGTAATTTTATATGTGACTAACATGTGTTTTACAGAGACAAATGGTAAGTTAGGTCGCATTACAGGTAGATGTACTACGGCAGTGAAAACAATCCCGAGAAAAGAACTTGAAGCGACGACTGAAACGATAAAACAAAAGATGAAGGTCTTCGTATTCCAAGTGTCAAGGAGTTGCAGATACTCGGTATAGAGTTAGGTCTTTTATTTTGTTTTAGTCGTACTATAAAGAGGGGTTGTCGATGAGTAGTTTGACCAAGAGAGTTCTAGTGTAGTGTTGGTGCATATTCACACTCACATATAGTGCTAGGTGTCACTCTAGAACACACTCACGAGTTAGAACGAAAACGGATTCGAAAAACAAAAGGAAACAAAACTTAGGGTTTCTGGCCTAGGGGCACCGGACTGTCCGGTGCGCCCTCTGTCAGTGGGGATAGCCTGGTCCGGGGAAGACCTATTCCCCTATGCAGAAACCCAAGAGCAACGAGTTCAAAAATGGAATTTTAGCCGGCACATCAGACTGTCCGGTGTGCCAACTGCCCAACGGCTAGCTGTGAGAACTAGCCGTTGGAAGTGACTGTTGGCGCACCGGTGGCGCACTAGACTGTCCGGTGCGCCCATGCGCAGCCAGGGTTGGTAACAGCTAGTTGGTGGGTGAGGGCTATTTATACCCCCTCCACCCACCATATTGAATGTCTTGCTGCCCACATTTACTCCCATACATTGCTAGAGCATTGCAAGCACCACAAAGCTTAGTGAGGTGATTAGAAAATCTTAATCCCGCATTTGGACCTCATTAGTGCTAGTAAGAGCCATCTAGAGCACACACAACATGCATTAGGCTTCTCTTGGTCAAGTGAAAGTCTACGGCTTGTTACTCTTGGTGATCGGCATCACCTAGACGGCTTGGTAGCGTTGGGAGCATGGTGATCACCTTGGAGGACTTGTTGGTGACCTGGCTCAAGATTGTAAGCGATCGTGAGAGATCCACTGCGTCGGAGTGGCAAAAGCCCATCTCATAGTGAGCACTTGGTTCTTGCGAGGACCAAGGGGGAGCGATACCCTTGCGCGTGTGCTGCAACGAGGACTAGGGGAGAGTGCCGACTCTTCGATACCTTAGGAAAAATTGGAGGAGTCTTCTAAACTTTTCTTTACATTTCACACTTAATTCAAGCATTTTACCTTGTGTATTTGTTTAGCAAGTAGTTGAAGTATTGTCTTAACATTGTTGTATTTCTAGTAGTATTCTCTTATTGCTAGTTGTTGGGGTGAAGTTGGGCTCTTGCTTAGGGTTTAATTATTGATGATTTTTAGAAAAGCCCAATTCACCCCCCTCTTGGGCTCTTAGATTAGCTTTACCGCTAGAGTAGCGATGTCCGGTGGGGATGGACCTCCTCCCATTTTTATGGTGACGATTTTCCATATTGGAAAATTCGTATGGAAGCTTATTTAGAGGCTATAGACATCGGTGTCTACAAAGCCACCACACAAGGGTTCCCCGAACCTAGAGATCCCGCAAATCTTGTAGGAGAAGAGTTTAACTATGAGAAATGGAATGATAAGGCCAAAAACACTCTTTTTAGAGGCCTTTGCAAAGATGTCTTTAATAGAGTTAGAAACCATAGAAATGCTCATAATTTGTGGATGGTTATATGTGCTGTACATGAAGGGACTAGAAGTGAACGTGAGGAGAGATATCATATTGCTATGAGAAAATTAAATTCTTTTGAGATCCTTGCAAATGAAAATGCCAATGCTATGTACTCACGTCTTAATATTCTTGTAGAGGAAGTAAATGGTTTGGGGGCTCACACAAATTTCACAACTGGATGTTGTGAGGAAGATTTTCAGTGTCCTTCCAATAGACAAATATGGACACGTTGTCATAGTGCTACATCAGATGGATCTTTCAGTTGCTACTCCTACACCAATATTGGGAAAGATCAATGCTATTAGATTTGGCTCTCAAAGCCAATTAAAAAAAGAAAGGAAAAGCTAAAGTGCAAATTGAGGAGGAATCCTCAAGTGATGATGATCTTGATGCTAACATTGCTTTAATGGTGAGAAAGACCACTAAGATGTTAAAGAAGCTCAATAGAGAAGGCATCAAGTTTGACTCAAGAAAGAAGAAATTCTTCTCCAGTAAAAGAAAGCCCATCTCTGAAATAGACTGCTACAATTGTGGAGAGCTTGGTCATCTTGCTCATCAGTGCAACAAGCCCAAGAAGAACAAGTTCAAGGGCAAGAAAGATGATGACAGTGATGACGAGAAAAAGGAAAACAAATTCTTCAAGAGGAAGGATGGGAAGCACAAAAGGTTCCACAAAAATAAAAATAGAAAGGCATACATTGTTGGTGACTGGCTCACTGACATTGAGTCATCAAGCGGGTCTTCTTTAAGTGAAGAAGAAAATGATGAAAAAGTTGTCGCCATTGCTGGGAACTTCTCTTCACCACCACCATCACCCTCGTCGACTTCTCACCTATGCCTCATGGCTAAAGGTGAACGGAAGGTACAAATTGATAATGATATTATTGGTGATAGTGATAGTGATAGTGATGATGAATTTGCTTCACCTTCCTATGATGAATTAGCTGACTTGCTTAAGGAATACACTCAAATCATTAGGAAGTCAAAGGCTAAATGTGATAAGTTGAAAGATGAAAATGAATTTTTAATTGCCAAATATGACATAGTTGTAAAAGCTAGTGATGAGATGAAAGAAGAAAATAAAACTATGTCTTCCACTGTAAGTGAGCTTAAATCCTCCCTAAAAGATGCTAAGGATAAGTGTGACAAATTAAATGAAGCAAATAGGGAGTTGAAAGAAAGACTTGTGAAAATTAAGGAAGACTATACAAAGATTAAAATTGATCATGATAATCTTCTTGTTGCAAATGAGCTTTTATCTTGCAATACACATGAGGCTATTAACCCTGTTGTTAAGATTGATGTAGCAGCCTCATGTGATGATTTGAGGCAAGATGATCAAACTAGTCTTCATGATGAATTGACTAAAAAAGTTGAAGTCTTGACATTAGACAACCAAAAATTGAAGAGATATTTGACTGATGCAACTACTAGAGGAAAGGTTGCCATTGAGAACAATGACTTCAACAATGAGTTGGGAGTGGATAATGAAAGGCTTAGAAATGAGGTCAAGAAACTTAAGAGTGAAAATGAACATCTTGCCACAAGTGTGCAAAAGTTCAACAAAGGCCAATACCTCCAAAATGAATTTCTCATGAACACTGTCATGAAAAACAACAAGTGCAGTATTGGATATAATTCTTTATGCAAAAGAAAGCTACAAATCAATACAAGCTAAACCAGACTCATAAGCCTTTCAAATGCTTTGACTGTGGAAAAGAAGGTCATTTTGCCCACAACTGCAAAGCCAAACCACCAACTCCCTTGCCAAAGCACTCAAGACCATTTGCTTTCAATGCCCATTATGTTCTAAGAAAAGTAGCAAATGGAAAAGTCAAAGGTACATTCCTAGGTCCACCAAGCAAGAGTAGACCTAGACAAATTTGGGTTACAAAGTCTTTGGTTGAGAAAGTCACTGGTCCTATGCAAAATAGGACCCTCAAAACTCAAGCTTGATTTGTCTGTTGATGTAGGTGAACTACAAGACCAGTCAGAGTCATTGGGTTATTGATAGTGGATGCACTCAACATATGACTGGAAACCCACGGATGTTCACCTCACTTGATGAGAATGTTGATGGACAAGATAAAATCACTTTTGGGGATAATTCAAAGGGAAAAGTTCAAGGACTTGGCAAGGTGGCTATTTCAAATGATCTTTCAATTTCAAATGTTCTCTTGGTTGCACCTTTGAGCTTCAACTTACTATCAGTGGGTCAACTCTATGATCTTGGCCTTCAATGCTTATTCACTCCTACAGAGGTTGTTGTGTCAAAAATGGATGATGAGTCAATGGTGTTCAAAGGATTTAGATACAACAATCTCTACTTAGTGGATTTCACCTCTGAAGATGCAAACTTAAGAACTTGCCTCTTTACCAAAGCATAACTTGGATGGTTATGGCATAGAAGGCTCGCACATGTTGGAATGAGCACACTCAAGAAAGTACTTAAGAAGGACATGGTTAGAGGTCTAAAGGATGTTGTATTTGAAAAGGACAAGCCTTGTAGTGCATGTCAAGCTGGAAAGCAAGTTGCTAACACACATCCTACAAAAGCTTTCATGTCAACATCAAGGCCACTGGAACTGCTTCACCTGGATCTATTTGGACCAACAACTTATGCAAGTGCTGGTGGCAACCTCTACTGTCTGGTTATAGTTGATGACTTTTCAAGATACACTTGGGTGTTATTTCTCCATGATGAATATGAAGTTGCATCTATATTCAAGAAGTTTGCCAAGAAGGCTCAAAATGAATTTGATTGCAAAATCAAGAAGATTAGAAGTGACAATGGAAAAGAATTTGATAACACCAACATTCATGAATATTGTGATGAGATTGGGATTAAGCATGAAGTTTCAGCAACATATACACCTCAACAGAATGGAGTTGTTGAAAGGAAGAACATGACCTTGATCACACTTGCAAGGACAATGATTGATGAGTATAACACACCGGAGAGGTTTTGGGCCGAAGCTGTCAACACTGCATGTTATGCATCAAACATGCTATTTCCTCACCGGCTAATTGAGAAGACTCCCTATGAACTGCTAAATG
The DNA here is from genome assembly GCA_029449295.1 of Zea luxurians. Lineage (NCBI taxonomy): Eukaryota > Viridiplantae > Streptophyta > Magnoliopsida > Poales > Poaceae > Zea > Zea luxurians. The sequence goes on from JAOPSE010000015.1 coordinate 28,222,581, forward strand.
GGAAAAAGCCAGACGTCTCCTTCTTTCGGGTGTTTGGATGCAAATGCTACATCTACAAGAAGTGCCATCACCTAGGGAAGTTTCAAAGATGTTGTGATATTGGTTTTCTACTTGGTTATTCATCAAAATCCAAAGCATATCGAGTATTCAATCATGCCACTGGCATGGTAGAAGAAACATATGATGTGGAGTTTGATGAGACTAATGGCACCCAAGGAGCACTTGAAAATCTTGATGATGTAGGTGATGAGCCATGAAGAACATGTCAATTGGAGCCATCAAACCAAAAGAAGATGAAGAAGAGGTGCAAAACATTGACAGGCCTTCTTCATCAAATGTACCACATGATGATGAAAAAGATGATAGGCATGCAAATGAAGATACATTTGTCTCTCATGAACAAGCAAGGGTATAAGCGGAAGATGTTGATGCTTCAAGACCTTCTTCCCAAGTGGTGGACAAAAGAAACTCATCACTGTTCCAAGCACACCCACAAGATCAAATCATTGGGAGTCCTTCACAAGGGGTTATCACTCGTTCTCATAAAGATGCTTCATTTATTGAACATCACCCTTTTGTTTCTTGTGTTGAGCCTACATGTATAGATGAGGCGCTACAAGATCCAGACTGGGTGAATGCCATGCATGAAGAACTAAACAACTTCACCCGCAACCAAGTTTGGACCCTGGAGAAACCTCCACAAGATGCAAGGATCATTGGAACAAAATGGGTGTTCAGAAACAAACAAGACGATCAAGGCGTGATTGTGCGAAACAAGGCAAGACTTGTTGCAAAGGGCTTCTCTCAAGTTGAAGGCTTAGATTTTGGAGAGACCTTTGCACCCGTTGCTCGACTTGAAGCCATCCATATCCTACTCACATATGCATCATGCTATGATATAAAGCTTTATCAAATGGATGTAAAAAGTGCATTTTAAATGGCTTTATAAATTAACTTGTATATGTTGAGCAACCACCCGGGGTTGAAGACCCTAGATATCCTAATCATGCTTACAGGTTGTCCAAGGCGCTATATGGGTTAAAGCAAGCTCCAAGGGCTTGGTATGAGCGTTTTCACGACTTCCTCATTGAAAAGGGCTTAAAGATCGGGACCATCGACACAACCTTATTCACAAATAAACATAATAGTGATATTTTCATTTCTCAAGTATATGTTGATGACATAATCTTTGGCTCGACAAATGATTATCATTGCAAGGAATTTGATGAGTTGATGTCGAAGGAGTTCGAGATGTCTATGATTGGTGAGCTGACGTACTTCCTCGGCTTTCAAGTCAAGCAAATGAAAGATGGTAACTTCCTCTCACAAGAGAAGTATACCAAAGACTTGTTGAAAAGATTCAATATGGAGAAGTGCAAATCAATCAAGACACTCATGGCAACTAATGGACATCTCGACCTAGATGAGGGAGGTAACCCTGTTGATCAAACTCTCTACCGTTCCATGATTGGTAGTTTATTGTACCTTACCGCATCTAGGCCCGATATCATGTTCAGTGTCTGTATGTGTGCTAGATTTCAATCAAATCCTAAGAAAGCTCATCTTCGCGCTGTTAAAAGAATTCTTAGGTATCTTAAGCACACCCCAAGCGTTGGCCTTTGGTATCCCAAAGGAGCTGCTTTTAATTTAATTGGCTATTCCGATTCGGATTATGCCGGTTACAAAATTGATAGAAAAGTACTTCCGGGGGTGCCATTTGCTTAGGAGATCACTAGTATCATGGACATCAAAGATGCAAAATAGTGTTGCCTTGTCAACCACCGAAGCGGAATACATTGTCGCGGGTGCTTGTTGCACACAGATTCTTTATATGAAACAAACTCTTCTAGACTATGGTGTAGTTCTAGAAAAGGTACCATTATTGTGTGACAATGAGAGTGCTGTTAAACTTGCTAAATCCTGTACAACACTCTCGCACCAAGCACATAAATATCCACCATCACTTCCTTAGAGATCATGTTGCTAAAGGAGACATTATTTTAGGAGTGAGATCGGAAGATCAATTAGCAGACATTTTCACAAAGCCACTAGATAAAACCCGCTTTTGTTTGCTGAGAAATGAGTTAAACATTCTTGATCTCAGAAATTTCATTTAAAATCTCAAAATGGTGTTGTCAAGCCTGCATTGCATATTTAAATTTCTTGTATTGCATCTAGGGCTTGTCTAACCTAGTTAAGGTAACCGCCAACAAAGCGAGTGAAAAAGCTTAACTCGGGCTCAAACTTGACAAGTCTTAGTTTTAAGATTTTTAGTACTTAAAATTCCATTTACTATGCAATTGTTGGTTCTTGAGATATGCATGTGGCACTGCACTTAAGGGTATTATTCAAAACTCAAAACATTCATAAAACCCCTTGTGCAAAGCCGCAATGCAAATCTCACCATTTGGCTATTTTCTCTAAAAACTATCTAGCCTATGGCAAAATATTTTGAAAATTATGAGAAAATATATGAGGGTACCAATACCTGTCCCAACAGGTGTTATTTTGTGTGCTTATAAGTTGGGATTTGGTTTGGTTCAAAATTAGATAGAAAAATTTCAAAAATTTCAAAAACTCCCTCTGTCTGGGCTCACTGGACAGTCCGGTGTGCACCGGACACTGTACTGTGCACTGTCCGGTGCACCGGCTGAGCACGCGTGATCCCCTTTCTGCTGTGCGCTGTCCGATGTGCACCAGACAGGCACTGTACACTATCTGGTGCGCCCATGATGCATTTTTAAAAAAGGTTTCCCAGCCCGAGCCCGAGCCTGTGCTCACTTCCCAGCCCTTTGCTCTCTGTCTTCGGTGCTCTCTACGCTCCCCACCTCACCTCCTTGCCGTCGGCGACCACCACTATGCGCCGGTGATCTTCTCTAAGCCCGAGTTCCTCTCCCTCTCCATTCTCTGGTAAGGCATTTCTCTGCTTTCTTTCCCTCTCCCTCTCTTCTGTCTATCCAGTGAACTCTCCCTCCACCACCCCTTGATTCCTTAAATCAAATCTGTGCAATTCCTGTGAATCAAGTTGTTGGATGTGTGCCCTAGTTCCCTTTTGAGTTCCCCTGCAGGTAATCTTCTCCCTTTTGGAGGTTTCATCCACTCATATAGCCATTTCCCCCTCAATTCAAAACCCCGCACGCCAGGTGCTCGATGAAATGCCCGAACCACTCAAATTTGCTCAAATCGATCCCAGATTTTTCCAGCACCCTCATGACACCTCACGTAACATATTTGCCAAATTTCACGCCAATATGATATCCCAGGCACTAGTTTTCCACAAATCCCTATTTCTAGCGATCGATTCCGAGCCGAGTGCCCAAAATCCACTTTCTTCGCCTAAATTCAAACCAAGCGCACACTTCACTCATATTTACTCATATAAACCTCTTCGTGAAGTATCGACTCAATTCCATGTGATTTTATGCCTCAATTCCAATTTCAAACCTCCTATGACACTATTCCTCGCTCAAACGTCGTTTTCGCGTCGTTTGACCTTTATATCTCCAAATCACTCAATTTCTGTGTCATAACTTTCTATGTATGTATTTATTCACATTTCATATACTTATGACTATGTGACTAATATGTGCTCACCTCTTCTGTCATTTCAGTGATCTCGCCTGCCCGTGAGCCCGTCTCCTGTTCTGTCTGGATTCTCTCTCTCTCGTGAGGTTTCCATGTAGCTATCCGTTCTTTTATAATCTTATCAGTTGCAATCTACTCGTGCTTAGTTTTTCACTCTCCTATGCAGCCCTCAGGTCACGATGGTGCGCACGAAGAATGTGTCAGCGCCAGGGGGAGGAGACGATGAGGACCCTCCTCGCCCCTTCAGGTAGGTCAATGGCAAGACCGTGTACTTAGAGCATCAGGAAGGCCGCAAGAAGCGGCGTTTGGATAGAGCAGCCCGAGCAGCTCTTGCAGCGGCAGCAGCAGCAGAGCAGGTAGAGCGAGGTGGACAGCTATAGATCTCATCAGACCAGATTGCATATAGGGTTCGTCGTCTCGTGTCTCGACCTCACTCCTCCGCTCCCTCTACACCCGTCACATCTACCACTCCACCTCCCACTTCGCTAGCTTCACCACTCCCGCCATAACCACCACCTCCACCACTCCCGCTTCCACTGTTCCTCCTCCCGCTCCCATTTCCGCTCCACCCATTCCACCAGCCCGCTTTCGGGAGCGAGATGAGACCGAGGTGCGATCGTTAGCCACTGATCCTCATCTGATTGATCTTCAGCGTGCCACTGCAGCCCAGTTACGTAGGTTCAGACACGTACCCATGGAGTCTTGGCTACCTGCTCAGAGGGAGCCTACAGCGGCAGATCTATTCAGTACCAAAATTTAGGAATCATTCTTTCGAGCTCAGTTGTCAGCACAAATCGCCCTGCGAGCGCACTGACTATTGGATCTACCTGCTTTTCTACTAGCATCCGGTGCGGATTTCGAGGTGCACTTCTCCTATCTGCCTAGACATCTCACTCTACTGACTACGAGCGGCAGATATGTTGAGGAGTGGGTCAGAGTATTTTATGCTTCAGTGTGGATAGACCCAAACCATTAGTGGATGAGGTTCCATTTCGAGCAAGAGGATGACACTCTTCATGCCAGCCAGATACACCAGCTGTTTGGATTTCCCGAGTCGTCAACTCGCCTTCACAGTCTGTGCTACGGTACATCAGATCCTCCTCGACGCCCTCATGGTGGAGTCGCTCTAGCCACAGCTCACGTCGCGGCCCTATTCAGACCGCCTTTCACAAATAGGTCACGACGCTCTCCAGCTGATTTCACCTCTGCAGCAAAGTACTTATATCAGGTGATGAGACGAACACTGCTGCCCCGGATGGGTTACCGAGAGGCCACCACACACATTCAGCTCTGGCTACTTGGTGCCTTGATCTCACATTCAGAGTTTGATGTGGTTGATTTTCTTATCTGTGAGATCGAGGACACGATGTTGGATGGTCTTTGTGCTCACCGACAGTTGTCGTATGCGTACTATCTCTGCTACATCTTCGCCCAGCTGATCCGGCTGCCTTAATTCCAGGGAACCCTCGAGGCCTCACGACTCCAGTTTGGATCATATCGTCCAGCCCCTGAGGACCCAGTGCCAGTACTAGATCCAGTACCGGATATTCAGGCTAAGGATGAGGCATTCAGACAGTTCGAGACCCAGGGCACCGCTGATGATGATGACAACGACGATGATGATGATTTTGGGATCCTGCCACCGCCTCCTGTGTCTCCACGCTCACCTGATCACAAGGCAGGGAGTTCTAGTGATGCCCCTGCTGCCCCTCCTGCTGTTGACCCTGCTCTGGCTGCGATACTTCAGTCTCTTACACAGCAGCAGGCTCGACAGGCAGCGATCCAGCAACAGATGTCTGAGAGGATGCTCTCTATGTTTCAGACGATTCAGGACAGACATGATACTCTGCAGCAGTAGCTTTTGGTAGACAGGTCTGAGCACCGGGCCTTCATGACTCACATTCTTCAGCATACCAGTGTTCAGCTCCGTCCTGTTCAGTATGCTCCTCCTCCAGCTCTTCAGGCCACTGTTGTACCAGCGATTCAGGCAGGACCCCCACTATCCTTCTCGCTCTCCGCTCCGGTCGGTCACTCTGGATTTCTCGTCGCCAGTTATCGAATCTGTCAGTGCTCAGCCGCCAGTGCCACCAGCGCCTGTTGTTATCACTGCTGTTGTGGTGGTGTCCGTGACCACTTCTACTCTGGCAGGTCCTACAACATAGCCTTAGTCCAAGTCAGTACTAGCTCCATCTTCTATGGCAGATCCTGGATCCGAGACTGACTCTGACCACCAACTTGTGTTTGCACTTCTGCCATGACCATGACCGAATGCGCCCCCGCCTCCTCCTTCCTCCTCTGGGCTGTAGGTTCGGGTTACCCTTTTGGTGTTTGACGCCAAAGGAGGAGAGATATGAGAGTTGTGAGAGCTAGGGGAGTTAGGGAGTTAGTTGAGAGTGTCTTATGTATTTTGATGTAATATATGTGCTTGATACTCTCTGTACTAACTCCACTTTTGTATGACGATTTTACTCACAAACTATATAATATGCTCTCGATGCTTATTTTGATTGTGTGTGTTTTGTGTTTTCACCTAATATGTTATCACCAGTCTTTTAGTTCTTGTTCATCGATTTCATTTCATTCTTATATGAACAAGAAACTTACGTCATGTATGCGCCCATTCTTATTATTATTTTACACGCTCTTTATGTCAAAATTATTTAGTATAACTAACAATCTTCTCTATTGACAGAAAACAAACAAACTACTCTCACACTCTTGTAGGGTTGTCATCAATCACCAAAAAGGGGGAGATTGAAAACATCTAGGCCCCTGGTTGGTTTTAGTGATTAATGACAACATAATTTTATATGTGACTAACGTGTGTTTTGCAGAGACAAATGGTAAGTTAGGTCGCATTATGTGACAGAACCTCCCAAGTCATTAGGCCCACCTACAGTTGTCCTTGTCCAACAGACTTCACACAACCCTACAGGTGTTCCTGAATCACTTGACACGTTCGGTATCTGCTTTTCTTACCTTTCCCAAGAGCGTTTTACCCGTCACGCAGACATTACAAATCATCGGAGATATGGATATTGCGGAAGCGATTACATAAACTTACCTTTATTCAAAAGTAGGACCGAGTTATATTATTACAGACCAGGATATAACAAACGAGTGCAGAGTAATATTATTACAAGCCAAGGGAGGCAAAACCCCCTCCCGATAAGTAACAAACAAAAGTTTTTATGGAGGATCCTTTCCTCCCGTAGCTTTACTCTTGGTTTTCTTCTTTTGAGACCACCTTGGAACAGAAACAACAAAAGTTTGTCGCTTCTTCACCTAAAAACAATAGGGAATAAAACCCTGAGTATGGAATTACTCAGCAAGACTTACCCGACTTAAAGAAAAGACTCTCAAGGGTATGCTGGTTATAAGGGAGTCAAGGTAAGGTCTCTCAATAATCAAAGACTCTGTTTGCAAAAATGCTTACTAAAAGTGGATCCTTAAAAATCCAGTTTTATTTGTCAGGTTAAGTAAAATTACCTGTAACTAGAGTTCGTTCTACCCTAGTTCAATCACTTGACCTGCACTAGCCAATTTCTTAACAACCCTTCCTCTTTACTGGAGTTCTACGTATAGGGCAGTGACCAAGTCTTCATAACCGCGAAGGTACGGTGATCCGAATCGATTATACTCCGCTGAGGATCTCCAATCACACGACATATGTAGCACTTAACCCTTGCATATGTCAACCCACCACCGGGGTTCTTAAGACCAGATCAGGTTCACGCCAACCGAGAGCATAGATACACCACCGTCCAGTCTCTTGCCATAGAGGGTACACGCTACTCTCGCCATCTCTCCACTCCCATTGCGTGGTATCTTATTCTGGCCTTAGTCTGCCCGAGGCAAAGCTTACCCATGACGAGGCATGTGAACAGTTAAAGGGTCATCGGTCAGCAAGCCTACATCAAGACGGTCCTTAATCGACTCAGACGGAGACACTACACCGAGACTCTCTCTTCTCATGCAAGTCACCCGCCCGGTCCCAGCTTAATCATTTCAACCCAAAGTTTGGTACCTGGCAGAGGTACATCTTTTCCGATGTTGAACCCATCATGGCCATGATGGATCCACCATCAAGTTTTGTTTTCAAAAATATCCCTCCCACTTTGCCACATCATCTTTTATAGAAACAAACCTTTTGTTTTGCTAGAGCAAGACTAAGCATAGTAAAACCTTTTATAAAACAGGGATTCAAAGGAAGGTAATCAAATTCAAGGAAGGTAATGCAGGAATTGTTTTAGCAACCAACTCCTATTACCTAATGCATCAAGCAAGTGAGAAAGATTTTAAAAGAGTCAAGGAGGTGGCAAATGCACCGGGGCTTGCCTTCATTTATAGGTGATTCAGGCTCAGACCCGCAGATGTCAAAATAAAAACAGCTTCCTGCCTGATGTTCCGCAGGTGGTGGTGGTGAAGTCTTCTCTCCTTCCACTTCAACTTCTTCTTCGTTTTCTAAATATAATCATATATATATAAGAATGAATGCCCATGTAATGCTCATGAAGATACAAAGATAGTAGAAGTTGGCTATCTAACGTCTTGAATACAATTTTCCTTCATAGTTCTCCGAGAAACTAGGGTTTCCGGAGTCAGTAAAGGAATTCAAAGGGCAGGGGGTAGGGTTTTGGGCTCTAGGAATCAAACAAGGTCCAAATCAAACCAAACTCTACCCAAGGCTTCTAAATATTATTTAGAGTTCAAATAAAAAGTTTGGGGATTTTTGGAATTATTATCTAATTTCTAGAAATCCAGAAACAATGTTTTAGGATATTATAAATGCTCCAAAATTCCCTATTTGATCTAAAAATCATGAAACTATTTTTATTAAATACTATGGAAAATTAGGAATCTAGGAAAATTGGTTTGACATTTTTAGGTTTTTTCCACAATTTTCTAAAATTGTTGCAGTCCTTTCAGAAAAAGAAAAAGAAAAAGAAGGAACAGTCCTGGGCCGATTTCAGCTCAGGCGGCCCAACTACACAGGGAACAGGAGCGCGCCCACGCACGCCCACGCACGCGACGACGACTTTGCAAATAAACCCCTCCAGGTTTGAATAACCCGAAGAAGTCTAGAACACTGTATTAACAGTCACTGACACCTTGCAGAAAAACCCTCGCACTTCTATTCCTTTCCCAAATAACTCCCTGACCGCGGCGCGCTCGACGTTCGTCTCTAACACGGCCCGTACCGGCCATCGTCGGCGATGACTGCTACCGCTAACTAACGGGGAGGCATAACTGACCTAGGACGATCTAGGAACACCCATTTATTTGACCTAAACCCTACTAGGAACTGTCTGTCCACGATCATGGCGGAAACTGAGTTCGTGAGCATGCGTTCCCGCCAAACCATGGCCGAATTGAGTAAACGGGTGCCACCATGATCTTCACAAGCGTGCAGAGTCATGAAAACAATACATGAATTGGACAGTGTCTTACCAGCCGGGCTGGCCACGGGCAGGCTGTTCTTGGTGGCGCGACGGACCGATTTGGGGGAAATTGGTGATTCTCCGGCCATGGTGGCTAATCGAGGGTGGGAGCAAGTGCTACGGCTTTGCAATTTAGAGACAAAGGGCTGAGCTCGGTTGATTTGAATGAAGGGGGTGAGGACGCGGTGAATTTATAGATGCAGTGAGCCGATGCCATGGCCATGGTGATAACCATTGCCTGTCTTTGCTGGCGATTAACGGCGGCGTCGAGCGCTACCCTTTCTTACAGGCTTGCCACGTCCCTGCTGCAACAGTAACGCGGTCTAATCGGTGCGGCGTGGATGAACGGAGGGGAGCGGCGTCGATGACCGGATATGGCTGGAATGAGGAGTGGCCGCGTGGCGGCCGGAATTATTGCACTTCACCGCGGCGATCTTACCCAGATCAAGAAGATCTTCACGCGGAGATGCTCGCCGATCGCCCATCCCGACCTCGGCGCAAATCACGGCGCGGATTGGTCGTCGGCGGCGAGGCTGAAACTTATCCACCCGATACTGTACCATGGCGATGCTCTTCAGTCGCCTGTACCGACTATCTTCTTCCCTCTTGATCTCTGGATTCTTGTTAGGAACAGAACAATCTACCTTAATAAAATTTGCGCTCCATACATCAGTCTACAAACTTACTACATGATTCTTGGGCTAAAACCGAATGAATTCAAAGATAGGGCTCACCAAATTCAGCCTCATATCACTGTGACCACTTCTGAACTAAAGTTCTTCAGGTTTCTAACTCAGTTCTGACAGAGTAACTTTGAGCTTGCTTTACTCCAATTTTTACATAACAGCCAAAGGGGATGTCTGCATCAAAGTTGTTCTTCTATAATAGGTCTACACATCTGATGTGGTGACCTTGGGCAAAAACCTTAAAATTTGGAAGCTACAAAGCTCCAAAGTTGAGCTCATAACACTGAATTTCAGACTTAGACTTATAGGGTTTAAGTGGTGCTTTTTGCAAATAGACCCAAAACTTAGGGTTTAACTTGCAAATTCACATATTTGTGAACCATTAGACTTAAGATACCTTATTGTCATGGTTTTTCGCACTTTAGTCCAAAAATGGACTAATTTTGCACTTAACGCCCCTAGGGTTTAGGTTTAGGGTTTTCCAGGGTTCCAATTAGGGTTTTTGGTATTTCAAGGGTGTGAATGCAACTTAGATCCATCCTTAGTAATATTTTATGATTATTTTACTTAAGCTTTAGGGTTTTCTCTATTTGGGTCTTGTTTAACCCTTCTAATCCCCATTTAGGGTTAAGTACCCTACACAAGGGTCTTATTTGCAAAACACCATATCAATACAACTTGTTTGAAATTTTTGCCTAGTGAATGCACTCTAGGTGTGTCAAACACATGAAATGCTGATGCTTATGATGTTATGCTTAAGTTTTAGTGACAGTAACACTAGTGGTGTTACATCCTTCCCCCCATAAAAGAATCTCATCCCAAGATTAAAAGTCCTAGGGTAAGTAGTGGAAAAGGAAATACTTCACATTTTTATTTCCTGAGTTTTGGTACAAGGCAGGGTTGTTTGGAGGCTCACTCCTTTATTACACATATTACAATTTACATGAGGCTAGAAAGCCTAGGAAATTCTTTTCTAAAAATTCTTGAGTTTCCCACGTAACCTCATCTTTGGAATGTTGGTTCCACTGTATCTTGTAAAACTTGAGAGTTTTTCTCCGGGTAACCCTGTCCTTTTGATCCAAGACTTGAATAGGGTGCTCAGAATATGTTAAGTCCGGCTCTAGGACAATATCTGTTACTTCAATGGTTTGATCTGGAACCCGAAGACACTTCTTCAACTTAGACACGTGGAACACATTATGTACAGCAGACAAGGTTTCGGGTAGTTGAAGTCGGTATGCCACTGGTCCATACCTTTCAAGGATAAGAAAAGGACCAATGTATCGAGGTGCAAGCTTCCCTTTTACCCCGAAACGTGTTACACCCTTCATTGGGGGGACCTTCAGATAGACATAATCTCCAACTGGAAAGTATAAGGGTATCCGATGTGTGTCTGCGTAACTTTTCTGGCGAGCTTGAGCTTTCTTCAAATTATGAATTATCCTTTGAACTTTTTCTTCTATCTCTTTAACCATATCAGGCCTGAAGAAATTTCTTTCACTAGGTTCAGACCAGTTTAATGGAGTGCGACACCGCTTCCCATACAAAGCTTCAAAGGGTGCAAACTTGATACTTTCCTAATAGCTATTATTGTACGAGAACTCCGCCAAGGGTAAACAATCATCCCATTTCCGGGGGAACTCCAAAGCACAAGCCCATAACATGTCTTCAAGTATTTGGTTCACCCTCTCAGTTTGCCCACTGGTTTGAGGATGATAGGCCGAACTATGGAGCAACTTAGTATCCAAGGCCTTGTGAAGCTGTTCCCAAAATTTGGACACGAATTGCGATCCATGATCTAACACTATCGTCTTCAGAACACCATGCAAACTGAGAATACGGGCAATGTATAATTCTGCATAAGTGGCCACTGTATACTTTACCCTGACAGGTAGGAAGTGGGCAATCTTTGTGAGTCGATCAACGATAACCTAGATAGAATCATACCCTTTGGCAGTCCTGGGCAGTCCGACAATAAAGTCCATACTAATATCCTCCCATTTCCATGTTGGGATTGGTAATGATTGCAATGGCCCAGCATCCTTCATGTGTATGGCCTTGACACGTTTGCAAGTGTCACACCTTGCCACATAGCGTGCAATTTCGATCTTCATTTTCGTCCACCAATAATGCTATTTCAGATCATGGTACATCTTAGTGCTCCCAGGATGAATAGAATAGCGACTAAGATGTGCTTCATCCAAAATTTGTTGGCGGATTTCTTCATTCTTCGGCACAACTATGCGGTTGTTGAACCATACAATACCTTGGTCGTCTTCTCTGAAACAGTTGGCTTTTCCAGCCCTTATCTTCTCACGTATATGTTTCATACCCTCATCATTCTTTTGTGCGTCAATTATCCTTTGTAGGATGACTGACTCCAGCTTCAAGTGATTTGAAGTCCCCTGCTGAATCATTCCTAGGTTTAGATTTTCCATCTCCTGGCACAATGTAATGTCAGAAGTCCTCATATTTAAACAATGGCAGGAGGCCTTGCGACTGAGTGCATCTGCCACTACATTTGCTTTGCCTGGGTGATAATGGATCTCCAGTTCATAATCTTTAATAAGCTCGAGCCATCTCCTTTGTCTCATATTGAGCTCTGACTGGGAAAAGATGTATTTCAAACTTTTGTGGTCTGTATAAATATGACAGACATTCCCCAGCAGATAATGACGCCATATCTTCAGGGCATGGACCACTGCAACTAGCTCCAGATCATGAGTGGGATAATGCTCCTCATTCCGGCGCAACTGCCTTGAAGCATACGCGATTACTCAGCCTTCTTGCATTAATACGCAGCCGAGACCACTGCCTGATGCGTCACAATATACATCAAACGACTTTTCAATATTCGGTTGAGCCAATACTGCAGCAGTGGTTAATAATACCTTCAATTTCTCAAAGGCTTCATTACATTTTGAAGACCAATTGAATTTAGTCTCATTCTTCAATAGACTTGTGATTGGCTTCACAAGTTTAGAAAAATCTGGTATAAATCGGCGGTAATAGCCAGCTAGTCTAAGGAAACTTCGGACTTGATGAACAGTGGTTGGGGGTTTCCACTCCAAAATATCCTTGACTTTGCTGCGATCTACCGCAATCCCCTTGGCAGACAACACATGCCCCATAAATTGGATTTCTTCTAGCTAGAACGCGCATTTACTGAACTTAGCATATAATTGATGTTCCCTTAAGCGCGTCAATACGATCCGTAAGTGTTGAGCATGCTCCTCTTCGTTCTTAGAGTATATCAAAATATCATCTATGAAGACCACCACGAATTTGTCCAACTCGGGCATAAATATCGAGTTCATCAGATAAGTGAAGTGGGCAGGAGCATTCGTCAGTCCGAAAGATATTACCAAGTATTCAAATAAACCATACTGCATAGTGAATGCGGTCTTGGGTATATCCTCGGGCCTAATACGGACCTGATGATAGCCCGACCTAAGATCAATTTTAGAAAATACCCTCGCTCCAGTCAGTTGATCAAACAAAATATCAATCCGAGGAAGAGGATACTTATTCTTGATAGTGACCTCATTAAGGGGTCGATAATCCACGCACATCCGCAATGTTTGATCCTTCTTCTTGACGAATATGGCTGGACAGCCCCATGGCGATGAGCTTGGCCGGATGAATCCTTTCTCAAGTAGGTCTTGCAATTGGGTCTTTAGTTCCGCCAATTCATTTGGAGGCATCCGGTACGATCTTCTAGAAATGGGAGCCATACAGGGCTTCAATTCAATTACAAACTCTACATCTCTTTCGGGCGGCAACCCAGGCAAATCTTCTGGAAAGACATCTGGGAACTCACATACTACCGGAATATTTTTGATTTCCGGTATAATGGCTTCATTAATTCTGCCAAATGGTTTAGCTGTAATAGCTATGGGGATAGACAAAAGAATTTCTTCTTGGCCATGACTCAACCTGATTGTTCTTAGATCAGTGTTGAGGACTACCTTATGTTGGGCCAACCAATTCATGCCCAAAATTACATCTATGTCTTGGCCTTTCAGAACAATCATCTTAGTAGGAAAGTCCCATCCAGCTAATGTTACGGGCACTTGGTAAGCCACTTCTTTGGTAAATATTTGTCCCCTAGGCGAATGTATTTTAAACCCTTCCCTTGATTCAGTATATGGAATGCAGTGTTTCTCCACAAACCGTTTGCTTATGAACGTATGTGAAGCACCAGAATTAAAGAGAATAAGTGCAGGGTGGTTGGCTATGAGCAACGTACCCATCATCATCTGTTCACCTTCCGGTGTTATAGCCACTTGAGTGTAATAAACCCATCCAGTTTTCCTTGTATTCTTGCCCACGGTATTGGTTGCCATATTTCCCTTAGAACCTCCAGAGCTTTGCTGATTATTTGCTTGATTCTACCTCGGATATGGATAGTCCTTAATGAAATGACCGGACTTTCCACAGTTGATGCAGCCGGTTGATGAGCTTGGAAGAGCAGGGAAACGAGTGTCAGGGGCACCCGGCTGATTTGTAGCAGTGGGGGCAGTGGTAGGACGGATAAACATTGGTTGCTTGAATGGGAAGGAGGGTTGACGAGAGAAAGAACGACTTTGATTAAAAGGCCGGATAACTAACCGTTGCCTTTTCTCGGGGCCCTGATTAGGCCTGTTGCCTCCATTCCCCTTGGACATTCCGGAACTTGTATATTTAGCTTCAACTGTTAGCGCTGTGCTGACAGCCCTTCCGTATGTGAGGTCGATGCAGGTAGCCATTTTTCTTTGCATCCGATCATTTAAACCCATCATGTAGCAGTTCTTCTTCTTTATGTCGGTGTTGACTTAGTCAATTGCATACTGAGATAAGTGATTAAATTTATTGAGATACTGGGTGACAGTATCTCCGCCTTGCTTCAATTTCATGAATTCCTCCTGTTTCATGTGGAGGACTCCTTCAGGTATGTAATGTTCACAGAAGGCCAACTTGAATTCATCCCATGTAATCTGATGATTGGCTGGCTGAACGGCCACAAAGTTTCCCCACCACGTGCTGGCAGGGCCACGCAATTGCTGAGCTGTGAACAGGGGCTTCTGAGTTTTAGAACATCAAAGGAGCCCGAACTTTTGCTCAATGACGCGGATCCACTCATCCGCCTCTAGAGGGTCTTCTGCTTTAACGAACAATGGAGGGCGCGTCTCGGAGAAATCCAGATAAGATGTCTCCCGGGGGCCTTGCGGATAGGCCTGCCGGCCTTGTTGTTGGAGTTGTTGACCTGCCATCTCCCGTAGGAAGCGGGTATTATCTGCTGTAGCATTTACCAAGGCAGCAATGGCCTCGGCAAGTGTCGGAGGTACCGGAGGTGGATTCGGGGTCGCTTCCCTCCCACAGGAGGTACCATCCCCATCCTTAGCGCGAGTCCTAGAAGGCATCTGAGGCAAAGAACAATTGGAGCAATATGATATGCCATACAAACCATCCATTTCACATTACTTAAAAGGGTAATGTTACAGACTCGTACTTTACAATAGGGTTACACCACCTATTACACAATAGTACTACTTCTATACTATACTATTCCTGCTTTTTGTCACTCTGGGTAGCCTCACTGTCAGGCGTCGGAGACCATTCGTCGACCAACTTCATAGAGGGAGGGGGCCTAAAAAGGTCCAGTTCACCGCCAAAGGCTTCTCCCACTACTTGAGAAGGTCTGGCTTCCGTCCTGACAAGATCTGCAGGGACGTTCGGGTGCAGTTGCGAGTACAGTACATGAACTTTTTCATGTAGTGTGTTGCAATAAACCTGCAAGCTATCCACCGTTGAGCTAAGCTCTTCCACTCGGGTTCGAGCTCTAGCTTCCTTTGCCTAAGCTAGTGAACGAGAGTTCACAGCCCAGTCGAGTGCTAGATCCCGATTCGCTAGCTGGTCTTGTAGTTGGCGGATGTCTCTTCTTAATTCATTGATTCTTTCGCCATCTGCCACCCATATTTCATTCCTGCGTCGGAGTTCTGTTCGAAGCTGATTCACCTGAGCCTCTAGATCCCCGATCGGATCATTACTACCGCTACTGTTGTCGTCATGTCTCGGGGCAAGTTGGTGACGAGGTACACCGATCGGCCCAGTTGACTTGCGTGTAGTCTTTCTTGTATGTGGCGGCATTTTTCTAAGGGGGAAATCTTATTAGCATAATTTTTAGCATGATGCATGTATAATTACAGAATCAACCTTAGTTGATTCACACCTTCTATACATTGCACTCTTCCTATCTAGTCTTTCATATAAACTCTTCAGAGATACTAGGTAAGAAGGGAAGAAATTTTATAGATAAGTCTTAGAAAAATTCTTTCGAAGATGCCTCATAATATCTGCAGAGATGGGCTTCGCTCCGATATCAGTTGTGAAGGAACCTCCCAAGTAATTAGGCCCACCTACAGTTGTCCTTGTCCAACATACTTCAGACAACCCTGCAGGTGTTCCTGAATCACTTGACAAGTTCGGTATCTGCTTTTCTTACCTTTCCCAAGAGCGTTTTACCCGTCACGCAGACATTACAAATCATCGGAGATACGGATATTGTGGAAGCGATTACATAAACTTACCTTTATTCAAAAGTAGGACCAAGTTATATTATTATAGACCAGGATATAACAAACGAGTGCAGAGTAATATTATTACAAGCCAAGGGAGGCAAAAACCCTTCCCGATAAGTAACAAACAAAAGTTTTTATGGAGGATCCTTTCCTCCCACAGCTTTACTCTTGGTTTTCTTCTTTTGAGACCACCTTGGAATAGAAACAACAAAAGTTTGTCGCTTCTTCACCTAAAAACAATAGGGAATAAAACTCTGAGTATGGAATTACTCAGCAAGACTTACCCGACTTAAAGAAAAGACTCTCAAGGGTATGCTGGTTATAAGGGAGTCAAGGTAAGGTCTCTCAATAATCAAAGACTCTGTTTGCAGAAATGCTTACTAAAAGTGGATCCTTAAAAATCTAGTTTTATTTGTCAGGTTAAGTAAAATTACCTGTAACTAGAGTTCGTTCTACCCTAGTTCAATCACTTGACCTGCACTAGCCAATTTCTTAACAACCCTTCCTCTTTACTGGAGTTCTACGTATAGGGCAGTGACCAAGTCTTCATAACCGCGAAGGTACGGCGATCCGAATCGATTATACTCAGCTGAGGATCTCCAATCACACGACATATGTAGCACTTAACCCTTGCATATGTCAACCCGCCACCGGGGTTCTTAAGACTAGATCAGGTTCACGCCAACCGAGAGCACAGATACACCACCGTCCAGCCTCTTGCCACGGAGGGTACACACTACTCTCACCATCTCTCCACTCCCATTGCATGGTATCTTATTCTGGCCTTAGTCTGCCCGAGGCAAAGCTTACCCATGACGAGGCATGTGACAAGTTAAAGGGTCCTTGGTCAGCAAGCCTACATCAAGACGATCCTTAATCGACTCAGACGGAGACACTACACCGAGACTCTCTCTTCTCACGCAAGTCACCCGCCCGGTTCCAGCTTAATCATTTCAACCCAAAGTTTGGTACCTAGCAGAGGTACATCTTTTCCGATGTTGAACCCATCATGGCCACGATGGATCCACCATCAAGTTTTGTTTTCAAAAATATCCCTCCCACTTTGCCACATCATCTTTTATAGAAACAAACATTTTGTTTTGCTAGAGCAAGGCTAAGCATTGTAAAACCTTTTATAAAACAGGGATTCAAAGGAAGGTAATCAAATTCAAGGAAGGTAATGCAGGAATTGTTTTTAGCAACCAACTCCTATTACCTAATGCATCAAGCAAGTGAGAAAGATTTTAAATGAGTCAAGGAGGTGGCAAATGCACCAAGGCTTGCCTTCGTTTACAGGTGATTCAAGCTCAGACCCGCAGATGTCAAAATAAAAACAGCTGCCTGCCTGATGTTCCACAGGTGGTGGTGGTGAAGTATTCTCTCCTTCTACTTCAACTTCTTCTTCGTTTTCTAAATATAATCATATATATAAGAATGAATGCCCATGTAATGCTCATGAAGATACAAAGATAGTAGAAGATGGCAATCTAACGTCTTGAATACAATTTTCCTTCACGGTTCTCCGAGAAACTAGGGTTCCCGGAGTCAGTAAAGGAATTCAAAGGGCAGGGGTAGGGTTTTGGGCTCTAGGAATCAAACAAGGTCCAAATCAAACCAAACTCTACCCAAGGCTTCTAAATATTATTTAGAGTTCAAATAAAAAGTTTGGGGATTTTTGGAATTATTATCTAATTTCTAAAAATCTAGAAACAATGTTTTAGGATATTATAAATGCTCCAAAATGCCCTATTTGATCTAAAAATCATGAAACTATTTTTATTAAATACTATGGAAAATTAGGAATCTAGGAAAATTGGTTTGACATTTTTAGGATTTTTCCACAATTTTCTAAAATTGTTGCAGTTCTTTTAGAAAAAGAAAAGGAAAAAGAAGGAATAGTCCTGGGCCGATTTCAGCCTAGGCGGCCCAACTGCACAGGGAACAGGAGCGCGCCCACGCACGCCCACGCGCGCGACAGTGACTTTGCAAATAAATCCCTGTAGGTTTGAATAATTCGAAGAAGTCCAGAACATTGTATTAACAGTCACTGACACCTTGTAGAAAAACCCTCACACTTCTATTCCTTCCCCAAATAACTCCCTGACTGCGGCACGCTCGACGTTCATCTCTAACGCGGCCCGTACCGGCCATCGCCGGCGATGACTGCTACGGCTAACTAACGGGGAGGCATAACTGACCTAGGACGATCTAGGAACACCCATATATTTGACCTAAACCCTACTGGGAATTGTCCGTCCACGATCATGGTGGAAACCGAGTTCGTGAGCACGCGTTCCCGCCAAACCATGGCTGAATTGAGTAAACGGGTGCCACAGTGAGCTTCACAAGCGTGCAGAGTCATGAAAACAATATGTGAATTGGACAGTGTCTTACCAGAGCGGGCTGGCCACGGGCGGGCTGTTCTTGGTGGCACGGCGGACCGATTTGGGGAAAATTGGTGATTCTCCAGCCGTGGTGGCTAATCGAGGGTGGGAGCGAGTGCTATGGCTTCGCAATTTAGAGACGAAGGGCTGAGCTCGGTTGATTTGAACGAAGGGGGTGAGGACGCGATGAATTTATAGATGCAGTGAGTCGATGCCATGGCCATGGTGATAACCATCGCTGGTCTTTG
Source organism: Zea luxurians (assembly GCA_029449295.1). NCBI lineage: Eukaryota > Viridiplantae > Streptophyta > Magnoliopsida > Poales > Poaceae > Zea > Zea luxurians. Next base: position 28,241,485 of record JAOPSE010000015.1, read on the forward strand.
CTGGCGATTAACGGCGGTGTCGAGCGCTACCCTTTCTTATGGGCTTGCCACATCCCTACTGCGACAGTAACGCGGTCTAATCGGTGCGGCGTGGATGAACGGAGGGGAGCGGCGCCGATTACCGGATATGGCCGGAATGAGGAGTGGTCGCGTGGCGGCCGGAATTATTGCACTTCACCGCGGCGATTTTACCCACATCAAGAAGATCTTCACGCATAGATGCTCGCCGATCGCTCATCCCGACCCCGGCGCAAATCACGGCGCGGATTGGTCGTCGGCGACGAGGCTGAAACTTATCCACCCGGTACTGTACCATGGCGATGCTCTTCAGTCGCCTGAACCAATTATCTTCTTCCCTCTTGATCTCTGGATTCTTGTTAGGAACAGAACAATCTCCCTTAATAAAATTTGCTCTCCATACATCAGTCTACAAACTTAGTACAGGATTCTTGGGCTAAAACCGAATGAATTCAAAGATAGGGTTCACCAAATTCAGCCTCATATCACTGTGACCACTTCTGAACTAAAGTTCAGTTTCAGGTTTCTAACTTAGTTCTGATAGAGTAACTTTGAGCTTGCTTTACTCCAATTTTTACATAACAACCAAAGGGGATGTCTGCATCAAAGTTGTTCTTCTATAATAGGTCTACACATCTTATGTGGTGACCTTGGACAAAAACCTTAAAATTTGGAAGTTACAAAGCTCCAAAGTTGAGCTCATAACATTGAATTTCAGACTTAGACTTATAGGGTTTAAGTGGTGCTTTTTGCAAATAGACCCAAAACTTAGGGTTTAACTTGCAAATTCACATATTTGTGAACCATTAGACTTAAGATACCTTATTGTCATGGTTTTTCGCACTTTAGTCCAAAAATGGACTAATTTTGCACTTAACCCCCCTAGGGTTTAGGTTTAGGGTTTTCCAGGGTTCCAATTAGGGTTTTTGGTATTTCAAGGGTGTGAATGCAACTTAGATCCATCCTTAGTAATATTTTATGATTATTTTACATAAGCTTTAGGGTTTTCTCTATTTGGGTCTTGTTTAACCCTTCTAATCCCCATTTAGGGTTAAGTACCCTACACAAGGGTCTTATTTGCAAAACACCATATCAATACAGCTTGTTTGAAATTTTTGCCTAGTGAATGCACTCTAGGTGTGTCAAACACATGAAATGCTGATGCTTATGATGTTATGCTCAAGTTTTAGTGACAGTAACACCAGGGGTGTTACACATTACAGGTAGATGTACTACGACAGTGAAAACAATCCCGAGATAAGAACTTGAAGCGATGGCTGAAACAACGAAATAAAAGATGAAGGTCTTTGTATTCTGAGTGTCAAGGAGTTGCGGAAGCTCGTTATAGAGTTAGTTCTTTATTTTGTTTTAGCCGTACTATAAAGAGGGGTTGTCGATGAGTAGTTTGACCAAGAGAGTTCTAGTGTAGTGTTGGTGCATATTCACACTCACATATAGTGCTAGGTGTCACTCTAGAACACACTCTTGAGTTAGAACGAAAATGGATTCGAAAAACAAAAGGAAACAAGACTTAGGGTTTCTGGCTTAGGGGCACCGGACTGTCCGATGCACCCTCTGTTAGTGGGGCCAGCCTGGCCCGGGGAAGACCTATTCCCCTGCGCAGAAACCCAAGAGCAACGAGTCTAGAAATGGAATTTTAGCCAGCACACCGGACTGTTCTGTGTCCCAACGGCTAGTGTCAGAACTATTCGTTGGAAGTGACCGTTGGCACACCGGTGGCGCACCGGACTGTCCGGTGCGCTCATGCGCAGCCAGGGTTGGTAACGGCTAGTTGGTGGGTGAGGGCTATTTATACCCCCTCCACCCACCATATTGAATGTCTTGCTGCCCACATTTACTCCCATACATTGCTAGAGCATTGCAAGCACCACAAAGCTTAGTGAGGTGATTAGAAAATCTTAATCCCGCATTTGGACCTCATTAGTGCTAGTAAGAGCCACCTAGAGCACACACCGCATGCATTAGGCTTCTCTTGGTCAAGTGAAAGTCTACGACTTGTTACTCTTGATGATCAGCATCACCTAGACGGCTTGGTGGCGTTGGGAGCACGGTGATCACCTTGGAGGACTTATTGGTGACCTGGCTCAAGATTGTAAGCGATCGTGAGAGATCCACTACGCCGGAGTGGCAAAGGATCATCTCATAGTGAGCACTTGGTTCTTGCGAGGACCAAGTGATACAACCACGCCATTAAGCAACACATTACAACCCCCAAGTCATACTACATCAACTCAAGTACAACCAACATCATCACCAACCCAAGCCTTTGATGGACCAATTACACGTAGCCGAGCTAAGAAGCTACAGCAAGAGGTGCACGCGCTACTTTATGAATTTCAATTAAACACTAATGAGAACTTTATGCTACCTAAGTCGTGTATGTTGATATTACTTAGGTTCACCAAAGAGGAAGGACAAAACATATCAAGGACGAGTCAGCAAGAAGAGCTATGTCCGAGTTAGTTCAGTGCAACAGAACCGTCCAGAAGAAACATTCATATCTTTTGATTCCAAAAAGCTATGAAGGCCTATAAGTACTTTTTGGAAAGCTCTTGAAGTCTAGTTTCCAATGCTTCTAAAGCCGACTTAATCAAATCTACCAGAAAGGCAGCCGACCTACTTTAGTGCTGACTAGTCAGAAGGTCAACAGTCAGCTTGATGACCAAGTTTTCGTATTAAACTGCATCATTCTACGAAGTTTCATTAAGCATGCTATATATGGTGAGAAAGCTTATCAAGTTATCTTTCCAACGCAACTAGTCCCATGTCATTTGAAGATACCTAGGAAAAGTTATTATCAAAATACTGAAGGCTGTGCAGAAGTCAAACAGCCACATGGAATTCAGTTCTGCAGATCTCCCAAAGAGGCTCCTTCACATCTGTACATGAAAATACTTTTGTTTCGTGTTTATACCTCTCTAAGGCTGGTTGTTACTAGTATAAATACCCCCCTATGTCTATGATATAAGGCAAGCTTATGATAATCTAAAACAGAACCCCTTTTGTTCAGCTGTGTGGTAACAAATATTGAGAGTGATCTCTACCCCTTTGCTCTTGTGAATTCCTTCGCGGGATTGCAGAAGCGGCGGCTTCATCCACTCCCAATCGGTGCTCCTACTCCCTTCGAGGTCTCCTCGATTGATTGTAGGCTGTGTTGGTTGGTTCTTTGAGAGTGTGGTTGGGCAAATCCTCGATTCAGGCTGCCGGTTAAAGACGGTGGTTAGCTTCGAGTTTTATTTGTCAGGTTGCACTAGTTATCACTGCTTGCAGCAAGTTATCTTGGCTTCTTTGAAGCTAGTTATCTGAAGATAGATCCTACGTCGTGAAGATCGGGCATCGTGACGCATCACCAAGGGGGAGTGATACCCTTGAGCGGGTGCTCCAACGAGGACTAGGGGAGAGTGCCGACTCTTCGATACCTCGGGAAAAATTGGAGGAGTCTTCTAAACTTTGCTTTACATTCCGCACTTAATTCAAGAATTTTACCTTGTGTATTTGTTTAGCAAGTAGTTGAAGTATTGTCTTAGCATTGTTGTATTTCTAGTAGTATTCTCTTATTGCTAGTTGTTGGGGTGAAGTTGGGCTCTTTCTTAGGGTTTAATTATTGCTGATTTTTAGAAAAGCCCAATTCACCCACCCCCCTCTTGGGCATCGTGATACTTTCAATAGTAACTCAAAGAGAAGGTATATAACTGAAGAAATGATGAGTTATAGAAGCACTAACCTCGAGTTGATGTATGCGATGTTGTGAGCTGTCCTGTCGAGGTCGTATGCCTGGACTCGAGCCCGTGCTCCTTGCTCGCTGAAAGTCGCCTAGAGGGGGGTGAATAGGCAGAATCTGAAAATTATAAACTTGAGCACAAACTACAAGCCGGGGTTAGCGTTAGAAATATAATCGAGTCTGAAAGAGAGGGTGAAAAACAAATCACAAGCAAATGAAGAGTGTGACATGGTGATTTGTTTTACCGAGGTTCGGTTCTTGCAAACCTACTCCCCGTTGAGGTGGTCACAAAGACCGGGTCTCTTTCAACCCTTTCCCTCTCTCAAACGATCACCTAGACCAAGTGAGCTTCTCTTCTCAATCAATCTGGACACTAAGTCCCCATAAGGACCACCACACACTTGGTGTCTCTTGCCTTGATTACAATCGAGTAGGGAACAAGAAAGAAAGAAGAAGAAAAGCGATCCAAGTGCAAGAGCTCAAAAGAACACGACAAAACTCTCTCTTCTAGTCACTATTGCTTTGAGTGCAATTGAGACTTGGAGAGATTTTGATTCACTCTAGTTGTGTCTTGAATTGATTGCTATAGCTCTTGTATTGAATGTGTTGGCTGAAAACTTGGATGCCATGAAGTGTGGTGGTTGGGGGTATTTATAGCCCCAACCACCAAAGTGGCTGTTGGGGATGGCTGCTGTCATATGGCACACCGGACAGTCCGGTGCGCCACCGGACACTGTTCGGTGCGCCAGCCATGTCACCCAACCATTAGGGTTCGACTGTTGGAGCTCTGACATGTGGGGCCACCGGATAGTCCGGTGGTGCACCGGACAGGTCCTGTTCACTGTCCGGTGCGCCTTCCGCGCCTGCTCTGACTTCTGCGCGCGCAGTCCGCGCACTGTAGCTCACTGTTCACCTTTTGCAGACGACCGTTGGCGCGCTAGCCGTTGTCTCCGGTGTTACAGCGGACAGTCCGGTGTTACACCGGACAGTCTGGTGAATTATAGCGCAGTGGCTCCCCAAATTCCCGAAGCTAGCAAGTTTGAGTTGATCCACCTTGGTGCACCGGACACTGTCCGGTGGCACATCGGACAGTCCGGTGCGCTAGACCAGGGCAGCCTTCGGTTGTCTTTTGCTCTGTTTATTTGAACCCTTTCTTGGACATGTTATTGGTTTGTGTTGAACCTTTGGCACCTGTAGAACTCATAATCTAGAGCAAACTAGTTAGTCCAATAATTTGTGTTGGGCAATTCAACCACCAAAATCATTTAGGAAAAGGTTTGACCCTATTTCCCTTTCAATCTCCCCTTTTTGGTGATTGATGCCAACACAAACCAAAGCAAATATAAAAGTGCATAATTGAACTAGTTTGCATAAAGAAGTGCAAAGGTTGCTTGGAATTAAACCAATAATTATTTCTACTAGATATGCATGGATGTTTTCTTCTTATTTAAAATTTTGGACCACGTTTGCACCACAAATTTTGTTTTTGCAAATCTTTTGGAAATTCTTTTCAAAAACTTTTTGCACATAGTCAAAGGTATATGAAATAAGATTGAAGGAAACATTTTCAGGTTTTGAAATTTTCTCCCCCTGTTTCAAATGCTTTTCCTTTGACTTAAACAAAACTCCCTCTCAATGAAATTCTCCTCTTAATGTTCAAGAGGGTTTTACAAATTTTTGAAGATACTTTCTCCCCTTTTGAAAACACACAAAGATATCAATTTGAAAACTTCATTTTTAAAATTAGGTGGTGGTGCGGTCCTTTTGCTTTGGGCTAATACTTTCTCCCCCTTTGGCATGAATCGCCAAAAACAGATACTTGTGAGTGAAATATAAGCCCTTTTACTTTCTCCCCAATGGCAAATAAATAAATATGAGTAAAGATTATACCAAAGTGGAGAACTATGCGGAATACCGGCAAAGAGTAGATAATACCGATGGAGTTGAGTGGAAGCGTCGTCTTTGCCGAATACTCCATTTCCCATTCAATTTTATGACTAAGCATGAGAATACACTTGATAACACATTAGTCATAGACATAAAAGAGATATGATCAAAGGTATATGAATGAGCTATATGTGCAAAGTGTCAATCAAAATTCCTAGAATCTAGAATATTTAGCTCATTCCTAAGTTTGGTAAAGGTTTTCTCATCTAGTGGCTTGGTAAAGATATCGGCTAATTGTTCTTTGGTGTTAATATAGGCTATCTCGATATCCCCTCTTTGTTGGTGATCTCTCAAAAAGTGATACCGAATGGCTATGTGCTTAGTGCAGCTGTGTTCAACGGGATTATCCGCCATGCGGATTGCACTCTCATTATCACATAGGAGAGGGACTTTGCTAATTTGTAGCCATAGTCCCTAAGGGTTTGCCTCATCCAAAGCAATTGCGCGCAACAATGGCCTGCGGCAATGTACTCGGTTTCGGCGGTAGAAAGAGCTACTGAGTTTTGTTTCTTTGAAGCCCAAGACACCAGGGATCTCCCTAGAAACTGACAAGTCCTTGATGTGCTCTTCCTATCAATTTTACACCCTGCCCAATCAGCATCGGAATATCCTAATAAATCAAACAAGGATCCCTTGGGGTACCAAAGACCAAACTTAGGTGTATGAACTAAGTATCTCAAGATTCTCTTCACGGCCCTAAGGTGAACTTCCTTAGGATTGGCTTGGAACCTTGCACACATGCATACTGAAAGCATAATGTCCGATCGAGATGCACATAAATAGAGTAGAGACCCTATCATCGACCGGTATACCTTTTGATCTACGGATTTACCTCCTGTGTCGAGGTTGAGATGCCCATTGGTTCCCATGGGTGTCTTGATGGGCTTGGCATCCTTCATTCCAAACTTGGTGAGTATGTCTTGAATGTACTTCGTTTGGCTAATGAAAGTTCCCTCTTGGAGTTGCTTCACTTGAAATCCTAGAAAATACCTCAACTCCCCCATCATAGACATCTCGAATTTTTGTACCATGATCCTACTAAACTCTTCACAAATAGATTTGTTAGTAGACCTAAATATGATATCATCAACATAGATTTGGCATACAAACAAATCATTTGCAATTGTTTTAGTAAAGAGAGTAGGATCGGCCTTGCTGACTTTGAAGCCATTAGTGATAAGAAAATCTCTTAGGCATTCATACCATGCTCTTGGGGCTTGCTTGAGCCCATAAAGCGCCTTAGAGAGTTTATACACATGGTTAGGATACTCACTATCTTCAAAGCTGATAGGTTGCTCAACATAGACCTCTTCCTTGATTGGTCCATTGAGGAAGGCACTCTTCACGTCCATTTGGTAAAGCTTAAAGCCATGGTAAGTAGCATAGGGAAGTAATATACGAATTGACTCAAGCCTAGCTACAGGTGCATAGGTTTCACCAAAATCCAAACCTTCGACTTGTGAATACCCCTTAGCCACAAGTCATGCCTTGTTCCTTGTCACCACACCATGCTCATCTTGCTTGTTGCGGAACACCCACTTGGTTCCTACAACATTTTGATTAGGACGTGGAACCAAATGCCATACCTCATTCCTCGTGAAGTTGTTGAGCTCCTCTTGCATCGCCAGCACCCAATCCGAATCTTGAAGTGCTTCCTCTACCCTGTGTGGCTCAATAGAGGAAAACAAAAGAGTAATGTTCACAAAAATGAGTGACTCGAGATCGAGTTGTTACCCCCTTATGAATATCACCGAGGATGGTGTTCACGGGGTGATCTCTTTGAATCGCTTGGTGGACTCTTGGGTGTGGTGGTCTTGGATCTTGTTCATCTTCCTTTTCTTGATCATTGGCATCTCCCCCTTGATCATTGCCCTCCTCTTGAGGTGGCTCATCCTCTTGATCTTCATTTTCATCCTCTTGAGCTTGATCCTCATCTTGGGTTGGTGGAGATGCTTGTGTGGAAGGTGAAGGTTGATCTTGTGCTTGTGGAGGCTCTTCGGATTCCTTAGGACACACATCCCCAATGGACATGTTTCTTAGCGCGACGCATGGAGCCTCTTCATCATCTAGCTCATCAAGATCAACTTGCTCTACTTGAGAGCCATTAGTCTCATCAAACACAATGTCACAAGAAACTTCAACTAGTCCAATGGACTTGTTAAAGACTCTATATGCCCTTGTGTTTATATCATAACCAAGTAAAAAACCTTCTTCAGCCTTAGGAGCAAATTTTGACTTTCTACCTCTTTTAACAAGAATAAAGCATTTGCTACCAAAGACTCTAAAATATGAAACATTGGGCTTTTTACCGGTGAGGAGATCATATGATGTCTTCTTGAGGATTCGGTGAAGATATAACCGGTTGATGGCGTAGCAAGCGATGTTGACCGCCTCGGCCCAAAACCGGTCTGAAGTCTTGTACTCATCAAGCATGGTCCTTGCCATGTCCAATAGAGTTATATTCTTCCTCTCCACTACACCATTTTGTTGTGGCGTGTAGGGAGAAGAGAACTCATGCTTGATGCCCTCCTCCTCAAGGAAGTCTTCGATTTGTGAGTTCTTGAACTCCGTTTCATTGTCGCTTCTAATCTTTTTGATCCTTAAGTGGAACTCATTTTGAGCCCGTCTCAAGAATCCCTTTAAGGTCTCTTAGGTTTGTGATTTTTCCTGCAAAAAGAACACCCAAGTGAAGCGAGAATAATCATCCACAATAACTAGACAGTACTTACTCCCGCCGATGCTTATGTAAGCTATCGGGCCAAATAGGTCCATGTGGAGTAGCTCAAGTGGCCTGTCAGTCGTCATGATGTTCTTGTGTGGATGATGAACACCAACTTGCTTCCCTGCTTGACATGCGCTACAAATCCTGTCTTTCTCAAAATGAACATTTGTGTAACACCCCTGGTGTTACTATTACTAAAACTTGAGCATAACATCATAAGCATGGGCATATCATGTGTTTGTCACACCTAGAGTGCATTCACTAGGCAAAAATTTCAAACAAGTTGTATTGGTATGACATTTTGTAAATAAAACCCTAGAATAGGGAACCCAACCCTAGATTGGGTGTAATAGAGCAAACAAGGCTTAACAAGAGAAAACTTCAAAACTTATTAGAGATGATCATAAAATGTCACCTGGAATAGACTTATGGGATATCCAAACCCTAGAAGTATCAAAAAAACTCCAAAAAGAACCCTAGAAAGCCCTAAACCTAAACCCTAGGGGGCTAAGTGTAAAATTAGTGCACTTTTGGACTAAAGTGCAAAAACTATGAAAGTAGGGTGTCTTAAGTCATATGGTTCACAAATATGTGGATTTGCAACTTAAACCCTAGGTTTTGGGCCTATTTGCAAAAACACCACTTTTGTGACCATATAGTTAAGTCTGAAAACCGTTGATCGGAGCAAACTTTGGAGCTCTGCAGATCGAGAAATTCAAAGAATTTGCCCTAGGTCGATATAGCAAAGTTGAAGAGCCATTGTAGAGGAAAAACTTTGCTATAGGTGTTTGGGCTTGGTACCATGTGAAATTTGGAGAAATTTTGATCCGAAGATGGGCTGTCAGGCAAATTTTAACTGAATCTGGGCACTGTTCATCGGATTACAGAAAAGATCTCGCCGGCGATAAGAACGCCACCGCGGTCGGGGATGGGTCGGCGGTCATGGTGAAGGACTTCCGCGACATGGCGTTAAAGCGAGGAGGTGGCATTACCCGGTTAATTGGCGGCCACCGTACTTTCGTCGTGGCTCTACCGCGCGGGTGAGCTCGCCAGCGCGGTCACAGCTCGGTGAATCTCATCCATCTCCAGCTAGTAGCTTATAAATTGAGCCTAGATCCTGCTTCTTCACTACATCACACACACAAACTCTTGAGCAATTGACTCAATTGCACTAGAAGAACTCCCACCGCTCGCAAAACCATTCCGCCCAGCTCTTCGCGGCTGTGAAGAACTCTTCCGTGGCCAGCACTCCTCGGGTCAGTAACTCCCTGATTGCTTCTTGTTCTAGCTTGTTTATAGCTTCCTATTGCTCTCAGAGCCAACCAATTGAAGTTCGCCAGAATCCCATCACCGGAACACTCCTCTGCTCCGTAGAACGCCGCCGCGACACCCCCTCTGTCGACCCACTCTTCTATTCTTGTTTTGCCCACATTAAAGTGTGTACCTAACCTCTGGTGAACCCGTGAAGCTTTCCCCAGCCTCAATTTGGTCATCCACGCCGTCGGTTGGTCGGAACCCGTTCATCCATCCGATCATCCGCACTGTCGCTGTGAACGGGTTGATTCAAAGTCCCGATGGTGAGATTGATTGAGGGGAAATGTGCGAGAGGGGTCCAATCTGGTGTCTACCGCACGGGAGCCCCAGCCGTTGCGGTATCCGGCCGGCGTAGGCTCGCCGGAGTTCAGCCTGTGTTGTTCACCGTCGTGGACCTCGGCCTGCGAAGAATTAGAACGTGGGGGGGTCCTTGTAAATTGTCAGCAACTCAGTCGAATAGTGCCGCGACCTCGCTTCAGGTTATCCCATAAGACAAGTCCCTTTCTGCAAAATCACCACACGCGCGCGCGGGCGCGCGCGTTCGCCTGAAGTTGGGCCGACCTAGGCTAGATTCAGTCTAGCACTATTCATGACTTTTTCCTTTTCTTTTTCTACCAGAGCTAAAGAAATTCTAGAAAATTGTAGAAAAATCCTAAAAATACCAGACCAATTTTGCTAGGTTTCTAATTTCATATAGTATTTAATAAAAATAGTTTTATGATTTTTAGTCCAAAAGGGAAATTATAGAGTATTTAAAATAGCCTAAGACCATGCTTCTGGATTTTTAGAAAATAAATAATAAATCCAAAATTCACTAAATTTTTAGAATAAACTTTAAATAATATTTAGAAACCTTCGGTAGAGTTTGGTATGATTTGGGCCATGTTTGATACTTAGAACCCAAAACCCTACCCCCCTGGCCTATAAACTTCATTATTGACTCCGGAAACCCTAAGTTCTCGGAGATCCGTGAAGGAAAATTGTATTCAAGACTTTAGATAATAAACTTTTATTATCTTTACACTCTCATGAGCATTACATGGGCATTCATTATTATGTATGGTTATATTTAGAAAACGAAGAAGAAGTAGAAGTCAAAGAAGAGAAGACTTCACCACCACCACCTGAGGAACATCAGGCATGCAACTGTTTTTATTTCGATATCTGCGGAACCGAGCCTGATTCACGAGTAACACAAGGCAAGCCCCGGTGCATGTGCCACCTCCTTGTTCCTTTTAAAATCTTTCTCACTTACTTGATGCATTAGGAGATAGGAGTTGTGTGCTAAACTATTGCTGCATCTCCCTCCTTGGATTATTTCCTAATCCCTGTTTTACAAAAGGTTTTCTTATGCTTAGCTTTGCTTTAGAAAAACAAAATGTTTTGTTTTCTCAAAGATGATGTTGCAAAGTGGGTGGGATGTTTTCGAAAAAAAACTTGATGGTGGATCCATCATGGCCATGATGGGTTCAACCTCAGAAAAGATGTACCTCTACCAGGTACCAAACTTTGGGTTTGAAATGATTAAACTGAGACCGGGCAGGTGACTTGCACGAGAAGAGAGTCTCGGTGTAGTATCTCCGTCTGAGTCGATTAAGGACCGTGTCGATGTAGGCCTGCTGACCGAGGACCCTTTAACTGGTCACATGCCTAGTCATGGGTAAGCTTTGCCTCGGGCAGACTAATACCAAAATAAGATACCACGCAATGGGAGTGAAGAGATGGCAAGAGTAGCGTGTACCCTCCGTGGCAAGAGGCTGGACGGTGGTGTATCTGTGCTCTCGGTTGGTTTGAACCTGATCTGGTCTTAAGAACCCCGGTGACGAGTTGACATATGCAAGGGTTAAGTGCTACATATGTTGTGTGATTGGAGATCCTCAGCTGAGTATAATCGATTCGGATCGCCGTACCTTCGCAGTTATGAAGACTTGGTCACTGACTTATACGTAGAAATCCAGTAAAGATAAAGGGTTGTTGAGAAATTGTCTAGTGCAGATCAAGTGATTGAACTAGGATAGAGATAACCCTAGTTGCAGGTAATTTTAGTTAACCTGACAAATAAAACCGGATTTTTAAGGATCCACTCTTAGTAAGCATTTCTGCAAACAGAGTCATTGATTATTAATAAACCTTACCTTGACTCCCTCTAGCCAGCATACCCTTGATAGTCTTTTCTTTAGTCGAGTAAGACTTGCTAAGTAATCCCATACTCAGGGCTTTGTCCCATGTTGTTTTAGGTGAAGAAGCGGCAAACTTTTGCTGCTTTTGTTCAAAGGTGGTACCAAAGGAAGAGCATCAAGACTAAAGCTGCGGGACGAAAGGATCCTCCATAAAACTTTTGTTTAATACTTATCAGGAGGGGTTTTTGCCTCCCATAGTTTGTAATAATAATACTCAGCACTCATATATTATGTTCTGGTCTATAACTATATAACTCCGTCTTACTTTGCAATAGAGGTAAGTTAATGTAACTGCTTCCGCATTTTCGTATCTTCGACGCTTGTAATGTCTGCGTGACGGGTGAAACGCTCTTGGAAAAGGTAAGGAAAGCAGATACCGAACTTGTCAAGTGATTTAGGGGCAACTGCAGGGTTGTCTGAAGTCTGTTGGACAAGGACAACTATAGGTGGGCCTAATGACTTGAGAGGTTCCATCACAGCTGGTATCGGAGCGAAGCCCATCTCTGTAGAGGTTATGAGGCATCTCCAAAAAGAATTTTCAAAGACTTATCTAGAAAATTTCTTTCTTTCTTATCTAGCTTCCTTCTGAAGTACTTATTTGAAAGACCCGATGGTAGAGTGCAATGTATAGAAGGTGTGAATCAGCTAAGGTTGATTCTGTAATTACACATGCATCGTGCTAAAAACTATGCTAATAAGCTTTTCCCCTTAAGAAATACCACCGCGCACAAGAAAGACTGCGCGCAAGTCTACCGGGCCGATTGGCGTACCCCGTCATCAACTTGCCCCACGACATGAAGATAGCAGCAGTGGTAGCAACGATCCAATTGGGGATCTGGAAGCACAAGTGAATCAGCATCGAACAGAACTCCATTGCAGGAACGACATATGGGTCACAGATGGTGAAAGAATAAACGAATTAAGAACATACATCCGCCACCTGCAAGATCAGCTCGCGGAATGAGATCTAGCGCTCGATTGGGCGGTTAACTCTCGTTCGCTTGCTTGGGCTAAGGAGGCAAAAGCTCAAGCTCGCGTGGAGGAGCTTAGCTCAGCCGTAGATAACTTGCAGGTTTATTGTAATACATTACATGAAGAAGTTCATGTATTGTATTCCCAACTGCACCCCAATGTACCTGTGGATCCTGTCAGGATAGAAGCCGGACCTTCGGGAATAGCGGGAGAAGCACTCGGTGGTGAACTAGACCTGTTCAGGACCCCTTCCTCTATGAAGTTGGTGGATGAATGGTCCTTCCTCTATGAAGTTGGTGGATGAATGGTCTCCTACTCCCGACAGTGAGGCTACTAAGAGTGACAAGAAGTAAGAGTAGTATAGTGTAGCAGTAGTAGTAATGTATAATAGGTAATGTAATCCTGTTGTAAATTCGAGTCTGTAACATTACCCTTTTCAGTAATGTAAAATGGATGGTTTTCTTTGGCATATTATATTCTTCTAAATGTTTGTTGCCTCAGGTGCCTTCCAAGACTCGTTCACAGGATGGAGCAGGGACCTCCAGTGGGAGGGAAGCAACTCCGAACCCACCTCCAGTCCCTCCAACATTAGCTGAGGCCATCACTGCCTTGGTTAACGCTACGGCCGACAACACCCGCTTCCTGCGGGAGATGGCGGGTCAACAATTACAGCAACAAGGCGGGCGGGCGTATCCGCAAGGACCCCGCGAAACATCATACCTGGATTTCTCAGAGACACGCCCTCCATTGTTTGTTAAGGCAGAAGATCCTCTGGAACCGGATGAGTGGATCCGCGTCATTGAATAGAAGTTCGGGCTTCTCTGATGTACGAAGATTCAAAAGCCCCTATTCGCAGCACAACAATTGCGTGGCCCTGCCAGCACCTGGTGGGGAAATTTTGTAGCCGTTCAACTGGCTGGTCATCAAATAACTTAGGATGAGTTCAAGTTGGCTTTCCGCAAGCACTATATACCTGAAGGGGTGCTCCACATGAAGCAGGAAGAGTTCATGAAGTTGAAACAAGGTGGGGATACTGTCACTCAGTATTTCAATAAATTCAACCACTTATCCCAATATGCTATCAATCAAGTCAACACGGATTTAAAGAAGAGGATTTGTTTCATGAGAGGTCTTAATGATCGAATGCAAAGGAAGATGGCCACCTGCATTGACCTTTCCTACGGAAGGGCTGTCAGTACTGCACTGGCAGTCGAGGCTAAATATGTAGGTTCCAGAAAATCCAAGGGTTATGGAGGCGACAGACCTAGTCAGGGGTCTAAGAAAAGGCAAAGGTTGGTAATCCAACCTTTCAATCCTAACCGCTCTTCCCCATGTCCACCCTCCTACCCTTTCAAGCAACCGGTCTTCATTCGCCCCGCCACTGCCCCCACTCCAACAAATCAGTCGGGTGCCCCTGGCACTTGTTTCCCTGCCCTCCCCAGCTCTTCAACTGGCTATTTTAATTGTGGAAAGTCCGGACACTTCATCAAGGACTGTCCATATCAGAGGCAGAATCGATCAAGTAATCAACGAAGTTCTGGGAATTCCGCTCAAGGAAAGGGAAATGTGGCAAACAATACCACGGGCAAGAATACAAATAAAACGGGGCGGATTTATTATACTCAAGTGGCCACAACACCGGACGACGAACCGGTTATGATGGGTACGTTTCTAGTGGCCAATCACCCTGCAATTATTCTTTTTGATTCTGGCGCTTTGCATACTTTCATAAGCAAGAAGTTTGTGGAGCAACATTGCATTCCATACCATGAATCAAGGGAAGGGTTTAAAATTCATTCTCCTAGGGGACAAATATTTACTAAAGAAGTGGCTTTCCAAGTGCCCATAACATTGGCTGAACGGGACTTTCCTACTAATATGATTGTTCTGAAAGGCCAAGACATAGATGTAATTCTGGGCATGAATTGGTTGGCCCAACATAAAGCTATTCTCAATACTAAATTGAGAACTATCAAATTGAATTATGGCCAAGAAGAGGTTCTCTTGACCATCCCCGTAGCCATTCTAGCTAAACCATTTGGCAGAGCATATGAAGCTATTATACCGAAAATCCAAGATATTCCGATAGTATGTGAGTTCCCAGACGTATTTCCAGAAGATTTGCTTAGATTGCCTCCAGAAAGAGATGTAGAATTTGTGATTGAGTTGAAGCCCGGTACGACTCCTATTTCTAGAAGGTCGTACCGAATGCCTCCAAATGAACTGGCAGAGCTCAAGACCCATTGACAAGATCTACTAGAGAAGGGATTCATCCAGCCAAGCTCATCGCCATGGGGATGTCAGCCATCTTTGTCAAGAAGAAAGATCAAACACTACGGATGTGCGTGGATTATAGACCCCTTAATGAGGTTACTATCAAAAATAAGTACCCTCTTCCACGGATTGACATTCTATTTGATCAACTAACTGGAGCGAGGGTCTTCTCCAAGATTGACCTCAGATCAGGCTATCATCAGATCCGTATCCGGCCCGAAGATATACCGAAGACCGCATTCACTATGCGGTATGGTTTATTTGAATATCTGGTTATGTCTTTCGGACTAACAAATGCTCCTGCCCACTTCACCTATCTTATGAACTCGGTATTTATGCCCGAGCTAGATAAGTTTGTGGTGGTATTCATTGATGGTATCTTGATATATTCCAAAAATGAAGAGGAGCATGCTCGACATTTACAGATCGTGTTGACGCGCTTAAGAGAGCACCAATTATATGCTAAGTTCAGTAAGTGCGCGTTCTGGCTGGAAGAAATCCAATTTCTGGGACATGTATTATCTGCCAAGGGGATTGCGGTGGATCCCAGCTAAGTCAAGGATATTTTAGAGTGGAAACCCCCAACCACTGTACATCAAGTCCGAAGTTTCCTTGGGCTAGCTGGCTATTACCGCCGATTCATACCAGATTTTTCCAAGCTTGTGAAACCAATCACAAGTTTATTGAAGAATGATACTAAATTTATTTGGTCTTCAAAGTGTAATGAAGCCTTTGAACAATTGAAGGTATTATTAACCACTGCTCCGGTATTGGCTCAACCGGATATTGAAAAACCCTTTGATGTGTATTGCGACGCATCAGGCAGTGGTCTTGGTTGTGTTCTAATGCAAGAAGGCCGAGTGATAGCTTATGCTTCAAGGCAGTTGCGCCGGCATGAGGAACACTATCCCACTCATGATCTGGAGTTAGCTGTAGTGGTTCATGCCCTAAAACTCTGGCATCATTATCTGCTGGGGAACATCTATCACATTTATACAGATCATAAAAGTTTGAAGTACATATTCACCCAGTCAGAGTTGAACATGAGACAGAGGTGATGGCTCGAGCTTATTAAGGACTATGAACTGGAAATTCACTACCACCCAGGCAAGGCTAATGTAGTGGTAGATGCATTAAGTCACAAGGCTTCCTGCCATTGTCTGACGATGAAGACTTCTCACATTACGTTATGCCAGGAGATGGAGAAGTAAAACCTAGGAATGATCCAACATGGAACCTTAAATCAGCTATAGCTTGAGTCAGTCCTTTTACAAAGGACAATGGATGCTCAAAAGGATAATGAGGGTATGAAGCACCTCCGTGAGAAAATAGAGGCCGGAAAAGCCAATTGCTTTAGAAAAGATGATCAAGGTATTGTATGGTTTAATAACCGCATAGTTGTGCCTAAGAATGAAGAGATCCGCCAGCAAATTCTAGACGAAGCACATCTTAGTCGCTATTCTATTCATCTCGGAAGCACTAAGATGTATCATGATCTAAAACAACATTATTGGTGGACAAAGATGAAGATCGAGATTGCACGCTATGTGGCACGATGTGACACCTGTAGACGTGTCAAAGCCATACACATGAAGACTGCGGGTCCATTACAATCTCTACCAATACCGACATGGAAATGGGAAGATATTAGTATGGACTTCATTGTGGGGTTGCCCCGAACAGCACAAGGGTATGACTCTATTTGGGTTATAATTGATCGGCTTACGAAAATTGCTCATTTTCTGCCAGTCAAGACGGATCACCCAGTTATTGTTTATGCCCAATTGTACATTGCTCGTATTCTCAGTTTGCACGGTATTCCGAAGACTATAGTGTCAGATCGTGGACCTCAATTTGTGTCCAAATTCTGGGAAGAACTTCACAAGTCCTTGGGTACTAAATTGCTCCACAGTTCGGCCTATCATCCTCAAACCAGTGGTCAAACTAAGAGGGTAAACCAAATACTTGAAGATATGTTGCGAGCATGTGTTCTGGAATTCCCACAGAAATGGGATGATTGTTTACCATTAGCGGAGTTCTCATATAATAATAGCTATCAAGAAAGCATTGAGATGGCACCCTTCGAAGCTTTGTATGGCCGACGGTGTTGTACTCCGTTAAATTGGTCTGAACCAGGTGAAAGAAGTTTCTTCAGGCCCGATATGGTAAAGGAGACCGAAGAAAAAGTTTGCCAAATAATTCATAATATGAAGAAAGCTCAAGCTCGACAGAAGAGTTACGCAGACAAACGACGGATGCCCTTGTACTTTCTGGTTGGAGATTATGTCTACCTGAAAGTTTCACCAATGAAGGGGGTAACACGTTTCGGGGTAAAAGGGAAGCTTGCACCCCGGTACATTGGTCCTTTCCCGATACTTGAACAATGTGGACCAGTGGCATACCGACTCCAATTACCTGAAACATTGTCTGCTGTACATAATGTGTTCCACGTGTCTCAACTGAAGAAATGTCTTCGGGTTCCCGATCGAACCATTGAAGTAACAGATGTTTCCTTAGAGCCAGACTTGACATATTCAGAACATCCTATTTGAGTCTTGGATCAAAAGGACAGAATTACCCGAAGAAGAACTCTCAAATTTTACAACATACAGTGGAACCAACATTCAGAAGATGAGGCTACATGGAAAACTCAAGACTTTTTAGAAAAGAATTTCCTAGGCTTTTTAGCCTCATATAATTTGTAAAGTATATACAATTGTTGTAATAAAGGAGTGGCCCCAAACCACCCATGTCTTGTACCAAGAATAAGGAAATAAAAAAGTGAAGCATTTCCTTTTCCATTACTTGCCCTAGGACTTTTAATCTCGAGACAAGATTCTTTTATGGCGGGAAGGATGTAACACCCCTGGTGTTACTATTACTAAAACTTGAGCATAACATCATAAGCATGGGCATAAAATGTGTTTGTCACACATAGAGTGCATTCACTAGGCAAAAATTTCAAACAAGTTGTATTGGTATGACATTTTGTAAATAAAACCCTAGAATAGGGAACCCAACCCTAGATTGGGTGTAATAGAGCAAACATGGATTAAACAAGAGAAAACTTCAATACTTATTAGGGATGATCATAAAATGTCACCTTGAATATAATTATGGGATATCCAAACCCTAGAAGTATAAAAAACTCCAAAAAGAACCCTAGAAAGCCCTAAACCTAAACCCTAGGGGGCTAAGTTAGTGCACTTTTAGACTAAAGTGCAAAAACTATGAAAGTAGGGTGTCTTAAGTCATATGGTTCACAAATATGTGGATTTGCAACTTAAACCCTAGGTTTTGGGCCTATTTGCAAAAAACACCACTTTTGTGACCATATAGTTAAGTCTGAAAACCATTGATCGGAGCAAACTTTGGAGCTCTGCAGATCGAGAAATTCAAAGAATTTGCCCTGGGTCGATATAGCAAAGTTGAAGAGCCATTGTAGAGGAACAACTTTGCTATAGGTGTTTGGGCTTGGTACCATGTGAAATTTGGAGAAATTTTGATCCAAAGATGGGCTATCAGGCAAATTTTAACTGAATATGGGCACTGTTCATCGGATTACAAAAAAGATCTCGCCGGCGATAAGAACGCCACCGCGGTCAGGGATGGGTCGGCGGTCACGGTGACGGACTTCCGTGACGTGGCGTTAAAGCGAGGAAGTGGCGTTACCCAGTTAATCGGCGGCCACCATACTTTCGCCGTGGCTCTATCGCGCGGGTGAGCTCGCCAGCGCAGTCACAGCTCGATGAATCTCATCCATCTCCGGCCAGCAGCCTATAAATTGAGCCTGGATCCTGCTTCTTCACTGCATCACGCACACAAGCTCTTGAGCAATTGACTCAATTGCACTAGAAGAACTCCCACTGCCCGCAAAACCATTCCGCCCAGCTCTTTGCAGCCGTGAAGAACTCTTCCGTGGCCAGCACTCCTTGGGTCAGTAACTCTTTGATTGCTTCTTGTTCTAGCTTGTTTATAGCTTCCTATTGCTCTAAGAGCCAACCAATTGAAGTTCGCTAGAATCCCATCACCGGAACACTCCTCTGCTCCATAGAACGTCGCCGCGACACCACCTCTGTCGACCTGCTCTTCTGTTCTTGTTTTGCCCACATTAAAGCGTGTACCTAACCTCTGGTGAACCCGTGAAGCTTTCCCCAGCCTCAATTGGTCATCCACGTCGTCGGTTGGTCGGAACACGTTCATCCATCCGATCATCCGCACTGTCGCCGTGAACGGGTTGATTCAAAGTCCCGATGGTGAAATTGATTGAGGGGAAATGTGCGAGAGGGGTCCAATCTGGTGTCTGCTGCACGGGAGCCCCAGCCGTTGCGGTATCCAGTCGGTGTAGGCTCGTCGGAGTTCAGCCTGTGCTGCTCACCGTCGTGGACCTCGGCCTGCGAAGAATTAGAACGTGGGGGGTCCTTGTGAATTGTCAGCGACTCAGTCAAATAGTGTCGCGACCCCGCTTCAGGTTATCCCATAAGACAAGTCCCTTTCTGCAAAATCACCACACGCGGGCACGGGCGCGCGTGTTCGACCGAAGTTGAGTCGACCTGGGCTAGATTCGGTCCAGCACTATTCATGACTTTTTCCTTTTCTTTTTCTACCAGAGCTAAAGAAATTCTAGAAAATTGTAGAAAAATCCTAAAAATACCAGACCAATTTTGCTAGGTTTCTAATTTCATA
Organism: Zea luxurians; assembly: GCA_029449295.1. Lineage (NCBI taxonomy): Eukaryota > Viridiplantae > Streptophyta > Magnoliopsida > Poales > Poaceae > Zea > Zea luxurians. The sequence continues at coordinate 28,261,340 of JAOPSE010000015.1, forward strand.
TAGTATTTAATAAAAATATTTTTTATGATTTTTAGTCCAAAAGGGAAATTATAGAGTATTTAAAACAGCCTAAGACCATGCTTCTGGATTTTTAGAAAATAAATAATAAATCCAAAATTCACTAAATTTTTAGGATAAACTTTAAATAATATTTAGAAACCTTGGGTCGGGATTGGTATGATTTGGGCCATGTTTGATACTTAGAACCCAAAACCCTACCCCCTGCCCTGTGAACTTCACTATTGACTCCGGAAACCCTAAGTTCTCGGAGATCCGTGAAGGAAAATTGTATTCAAGACTTTAGATAATAAACTTTTATTATCTTTACACTCTTATGAGCATTACATGGGCATTCATTATTATGTATGGTTATATTCAGAAAACAAAGAAGAAGTAGAAGTCGAAGAAGAGAAGACTTCACCACCACCACCTAAGGAACATCAGGCAGGCAACTGTTTTTATTTCGATATCTACGGAACCGAGCCTGATTCACCAGTAACACAAGGCAAGCCCCGATGCATGTGCCACCTCCTTGTTCCTTTTAAAATCTTTCTCACTTACTTGATGCATTAGGTGATAGGAGTTGTGTGCTAAACTATTGTTGCATCTCCTTCCTTGGATTATTTCCTAATCCCTGTTTTACAAAAGGTTTCCTTATGCTTAGCTTTGCTTTAGAAAAACGAAATGTTTTGTTTTCTCAAAGATGATGTTGCAAAGTGGGTGGGATGTTTTCGAAAATAAAACTTGATGGTGGATCCATCATGGCCATGATGGGTTCAACCTCAGAAAAGATGTACCTCTGCCAGGTACCAAACTTTGGGTTTGAAATGATTAAACTGAGACCGGGCGGGTTACTTGCACGAGAAGAGAGTCTCGGTGTAATGTCTCCGTCTGAGTTGATTAAGGACCGTGTCGATGTAGGCCTGCTGACCGAGGACCCTTTAACTGGTCACATGCCTCGTCATGGGTAAGCTTTGCCTCGAGCAGACTAATACCAGAATAAGATACCACACAATGGGAGTGGAGAGATGGCGAGAGTAGCTTGTACCCTCCGTGGCAAGAGGCTGGACGGTGGTGTATCTATGCTCTCGGTTGGCGTGAACCTAATCTAGTCTTAAGAACCCCGGTGGCGAGTTGACATATGCAAGGGTTAAGTGCTACATATGTCAAGTGATTGGAGATCCTCAGCTGAGTATAATCGATTCGGATCGCCGTACCTTCACGGTTATGAAGACTTAGTCACTGACTTATACGTAGAAATCCAGTAAAGATAAAGGGTTGTTGAGAAATTGGCTAGAGCAGATCAAGTGATTGAATGGGATAGAGAGAACCCTAGTTGCAGGTAATTTTACTTAACCTGACAAATAAAACTGGATTTTTAAGGATCCACTCTTAGTAAGCATTTCTGCAAACAGAGTCATTGATTATTGATAAACCTTACCTTGACTCCCTCTAGCCAGCATACCCTTGAGAGTCTTTTCTTTAGTCGGGTAAGACTTGCTGAGTAATCCCATACTCAGGGCTTTGTCCCATGTTGTTTTAGGTGAAGAAGCGGCAAGCTTTTGCTGCTTTTGTTCAAAGGTGGTACCAAAGGAAGAGCATCAAGACTAAAGCTGTGGGTGGAAAGGATCCTCCGTAAAACTTTTGTTTAATACTTATCGGGAGGGGTTTTTGCCTCCTATAGTTTGTAATAATAATACTTAACACTCATATATTATGTTCTGGTCTGTAACTATATAACTCCGTCTTACTTTGCAATAGAGGTAAGTTAATGTAACTGCTTCCACATTTTCGTACCTCCGACGCTTGTAATGTCTGTGTGACGGGTGAAACGCTCTTGGGAAAGGTAAGGAAAGCAGATACCGAACTTGTCAAGTGATTTAGGGGCACCTGCAGGGTTGTCTGAAGTCTGTTGGACAAGGACAACTGTAGGTGGGCCTAATGACTTGAGAGGTTACGTCACAATTTGTTAGTCCCAAAATGTGTTCTCCCTTTAGAAGCTTATGAAGATTCTTCATCCCAACGTGGGCTAGTTGGCGATGCCAGAGCCAACCCATATTAGTCTTAGCAATTAAGCAAGTGTCGAGTTCAGCTCTATTGAAATCAACTAAGTATAGCTGACCCTCTAATACTCCCTTAAATGCTATTGAATCATCACTTCTTCTAAAGACAGTAACACCTATATCCGTAAAAAGACAATTGTAGCCCATTTTGCATAATTGAGAAACAGAAAGCAAGTTATAATCTAAAGAATCTACAAGAAAAACATTGGAAATAGAATGGTTAGGTGATATAGAGATTTTACCAAGTCCTTTGACCAAACCTTGATTTCCATCCCCGAATGTGATAGCTCTTTGGGGGTCTTGGTTTTTCTCATAGGAGGAGAACATCCTTTTCTCCCCAGTCATGTGGTTTGTGCACCCGCTATCGATGATCCAACTTGAGCCCCCGAATGCATAAACCTACAAAACAAATTTAGGCCTTGTTCTTAGGTACCCAAACGGTCTTGGGTCCTTCGACATTAGAAACAAGCACCTTGGCTACCCAAACACAAGTTTTAGACCCCTTGTGTTTGCCCCCAACATATTTAGCAACTACTTTGCTTGATTTGTTAATGAGCACATAAGAAGCATCAAAAGTATTAAATAAAATATTAGGTTCATTTGATGCAATAGGAGATTTCTTCTTAGGCATTTTAACATGGGTAGAACGCCTAGAGCTAGAAGCCTCATTCTTATAAATAAAAGCATGGTGAGAAACAGAATGAGTTTTCTTTGCATGAATTCTCCTAATCTTATCCTCAGGATAACCAGCAGGATATAGAATATAGGCCTCGTTATCCTGAGGCATGGGAGCCTTGCCCTTAATAAAATTATACAATCTTTTAGGAGGGGCATTAAGCTTGACATCGTCTCCCTGTTGGAAGCCAATGCCATCCTTAATGCCAGGGCGTCTCCCACTATAGAGCATGCTTCTAGCAAATTTAAATTTTTCATTTTCCATGTCATGCTCATTGATTTTAGCAGTTAATGTAGCTATGTGATCATTTTGTTGTTTAATTAAAGCAAGGTGATCATGAATAGCATCTACATTAACATCTCTACATCTAGTGCAAATAGAAACATGATCAACCGTAGATGTAGAGGGTTTGCAATCATTTAATTCAACAATCCTAACATGTAAAATAGCATTCTCATCTCTAAGATTGGTAATAGCATCATTGCAAACATTTAAATCTGTAGCCTTAGCGACTAATTTTTCATTCTCAATCTTAAGGCTAGCACGAGATTCATTCAACATGTCAATCTTAGCAATTAAACTAGCATTATCATTTCTAAGATTAACAATAGAATCATCACAAACATTGGATTTCTCAACCTTAGCAATTAATTTGGCATTTTCATTTCTAAGGCTAGAAATAGTGTCATGGCAAGTGCTTAGCTCACTAGTTAATTTTTCACATTTTTCTACCTCTAGAGCATAAGCATTTTTAACCTTAACATGCTTTTTGTTTTCCTTAATAAGGAAGTCCTCTTGGCTATCCAAGAGTTCATCCTTCTCATGAATAGCACTAATCAATTCATTCAATTTCTCTTTTTGTTGCATGTTAAGATTGGAAAAAAGGGTAAGCAAGTTATCCTCATCATCACTAGAATTATCCTCATCACTAGAAGTTGCATACTTAGTGGAGGATCTTGATTTTACCTTCTTCTTCTTGTCGTCCTTTGCCATGAGGCACTTGTGGCCGACGTTGGGGAAGAGTGTGGCGGAACCGCCCGAATTATTCCAACTTAAGTGTCTAAGTCCCACCTTAGAGGCTAGACCACACTTAAATGGGAATAACACGTTAGTCCCTCGGATCTAGTCCGACGAGGCCACTGACAGGATCAAGTACCACGTACTCACTCGATGTTGAGGCACAGAGCAAATACAATAAAACATAAAACCATACATAAAGGTGTATCAAATTTATTACATCATCATCGGAGTTTTAGCAGAAGTAGTGACCATTGTTCGGAATGCAGCGGAATAAAGCTAATGATAAATAAATGGAGGGATGGGGAAGCCTGTCCCATCACTCCTCATGCTCCTCCTCAGCCGAGGTAGGGTCCCACTCGACTATCCAACCCGGTGGCAAGGTGGACGGCTAAGTCACTCTAGCAACCATGTCGTCCAGAGAACCTGTAAAATTATGCCACAAGCAAGGCTGAGTATACTAATACTCAGCTAGACTTACCCGGTGTGAGGAGTCTACTCCTCTACCTCTCGACATGCAGCTGTTTGGCTGAGGGGTTGGGTTGCCAAAAGCACTAGCTGAGTCTAAAAATCAAGTTTTAGCTTTTTCAAGTTTTAGTGTGACTCTCTTAAGACTAGATGTATCCCTATCTAATCATACATGGTAGCAATCATTTTTAGCAATCAACATCTTTTGCCAAATAAACACATTTCTACTTATTACTCAATGTAGCAGCATGGATCAAGCTGTCTCATTAGCTGCGAGAAGCAGACGATTCGAATCGAGTTTTTAAACATTGCAAGGTAAACCTAAACACACGACGTGGCGAGGCACTCTGGCCCCACACACATCAACCGTCCCCATCGATTCCGTGGCAACAGAAAGGGGCTCATCGCCTTGGCGTACAATGCCTCACTGACCCCGACTGCCGTCGTGCAGTGACCGCACTTGTACCCACCATAACCGGAATGGGAGACCACGTCTCAGGTCGCGTGAGGAGGGCAATCTGCGGGCAGGTTCACTCAGGTACTAGGCTTACCGATTTACCATATTTCTCGGCATGTGCTTAGTATGTTCAAACGCTTTACACACGGTACCACACCTTAATCCTTATTCCAATTTCCGTCTCGTAGACAACGCATCCCCATGGACCGTTGTCCACAGACCACAATCATTACGATATCAAAATGGATACAACCAATTCCTGACCTCGCGTGAGTGCTAGAAAAATCACTCGACTTCTACCGAGATCCCTAATTAGCAAAGCAGCTACTCGACCTAGCATACTAGTATCCATCTCAAAGGAATCCTGAGTTCATGAAACTAGAGTTTCAGTAAACTCCTACACTTAAGTGCACAGTACAAGCCTACAAACATTAAGTGTAGTAAAATAGCTTATATAAACGGTTATGCATAAAACCGGGGCTTGCCTTCCAAAGCTGGGGCAGGCAGATCCTCGATGGCAGGCTCTGGTGCTGGATCCTGGGCTACCTCCTGAGCAACTCCTTGCTCCGGCACGAGGATATACTCCCCATCAGTGAGGTTGCAATCTATCGAATGCAATGGATAAGATATATGTATGCTATGATATACAGAATTTAGTAACCATTATGCATAGGGAAGGAAAAACTAAGTTAATTGAGAACTTAGGGTTTCCTTGTTATCAGAAGTTCTTAGTGGGTTATGCTTAGCAATTTAGTGTTTAAGGTTTTGCTTAGAGGCAAGCATAGTGGATTAAGGCTTGGATTGTCTCTTGAAGGTTTTAGTAGGTACTCAAGGGTTTTGTTGTTTTGGTTAGGGCAACATTAATTTCCACTACTAATTTCTCTTTTTATTGTCTTTTTATGCTCTTAAGGTGGGTTTAAACTACAACAATAATTTCAAATTTTATAAAAATTCTGTAAAAATTACAGTGGGTTAATATTGGTCACTGTAGTCTGTCCTATAAAATTTAGGTCAAAAATAAATAGAACCTTCTCTGGACAAAAATAAGAAAAGTTGGGACAGAGGGGTTACTTTGCACTACAACCCTCATCTAGGTGTGGGCTCTGTACTAAGGGTTATTTTTGCTGGTATCTATGAGTAATAACATGCTTCTGTGCCAAAAAATCATATAGAGTTACTTAGTGATTATTCAGTTATGATTTTCTAAAGTTTAATGCCAAAAAGACACTTATAACTAACTTGCTATTTGAAAAATATCAAACAACAGAACTTGTATTTTTCCTAGGTTTTTCTTAACACAAGAATAGTCATTCCTAAGGTAGGGGTGTTTTCTCCTTAGGATTATTTTCTTATGACTTTTCAAAATTTTCTCTGTTTTTCATGAATAATTGTGAGTGCAATTTTCTTCCACTAGACTATGGTTCAATAGATTTTTCTTGTGAACTACATAACTTAGGCATGCTAGGAAAAATATGGTTTCCCCTTGGTTTCCATTTTTAATCCCTTTTCTAAATTTTCCTAAGTTTGAGCATAAACAAGCTTTAGTGAACAAACCCTCCTTAACCTTGTATACTGGGGTATTTATTAATTTTAAATAGTGTAACTACTAGGTTAGTGTCTCCACTATTTTTCTTAACCCTGGTCTAACAATATTTCTATTTTTCCTTCTAATATTAAGTTTTGGGTAGTTTTCTTATTTAATTCAAAACTCTAGAAAATAATACAGGAACTATGGGGTTTATTATTTTTGTCTGATAGTTTATATTTCACAAAGTCTAGCAAAATTGGTTTGACAAATTTTGGATGATTATTCTTCAAGTTATGCATTTATTTAGTTCTCTGTAATATTTAAAAGAAGAATAAATTCGAAATGTAAAAGAAATACAGGTTTGCGCTGAACCCCCTGGATTTTCTCTCCCTTTTCTCTCACAAAACAGTCCTCGGTCTACTATTTGCATGAGTCACTGACATTGCACAAAACCCCCTGGACTTAGCCAAAATCTAACCCGCGCTCCCTGGCTGGCTTAAATAGTATCCGCGGCAAAGATTATGGCGGCGAGGCTTACCAGCGGCAGTAGAGCTCCGGCGGGGTGGCCAGTGACGTCGGGGAGGTCACGGCGGTCACGTCGGTGTGCGGGTTGGTGTCTGGGGTGGTCGGAGCTTCCCTGGCCACGCGCGCAGGAGGCGGAGGTCGTCGGCGGCTCCTGCTCCGGCCAAACCACGATGGTAGGGTTCAATTAAAGTGCACTAGGAGCTCCACGGGGTGATGTAGAGGCCATGCGTGCAACGAATTGAGAAATGGTGCAGCGGTTTACCCGGTCCACGTGCTCCAGCGGGGTTCCGAACTCTGGCGAGCACGATTGAGCTATTCCAGTGGCGCGGGTCCTCGGTTCACGCTTGGGCAAGCTTCACGATCTCCAAGGGGAGCTATCTGAGGGCTTGGATCGAGCAGAGGAGGGCGGGAAAGGGGTTGGCCACGGTGGTTGCCCTCGGGCGGCTCTCGCGGGTCGCGGGGAGGTCGCCGGAGCTATGGGCGAGCTCGGGGGAATTAGGCGCGGTACAGAGGAGGCAACGGGGATGATGGTCGGGCACCGTGGTGGGCTTTTTAGCCACGGCGCGGGCGTGGTCACAGGGCGGCCGCGGGCGCGTGGGGTTCGTGTGCGGGCGTGCTCTAAGCGTGCCCCTGAGTGTCAGCCCACGTCGAACACGTGGGGGTTTACTTCTGCCAGGGTTCAACGGCCGATTTGATCGCCTTAGCTTGCAAATCTTGGCAAAACCCCGTGTACGGTCTCTTCCCTGCACCAAATCCTACCTTTTTTATGTGAGTTTCAAGCAAGGATATGGTCGGAGTAGAGAGATATGGGGGTGAGAAGTCGGCTCTGTCAGAGCTATCCATACCGAGACAAAAGCCATGCCAAGTTGTGTCAAATGGCTTAGGTTTGGGTTCAAACTTTTCCAGGGTGTTCTAGGGGTCTTTGGGCGCCATTTTGTCAATTGGGCCATAAGGTTTTGAGGTTGCAATTAAAGTGAACATGTTTGATCTTTGAAAGAGGGTCGATTTTGAACTTGAGCAAATCCTGATTTTTCTTTTATGCTCTTCTCTTTGGTGGCCTTTTTGGGGTTTTTCTGAAATCTTTTTGGGGTCACTCTCTTTCTATGTTTTGTAGGGTATTAAGTGTACTACAACTTTCATAATTAGTCCAAGTCATGACAATGTGATTTACATAGACTTGTTGCCATAATCCCCTCTAGGGCTCCATTTGCCTATAAGGGATTTGAATTAGGGTTTGGGTCATTCCCCTCTCTTTAGTGCATGATAAGGCCAAGGCATGACTTCTAAGATGGGTTACATCTACTTAAGATCATGACCCCCAAGTTTGGTGTCTTCTGCTCAAACTTAAACCACATGTGATGATGGGTTCATTAGTGTAGGCTTAAGTGAAAACCCTGAGTAACACCTCGGGTGTTACAAAGAGGAGGCCTTTGTTGATGGCGATGTTGGTGGCGTCCTCATCGTCGGAGGAGTCAGTGGCTCTCGTCGGAGTCCCACTCCCGGCAAACATGGGCATCGCCACCCTTCTTCTTGTAGTACTTCTTCTCCTTCTTCTTCCTCCTCTTGTCGTCGCCCCTGTCACTGTCACTAGAAATAGGACATTTTGCTATAAAGTGACCGAGCTTACCACACTTGTAGCAAACTTTCTTGGAGCGGGGCTTGTAGTCTTTCCCCCTCCTTTGCTTGAGGATTTGGTGGAACCTCTTGATGATGAGCGCCATTTCCTCGTTGTTGAGCTTGGAGGCATCAATGGGGACCCTACTTGGTGTAGAGTCTTTCTTTTCTTCTTCCGTCGTCTTGAATGCGACGGGTTGCACCTCGGATGTTGAGGTGGCGCCTTGCTCGATGATTTTCTTGGATCCTTTGATCATCAATTCAAAGCTCACAAATTTTCCTATCACTTCCTCGGGAGACATTAGTTTGTATCTAGGATCACCACGGATTAATTGTACTTGAGTAGGATTAAGAAAAACTAGTGATCTTAGAATAACCTTGACCATTTCATGGTCATCCCATTTGGTGCTCCCGAGGTTGCGCACTTGATTTACCAAGGTCTTTAGCCGGTTGTACATGGCTTGCCGGTATTCTCCTTGGTTGAGCATAAAATGACCGAGCTCCCCCTCGATCGTTTCCCTCTTGGTGATCTTGGTCACCTCGTCTCCTTCGTGCGCGGTCTTGAGCACGTCCCAAATTTCCTTGGCGCTCTTCAACCCTTGCACCTTATTATACTCCTCTCGACTTAGAGAGGCGAGGAGTATAGTGGTGGCTTAGGAGTTGAAGTGCCGGATTTGGGCAACTTCGTCCGAGTCATAGTCTTCATCCCCTACGAATGGTACCTGTACTCCAAACTCAACAACATCCCAAATGCTAGTATGGAGTGAGGTTAGATGGTGCATCATTTTGTCACTCCACATATTATAATCTTCACCATCAAAAACTGGTGGTTTGCCTAATGGAACAGAAAGTAATGGAATACGTTTAGAAATGCGAGGGTAGCGTAGAGGGATCTTACTAAACTTCTTGCGCTCATGGTGCTTAGAAGTTACGGACGGCGTGTCGGAGCCGGAGGTGGATGGCGACGAAGAATCGGTCTCGTAGTAGACCACCTTCTTCATCTTCTTTTTCTTGTCGCCACTCCGATGCGACTTGTGAGGAGGTGATTCCTCCTTCTTCTTGTTGCAGGACTCTCCCGATGGAGCCTTCCCATGGCTTGTGGCGGGCTTCTCGCCGGTCACCATCTCCTTCTTGGCGTGATCTCCCGAAGGCTCTAATGAAGTACTAGGCTCTGATACCAATTGAAAGTCAACTAGAGGGGGGGGTGAATAGGCAGAATCTGAAAATTATAAACTTGAGCACAAACTACAAGCCGGGGTTAGCGTTAGAAATATAATGGAGTCTGAAAGAGAGGGTGAAAAACAAATCACAAGCAAATGAAGAGTGTGACACGGTGATTTGTTTTACCGAGGTTCGGTTCTTGCAAACCTACTCCCTGTTGAGGTGGTCACAAAGACCGGGTCTCTTTCAACCCTTTCCCTCTCTCAAACGGTCACCTAGACTGAGTGAGCTTCTCTTCTCAATCAATTGAGACACTAAGTCCCCACAAGGACCACCACACACTTGGTGTCTCTTGCCTTCATTACAATCAGTTGGGAACAAGAAAGAAAGAAGAAGAAAAGCGATCCAAGCGCAAGAGCTCAAAAGAACACGGCAAAACTCTCTCTTCTAGTCACTATTGCTTTGAGTGAAATTGGGACTTGGAGAGATTTTGATTCACTCTAGTTGTGTCTTGAATTGAATGCTATAGCTCTTGTATTGAATGTGTTGGCTAAAAACTTGGATGCCTTGAAGTGTGGTGGTTGGGGGTATTTATAGCCCAAACCACCAAAGTGGCCGTTGGGGATGGCTGCTGTCGTATGGCGCACCGGACAGTCCGGTGCGCCAGCCACGTCACCCAACCGTTAGGGTTCGACCGTTGGAGCTCTGACATGTGGGGCCACCGGACAGATCCTGTTCACTGTCCGGTGCGCCTTCTGCGCCTGCTCTGACTTCTGCGCGTGCAGTCCGCGCATTGTAGCTCACTGTTCACCTTTTGTAGACGACCATTGGCGCGCTAGCCATTGTCTCTGCTGGCACACCGGATAGTCTGGTGAATTATAGCGGAGTGGCTCCCCAAATTCCTGAAGCTAGCAAGTTTGAGTTGATCCACCCTGATGCACCGGACAGTCCGGTGCGCCAGACCAGGGCAGCCTTCGGTTGTCTTTTGCTCTTTTTATTTGAACCCTTTCTTGGACATTTTATTGGTTTGTGTTGAACCTTTGGCACCTGTAGAACTCATAATCTAGATCAAACTAGTTAGTCCAATAATTTGCGTTGGGCAATTCAACCACCAAAATTATTTAGGAAAAGGTTTGACCCTATTTCCCTTTCACTCGCACCTGAGGCAGAGTGGGAGTGGACGATGAGTCGATTGCCCCGTCGGCAATCTAGTACCGCCCATGTCTCTTGCCTCCTCCGACCCTCATGAGGACATCGGGGTCGATCTGCTCGGTCCTTGGATCGTATTATGGGCTATGGACATCCTGCGCCATGGCGGTGTAGTCATGAAGGCGGCTGTAGATGGCGGGGTTGTTGTACGCCTCAGGCCCGTCATCCGGGTTGTAGGTGACGTCGAACATCGCCTTGCCCTTATGGGCCATAGCATAGGCCGAGAAGATGGAGCAAGCCTGGCCACCTTGTGACACCGACTGCAAGAAAACTAATGAGATAGTTAGAAATAATATCTAATCCAGTGTTATATACCTAAATAAAAAAGAGGGCATACCCATGCTTCTGCATATTCACCTAGGTTGCGGCTGCCTTGGTGGTGGGAGGGACCTTGCATCATCAGACGTCGTTCCTGGCTAGCGTTGTGCGCCTCGTCCCACTCAGTCGAGCACCACCTATCCACCATCTGCTCCCAGCACAGAGGATGTGTGACGCACCAATATGGAATCATCTACAAAGTAAACGAGTACATTGCATATCAGAAGATAAAATTAAATTCATGCATGGAGTACTGGTACCAAACATGCATGACTTTACCTGCAGGTACTGGTCCCTGGTCAACGACATGGTTCAGGCTTGCTGCTTGGTCACTTCTCCCCAAGGACGGAGTTGTGGTAGCTAATGATGGCCTGGATTCGTGCCTCATAGTGCATGTCCACAATGAGCTTCTTACAGCTTGTGGTGGCCACCACATCCGCCCTAGCCTCATATCCAACCTCGCATCTGAACAAATCATGCATACAAAAACAATGTATCCATACATTATTTCAAGAATGTGCAACGAATGCGGCATATTTTACATTATAGTAAGACTTACCCAAAGCTCTTGCTTCACCCGCTCTGCCTTGTTATTGAATTCCCGGGCGTCCTGGTCTACTACATTGGGGGGCGACGGCGTAGTGGTCGAAGGTGTAGGCTGGGCCCATCTCTCTGGCATACTCAACCAGTCCAGGGAAGTGTTCCCTCCACAGCAGGCCAAGGATGTCATTAGGGTTGCAACGATGACCCCCATCATTCTCCACAACCGTCCAAGACCTGTCTAAGTGATAAATAAAAAGTATTGGTTCATATTATGATTTTGAACACATAATATGAACAAGAATGAAGAACATAAAGTTACATGCCTCTCCCCATCTGGCTGAATCAGCGGCCGCCTGTCCCGAAGTATGGGACGCTGAGGGAGACTCGCGAGACCTCGCAGGTAGACGCTCCTCGAACCTGAGGTGCCAGAACCTAAGGCGTCTTGCTGAGCATCGTCTTCATCCTGCTGCTAGTCGTCATCCTGCTGGGCCGCCTGCTGCTGGCCGGACGTCGTCGTCCTGTTGCGCCTCGTCCGCCGTCCTGCTCCTCCTCCCCTCCTCCTCCTCAGCCAACCACCCACCATCTTTGTCCAACAACCTGCAATTAAGAGTAAACAAATAAGCACATACAAAAAGATGTATTTAAAAATAAGTGCGAAATAAAAAAACCTATAGCATTACATCGACTAAAAATAATCTTCATATGTGTCGGGGTTAGCCGGATCATAACTCTCATCATCACTATCAACCATTTCATAGTCAACACCATCTGAAAGTGCAAGTTCGTCATTAATATCATTGCCTTCAAGGATTACTAAGTCATTCTCATTTTGCACCTCATCATCCTCCTCATCAACAACCATTTCAATATCTATGTCCATTCCGATAGCTTCGGTTAAGTCTATCTCAAATCGCCCTTCTAGCCCATCTTCTTGGAAGAACTCTCCATCATATGTGTCCGGGTCTAAGTTATAATCTTCATCGTTAGGAACAGGTAATCTATCGTGCGGCGATACCTTATACACAACATCCCAACCTTAAGATGTTCTTTCGTTTGCCACGCATATGGGAGATAATACACTTGTGTGGCCTGTTGGGCCACGATATAGACATTGTCTCCTCGTAAGGTGGAATCTTGTCGAATTTCAACTATCCCAAGATTAGAATGTGTCTGTCTCGTCACTTGAGGGTCAAACCAATGACATTTGAATATCACTGGAGTAAGAGGTTTGGAATCTTGTCGAATTTTGACTATCCCAAGATTAGAATGTGTCTATCCCAAGATTGAGTTCATATATTTCTTCGTTTCGTCCAAAATAATCAACATCATCAAGGCCGGGCGTAACGACTCCAAAACACATTGTTTTCTGATTGGGCCGACTTTGGTCGTAGTTTGTTGTGCAAAAACAGTATCCATTGACGTCATACCCAGAATATTTCTTAACCCTATAAGCAAAGCCGTTGGCTACTTGTCTCAACTCGGCACTCATAGACGGATCTCTTTGGCCCTGCAAGTATTCGCAAGTTAAAAGACGCTAAATTGAGTTCATAGACGGATCTCTTTGACAAACTAAGCATGTACCTTACGGTTGAACAAGGAAATGAAATCGGGCAATCCATTCTTCCAAATATGTTCTACCATGGATTTCTTTGATTTTCTTTTCCGGTTGGCACATTTGGTGCATGGGTATGGGACTAGACTCGCTCCTTTAGCAGCTTTGCCATATGCCTGTTCCACAAAATCATCGGTCTTTCTAATCCATTCAAGGGTGACATCATTCCTTCCTACACGGCCCGTGTACATCCACTCACGGTCCTCCATCCTCTAGCATATATAACCGAAGCCTATCAATAGAAAATTTTGGCAGCACCTCCCCTGCACGGGGAGATTTCCAAAACCTGCAAATAAAAGTATCAGCACGATGGCTGACATCAACGCATATTTCAACAGCACGATGGCCGACAATCACATGCAATCAACCACATATACCCCAAACCCTAGTTGTCACATATATAAATTTGACTTAATATCAAATCTAATCATTTCATATAAACCCAAAACCCTAAACCCTAAACCGAGTATAGTTTAATATAAACATGTAATGCACGGGGAGGTTTCCAAAACATGCAATCAACCACATATACCCTAAACCCTAAACCACATATACTTCAATCTATGCACTACAAATCCACATATAAAACAATCACTTATACAACAAGTCATTAATTCATCCACAAAAATATAGATACTCGTGTGAAGTTTCTCACCGTGTGATTCGAGGTTGAAGACAACGATGAGGCGGTGGTGTGGAGTGGCGGCGTGAGGTGTCAATGGACTTGGCCGCCGAGGGAGCGGCGACGTGGGGCGGCGGTGGAGGTGGTGGCAGCCGAGGGCGCGACGGCGTAGGGCACGGCGGCGTGGGGGCAGCGGCGGCGTGCGGCGTGAGTGAGAGAGTGAGAGAGTGAGAAAGAAAGGACTTACCAGTTGCTATGTATGCATTCTTTGCCGAGTGCCCGTGAACTGGAACTCGGCAAAGATTTTTTAAAATTTTAAAATACACTTTGCCGAGTGCCCTCGATCCGGCACTCGGTAAAGCCTTCTTTGCCGAGTGTCCTCAGCCCGACACTCGGCAAAGCCTTTTTTTAAGTTTTTAAACTAAGCTTTGTCGAGTGTCTCTCCGTAGGCACTCGACAAAGCCTTCTTGCCGAGTGTCCTCCTAGGACACTCAGCAAAGTATATTTTAATTTTTTTTCTTTTCCCAACTAAACTTTTTGTGGTATGTTCCTACACTATGTAGACCTACATGTACCATTTTGGCATAATTATAAAAGTGTTTCCTATAACTATTAGATTTAGTTCGTTTAATGGAATTTCCTCGGATAATTCAGATTTGAACTACAAGTCACTCGAAATATGGAAAACCGTGCATGCAAAAGTGATATGTATGTTATTTAGCACAAGTTACGACCGAATTCAGGAACAGACCGAAATCTTCGAAAACCATGCTCATGAAACAAGACCGTGAACTTGCCATCAAGTTGTTTAAAAAATGTATAAAACACAAACAAAGTCAGAAATTTTGTCATGGGTCACTACAAAAAATTTGTAGAGTTACTATAGTGGTCCAAGTTTGATTAAAGGATTGAGCCCTAGAACTATACAGAAGTTAGAGCAAAATGCCCTAGAAATCGGGCTGTCAGTCGGGCCTTACACTAAACCAAGACTGTCAGTGGTTTCTGGTCAACTTTGGGGCCGGACTATGCTTGATCTAGTGGGTAATTGATCAAGAACCTTATAACAAAGTTGACGTTGGTATGTAGGACAACAACTTTGATGCAATCGTATTAGCAACTCATCACATAGAAATTGAAGAAAAACGTCCCTGAAGTTGCTCTATCAGGGCACTGAATGGTGTTAGCGATGGTACAGTGACTGAAAAATATCAGAGATGAGGAGCACCTCGCCGCCGGTGATCGGGCGCGATGATTCGAGCTTGCCATTAAGATTCGTGCACGGCTCGACGTGGATATTACCGGGTGAGTGAAAATATCGTGACTGCGGATGAGTTCGTGCGCTGACCGCCTTACCCACTTGCTTCGCGACTGGCCGGAATGCCGCCGTCGGCGTCCGTCGCTCATTGCGAGGATGCCACATGCTTAAGGGTGTTACCACATTGCAATAGGTTGCAGTGGACGACCAACTTACTACCCGGGCCTTTACCTCATCGAGTGCCATGGTAGACGAGCTCCGGTGACTCATCTCCTCACCACCGTGAGCTCATCTTCGTCCAAATTCGTGGTACTCATGGTTTCTCTCTATAAATTGAGTGTTTCCCTGTCTCCGCCTCTCTGTTATGAACCCAGTCCACCCTCAGCCAACCCTTCTCGTTCACCAGAGCACAAGTTCACCGGGTTTCCCCAAAAACTGGTCACCATCGCCGTCGTGAGACACCCCGTTGTGGCTAGCCATTCTCAGGTCTGTTCACGTCTCTCTACTCCATGTTTCTACATCTTCTAGTGCTAGTGAAACTCCTGGTCTCGACCAATTGACCGCTACCGCGCCGTAGCCTAGGGAACGATGCCATGGACATGGCTCATGTCCATTGGTCGATCCTGGTTGTCTCTGTCCAAATTGGCACAAGCATCGTAGCCATAGTAGGTCACTGATTCTTTCCGAGTTGTTGGATTGAATGCTACCATCTTGTATAACCCGGATTGAGCACGCCGGCGATCCTGCTCCGTTGTTATTGCGGACAGAAATAGTTTACCGGTGGACTGGTCGAATTAAGCATAGAGATGTGTCCGGATAGCATCAGTGATGGAGCTCGTACGATCGACATCACCGAAAAGGGTCACTATCAGTAGGTACACACGGTTCCGGCCAGGTGTTCGACCCTGTGCACGGTCAGGGCCTTGAATCGTGAAGAAATAGAAATAGGAGGGCCTTTATGCGATTGCCAATGAGACAGGAGGAACAGTGTTGGGGACTCTTTACTGGTTATTTAAATGGTTAGGGACCTTCGCGCAAAACCGTATTCGCGGGCGCGCCCAGATTCCGCGTAGACTTAGGCCTGTTGGGCTGATTTCGGCCCGTCACTATTCATTATTTCTCCTTTTCTTTTTACGGTCAGTTGGGAAATATGTAGAAAATAATAAAAAATTCTTAAAATCATGAGACCAATTTTGCTAGACTCATAAAATCACATAGTATTTAATAAAAATAGTTCCAAGATTTTTATCCCAAACCTGGAATTGCGTAGCATTTAAAGATGCTTAAACCAAGACTTTTAGAATTTTATAAATAATTTAGTAACTCCAAAAATTGTGAAACTTTTTGGGTAGGCTTAATATAATGATTGAAGACCTTAGGTGAAGTTTGAAATGATTTGAACAATGTTTGATTAGAAACCCAATAACTAGCCTCATAGGGTTAATTACTTAATACTAATTCTAAAGGAATACCTAATTAGAAAACCTTAGTAATTAGTTTGTACCATGAAGGAAAGTTGTATTCAAGAAGCAACTTAGTATAATTCTATTGTATGACCGCATATTCATGACATAGCATAAGCATTCATGTACATGTATTATCATGTATAGAACACGAGGAAGAAATTGTGGTAAAAGAAGAGGTTGTCTCCCAGACTGAAAATCCTCCAGCGGAGAACAACTTTTACTTCGAAATCTATGGTGTGGAACCTGAACCTCCTGCAACACAAGGCAAACTCCGGTGCATTATTCTTTTTTCTTGTTATTTTTAAAATATTTATCACCTTATATGATGCATTCGGTGATAGATATTGTTTGATAAACCATTGATGCATTTCCTTCCTTGGAAATTGGTTACCATCCCTTGTTACCTGTTTTTATCTAAACAAGTTTTATGATGCTTAGTCTTGCAATAGAAAACAAAATGTTTTGTTTTAAAACAAAAGGTGATGCTTTACACTGGATGGGGATTTTTATAAAGAAAAGAATTATGATGGTGAATCCATCATGGTCGTGATGGGTTCAACATCCAAAAAGAGTACCTCTAACAGGTACCAAACTTTGGGTTTTAAATGATAAAGACAAGACTGGGCAGGTGACTTGCGCGAGAAGGAAGTCTCGGTGTAGTGTCTCCATCTAAGTCGCTTAATGACCAAGCCGATGTAGGCCTGCTGACCGAGGACCTTTTAACTGGCCATATGCCTCATCATGGGTAAGCTTTGCCTCCGTCGGACCAATACCAGAAAGACTACCACGCAATGGGAGTGGAGAGATGGCGAGAGTAGTGTCTACCCTCCGTGGCAAGAGGTTGGACGGTGGAGTATCTGTGCTCTCGGTTGGCGTGAACCCATTCTGGTCTTGAGAAACCCGGGTGCGAGTTGACATATGCAAGGGTTAAGTGCTACATATGTCGTGTGGTTGGAGATCCCCAACTGGGTATTAATTGATTCGGATTGCCATTACTTCTCGAACATGAAGACTTGGTCACTAACTTACACGTAGCATCAAGTGAACTGAAGGGATGATAAAAGATGGCTAGTATAGGTCTAGTGCTTGATCTAGAATAGAAATATCTAGATGCAGGTAACTACTTAACCTGATAATTAAAATGAATTTTTAAGGATCCACTCATAGTAAGCTTTTCTGCAAAAGAGAGTCTTTGAATCTTGATGAGCTTTACCTTGATTCTCAAAAGCCAGCATATCCTTGAGAGTCTTTTTCCTTTGACGGGTAAGACTTGCGAAATACACTCCATACTCTGGGTCTTCAAACCCATGTTGTTGTAGGAGAGGAAACAACTGAGTTCTGTTGTTTCTGTTCCAAGGTGGTTTCCAAGCAGGAGGATGAAAACTAAAACTTATTTGGGGAAGGTGTTTGCCTTCCTGTGATGTAATAATAAGTTTACGCACTCAAGTACCCGGATATGTAATAACCACTCTTTCTATATTTTTCTTACAAATGTAAATTATGTTATTGTAATCCTTTCCGCTTACTCCTTACTCAAATGATGTGTAATGTATGTGTGATGGGTTAAGCGCTCTTGGGCGATGTGATGGAGATACAGATAACCGAACTTGCCGAGTCGTTATGCACCCCTACATGACTGTCTGAGGTCATTAGGACAAGGACATATGTAGGTGGGCCTAATACCTTGGGAGGTTCCATGACAGCTAGTATCGGAGCGAAGCCTATTTCTTTGGATATTACTTAGTGCTTCAAAAGATTTTGAAATACTTATCTTGGAATATTCTTTTATTCTTATCTTGATCCTTTCGATACATTGTATTAGCTCATATTTTATTTCTAATTATAGGTGATAGAGCCATCCATTCTTACTTCTGGGTGAGTGCCTATATAAAGATAAAGACTTGTGATCCCAGAAGGGAGAAAATCATCCTTTGGATAGGTCACAACTTATGCACTAAGTAAATATGAATTTTGTAACATAGTCAAGAAACTTATAACAAAAACACCTTTATGATTACGCAAGGGGCTTCTACGCTTTCTCCTTTTATTTTAAATTTAAAATATCAATCTAACTTAGAACTAAGTTAAATTTTCTATTTCAAGTACAAAATTGCAACAAATAAAAACTAAACATAAATGTAAAACCTTTTTATTAATTAATTTATCCATTTAAACAAATAAAACTCAATAGAAATAATTTATGTAAGATGTGTTATCATAATAATTATTAAAAAAACAATTCATACACATAGCCAAATTTTAGAAGTACAATAAAATAATTCTATAATCTTCACATATTTATTTAAAAGAATATAATTTCTTATGTAAAATCTATATTAAAAGATAGTTTAACTTAATTTTTTTGCAGAATAGATCTTTGAAAACACATTTATTTAAATCACGAAATGAGTTTCTTTTTATTTAGAATGCGATTTTGGAGTGTTATACTGGATTCATAGCATCTTCAGGCGCGATACCCATGTTAGAAGTCTTGCGCAAGAACGAAGGGGAGACTTTTGCATCACAATACACTCGGTTTTTGTTGTACCTACAAATATATATATAGTTGGATGAGCTAGTACAACAAATAGGACATGTGCTAGAGATTTAAGATTTAGTATTACCGAGCATGATGTTTTATGTTGGCTGTCAGTGTCTCCACGGCTACCCTCGGTCGCACCAAAGCTGTTCGGATCTGGTAGTTTAGCGGCAGATAAGGTTAACAATAATCGAAGTCACCAGACAGTGTAGCGTAACCACGACCTCGAGTCACGGTGGTTTTGTTTTTCTTGGAACATTTGTTACCGCTGGTGACTTTGCTGCGCTCCTCTGAGAACTTCTGAGGTCTTGGCTTAGTCTAAAAAATGCATTCTGTATAAGCATCAATATGTAGGACTTTAATTTGTCTCAAAAATTTCTTCTGCTATGTCGACCCTAAACTTGCGAGGATGGATTGGTTCAAGGATCAGTCCTCTCTTTCTCTGGTCAATGTTCTTCATGACTTGTAAGCAGAAGTGGTTGTAATCTTGGATCCACAATGTATTAAAGTTTCCTTTGTTGAGTCGGCTGACATGATTGTATTCAAAGGAGCTGCAAATGATATCCTAAGCACCTTGCAGCCAAGTTGCCTCACTGATGAAGACAACAATCCGGCAAATCGCGTCTTCCACTTTTTCCGGCACTCCCTCCTTTAAATTTGAATAATTCTCAGAATGCCCTCCTTAGTTCATATAGGCCTAGTCTTTTGTTCCCGACATCACGTCCAGGAGCTATGCTACCATAGCACTCTTTGCCCCTACAAGTGACATCACCTATCATGTAGTTTGCACTCTGGTTGTCAGATTTTATCTCGTAGTTTCCGTGAGGGCCTCTCCATCCAACCATGTACAGATCTCGGCCAGATATCACCAGCTCAATTGACACTTTGTGATACTGAATCACCGGGTAATACGTGTCGTTGGGTGGTGTCATAAACACATATGGTATATATTGTCCAAACGGCTCTGAGGTATCATAAACCACCCCGTTATCACGACACCACTATCTGATCGACATGATACATGTACTGTAACTCTATAAAACTTCTCCACTCTCACCATCCAAAGATATTATACTTGTGTTCTTGTTGATTTGACTTGGACGACCTGCTTCACCACCCTAATGTCAACACTACATATTAGATTATTAAGTAGCTAGGCACTCCATATATAGCATACAATATTGAAGAAGAGATTCTATTTAATTTATATATAACAAGTTATTAAAACTAATTACTATCTTTGAACAAACTATTTAAAAAGATCTTTATAGTTTTACAACATATATATATATGTGTGTGTGTGTGGCAGATATATTCATCACCAAGGGTCGAGCCACCCACGTCCCAGCCACCCCCGTACCCGCGCCCGAGTGACTGAGCCCCCTGTCACAGAACCTCCCAAGGTATTAGGTCCACCTATATATGTCCTTGTCCTAAGGACCTCAGACAGTCATGTAGGGGTGCATAACGACTTAGCAAGTTTAGTTATCTGTATCTCCATCACATCGCCCAAGAGCGCTTAACCCATCACGCAGACATTACACATCATCGGAGTAAGGAGTAAGTAGAAAGGATTACAATAACATAATTTACATTCATAAGAAAAATATAGAAAGAGTGGTTATTACATATCTAGGTACTTGAGTGCGTAAACTTATTATTACATATCCCACACACATCAGTCGTCCCCGTCGATTCCCCGTTCGTAGTCAGGGCTCACCGCCTTGGCATGCAATGCCACACTGACCCCGGCCACCGCCGTGCAGTGGCTGCACTTGCACCCACCATAGCTAGCATGGGAGACCACGTCTCAGGACAAGTGAGGGATAAAGTTTGTGCCCGGCTTCACTCTTGGTTACCATATTTCCCGACATGTGTTTAGTACGTTCAAACGCTTGACTCAGGTATCTAAACATTAATCCTTAAGTCCATTCCCGTCTTATAGACAAGGCATCCACCCTAGATCCATGTCCATAGACCATCATAGATCCCGTTATCAAGATGAATACAATCAATTCCTGACCTCGTGCGAGTGCTAGAAAATCACTCGACTTCTACCGAGATCCTCAATTAGCATAGTAGCTACTTGACCTGCCATACTAGTATCCATCTCAAAGGAATCCTGAATTCATGCAACTAGGGTTTCAAGCAATCCCTACACTTAAGTGCACAATACAAGCCTACAAATATTAAGTGTAGTAAAATAGCATATATAACGGTATGCATAAACCGGGGCTTGCCTTCAAATCCCGGTGTGGCGGGAGGTTCTTCGGCGATGAGTTCAGGAGCTGGTTCCTAGGCTTCTTCTTGTTGTGCCTCTTGCTCTTGGATCAAGACGTACTCTCCATCCATGAGATTGTAATATAATGAATGCAAATGCATGAGTATGAATGCATCATATTCATATATCTATATTTGTACATGTCTATGGTGCATACTAGGATCAAGGATTTCTCTCCCTTTTATTCTTAAGGGCTTTTATGGGGTATGTTGAACTACGCTTCTAATTTAGAAATTTCCAAAAATCCTATAAAAATTACAGTGGCTTCTTGTTGGCTTACTTAAGCTTCTCTCAAAATTTAGGGTGTAATATTGAAGTGGTTATCTCTGTAGAAAAATGACAAGGTCTAGGGCATAGAGGGCGCTTTAAACTACAACCCTTGTGTAGAAGTGACTTCTGCCCTATAACTTATTTTTGCTGGTGTTTATGGGTAATATTATGCTCCTATGCCAAATTGCAACCAAAGATACCTAATGGTTATTTAATGGTGATTTTCTAAAGTTTGGGGGCTTAATGGGTGCTTTCTACTAACACTCTATTTGAAAAATGTCAAACAACAGATTTGCCAATTTTTCTAATTTCTTCTTTGCGCAAGAGTAATCATTCCTAAAGTTGGTTATTTTTACTTATAGCGGATGGGTTGTATGATTTCTTAAAATCTATAAACTTTCTCATGGGGAAGGGGGTGGGGTATATTCCACTGTGTAACTACCTCATTTTTATATCTTTCCCTTATAGCACATATCTGAAGTACTTAGGGAAAAATAAGGTTGCTTATTGTTTCCAACTTTTGGTCCCCCTTTTTATTTTCTAGAAGTATTGGCAAAATCCTAGTTTTATTTGTTTGACCCACTTATTTTGATATTCTGGGTTGGTTACTATTTTTGTAGTGGTATAATAGTGGTCAAGGGTCTGCTAATTTTTTCTTAACATTATTTCATATGTCCTATTATTTTTAATCTTTATCTCACTTAAATACTCAATACCTAAATTAAATCATAAATTCCAAAACAGTACTGGACTAGGGTTCCATATATTGTTCCCATGAACTTTATCACTTAGGCATGCTAGAAAAAATAATATTGCTCTCTGGTTTCTATTTTTAGTGTCCTTTTCTATTTTTCCAAAGTTTGAGTAAAACAAGTCCTAGGGGATAAAATTTGCTTAATCTTGGGTACTGGGGTGCTTAACATTTTTAAGCATTGTAACTATTGGTCAAGTATCTCCATAAATTTTCTCAACCCAGTCTAAAAGTTTTTCTACCATTTTCCTTATTTTCAAGGTTTAAGTGGTTTTCTTATTTAAATCAAAACCTTAAAAAGTAATATGGGAATATTGGGTCTACTATTTTTGCTTGGTAGATTATATTATGAAGAGTCTAGCAAAATTTGTTTAACCAAATTTGGATGAATATTATTTAAGTTATGCATTTTCTAAGTCTGTTGTCTATTAAAAAGAATTTGAATTCCAAAATGGAAAAGAAAATCCATCTTGCGCTCGGGTCCCTGGCTTATCTTTTTTCTGGTGCCTTACAAACAAGTCCCCGAGCTACTATTCATGCGATTCGCTGACCTTGAGAAAAAACCCCTAAGTTTGTGAAACATCTAACCCACGATCCAATCCCCATCGGAACAGTAGTCGTGATAGAGAAAAGGGCGGCAGGGCTTACCGGTGGCAGTCTAGCTCTGACGAAGGGGTCTCAGAGATCAGGGAGGTCCTGGCAAACCCGTCGATGGTTGGATGGCGGTCGGTGGTGGTCGGAGTCGTCCTAGCCACGTGCAGGGGCGGAAGAGCTCATCGCCGGCGAGGATCTCGGCCTACACAGGCGGTCTAGTTGAATTGGATGGCTCGGGGAGGTTCACTAGACGTTGTGGAAGCTGTGCGCACAAGGAATTTGACAATGGCGCAGTGGCTTACCCAGTTCACGTGCTCCGGCGGGCGGACGGATTCTGGCAAGGACGATCCAGCGCTTCATGTGAGGTCGCGCTCGGTCTGGGGGCTCGGGAAGCTTTACGGGACTCCGGGGAGGCTTGCCAAGTAGTTGGCATCGGCGAGGGATGGCTGGGGTGAGTTGGCCATGGTGGCCGGCACTCGGGCGGCTTAGGTGGGCGGTGTAGAGCTTGCCGGAGTTCGGAACTTGCTCGGGGAAGTGAGGCGGGGTGTGGAGTGGGTTGCTGCGCACATGGGGAGGGCTTTATAGGCACGAGCGGGCGCAGGCGAGCGGTTGGTTTGACAGGCGCTCGGGCGTGCGCGGAGGAGCGCCAGTGCGCACTCAGCCCCCTCGGCACGGCGTACAACATGTGGCAGAGTTTAGTGTAGTCGCTTTCAAGCGTCCGTTGGCTCCAAATCTTCGTGAATTTGGGAAGATCCTATTGTAAAATTTCTTCTCCCAACTACCCTCTGTCGTTTGTGTGTGGAGGCCGAGGCATTTCTTGGGCTGTGTAGTGAGTAGTTGCGTCCCCAAGATTGGTCTGTCTGACAGCCCTAATCCGAGAATAAAAGCGTGCCAAACCATGTCAAATGGATTTGGTTTGACCCCAAATTTTTCTAGGTAGTTCTAAGGGTATTTTGGTGCCATTTTGTCAATTGGGCCAAGTGGTTTTGAGTTAAGGAACATGGTGAACGTGTTTGAGTTTGGTGAGGGGGGCTGAATTTCAGAAATCTGAAATTCTGATTTCTATAGGAAGCCCCCACTTGAGTGGCTTGTTTGGAGATTTTGCAAAACCCTTTTGGGACAACTCTCTTACTATTTTTTGTAGGTTATTTAGTGTATTACAACTTTTATAATTTGCCCAAGTCATGACAATGTGATTTACTTGGTCTTTTCATTGAGTTTCTCTTTGGTGCTCTAATGTTCTAAAGAGGGGAATTCGAGGGTTTTGGCACTTCCCTTCTTTCTTAGGCTTGCCATGGTTAATGTATGCTTTCTTAGGGTGATGAAACCTAGTTAGGGCTTGGCTCCTAAGTTTTGGTGTCTTTTTCTCCATCCAAATCACATGTGATAACATGTCATAGGTGGGGGTGCTGAGAGAGAACCCTAAGTAACACTAGGGGTGTTACATTAGTCGTTCAACTCTGACCTCCATATCCCCTACTGCTCCCCTCATGTCGAGGAGCCAATTAGTGCTGAGGCATGCCTCGAGGTCTGGTCTCCTTCCACTAAGTAGTCTTGGTACGTGCCATACCTCTATAAGAGGTGAAATTACTTAGTATTGTTTAAATATGATGCATGCATGACCTACGATTGTGGAATCAACCTCTTGTTGATCCCATACCTCTTACGCATAGACTATTATTTGGCACTCTATTACCCAACTTCCAAAAGATAAGTTGCAACAAGATCATGAAACTTGGCCACATGTCATGATATCATATGTAGAGGTTGTGATAAAAAATTTGAGAATGTTTCGAGAAAGTTGTGAGGCAGTATGTGTAGAAACCTAGCCGGTCTATATTGAACCTCTATGATTTCATGTGTAGGTCACTTAGGTTTCTACACATAGTGCGTCACAACTTTCTCGAAACATTCTCAAATTTTTATCACAGCCTCTACATATGATATCATGACATGTGGACAAGTTTCATGATTTTCTGACTTTGTTTGTGTTTTATACATTTTTTAAACAACTTGATGGAAAGTTCACGCTCATATTTCGTGAGCATGGTTTTCGAAGATTCTGGTCTGTTCCTAAATTCGATCGTAACTTGTGCTAAATAACATACATATCATTTTTGCATGCACGGTTTTCCATGTTTCGAGTGACTTGCAGTTTAAATCCGAATTATCTAAGGAAATTCCATTAAACGAACTAAATCTAATATTTATTGGAAACATTTTTATAATTGTGCCGAAATGGTACATGTAGGTCTAAATAGTGTAGGAACATACCACAAAAAGTGTGGTTGGGAAAAGAAAAAAAATTAAAATATACTTTGCCGAGTGTCATCCGGTTGACACTCGGCAAAGAAGCTTCTTTGCCGAGTGCTAACACTCGGCGCTCGGCAAAGATAACAGTCGTCAGCTATAGACGGCCGCTGACGGCCCTTTGCCGAGCGCCGCCATTTGCCGAGTGTTTGGCACTCGGCAAAGATTTCTTCGCCGAGTGTATTTCTGTGCCAAGAGTCCTGCTCTCGGTAAACGCGCTCATTACCGAGAGCAGGACTTTGCCGAGTGCCCGACAAAAAGCACTCAGCAAAGCGTCGAGCACTCGGCAAAGAGCCAGATTCCGGTAATGATTAGTGCCAATTTTATATTGACCCGAGACAAAATTTTCAATTCCATTATGTTATATAGAAATTATTTTGTTGCAACAATGTGTGTGGCCATATGAAACAATTTATATTTATTCTACGTTAAAATGGAGAAAGGATGTTGAATTATCCCTTTTAAATAATATATTTTTCCATCCACGGAGTTGGTACTCCAAATAAAAGATAAAGGCAAGGAAAGATAAAGATAAAGTTTAAATTCAAATAATAACTGAGGATCTTTTGGTAGAAAGAAAATGACTTAAACAAGAAAGAAAAAGAACTCAAATAAGTAATTAAGGTTCATATTTCAATTGAGTTCAGTATGTATCCATCAAACAGGTGTATTCTAATACAATCCATCAAACAAAAGAAATGTGTGCTATTAGCACTAGTTCCTTCCTTATTTTCTCTAGGTGTGACCTCTCCACTCTCTAGCTCTCTAATTTTGTTGACTTCGACGACGCCCTTGAGATGACACCTTCCATGGGCAAAATACATGCTATTTCTAATTTAGCATAAGCTTTGATAGTCGTGATGAAGGTGCTAACGCCTATTAAGTACCACATGTCTAGAGATGTTAGATCATATTTCCACCCTCAATCCATCTATATATGCACTAAAAATAAAAACTAGAGCCTTCATGAATAATATATTGTAGTTTAAAACAATGGGTTGTTAAGTGTCAGAAACATGCGTTCATCAAAACTGAATTTGGTATCCTCCTCTTGAAGAAGAATTATTACACTTCATGCCATATAAAAATAGAAATATAATTATAGAAAAATTATAGCATTCACAAAAAAATAATATAATATCTCAAAAAATGGGTTCATAGGTATCAAATACATGTGCTCATCAAAATCAAAATTGATAGCACCCTCTTAGAAGAATAATTATTTCATCCCATACCACATAAAAGTGGGAAACTACTTATAGGAAAGTAAAACTTAGAGCTTTCATGAATAACGATATTGAATCTCAAAACTATGGGTTGGTAGGTGTGACATGTATGTGTTCATTAAGGTTAAAATAACTAGTTTTACTGAAAAAGCTCTACTCCATACAAGAATTAAAACATGCATTGCTAACTAATAATCAACAAAACCACCATTTAATTTGCTAGAAATTAATGGGTTCATAGTCACCAACCTTTTGCAAGACAGATTCACCATAATTTCAATGCTTTTCTCAAGATCAAATTGATAAGTGATCTACCATAAGGATAAAACAAACTAGCCATCAAAATAGTTGAAAAGCTAAAAATTCAATGGAGTCACCAACATTAAACAAGAAGATCATGCTCATCCATGAAAATATAAGAGCTTCCATGCATTTTAAGGAAAAATGACCACAAAACGGAGGGAGAGGTAGCAAAAAACATCTATTTGGATGAGCATGCTCAAAATGGAAGAAGAGAAGGGAAAGGAGGGCATGCATGGGGATTGGAATCATAAAGCTCTTAATGTTGGCTCAAGCTAATAGTCGATAGTGATATGTTATATAGCACTGCCAGCTTAAGCTATCGACCAACAACATTAGCCCCAATATTTGTATCGATTCATAGCTTAAGTTGGAAGTGACATGGACCTTAGAGCAACTCTAAGAGGATGTTAAAAAATTTCTCCTAAAAACTACTTATTGGGAGCAAGCTAAAAAAATTTAGTAGTGAATTATGATGTGTACTCCAGCCGTTCTTTTAAACAAAGACTAAAACAAATGCTTAAACATTATTAAGTGCATAATTTTTAATTGCAACGATTGCTTCAAAGCTGGACCAAAAAGATTTTTAGCAAGTTCTGCGAGCAACTCAGCATAGTCCAATATTTGATCGAATTCCTAGTCCACCATATTTTCTTTCAAAAAGCCATGGGCCTACCGGACTGTCCCCTCCTCCGTGGTTGGAGCTTCCAGCACGGCCTTGCGCTCGTGGCTTCCGTGGTCCAAGCGGTGGTGGTCCTTATGCTTCTTGTCCTCTCTCTGCTCGCCCGATTTACGATCTACAGGCTCCTCAACCCTCACGCCACCATGGACCCCAATTCTGAGCTCGAGTGCCTGGCGTCTTGAATGTGCACAAGACTGGTTGTGTCGAGTGCTTCGACGACACTGTCCTGGACCCCACCGCAGTCATCTTCGGCCACCTTAACCTTGTCATGACCCTACCAACGGTGCATAGATCCAGTCAAGGCAATTCATATGGGGAATGGGGAAGAAGGATTAAGGAGGATTAGGGGGATATAGTTGTAACCCAGCTGTAATCTAGCTATTTGCTAGCTGTAATAATCGATTAGCATGCAAACCCTCTTAGGGGTGCTATAAATCTGAGAGCTTGTAATCAAGGAAGGTATGAAATGAAATGAACAGAAATCTAGCCACTACCACATACCTGTGTTGGTGTTCTTGGCTGATTCGGCCAAGGGGGTAACCACCCTCACGTCGGATGAACCCTAGGGGAAAGGAAATACATACATGGGCGCAGATCCAAGGAGGGGCGAAACCCTAGAACCAGGGTTCCTCACAATTGGTATCAAAGCCTTACATCCTTGGAGAAAGAATGGGAGGGAAGACGATGAGAACAGGAGTTTGAAGGAAGCAAGGAAGGGTGATCAGATTTTTTTTATCACAGCACCATCAGTCAAGCCATCGGTACAGCCTCAGTTGGTGATCAAGGCCTTCACCATGGAGGCCAAGCAGAATGAAGTTCGATGGGAGAAGATGATGCTGGCTATTGAAAAACTGACAGGGAAGGTGGAGGCCATGGAAGAGGAGAGGACATTGCTTCACAAACAAATGGCGGAAACAGGTAAAACTGTTTCTCTTCTTCGGTTGGAAGTTATGGCTAGAGATATGAATCACTCTGAAGATTTAGAGGGAGCAAGTCATAAAAGATTTTTTTAGAATAGAGAAGGTAGGATTCTAGGGGGAAGAGAGGAGAGCTCTAGGCGACAAGAGAGGGAAGGGTAACAATTACAACAACATATTCCAAAGATGTCTTTCCCTATGTTTGGAGGAACAGACCCAGCTATATGGATCATTCAATGTGAAGACTATTTCAGCCTCTATCGAGTCCTTGAGTTTCTCAAATGAACGTTGGCATCTCTAGATTTTGAAGGAACTACAGCTCGCTGGTTGCAAGTGGTCAGGTTGAAGCAAGGCTTGGGAGATTGGAGAAATTTGCCTAGACTTAGTGCTAGAGAAGTTTGGCACTGAAGAATACCCAAGAGCCATGGAAGGTTGATGAGTATTAGGCAGAAAGGGGGAGTTGAAGAATATGTGAAGGAATTTGAGGAACTGAGATATGCCACAGCAGTTGGTGGTGCATAGTCCTATTGAGAATGGTTAGTCTCTTCATCAAGGGGTAATCAGGAAAGACCAACAGATTTGGGTTGGAGAGAATTCAGCCCTTAGAACCAAAATTATTGTAGCATTACATGATTCTTCATTAAACACTCTAGAATTGCTGCTACTTAGCACAGAGTTAAGAAGCTATTCTGTTGGTCAGGACTGAAAACTGATGTAGAGTTGTTTGTCAAGCAATGTGGGACTTGCCAACAGGCCAAGAGTCTTAGACAACATCCTTCTAGATTGCTGCAACCTCTGCCTATACCAGCATGAGCTTGGCAAGATTTGACTATGGGTTTCATTGAAAAATTACCCAAGTCAGAGGGGTGTGATACTATTTTGGTGCTGGTCGACAGATTCACCAAATATGCCCATTTATTTCCATTGAAGCACCCTTTCACTGCTCAAGGAGTAGCCCAAGTTATGATGGATTCTAAAGTCAATTTACATGGAATACCTAAGACAATTGTCTCTGATGGAGACAAGATTTTTATCAGATCTTTTTGGATACATTTGTTCAAACTATTGGATATCAAGATGGTTTTAAGTACAACCTATCACCCTCAAACTGATGGCCAAAGTGACAGGGTTAATCAATGTTTGGAGATGTATCTTCATTGTGTTATACACTATATCCCTCAGAAGTGGAAGTCTTGGCTATCATTAGCCAAATTGTGGTATAACACCTCTTTCCATTCCTCATTGGGTTGTTCACCTTTCTAGGCCCTTTATGGCTATGAAGCATCTATTCTTGGAATACCAGTAGTCACAAGGCAGGAAGATGAGGAGGTTGCTCAGTTTATACAACACAGAATTGAGCACAGTGACATGTTAAGGGAGGCTTTAGCTCGAGCTCAGCAGAGATATAAACATTTTGCTGATAAGAAAAGGGTTCCTAGGGAATTTCAGGTAGGGGAACAACTGTTGTTCAAGCTTCAACCCCCTATGCTCAACACTCTGTGGTCAATCGACCTTGTCCCAAATTAGCCTTCAAATATTTTGGTCCTTACAAAGTCATCAAAAAGATTGGTCCATCTGCTTATCGTCTGGACCTACCACCAGAAGCTCGAATTCACCATGTTTTTCATGTCTCTCAACTTAAACCGTTTGTTCCCAAATACACCCTAGTCTTTGATCCACTTCCTCAGCCACTGGTTTTGGACAAGGCAACTCTAGCTCCAGTGGAGATCCTAGATCGTCGCATGGTCAAGAAAGGAAATGCAGCTATAGTCCAAGTATTGATTAGATGGTCGGGCATGCCATCATTATGTGCTACTTGGGAAGATTTTCATGTGGTCAAGAACCGATTTCCACAGGCTCTTGCTTGGGGTCAAGCAAGTTCTCAAGGGGGGATTGCCATGACCCTACCAACGGCGCATAAATCCAGTCAAGGCAGTTCAGATGGGGAAGAAGGATTAAGGAGGATTAGGGGAATATAGCTGCAACCCAGCTGTAATCTAGCTGTTTGCTAGCTGTAATAACCGATTAGCATGCAAACCCTCTTAGGGGTGCTATAAATCTGAGAGCTTGTAATGAAGGAAGGTATGAAATGAAAAGAACAGAAATCTAGCCACTACCACATACCTGTGTTGGTGTTCTTGACCAATTTAGCCAAAGGGGTAACCACCCTAACGTTGGATTAATCTAGGGGGAAGGAAATACATACCTGGGCGTAGATCCAGGCAAGGGCGAAACCCTAGAACCAGGGTTCCTCACATACCTACCCGCGCGGAGTGGATCCGGCAAGAAGCTCCCCGTCGTTGTGTTCTTGCACGACGGTGCGTTCATGGTCCACATTGCTGCTCCTCGTTGTACCACATCTACGCCGCCTCCCCTTGATGCCACGGTGCCCGTCGTCTCCGTTCACTATCACCAGCGCTCGAGCACCGCATCTTCGCCGCCCACGACGAAATGCGCGCCGGTGCAGATTGGGGAGGAATGGCTAACGTGAAAATATGTAGGAGTGAAGCATACATACGAGGGACGTGTATTTTTGCGGACGAAGACGAAGGAGCTGTTGAGCCAGGAAAATCATACTTGTTCCCTAATATTCGTTTTGGGAAAGTTTACGGCTCCTCTTGGAGTTGCTCTTATAACACTGGTTTTTAATTTTTAAGGACGTCTAGTTATTTTTAAATTTTAAAATTAAGAACCGATACTGACTGTGATTGATCGATAGTGAAGATCACTTCGGTACCAGTGCTACGAAGTGGTGTTTCCATGCCACGACAAACGTGCCATCGACGAACATGATCTTGTGTTGCATTGCATTATGTCTTATACGCTTTTGTTTAAGTAGCTGAAGAGTTGGCAAAAAAACATTAGGTTGTCGACATTGTTTTACACTGTAAATGATATTGTTTGTAGAACGAAGTTTGAAATAAGAGATGAAATAGAGATTGGGACAGGAGAGCTGCTAAAAAATGCTTCTCCATGATGCTGCATCCTGCAGCTGCACTTCTGTTTTCCCTGCAAAATGGGGGAAGCATAACCTCAGCACCAAGGTCAAGAACCCTATGCCATGCCATACAGCCTGCAGAGATCATACAGAATGACAGAGGAGCCTTGCGTGGACAAAAAAAAAAGGTGAACGAAACTTTCTCAAAACATTTTTTTAACGTTCGGTAGTTACCATTTAAAAAATCAGGTCTACTATTCTCTAGCGTTGATCCACTTTAGCTAGCACATTGTTCAGCTGGTGTAGCACGACGTGCCACGTGTGCTAGTTAACAGCATTGACGAACCATGAATTGTTTGGAGGGTGACAATTGTCATTGTCACCGGTGCACAAGGCGATGCGTATTCCGGCGGCATGCAATTGGCAATGCCCCGGCCAAGCTATGGATCGAGTCGAGGAGGCAGGCAGAGCAGAGATACCACCACGCACCAAGCTAACAAGATGGAAAGGCGAAGTGCCATATGCTTGGGAAACACAGCTCAACGTGGCCATGGAAAGCAAGGAACAACCGCACAGCTTGTAAAGCCCCCCAGGCCCCAGCCATTGACACCTACAAATACGCAGCCACTGCAAGGCCGTGGTTCTTCAACCCTCTCCACGCTCCAGCGCAAGAGCAAGAGCAAGAGCAATTACTGCAAAACCCTAAATTAGCTACGTATAGCTTCTCTTCTCACCCATGGCCAATTCAAGCAGCTACGGCCTTGGGCTTGCTTGCTTCTTCGCCATTGCCGCTGCGGTCGCCGGCGGGACGCAGTTCATGGTCGGCGGCGCCAATGGCTGGAGCGTGCCCACCGCCGGCGCCGAGCCCTTCAACACTTGGGCGGAGAGGACGAGGTTTCAGATCGGAGACTCCCTAGGCAAGTAATCTCAGATTGATGTCCAAATGCATCCAGCACACTGTGTGTGACTGTGATGTACGCCATCGCCATGCATGATGCTGATGCATGCCGCCATTTCTTGTGTGCCCGTAGTGTTCGTGTACCCCAAGGACCAGGACTCGGTGCTGCTGGTGGAGCCGGCGGACTACAACGCCTGCGACACGTCGTCGTACGTGAGGAAGTTCGACGACGGCGACACCGTGGTCACGCTCGACCGCTCCGGCCCGCTCTTCTTCATCAGCGGCGTCGAGGCCAACTGCCGCGCCAACGAGAAGCTCATCGTCATGGTCCTCGCCGCCCGCAGCAACGGCAACGGCACCGGCGGCGGCGCGCGGGCTCCGAGCACGGCGCCGCAGCCGGCGTCACCGGCGGCATCGCCCCCTCCCGCCAGCTCCACCCCGCCCCCGCCGTCGTCGCCCGCTCCCAAGGGCGCGTCGCCGCCCCCGGCCTCTGCTCCCACAACGACACCGGGTACGCCGCCGCCCCCTGCTCCGAGCGCGTCGTCGCCTGCTCCGGCGTCGTCAACCCCGCCGCCGCCATCTGCCCCGCAGGCACCGCCGCCGCCGCCTCCTGCTTCGAGCGCGTCGTCGCCTGCTCCGGCATCGACGACCCCGCCGCCGCCATCTGCCCCGGCGAATGCCCAGCAGGCACCGCCGCCGCCCTCGGCGAGCTCTCCGTCTCCGAGCGCACATGGAGCGACGGCTAGCTCGACGGGCACGCCATCGTCGCCTCCCGCCGGCGCCGAGGTCAAGAACGGCGCCGCCCTCATGGTGGCCACGGGCTTGGCCAGCTCCTTCGGGGCCGGCATCCTTGGCTACGCCATGCTTGCTCTATGAAGAAGTGAAGTGGACTGTGTACACGATGCACGGAAGACGACCCGAGTAAATACAGTATGTCTATACATGTTAACTGAAGACATGCGATTTGTGCATGCTTTCGTTTTCCACCGCATGAATAAGAAATCAACAATTCTTTATGCCTCAACTTGGGTATTTGACACTTAGTCTGAGTGCCTTTTTATTATCACTAGCTGGATGCCCGTGCGTTGCAACGGGAATATATAATACCAGTATACTATGATAACTTATATAAATCTGTGTTATATTGTTATGAGAAAATGTTTCATAATCAACTTGTAATCCTAGCCATACATAAATTTTGTTATTTTAATCTAGTTATTTCACCACTACATTGCAACCATCAGTATAATGCAGACTTCGATATATGCCACGATTTGTATGGTCTCATCATTGGAGAGCACGAGCACGTTCCACACATGCCGGAAAAATTCCCTCGTACATCGTTAGTCATCAGACACGCACCACCATATGCTCTTGCTTAAACAAAAAGGTAAGTGTGTATGTGTTTGCGAAAAGAATTAAAGGCAGGCCGGCACAAAAGCTACCCTGACGGTGGCGAGGATGACGAACTGGTCACTGTTGTCGATCCTCCTCTGTGTCACCTTCGGCGCCAAGATGACGCCACAATCCTCGATATAGTAGTCGTCGAACGCACGCGACATGACGAGTACCGATGACTCTTGGTTGGGCTGCCAAACGAAGTGCACCCCGGGCACATCAGCGAGGTAGTACCCCTGGCCGTTGCACCACCGAATGCGCTATTCCACTACATACATCATGTTCGAGGACACTCACACAACGTCAGCAACGTCCATCGT
Source organism: Zea luxurians (assembly GCA_029449295.1). NCBI lineage: Eukaryota > Viridiplantae > Streptophyta > Magnoliopsida > Poales > Poaceae > Zea > Zea luxurians. Next base: position 28,295,298 of record JAOPSE010000015.1, read on the forward strand.
CCCAGCGCACAAGAATTCATGTCCGGTCAGTAGCGACTTTACGTGGCAGGTTGGGCTTCAGGTGGACGATGAGCTGGACGGCGTGATGGCGTCGTCGTCGGATGCGGTGTCCAGAACAACCTGAGAGTCGTCGATGTTGGCGACAACCATGAGGCCCCCCTGCTTAACGATGGACAGCGCGGTGCAGATGCTCTAGACCGCGTCCAAGCGGCGGCTTCGCGGGAGCTTGTCGTACACAGCGGCGCATGCGACCATGTAAGACTGCTTTTAGAGGTCGAACTGACAGTCGTCAAGCTTCTTCTCGTCATCGATGAGCGACGACAACGCGAATGCCTCCTACTCATGGAGTTTGTTCGGGATTTGAAGTAGGAAACATGGATTCATGCTTGGCGTTGGTTTATGAAAATGACTCACAAGTCTGATCCATGGAAAAAAAATATTACGAAGAAAAAATTTCACACATGCAAAAAAGGGAATTTAAGTATAATGCATTATTCAAACAAAAGAAATAGCATGCAAAGCTCTTCTTTAAATAATATTACCTCCATCCAAAAATATAATTCAAGAATATTGGTTATACTTATCTACTACTACGCATTGTGCAATGGTAGCAAGTGAGCTTGGAGAGAGATGTAGTAGATGTGTTTCCTGTCATAGATGTAGACATAAACACATATATGTGGGTGCCCGTGCGTTGCAACAGAAACATTTAATATCATGATAACTTATGAACAAATGTGTGTTATACTGTTATGTGAAAATGTTTCGTAATTAATTTATGATCCTAGCCATACATAAATTTTGTTATTTCAATCTAACTATTTCATCACTACATTGCAACCAACAGTACCGTGCAGACTTCTATACATGATAGCTGAATGCCCGTGCGTTGCAACTGGAATATATAATACCGGTATACTACGATAACTTATATACAAAATATGTGTTATACCGTTATGAGAAAATGTTTCATAATCAATTTGTGATTCTGGCCATACATAAATTTTGTTATTTATAATCTATCTGTTTCACCACTACATTGCAACCATCAGTATCATGCAGACTTTGATATATATCACGATTTGTATGGTCTCATTATTGGAGAGCACGTTTCACACATACCGGAAGAAATTCTCTCGTACATCGTTAGTCATTGGACACGTACCACCATACGCTTTTGCTTAAACAAAAAGTTAAGTGTGTGTTTGCAAGACTAATGGTCAAACATCGTATAACCACAAAGTTAGAATACTATATTAATATATTAAATAAATTAATCCAATAGACATAGATTAACCCAATTAACATAGGATAAATAAATATCTAATTATAAAAGTATAAAACATGGTATAATCAATGTTGTTACTGCGTAGTAAATATTCATACGAGACTAACACAACTGGAACGATTCAATTTGGAATTAAAATGGGGAAGTTACGAATTTCCAAAGTTTCTATGTATTTGATATAGGATTAATTAGGAAATCAATTTTATTGTTGTTTTCATGACAAAACAGAGGTATTATGTGATAAAAATAATATTATAGAATTATAGAAATTGGAATGAACTCATTTGGATTTAATATGAAATTTTCATGAATTAAATGGATATCTGCAATTATTTTTAAACTAAAAATCAATTTCTAAACTCCTTTTCCCTATTTTCTTTATTTCCTGTACTGCGTCCCAAATTCCAGAAAGATCAGGGGCCAAGCTATAAATGTTTTTCTAGACTCAGTGAGCATACAGAGTGGACGGTGGGTTAAACACAAAAGACGTTTTAGTTGAAGTTGTACACAATTCAACATGAGTCATGTTGGCTAGAGGGTGGAAGGCTAGACATTCTGCTCAATAGATCCAAGGTTCGATCCCTAGACAGCCATGGTTTGATTTTTTTTTCTGCGCGCGGAAAACTGGTGTGCGGGATTGGACGGCTGAGATTGTAGCATGGTAGAATGGACGGCTGAGATCGCAGAATGGCAGAACACAAAAAGGCAGGCTACTATTGCTAACTTAATAAGTAGTAGAGATTTGTGATTCTGGCCATACATAAATTTTGTTATTTATAATCTATCTGTTTCACCACTACATTGCAACCATCAGTATCATGCAGACTTTGATATATATCACGATTTGTATGGTCTCATTATTGGAGAGCACGTTTCACACATACCGGAAGAAATTCTCTCGTACATCGTTAGTCATTGGACACGTACCACCATACGCTTTTGCTTAAACAAAAAGTTAAGTGTGTGTTTGCAAGACTAATGGTCAAACATCGTATAACCACAAAGTTAGAATACTATATTAATATATTAAATAAATTAATCCAATAGACATAGATTAACCCAATTAACATAGGATAAATAAATATCTAATTATAAAAGTATAAAACATGGTATAATCAATGTTGTTACTGCGTAGTAAATATTCATACGAGACTAACACAACTGGAACGATTCAATTTGGAATTAAAATGGGGAAGTTACGAATTTCCAAAGTTTCTATGTATTTGATATAGGATTAATTAGGAAATCAATTTTATTGTTGTTTTCATGACAAAACAGAGGTATTATGTGATAAAAATAATATTATAGAATTATAGAAATTGGAATGAACTCATTTGGATTTAATATGAAATTTTCATGAATTAAATGGATATCTGCAATTATTTTTAAACTAAAAATCAATTTCTAAACTCCTTTTCCCTATTTTCTTTATTTCCTGTACTGCGTCCCAAATTCCAGAAAGATCAGGGGCCAAGCTATAAATGTTTTTCTAGACTCAGTGAGCATACAGAGTGGACGGTGGGTTAAACACAAAAGACGTTTTAGTTGAAGTTGTACACAATTCAACATGAGTCATGTTGGCTAGAGGGTGGAAGGCTAGACATTCTGCTCAATAGATCCAAGGTTCGATCCCTAGACAGCCACAGTTTAATTTTTTTTTCAGCACGGTAGAATGGACGGCTGAGATCGCAGAATGGCAGAACACAAAAAGGCAGGCTACTATTGCTAACTTAATAAGTAGTAGAGACTAGTAAATGCAGGCGAGGCGAAGCCAGGATTCAAATCTTAGGGACAAATCAGATTAGGGACAAATCTATATTATAGAACAGACCACTACGGTGCAGTATATTTAAGGTACTTGAGAGGGTGCCATATAATTTTTTGACCAAATTTTATACAATAAGACAGTGTTGGAGTAGTTTTTTCTGTGTAAAGCCATATATTTTAATTTGAGACACCGTTTGAGACATTTATTGGAGATGCTCTAAATATGTCTACACATCTTATTATTATTATCACTAATAAACGTGCTCTTATCCGCACACATTTTTATTGTCATTGGTAAATATGTCTATAAGTTGCAACCATCCAATACGTTTTAAAATTGAACTTCATGTCATCGCTAGACATAACTTATTCTAACGTGGGCCCAAGCACTTGGAAGCAAGTGAGACAACAATGCATGATTAAACAGATGGCAGATGAGCTCAAATGTCTTGTCAAGTGTATCCCATCCAAGAGTCCGGACGAGCATATTTGTAGGGTAACCAGAGGGCAAGGGACTAAGTACGTTTGTACCCCTGGTTACCTACTATATTTCTATGTTATATTGTACAATGGGATAATTAGAGAATAATATAGCTCGTGTCTCTATCCTAAGTAAAATGGGGTTTGTACCCACGAGGGAGGTTGACAGGTGGACCATTTGTGCATATAGAGGGAGGCCCACCCTGCCTTGTTATCGTTTGTCCGCCAAGACTTGTGGGAGGCCTCCGACCCTCCGTCTTGCGGCCTCTAGTTACGGACCTCTGTGGATTGTCGTCAATGTCATCTCCTGGCACTATGATGGGCCTAGGGCCCTATCCAACCCAGGGACTTTGCTTCGACCATCATTGCCTTCGTCTTATGGGTCGTCCGTGACGAGGTCCCCATGGGGCCTTCGTCTTCAAGGAATACCAAGCCCCCATGAGTAGGTTTTGGACTTCGCTTGATCCGACAGGGCCTCTTCGTAATGCCATAGTCCAAGGGAGCTACATGGACACAACGAAGCCCCTTCGCTTGGGAGGACAGTATTCGACTCCCGCACTCACAGAAAGGGATAGGCTAGTCTCTTGCGATTGCTCGGCTAGATGATCGAGGTCTGTTTCGGCCTTTGCCCTAACAGTGGTTGAAAGAGACCTTACTAGATACCTTTATTTGGTAGTCTCTCACAACTTTCGCAACGAAGATAGGGTCTAAATGGTGGGCCTAAAATTAGTTAAACAATTCTTTGAGTGTCTAATTGGGTTTGCCTCACCATTGCATTTTTACCATATATTTGTGCTCCCACTTCAATCTAATTGGTTGTCTTTGTGTTCATGATAAAAGTGATCGGGTGCATTCTATTTTTTGTAGGTTTATTAAAAAACTAGTCAGACCAATTTCTGCAAATTCTTTGTGAATTTGAAGGATCAAGAAATGTTCATTGTCCCAAGATCACCTATAAAATCTCAATTTCTTTGTCCCAAGATCAAGAAATGTTCATTGCCCTAGGACCAATTCTGCAAATTCTGTGTGAACTAGAGGAGTGAATGGAAGATAATTCTAAATTTCTTTCAAAATGGTCATTGTTCCAAGATCACCCTATAAAAGCTCAAATTCTTCCCAACTATGATGTTCTCGAGCCAACTGGTGGTTGGATGTTCTCAATAATGACCCATAAACACAACTAGACATTTACTAAGATAGAAAGCCAAGCAAAACACCCAAGGTAAATCTGATCCCCTGATGCTAGATCTGGACTCTACCTCCATGGGTATATGTTGTGTGTCAGTGATTTAGTCTGATGCAAGCACACAAGTTGGTAGCAATGTTCACTATCGTGACTAAGGTCGATCGCATCTGCTACTACCATGATTGCACGCTAATCCCATATGTACAAGATTGGGCATATACGTCGTTGTCATCATGTCAAATATGCATGATTGCCCCAACATAGTCTCCATTGGGTGTGGTCGTTAGCGTTGTGTTGCCTCCCCTTCATTTTGGGTTTCTCAAGGCTAGAGCTTGGGGTGGCGTGTAGGGATGATATCATTGGCGTTGGTTGGAGTGTCCCCTCCCCTTCCTATTAGGTGGAACAGGTGAGGGGAATGGTGAGGCACTACAGTGGCAGTAGCGGGGCCTTGTCATCGATCAGATAGGATAGTGCGACCACTCACTCGCTTAGTATCCCGGCGGTTGCCTCACCATGATGCATAGCTTGCATGGTATTATTCCCCTGGTTGAGGGCAACGCGGGTGTCCATTGTCTAAGTGTAGGATGGCTTCGCCAACATATGTAGTCAAATAATTTCTAGGTGAAAACCCCTCCTGGCTTCTTGCTCTAGGTTGACGATGCTGACATAGCTAGTGTCATCCACCATCTTGGAGCCAACATCAAAGTTTATGTTCATTGTAAGTGTCGGGTACCATAATTAGGGGTACTGAAAGGGAAATGTGCCCTTGGGCCATTTCTAAGTATTTTGGTGATTGAGTGCCAACACATGTGTTAAATTATGAATTTGTGTACATGGATGAACAAGGTGCAAATCATGAAGTAAAGGTATGTTTCTAAGCCTTAGTACATTGGTTTTGTGGACTAACATATTTGTCTAAGTGTTAGAAACAGAAAGAAGAAAAAGAGAAAAGGGGAGAGAATGACTTGGCTGTGTGCAGCCAAGTCCCAGCTCGGCCTGGAGCACCGGACTGTCCGGTGTGCACCGGACAGTGTCCGGTGCGCCAGGCTGCCTCGGCGCGAACTGGCCGCTCTCGGGAATTCGCCGACGGCGTACGGCTATAATTCACCGGACTGTCCGGTGTGCACCGGACTGTCCGGTGAGCCAACGGTCGGCCAGGGCCAACGGTCGGCCGCGCAATCCGCGCGAGACACGTGGCCGAGCCAACGGTCGGGAAGGAACACCGGACTGTCCGGTGTGCACCGGACATGTCCGGTGCGCCAACTGAGCGCAGATCTGGAGCAGCCAGCAACGGTCAGAAGTGCTGTTTTTGGAAACAAATCGGGCACCGGACAGTGTCCGGTGTGCACCGGACTGTCCGGTGCGCCACGAGACAGAAGGCAAAGATGGCCTTCCAGATTTGTTCCCAACGGCTCCTAGCTGCCTTGGGGCTATAAAAGGGACCCCTTGGCGCATGGAGGAAGTACCTAAGCATTCCTTGAGCACTCTTGATCACTCACACATCAATCTTGCGCACTTGTTTGAAATTCTAGTGATTTGAGCTCTGTTCTAGTGTGTTAGCCTCTTGAGCTCAAGTCTGGGTTTTGTGTGTGCGTATTCGCTGTGATCTTTGTGTTGTGTGTGAGTTGCTAATCCCTCCCTTACTCCGTGATTCTTTGTGAACATCTTTTGTAAGGGCGAGAGGCTCCAAGTTGTGGAGATTCCTCGCAAACGGGATTGAGATAAGAACAACAAAACACCGTGGTATTCAAGTGGGTCTTTGGACCGCTTGAGAGGGGTTGATTGCAACCCTCGTCCGTTGGGACGCCACAACGTGGAAGTAGGCAAGCATTGGCTTGGCCGAACCACGGGATAAACCACCGTGTCCCTCTGTGCTTGATTCTTGTGGTATTGTGTTTTGTTGAAGACTTCACCTTAGCCACTTGGCATTAACTGTGCTAACGCTTAACAAGTTTTTGTGGCTTAAGTTTGAAGTTTTTACAGGATCACCTATTCACCCCCCCCCTCTAGGTGCTCTCAATTGGTATCAAAGCCGTTCTATTCACAAAGGGACTAACCGCCCGAATAGATGGATCCTAAGGGGAAGGGTATAGTGATCAACGACAAAGAGAAGGAGACCTTCGTCAACGAGCCGAAGGACGACAAGCCTACCGACTCCGGCTCGGGTCAAAGACGAAAGGATGGGAAGAAGAAGAAGACCAGGCGCATTAAGGAGATCATCTACTACGACAGCGACGAGTCTACTTCTTCCCAAAAGGATGAGGACCACAACGACTACGAGAGGAGAAAACCGGTTAATTCGAACTTTTCCTTTGATTACTCTCGTATTCCGCAAAGTTCACATTCTCATTTGCTCTCCATTCCACTTGGCAAGCCCCCACACTTTGATGGAGAGGACTACGGATTTTGGAGTCACAAAATGCGTAGTCACCTATTCTCTCTCCATCCTAGTATATGGGAGATTGTAGAGAGTGGAATGCACTTTGATAGTTCGGATAGTCCCATGTTCATTAATGAACAAATTCATAAAAATGCACAAGCTACTACTGTTCTTCTAGCTTCCTTGTGCAGGGATGAATACCATAAGGTGAGCGGCTTGGACAACGCCAAGCAAATCTGGGACACCCTCAAGATTTCTCATGAGGGGAACGACGTCACCTTACTCACCAAGATGGAGTTGGTGGAGGGCGAGCTTGGACGGTTCGCGATGATAAGGGGCGAGGAGCCAACGCAAACGTACAACCGGCTCAAGACCCTTATCAACAAAATAAGAAGCTACGGGAGCACGCGATGGACGGACCACGACGTCGTCCGCCTAATGCTCAGGTCCTTTACCGTACTTGATCCTCATCTCGTGAACAATATTCGTGAGAATCCCAGGTACACGATGATGACGCCCGAGGAAGTGCTTGGAAAATTCGTGAGCGGGCGGATGATGATCAAGGAGGCAAGATACGTCGACGACGCGTTGAACGGACCACTCCACGAGCCTCAACCCATTGCTCTAAAGGCAACGAGGAGCAAGGAGTCGCTACCTAGCAAGGTGGCGCAAGTTGAGGCGGCTGGCCTTAATGATGAAGAGATGGCTCTCATCATTAAGAGATTCAAGACGGTGCTTAAAGGTCACAAGGGACAACCAAGCAAGACCAAAGCCAAGGGGAAGCGCTCATGCTTCAAATGCGGTAAGCTTGGTCATTTCATTGCTAACTGTCCCGATAATGAAAGTGACCAGGAAAAGGGGAACAAAAGAGAGAAGAAGAAGCAATACAAGAAGGCAAAAGGCGAGGCGCATCTAGGAAAGGAGTGGGACTCGGATTGCTCCTCCTCCGACTCCGACAACGAAGGACTCGCCGCCACTGCCTTCAACAAATCGGCTCTCTTCCCCAACGAGCGTCTCACTTGCCTTATGGCAAGGGAGAAGAAGGTGAGTATTCAAGACTCCACTTATGCTTCATCTAGTGATAGTGAGTCTAGTGATGATGACATAGATTATTCTTGCTTGTTCAAGGGCTTAGATAGATCTAAGATAGAGAAAATCAATGAATTAATTAATGCATTGAATGAAAAGGATAGGCTTTTAGAAAAGCAAGAAGATTTATTGTATGATGAACATGATAAACTTGTAGAGGCACAAAAATCATATGCTTTAGAAGTGAAAAGAAATGAAATGCTTTCTAGTGAAATATCTTCCTGTCATGAAACCATTTCTACCTTAAGAAGTGTTAATATTGATTTAAGTGCTAAACTAGAAGTAGCTAGTAAATCAAATTCTTGTGTTGAACATGTTGAAATTTGTACTAGGTGTAAGGATTTTGATGTTAATGCTTGTAGTGAACACCTAGTTCTAATTTCCAAATTAAATGATGAAGTGGCTAGTCTTAATGCCCAACTTAAGACTAGCAAGAATGAAGTTGATAAAATCAAATTTGCAAGGGATGCCTACACGATTGGTAGACACCCCTCAATTAAGGATGGGCTTGGCTTCAAGAGGGAAGCCAAGAACTTAACAAGCCATAAGGCTCCCATCTTCGTCAAGGAGAAGGGGAAGGCCCCGATGGCTAGTAATACTAAAAAGAATCATGCTTTTATGTATTATGATAGGAGACATGCTAGAAATGCTTATAATCATTTTGATTCATATGCTTATGATTCTCATGCAATGTTTGCTTCTAGTTCTTCTTATAATCATGGTAGAGATATGTGTAGGAGAAATGTTGTACATATGCCTAGGAGAGATATTGCTCATGTACCTAGGAAGAATGTTATTCATGCTCCTAGGAAAGTAGTGAATGAACCTTCTACCATTTATTATGCTTGTAATGCTCTCTTTGCTATTTGTAGAAAGGGTAAGAAGGTAGTTGCTAGGAAATTAGGGGCTAGATGCAAGGGAGATAAATCTTGCATTTGGGTCCCTAAAGATATTTGTGCTAACCTTGCAGGACCCAACATGAGTTGGGTACCTAAGACCCAAGCCTAAATTTGCCTTGCAGGTTTATGCATCCGGGGGTTCAAGCTGGATTATCGACAGCGGATGCACAAACCATATGACGGGGGAGAAGAAGATGTTCACCTCCTACGTCAAGAATAAGGATTCCCAAGATTCAATTATATTCGGTGATGGGAATCAAGGCAAGGTAAAAGGGCTAGGTAAAATTGCAATTTCTAATGAGCATTCTATATCAAATGTATTCTTAGTGGAGAGTCTTGGATATAACTTGCTATCTGTTAGTCAATTATGTCAAATGGGATATAATTGCTTATTTACGAATGTAGATGTGTCTGTCTTTAGAAGATGTGATGGTTCACTAGCCTTTAAGGGTGTACTAGACGGCAAGCTTTATTTAGTTGACTTTGCAAAAGAAGAGGCCGGTCTAGATGCATGCTTAATGGCTAAGACTTGCATGGGCTGGCTGTGGCATCGCCGCTTAGCACATGTGGGGATGAAGAACCTCCACAAGCTTCTAAAGGGGGAACACGTAATAGGTCTAACAAATGTGCATTTCGAAAAGGATAGACCTTGTGCAGCTTGTCAAGCAGGGAAACAGGTGGGAGGAGCACATCACAGCAAGAACGTGATGACCACGTCAAGACCCCTGGAGCTGCTACACATGGATCTCTTCGGACCCGTCGCCTATCTAAGCATAGGAGGGAGTAAGTATGGTTTAGTTATTGTTGATGACTTTTCCCGCTTCACTTGGGTATTCTTTTTGCAGGATAAGTCTGAAACCCAAGGAACCCTCAAGCGCTTCCTCAGGAGAGCTCAAAATGAGTTTGAGCTCAAGGTGAAAAAGATAAGGAGCGACAACGGGTCCGAGTTCAAGAACCTTCAAGTGGAGGAGTTTCTTGAGGAGGAAGGGATCAAGCACGAGTTCTCCGCTCCCTACACACCACAACAAAATGGTGTGGTAGAGAGGAAGAACAGGACGCTAATTGATATGGCGAGGACAATGCTTGGAGAGTTCAAGACCCCCGAGTGCTTTTGGTCGGAAGCCGTGAACACGGCTTGCCACGCCATCAACAGGGTCTACCTTCACCGCCTCCTCAAGAAGACGTCATATGAGCTACTAACCGGTAACAAACCCAATGTATCGTACTTTCGTGTTTTTGGGAGCAAGTGCTACATTCTAGTAAAGAAGGGTAGAAATTCTAAGTTTGCTCCCAAAGCTGTAGAAGGGTTTTTATTAGGTTATGATTCAAATACAAAGGCGTATAGGGTCTTCAACAAATCATCAGGTTTGGTTGAAGTCTCTAGCGACGTTGTATTTGATGAGACTAATGGCTCTCCAAGAGAGCAAGTTGTTGATTATGATGATGTAGATGAAGAAGATGTTCCGTCGGCTGCTATACGAACCATGGCGATTGGAGACGTTCGGCCACAGGAACAGGATGAACGTAATCAACCTTCTTCCTCAACGACGGTGCATCCCCCACTTCAAGACGATGAACAGGTTCATCAAAAGGAGGCGAGTGATCAAGGGGGAGCACAAGAAGATCAAGTGATGGAGGAAGAAGCGCAACCGGCACCTCCAACCCAAGTTCGAGCGATGATTCAAAGGGATCATCCCGTCGACCAAATTTTGGGTGACATTAGCAAGGGAGTAACTACTCGATCTCGATTAGTTAATTTTTGTGAGCATTACTCTTTTGTCTCCTCTATTGAGCCTTTCAGGGTAGAGGAGGCCTTGCTAGATCCGGATTGGGTGTTGGCCATGCAGGAGGAACTCAATAACTTCAAGCGCAACGAAGTTTGGACACTGGTGCCTCGTCCCAAGCAAAATGTTGTGGGAACCAAGTGGGTGTTCCGCAACAAACAGGACGAGCACGGGGTGGTGACGAGGAACAAGGCTCGACTTGTGGCAAAAGGTTATGCCCAAGTCGCAGGTTTGGACTTTGAGGAGACTTTTGCTCCTGTGGCTAGGCTAGAGTCCATTCGTATCTTGCTAGCATATGCCGCTCACCATTCTTTCAGGTTGTACCAAATGGATGTGAAGAGCGCGTTCCTCAACGGGCCAATAAAGGAAGAGGTGTACGTGGAGCAACCCCCTGGCTTCGAGGATGAGCGGTACCCCGACCATGTGTGTAAGCTCTCTAAGGCGCTCTATGGACTTAAACAAGCCCCAAGAGCATGGTATGAATGCCTTAGAGATTTCTTACTTGCTAATGCTTTCAAGGTTGGGAAAGCCGATCCAACTCTTTTTACAAAGACATGTGATGGTGATTTGTTTGTATGCCAAATTTATGTCGATGACATAATATTTGGTTCTACTAATCAAAAGTCTTGTGAAGAGTTTAGCAGGGTGATGACGCAGAAATTCGAGATGTCGATGATGGGCGAGTTGAACTACTTCCTTGGGTTCCAAGTGAAGCAACTCAAGGACGGCACCTTCATCTCCCAAACGAAGTACACGCAAGATCTGCTGAAGCGGTTTGGGATGAAGGACGCCAAGCCCGCAAAGACTCCGATGGGAACCGACGGACACACCGACCTCAACAAAGGAGGTAAGTCCGTTGATCAAAAAGCATACCGGTCAATGATAGGATCTCTACTTTATTTATGTGCTAGTAGACCGGATATTATGCTTAGCGTATGCATGTGTGCTAGATTTCAATCCGATCCTAAGGAGTGTCACTTGGTGGCGGTGAAGCGAATTCTTAGATATTTAGTCGCTACGCCCTGCTTCGGGATCTGGTATCCAAAGGGGTCTAACTTTGACTTGATTGGGTACTCAGATTCCGACTATGCTGGATGTAAGGTCGATAGGAAGAGTACATCGGGGACGTGCCAATTCTTAGGAAGGTCCCTGGTGTCATGGAACTCTAAGAAACAAACCTCCGTTGCCCTATCCACCGCTGAGGCCGAGTACGTTGCCGCAGGACAGTGTTGTGCGCAACTACTTTGGATGAGGCAAACCCTCAGGGACTTTGGCTACAATCTGAGCAAAGTCCCACTCCTATGTGATAATGAGAGTGCTATCCGAATAGCGGAAAATCCCGTTGAGCACAGCCGCACAAAGCACATAGACATCCGGCATCACTTTTTGAGAGACCACCAGCAAAAGGGAGATATCGAAGTGTTTTATGTTAGCACCGAGAACCAGCTAGCCGATATCTTTACCAAGCCTTTAGATGAGAAGACCTTTTGCAGGCTGCGTAGTGAGCTAAATGTCTTAGATTCGCGGAACTTGGATTGAATGGTAGCATACATGTATTTATGCTTTTGATCATGTTCCCTTCTGCATTTTGTTGCTTATTATGTGCTCAAGTTGTACAAACACTCCCTGGACCTCACAAGTCCGTTGCAATGTGATGCACATGTTTAGGGGGAGATGTGTTACAACTTGACCCTTTGAGACTAACCATATGTTTGAGTTTGCTTGTGTTAGTCACAAAGGAGAATTGAAAGGGAAAAGGTGGACTTGGACCATGAAAGACTTCCACTGCACTCCGATGAAGGGTAACTTATTCCAAGTCCATCTCATGAACTCTTATTGCCATTTGCTCTTAATTGAAGATTTTGGTGAGGCAATGGGGTTATAGGGCCAAAGTTGATCCCGTTTTGGTGCTTGATGCCAAAGGGGGAGAAAATAAAGGCCAAAGCAATAAATGGATCAGCTACCACTTGAGAGATTTTGAAAATAGTAGAATAGAGTTTTTGGTTTGTCAAAATTCTTATGTTGTCTCTCTTATCAAAAGTTGGCTTCTTGTGGGGAGAAGTATTGATTATGGGAAAAAGGGGGAGTTTTTGAAATTCTTGATCAATCTCTTTTTGAATGACTCTCTTTATGCTTAAACATGTGTGTTTAACTTAGAGATAGAGATTTGAGTTTGATTTGCAAAACAAACCAAGTGGTGGCAAAGGATGATCCATATATGCCAAAATTGATTCAAAATAAATTTAAGTGTTATTTGAATTGAGTTTGCACTTGTTCTAGTGGCTTTATGTTGTGTTGGCATAAATCACCAAAAAGGGGGAGATTGAAAGGGAAATGTGCCCTTGGGCCATTTCTAAGTATTTTGGTGATTGAGTGCCAACACATGTGTTAAATTATGAATTTGTGTACATGGATGAACAAGGTGCAAATCATGAAGTAAAGGTATGTTTCTAAGCCTTAGTACATTGGTTTTGTGGACTAACATATTTGTCTAAGTGTTAGAAACAGAAAGAAGAAAAAGAGAAAAGGGGAGAGAATGACTTGGCTGTGTGCAGCCAAGTCCCAGCTCGGCCTGGAGCACCGGACTGTCCGGTGTGCACCGGACAGTGTCCGGTGCGCCAGGCTGCCTCGGCGCGAACTGGCCGCTCTCGGGAATTCGCCGACGGCGTACGGCTATAATTCACCGGACTGTCCGGTGTGCACCGGACTGTCCGGTGAGCCAACGGTCGGCCAGGGCCAACGGTCGGCCGCGCAATCCGCGCGAGACACGTGGCCGAGCCAACGGTCGGGAAGGAACACCGGACTGTCCGGTGTGCACCGGACATGTCCGGTGCGCCAACTGAGCGCAGATCTGGAGCAGCCAGCAACGGTCAGAAGTGCTGTTTTTGGAAACAAATCGGGCACCGGACAGTGTCCGGTGTGCACCGGACTGTCCGGTGCGCCACGAGACAGAAGGCAAAGATGGCCTTCCAGATTTGTTCCCAACGGCTCCTAGCTGCCTTGGGGCTATAAAAGGGACCCCTTGGCGCATGGAGGAAGTACCTAAGCATTCCTTGAGCACTCTTGATCACTCACACATCAATCTTGCGCACTTGTTTGAAATTCTAGTGATTTGAGCTCTGTTCTAGTGTGTTAGCCTCTTGAGCTCAAGTCTGGGTTTTGTGTGTGCGTATTCGCTGTGATCTTTGTGTTGTGTGTGAGTTGCTAATCCCTCCCTTACTCCGTGATTCTTTGTGAACATCTTTTGTAAGGGCGAGAGGCTCCAAGTTGTGGAGATTCCTCGCAAACGGGATTGAGATAAGAACAACAAAACACCGTGGTATTCAAGTGGGTCTTTGGACCGCTTGAGAGGGGTTGATTGCAACCCTCGTCCGTTGGGACGCCACAACGTGGAAGTAGGCAAGCATTGGCTTGGCCGAACCACGGGATAAACCACCGTGTCCCTCTGTGCTTGATTCTTGTGGTATTGTGTTTTGTTGAAGACTTCACCTTAGCCACTTGGCATTAACTGTGCTAACGCTTAACAAGTTTTTGTGGCTTAAGTTTGAAGTTTTTACAGGATCACCTATTCACCCCCCCCCCTCTAGGTGCTCTCAGGTACCCCCAACGCTCCTAATCATGGCTGGTAAACACCCTCAGACCAACTGACGGGTGTGGTTCAAGCCAAGACTTCATCTACCCGAGGGACGCGATCTCACCCGAGCCCAGCCTCGGGTTGGAACAATAGTCCCAGACGAGTTCACGCCTCGCCCGAGGGCCTCCTCAGACAGCGGGCGCCCCCTCGGCTCTCCCGAGGCCCAGCTCAGGCAGGCTTCATTATGAAGCAACCTTGGCCATACCGCCTCACCAACCGACCGCTTCGCAGGCGCATTTAATGCAGGGGATGCCTGATGCCGTATCCTGACACACGCGCCTCAGACAGGCAGGCTGAAGTGACCGCAGTCACTTTGCCCCTCTTCTTTACTGTCCGATATGACAAGAAAACAGCTCCGCTCGCTCCGCTCCGACTGCTGTGTCAGCCACCCCGGCAACGACTAGAAACAAGTTACGATCAACCACCGAGTTCAGCCTCGGGCGCAATAGGAAGCTCCGCCTCGCCCGACCTCATGCTCCGGCCTCGGGAGGAGGTCTCCGCCTCGCCCGACCTCAGGCTCTGGCCTCGGGAGGAGGTCTCCGCCTCGCCCGACCCCCGGACTCGGCCTCGACCCCGGCCTCGGCCTCAAGCTACAAGGAACAAGACCGGCATCCCATCTGGCTTACCCCGGCGACGGGTAATGATGGTGCCCCACGTGCGCCATGACGCCGGTGGCTCTCAGCCCCTTACGACAGCAAGGAGACGTCAGCAGGATCCTCGCCGCGCTGCCAGCTGTGCTCCTACAGGACTCAGGCACTCCTCTGACGGCTACGCCATCACATGTACAGGGCCCAAGCTCTCCCCCAACAGCCACGTTGGCATGTACACAGGGCTTAGGCACTCCACTGTCGGACACGTTAGCGCATAGCTACGCCCCCCGTTGTACGTCTGGACTCTCTCCTTGCCTCTATAAAAGGGAGGTCCAGGGCCTCCCTGAGGGGGGTTCGCGCGAGGGAAGCGGCGGACGGACTCTGTGTCTCTCCCTCTCTCATGCGACACGCTTGTAACCTCTACTGCGAGCGGCACCCCTGGTGCAGGATAATACAAGGCTTGTCCCACATCTTGTGTTCCATCCCGCGCCAACCCATCTGGGCAGGGACACGCAGCGACAATTCACTCGTCGGTCCAGGGACCCCCCGGGGTCGAAACGCCGACAGTTGGCGCACCAGGTAGGGGCCTGCTGCATGTTAACGAACATCTTCCCGTTGAGTTCCAGATGGGGAGTCTTCAGCAACCTCTCCAGCCCGGGACGGTGCTCCGCTTCGGGAGTCTCGAGTTCATGTCCCTCAACGGAAGCTACGACATGGTACTCCTCCCCCCGCGGCGTGACAACAACGACGATCTTCGACTCGCCCGGCGGCGGCGAGCTCTACGACAGCATCTCCCCGCGGCAGAAGAGGTGCACTCCGGTCATCCCCGCCACCCTCCTCGTCGGAGGAGGCGGAGACGAGGCAACCATGGCCACGCAGGAGGCGACACCATGTCGGCTGTCGCACTAGAGCGAGTCGACGACGTCGGCACTCCCCCGGGGGACATGTCGAACATTGCCCTCGCACCTGAGGCGACGGCGGGTGTCACTTCCCCGCGACGTGTCAGCCCCAAGCGGACTGATGACGCCAGCACCCTCGCAAAGGACCTGCTGGGCGTTACCCTCGTACCTGAGATGACGGTGTGCTCCGCCCCCAACGCGACTTCACCACCGTCCAACGACCAAGAGGTACCGTCCGTTTTCCATCCCATACCTTTTTGGTCCAGCTTCGATCCACCTAGCGACCCCGCTATGGTGAGCGCCTTCGTAAAGGCGTACCCAAACCTTCCGGGGTACCACATGTGGTCCACCTGGGACCGACTGACAGCCGTCTCAACCTTCGGACCGGCGGGTTCTGAGGAAGAGGATGACCCCGACTCCGGTTGGGATTTCTCTGCCCTCAATAACCCCGGTGCCATGCGGGGCTTCATGTCCGCATGTGACCACTGCCTCTCCGGTTGTTCTGACGATGGCCATGACCTTGACGACGAGGGTTACGACCCAAGTCGCGAATGTTTCCACGTCGATCTGGGAGATCATAACGAAGGCAACCACCTCGGTATGCCAGAGGTTGACGATCCCCCTGGGCCCGCATCTCGCGTTGACATCCCGCGAGAGCTAGCTGTGGTCCCAGTCCCTGTGGGGGGTCAGGACATACAGCTCGAGCAAATCCGTGAGATGCAGGCCCGGGTCGACGGGGAAGCAGGCCGGCTTGTACAGCTCCGACAGAATATCGAACAGGAGTGGGCAGGCCGATCACTCGCCAGAGAAGCCTGTCATCGGGCCTAAGACATCCGGCGCCGCATCGTCGACAATGCTTGGGCAGCGCTGCCTCCCGCCGTCAGCGGGTCCGACCAAGACCTAGCTGAAGCGGCGGTGCTACTTCGAGCCATGCCGGAGCCATCCACCACCGAGGGACGGCGTATCCAGGGCGAACTCAAGAATCTCCTAGAAGGCGTCGCGGTTCGACGGGCCGAGAGCTCCGCCTCCCGCAGGCGAGCTGGCCCCTCGGAGCATCACGCGGTGTCCTCCCGGCGCATTCGGGAAGCCTCGGTCCATCCCGAGCGTACATGGGACGAGGCGCCTGCCGCCCGGGAACGCCTCGGCAACGAGCACCACCATCTCGACCATCGAGCCTACCTCAACGAGAAGGTGCGCCGAGGCTACCATCCCAGCCGTGGCAGACGCTGCAACAGTGAGGAGGATCACAGTCCTTCGGCTGAACCACCCGGTCCGTGAGTCTTCAGCCGGGCCATATGACGAGCATCGTTCCTTGCCCGTTTCCGAGCCCCGACTACTATCACCAAGTACTCGGGGGAGACGAGGCCAGAGCTGTGGCTCGCAGACTACCGACTGGCATGCCAGTTGGGAGGGGCGGATGATGACAACCTCATCATCCGTAATCTACCCCTTTTCCTCTCCGACGCCGCCCGAGCCTGGCTAGAGCATCTGCCTCCTGCGCAGATCTCCGACTAGGACGATCTAGTCAAAACTTTCGCGGGGAACTTCCAAGGCATGTACATGCGCCCTGGGAACTCGTGGGACCTCCGAAGCTGCCGCTAGCAGCCAGGGGAGTCCCTCCGAGAGTACATCCGGCGGTTTTCAAAGCAGCGCACCGAGCTGCCCAACGTTACCGACTCGGATGTCATCGGGGCTTTCCTTGCCGGCACCACTTGCCGAGACCTAGTGAGCAAACTAGGGCGCAAGACTCCCACCCGTGCGAGCAAACTGATGGACGTCGCCACCAAGTTTTCCTCGGGTCAAGAGGCGGTCGAAGCCATCTTCCGGAAGGACAAGCAGCCTCAGGGGGAGCCAAGGACAGACGCCCCTAAGGCGTCCGCCCAGCGGGGCACGAAGAAGAAGGCTAAAAGCAATTCGCGACGCCGCAGACGCGAATCTCGTCGCTGCGGCCGAGCACAGGAACCCCCGGAAACCTCCTAGAAGGGCCGGCGCGTTCGGCAAGATGCTCAAAGAGCCGTGCCCCTATCACCAGGGGCCCATCAAGCACACCCTCGAAGAATGTGTCATGCTCCGGCGCTACTTCCATAAGATCGGACCCCCGGCGGAGGATGGCAAGGGCCATGACAACGACAAGAAGGAGGGTGGCAAGGAAGAGGGATTCCCGAAAGTCCATAACTGCTTCATGATCTACGGCGGGCAGGCGGCGAACGCCTCAGCTCGGCACCGCAAGCAGGAGCGCCGGGAAGTCTGCTTGGTGAAGGTGGCGGCGCCAGTCTACATAGACTGGTCCGACAAGCCTATCACCTTCGACCAAGGCGACCACCCCGACTTCGTGCCAAGCCCGGGAAGATACCCGCTCGTCGTCGATCCGATCATTGGCAATGTTAGGCTCTCCAAGGTCCTCATGGACGGAGGCAGCAGCTTTAACATCATCTACGCCGAGACCGTAGAACTCTTAGGGGTTGATCGGTCCGAGGTCCGGGCCGGTGCGGCACCCTTCCACCGGATCGCGCCCGGAAAGCGAATCCTACCCCTCGGATGGATCAACTTACCCGTCTGCTTTGGAACTCCCTCTAACTTCTGAAAGGAAGCTCTCACCTTTGAGGTCGTCGGGTTCCGAGGAACCTACCATGCGGTGTTGGGAAGACCATGCTACGCCAAGTTCATGGCCGTCCCCAACTACACCTACCTCAAGCTCAAGATGCTGGGCCCGAATGGGATCATCACCATCGGATCCACGTACCGCCACGCGTACGAATGCGACATGAAGTGCGTGGAGTACGGCAAGGCTCTCGCCGAGTCCGAGGCCCTCATCGCCGACCTGGAACGTCTCTCCCAGGAAGCGCCCGACACGAAGCGGCACGCCGGCAACTTCGAACCAGTTGAGGCGGTCAAGACCATCTCTCTCGACCCCAGCAACGACGCCAGCAAGCAAGTTCGGATCGGCTCCGAGCTCGACACCAAATAGCAAGCATTGCTCATCGACTTTCTCCGCGCAAATGCCGAAGTCTTTGCGTGGAGTCCCTCGGACATGCCCGACATACCGAGGGATGTCGCCGAGCACTCACTGGACATCAGAGCTGGAGCCCGACCTGTGAAGCAAACCCTACGCCGTTTCGACGAAGAAAAGCGCAGGGCCATAGGCGAGGAGATCCACAAGCTACTCACGGCAGGGTTTATCAAAGAGGTATTCCATCCCGAATGGTTAGCCAACCCTGTTCCTGTAAGGAAGAAGGATGGGAAATGGAGGATGTGTGTAGACTACACTGGTCTAAACAAAGCATGTCCGAAAGTTCCCTACCCTCTACCTCGCATTGATCAAATCGTGGACTCCACTGCTGGGTGCGAAACCCTGTCATTCCTTGATGCCTACTCAGGCTATCACCAAATCTAGATGAAAGAGTCCGACCAGCTCGCGACTTCTTTCATCACACCTTTTGGCATGTACTGTTACACCACAATGCCATTTGGGTTGAGGAATGCAGGCGCCACTTACCAGAGGTGCATGAACCACATGTTCGGAGAACACATCGGCAGAACGGTCGAGGCTTACGTCGACGACATCGTTGTCAAGACGAAGAGAGTCTCCGACCTCCTCTCTAACCTTGAAACGACATTCAAGTGTCTGAGAGCGAAAGGCGTGAAACTCAATCCCGAGAAGTGTGTCTTCGGAGTCTCCCAAGGCATGCTCCTTGGATTCATCGTCTCCGAGCTAGGCATCGAGGCCAACCCAGAGAAAATCGTAGCCATCACCAACATGGGACCGATCAAAGATTTGAAAGGAGTACAGAGGGTCATGGGATGCCTTGCGCTCTGAGCCGCTTCATCTCACGCCTTGGCGAGAAAGGCTTGCCTCTGTACCACCTCTTAAGGAAGGCCGAGTGCTTCGCTTGGACCCTCGAGGCCGAGGAAGCCCTCTGATACCTTAAGGCGCTCCTTACGAACACACCCATCCTAGTGCCTCCCGCTGCAGGAGAAGCCCTCTTGATCTACGTAGCCGCGACTACTCAGGTAGTCAGCGCCGAGATCGTAGTCGAGAGACGAGAAGAAGGGCATGCACTGCCCATCCAGAGGCCAGTCTACTTCATCAGCGAAGTGCTTTCCAAGACCAAAGTTCGCTACCCACAGATCCAGAAGCTGCTCTACGCAGTGATTCTGACACGGCGAAAGTTGCGACACTACTTCGAATCTCATCCGGTGACTATGGTGTCATCCTTCCCCCTGGGGGAGATCATCCAGTGCTGCGAGGCCTTGGGTAGGATAGCAAAGTGGGCGGTAAAGCTTATGGGTGAAACGCTATCATTCGCTCCTCGGAAGGCCATAAAATCCCAGGTCTTGGCAGACTTCCTGACTGAGTGGACTGACACCCAGTTACCAACAACTCCAATCCAGCCCGAGCTCTGGACCATGTACTTCGATGGGTCACTCTTGAAAACAGGAGCAGGCGCTGGCCTGCTCTTCATTTCACCCCTCGGAAAGCATCTTCGCTACGACATTCGCCTCCATTTTCCGGCATCAAACAACGTGGCCAAGTACGAGGCATTGGTTAACGGGCTACGCATCACCATCGAGCTAGGGGTCCGACGCCTCGACGCTCGAGGCGACTCGCAGCTTGTCATTGACCAAGTCATGAAGAACTCCCACTGCCGTGACCGGAGGATGGAAGCCTACTGCGATGAAGTCCGGCGCCTGGAAAACAACTTCTATGGGCTGGAGCTCAACCACATCGCCCGACGGTACAACGAGACTGCGGACGAGCTGGCGAAAATAGCCTCGGGGCAAACGACGGTTCCCCCGGACGTCTTCTCCAAAGACCTACATCAACCATCCGTCAAGATCGACGACGCGCCCGAGCCCGAGGAAGCCTCGGCCCAGTCCAAGGTACCCTCGGCCGAGCCTGAGGTACCCTCGGCCGCACACGAGGCACCCTCAGCCATCGAGGAAGAGGCCTTGCCCGTCGAGGAGGAACAGAATGGGGTCACGCTAGATACGAACTGGCAGACCCCGTACCTGGAATATCTCCTCCGAGGAGAGCTTCCCATCGACAAGACCAAAGCTCGGCGGCTGGCTCGGCGCACCAAGTCATTTGTCTTGCTGGGTGATGAAAAAGAGCTCTATCACTGCAGCCCCTCGGGCATCCTTCAACGATGCATATCTATCGCCCAAGGACAAGAGCTGTTGCAAGAAATACACTCGGGAGCTTGCGGCCACCATGCAGCGCCTCGAGCCCTCGTGGGGAATGCCTTCCGACAAGGTTTCTACTGGCCAACTACGGTGGCCGACGCCACTAGGATTGTGCGCTCCTGCCGGGGGTGTAAATTCTACGCAAAGCAGACGCATCTGCCCGCTCAGGCCTTGCAGACGATACCCATCACCTGGCCATTTGCTGTGTGGGGTCTAGACCTCGTCGGTCCCTTGCAGAAGGCACCCAGGGGCTTCACGCACCTGCTGGTCGCTATCGAAAAATTCTCCAAGTGAATCGAGGTCCGACCCCTAAACAACATCAGGTCTGAGCAGGCGGTGGCATTCTTCACCAACATCATCCATCGCTTCGGGGTCCCAAACTCAATCATCACCGATAATGGCACGCAGTTCACCGGAAAAAAGTTCCTGGACTTCTGCGATGACCACCACATCTGTGTGGACTAGGCCGCCGTAGCTCATCCCATGACGAATGGGTAGGTGGAGCGTGCCAACAGTATGATTTTGTAGGGGCTCAAACCAAGGATCTACAATGACCTCAACAAGTTCGGCAAGCGGTGGATGAAAGAGCTACCCTTGGTAGTCTGGAGTCTAAGGACGACGCCGAGCCGCGCCACGGGTTTTACGCCGTTCTTTCTAGTCTATGGGGCCGAGGCCGTCCTCCCCACGGACTTAGAATATGGCTCCCCGAGGACAAAGGCATACGGCGACCGAAGCAACCAGACCAGCCGAGAAGACTCGCTGGACCAACTCGAGGAGGCTCGGGACGTCGCCTTACTACATTCGGCACGGTACCAGCAGTCGCTGCGGCACTACCACGCCCGAAGCGTTCGGTCCCGAGGCCTCCAAGTAGGAGACTTGGTGCTTCGCCTGCGGCAGGGCACCTGAGGGCGCCACAAGCTCACTCCACCCTGGGAAGGGCCCTTCATCATCACCAAGATCTTGAAGCCCAGAACATACAAGCTGGCCAACGACCAAGGCGAGGTCTACAGCAACGCTTGGAACATCCAACAGCTACGTCGCTTCTACCCTTAAGATGTTTTAAGTCGTTCATGTACCTCGTTTACATACACAAAGTCTAACCGTCAAGGAAGGGTCGGCTTTGCCTCAGCAAAGCCCGACCCTCCCTCGGGGCTAGAAGGGGGGAACCCCCTCTGCGTCAAAATTTTCCTCGGAAAATTTTTCTACCAAAACAACCTTTCTGCTTTCGACTTCCGTATCGATAGCGGGATCCTGAGAACGATGAGAGTACACGTAACCGGCAAGGCCGACCGAGCCGAGGAACTCCTACGCCTCCGGGATACGGATACCTCACTCATCACCTTCCGCGAGAAGTAACTCACGCTCGGATAAGCGATCCTGCTACCGAACAAGTCCTAACACTCAGGTAGAAAATGACTTTCGCGCCTTCTCGGCTGTACCAATAATGGAATCCTTCGACCAAATGAGAGCGCACGTAAGCGGTAAGGCCGACCGAGTCGAGGGACTCCTACACCTCCGGGATACGGATACCTCACTCATCACCTTCCGCGAAAAGTAACTCTCGTTCGGACAGACGATTCTGCTATTGACAGACAAGTCATGATGCTCGAAATAAGAGGAGAGAAGACGCAGCTTTTTAAACACGACGATAAAGTGTTTAGGCCTCGGTGGCCGCAAAAAAGCATGCACATGCTACAGACAAACTGTTCCTGCAGGTTCGGGCATCGGCAGGGGGAGCAGCAGCACCCTCGACGTTGATTCCACTCTCGGCGGAACCAGGCCCGGCCTCGGACGGCGACCTGGGCAAAAGGACCTCCACCTAAGGGAGGACGCCAGCATCGCACCAGCAGGTGTCTTGGTCAGGCTCTAGCGGCTGCTACCACATCTTCCTCGGCCTAGGAAGCCACCATCTCCCGGGCCGACGAAGTCTCTTTCCGAGCCGACTCCGCGTCTGTCCGCGCTAACACCGCTGCCTCCAGCTCATCACAGAGCATCTGAGGGTTCTGAAAACTGAGCAAGGGAAGCCTAGAGCGGCAAGGCCGACAGAGCCAAGGGACTCCTACGCCTCCGGGATACGGACACCTCACTCGTCACCTTCCACAAAAGGCAACCGACGCTCGGTTAAGTGGTTCGGCTAGCCAACAGACAAGTCCCAGCGCTTGGAATGAGGAAGACACACAACTTCGTTCTCGAATACCCAAATGTTCAGGCCTCGACAGCCATAAAGAACAAACATATATACCTGGGGTAACTATGCTATACAGACTTAGACGTCGGCAGAACCCTCGGCGGTTCTCTCGACCTACAACAAATGTCTAAGTACTTGGGGCGGTTACATTTTGCTCCGGCAAAAACCTGGTATATCTCCTTACAAACAGGACTCCAGTTCCGCTCCTGCGGGTATGAACAACCTCCACACCAGGGGGCCCTCAGGATGACAAACTCCGAGCAGCTTGCCGGTGATCCATGATAGCAGCGACAACGACCCCTGCTTCGGGCGGCTAAACAACAGCAGTGATGACCTCAGGGCTGACGCTGCTGTGACGAGGACCTCGCTCGCGTCTCCACTCGAGGAGTGAGGACAAGCCATCAAAGCCAAAGAGCCGGGGGTCTAGCCGCAGCTGGCGCCGATGGTCTCGTCGGCGGAGAAACCTTCTCCGGCTGCCACCACCTCAGCACCGACGACGACGGCCACCTGTGCGCCAGCACCACACCGACGAATGGCGGATTCCCCAGCCTACACCGGCAGATCCCCACTCAGGTCCTCGCGGACGGGCAGGCTCCGACCTCCGCACGGAGGCGTCGTGCCGGAGTGAGGACAAGACAATCCAAGAACGCGAACACCGCCCATGCGGCGTACGGCGTCTTGGACGGTCCACTGGTGCGCACGGCGCAACAGACGCCCGAGCTCGGATCAAGCGGCAGGAGGTAGCATCGGAGGCCGTGACAGAGCAAGCTGAGCTAGCGAGCCGGGCACGCTGGAGCTAACGACGCTTGCGGCCGACCGGTCCTGCGTTGCCGAAGTTCGCCCCTCCGCGAGGTCGGTGAGAGCCTTCTCCCCTGAATGCTGAAGGAGGAGACGGCCTGCCGACCCATGCGGGAGGTAGAACCCTGGCTCAGCCCTCCCTCCGCCTCAGCAAGGATGATGAAGGTCCTTGAAGCTGAGGGCGGGGCGGAGGCCGCAGCCCGGCTTGCTTCTCCCCACCAAACTGCCCATTGGTGAGGAAATGCAGCCGGGCTGCACGACGAAAATCCTTGAAGCCGAGCAATGGCTGAAAGGTGCCGATCTCCACGAGGCCACGCTCCTCCAACGACAGCAAGAGCAAGGCAGCGCTGGAGCACCCCATCCGGGGGCTCAAAAGGTGGAAGGGCACAAGGCATGAGGGGAGGACGAAGGCATGGCCACTGCCCGGGGGATCGATCCCCCTTTTATAGGTAGACCTCCTCGCTTGCACCCCTTAGCGTCACGGGCGAAATCCCCACTAACATCCTCCAGGGTTCTCCCCCCACGACACGGTGGACCGCCACGCGACAGGCATCCAACTGCACCGCAACTGTGCGCCCCTTCGGCTCCGTCTACATCCGGCGAACCAGCGCAAAGGAAGCGGGCTCGCATGTCATGTGATCGGCACGCCGGTTACGACGTGCAAGAATCTACACCGCCACTTGCGCCAATGCTGCGCCTCCTCGACTGCGGAACCAGTACCGCGACTCGAGGTAGCCCTGCGCATGACCCAACAGTGCCAATTAAAGGCGACGGCCATGGGTCAGTCAGCCGCGGGGTAGGCACGACGGATGGCATGGTCAAAAGTGGGCCGACAGTAACTGCAGCGGCAGACGAGTGGAGGCAGCAGTCAAGTCGCCCGCAGGCTTGAGTCCCCTCCTAAAGCGACGGGAGAGCCCTCTCCCACGGCGTGAAGACGACGCGCCCGTGCCCCGTTCCTCGAACGGCTCGCACGTGCAACGGGCGCCACGCGAATCGCCCGTCCCGTCACATTAACTCCCCGACGGAGCAGGCGACACCTCTGGCAGGCGAGGCGGGCATCGCTTCGCCTTCGCCATAATGACCGCGTCAAAAAAGGTGCGCCACCCTATTTAAATTCATATCCTTCCCCTCCTCCTCTCTCTCTTGCCACATGGACTAGGAAAGGGGACGTTGTGGAAAGGATCCTTCTCGGCGGAGGAAGCAGGCCCCAAGCCCTCCTACTGATCAGGGGTTCGAAGGCTGGCCCCTCGGAAGGGTTTCGACAGCCACCCCAGAGCACTCAGACTTCAAGCCCATTACTGATCAGGGGTTCGAAGGCTGGCCCCTCAGAAGGGTTCGACAGCCGTCCTAGAGCGCCTGGGCTCCGTGCCCACTACTGATCAGGGGTTCGTAGGCTGGCCCCTCGGAAGGGTTCGACAGTCGCCCCAGAGCACGCAGAGTGAGGCATGACTCTGGGTATGTTCGATACATAACCGAGGCTCGGGCTATGCTCCTAAGGTACCCTAGGACATTTCCGAGACCGGCGGGAACGATTTGTAACGGAATCCCACCGGAGGGAGGCATCGAGCCCTCGGACCCTGTCGAAGGGGTCTGGGTCCGGCGAATCACCCGCAGGTACTTTTGGAGCGCGCCTCTGGGCCACCAGCCGACCCCTAACGAATGGGGCACGGTTGTCCACTCGGATCACCCGTTAGCAGCTCACTGGGAACACCATGTTCGGCGCCCTCCAAGGGCAACATGGCGCTTCCCCCCCTCCTCCTTGTGGAAAGGCGACGCAGGGGCGTATAATAAAAGTTGGGAATGTCCTTGATCGTCCTCTCGCTCCGTGCAGAGGCTCGGGGGCTGCTCTCGCATCCGGCTATGGCCAAAACTGTTGACAGCGTCAACAAACCAGCTTGGTAACTTGGAACCCGACCACGCACCCGGGCTACTGCCGGGCCGCATGAGGGAATGATCAGACCGGCCGAAGCACCATGAAAAGCATTCAGACCTCGGAGGAGTCAAACCACTCCTCTGAGGCCTCGGGGGCTACACCCGGCGGGTGCGCTCGCGCGCACCCACCAGAACAAGGCAAAAACCAAGGAAGGCCGGTCCTCTCACCGAAAACGCGGCAAAAGCCTCCAAGCGAGTACCATCACTCCCTTCGAGGCTCGGGGGCTACTGTCGGGTACCATAATTAGGGGTACCCCCAATGCTCCTAATCATGGTTGGTAAACACCCTCAGACCAACTGACGGGTGCGGTTCAAGCCAAGACTTCGTCTACCCGAGGGACGCGATCTCACCCGAGCCCAGCCTCGGGTTGGAACAGTAGTCCCAGATGAGTTCATGCCTCGCCCGAGGGCCTCCTCAGACAGCGAGCGCCCCCTCGGCTCTCCCGAGGCCCGGCTTGGGCAGGCTTCGTTGTGAAGCAACCTTGGCCATACCGCCTCACCAACTGACAGCTTCGTAGGCGCATTTAATGCAGGGGATGCCTGATGCCGTATCCTGACACACGCACCTCAGACGGGCAGGCCAAAGTGACCGCAGTCACTTCGCCCCTCTTCTTTGCTGTCCGATATGATAGGAAAATAGCGCCACTCGCTCCGCTCCAACTGCCGTGTCAGCCACCCCGGCAACGACTGACAATAAGTCACGATCAACCACCGAGTTCAGCCTCGGTCGCAACAGGAAGCTCTGCCTCACCCGACCTCATGCTCCGGCCTCAGGAGGAGGTCTCCGCCTTGCCCGACCTCAGGCTCTAGCCTCGGGAGGAGGTCTCCGCCTCGCCCGACCCCCGGACTCGGCTTCGACCCCGACCTCGGCCTCAAGCTACAAGGAACAAGACCGGCGTCCCATCTGGCTTACCCCGGCGATGGGTAATGATGGTGCCCCGCGTGCGCCATGACGCTGGTGGCTCTCAGCCCCTTACGACAGCAAGGAGACATCAGCAGGATCCTCGCCGCGCTGCCAGCTGTGCTCCTATAGGACCCAGGCACTCCTCCGACGGCCACGCCATCACATGTACAGGGCCCAAGCTCTCCCCCAACGGCCACATTGGCATGTACACAGGGCTTAGGCACTCCACTGCCGGACACGTTAGCGCATAGCTACGCCCCCCATTGTACGTCTGGACTCTCTCCTTGCCTCTATAAAAGGGAGGTCCAGGGCCACCCTGAGGGGGGTTCGCGCGAGGGAAGCGGCAGACGGACTCTGTGTCTCTCCCTCTCTCACGCGACGCGCTTGTAACCCCTACTACGAGCGGCACCCCTGATGCAGGTTAATACAAGGCTTGTCCCACATCTTGTGTTCCATCCCGCGCCAATCCATCTAGGCACGAACACGCAGCGACAATTCACTCGTCGGTCCAGGGACCCCCCGGGGTCGAAACGCCGACAGTAAGGGTCATGGGGCAAGTTTGGGATGCAAGTTCCTGTTGGGTGCTTCTCCCAATGATGTTTGCATCTACATATGTCATTTCCTTCTTGTAGGCTTTGTTGGTGTACTTAGCAGTTGTGCCTCCTCTGCACCATCTACATCAATCACCAGAGTTGATCCTTACTATGTGGTGCATGTGTATGCTTCTACTTAATCTTTGCATTGTTATGTACTGTCAGTTAGTGTTGCCATAGTTGTTTGATTCTTCATAATGAACACTTGGCCATTCTTGCTCTCTTACTGATACGTTGTCGTCGTTGCTGGATGGGCGAATGCTTTGCCGCTGATGTTGCTTCTGTCTCCCTACTTATGATTTTGTGCTAAGTGCAAGATGTCCCTTCCCTCCTGTGAATACTTTGTCGTGTTGTCTCTAGTAGATGCTTTGCCATCATATTGTTGGAGGTTCTCTTGCTCGATGGATACTTTGTCGCTGTAGTCTTGTCTATTTTGGGTGGATGCTTTGCTAGTATGGCTTCATCTCCTCTGTTGACAACCTTTGCATTAATATATTTTTCCTTTTATAGGTCCAATAATATAGATTTGTGGGGAGGGCCTCTCTTTGCCATATTTCTTTCTTTTCTATTGTTGTGTAACACCACAAAACCTATCAACTAAAAATAATAAAATTAGTAAAATATGGTAATCATAATTTTTTTTAAGTGATTAATTATTTATTTGCATTTTGGATCAGTTTTCTTTGCATGCGCTTGATTGATTATCGGATGATTGTTATTAACTTCCTTTTAAAAAGAAATCCTAGTAATTAAATAATAATTAAGTAATATAGTAATTATTAGCCTAAAAACAAGTATTTTATTTATAGATATTTTTGGTGAATTTTTTTATGATTTTTTGAGCTATCTACAAAGGCATTTCGGAATTTGAAAAAAAACAAATCCTAATTCTAAACTGGCCCACTAGGGGCCCAACTATTCCCAAACCCTAAGTCACGCGCGCGCCCTCTGCCTTCTCAAGCCGCCGCCGCCAGCCTGCGTTCTTCTCCCTCGCCGCTCTGCTCTCCTCTCTCCTCTCTCTGTTCTCTCTCTCGCTCGCGCTGGCAAGCCAGCCAGCAGCCGCTGCCGCGACCCAGGCTCGACCGTGCGCCCGCCCTCGGCACCGCGCGACGCCCGCCCATGCCCGAGCGCGACGCCGGTCGACCGACCGAGCCCTGCACCGCGCCATCCGAGCCACGCCTTGCCCCTGTTCCAACCGCGCGACATCGGCCGAGCCGCGCCCTGCACGTCGGCCATCCGGCCGAGCCACCCTGCGCACGCTCCCCCGATGCCGCGCCGAGTCCTACCCACGCCATCCGCGCACCGTCCGTTAGTCTTCGTCGTAAATGGTGCTTGATTGCGTCCATTCCCTCTCCCATTACCTCTCCCAGGAATGAACGCCATTGATGGCCATGAAGAATAGCCGACGTGTCTCTCCCTCTCCCTGGCAGACTCTTCTTCTCTCCTTCTGCTCTCTATAAAAGGCAGCAGAGCCCCTCTCCTTTCTCCTGCCTACCCAAGCTCACTCCATCCCTCTAGCTTGCCAGTGCACTGTTCGACGCCGTCACTAGTGTCGTTCGTCGCCGGAGCCCGTGGAGTTCGCCGGAGCCACGCACCCGCCGTCCGTAGTCGAGCCCCTGCTTTTCTTCACCCGGCCGAAACCCGTCGAACTCTTCCCGTCGCACGCACGAACCTAAGGTTGATGACGACCCAAATTTATTTTGTGTATTTTATAAAGTACTTGTTGATTCGATTCATGAGTTGTATATTTTGTTTGTTGTAATATGAACACATGTGATTCGCAATTTATGTGTATGTGCATTAAGGAATTTTGGTAGAGAAATGCGATCGTTAGTGCACCGTGATATTCCATGTTAATCGATGCGATGATTTTTTATTAGAAAATACGACGTAGATTTAGTAGTCACATGTTGGCTATAAAAACACTAGATAGGAATTTTTGTAGTTAAAATTTGGTCACAATAAACTTTAGAAACTATTTGGAGAATTATAGGTGCATTTTAAGTGGATTTAGAAAATTGGTATAGAACTCATGTCATATGAATAATATAGGGTTTCTAGATGATTTAGTTAATTATTTTGTTAGCATTTTCTTTTTTTAAGGAAATGAGAAAATATCATTAGTAGGATGGAAAATAGGTTTTTGCTAGTCAAATAAACATGTTCGCAAATTTAGCACTTAAATTGTTAGAGTACTAGTTTATGTCAAATAACCTCGCTTGTGTTAGAAAATGTTCAATTAGTAGTTTATAAGGATTTTTAGAATATTATATTCATTTTTGCTATGTTCAATAATTTGAGTTAGAAATAAAGAGGGATAAAAGCTAATAATTTATTTATTAGTATTAAAGACGATAATTATCATTTAATTTAATTAATGATGTTAAAATATATTTGTCGGCGTTTTGACCCCGGGGGGTCCCTGGACCGACGAGTAAATTGTCGCCGCGTGCCCCAGCCCAGATGGGTCGGCGCGAGGCGGAACGCGAAGGGGGAGAGTAGCCGGAGGGAGACAGGCGTGGGAGGTGGAACCCGCGGCCTTCGTGTTAGCCCCGCGCCCAGGTCGGGTGCGCTTGCAGTAGGGGGTTACAAGCGTCCACGCGGGAGGGAGCGAGCGGCCTTGCGCGAGCGCCGTCCCGTCCTTCCCCGCACGGCCAACCCTCTGTAAGAGGGCACTGGACCTCCCTTTTATAGGCGTAAGGAGAGGATCCAGGTGTACAATGGAGGGTGTAGCAGTGTGCTAACGTGTCTAGCGGAGGAGAGCTAGCGCCCTAAGTACATGCCATCGTGGCAGCCGGAGAGGTTTTGGCACCAGTTCGTGTGGTGTCGTGGCCGTCGGAGGAGCGCTGGAGCCTGGCGGAAGGACAGCTGTCGGAGCTGTCGAGTCCTTGCTGACGTCCTCTTGCTTCCGTAAGGGGGCTGAGAGCCGCCGTCGTCATAGAGCGTGCGGGGCGCCATCATTACTCGTATAATGGAGCGAGCCAGATGGGACGCCGGTCTTGTTCCCCGTAGCCTGAGTCAGCTCGGGGTAGGGTAATGATGGCACCTCCTATTGGCGTGGTCGGTCCGTGCCCTAGGTTGGGCGAGGTGGAGGCTCCTCCGAGGTCGAGGTCGAGTCTGTCTTCCAAGGTCGAGGTCGAGTCTGAGCCCCCGGGTCGGACAAGGCGGAGACCGTCGGCTGAGGCCAGGGCTGAGTCCGAGCCTTGGGGTCTGGCGAAGCAGAGTTCGTCGTCCTTCGGGGCTGAGCCCGAGTTCGAGCCCTGGGGTCGGGCGAAGCGGAGTTCGTCGTCTTCTAGGGCTGAGCCCGAGTCCGAGCCCTGGGGTTGGGTGGAGCGGAGTTCATCGTCTTCCGGGGCTGAGCCCGAATCCGAGCCCTGGGGTCGGGCGAAGCGGAGTTCGTCGTCTTCCAGGGCTGAGCCCGAGTCCAAGCCCTAGGGTCGGGCGGAGCGAAGTTCGTCGTCTTCCGGGGCTGAGCCCGAGTCCGAGCCCTGGGGTCGGGCGAAGCGGAGTTCGTCGTCTTCCGGGGCTGAGCCCGAGTCCGAGCCCTGGGGTCGGCGGAGCGGAGTTTCCCATGGCGCCTAGGGCCGGACTTGGCTGCTGTTAGCCTCACTCTGTCGAGTGGCTCAGCAGTCGGAGCGGCGCAGGCGGCGCTGTCCTCTTGTCAGACCGGTCAGTGGCGCGGCGAAGTGACTGCGGTCACTTCGGCTCTGTCGACTGGAGGGCGTGTGTCAGGATAATGGTGTTAGGCCACCTTTGCATTAAATGCCCCTGCGATTTGGTCGGTTGGCGTGGCGATTTGGCCAAGGTTGCTTCTTGGTGAAGACTGGGCCTCGGGCGAGCCGAAGGTGTGTCCGTTGCTGGAGGGGTCCTCGGGCGAGACGTAGATCCTCCGGGGTCGGCTGCCCTTGCCTGAAGCTGGGCTCGGGCGAGGCGTGATCGTGTCCCTCGAATGGACCGATCCTTGAATTAATCGCACCCATCAGGCCTTTGCAGCTTTGTGCTGATGGGGGTTACCAGCTGAGATTTAGGAGTCTTGAGGGTACCCCTAATTATGGTCCCCGACAGTAGCCCCCGAGCCTCGGAGGGAGTGTTAATACTCGCTTGGAGGCTTTTGCCGCACTTTTTTGCAAGGGGACCAGCCTTTTTTGGTTGCATTTTGTTCCGGTGGGTGCGCGCGAGCGCACCCGCTGGGTGTAGCCCCCGAGGCCTCGGAGGAGTAGTTTGACTCCTTCGAGGTCTTAGTGCGTTTCGCAACACTTCGGCTGGTCTGGTTGTTCCCTCATGCGAGCTGGCCGTAGCCCGGGTGCACGGTCGGGTCCCAAGTTCTCGGGCTAGTATGTTGACGCTGTCAACGGTTTGGCCAGAGCCGGGTTTGCGAGAGCAGCCCCCGAGCCTCTGCACAGGGCGAGAGGACGGTCAAGGACAGACTCGACTTTTTTACATACGCCCCTGCATCGCCTTTCGGCAAGGAGGAGGGGGGGAAAGCGCCATGTTGCCCTCGGAGGGCGCCGAACATGGTGTCTCCGGTGAGCTGCTGGCGGGTAATCCCAGTGGACGCCCGTGCCCCATTTGTTAGGGGTCGGCTAGAGGCCCGAAGGCGCGCTCCAAAAGTACCTAGGGGTGATCTGCCGGACCCGGTCCCCTTTTGACGGGGTCCGAGGGCTCGATGCCTCCCTCTGATGGGATTCCGTTACAAGATCATTCCCGCTGGTCTTGGAAATGTCCTAGGGTACCTCGGGAGCGTAGCCCGAGCCTTGGTTATGTATCGAACGTACCCAGGGTCATCCCTCGCTCTGTGTCTGAGGCGACTGTGAACCCTTCGAGGGCCAGCCTACGAACCCCTGATCAGTAGTGGGCGCGGAGCCCGAGTGGCCTGAGGCGGCCATTGAACCCTTCCGAGGGGCTGGCCATCGAACCTCTGACCAGTAGTGGGCGCAGAACCCAAGCGCTCTGAGGCGGCCGTTGAACCCCTCCGAGGGGCCAGCCTTTGAACCTCTGATCGGTAGGGAGGCTCGGGGCCTGTTTCCTTCATGGAGAAGGATCCTTTTTGGGGTATCCCCCTTTCCCGGTCCCTGTTGTAAGAGAGAGAAAGAGGAAAAGGAAAAGGATACGAAATCGAATGACGTGGCGTACCTTTTTCGACGCGGTCATTATGGCGAAGGCGAAGCGTCGCTTGCTTCTCCTGCCTGAGCCGCCGCCTGTCCCGCCGCGGAGTTAATGCGACGGGGCGAGTGGTTCGCGAGGCGGGCGTTGCGCGTGTGCGAGCCGTTCGAGGAACGGAACACGGGCGCGCCGTCTTCACACCGTGAGAGAGGGTTCTCTCGCTGCCCCTGGATGGGACGTAAGCTTGGCTGACGACGTGACCGTTGCTCCTGCCTGCCACCGCCATTACTGCCGGCCCATTTTTGGCCATATTGACCGTCGTGCCTGGCTGGCACTGCTGGGTCATACGCAGGGTTGCCTCGAGTTGCGGTACTGGTTCCGTAGTCGAGGAGGCGCGGTAGTGGTGCGAGTGGCGGTGCAGTTGCTCGCACGTAGCAACCGGCGTGCCGGTTGCATGACGTGTGGGCCTGGGCCTCCATGCTGGGTGCGTTGGAAGTCGGAGGGGCGCGCCCACTTGGCGCGGTTGCATGCCGCCTGCATGGCTGTCCGCCCTTTC
Source organism: Zea luxurians (assembly GCA_029449295.1). Classification (NCBI taxonomy): domain Eukaryota; kingdom Viridiplantae; phylum Streptophyta; class Magnoliopsida; order Poales; family Poaceae; genus Zea; species Zea luxurians. The sequence continues at coordinate 28,328,552 of JAOPSE010000015.1, forward strand.
ACCCGCTGGTCTGGGCGAAAGTGGAGGAATGCTTGTAACCGCCGGGCGGTTGCATGCACCACGCGTGGCGGTTTGGCTTCTTCTGCCCTGGGCCAGTTTGTATGACGCGTGGGACCCAGCCCCCGTGCCGTAGGGGGAGGACCTTGGAGCGTGTTGGAGAAGACTCAGCCCACGGCGGCTGAGGACGCAAGTAGGGAGAGTCGCCTTTAAAAGGAGGGTGACCCCCTTGAAAGACGACCATGTCTTCGCGTTCCCTTATGCGTCGCGTCTTTCCACCTTCCAAGCCCCCAGATGGGGGACGCCCACAATCCTTCCGCCTTGTCATTGGAGGAACGCAACATCGTGGAAGTTGGTACCTTTCAGCCATCGTTCGGCTTCAAGGATTTTCATCATGCAGCCCGGCTGCATCCCCTTGCCGGTGGTCACCCAAGAAGGTGACCACCAGCCCCTGGGTGGGGAGAAGCAAGCCGGGCTGCGATCTTGGTCCCGCCCTCAGCTTCAAGAATGTTCATCATCCTTGTTGGGGCGGAGGCCGGGCTGAGCCGGAGCTCTACCTCCCGCGCGGGTTCGTGGGTCAGCCTCTCCTTCAGCATTCAAGGGAGAGGGTGCTCACTGCCCCTGCGAGAGGGGTGGACTTCGACAACGCGGGGCTGGTCGACGGCGGGCGTCGCCAGCTTCAGCACGTTGGGCTCGCCGGCTTGGCTCCTGGTGCCCCCTCCCGCCGCAAGGGCGGTTGTCGCGCCATGCGCACGGGTGGACCGCCCAAGACGTCGCGCGCCGCTAGGGCGGCGTTCGTGTTCTGGGGCTGTCCTGCCTTTGCACCGGTACGGCGCCTCTGCGCGGAGGTCGGTGCCCCGCTCGTCCGGGAGGATCCAAGTGGGGATCTGTCGATGGGCTGACGGCTCCGGTCGTCGGTGCCAAGGTGGATGCGGCTCGAGAAGTCCCCGTCGCCGACGAGATCACCGCCACCATCCGCGCTCCGGGCCTCCGGCTCTTTGTACTTGTCCTCGCCCCTCGAGCGTCGGCGTGGGCGAGGGTGAGGTTGCAGCGGCGTCCGCCCTGAGGCCATCGCTGCTGCAGTTCGGCCACCCAGAGCGGGGGTCGTTGTCGCAGCTGCCGGAGCGGGCGACGGCTAGCCACCCGTCGGCCTTCTGTTGCTCCGCAGGCCCCCCAATCGTGTGGGGTTGTTCGTACCTGCGGAGGTGGAACCGGGGATCCGTTTGTATTGGCACCTTGTGTGCCGGTCTTTTGTTCATTGTGGTTGTCGGGGCCTGAACATGTATGTATTTTCGGCGCGGAGCTGTGTTTTTTCCTCATTTTCGAGCACTAAGACTCGCCTGTTGGTTATCTGAACCGCTTCACCAAGCGTGAGTCGCCTCGTGCGAAGGTGACGAGTGAGGTATCTGTATCCCAGAGGCGTAGGAGTCCCTCGGCTCGGTTGGCCTTGCTGTCCAAGGCTTCTCCTGCTTAGTTAAAGGAACCCTCGGCCGCTCTTCGATGAGCCAAAGCTGGAGGTAGCGGTGTCAGCACGGACAAAGGCAGTGTTGGCTCGAAAAGAGGATTTGGTCGGCCGGAGCCTGGCTAGGTCGTCCACTGGCGGGACCGACGCCGGAGTTGAGCTGCCGAGGCCACAAGCCGGGCTGATGTCTTTGGGGAACGGCTGGCTGAGGCTTCGAGGTGGCCGGCCGAGCCGTCTGCTCGAGCCGGATTCCTGAAGAAGACCCTGGCGGCGATGGCCCGGGTGTGGTGCTAATGTCGTCCTTCGGGGTGGAGATCCTCCAACCGCGTCGCCGTCCGAGGCTAGGTCAGACCCCGCCGAAGGTGTAGTTGACGCCGAGGGTGCTGCTGCCCCCTTCAACTGTCGACGTCCGAGCCTGCAGGATCGGGTTGTCTTGTAGTGTGTGTATGTTTTCTGCGGCCGCCGAGGCCCAAACACACTATCGTCGTGTCGCGAAGTTGCGTCCCTTTTCCTCTTGTTTCGAGTATCCGGACTTATTTGTCGGTAACAGAATTGTTTGTGCGGGTGAGAGTTGCTTTTCACAGAAGGTGATGAGTGAGGTATCCATATCCCAGAGGTGTAGGAATCCCTCGGCTCGGTCGGCCTTGCCGCTTACGTGCACTCTTACTCATCCATAGGGTTCTGTCACCGACACAGTCGAGAAGGCCCAAAAAATCGTTCCGGCAGAGGAGCTTTCGAGCGTGAAGACTTGTTCGGTCCGCGAAATCACTTACCCGAGCGCGAGTTACTTATCGCAGAAGGTGATGAGTGAGGTATCCGTATCCCGGAGGCATAGGAGTCCCTCGGCTCGGTCAGCCTTGGCTGCTTACGTGTACTTCGTCGTTTTCAGGATCCACTTTCGAAGTAGCCGAAAAGCACAAAAGGCATTCTGGCAGAAAAGATTTTTTTCTTTTTTCGAGGAAAATTTCGACGCAGAGGGGGTTCCCCCCTTCTAGCCCCCGAGGGAGGGTCGGGCTTTGCCGAGGCAAGGCTAACCCTTCCTTGACGACCAGACTTTGTGTGTGAACGGGGTGTACGAATAACTTGGAAGCATCTTAAGGGTAGAAGCGACGTAGCTGTTGGATGTTCCAAGCGTTGCTGTAGACCTCGCCTTGACTGTTTGCCAGCTTGTATGTTCCGGGCTTCAGAATTTTGGCGACGACGAACGGCCCTTCCTAGGGAGGCGTGAGTTTGTGCCGCCCTCGGGCGTCTTTGAAAGGGAAATGTGCCCTTGGGCCATTTCTAAGTGTTTTGGTGATTTAGTGTCCAACACAAGTGCCTAAGTGTAAAGAGATGGACAAAGTACAAATCAAGGATAAAGTATGTTTCTCAGACTTAGTACATTGTTTTATGGACTAATGTATTGTGTCTAAGTGCTGGAAACAGGAAAAATCCAATTGGAAATGTCTTTGCTCGAGCAGCCAAGAATCTGCTGAGTCTTGGAGCACCGGACTGTCCGGTGGTGCAGGCTGGTTCGAGCGAACTGGCCGCTCTCGGGAATTCACCGGCGACGTACGGCTATAATTCACCGGACTGTCCGGTGTGCACCGGACTTTCTGGTGAGCCAACGGTCGGCCGGGCCAACGGTCGGCCGCGCAATCTGCGCGGGACACGTGGCCGAGCCAACGGCTAGAAGGGGGCACCGGACTGTCCGGTGTGCACCAGACATGTCCGGTGCGCCAACGGCTCTCAGGCTGCCAACGGTCGGCTTCGTTATTTAAGGAAGGAAATCGGGCACCGGACAGTGTCCGGTGTGCACCGGACTGTCTGGTGCGCCAGTCGACAGAAGGCAAGATCTGCCTTCCAAGATTGCTCCCAACGGCTCCTAGCTGCCTTGGGGCTATAAAAGGGACCCCTAGGCGCATGGAGGAGTACACCAAGCATCTCCTAATCATTTTTAAGCACCAAGACATCGATTTCACGCATTCGTTTCATTGTGATAGCATATAGAGCTCTAGTGGAGTTGTGAACTCATTGAGTTGTGTTGCGAGCTCTTGTTGCGACTTGTGTGCGTGTTGACACTCTGATTCTTGTGTCTTGTGTGCGTTGCTAATCCCTCCCTTGCTCCGTGTTCTTTGTGAATTTCAAGTGTAAGGGCGAGAGGCTCCAAGTTGTGGAGATTCCTCGCAAACGGGATTGAGATAAAGCAAGCAAAACACCGTGGTATTCAAGTGGGTCTTTGGACCGCTTGAGAGGGGTTGATTGCAACCCTCGTCCGTTGGGACGCCACAACGTGGAGTAGGCAAGCGTTGGTCTTGGCCGAACCACGGGATAACCACCGTGCCATCTCTGTGATTGATCTTTGTTGGTTATTGTGTTTTGTTGAGGATTCCTCTATAGCCACTTGGCAATTATTGTGCTAACAATTAACCAAGTTTTGTGGCTTAAGTTTTGAAGTGTTACAGGATCACCTATTCACCCCCCTCTAGGTGCTCTCAATTGGTATCGGAGCCGTTCTCTTCAAGAAAGGGACTAACCGCCCGAAGAGATGGATCCTAAGGGCAAGGGGATGGTGATCAACGACAAGGGAAAGGAGTCCTTCGTCAACGAGCCCAATGATGACAGGCCCACCGACTCAGGCTCGGGCCACAAAAGAAAAGACAGGAGGAAGAAGAAGACAAGGCGCATCAAGGAAATTGTCTACTACGACAGCGACGAATCTTCCTCCTCCCAAAAGGACAACAACGACTACGACAGACGAAAGACGGTTAACTCAAACTTTTCTTTCGATTATTCACGCATTCTGCATAGCTCAAATGCTCCATTGCTTCCCATTCCACTTGGCAAGCCCCCTCACTTTGATGGAGAGGACTACGGATTTTGGAGCCACAAAATGCGTACTCACTTGTTTTCTCTCCATCCAAGCATTTGGGAGATTGTGGAAAGTGGAATGAAATTTGATAGCTCGGATAGCCCTGTGTTTATTAATGAACAGATTCATAAAAATGCACAAGCTACTACTGTGTTGCTAGCCTCTTTGTGCAGGGACGAGTATCACAAGGTGAGCGGCTTGGACAATGCCAAGCAGATCTGGGACACCTCAAGATCTCTCATGAGGGGAACGACGTCACCTTGCTCACCAAAATGGAGTTGGTGGAGGGCGAGCTTGGAAGGTTCGCGATGATAAGGGGCGAGGAGCCAACTCAAACATACAACCGGCTCAAGACCCTTATCAACAAAATAAGAAGTTACGGAAGCACGCAATGGACGGACCACGACGTCGTCCGACTGATGCTGAGGTCCTTTACCGTTCTTGATCCTCATTTGGTGAATAATATTCATGAGAATCCCAGGTACACCAAAATGTCGCCCGAAGAAGTCCTCGGAAAATTCGTTAGCGGGCGAATGATGATCAAGGAGGCGAGGTACGTGGACAATGCCTTGAATGGTCCGATCAACGAGCCGCAACCCCTTGCTCTCAAGGCAACAAGAAGCAAGGAGGCGCTACCTAGCAAGGTGGCACAGATTGAGGCGGCCGGACTTAATGATGAAGAGATGGCCCTCATCATCAAAAGATTCAAGATGGCGCTTAAAGGTCGCAAGGGACAGCCAAGCAAGACCAAAGCCAAGGGGAAGCGCTCATGCTTCAAATGCGGTAAGCTTGGTCATTTTATTGCTAACTGTCCCGACAATGATAGTGAACAGGACCAAGGGAGCAAGAGGGAGAAGAAGAAGGCATACAAGAAGGCAAAGGGCGAGGCACATCTAGGCAAGGAGTGGGATTCGGATTGCTCCTCCTCCGACTCTGACAATGAGGGACTCGCCGCCACCGCCTTCAACAAATCGACCCTCTTCCCTAACGAGCATCACACTTGCCTCATGGCAAGAGAGAAGAAAGTAAGCACTCATGATACTAGTACTTATGCTTCTTCAAGTGAGGATGAGTCTAGTGATGATGATGAGATAGATTACTCATGCTTATTCAAGGGATTAGATAGATCTAAAATTGATAAGATTAATGAGTTGATTGATGCTTTGAATGACAAGAATAGATTACTAGAAAAACAAGAGGATCTTTTATATGAGGAGCATGATAAATTTGTTAGTGCACAAAAATCTCTTGCTCTTGAAATCAAAAGGAATGAAATGCTCTCTAGTGAATTATCTTCTTGTCATGAAACCATTGCTACTTTAAACAGTGTTAATGATGATTTAAATGCTAAACTAGAAGTAGCTAGCAAATCTAATTCTTGTGTAGAAATTGTTAAAACTTGTAATAGGTGTAAAGATTTTGACATTGATGCTTGTAGTGATCATTTAGTTTCAATTTCCAAATTAAATGAGGAATTAGCTAGTCTTAATGCCCAACTTAAGACTAGCAAGAATGAATTTGACAAGCTAAAATTTGCAAGGGATGCCTACACGATTGGTAGACACCCCTCAATTAAGGATGGACTTGGCTATAAGAGGGAAGCCAAGAACTTGACAAGCCATAAGGCTCCCATATCCGCCAAGGAGAAAGGGAAGGCCCCTATGGCTAGTAGTGTGCAAAAGAACCATGCCTTTATGTACCATGATAGGAGACAATCTAGAAATGCTTATAGGAGTTGTAATGCATATAATGCCTTTGATTCTCATGCTATGTTTGCTTCTAGTTCTTCTTATATGCATGATAGAAATGTTGGTAGGAGAAATGTTGTTCATAATATGCCTAGGAGAAATGTTGTTAATGTTCCTAGGAAAGTAAATGAACCTTCTACAATATATCATGCTTTAAATGCTTCTTTTGCTATTTGTAGAAAGGATAGGAAGATAGTTGCTAGAAAATTAGGGGCAAAATGCAAGGGAGACAAAACTTGCATTTGGGTCCCTAAGGATATTTGTGCTAACCTTGTAGGACCCAACATGAGTTGGGTACCTAAGACCCAAGCCTAAATTTGCCTTGCAGGTTTATGCATCCGGGGGTTCAAGCTGGATTATTGACAGCGGATGCACAAACCATATGACGGGGGAGAAGAAGATGTTCACCTCCTACGTCAAGAATAAGGATTCCCAAGATTCAATAATATTCGGTGATGGGAATCAAGGCAAGGTAAAAGGGTTAGGTAAAATTGCAATCTCAAATGAGCACTCTATCTCTAATGTGTTTTTAGTAGAGTCTCTTGGATATAATTTGCTATCTGTTAGTCAACTATGCAATATGGGATATAACTGTCTATTTACAAATGTAGATGTGTCTGTCTTTAGAAGATGTGATGGTTCACTAGCTTTTAAGGGTGTACTAGATGGCAAACTGTACTTAGTTGATTTTGCAAAAGAAGAGGCCGGTCTAGATGCATGCTTAATGGCTAAGACTTGCATGGGCTGGTTGTGGCATCGCCGCTTAGCACATGTAGGGATGAAGAACCTCCACAAGCTTCTAAAGGGAGAACACGTGATAGGTCTAACCAATGTTCATTTCGAAAAAGATAGACCTTGTGCAGCTTGTCAAGCAGGAAAACAAGTAGGAGGAGCGCATCACAGCAAGAATGTGATGACCACGTCAAGACCTCTGGAGCTGCTGCATATGGACCTCTTCGGACCCGTCGCCTATCTGAGCATAGGAGGAAGTAAGTATGGTTTAGTTATTGTTGATGACTTTTCCCGCTTCACTTGGGTGTTCTTTTTGCAGGATAAGTCTGAAACCCAAGGGACCCTCAAGCGCTTCCTAAGGAGAGCTCAAAATGAGTTTGAGCTCAAGGTGAAGAAGATAAGGAGCGACAACGGGTCCGAATTCAAGAATCTTCAAGTGGAGGAGTTCCTTGAGGAGGAGGGGATCAAGCACGAGTTCTCCGCTCCCTACACACCTCAGCAAAATGGTGTGGTAGAGAGGAAGAACAGGACGCTCATAGATATGGCGAGGACTATGCTTGGAGAGTTCAAGACCCCCGAGTGCTTTTGGTCGGAAGCCGTGAACACGGCTTGCCACGCCATCAACAGGGTCTACCTTCACCGCCTCCTCAAGAAGACTTCATATGAGCTGCTGACTGGTAACAAACCCAATGTATCGTACTTTCGTGTATTTGGGAGTAAATGCTACATTCTAGTGAAGAAGGGTAGGAATTCCAAATTTGCTCCCAAAGCCGTAGAAGGGTTTTTATTAGGTTATGATTCAAATACAAAGGCGTATAGGGACTTCAACAAATCATCGGGTTTGGTTGAAGTCTCTAGCGACGTTGTATTTGATGAGACTAATGGCTCTCCAAGAGAGCAAGTTGTTGATCTTGATGATGTAGATGAAGAAGACGTTCCAACGGCTGCGGTACGCACCATGGCGATTGGAGATGTACCGCCTCAGGAACATTTGGAGCAAGATCAACCGTCTTCCTCAACTATGGTGCATCCCCCAACCCAGGATGACGAACAGGTACCTCAAGTGGAGGCGCATGATCAAGGGGGAGCACAGGATGTTCAAATTGAAGAGGAAGAAGCACCTCAGGCACCTCCAACCCAAGTTCGAGCGACGATCCAAAGGGATCATCCCGTCGACCAAATTTTGGGTGATATTAGCAAGGGAGTAACTACTCGTTCAAGATTAGTTAATTTTTGTGAGCATTACTCTTTTGTCTCTTCTATTGAGCCTTTCAGGGTAGAAGAGGCCTTGCTAGATCCGGACTGGGTGTTGGCCATGCAGGAGGAACTCAACAATTTCAAGCGCAATGAAGTTTGGACACTGGTGCCTCGCCCCAAGCAAAACGTTGTGGGAACCAAGTGGGTGTTCTGCAACAAACAGGACGAGCACGGGGTGGTGACAAGGAACAAGGCTCGGCTTGTGGCAAAAGGTTATGCCCAAGTCGCAGGTTTGGACTTTGAGGAGACTTTTGCTCCCGTGGCTAGGCTAGAATCAATTCGTATCTTGCTAGCATATGCCGCTCACCATTCTTTCAGGTTGTACCAAATGGATGTGAAGAGCGCTTTCCTCAATGGGCCGATCAAGGAGGAGGTGTACGTGGAGCAACCCCCTGGCTTTGAGGATGAACGGTACCCCGACCACGTGTGTAAGCTCTCTAAGGCGCTCTATGGACTTAAGCAAGCCCCAAGAGCACGGTATGAATGCCTTAGAGACTTTTTAATTGCTAATGCTTTCAAGGTCGGGAAAGCCGATCCAACTCTTTTTACTAAGACTTGCGATGGTGATCTTTTTGTGTGCCAAATTTATGTCGATGACATAATATTTGGTTCTACTAATCAAAAGTCTTGTGAAGAGTTTAGCAGGGTGATGACGCAGAAATTCGAGATGTCGATGATGGGCGAGTTGAACTACTTCCTTGGGTTCCAAGTGAAGCAACTCAAGGACGGCACTTTCATCTCCCAAACGAAGTACACGCAAGATTTGCTAAAGAGGTTTGGGATGAAGGACGCCAAGCCCGCGAAGACGCCGATGGGAACCGACGGACACACCAACCTCAACAAAGGAGGTAAGTCCGTTGATCAAAAAGCATACCGGTCCATGATAGGTTCTTTGCTTTATTTATGTGCTAGTAGACTGGATATTATGCTTAGCGTATGCATGTGTGCTAGATTTCAATCCGATCCTAAGGAGTGTCACTTGGTGGCTGTGAAGCGAATTCTTAGATATTTAGTCGCTACGCCTTGCTTCGGGATCTGGTATCCAAAGGGGTCTAACTTTGACTTGATTGGGTACTCAGATTCCGACTATGCTGGATGTAAGGTCGATAGGAAGAGTACATCGGGGACGTGCCAATTCTTAGGAAGGTCCCTGGTGTCATGGAACTCTAAGAAACAAACCTCTGTTGCCCTATCCACCGCTGAGGCCGAGTATGTTGCCGCAGGACAGTGTTGTGCGCAACTACTTTGGATGAGGCAAACCCTCAGGGACTTTGGCTACAATCTGAGCAAAGTCCCACTCCTATGTGATAATGAGAGTGCTATCCGAATAGCGGAAAATCCTGTTGAGCACAGCCGCACAAAGCACATTGACATCCGGCATCACTTTTTGAGAGACCACCAGCAAAAGGGAGATATCGAAGTGTTTCATGTTAGCACCGAGAACCAGCTAGCCGATATCTTTACCAAGCCTCTAGATGAGAAGACCTTTTGCAGGCTGCGTAGTGAGCTCAATATCTTAGATTCACGGAACTTGGATTGAAATGTAGCATACATGTGTTTATGCCTTTGATCATGTTCATTCTGCATTTTGTTGCTTATTGTGGTGCTCAAGTTGTACAAACACTCCCTGGACCTCACAAGTCCTGTTTGCAAGAGATGCACATATTTAGGGGGAGCTGTGCTACAACTTGACCCTTTTGAGACTAACCATGTACTTGAGTTTGGTTGTTTTAGTCTCCAAGGAGAATTGAAAGGGAAAAGGTGGACTTGGACCATGCAAGACTTCCACTGCACTCCGATGAAAAAGAGTAACTTTTCCAAGTTCATCTTTATACTCTCACTGCCTTTGTGTTCTCTTTTGATGATTTTGGTGAGGCAATGGGGTTAAAGGGCCAAGATTGATCCCGTTTTGGTGCTTGATGCCAAAGGGGGAGAAAATAAAGGCCAAAGCAATAAATGGATCAGCTACCACTTGAGAAATTTTGAAAATAGTAGATTAGAGCTTTTGGTTTGACAAAACTCTTTTATTGTCTTTTATGTCAAAAGTTGGCCTCTTGTGGGGAGAAGTGTTGATTATGGGAAAAAGAGGGAGTTTTTGAAATCCTTGATCAAATTTCTTTGGAAAACCTCTCTTTATGTCTCTACAAGTGGTTTTGACTTAGAGATAGGAATTTGAGTTTTGATTTGCAAAAACAAACCAAGTGGTGGCATAGAGTGATCCATATATGTCAAATTGAATCAAAACAATTTTGAGTTCTAATTTGAATTGTTTTTGTACTTGTTCTATTTGCTTTATGTTGTGTTGGCATAAATCACCAAAAAGGGGGAGATTGAAAGGGAAATGTGCCCTTGGGCCATTTCTAAGTGTTTTGGTGATTTAGTGTCCAACACAAGTGCCTAAGTGTAAAGAGATGGACAAAGTACAAATCAAGGATAAAGGTATGTTTCTCAGACTTAGTACATTGTTTTATGGACTAATGTATTGTGTCTAAGTGCTGGAAACAGGAAAAATCCAATTGGAAATGTCTTTGCTCGAGCAGCCAAGAATCTGCTGAGTCTGGGTGCTCGACAGTGTCCGGTGGTGCACCGGACAGTGTCCGGTGCGCCAGGCTAGTTCGAGCGAACTGGCCGCTCTCGGGAATTCACCGGCGACGTACGGCTATAATTCACCGGACTGTCCGGTGTGCACCGGACTGTCCGGTGAGCCAACGGTCGGCCGGGCCAACGGTCGGCCACGTAATCTGCGCGGGACACGTGGCCGAGCCAACGGCTAGAAGGGGGCACCGGACTGTCCGGTGTGCACCGGACATGTCCGGTGCGCCAACGGCTCTCAGGCTGCCAACGGTTGGCTTCGTTATTTAAGGAAGGAAATCGGGCACCGAACAGTGTCCGGTGTGCACCGGACTGTCCGGTGCGCCAGTCGACAGAAGGCAAGATCTGCCTTCCAAGATTGCTCCCAACGGCTCCTAGCTGCCTTGGGGCTATAAAAGGGACCCCTAGGCGCATGGAGGAGTACACCAAGCATCTCCTAATCATTTCTAAGCACCAAGACATCGATTTCGCGCATTCGTTTCATTGTGATAGCATATAGAGCTCTAGTGGAGTTGTGAACTCATTGAGTTGTGTTGCGAGCTCTTGTTGCGACTTGTGTGCGTGTTGACACTCTGATTCTTGTGTCTTGTGTGCATTGCTAATCCCTCCCTTGCTCCGTGTTCTTTGTGAATTTCAAGTGTAAGGGCGAGAGGCTCCAAGTTGTGGAGATTCCTCGCAAACGGGATTGAGATAAAGCAAGCAAAACACCGTGGTATTCAAGTGGGTCTTTGGACCGCTTGAGAGGGGTTGATTGCAACCCTCGTCCGTTGGGACGCCACAACGTGGAGTAGGCAAGCATTGGTCTTGGCCGAACCACGGGATAACCACCGTGCCATCTCTGTGATTGATCTTTGTTGGTTATTGTGTTTTGTTGAGGATTCCTCTATAGCCACTTGGCAATTATTGTGCGAACAATTAACCAAGTTTTGTGGCTTAAGTTTTGAAGTGTTACAGGATCACCTATTCACCCCCCTCTAGGTGCTCTCAGTCTTGTCGCAGCCGAAGCACCAGGTCGCCCACCTGGAGGTCTCGGGACCGAACCCCTCGGGCGTGGCAGCGTCGCAGGGACTACTGGTACCGCGCCGAGTGTAGTAAGGCAATGTCCCGAGCCTCCTCCAGCTGGTCCAGTGAGTCTTCTCGATTAGCTCGATTGCTTTGGTCGGCGTAGGCCCTCGTCCTCGGGGAACCGTATTCTAAGTCTGTGGGCAAGATGGCCTCGGCCCCATAGACTAGAAAGAACGGTGTGAAGCCCGTGGCTCGGCTCGGCATTGTCCTCAGACTCCAGACCACCGAGGGGAGCTCCTTCATCCATCGCTTGCCGAACTTGTTGAGGTCGTTGTAGATCCGCGGCTTGAGCCCTTGCAGGATCATGCCGTTAGCCCGCTCTACTTGCCCATTCGTCATGGGGTGAGCCACGACGGCCCAGTCCACCCGGATGTGGTGATCCTCGCAGAAGTCCAGGAACTTTCTGCTGGTGAACTGGGTGTCGTTGTCGGTGATGATGGAGTTCGGGACCCCAAAGCGATGGATGATGTTGGTGAAGATCGTCATCGCCTGTTCGGACCTGATGCTGTTTAGGGGTCGGAGCTTGATCCACTTGGAGAATTTGTCGATGGCAACCAACAGGTGCGTGTAGCCCCCGGGTGCCTTCTGCAAGGGGCTGACGAGGTCCAGACCCCACACAGCAAACGGCCAGGTGATGGGTATGGTCTGTAGAGCCTAAGCGGGCAGGTGGGTCTGCCTCGCGTAAAACTGACACCCTTCGCAGGTGCGGACAATTCTAGTGGCGTCGGCCACCGCCGTCGGCCAGTAGAAACCTTGTCGGAAGGCGTTTCCAACAAGGGCTCGAGGTGCTGCGTGATGGCCGCAAGCCCCCGAGTGTATCTCTTGTAAGAGCTCCTGGCCTTCGGCGATGGAAATGCATCGCTGGAGGATGCCCGAGGGGCTGCGGTGGTAGAGCTCCTTCTCATCTCCCAGCAAGACGAACGACTTGGCGCGCCGCGCCAACCGCCGAGCTTCGGCTCGGTCGGGGGGTAGCTCTCCTCGGTGGAGATATTGCAGGTGCGGGGTCTGCCAGTTTCGATTAGGCGTGACCTCGCTCCGCTCCCCCTCGACGCGCAGTGCCTCACCTTCGGGGGCCGAGGGTACCTCGGGCTGAGCCGAGGGTGCCTCGGGCTGAGCCGAGGCCGCCTCGGACTGAGCCGAGGGTGCCTCGGACTGGGCCGAGGCCTTCTCGGGCTCGGGCGTGTCGTCGATCTTGATGGAGGGTTGATGCAGGTCTCGGGAGAATACGCCCGAAGGAACCGTTGTTCGCCCCGAGGCTATTTTAGCCAGCTCGTCCGCAGTCTTGTTGTAGCGTCGGGCGATGTGGTTGAGCTCGAGCCCGTAGAACTTGTCTTCTAGGCGCCGAACCTCATCGCAGTAGGCTTCCATCTTCGGGTCGCGGCAGTGGGAGTTCTTCATGACTTGGTCGATGACGAGCTGCGAGTCACCGCGAGTGTCAAGGCGTTGGACCCCTAGCTCGATGGCGATTCGCAACCCGTTTACCAGAGTCTCATACTCAGCCACGTTGTTGGACGCCGGGAAGTGGAGGCGTAGCATGTAGCGTAGGTGCTTCCCGAGGGACGAGATGAAGAGCAGGCCCGCGCCGGCCCCCGTCTTCATCAGTGACCCGTCGAAAAACATGATCCAGAGTTCCAGTTGGATCGGAGCTGTTGGGAGCTGGGTGTCGACCCATTCGGCCACAAAGTCCGCCAAGACCTGGGACTTGATGGCCTTCCGAGGGGCGAACCAGATCGTCTCGCCCATGATCTCCACCGCCCACTTTGCAATTCTACCCGAGGTCTCTCAGGACTGGATGATCTCCCCCAGGGGGAAGGATGACACCACAGTTACCGGATGAGACTCGAAGTAGTGTCGCAACTTCCGCCGCGTCAGGATCACTGCGTACAATAGCTTCTGAATTTGTGGGTAGCGGATCTTGGTCTCGGACAGTACCTCACTGATGAAGTAGACTGGCCTCTGGACAGGCAATGCATGCCCCTCTTCTCGTCTCTCAACCACAATCGCGGCGCTAACCACCTGAGTGGTAGCGGCGACGTAGATCAAGAGGGCTTCTCAGGCAGCGGGGGGCACCAAGATGGGCGCGTTCGTGAGGAGTGCCTTCAGGTTACCGAGGGCTTCCTCGGCCTCAGGGGTCCAAGCGAAGCACTCAGCCTTCCTTAAGAGGTGGTACAGAGGCAGGCCTCTTTCGCCGAGGCGCGAGATGAAACGGCTCAGAGCCGCGAGGCATCCCATGACCCTCTGTACGCCTTTCAAGTCCTTGATGGGCCCCATGCTGGTGATGGCTGCGATCTTCTCCGGGTTGGCCTCGATGCCCCGCTCGGAGACGATGAACCCCAAGAGCATGCCTCGGGGAACCCCGAAGACACACTTTTCAGGATTGAGCTTCACGCCTTTCGCCTTGAGACATCGGAATGTCACTTCAAGGTCGGAAAGGAGGTCGGAGGCTTTCCTCGTCTTGACTACGATGTCATTGACGTAGGCCTCGACCGTTCGGCCAATGTGTTCGCCGAACACATGGTTCATGCACCGTTGGTACGTTGCACCCGCATTCCTCAAGCCGAACGACATGGTAACATAGCAGTACATGCCGAAGGGTGTGATGAAAGAAGTCGCGAGCTGGTCAGACTCTTTCATCCTGATCTAGTGATACCCTAAGTAGGCATCAAGGAAAGACAGCGTTTCGCACCCAGCAGTGGAATCCACGATTTGATCGATGCGAGGCAGAGGGTAGGGAACTTTCGGACATGGTTTTGTTTAGACCAGTGTAGTCTACACACATCCGCCATTTCCCCCCTTTCTTTCTCACAAGCACAGGGTTGGCAAGCCATTCGGGATGGAATACCTCTTTGATGAACCCTGCCGCCATTAGCTTGTGGATCTCCTCGCCTATGGCTCTGCGCTTTTCTTCGTCAAATCGGCGCAGAGGCTGCTTCACGGGTCGGGCTCCAGCTCGGATATCCAGCGAGTGCTCGGCGACTTCCCTCGGTATGCCAGGCATGTCCGAGGGACTCCACGTGAAGACGTCGGCGTTTGCGCGGAGAAAGTCGACGAGCACTGCTTCCTATTTGGGGTCGAGCTCGGAGCCGATCCGAATCTGCTTGGAGGCGTCGTTGCAGGGGTCGAGAGGGACGGACTTAACCATCTCCGCTGGCTCGAAGTTGTCGGCGTGGCGCTTCACATCTGGCGCCTCCCTAGAGAGGTTCTCCAGGTCGGCGATGAGGGCCTTGGACTCGGCGAGGGCCTCGGCGTACTCCATGCACTCCACGTCGCATTCGTACGCGTGTCGGTATGTGTGCCCGACGGTGATGACCCCGTTGGGGCCCGGCATCTTGAGCTTGAGGTAGGTGTAGTTGGGGATGGCCATGAACTTGGCGTAGCATGGCCTCCCCAACGCTGCGTGGTAGGTTCCTCGAAACCCGATCACTTCGAACGTGAGGGTCTCCCTTCGAAAGTTGGAGGGCGTCCCAAAGCAGACGGGTAGATCGAGTTGTCCGAGGGGTTGGACGCGCTTCCCGGGGATGATCCTGTGGAAAGGCGCAGCGCTCGTCCGGACCGAGGACAGATCGATCCGCAGGAGCCCGAGGGTCTCGGCGTAGATGATGTTGAGGCTGCTGCCTCCATCCATGAGGACCTTGGTGAGCCTGACGTTGCCGATGATGGGGCCGACAACGAGCGGGTATTTCCCCAGGCTCGACACATGGTCGGGATGGTCGGCCTGGTCGAAGGTGATGGGCTTGTCGGACCAGTCTAGGTAGACTGGCGCCGCCACCTTTACCGAGTAGACCTCCCGACGCTCTTGCTTGCGGTGCCGAGCCGAGGCGTTTGCCACTTGCCCACCGTAGATCATGAAGCAGTCGCGGACCTCGGGGAACTCTCCTGCCCTGTGATCTTCCTTCTTAGCGTCGTCGAGAGCCTTGCCACCCTCCGCGGGTGGCCCGGCCTTGTGAAAGTGGCGTCGAAGCATGGCACACTCCTCAAGGGTGTGCTTGACAGGCCCCTGATGATAGGGGCACAGCTCCTTGAGCATCTTGTCGAAGAGGTTGGCACCTCCGAGAGGTTTCCGAGGGTTCTTGTAGTCGGCGGCGGCGACAAGGTCCACGTCGGTGGCGTCGCGTTTCGCTTGCGACTTCTTCTTGCCTTTCTTCTTGGTGCCGCGCTAAGTTGACGCCTCGGGGACATCTTCCGGTGGGCAGCCCTGGGCTGCTTGTCCTTCCGGAAGATGGCCTCAACCGCCTCCTGGCCAGAGGCGAACTTGGTGGCGATGTCCACCAGCTCGCTTGCCCTGGTGGGGGTCTTGCGACCTAGCTTGCTCACCAGGTCGCGGTAGGTGGTGCCGGCGAGGAACGCGCCAATGACATCCGAATCGGTGACGTTGGGCAGCTCGGTGCGCTGCTTCGAGAATCGCCCGATGTAGTCCCGGAGAGACTCTCCCGGCTGCTGGCGGCAGCTTCGGAGATCCTAGGAGTTTCCAGGGCGCACGTACGTGCCTTGGAAATTGCCGGCGAAGGCTTGGACCAGGTCGTCCTTGTTGGAGATCTGCCCCGGAGGCAGGTGCTCCAGCCAGGCTCGAGCAGTGTCGGAGAGGAACAGGGGGATGTTGCGGATGATGAGAATATCATCATCCGTTCCACCCAGTTGGCAGGCCAGCCGATAGTCCGCGAGCCACAGTTCCGGTCTCGTCTCCCCCGAGTACTTTGTGATAGTAGTCGGGGTTCGGAACCAGGTCGGGAACGGCGCCCATCGTATGGCGTGGCTGAAAGCCTGCGGACCGGGTGGTTCGGGCGAAGGACTCCGATCCTCCCCGCTGTCGTAGCGTCCCCCACGCCTGGGGTGGTAGCCTCGGCGCACCCTCTCGTCGAGGTGGGCCCGATGGCTGCGGTGATGGTGCTCGTTGCCGAGGCATCCTGGGGCCGCAGGTGCTGTGTTGCGCGTGCGCCCGGTGTGGACCGAGGCTTCCCGCATGAATCAGGAAGTCGCGGCGCGATGTTCCGAGGGGTACCCCTGCCTTCGGGAGGCGGAGCTTTCGGCCCGTCGGACCACGGCATCCTCTAGGAGATTCTTGAGCTCTCCCTGGATACGCCGCCGCTTGGTGGTTGATGGCTCCGGCATCGCGCGGAGAAGCATTGCCGCTGCAGCCAGGTTCTGGTCGACTCCACTTTTGGTCGACAAGCGGTGACAAAGTCACATCAGGGACTGACTGCACCGTCATCTCAGGTACGAGGGTGACGCCTAGCAAGTCTATCGCGAGCGTGCTGGCGTCGTCCGTTTGCTTGAGGTTGGTGTGTTGCGGGGAGACGGCGCTCGTCTTCGTCTTAGACGCGAGGCCGATGCCCGACGCGCTCTCCGTTGGGGCGCCGGCGCCGTCGACTCGCTCGACAGCCAACGAGGTGCCGCCTCCTGCTTGGCCTTGGTTGCCCCGCCTCCTCCTCCGTCGGCGGGGGAGGGGACGGGACAAGCCCGAATGTCGTCCTTCCACCATGTGGGGAAGGCATCGTCGATTTCCCCGCCGGCGGGCGGGTTGTCGACCGCCATTGTCGCTGTCATGCGGCGGGGGAAGGAGTATCACGTCGTAGCTGCCGTCGAGGGACATGAACTCAAGACTCCCGAAACGGAGCACTGTCCCGGGCTGGAGAGGTTGCTGGAGACTGTCCATCTGGAGCTTGACGGGAAGCTGTTCGTCAACACGCAGCAGGCCCCTACCTGGCACGCCAACTATCGGCGTTTCGACCCCGGGGGGTCCCTAGACCGACGAGTAAATTGTCGCCGCGTGCCCCAGCCCAGATGGGACGGCGCGAGGCAGAACGCGAAGGGGGGAGAGCAGCCGGAGGGAGACAGGCGTGGGAGGTGGAACCCGCGGCCTTCGTGTTAGCCCCGTGCCTAGGTCGGGTGCGCTTGCAGTAGGGGGTTACAAGCGTCCACGCGGGAGGGAGCGAGCGGCCTTGCGCGAGCGCCGTCCCGTCCTTCCCCGTGCGGCCAACCCTCTGTAAGAGGGCCCTGGACCTCCCTTTTATAGGTGTAAGCAGAGGATCCAGGTGTACAATGGGGGTGTAGCAGTGTGCTAACGTGTCTAGCGGAGGAGAGCTAGCGCCCTAAGTACATGCCATCGTGGCAGCCGGAGAGGTTTTGGCACCCAGTTCGTGTGGTGTCGTGGCCGTCGGAGGAGCGCTGGAGCCTGGCGGAAGGACAGCTGTCGGGGCTGTCGAGTCCTTGCTGACGTCCTCTTGCTTCCGTAAGGGGGCTGAGAGCCGCCGTCGTCATAGAGCGTGCGGGGCGCCATCATTACTCGTATAGTGGAGCGAGCCAGATGGGATGCCGGTCTTGTTCCCCGTAGCCTGAGTCAGCTCGGGGTAGGGTAATGATGGCGCCTCCTGTTGACGTAGTCGGTCCGTGCCCTAGGTTGGGCGAGGTGGAGGCTCCTCCGAGGTCGAGGTCGAGTCTGTCTTCCAAGGTCGAGGTCGAGTCCGAGCCCCCGGGTCGGACAAGGCGGAGACCGTCGGCTAAGGCCAGGGCTGAGTCCGAGCCCTGGGGTCGGGCGAAGCGGAGTTCGTCGTCCTTCGGGGCTAAGCCCGAGTCTGAGCCCTAGGGTCGGGCGAAGCGGAGTTCGTCGTCTTCCAGGGCTGAGCCCGAGTCCGAGCCCTGGGGTCGGGCGGAGCGGAGTTCATCGTCTTCCGGGGCTGAGCCCGAGTCCGAGCCCTGGGGTCGGGCGAAGCGGAGTTCATCGTCTTCCGGGGCTGAGCCCAAGTCCGAGCCCTGGGGTCAGGCGGAGCGGAGTTCGTCGTCTTCCGGGGCTGAGCCCGAGTCCGAGCCCTGGGGTCGGGCGAAGCGGAGTTCGTCGTCTTCCGGGGCTGAGCCTGAGTCCGAGCCCTAGGGTCGGGCGGAGCGGAGTTTCCCATGGCGCCTAGGGCCGGACTTGGCTGCTGTTAGCCTCACTCTATCGAGTGGCTCAGCAGTCGGAGCGGCGCAGGCGGCGCTGTCCTCTTGTCAGACCGGTCAGTGGAGCGGCAAAGTGACTGCGGTCACTTCGGCTCTGCCTACTGGAGGGCGTGCGTCAGGATAAAGGTGTTAGGCCACCTTTGCATTAAATTCCCCTGTGATTTGGTCGGTTGGCGTGGCGATTTGGCCAAGGTTGCTTCTTGGTGAAGACTGGGCCTCGGGCGAGCCGAAGGTGTGTCCGTTGCTGGAGGGGGTCCTCGGGCGAGACATAGATCCTCCGGGGTCGGCTGCCCTTGCCCGAGGCTGGGCTCGGGCGAGGCATGATCGAGTCCCTCGAATGGACCGATCCTTGACTTAATCGCACCCATCAGGCCTATGCAGCTTTGTGCTGATGGGGGTTACCAGCTGAGATTTAGGAGTCTTGAGGGTACCCATAATTATGGTCCCTGACAATATTAATACTAGTTAAAACTGTGTTTATTGCACCCACTCATAAATTCACCATTTAGGACTCACAATAATAGCTATAATTGAATTAATAAGTATCTACGCGATTAGGACGTATTTAAGATGTGATTAGTGCGATGCGATAATGTGTATGTAATGGTGTATGATTATGTAATGGTGCATGTTTATTTATGGGTGTATACTTTATTTTTGTATGTGCGATGTGCGATTATAATAGAAGTGGACTGTGTGGTAGAGAATTCGAATACGTTCGAGGACGACCCGCAAGACGCTTTTGAGCAAGGCAAGTGGATTCTCCCTCTGCATATTTTGTTTGTACCTACTCATTGCATATAATAATGTTTACTTTTTGATATATTGCATAATTTGATGGGTTTACCTAATTAAGGATTTCCTAGATGTACTACCTGTATTCCTTGTTTAACCTGGGAAAATTATTAAGCTGTGCAAAATTTATGCTATCGCTCAACTTAATGATTTTTAATGTCAGTTATTAATTGGTTTTAATGTTCCAAAAATTTAATTGGCAATTATGACATTAACCCGATGGTTAAGATAATATTATTTCAAATCAATTGGAACATGGAGTGACCACCCAGGATAACAGTGCAACCACGAGTGCTATCATGGCTCTGGCTTTGGTAATTAGCTCTATATGCTTAGTGCCTAGCAACCTTACCTGAAATATGGGCAAGAGGGGGACCCGTAGGTGCTGGCAGCCCACGTTAACATGGGATCGTATTCTTGGCTAAGGTACCTCACCCAGGGGGCCACCACCATCGTCTTTAGAAACCTTAGCGGGTTGCTTCGTATTAAGTGTATTTTGTGAAAACCTCATAATGGATCCCTAGCCATTCACCTCGGCAGTGTCTAAGGGTCCGATCAACTCGGGCTAGATGGGATACATGGCTTGTGGGTAAAGTTGTACCACCTCTGTAGAGTGTAAAACTGATATATCAGCCGTGCTCCCGGTTATGAGCGACCTGGACTCCTCACATGATAATTGAACTTGAAGATGGAATTAAATTGAGATCCGATGATCTGCCAATAATTTTCTTAAGTGATTTCACTTAAGTGTTTTTGTTATGTTCATTATTCCTTTGTTTAAATGGGATACTTGGGGATTCACACTTATTAGTAAGAAAGGTGTTGTTAATAAAATGTTGACCAACTAAAATGCTTACTGCTCAACCTTAGCCTGACCTTGTTATACCTGCATTAATTTTTCCCCCACTTGCTGAGCCCCGACCATAAGTGAGCTCACCCTTGCTTATTTTGATCAGAGGGTGATGCTGGAGACTTTGATGGAGTTTTTGGCGACGAGGAATTCTAAGTCTAACGATACGTCGGTCAACTTCCTGTGGAAGATTGCCCAGTTGTTTATTTTCGCTTTACTTTGATGTGATATTTGTTAAAGATACAATGTTTCAGATGATATAATAAAGTATTATACTCTCTTTACACCTTTATTGCATTGTCTTTTGATATACTACACTTGTGATGTCAACATATGTGTGGAAATGGATCCTGGCACACATATGGTATGCGCTCGGTTCTACCCCTGGAACCGGGTGTGAGAGAAGTGGTATCAAAGCTATGCTGACCCTAGGTTGTTAGACTAGTTAGAAATGGAAAGCCTAGTTGTTCAAAACTTGCTAATTTCATTCCTATAAATTCCTTCATCAGTCTTACCTCTTTGAAATTCAACTGAGTTGACACTTCTCTTGTAGATGGTTCGCACTCTCCAAACTACCCGCGTCAACACCAGCTACGCCCCTCAGCCTCGACAGATCCTGGTCTACCCAGTGGTAGTCGAGGAAGTTCCGGCGGATCTCCCTCCCATCCGAGTGGAGAATGTAATCAACCTGGAGGACAGCTCGGAGGAACAGCTGCCGATGCCCACCCCGTTGGCAGAGTCCCTGGCCTTCGCAGCTGGGTCATCGACGTCAGCACCGTCTGCACCAGCCTTCCGAGCACCTGCACCCAGAGGCGACGACCCCGACGACTCCGGAGACGACGATGATGAGGATGACGACGACGAGGACGATGGAGAAGGCGAACACGTCAACGAGGAAGCTGACTACGCCCAGCAGGACAACTTCATGGGGTTTGGTCCAGTTGTCGAACATTACACATCAATGTTCGAGACGGGGCACTTCCCCAACCTGCTGCAAGAAGTGCTGCACGCGCTAGGCACCTACGTCCGCCCCCTGTACCAAACAAGGCGAGTGAGAGAGCCTCCCCAGGCTTGCTACTACATCACTCACATCCACGTCAGGGTGATGGATGCAGGTGACAGAGGATTCAGGACTCTGTCTGCTCACGAGTCCCTGACGCCACTGTCCACCTACGCTGCCTCGGTCAGTGATGCTGCCCGTCGGACCTTGTGGTCGCTTAGCCACACCTACCGGCAGCAGCTGCAGAACACGAGGTTCAGGCATCTTCCTCAGCGTCTGCGTGGAGGAAGCCAGACCAACATCGTCTTAGGTGAAGCTGGTGAGGACCGCCTCAACACCCTAGCTGGTGTAGTGGCCGGTCTCAACACTGATCTGGACAGTGCCACCCTGGATCTCTACAGGGTGCACTTGGAGCTGGAGAATGCCCACGCCAGGATTGCAGCCCTGGAAGCCCAACTGCAAGGACTGGATCCACCCGAAGCTCAGGTCCCCGCCATGGCATTGTCTCCTCCCCGCAAGAGGCTGCGCTATGGAGAGCCCGGATCCGTCACTAGGCTGCTTTAAGTTTTAAGCTATGATGTAATAAGTTATACTTCACGTTAGACAATGATACTCTTTTTAAGTTATCATATTAATAAATGACAACCATGTGATGGTGATTGGTTGAAATGTTTGATTTGGATCTTTGTTTGAGTGCAATGGTCTTATGGAATGATGGCCATAAGAACATATAAAATTTTTAAAACATAAGCTATTTTCCCTCTAGAATCTTTTCTACCCCTCACTTTTCTAAGGATTTCACTTCCTAACCAATTAGATGGTGAACCCACGTCAAGGACCTAACAACCAGAACTAGCATGGTCAACAAGTACCACCCCCACCACCACCAAATCCCAATATGGAGCAGTTCATCGCCGCCCAGATGCAGATTCTGCACGGACTCACTGTGACTGTTTAGCAATTACAAAAGAACCAACAGAATCAGCAATCCCAGAAGCAGCAGTATGCACCCCCGGCCAGAGATAAGCATCGGGATTTCATGAGTCATCACCCGCCGACATTTTCTCATGCGGTTGATCCTTTGGATGCCGATGACTAGCTCAAAGTCATTGGGAAGAAGCTGGACATAAATCAGTGCAATGACCGGGAGAAGGTCTTGTACGCCTCGGGAAGACTCGAGGGAGCTGCGTCCGACTGGTGGGATGCCTTCACAGCGGCACATCCCAACGCAGATGCCATAACCTGGCAGGAGTTCCAAGAGAACTTCCACGCTCATCACATTCCATCGGGAATCATGAAGTTGAAGAAGAAGGAGTTCCTTTCCCTTACTCAAGGGAATATATCTGTCAGCGAGTATCGTGATCGCTTCACTCAGCTTTCACGCTATGCTCCGGAAGAAGTGGACACAGATGAGAAGCGCCAAGAGCGTTTCCTGGAAGGACTGATTGGACCTTTGAACTACCAACTTCAGAGCCATACATTCCCCAACTTCCAGACACTGTTGAACAAGGCAATTGGCCTTGAAAGCAAAAGGAAGGAATTATCTGACCACAAAAGAAAGTTCCAAGGTCAGTCCAGCAGGAACACCCGGCCAAACAACGCTCAAGGTTCGCAGTTCCGCTCTGGAAATCAGGGCGGAAGCAATTATCAAGTGCAATGCTCTAGACAGCAAGGCCAGAGAAATAATCAGAGTCAGAACCAGCAAAGGAGCAACTCCTAGACCAACCAGAGGTCTGGTGGAAATTCACAGAACCGTCAAGGTGGCGCCAGTAACACGCAGGCCAGAAACAACGCACCTGTCCAACCCAATGGCTGCTTCAAGTGCGGTGAGCTAGGCCACTATGCCAACAACTACCCAAGGCACAACCAGCAGACACCCCAGAAAGGAAATAATCAAAGGAATGACCAGAACACCCCCGCTCGTGGATCTGCTCAGAACAAGACTCCGTAGAACCATAGCAAAGGAAGGGTCAATCACGTCACTGTGGAATCAGTGCCTGAGGATGCCAACATAGTGTATGGTATGTTCCTTGTTAACTCCATACCTGCATCAGTTTTATTTGACTCTGGAGCATCGCATTCGTTTATAACTGAGTTATTTGTGGAAAAACACAATATATCTAAGTATCCTCTTAAGAAGATATTACACATTAGTTCACCGAGAGGTGACATGAAGGCCACACACTCATGCCCTCATGTTAATATCAAGATTCAAGGAATAGATTTTTCAGTCGACCCAGTGGTCCTAGGTTCCAACAGTATTGATGTGATTCTTGGATGCGACTGGTTGAAAGGTTGTGATGGAGTGATACAGTGTGCCAATGGAATAATTATGTTGACAAGTCCTCAAGGTGAAAGAATCCAAGTTAACATAGACAAGTCAACAGATGAAAAAGGGAAAACAGTGATCAATCACTTAGAAGAAAAGCCTTTGGAAAATATCAAAGTAGTGTGCGAATACCCAGACGTATTTCCGGAGGAATTACTAGGTATGCCACCTGACCGTGATATAGAGTTTTCTATTGAATTATTACCCGGAACCACACCTATCTCGAAAAGACCATATAGAATGGATGTCAAAGATTTAGTAGAACTGAAGAAACAAATAGAAGAATTACTAGAAAAAGGTTTCATTCGCCCAAGTTCATCCCCTTGGGGAGCTCCAGTGCTATTTGTGAACAAGAAGGATGGTTCGAGGAGAATGTGTGTTGATTATAGAAGTTTGATTGAAGTAACCATCAAGAATAAATACCCACTACCTCGGATTGAAGATTTATTTGATCAGATGAAAGGAGCTAAGATATTCTCGAAGCTAGATCTGAGATCAGGATATCATCAGTTAAAGATTCGAGCAGAAGATGTACCGAAGACAGCCTTCACGACGAGATATGGATTATATGAGTTTTTGGTCATGTCGTTTGGACTGACTAATGCACCAGCATACTTTATGAACTTGATGAATAAAGTATTCATGGAATATCTGGATCAGTTTGTGGTCGTATTCATTAACGACATACTGATATATTCTCCGAATGAAGAAACACATGAAGATCATCTAAGGCTAGTCCTACAAAAGCTTCGTGACAACCAGCTATACGCAAAGTTCTCGAAGTGTGATTTTTGGCTTAAGGAAGTTGCTTTCTTAGGGCATATCGTTATCGATGGTGGAATTAAAGTGGACCCAGGAAAGATAAGTGAGATACTGGATTGGAAGCAACCTAAGGATGCATCCAAGATCAGAAGTTTTCTTGGATTGGCAGGATACTATAGAAGATTTATTGAAGGTTTTTCCAAGTTAGTGAAACCACTTACCTCCCTACTGGAGAAAGGTAAAGAATTCAAGTGGGATGAAGCTTGCCAGAATTGTTTTGAAGAACTCAAGAAAAGGTTAACCACTACACCAATATTGGTAATGCCAGACATCCACAAGGGATTTGATGTGTATTGCGATGCATCACACCTTGGACTTGGATGTGTGCTAATGCAAGAAGGAAAAGTGATAGCTTATGCTTCAAGACAGTAGAGGAAACATGAGAAGAACTATCCGACGCATGATTTGGAACTAGCTGCCGTAGTGCATGCTTTGAAGATTTGGAGGCACTATATGATTGGAAACAAGTGCAAAATCTTCACGGATCACAAAAGCTAGAAATATATATTCACTCAGAAGGAACTCAATCTAAGACAGAGAAGATGGCTTGAGTTGATTAAGGACTATGATTTGGAAATACAATATCACCCCGGAAAAGCAAATGTAGTAGCTGATGCTTCGAGCCGTAAGGGTCAAGTGAACAACATCACTACTCATTTGATGTCACAAGAATTGTGTTGGGAAATGGAACAACTCAACCTTGGATTGCTCAATAATGTAGAAGCAACAGTTATGGAAGTTGAATCCACTTTGGAAGAAGAGATTCGTAAAGGACAAGAGTCCGATGAGAAGATTAAGGAAATTAAAACTTTGATTGGTTTGGGTAAAGCCCCAGATTTCACGAAAGATGAACAAGGCACATTATGGTTTAAGAAGAGAATCTGTGTACCCGAAATCGAGCACTTGCGCCAACTTATTATGAGAGAAGCTCATGATTCAGCTTACTATATTCACCCTGGAAGTACCAAGATGTACCAGGATCTTAAGGAAAAGTATTGGTGGTACGGTTTGAAAAGAGATGTTGCTACTCATGTTGCATTATGTGACGTGTGTCAGCGAGTTAAAGCTGAACACCAAAGACCAGCAGGATTGCTACAACCTCTCAAGGTACCGGAATGGAAATGGGAAGAAATCAGTATGGATTTCATAGTTGGACTACCCCGTACTCGGGATGGCTATGATTCAATATGGGTCATAGTAGACAGGTTAACTAAAGTAGCACACCTTATACCTATGAAGACAACTTACTCGGGAGCCCAGTTAGCAGAGTTATACATGTCGAGGATTGTTTGTCTGCATGGAGTACCAAAGAAGATCGTATCAGATCGAGGAACCCAATTTACCTCGCGCTTTTGGAAAAGACTTCATGAATCCATGGATACCAAGCTAAACTTTAATTCAGCTTATCATCCGCAAACGGATGGGCAAACAGAAAGGACAAACCAAGTGTTGGAAGATATGCTAAGAGCTTGCGCTCTAAAGCATGGTAGAAGCTGGGATAAAAGTTTGCCTTATGCAGAATTTTCGTATAACAACAGTTATCAGGCAAGTCTAAAAATGGCACCGTTTGAAGCACTTTATGGACGAAAGTGTAGAACACCGCTTTATTGGAATCAGACCGGAGAAAGTCAAGTATTTGGCCCAGAAATTCTCCAAGAGGCGGAAAAAACAAGTGCAGATTATCAGAGAAAATTTGAAGACAGCACAGTCAAGACAGAAAAGCTATGCTGATAATAGAAGAAGAGAATTGATGTTTGAAGTAGGAGACTTTGTCTACCTTAAAGTTTCACCGATGAGAGGAATGAAAAGGTTTAAGGTTAAGGGAAAATTATCACCTCGCTATATTGGCCCATTCAAGATCTTGGAAAGAAAAGGTGAAGTAGCCTACCAGTTAGAGCTACCTGATAGATTATCGGCTGTGCATGACGTATTTCACGTGTCACAACTTAAGAAGTGCTTAAGAGTACCAGACGAACAGTTACCCATGGAAGAACTGAATGTCAATGAAGATTTGACTTATTCGGAGTACCCGGTCAGAATTCTAGAAACATCTCGCAGAATTACACGGAGTAAAGTCATTAACATGTGCAAGGTTCAGTGGAGTCATCATTCGGAAGATGAGGCCACTTGGGAAAGAGAAGATGAACTCAGAGCAGAATTCCCCCAGTTATTCTCAGAAGGTTCTTAATCTCGAGGACGAGAATCTTTTTAAGAGGGGTAGGTTTGTAACACCACAAAACCTATCAACTAAAAATAATAAAATTGGTAAAATATGGTAATCATAATTTTTTAAGTGATTAATTATTTATTTGCATTTTTGGATCAGTTTTCTTTGCATGCGCTTGATTGATTATCGGATGATTATTATTAACTTCCTTTTAAAAAGAAATCCTAGTAATTAAATAATAATTACGTAATATAGTAATTATTAGTCTAAAAACAAGTATTTTATTTATAGATATTTTTGGTGAATTTTTTTATGATTTTTTGAGCTATCTACAAAGGCATTTAGGAATTTGAAAAAAAAAACAAATCCTAATTCTAAACCGGCCCATTAGGGGCCCAACTATTCCCAAACCCTAAGTCACGCGTGCGCCCTCTGCCTTCTCAAGCCGCCGCCGCCAGCCTGCGTTCTTCTCCCTCGCGGCTCTGCTCTCCTCTCTCCTCTCTCTGTTCTCTCTCTCGCTCGCGCTGGCAAGCCAGCCAGCAGCCGCTGCCGCGACCCAGGCTCGACCGTGCGCCCGCCCTCGGCACCGCGCGACGCCCGCCCGCGCCCGAGCGCGACGCCGGTCGATCGACCGAGCCCTGCACCGCGCCATCCGAGCCACGCCTTGCCCCTGTTCCAACCGCGCGACGCCGGCCGAGCCGCGCCCTGCACGTCGGCCATCCGGCCGAGCCACCCTGTGCACGCTCCCCCGATGCCGCGCCGAGTCCCGCCCGCGCCGTCCGCGCGCCGTCCGTTAGTCTTCGTCGTAAATGGTGCTTGATTGCGTCCATTCCCTCTCCCATTACCTCTCCTAGTAATGAACGCCATTGATGGCCATGAAGAACAGCCGACGTGTCTCTCCCTCTCCTTGGCAGACTCTTCTTCTGTCCTCCTGCTCTCTATAAAAGGCAGCAGAGCCCCTATCCTTTCTCCTGCCTACCCAAGCTCACTCCATCCCTCTAGCTCGCCAGTGCACTGTTCGACGCCGTCACTAGTGCCGTTCGTCGCCGGAGCCCGTGGAGTTCGCAGGAGCCACGCACCCGCCGTCCGTAGTCGAGCCCCTGCTTTTCTCCACCCGGCCGAAACCCGTCGAACTCTTCCCGTCGCACGCGCGAACCTAAGGTTGATGACGACCCAAATTTATTTTGTGTATTTTATAAAGTACTTGTTGATTCGATTCATGAGTTGTATATTTTGTTTGTTGTAATATGAACACATGTGATTCACAATTTATGTGTATGTGCATTAAGGAATTTTGGTAGAGAAATGCGATCGTTAGTGCACCGTGATATTCCATGTTAATCGATGCGATGATTTTTGATTAGAAAATACGATGTAGATTTAGTAGTCACATGTTGGCGATAAAAACACTAGATAGGAATTTTTGTAGTTAAAATTTGGTCACAATAAACTTTAGAAACTATTTGGAGAATTATAGGTACATTTTAAGTGGATTTAGAAAATTGGTATAGAACTCATGTCATATGAATAATATATGGTTTCTAGATGATTTAGTTAATTATTTTGTTAGCATTTTCTTTTTTAAGGAAAGGAGAAAATATCATTAGTAGGATGGAAAATAGGTTTTTGCTAGTCAAATAAACATGTTCGCAAATTTAGCACTTAAATTGTTAGAGTACTAGTTTATGTCAAATAACCTCGCTTGTGTTAGAAAATGTTCAATTAGTAGTTTATAAGGATTTTTAGAATATTATATTCATTTTTGCTATGTTCAATAATTTGAGTTAGAAATAAAGAGGGATAAAAGCTAATAATTTATTTATTAGTATTAAAGACGATAATTATCATTTAATTTAATTAATGATGTTAAAATATATTAATACTAGTTAAAACTGTGTTTATTGCACCCACTCATAAATTCACCATTTAGGACTCACAATAATAGCTATAATTGAATTAATAAGTATCTACACGATTAGGACGTATTTAAGATGTGATTAGTGCGATGCAATAATGTGTATGTAATGGTGTATGATTATGTAATGGTGCATGTTTATTTATGGGTGTATACTTTATTTTTGTATGTGTGATGTGCGACTATAATAGAAGCGGACTGTGTGGTAGAGAATTCGAATACGTTCGAGGACGACCCGCAAGACGCTTTTGAGCAAGGCAAATGGATTCTCCCTCTGCATATTCTGTTTGTACCTACTCATTGCATATAATAATGTTTACTTTTTGATATATTGCATAATTTGATGGATTTACCTAATTAAGGATTTCCTAGATTTACTACCTGTATTCCTTGTTTAACCTGGGAAAATTATTAAGCTGTGCAAAATTTATGCTATCGCTCAACTTAATGATTTTTAATGTCACTCATTAATTGGTTTTAATGTTCCAAAAATTTAATTGGCAATTATGACATTAACCCGATGGTTAAGATAATATTATTTCAAATCAATTGTAACATGGAGTGACCACCCAGGATAACAGTGCAACCACGAGTGCTATCATGGCTCTGGCTTTGGTAATTAGCTCTATATGCTTAGTGCCTAGCAACCTTACCTGAAATATGGGCAAGAGGGGGAGCGGTAGGTGCTGGCAGCCCACGTTAATATGGGGTCGTATTCTTGGCTAAGGTACCTCACCCAGGGGGTCACCACCATCATCTTTAGAAACCTTAGCGGGTTGCTTCGTATTAAGTGTATTTTGTGAAAACCTCATAATGGATCCCTAGCCATTCACCTCGGCAGTGTCTAGGGCTGGATATCGAGCCAGCTCGGCTCGGCTCGTTCGAGCTCGAGCTGGCTCGTTAAGCTAACGAGCTGGCTCGGCTCGGCTCGTTAAGGTAGCGAGCCACAGAGTCAGCTCGGCTCGGCTCGTTTACGAGCTCGAGCTGGCTCGTTTAGCTCGCGAGCCAGAGCAGAAAAAAATAATATGTGTATAATAATCAATTTCTAGTTAATTTCAAACTAATTTAACAACGGAAAATAGTAATTATACTCATAGTTTCATAGACCACATCAATATAACACCAAATTAACACAACTCATCACTCATCAATTCACTATTCATACACATGTTCAGCAGTTTAACCCACACTTATATTCGCATAGACCAATTTCATACATAGACATAATTCATCAATCATTAGTTTAACTTATAGGTTATAGACACCACACATACATATAACATATTCATCAATTGTTACATATATGATATGTTTATAGATTTATTTTGCTGAAATGTGATAGCTCGTTTAGCTCGCGAGCTGGCTCATTAACAAACCGAGTTGGCTCGTTAACGAACCGAGCTAGGATGCCAGCTCAGCTCGTGAAAAAAATCAAACGAGCCGATCCGAGCCGAGCCGAGCTGGCCACGAACCGAGCGAGCCGACGAGCCGCGAGTATTTTGTCCAGCCCTAGCAGTGTCTAAGGGTCCGATCAACCCGGGCTAGATGGGATACATGGCTTGTGGGTAAAGTTGTACCACCTCTGCAGAGTGTAAAACTGATATATCAGCCGTGCTCCCGGTTATGATCGACCTGGACTCCTCACATGATAATTGAACTTGAAGATGGAATTAAATTGAGATCCGATGATCTGCCAATAATTTGCTTAAGTGATTTCACTTAAGTGTTTTTGTTATATTCATTATTCCTTTGTTTAAATGGGATACTTGGGGATTCACACTTATTAGTAAGAAAGGTGTTGTTAATAAAATGTTGACAAACTAAAATGCTTACTGCTCAACCTTAGCCTCACCTTGTTATACCTGCATTAATTTTTCCCCCACTTGTTGAGCCCTGACTATAAGTGAGCTCACCCTTGCTTATTTTGATCAGAGGGTGATGCTGGAGACTTTGATGGAGTTTTTGACGACGAGGAATTCTAAGTCTAACGATACGCCGGTCAACTTCCTGTGGAAGATTGCCCAGTTGTTTATTTCCACTTTACTTTGATGTGATATTTGTTAAAGATACAATGTTTCAGATGATGTAATAAAGTATTATACTCTCTTTACGCCTTTATTGCATTGTCTTTTGATATACTACACTTGTGACGTCAACATATGTGTGGAAATGGATCCTGGCACACATATGGTATGCGCTCGGTTCTACCCCTGGAACCGGGTGTGACATGTTGTCTAGGTTCCTAACCGCTATGTCTGTAGTTCTGTAAAATGCATTACAAGATCTCCCGTATCTACATTGTGTATGTAGGGGTGGTAATTGATAACGATATAAATGCTTCTTCACAATAAGTTAGTGACCTTAACTAATTCTAGTTCAAAAATGAATAGGAATAGAGCATGATCCTAATCCGATTTGATCCTTAATTTTATAATGTAAAAGCTAGAACTCATTATTAACCCCTATGTGTAAGCCTTCCTTTCGGTAATTATCCCCTTTTAATGATACACGTGTCAACGAACATGTTAACAAAAAAGAATGACTTCTATCATTGTTCTATTGGAAAAAAAATATTGGAACACTTTGCGCTACTGAACTATTGAAGTATCTATGTTATCTCGCAAAAGCATCGAATGACCGCCTTTGTTGTAGTAGTTTGTGAAAGGGAAATTGGGTTAACCATTTCCTATAATTAATTTTGGTGGTTGATGACCAACGCAAACACATGGACTAACTAGTTTGTCTAGAATTACAAGTGCATAAGGTTCAACATAAACCAATAAAAGATTCAAGTTAGGGACTCAATTTGAAACGGGGCAAAGAGCTTGAGTGTGTTGAAGTATGGGCACCGGACTGTCCGGTGCACCTGACAGTGTCCGGTGCACCACCTGACAATGTCCGGTGCACTAGGACCGTACGAGATTGAACCAGCCACTCTCGGGAAAACGAAGGCGGGCTCCACTATAATTCACCGGACTGTCTGGTGTGCCACCGGACTGTCCAGTGTGCCAGCGGGCAACGGCTACCCAGCACCAATGGTCGACTCTGCAAAGTGCTACAGTTGTAAATAGTGTCGCGCAGAAGTCAGAGCAGCAAAGTCAGAGGGGCACCGGACTGTCCGGTGTGGCACCGGACTATCCGGTGCCGCAAGAAGACAAAGCTCTAACAGTCGACCGAGCTTCAAACCCTAACGGTTGGCTGATGTGGCAGCGCACCGAACACTGAACAGTGTGTGTCCGGTGGCGCGCCGGACTGTCCGGTGCGCCCATCGTCAGCAGCCTTGGCCGAATGGCTACTTGGTGGTTGGGGCTATAAATACCCCCCAACCACCACATCCTTTGGCATCCAAGCATTCTAAGTATTGCATTTAATACAAGAGCAAAAGACTCCACTCCAAGACACAATCAAAGCGATCGATCCACTCAAAGTCCCCGAATCAACTCTAGTGCGTTAGGACTTGTGAGAGGATCTCTTGTGTTCTTTTGTTGCTCTTGTTGCTTGATTGGTCTTTCTTCTTTTCCCATTCTTATTCTCAAGTGCTTTGTAAGCGAGGCAAGAGACACCAATTGTGTGGTGGTCCTTGTGGGGTCTAAGTGACCCGTGAGATTAAGGAAGAAGGCTCACTCGGTCTAAGGGCCTGTTTGTTTACCCTCATGGATTATATAATCTAGATTATTTTTGGAGGATTATATAATCTGAATTATATAATCTGATTAGTCCTGTTTGTTTACCCAGATTATTTGAGTTGTTAATAGGATTCTTTTGTATGAGGAAGACAAGAATGCCCTCTATATTTGTACTAGGTCGAACCAGACAAGGGCACCTGGAGCCTGGCGGCTAGGGTTAGGAGGAGTCGAGGAGGAATTATGCTGGATTTGCTGGTCGCTGGATGCCGGATAGGCGCAAAAACGATTCGGTGGATTATAATGGCATTGGTGGGTAATTTCTAGGAAACTTGAAAGGGTAGTAGGGAAGTGGAAAAAAAAATAATCTGAAATAAGCACCTCCTCACTTGCTTATGGATTATCATAATCCAAGGGGTTAGATTATATAATCTGGGCAAATAAGCTGGACTGTTTGTTTGCCTCTTAGGATTATTTAATCAAGATTATATAATCTGGGGGGTAAACAAACAGGCCCTAAGTGACCGTTTGAGAGAGGGAAAGGGTAGAAATACACCTGGTCTTTGTGACCTCCTCAACGAGGACTAGGTTCTTTGGAACCGAACCTCGGTAAAACAAATCACCATGTTCACTCGCCTTATTTCTTGGTTGATTTGTTTTCCCTCTCTTTGGACTTGAATTTAATTCTAACGCTAACCCCAGCTTGTAGTGTGTGTTTAAAGTTATAAATTTCAGGTTTCGCCTATTCACCCCCCTCTAGGAAACTTTCAATTGGTATTGGAGCCAGTGCTTCATTAAGAGTCTAACCAACTCGAAGTGATGTGTGGAGATCACGCCAAGAGGGAGATGATGACTGGCGACAAGCCCGCAAGCTCAGGAAGGACCCTCTGAAGGGAGTCCGGCAACAAACACAAGGAGGAATCCTCTTCCTCCATCAAGTCCCATCGGAGAGGTGACAAGAAGAAGAAGATGAAGAAAGTGGTCTACTACGAGACTGACTCTTCGACACCCTCCACCTCCGGCTCTGAGTCGTCCACTACTTCTAAGCACCATGAGCGCAAGAAGTAAAGTAAGATGCCCCTATGCTATCCCCGTATTTCAAAGCGCGCTCATCTACTTTCCGTTCCCTTAGGAAAACCACCATATTTTGATGGTGAAGATTATTCTATGTGGAGTGATAAAATGAGGCATCATCTAACCTCACTCCATGAAAGTATTTGGGAAATTGTTGAGTTTGGAGCGTAGGTACCTAAGGTGGGGGACAAAAATTACGACTCGTACGAGGTCGCCCAAATTAAGCACTTTAACTCCCAAGCCACAACTATACTCCTCGCCTCCTTGTGTCGAGAGGAGTATAACAAGGTGCAAGGATTGAAGAGTGACAAAGAAATTTGGGACGTCCTCAAAACCGCGCATGAAGGGGATGAGGTGACCAAGATCACTAAGCACGAAACGATCGAGGGAGAACTCGGTCGATTCATCCTCAACAAAGGGAAAGAGCCGCAAGCTATGTACAACCGGCTCAAGATGATGGTCAATCAAGTGTGCAACCTCGGGAGCACAAAATGGGATGACCATGAAATGGTCAAGGTTATTCTTAGATCCCTCGTATTTGTTAATCCTACTCAAGTTCAATTAATACGTGGGGATCCTAGATACAAACAGATGTCTCCCGAGGAGGTGATTGGCAAGTTTGTGAGCTTTGAACTTATGATCAAAGACTCCAAACACATTGTCAACCTATCACACCCGGATTTAAGGAGCAAATCTGGGTGCATCTCATATGTGCGCCAAGGAAGAACAACACACATAATAACAGAGTGCATAGAGATAAATGTCATAAATATCATAATATACTTATTACATAGCGGAAGCCTTACAAAAATAAATGATAAAATAAAGCGAACTAAATATTTTTCCCTGGCGCCACAAAGCTGGCTGGGAGACGCCACCTAGATCAAGTCGAATGCCTCAGTGTTAGGCGGCTCTTCTTCGACCACCTGTTCTTCTCCTGTGGGGGGTGTGAGACAGCAAGAGTGAGCTCACATACGATCATAGCTCAACAAGTTGTGGGGAATAATGTGCTTGAACTCACCAAAGGTGGGAGTTCAAGTGAAGTGTAAGGCTGATCAAAGTAAAGGCTGAAACTGAGCATTGCTTTTATAAGTTGGTTAAAATTTTATTAGCAGTTACTAAGTGTAAGTAAATACCAAACCTTAGTAATAATAAATAAAAGTAATAATAAAATAATTCCCAATGCGATGCAAATAACAAATTAAGTTTTAATTTCATAGATTAATCATGTGAGGGTCCGAGCTGCTCATGACCGTGAGCACGTCTAGTATACCAGTTTTACACTCTGCAGAGGTTGCGCATCTTTACCCATAAGTCATGTTACCCATCTGCCAAGAGACAGCCAATCCCATACGCCTCTACCGAGGAGGCGAGGCAGGGTAATACTACGAGGCCTTTACAAAGTTCCACTAGCTTCAGAAATCCTGCTACAGTTTATAGGAAGCTCCAGTGCAGGAATCCCTCGCCTGACCGCCATCGCAGCAAAATCAACCCAAGGACCTCCCTGCACTGACCACTCCCCTACTACCCTTGCCCCTTTCGGGTAAGGAAGTCATCCACTAGCTTTCCTAGTTAATCAGCCAAGGGCGTCGCATTAAACCCTTGCGGTAGCACTGTTTTCCCGGGTGGTCGCTCTATGTTCCCATTAACATAATGATCTTAACATGAACAGTAATAATAAACAGATAATAAAAAGTGTAATCATGAATAATGTATCTCCATACCCAAATCCACATAAAGCAATAGCAAGTGCTACCCAAAAATATTTCAGGGGTGAAACAAGGTATAAA
The DNA here is from genome assembly GCA_029449295.1 of Zea luxurians. Classification (NCBI taxonomy): domain Eukaryota; kingdom Viridiplantae; phylum Streptophyta; class Magnoliopsida; order Poales; family Poaceae; genus Zea; species Zea luxurians. Next base: position 28,363,554 of record JAOPSE010000015.1, read on the forward strand.
GATAACCAAAACTGGGGTAACCTATTGGATCCCATCAAAATTAACCTATGCAGATCATTATGAATAATAAGAACATGGCTAGGTAAAAGTAAGTGATCAAGGGCACAACTTGCCTTCAACGAGCTCCTGCTCAGCACACTCTCTACCAGCTGAACCTCAAGATCCTCAGTAGCTTGCTTGTCTACTCGCATCAATACAATACATACATAATGTAGCAAAAATTAACATCACACCAAACATGTAAATAAAATACACAATAATAATCTAGACATTAAAATAAGATCATAGGAACTGGAATCATTAAATTTGGAGTTATATATTTTAAGATATGAATTTTCCAAGGTTTTATGTATTTAATACAAGATTAAGTGATAGACAAATTTTAAATTGTCTTTCATGTCAAAACAGAGACACTAATATATTACAAAATTATAGGAAGTGGAATGGATTAATTTGGAGCAAGTATGAATTTTCTAGGAATTTAACAAATTCTAACCTTCATTTATGAATTAAAAATCAATTTCTGTTTTATTTTCTATGGGTTTTTCTGTCCTCTGGACTCGGCCTCATTTTCCAGAAAGTTCAGGGGGCCTGGCGCTAAAATGCTGAGACATAGGAAACAGTCGCCGAGGACGGCGGGTTCTATTCTCTAAAATCATAAGGTCTGTTTTGTAAAACGTTATCGTGAAGGGGTACAGTGGGGTTTGGACCGTTGGATCCTGCGCAGAGGGCACGGATTAGATCAGATCTCGGCCGAACCGCTACACGCCCAGAGCCACCCGATCTAAATCCGATGGCAAATATTTAATGACTAGGATTTACTATCCACCACTAGATCGTGCATCTACGGCTGCAATCCATTTGGTCGAAACGTTATCTGCCGTCTAATCCCCACCGTTGGTAATCGGATCAACGGCCACGGCTCCTCCTATCCACCGATGGTCATACGACGGTGGCGCACTCCGAACCACAGCGGCGCTCCTGCTGAACCTCACCGGAGCAGACCGATACTGCGATTCCCGCCCCCATTCTCTAATTGGACTCGCGCTACATCTCGATTATGCACTGGCGAGACTAGAGAAGGCGTTCTCACAGGCAATGGTCGAGACAGAGGGGTCGGTTCGTGGTGCTTGATGACTCCGCGACGGCAGAGCACATGGATGAGGGATTCCCCGGCCTCCTGCTCCTCAGCGAGGCACGAACGGCTTTTCCGTGCTCCGGTACTTCTGGTTAGCGGCGAGACAGGCACGAGACAGTGGCGCGGTGGGGAGTTCGCCGAGGGGGATCACCGCGGCAATGGCGTACGACGCTACTCCTTCACTTCTTCTCGGTTTAGTGGTGGTGCTAGGGCGTACAGGGCTCGGGACAGTGCGGATAGGCTCCAAGCATTAAATAGGGGCGTGGATGGTAGCCGAGGTGGGGGGTTGGCGCGCGAGGATTCCGTGGCGGCGGCGAGCTTTTCGGCTGATGGTTGAAGTTGGTACTGACGACACCAGCCCACGCTCCAGAGATGGGGAGAAGGAACGAGCGCGAGCTGAGTGTCTAGGCTGTGGGGTCTGCAAGTCGGCGAGTGGGCTGAGCGCGGTTAAGAAGGTGGGACTGAGAAGCGGGCCCACGCTGTCAGCTAGCCGAGCGCGCGTGGAAAGGCTAGTAAGCGGGCCGCGCGGGTGGGTTTTGGCTGCTGGGCTGAATCGAGGGGAGGAGCCCTACAGACCAGATTTGCTTTTTCCTTTTTCTTTTTATCTCCCACTTTCTTTTCTTTATTCCTAAAGTCAACTTGAATTCGAATTTAACATCAAACCTTGTGCAAATTTATTCTCAAATCATATTGTGAAATGAAAAATACCAGTTTTAGAAATATAATTATATTATTTATATTTTTTATATCATTTCTCTTCCTCTTATTTTCAAAACCCTAATTCCAATTTTAGGGTTTAACCCAACTTCTAGTAACTATTACCTTATTATTATTAACATTATTATTTTATTTAATGCACAAACATATAAACTCCAACATGATGCATTTTTATCATTTGTTTTAGTTCATCTCTAAATTTTATGTATGCTCTTTTTATGATGCAAATGAGGCACATAAAATAAGGAAGTGACTATATAATACTTTTATACAATTTTGAGTATTACAACGCCACCTCCACACCTGAGGTGCAACCCATCGCATTCAAAGTGACGGAAGAAGAGAAGAGGGAGTCTACACCAAGTAGGCTTCCAATCGACGGATCCAAACTTGACAACGAGGAGATGGCGCTCATCATCAAGAGCTTCCGTCAAATCCTCAAGCAAAGGAGGGGGAAGGACTATAAACTCTGCTCCAAAAGGGTGTGCTACAAATGTGGTAAGCCCGGTCACTTTATTGCTAAATGTCCAATGTCAAGTGAAAGTGACAGGGACAACGACAAGAAGGGGAAGAAGAAGGAGAAAAAGAGGTACTACAAGAAGAAGGGTGGCGATGCCCACATATGTCGGGAATGGAACTCCGACGAGAGCTCCACCGACTCCTCATCCGACGAGGACACCGCAAACATCACCTTCAACAAGGGCCTCCTCTTCCCCAACGTCGGCCACAAGTGTCTAATGGCTAAGGATGGCAAGAAGAAGAAGGTACATTCTAGAGCAACCCCCAAATATACAACATCTAGTGATGAGGGTAGCTCTAGTGATAGTGAAGATAATTTAATGTCTCTTTTTGCTAACCTTAACATGGACCAAAAGGAAAAATTAAATGAATTAATAGAAGCTATTAATGAGAAGGATGAACTCTTGGAAAGCCAAGAGGACTTCCTCATTAAAGAAAACAAAAAATATGTTAAATTGAAAAATGCTTTTGCTCAAGAAGTAGAAAAATGTGAAAATTTGACTAAGGAGCTTAGCATTTGTCATGATTCAATCTCTAGTCTTAGAACTGAAAATGCTAGTTTAATTTCTAAGGCTAAAGAATTGAATGTTTGCAATGATTCTATTTCCTATCTTAGAGATGAGAATATTAAATTAAATGCTAAGATTGAGGAATTGAATGCATGCAAACCATCTACATCTATTGTTGATCATGTTACTATTTGTACTAGATGTAGAGATGTTAATATTGATTCTATAGATGATCACCTCGCCATGATTAAGAAACAAAATGATCACATAGCTCAATTAAATGCTAAAATTGCCGAGCATGAACTTGAAAATGTAAATTTTAAATTTGCTCGTAGCATGCTTTATAATGGGAGACGCCCTGGCATTAAGGATGGCATTGGTTTCCAACAGGGAAGCAATGTCAAGTTTAATGCCCCTAAAAGATTTTCTAATTTTGTTAAGGGCAAGGCTCCCATGGTTCAGGATAGTGAGGGCTACATTTTATATCCTGCTAATTATCCTGAGCACAAAATTAGGAAGGTTCATGCTAAAAAATCTCATTCTGTTTCTCATCATGCTTTTATGTATAAAAATGAGGCTTCTAGCTCTAGGCATACCACACATGTTAAAATGCCCAGAAAGAAAATTCCTGCTGTATCAAATGAGCATAACATTTCATTTAAGACTTTTGATGCATCTTATGTGCTTACTAACAAATTAGGTAAAGTAGTTGTCAAATATGTTGGGGGCAAACACAAGAGTCCAAAGACTTGTGTTTGGGTACCCAAGGTGCTTGTTTCTAATGTGAAAGGACCCAAAACCGTTTGGGTACCTAAGAACAAGGTCTAAATTTGTTTTGTAGATTTATGCATCCGGCGGTTCAAGTTGGATAATAGATAGCGGGTGCACAAACCCCATGACTGGGGAGAAGAGAATGTTCTCCTCCTATGAGAATAACGAAGATCCCCAACGAGCTATAACATTCGGGGATGGAAATCAAGGATTGATCAAAGGTTTGGGTAAAATTGCTATATCTCCTGACCATTCCATTTCCAATGGTTTTCTTGTAGATTCGTTAGATTACAATTTGCTTTCCGTTTCTCAATTATGTAAAATGGGCTACAACTGTCTTTTTACTGAGTTAGGTGTTACTATCTTTAGAAGGAGTGATGATTCAATAGCATTTAAGGGAGTGTTAGAGGGTCAGCTATATTTAGTTAATTTTAATGATAACAAAGCTGAACTTGACACTTGCTTAATTGCTAAGTCTAATATGGGTTCGCTCTGGCATCGCCGACTTGCCCATGTTGGGATGAAGAATCTCCACAAACTTCTAAAGGGAGAGCACATTTTAGGACTAACAAATGTTTATTTTGAGAAAGATAGGATTTATAGCGCATGCCAAGTAGGAAAGAAAGTTGGCACTCATCATCCACACAAAAACATAATGACGACAGACATGCTGCTCGAGCTACTCCACATGGACCTATTCGGCCCGATCGCTTACATAAGCATCGACAGGAGTAAGTAATGTCTAGTAATTGTGGATGATTATTCTCGCTTCACTTGGGTATTCTTTTTGTAGGAAAAATCTCAAACCCAAGATACTCTAAAAGGATTCTTGAGACGGGCTCAAAATGAGTTTGAATTGAGAATCATAAAGATAAGAAGCGACAATGGAACGGAGTTCAAGAATTCACAAATATAAGGATTTCTTGAGGATGAGGGAATCAAGCATGAGTTCTCTTCTCTCTACACACCTCAACAAAATGGTGTAGTGGAGAGGAAGAATAGAACTCTACTGGACATGGCAAGAACCATGCTTGATGAGTACAAAACTCTGGACCGATTTTGGGCAGAAGCAATCAACACTGCTTGCTACTCCATCAACCGGCTCTACCTTCATCGAATCTTCAAGAAGACATCATATGAACTCCTCACCGGTAAAAAGCCCAATGTTTCATATTTTAGAGTCTTTGGGAGCAAATGCTTTATTCTTATTAAAAGAGGTAGAAAATCTAAATTTACTCCTAAAGCTGTAGAAGGCTTTTTACTTGGTTATGACTCAAACACAAGGGCATATAGAGTCTTTATCAAGTCCACTGGACTAGTTGAAGTTTCTTGTGACATTGTGTTTGATGAGACTAATGGCTCCCAAGTGGAGCAAGTTGATCTTGATGAGCTAGATGATGAAGAGGCTTCGTGCATCGCGCTAAGGAACATGTCCATTAGGGATGTGTGTCCTAAGGAACCCGAAGAGCCTCCACAAGCACAAGATCAAGTGTCATCTTCCAACCAAGCATATCCACCCACTCAAGATGAGGAACAGGCTCAAAATAATGAAGATGAAGATCAAGAGGATGAGCCACCTCAAGAGGAGGATAATGATCAAGGGGTAGATAAAGATAATGAAGACAAGTGTTGGGGGCTTTCTTCTCCGCCGAAGGTCCTCTAAGCAAAAACACCATCGGCAAGACGGTATGCATGCAGGCACAATATGAAGGCATATGCCGAAGCTGCAGTCGAGGGAGCTTCGGCATGATGACACGCTTGAGACGAAGGGCAGCACCGACTTAAAGAGGAAAAGACCGCTTAGTCCCTGATAGTTTGTGTCATGGTTATGATTAGCTATCAAGGACACAAATGTAATTTTGTCTGGGCTATGTCTCATACCTATAAATAGGTGAACAGTACCCCGTACTGTTCACGCTGACTTGTAATCACTTGCACGTCACTCTTGGATTCTTGTCTTCTTTCAAGCCGAAGATACAAATGCAATTTAATACCATTAATGTTTGTCCACAATTATATAATGAGAATATAAATAATCTAATGATTTAATATGATTATTCATGTTTTCTTCATGTTTCATACACTCCTATTTTTATTCTCACATGTTGAGATGATGAAGGTATGTCCTTCATGACCTTCGTCTGGAGATCATTATATCCTAAGGGAGATAATGCTTCGAAGGATGGAGGTTTTTAACCATTAACGTTTGTGTTCCCTTGTTCTTAATTCATAGCATTTGAGAACAAGTGACCAACATTGGCGTCCACCTCCGGTGAACTCACTTCCACCATTGAGACGATGGCTTCGTTCAACAACCAAGCTGCAGCACCTTCGGTCAGGAAGCTGGTGCTTCCAATCACAGGTGGTTCAAGCTTAGAGCTAGCCAACAAGAAGCAGAGGAAGGAAGCACAGAGAAGAGTGTAGCATGTTAGGGTGCAAGGACCCTTCATCAGATCCAAGTGGTCCCACATCCCAATCACCTTCTCCCAGGAGGATCTTCCACTTAAAGACTATCCTCACAATGATGCCATGGTTATATCTTGTGTCATCAAGGGATTTCTGGTCCATAATGTTCTGGTTGACACAGGCAGTGCAGCGGACATCATATTTGCAAAGGCTTTCAGACAGATGCAAGAACCAGAAGACAAGATTCACGATGCTACACACCCTCTTTGTGGCTTTGGAGGAAGGCAGATTGTGGCACTTGGCAAAATGACAATGTCAGTCACCTTCGGTTACGTCCACAACACAAGGTCTGAACATGTTGTCTTTGACATCGTTGACATGGAATACCCATACAATACAATCCTTGGTCGAGGGACGCTTAATGCCTTCGAAGCCATACTTCACCCAGCGTACTTATGCATGAAGATACCATCAGAACAAGGGCCCATTGTTGTTCGTGGGAGTCAAGAAGCTGCCAGGAGGGCTGAAGGGAGTTGGACGGATTCAAAGGCGATCCATAACATAGATGGAGCTGAAGCTTGTCAACAATATAAGCACAATAGAGAGAAGGCTGCTTCGGTAGATCAGCCGAAGCCTATGCTCGTATGCGAAGATATAGCAGATCAAAGGGTACTGTTGGGATCTCAGTTATCTGATGAACAAGAAAAGACTCTATTAAGATTTTTGTTCAATAACAAAGATGTCTTTGCTTGGACAGCTAATGATCTCTGTGGTGTTAACAGAGATGTCATTGAACATTCACTCAATGTGGATCCGTCTTTCAGGCCAAGGAAGCAAAGACTTCAGAAGATGTCTGAGGATAAAGCTGAAGGTGCTCGGAATGAAGTAAAGAGACTTCTTAGCACTGGTGTTATCAGAGAAGTAACATATCCAGAGTGGCTAGCCAATACTGTTATGGTGAAGAAGGCTAATGGGAAATGGAGAATGTGTATTGATTTCACAGATCTCAAAAAGCATGCCCAAAGGACGAGTTCCCGTTACCAAGAATAGACTCCCTTGTAGATGCAACAGCTTTTTTGGAACTCATGAGTCTATTGGACTGCTACTCAGGCTATCACCAGATTTGGATGAAGAAAGAAGATGAGCCAAAGACAAGCTTCATAACTCCTAGTGGTACTTATTGCTACCTTTGGATGCCTGAGGGGCTCAAGAATGCTGGAGGAAGCTTCAGTAGAATGACAACCAAGGTTCTTCACTCTCAAATAGTAGGAATGTGCTGACTTATGTTGATGACATCATAGTGAAAAGCACGAAGCAAGAGAATCATATTGCTAACTTGCAAGAGACGTTTGCCAATTTTAGGCAAGCTGGTCTTAATTAAATCCAGAAAAGTGTGTTTTTGGAGTAAAGAAGGGCAAGTTCCTTGGCTGTCTGGTATCAACGAAGGGAATCGAAGCTAACCCAAGTAAGATCGAAGCTATCCTTCGGATGGAGCCACCAAATTCAAAGAAGGAGGCTCAATGATTGGCAGGAAGGCTGGCATTGTTAAATAGATTTATATCAAGATCAGCAGAAAGGAATCTGCCATTCTTTAAAATACTAAAGTCAGCTGAAGTTTTTCAATGGGGTCCAGCCTAATAAAAGGCTTTCGAAGAGTTAAAGCAATACTTGATAGACTTGACAACTCTAACTCTACCTTCACCAGGGGCTCTATTACTCCTATATGTGGCAGCCTCTCACTCTGCAGTCAGTGCGGCACTTGTACAGGAGAAGCAAGATGGCCAAATAAAAAGACAAGCACCAATATACTTCATCTCTGAAGTACTCAGTTTATCAAAGAAAAATTATACAGAATTAGAGAAGGTATTGTATGCTGTGTTGATGGCCTCTAGGAAGCTTCGGCATTATTTTCAAGCATATCATATAATTGTTCCTTCATCACAACCTCTAAAGGACATAATGAGGAATAGAGAAGCTACTGGAAGGATTGGAAAATGGGCTGCGGAGCTTAATGAATTCACTATTGATTATGTGCACATATCTTCAATTCAATCTCAGGCACTGGCAGATTTTATTGCTGATTGGATGCCAGGGGCTCAGGGAGAAGAAGCAACAAAAGACGCTGAAGCCTGGACAATATTCTGTGACGGTTCTTGGGGAACCTTCGGCGCAGGAGCGACTGCTGTTCTAGTAGCGCCCTCTAAAGCCAGGACATGCTACGCAGCAAGGCTAGACTTTAGTTGTACGAATAATATTGCTGAATATGAAGCTCTTCTGTTAGGGCTTCGGAAGCTAAAGGCAATGGGAATAAGAAGGGCAATCCTTAAAACTGACTCCCAAGTTATTTCTGGTCATATAGACAAAAGTAGCAAGGCAAGGGATACGAAGCTTGAAAAATATTTGGATACTGTCCGAAGATTGGAGGCTTCTTTTGAAGGATTTTCTATAAAAAATATTCTAAGAGGGGAAAATGAGCACGTAGATCTGAGCTAAGTCAGCGGCACAGGGGCTCCCCCTAACTTCGGAAGTATTCTTTGAGACAATAAAAGCACCTTCGGTTGAACTTATGGAGAGAGAGCAGTGCTTGCAATATCACCTGTACATAGCGAAGATTGGAGGACTGAAATTATATCTTTCCTCCAAGGTAACTGTCTTTTGAATGACAAAGTTTATAATAAAAGAATGGAAGCAAAGACAAGACCATATGTGATAATAGAGAGGGAGTTATACAAACAAGGAGTCTGCTCTCCACTACTCAAGTGTTTATCCAGAACCGAAGGTCAGGAGCTGATGAAGGAAATACATGCAGGCTTATGTGGATCTCATATTGGGTCTAGGCCTTTGCTGGGGAAGGTTTTCAGACAAGGATTTTATTGGCCGAAGGCAGCTTCGGATGCAGCAGATCTGGTTCAAAAGTGTGAAAATTGTCAAAGATGTGCAAAAGACCAGAAACAACCTTCATCTCTAACCCAGTTAATTTAGCCAACTTGGCCACTGCAAAGGTAGGGTTTGGATTTGTTAGGTCCACTTCCACCTGCACAAGGAAATTTCAAATATGTCGTTGTAGCAGTGGAATATTTTTCTAGGTGGATCGAAGCAAAACCTTTAGCCACAATAACTTCGGCCACAGTACAGAAATTCTTTTGGCAAAACATTGTTTGTCGCTTCGGCGTGCCAAAGGCAATAACTGTGGACAATGGAACACAATTTGATGCCGAAACATTCAAAGATTTCTGTGATCGAATTGGTACAAAAATTCATTTTGCATTAGTAAGGCATCCAGAATCAAATGGGCTGGTAGAAAGAGCAAATGGCATTATAATGACAGGAATAATGAAGTTAATCTTTAACTAGCCCAGAGGAAAGTGGCCAGATGAGTTAATCAAAGTGGTATGGAGCCACAACACAACTGTGTCAAGGTCAACAGGATTTACACCCTTCAAGCTCCTGTTTGGTAACGAAGCAATAACACTAGAAGAAGCAAAGACAGGGTCAATAAGAACAACAGCTTCGGTGGAAGATGAAGCTGATTATCAAACAACAAAAGATACTATAGGAGGGACCAGACTTCAGGCTATAGAACACATCAATAAATATCAGGCCGAAACAATAAGGTGGCGTGATAGAAAAGTTTGATTGAAAAAACATCAAGCCAGGGCATCAGGTGCTTCGGAGAGTGGCCAACCCAGATACAGTAGGCAAGTTACAACTGAAGTGGGAAGGTCCTTTTCTGGTAATATCTTCATCAAGACCCAGTTCTTACAGATTGAAGGATATGGACGGCAACGACATACCTAGATCTTGGAATGCGGATGAGCTTCGACGATACTATGTGTAATTTGATGTAATCTTTTTTCATTTTTTCTATGGCACCCTTTTCCTTTCAAGAGGGGAGAAAGGTTTTTAATGGGGCCATAGTTTGTAATTTTTCATTCTTATTTAGCCCTACAAGGGCCAAATCCCCCAAAGATGTAATATGTAAAATCTGAGCATGCACCATCGAGTGCAAAAAGAAAACAGGGAGAAGCTCAAAAGACGTCCCCAAGGGGATGCAGAGCATGACGAAGCTACAAAAAGTCATTCCTAAGGGAGCGCAGCGTAAGTTTTCTGCTCAAAATTCGTTCCTAAGGGAATGCAGAGCCAAAAATTTGACGAAACTGTAAAAAGTCATTCCTAAGGGAGCGCAGAGTAAGTTTTCTGCTCAAAAGTCGTTCCAAAGGGAATGCAGAGCCAAATGCCACCGAAATAGCAGGTGAAGAAGCTCCAAAGTCATTCCTAAGGGGATGTAGAGCTTAAATGCCACTAAAATATAAGGTGAAGAAGCTCTAAAGTCGTTCCTAAGGTGATGCAGAGCTTAAAGACTCCAAAGTCGTTCCTAAGGGGATGCAGAGTCTGGGTGTGACTTTGTGTGTGTTTGGGACATTCATCTGTACTTTACATTACATCATTCATTGCATTCATACAGACATTCATTTAGACATCCGTAGGATCATCATCATCATAACATGAAGCACAAACAGAAATACCCCAGCTTTGACGGCAGTGCTTCGACGAACACGAAAAAGCTTCGTTTCAAACATACACATTTTATGCAAGGACATGCTTCACTGTGTACGAAAAGAAGGGAAGGTGTTTTTCGCCTTTGGCTCAAAAGATAAAGGTTTCGTCCACAGCAAAGCAACTTATACATGGAGGGAAAAGGTAAAAATATATTACAAGATATGGATAAGTATACAAAGAACTGTTCAATTCTCGATTACAATTTCTTTTACAAGGATAATACAAATGCTTCTTAGCTCTATACAGGCAGGCCTAAAAAGTAGCTTCAGTAGCCTTCTGAACGTGCTTCGGATTATCAATCTTCGGCACCACCATCCTGCAGACAAACAAACGGTATAAGGTAAAAAGTAATTACAAGAGATGAGGCAAGCAATAGGTATAAATTTCATACCGGCTTAAGCAATCTTCAGGCTTTTCATCGGCCAACTCTCGCCCACCCTTAGCCCAAATCTGAGTTATAAATATGTTTCCAATGCTCCGGGCTTCGCTGGGGATATTAACCAAGTTTGTTGGAGATAGACTGAAGGTTGGTCTATTTGCCGTTTTTGCGTGCGTGCAACCAGCCTTTATAAATGTTGCAGCTGTGCCGCGAGAAGCAAGCAAGGCACTGAAGTCACCATGCCCGGTTATCACTTCATCAAGCACCTCAACTTCATTTTCAATATGTTCGAAGGTGTTTGGTATATCTTCAGCCAAAGGGATAATGTCTTCGGAGCTGGCCCCAACCAAGCTGAAGACCTTTTTCAATCTTTGCACGTAGCGGTTGCCAAAGTTCAAACATATGTTCCGAAGCTCTTTCAAAGATTGCTGCAACTTTGTATTTTTGTCAGCTTCGGCTTCGTATTTTGCTTGCAAATCTTTTTTCTCTTGTTCGAAGCTCTCTAATTTCTAGAGAAGTTCCTCGCTTAATTTAGCCTTTTTGGCTTGAGCAAGTGAACCCTCCATTGCTTGAAGCAGGAGTCTTTCTTCTCTAGAGAAGCTTCATAGTCCTTAATCTTATTTTCCAAGCCCTCGATTATATTTTGTTTTTCTTGTCTTCAAGGTCTTGTTACATCCTTAGTGCCTTACTCAGCAGCATACTAGAAATAAGCCTTCATCAGGAAACTTTGCTTCCTCATAAAAATAAAAGAAACCTAATGAAAGGAATTTTACCTTGAAATTAGAGTAGAACAGACTGCCGACGATAGGTTGTCGCCGGTAGCCGCTAATGTCAGCTTCAAGCTTTGGAAAACCAACACTCTTCGATAGAGTGCCATTTATCTTTGCCCCGGCACGGTCTCGAATACATCCTAAGGCCCCTTCGTCGATTCCACCGAAGAGCATGGCTCCTGGCTGGTAGCCACAGGATATACCATATTCCTGTAGCTCCTTCTTTTCAGCCTTGGATAATTCTTGACCGACCAGGTTCCAAAGGTCGAAGCCCTTTTCTTCCGAAGCAGCATCGGTAATCTTTTTCCCTTTGTCAGGCACTGTGGCCATGATCTTCTCTGCAGCCGCAGCTGCCTCTTCCGTAGCCATATCTGAGATCAATTTATTAATCCCAAACAGTGTACTCTCAAGGTTGGTAGCTTCGGCAGTAGCTACAGCTTCGGCAGAGGTATTAGCTTCGACAATGGCCTTGGCGCTTGCAATAGGTGTTATTTTGGATGCCGAGGCCGACGGTGGCGTTCGTTCAATGGCTTGCATAACAGTAATGATTCTTTGTTTTTTCTGCCCATCCGCCTTCTTTATAGCCGAAGGCTCATCCTTTTTCTATAAAAGTTTTGTCAGTTCTGGTCCCAGAGGACTTAGCAGCTTGATGGGTAAAGATTCAGTCATTACCTTTAAAATTTCTGCTATTTCGGCAGCAGGAGGCGTCGAAGGAGTCTCCTCTGCTGCCTCGGTTATCTTCGGCTTTGGACTCTCAGCCTTCCTCTTCTTCGAAGCAGTAGCCTTTGGCTCAGGAGTGGATTTTCTTTTCTTTGAAGCTTTTTCATCCTCCTTTACCATTCTAGCAGCTTGCCTGCTCAGAATACTAACAATTCTCTTTCTTTTCACACCTTCGGCACCTTTATCAAGCCTTTCATAATCAGGATATTCAAATTTCAAGGCATCCATTACCTGGTTTAACCTTCGTTTTGGCCGGGTGCCGAAGGCTGCTGTCATCAATTGATCTTCTTTCTTGGTATAATTCCCCAGTATTACATTACACAAAGTTTCAATCATCTCTAGCCATTCTTGGCAAGGCTCTTTGAACTGTTTTTCAAACTTGAAATGATAAGCTAATCGAACAAGTTCATGCTTCTTCTTTGTTTCTTCAATCTTCGGCATCCCCCAGCCGCTTGACGTTGGATACGTCCGGTTGGCCAGATATTCCTGCACCAAGTCCCTGGTGCTGATTTGCTCAGCCACCACTCTGAACTCTACTTCGACCAGCTGGCATAGTGACCCAAGTTGCATGTTGCACATGGGCCTGGTCATTTCGAAGCTTAAAGATAGCAGGCTCATGACCATCGTCATTAGTTTTCCCCTCTTTTTCTCATCAGCCTTAATATAAAACCATTCATTTTTCTAGTCGGTTGGCCACTTTATACAGTAGCTAAGGACTGGTGCCTTCATATCCTTGCGATACGCAAAAATGTAACAACCAAAATTTTCGTGAAGACCATCTGCCTTGGCCTTTGTCTGATAGTGCAGCTCGTGTGCACTCGGCAGAACGCTTCGGCATCTGGGCTCATCCCTTGGCTTTGGAGGGCCCAGATGAAGACGATGAGCCTAACAATGGCGTTAGGGGTCAGCTGATGAAGATATATTTCGAAATTCTTTAAGACTTACCCTATCATCTCGTTCAGAGGAAATCGCAGTCCTGCTCTGAAGAAGCTCTTAAAAACAACAACTTCATCATTCTTCGGTGTTGGGGTAGTTTCTTCTCCAGCAAATCGGACAAGTTTGCTTTCAGCTTCTCCAAAATAGTCCAGCTTCATCATTATGGGCATGTCGTCTTTGGACACGGTAGATTTCTCAAAATCTAGATGGCTGGGCTTTGTGGGGGTCAAAATATTGTAATCTTCCTCATCTTCATCAACATTTTCTTCTTCAACAACAGTCTATTCAGCTTCGGCATCAGGAGCACCTTTGTCAATAGCTCCCTCCGTCACAACTAGACTTGATCGTTCCATGACTTCTAAAATTGGTGTTGTCTCAGTAACCTCGGTCTCTTCCCCCTCACGAGTCACCCTTGCAGTTGATCGCACTCTGACCATTTTGATGGATTTTTTTGCGGTTTGACGGAGTTGATGGATTTTTCGCAGTTCGACGAAGCTCACTCGTCTGACGAAGTTAACTTTAAATGATGAAGTGCTTACTAGAGAGCGCAGTGCATAAAACTTCGGATATGGTTAATTTTTTTAACAGCATAACAATGCGATGGCAATAAATGTTGTGGTTACTCTGCACCAACCCGTATGTTTATATCGTGCTGCAGGTGGGAAGGTGAACCGCCAGATCGCTTGCACTCGCTGAATGGTGGACCACTCGACGCTTGGAATATTTTAATCGTTTCTCGGCAACGAGCTCAGGGAAGGTGTTTTTCGGACCTTCGGTATTCCGAAGCCTCCGAGTTTTTTGTGGATCGAGCTCATTACGAAAAACGATCTAGCACTGCGAAGGGGCTACTGTTGGGGGCTTCCTTCTCCACCGAAGGTCCTCTAAGCAAAAACACCTTCGGCAAGACGGTATGCAAGCAGGCACAACATGAAGGCATATGTCGAAGCTGCAGTCAAGGGAGCTTCGGCATGATGACACGCTTGAGACGAAGGGCAGCACCGACTTAAAGAGGAAAAGACCGCTTAGTCCCTGATAGTTTGTGTCATGGTTATGATTAGCTATCAAGGACACAAATGTAATTTTGTCCGGGCTGCGTCCCGTACCTATAAATAGGTGAACAGTACCCCCGTACTATTCACGCTGACTTGTAATCACTTGCATGTCACTCTTGGATTCTTGCCTTCTGTTAAGCCGAAGGTACAAATGCAATTTAATACCATTAATGTTTGTCCACAATTATATAATGAGAATATAAATAATCTAATGATTTAATATGATTATTCATGTTTTCTTCATGTTTCATACACTCCTGTTTTTATTCTCACATGTTGAGATGATGAAGGTATGTCCTTCATGACCTTCGTCTGGAGATCATTATATCCTAAGGGAGATAATGCTTCGAAGGACGAAGGTTTTTAACCATTAACGTTTGTGTTCCCTTGATCCTAATTCATAGCATTTGAGAACAAATGACCAACAACAAGGAAGATGATCAAGAAGTTCAGGGTCAAAGGCCACCACACCCAAGAGTCCACCAAGCAATTCAACGAGATCACCCCATCAACTCCATCCTTGGTGACATTCATAAGGGGGTAACCACTAGATCTCGGGTTGCACTTTTTTGTGAACATTACTCTTTTGTTTCCTCTATTGAGCCATACAGGGTAGAGGATGCATTAAGAGATTCAGATTGGGTGGTGGCTATGCAAGAGGAGCTCAACAACTTCACGAGGAATGAGGTATGACATTTAGTTCCACGTCCTAATCAAAATGTTGTAGGTACCAAATGGGGATTCCACAACAAACAAGATGAGCATGGTGTGGTGATAAGAAACAAAGCCTGACTTGTGGCCAAAGGTTATTCAAAAGTCGAAGGTTTGGATTTCGATGAAACTTATGCACCCATAGCTAGGCTTGGGTCAATTCATATATTACTTGCCTATGCTACTTACCATGGCTTCAAGCTTTATCAAATGGACATGAAGAGTGCCTTCCTCAATGGACCTATCAAGGAAGAGGTCTATGTTGAGCAACCTCCCAGCTTTGAAGATAGTGAGTATCCTAACCATGTGTATAAACTCTCAAAAGCGCTTTATGGGCTCAAGCAAGCCCCAAAAGCAAGGTATGAATGCCTGCGAGATTTTCTTATCACTAATGGCTTCAAAGTCGGTAAAGCCGATCTACCCTCTTCACTAAAACTGTTGAAAAAGACTTGTTTATATGCCAAATTTATGTTGATGATATCATATTTGGGTCTACTAACAAGTCTACCTATGAAGAGTTTAGTAGGATCATGGTACAAAAATTCGAGATGTCTATGATGGGGGAGTTGAGATATTTCCTAAGATTTCAAATCAAGCAACTCCAAGAGGGAACCTTCATCAGCCAAACAAAATACATTCAATACATACTCAAGTAGTTTGGAATGAAGGGTGGCAAACCCATCAAGACACCCATGGGAACCAATGGGCATCTCGACCTCGACACGGGAGGTAAATCCATAGATCAAAAGGTAATGGCCGGATATTATGCTTTATGTATGCATGTGTGCAAGGTTCCAGGCAAATCCTAAGGAAGTTCACCTTAGGGCCGTAAAGAGAATCATGAGATACTTAGTCTACACTCCTAAGTGTGGGCTTTGGTATCCCAAGGGATCCACCTTTGATTTAATAGGATATTCCGATGCCGATTGGGCAGGGTGTAAAATTGATAGGAAGAGCACATCAGGGACTTGTCAGTTTTTATTGAGATCCCTGGTGTCTTGGGCTTCAAAGAAACAAAACTCCGTAGCTCTTTCTACCGCCGAAGTCGAGTACATTGCCGCAGGCCATTGTTGTGTGCAATTACTTTGGATGAGGCAAACCCTTAGGGACTATGGCTACAAATTGAGCAAAGTCCCTCTCCTATGTGATAATGAGAGTGCAACCCGCATGGTGGATAATCCCGTTGAACACAGCCGCACTACGCACATAGATATTCGATATCACTTTCTGAGGGATCACCAGCAAAAGGGAGATATCAAAATTGCTTATGTTAATACCCAAAACCAATTAGCTGATATCTTTACCAAGCCACTAGATGAGAAAACCTTTAGCAAACTTAGGAATGAGCTAAATGTACTTGATTCTCGGAATTTTGATTGAAACATTGCACAACATAGCTATTTCATATACCTTTGATCATATCTCTTTCATTTGGTACAATTGCATATTTCTTATTCTTCTTGTGCCAAGACTAAGACTAATGTGTTGTCAAGTGTATTTCTATACTTAGTCTTAGATTGAAAGGGAAATGGAGTATTCGACAAAGACAAGGCTTCCACTCCAACTCTGGCGGTATCATTTAAACTTTGTCGTTACTCCACAACCTCTCAATGGTATGACCTTCACTCATATTTATTTTACCATGTGAGAGATAGTGCTAGGCCCCAAAGGGGGAGAAAATGCAAAAGGGCTCCAAGTTCTCTGTTTTTTGCGATTAATGCCAAAGGGGGAGAAAATATTAAGCCCAAAGCAAAAGGACCACACTACCATTTCAAAAATTTTAGAAATGAAGATTTAATTGGTTTTCACAAATGTTTGTTTTCCAAATGGTATTCAAGGCAATTTCAAATTGATATGAATTTTCAAATTGATATCTACTTCAAAACCCTCTTGAAAACTAAGAGGTTTCATTCAGGGGGGAGTTTTTATTTAGTCAAAGGAAAAGCATTTGAAACAGGGGGAGAAATTTCAAATCTTGAAAAATGCTACTTGCAATCTTATTCATATACCTTTGACTATTTGCAAAAAGACTTTGAAAAGATTTTCCAAAAAGATTTCAAAAACAAAACATGTGGTGCAAAAGTGGTCCAAAATGTCAAATAAAAGAAAGCAATCCATTAATACTTAGTAAGACTTTAAATTAGTTTAATTCAAAGTAACCTATGCACCGTCATCTCAATTGCAAACTAGTTACATTTCTGCACTTGATATTTACTTTGGTTTGTGTTGGCATCAATCACCAAAAGGGGGAGATTGAAAGGGAAATTGGGTTAACCATTTCCTATAATTAATTTTGGTGGTTGATGACCAACACAAACACATGGACTAACTAGTTTTTCTAGAATTACAGGTTCATAAGGTTCAACACAAACCAATAAAAGATTCAAGTTAGGGACTCAATTTGAAATGGAGCAAAGAGCTTGAGTGTGCTGAAGTATGGTGCACCGGACTGTCCGGTGCACCACCGGACAGTGTCTGGTGCATAGGGCTGGGCATTCGGTCTATTAGGGTAATTCGGTTTGGTCTATTCGTGTTTGTGAAATTTCGGGTTCTGATGAGAACCGAAATTTTCAAAAATATTTTAGGAATCGAACCCGAATAGACTCAAATTCGGTTCGGTCTATTCGGTCCACCGAATAGACCCAAATTATAGAGAGACTATAAAAATTAGCATACAAAGATATATATACTATTGTTAAGACGATATCATTATTTCTAGCTAATAAGTTCATAAATCATATAATAATACCATCACATATTAAGAGCTTTTTTATATTTCGGGTTATTCGGTCTATTTGGGTTTTAAAGGTTAGGAACCGAAAGCGAACCCATACCCCGAAATATAGCACATATAGGAACCGAACCCAAACCCGAAAACCCGAATAGACCGACAATTTGGTCTATTCAGGTTCGGGTTCGGTTTCCGGTTTTAAAATGCCCACCCCTACCGGTGCACCAGGACCGTACAAGATTAAACCAGCCACTCTCGGGAAAACGAAGGCAGGCTCTGCTATAATTCACCGGACTGTCCGGTGTACAAGATTAAACCAGCCACTCTCGGGAAAACGAAGGCAGGCTCTGCTATAATTCACCGGACTGTCCGGTGTGCCACCGGACTGTCTGGTGAGCCAGCGGGCAATGGCTACCCAGTGCCAACGGTCAACTCTGCAAAGTGCTACAGTTGTAAACAGTGTCGTGCAGAAGTCAGAGGGGCACCGAACTGTCCGGTGTGGCACTGGACTATCCGGTGCCGCAAGAAGACAAAGCTCCAACGGTCGACCGAGCTCCAAACCCTAACGGTTGGTTGACGTGGCAGCACACCGGACACTGAATAGTGTGTGTCCAGTGGCACACCGGACAGCGCCAGCAGCCTTGGCCAAACGGCTACTTGGTGGTTGGGGCTATAAATACCCCCAACCACCACATCCTTTGGCATCCAAGCATTCTGAGTATTGCATTAAATACAAGAGCAAAAGACTCCACTCCAAGACACAATCAAAGCGATTGATCCACTCAAAGTCCCGAATCAACTCTAGTGTGTTAGGACTTGTGAGAGGATCTCTTTTGTTCTTTTGTTGCTCTTGTTGCTTGATTGACCTTTCTTCTTTTCCCATTCTTATTCTCAAGTGCTTTGTAAGCGAGGCAAGAGACACCAATTGTGTGGTGGTCCTTACGGGGTCTAAGTGACCCGTGAGATTAAGGAAGAAGGCTCACTCGGTCTAAGTGACCGTTTGAGAGAGGAAAAGGGTTGAAATAGACCCGGTCTTTGTGACCTCCTCAATGGGGACTAGGTTCTTTGGAACCGAACCTCGGTAAAACAAATCACCGTGTTCACTCGCCTTATTTCTTGATTGATTTGTTTTCCCACTCTTCAGACATGAATTTAATTCTAACACTAACCCTGACTTGTAGTGTGTGTTTAAAGTTATAAATTTCAGGTTTCGCCTATTCACCCCCCCCCCTCTAGGCAACCCAAATTGCTATCTAGAAACAACGCGTTTATGACTACATTAAATTGCTAGATTGGAGGCCAAGATCATCTTTAGACATCTCGATAACATATTAGGTAGTATTGGTTTGCATTTATAGTATCTCCATGTACTAGATCATTGGCAAGCTTTATCTCTACTACTCTATAAGAACCTAACGTAGACCATGGTGCACGGTTCTGCCCCCAAAAGTGCTCCCCTCTCTACCTTCTAGGCCATCCTCTCCTAGGCCACGCCCTCGGCGCTCCCCTCTCTGCCTTTTGGGGCCCCCTCTACTAGGCCACACCCCCTCCCCCAGCGCTCCTCGACCTAGTTCCTTTCTCGGCACCGCTCCCCCCTCGATGCAGCTCCCCCCACCTCGGCACCATCCACAGGTCAACCCACCCGCGGCTCGCGCTCCACATCTTCCTCAACACAGGATCCAAAGGCGATCCACATCTTCCTCGACGTTGGAAGGAATCCGCGCTAGATGGGATGGATCGCCTCACCATCAGCCCTTCCATCCTCGGTGCCCCTCCTACCATGGACGACAATCCCAACCATCGGCGCCTCCCTTCCCATCCTCCATAGATGGCGCCCTCCTACTATGGATCCTATGTTAAATTCCTTCCTTACGCGGCGAGGCTGGTGTCGAGATCCCGCCATCTACGCCCCCTTCCACATGCTGGGAGCTACCATGTACGGCAATCCCTACCATCAAGAAACCCCCTACCCATCCTCCATAGACGGCGCCCTTCTACTAACCTTTGATAAATCCCTTCCATACGCAACAAGGCTGGTGGCGAGATCCCGCCATCTGCGCCCCCTTCCACACGCCGAGAGCTACCATGGACGGCAATCCCTACCATCGAGAAACCCCCTACCCATCCTCCATAGACGGCGCCCTCCTACTAACCTCTGATAAATCCCTTCCATACGCAACAAGGCTGGTGGCGAGATCCCGCCATCTGCGCCCCATTCCACACGCCCAGAACTCCCTATATGTTAGTCTAAAGGGAGAACACAATCAAGGCCACCACACCAGCTTCATCCTCCTCGTGTTTGTAAGTTCCATTTTCCATCTAAGAATTTAGTGCCATTTTCAATTGTTGAGTTGATTTTGCAAACTGATAAGTGTTTTCTTTCATCGGGTAACTCTACACAGTGGACAGAATAATAGCTCTGTTAGCACTGTTTTATCAAGGTACGTACATGCTTGAATCTTCCTAGAATTTTTTACCCTCAGATTCAATTCATCTGGTGCTGGAACCGCTGCAGGCTCTACCTTTAATTTTAGTTGAGTGTGATTCATGCTTCCTGTTCATCTATCCGAAAATGGTGTACCTGTTAGGCCCTTGTTCATTTAGTGTGAACCATGTGATTCTGAATCCTAGATGGATGTTTTATTTTAGTTCAAGGTTTCTGGAGGTGGATGACAAGTAGTTGCCGCTAAAATCATGTATCAATTTGTCTTCAAGTTAGTATAGGTTGTTGATTTTTTTACCACTTCGTTTGGATATAGTAGTAGTTCTGATTAAAAGTGAGTAATTCCATAGTGTTTTGGGTCTAAATTAACTTATGTGTAATAAATATAAATATTTAGTTTCTTTGATAAACATGTGTTACATATCGCTTCTGCCATAATTACAATTGAACTTTGAACCAAGTTGCAGATGATCTAGCATATTTTTTCAACTTGGCTAAATGATTTCTCTATCTTTGTAAACACGCTCGAGTAACATGTTTCTATTTGGTCATTGCGCCCTAGGATCCTACAACGTGACATCACATCAATCGTTGAGGAGGTAACCAATTTTTCTAGACTGCATTAGGATTGTTTTTGTACCAGACTGCAATGTGTGCTTATCTTTGTGCTTCATGAAATGATGTATCTATTAGGCTCTTTTTCAGTTAGTACATTTCGGTTCTCTTAAAATGGTGTTGTTAGTGTCTTGTCAATAGGTGGAGATGTTCTAGAGTCGGGGTGGTGATCTGTGCTTTTCTTTTAAATTATCTCAAGCATAAACATAAAAAACAGGTTCCAAAGTCTGCCACAAGAAAGTATACATGCTTTTCTATTAAGTGATGATTAATGACATGCTTTTCTATTATGAGCATAGAAACTACGAATTATTCTAGGCCACATTCAATAGAGGTTCAATAGTATGACATAGGCTATTATTTTGGAATGCTTTTGGACACTTGGTGTAGATGTTATTTTTAGTGTAGCAGGACAGAAGTTTCATGCCCATAAATTAGGATTGCTTGTCGATCTCCCTTTTTTAAATTTGATTTTTTTTCAACCTTGAATTGGGTGAAGAGAAGAATGAAACTGACCCCCGACTAAGTTCCCTGCTAATTATTTTTTGGACCGTAGAATTTTGAGAAACACAGCTACACTTCTCACCTATTTAAATGAACATAAGTCATTTCTTGCTTCTGTTTGATCTGTCAGTAAATTCTGTGCGTATATTTTAGCTCGATCATAGTGTGTACCATATTTTAGAGAACAAAATATATAGGCATGCTGTTAACTGGACCTTATCATGCAATAAAAATGAAGGTATCAATGTTATGATACCTATTGTCTTTTACTGTTACTAATTTCTTCTTATTTGTTGTCCAATTACATAGAGATAGACATGATTAAGAACTGTTCTTGTTGTGTCAGTTACATAGTAATTGTTGTGGTCAAAGCAATAAAGTAGTGCAGTTTTTAAAACATGAACATCAGTCAAAACAAAGCACATCTCTGGAAACGATGTATGAAACTGACACATTATACTAATGGGTATATTAGTAGTTATACTGACATAACTTTACATAGCATGAAATTATATACAGATCAATTTTGTTAAAGGCCTTGTATATTTCAGCTTTCCCTAAAAGCGTGTGCACAGGTTTATATTGGAGCAGTCACAGGAGCCAAGGGGCTGCAGTCACAGGTCCTTCTAGCTATGGTGGAGCAGTCATAGGACTTCCTAGCAGTCCAAGGCAAATTTGCCAGGTGGGAGTAGTGGCAACTTCTGAAACCCACGTGATAACATGCTCAAGCATTCATATGATAAAAAAGAAGCTGGCACATTGTCGGGGACCATAATTAGGGGTACCCTCAAGACGCCTAATTCTCAGCTGGTAACCCCCATCAGCATAAAGCTGCAAAGGCCTGATGGGTTTGATTAAGTCAGGGATCAGTCCACACGAGTGACTTGACCACGCCACGCCCGAGCCTAGCCTCGGGCGAGGGCAGCCGACCCTAAGATGACTCCGTCTCGCCTGAGGTCTCCTCTTTCACGGCAGGCGCATCCCCGGCTCGCCCTAGGCCCCGCCTCCGATAAGGAGAAACCCTGACTAAATCACCGCACCAACCGACCGAGTCACCAGGGCGTTTAACGCAAAAGGTAAGACCGACGGGCGGCCAGACTTCGCCAGTGGTGCCATAGGAGACTCCGCCCGACCCAGGGCTCGGACTCAGGCTAAGGCCTCGGAAGACGGCGAACTCCGCTCCGCCCGACCCAGGGCTCGGACTCAGGCTAAGGCCTCGGAAGACGGCGAATTCCGCTCCGCCCGACCCAGGGCTCGGACTCAGGCTAAGGCCTCGGAAGACGGCGAACTCCGCTCCGCCCGACCCAGGGCTCGGACTCAGGCTAAGGCCTCGGAAGACGGTGAACTCCGCTCCGCCCGACCCAGGGCTCGGACTCAGGCTAAGGCCTCGGAAGACGGCGACCTCCGCCTCGCCCGACCCAGGGCTCGGACTCCGCCTCGGCCTCTGCCGAATAATCTCCGCCTCGCCCGACCAGGGCTCGGACTCTGTCTCTGTCTTGCAGGACGGACTCGGCCACAGCCTCGGAGGAGCCTCCACGACGCCCGACCTAGGATACGAGACCGCCACGTCAACAGGAAGCGTCATCATCACCCTGCCCTGAGCCGACTTGGGTCGCAGAGAACAAGACCGGCGTCCCATCTGGCCAGCTATGCCAGATAGGCCATGATGGCGCCCCGCTAGATCATGACGACGGCGGCTCCCAGCTCCCTTACGAAAGCAGGAGAACGTCAGCAAGGACCCAGCCACCTCGATAGCTGTCCCCCCGTCCGGCTCCGTTACTCCTCCAACAGCCACGACGCCACTCCAACAGGGTGCCACGATCTCTCTGGCTGCCACCTGGGCATGTACATAGGGCGCTAGCTCTCCCTCGCTAGACACGTAGCACCTTGCTACACCCCCGTCTTGTACACCTGGACCCTCTCCTTACGACTATAAAAGGAAGGGCCAGGGCCTTCTTAAAGAGGGTTGGCCTCGCGGGGACGAAAGGCAGGGGCAGGCGCTCTCTCGGGGCCGCCCTCTCCCTTCACCTCGTGCGGACGCTTGTAACCCCCTACTGCAAGCGCACCCGACCTGGGCGCGGGACGAACACGAAGGCCGTGGGAATTTCTCCGACTCCCTCGCGATCCGGCTCCGGCCACCGACCTCTCTCTCACTCCGTTCCCCCCTTTGCGCTCGCTCCACGCGCTCGACCCATCTGGGCTGGGGCACGCGGCACTCTCACTCGTCGGCTCGAGGACCCCCCGGTCTCGGAACGCCGACAGTTGGCGCGCCAGGTAGGGGCACGCTGCGTGTTGACGTCCGATTTCCCGTCAAGCTCCAGATGGGCAGTCTCCAACAACCTCTTCAACCCGGGACGGTGCTCCGTTTCGGGAACCTCGAGTTCATCTCGCTCGACGGCGACTACGACATGATACTCCTTCCACCGCCGCGCGACGGCGACATTGATGGCGGACAGCCCGCCCGCTGGCGGCGGAATCGACGACGTCTTTCCCGCGTAGGGGAAGGACAACTTTCGAGCTCGCCCCATCCTCTCCCTCGCCATCGGAGGAGGAGGAGGCAGGGCAACCAGGGTCGAGCGGGAGGTCGCGCTCCGACGGCTGTCGGGCAAATCAACGTCCCCGGCGCCTCGACGGAGGACACGCCAAGCGTCGCCCTCGCGTTCAAGGCAGACGCGAGCGCCATCCCCCCGCATCACGTCGACTCCGAGCAAGTGGACGACGCCAGCACGCTCACGGAAGGCCTGCAGGACGTCACCCTCGGACCCAAGACGACGACGCGGTCCGCCCCCGACGCGACTTCATCGCTCCTCGTCGACAAAAAGGTATCGACTGCTACCCATCTTTCGTTATTTCGACTCGGCCTCAGCCCGCCTGGCGATCTCGCTTTGGCGGGCGCTCACATTGAGGCGAGTGCAACCTCTCTGGGGTTTCCTGTGCGGTCGCCTTGGGACCGATTGACGGGTGTCTCGACCTACGGACCCTCTGGGTCCGAGGAAGACGACGACCCCAGCATCTGCTGGGATTTCTCCGGATCTGGCAACCCTAGTGCCATGCGGGACTTCATGACCGCATGTGACTACTGCCTCTCCGACTGTTCCGACGGCAGCCGCAGCCTTGGCGACAAGGACTGCGGCCTGAGTCGCGAATGTTTCCACATCGAGCTAGGGGATCCCTCCGGAGGCGGCTGTCTCGGCATGCCGGAGGATGGTGATCCCCCTAGGCCAGCGCCTCGCGCTGACATCCCGCGGGAGCTAGCTGTGGTCCCCGCTTCGGCGGGAGGTCACGACCCACAGCTCGAGCAAGTCCGCGGGGCGCAGGCCGGGTTCGATGAAGGAGCAGGAGCGCTCGAGGCAATCCGTCAGAACATCGGGCAGGTATGGGCGAGCCAACCCCCGGCCGGAGGAATACGTCACTTGCCCCAAGGTCTCCAGCACCGCATCGCCAACGATGCCAGGGACAAACCGCCACCCGCATCCGGCGGGACTGGCCAGGACCTGGTCGCTGCAACAATGCTCCTCCGCGCGATGCCGGAGTCATCAACCACCGAGGGACGGCGGATCCAGGGAGAACTCAGGCATCTCCTGGAAGGCGCTGCGGCCCGGCGGGCAGAGAGCTCTGCCTCTCGAAGGCGGGGATACACCCCGGACCCTCGTGCCGCGACTTCCCGACTCACGCGGGAAGCCTCGGTCTTCACCGGGCGCACGCGCAACACCGCGCCTGCGGCCCCGGGCCACCTCGGCGAGGAGCACCCTCATCGTGACCGTCGGGCACGCCTCGACGAAAGGGTGCGCCGAGGCTACCACCCCCGGCGTGGGGGACGTTATGACAGCGGGGAGGATCGAAGTCCCTCGCCCGAACCACCCGGTCCGCAGGTCTTTAGCCGAGCCATTCGGCGGGCGCCGTTTCCGCCCCGATTCCGACCCCCGACTACTATCACGAAGTACTCGGGGGAGACGAGACCGGAATTGTGGCTTGCAGACTACCGCCTGGCCTGCCAGCTGGGTGGGACGGACGATGACAACCTCATCATCCGAAACCTCCCCCTATTTCTCTCCGACACCGCTCGTGCCTGGTTGGAGCACCTGCCCCCGGGGCAGATTTCCAGCTGGGAGGATCTGGTCCAGGCCTTCGCCGGGAACTTCCAGGGCACGTACGTGCGCCCCGGGAATTCCTGGGACCTCCGAAGCTGTCGGCAATTGCCGGGAGAGTCCCTTCGGGACTACATCCGGCGGTTCTCGAAGCAGCGCACCGAGCTGCCCAACATCACCGACTCCGATGTCATCGGCGCGTTCCTCGCCGGCACCACCTGCCGCGACCTAGTGAGCAAGTTGGGTCGCAAGACCCCCACCAGGGCGAGCGAGCTGATGGACATCGCTACCAAGTTCGCCTCCGGCCAGGAGGCGGTAGAGGCCATCTTCCGAAAGGACAAGCAGCCCCAGGGCCGCCCGTCGGGAGATGCTCCCGAGGCGTCTGCTCCGCGCGGTGCCAAGAAGAAAGGCAGGAGGAAGTCGCAAGCGAAACGCGACGTTCCCGATGCTGACCTTGTCGCCGCCGCCGAGCGCAAGAACCCTCGGAAACCCCCCGGAGGTGCAAACCTCTTCGACAAGGCACTCAAGGAGACGTGCCCCTACCATCAGGGGCCCGTCAAACACACCCTCGAAGAGTGCGTCATGCTTCGGCGTCACTTCCATCGGGCCGGGCCACCCGCCGAGGGTGGCAAGGCTCACGACGACGACAAAAGGGAGGATCACCAAGCAGGAGAGTTCCCCGAGGTCCGCGACTGCTTCATGATCTACGGGGGGCATGTGGCAAACGCCTCGGCTCGGCATCGTAAGCAAGAGCGTCGGGAGGTCTGCTCGGTGAAGGTGGCGGCGCCAGTCTACCTAGACTGGTCCGACAAGCCCATCACCTTCGACCAGGACGACCACCCCGACCACGTGCCGAGCCCGGGGAAGTACCCGCTCGTCGTCGATCCTGTCATTGGCGACGTCAGGCTCACCAAGGTCCTGATGGATGGGGGCAGCTGCCTCAACATCATCTACGCCGAGACTCTCAAGCTCCTGCGCGTCGACTTGTCGTCCGTCCGAGCAGGCGCTGCGCCCTTCCACGGGATCATTCCCGGGAAACGCGTCCAGCCCCTCGGACAGCTCGACCTCCCTGTCTGCTTCGGAACACCCTCCAACTTCCGAAGGGAGACTTTGACGTTCGAGGTGGTCGGGTTCCGAGGGACCTACCACGCGGTGTTGGGAAGGCCATGCTACGCGAAGTTCATGGCCATCCCCAACTACACCTACCTGAAGCTCAAGATGCCGGGCCCCAACGGGGTCATCACCGTCGGCCCCACGTACAAACACGCATTCGAATGCGATGTGGAGTGCGTGGAGTACGCCGAGGCCCTCGCCGAGTCCGAGGCCCTCATTGCCGACCTGGAAAGCCTCTCCCGAGAGGTGCCGGATGTGAAGCGGCATGCCGGCAACTTCGAGCCAGCAGAGACGGTTAAGGCCGTCCCTCTCGACCCCAGTGGCGACGCCTCCAAGCAGATCCGGATCGGTTCGGGGCTCGACCCCAAATAGGAGGCAGTGCTCGTCGACTTTCTCCGCGCAAACGCCGACGTTTTCGCGTGGAGTCCCTCGGACATACCCGGCATACCGAGGGAAGTCGCCGAGCACTCGCTGGATATTAGGGCCGGGGCCCGACCGGTCAGACAGCCTCTGCGCCGATTCGACGAGGAAAGGCGCAGAGTGATAGGCGAGGAGGTCCACAAGCTGATGGCAGCAGGGTTCATTAAAGAGGTATTCCATCCCGAATGGCTTGCCAACCCTGTACTTGTGAGGAAAAAAGGGGGGAAGTGGCGGATGTGTGTAGACTACACTGGCCTCAACAAAGCATGTCCAAAGGTCCCCTACCCTCTACCTCGCATCGACCAAATTGTGGACTCCACAGCAGGGTGCGAAACCCTGTCTTTTCTCGATGCCTACTCAGGGTATCATCAAATCAAGATGAAAGAGTCCGACCAGCTCGCGACTTCTTTCATCACGCCCTTCGGCATGTACTGTTATGTCACAATGCCGTTCGGGTTGAGGAACGCGGGTGCAACGTACCAGCGGTGCATGAACCATGTGTTCGGCGAACACATTGGTCGCACGGTCGAGGCCTACGTCGACGACATCGTGGTCAAGACGAGGAAAGCCTCCGACCTTCTCTCCGACCTCGGACTGACATTCCGGTGTCTCAAGGCGAAGGGCGTCAAGCTCAATCCCGAGAAGTGCGTCTTCGGGGTGCCCCGGGGCATGCTCTTGGGGTTCATCGTCTCCGAGCGGGGCATCGAAGCCAATCCGGAGAAGATCGCAGCAATCACAAACATGGGACCTATCAAGGACTTAAAAGGCGTACAAAGGGTCATGGGATGCCTCGCGGCCTTGAGCCGCTTCATCTCGCGCCTCGGCGAAAGAGGCCTGCCCCTGTACCGCCTCTTAAGGAAGGCTGAATGCTTCACTTGGACTCCCGAGGCCGAGGAAGCCCTCGGAAGCCTGAAGGCACTCCTCACACAGGCGCCCATCTTGGTACCCCCAACTGATGGAGAGACCCTCCTGGTCTACGTCGCCGCAACCACTCAGGTGGTCAGCGCCGCGATCGTGGTCGAAAGGCAGGAAGAAGGGCATGCTTTGCCCATTCAGAGGCCAGTTTACTTCGTCAGCGAAGTGCTGTCCGAGACCAAGACCCGCTACCCACAAGTCCAGAAGCTGCTATACGCTGTGGTCCTGACGAGGCGAAAGTTGCGACATTACTTCGAGTCCCATCCGGTGACTGTGGTGTCATCCTTCCCCCTGGGGGAGATCATCCAGTGCCGAGAAGCCTCGGGACGGATCGCAAAGTGGGCGGTGGAAATCATGGGCGAGGCGATCTCGTTCGCCCCTCGGAAGGCCATCAAGTCCCAGGCACTGGCGGATTTCGTAGCCGAATGGGTCGATACCCAGTTACCAACGGCTCCGATCCAACCAGAACTCTGGACCATGTTTTTCGACGGGTCGCTGATGAAGACGGGAGCTGGCGCGGGCCTGCTTTTCGTCTCGCCCCTCGGAAAACACCTGCGCTACGTGCTTCGCCTCCATTTCCCGGCGTCTAACAATGTAGCTGAGTACGAGGCTCTGATCAACGGGTTGCGAATCGCCATCGAGCTAGGGGTTCGACGCCTCGATGCACGCGGCGACTCGCAGCTCGTCATCGACCAAGTCATGAAGAATTCCCTCTGCCGCGACCCGAAGATGGAGGCCTACTGCGAAGAGGTTCGACGCCTGGAGGACAAGTTCTACGGGCTCGAACTTAACCACATCGCCCGACGCTATAACGAGACTGCGGACGAGCTGGCGAAGATAGCCTCGGGGCGGACAACGGTTCCCCCGGACGTCTTCGCCCGCGATCTGCACCAACCCTCCGTCAAGATAGGCGACGCGCCCGAACCCGAGGCACCCTCGGCCTCGTCCGAGGTGACCTCGGCTCAGCCCGAGCCGTCCTCGGCTCAATCCGAGGAACCCTCGGGGCCCGAGCGCGAAGCGCTGCACGTCGAGGAGGGGCAGGACGGGGTCGTGCCAGATCAAGATTGGAGGACCCCGTACCTGCAATATCTCCGCCGAGGAGAGCTGCCCCTCGACCAAACCGAGGCTCGGCGGGTAACGCGACGAGCAAAATCGTTCGTCCTGCTGGGCGACGAGAAGGAGCTCTACCACCGCAGCCCCTCGGGCATCCTCCAGCGATGCATCACCATCGCCGAGGGTCAGGACCTCCTGCAGGAAATACACTCGGGGGCTTGCGGTCATCATGCAGCACCTCGAACCCTCGTCGGGAATGCTTTCCGCCAAGGCTTCTACTGGCCAACGGCGGTGGCTGACGCCACTAGAATTGTCCGCGCCTGCGAAGGGTGCCAATTCTATGCGAAGCAGACCCACCTGCCCGCTCAGGCTCTGCAGACGATACCCATCACCTGGCCCTTCGCTGTGTGGGGTCTGGACCTCGTCGGCCCACTGCAGAAGGCACCCGGGGGCTACACGCACCTGCTGGTCGCCATCGACAAATTCTCCAAGTGGATCGAGGTCCGACCCCTAAGCAGCATCAGGTCCGAGCAGGCGGTGGCATTCTTCACCAACATCATCCATCGCTTCGGGATCCCGAACTCCATCATCACCGACAATGGCACCCAGTTCACCGGCAAAAAATTCTTGGATTTTTGCGACGATCACAACATCCGGGTGGACTGGGCCGCCGTAGCTCACCCCATGTCGAATGGGCAAGTGGAACGTGCCAATGGCATGATTCTACGGGGGCTTAAGCCTCGGATTTATAACAGTCTCAACAAGTTCGGCAAGCGATGGATGAAGGAACTCCCCTCGGTGGTCTGGAGCCTGAGGACGACTCCAAGCCGAGCCACGGGTTTCACGCCGTTCTTCCTGGTCTACGGGGCCGAGGCAATCCTGCCCACGGACCTGGAATACGGTTCCCCGAGGACGAGGGCTTACGACGAAGAAAGCAACCAAGCCAGCCGAGAAGACTCGCTGGACCAGCTGGACGAGGCTCGGGACAGGGCCCTACTACACTCAGCGCGGTATCAGCAGTCCCTGCGACGCTACCACGCCCGAGGGGTCCGACCCCGAGATCTCCAGGTGGGCGATCTGGTGCTTCGGCTGCGGCAGGACGCCCGAGGGAGGCATAAGCTAACGCCCCCCTGGGAGGGGCCGTTCATCATCGCCAAAGTTCTGAAGCCCGGAACTTACAAGCTGGCCAACAGTCAAGGCGAGGTCTACGGCAACGCTTGGAACATCCAACAGCTACGTCGCTTCTATCCTTAAGAATGTTTCCAAGTTGTTCTTATACCCCGTACCCACGCGAAGTTTAGTCAACAAGGAAGGGTCGGCCTCGCCTCAGCGGAGCCCGACCCTCCCTCGGGGGCTAAAAGGGGGTTAACCCCCTCTGCGTCAAAATTTTCCTCGAACAAAAAACCTCTTTTACCAGAACATCTTTCGTGCTTTTTGACTACTTCGAAAAGTGGGTCCTAGAAACGACGGGGTACACGTAAGCAGCCAAGGCCGACCGAGCCGAGGGACTCCTACGCCTCCGGGATACGGATACCTCACTCGTCACCTTCTGTGATAAGTAACTCGCGTTCGGATAAGGTGACTCCGCGGATCGAATGAGTCTTTACGTACGGAGGCTCTTCTGTTGAAGCAGGTTCTTCGAGCCTTCTCGACCGAGTCGGTGACAGGGCCTCATGGATGGGTAAAAGTACGCGTAAGCGGCGAGGCCGACCGAGCCGAGGGACTCCCACGCCTCCGGGATACGGATACCTCACTCATCACCTCCCGCGAGAAGCAACTCTTGCTCGCACTAACATCCCTGCTACCGACAAAAAGTCCAGATACTCGAAGCAAGAGGA
Organism: Zea luxurians; assembly: GCA_029449295.1. Lineage (NCBI taxonomy): Eukaryota > Viridiplantae > Streptophyta > Magnoliopsida > Poales > Poaceae > Zea > Zea luxurians. The sequence continues at coordinate 28,394,462 of JAOPSE010000015.1, forward strand.
AAAGAGACACAGCTTTATAACGCGACAAGGGTGTGTGTTCTGGCCTCAACGGCCGCACAAGGCCCACGCTACAGAACGAGTTGACCCTGCAGGCGCGGACCTCGGCGCTGGAAGAGGGTGACGACACCCTCGGCATCAGCAGCACCTTCGGCAAGACCCGACCTGGCCTCGGGTGGCCACGCGGTCCGAAGGCCTCCGCTCCAAAGGACGACGTCGACACCGCGCTCGAGCAACCTCCGCCAGAGGCTTCCCCGAGAATCCGGCCCAAGCGGACGGCTCGGCCGGCCACCTCCGAGGCCTCGGCCGACCCCTTCCGAGGGCGCCAGCTCGGTCCGAGGCCTCGGCCAATCAACTCCGGCGCCGAGCCTGCCAGCAGACGACCCAACTGGGCTCCGGCCAACCAGGTTCCATTTCCGAGCCAACAACGCCTCTGCTTGTGCTGATATCGCTACCCCTGGCCTCGGCTCGTCGAAGAGCGACCGAGGGGTCTTTTTAACTAAGCTAGAAGAGCCTCGGACAACAGGTCCGACCGAGCCGAGGGATTCCTACGCCTCCGGGATACGGATACCTCACTCGTCACCTGGACACGGGGCGACTCATGCTTGGTGAAGCGATTCAGACAATCGATAGGCAAGTCTTATTGCTCAGAAATGAGGAAAAAACACGGCTCTGTGCCGGAGTTACATACATGTTCAGGCCCCGAAAGCCGAAATGAACAAAAAACCCGGCACTCGAAGCGCCATCGTAAACGGAACTCTGGTTCCGTCCCCGCGGGTACGGACAACCTCCCCGCCTGGGAAGCCCGTGGAGCAACAAGCTCCGGGCGAATCACCAGCAAACGCGGGACACCCCTAATCACCCCGGCAGATCCTCGCAGCCGCCCTCGCCGCGAACGCGAGGAGGGAGGCGGAATGTTGCATCCTAGCTGGGCAGCAACAGTTCTCCTTCCCCGGCATGGCTGGAGGATGTCTCCGCCATGGGGCTAAAAGGCGATTGCCGCCACCAGAAGCTGGAAAATGAGGTGGCCCGCCGGCCCGCGTAGGAGGTGGGGCCCCGGCTCGCCTCGATCTCCGCCCCGGCGAGGACGACGAACACCCTCAACACTGGGGGCAGGGCCAAGACCACAGCCCGGTTTGCCCCTCCCCATTCGGGAGCTGGAGGCCACCACCTTGGGTGACCACCGGCGGAGGGAAGCCGCTGGGCTGTGTGATGAAAATCCTTGAAGCCGAACGATGGCTGAAAGGTACCAACCCCCGCGGGGTCGCGTTCCTCCAACGATGGAGCGAAAAGACGGCGGTTCCCCCCATCCGGGGGCCTGGAAGATGGAGAGACACAATGCATAAGGGAGAAAGGAGACATGGTCGCCTCACGAAGAGGGTCGCCCTCCTTTTAAAGGCAACTCCCCCTGCTAGCGCCCTCAACCGTCACGGGCTGAGTCTTCTCCAACACGCCTCCAAGGCCCTTCCCTGCGGCGCGGGGGCTGGGGCCCACCTGTCATGCAGACCAGCTCCAAGCAGAGGGAGCCAAACCGCCGCGCACGACGCACGTAACCGCCCAGCGGTTACAAGTGACCCTCCACTTTTGCCCAGACCAACGGGCAAAGGGGGCGAGCGGCCATGCAAGCGGCATGCAGCCACGCCAAGTGGACGCGCCTCCCCGACTCCTGACAGGCCAGCGCGACGGTTCAAGACCACGCGTCGTTCAACTGGCGCGCCAGGCGCTGCATGCGAACCGCTGCGCCTCTCGCTCCACCACCGCACCTCCTCGATTGCGGAACCGATACCGCGACTCGAGGCCGCCCAGCCTGCGATCCAGCGGCGCCAGCCTGGCGCAGCGGTCAAACGCGGTCAAAAATGGGCCGGCAGTAATGACGGTGGCAGGCGTGTGAGGGCAGCGGTCACGCCATCAGCCAGGCTCACGTCCCATCCGGGGGCAGCAAGAGAACCCTTCTCACGGCGTGAAGACGACGCGTCCGTGACCCGTACCTCGAACGGCTCGCGCACGCAACGGCGACCTCGCCAACTACTCACCCCAGCGCGTTAACTCCACGGCGAAATAGGTGACGTTTCTGGCAGGGGCAGCTGGCGGCGCTTCGCCTCCGCCAAAAACGGCCACGCCGAGAAAGGTACGCCACGAAGTTCAATTTCGAATCCCTTTTTCCCTTTTCCTTCTTTCTCTATCTCTTGCAACAGGGACCGAGAAGGGGGATAACCCCAAAGGGATCCTTCCCCGTGAAGGAACTAGGCCCCGAGCCTCCCTACTGATCAGGGGTTCGAAGGCTGGCCCCCCGAAGGGTTCAACAGCCGCCTCAGATCGCGTGGGCCCGACACCCACTACTGGTCAGGGGTTCGAAGGTCGGCCCCCGAAAGGTTCCATGACCGCCTCAGGCTACTAGGGCTCCGTGCCCCCTACTGATCAGGGGTTCGAAGGCTGGCCTGTCGAAGGGTTCACAGCCGCCTCAGACGCCGAGCGAGGGATGACCAGGGGTACGTTCGATACATAACCAAGGCTCGGGCTGCGCTCCCGAGGTACCCTAGGACATTTCCGAGACCGGCGGGAACGACTCTGTAACGGAATCCCATCGGAGGGAGGCAACGAGCCCTCGGACCCCGTCGCTAGGGGACCGGGTCCGGCAGATCACCCGCAGGTACTTTTGGGCGTGCCTCCGGGCCCCTAGCCGACCCCTAACGAACGGGGCACGGACGTCCACTCGGATTACCCGATCGCAGCTCACCGGAGACACCATGTTCGGTGCCCATCGAGGGTAACATGGCGCACTCCCCCCCTCCTCCTTGCGGAAAGGCGACGTAGGGGCGTATATAAAAAGTCGAGTCTGACCCTGATCGTCCTCTCGCTCCGTGCGAAGGCTCGGGGGCTGCTCTCGCAAACCCGGCTCCGGCCGAACCGTTGACAGCGTCAACATACCAGCCCGAGAACTTGGGCCCCGACAGTGCACCTGGGTTACGCCCTGCTCGCATGAGGGAACCGCTAGTCACGCCGAAGCATTACGCAAGGCATTAAGACCTCGAAGGAGTGAAACCACTCCTCCGAGGCCTCGGGGGCTACACCCGGCGGGTGCGCTCGCGCGCACCCACCGGAACAAGGTACCTCCGAGAAAGGCTGGTCCCCTTGCAAAACAGTGCGATGCAAGCCTCCAAGCGAGTGTTAACACTCTCTTCGAGGCTCGGGGGCTACTGTCGGGGACCATAATTAGGGGTACCCTCAAGACGCCTAATTCTCAGCTGGTAACCCCCATCAGCATAAAGCTGCAAAGGCCTGATGGGTTTGATTAAGTCAGGGATCAGTCCACACGAGTGACTTGACCACGCCACGCCCGAGCCTAGCCTCGGGCGAGGGCAGCCGACCCTAAGATGACTCCGTCTCGCCTGAGGTCTCCTCTTTCACGGCAGGCGCATCCCCGGCTCGCCCTAGGCCCCGCCTCCGATAAGGAGAAACCCTGACTAAATCACCGCACCAACCGACCGAGTCACCAGGGCGTTTAACGCAAAAGGTAAGACCGACGGGCGGCCAGACTTCGCCAGTGGTGCCATAGGAGACTCCGCCCGACCCAGGGCTCGGACTCAGGCTAAGGCCTCGGAAGACGGCGAACTCCGCTCCGCCCGACCCAGGGCTCGGACTCAGGCTAAGGCCTCGGAAGACGGCGAATTCCGCTCCGCCCGACCCAGGGCTCGGACTCAGGCTAAGGCCTCGGAAGACGGCGAACTCCGCTCCGCCCGACCCAGGGCTCGGACTCAGGCTAAGGCCTCGGAAGACGGCGAACTCCGCTCCGCCCGACCCAGGGCTCGGACTCAGGCTAAGGCCTCGGAAGACGGCGACCTCCGCCTCGCCCGACCCAGGGCTCGGACTCCGCCTCGGCCTCTGCCGAATAATCTCCGCCTCGCCCGACCAGGGCTCGGACTCTGTCTCTGTCTTGCAGGACGGACTCGGCCACAGCCTCGGAGGAGCCTCCACGACGCCCGACCTAGGATACGAGACCGCCACGTCAACAGGAAGCGTCATCATCACCCTGCCCTGAGCCGACTTGGGTCGCAGAGAACAAGACCGGCGTCCCATCTGGCCAGCTATGCCAGATAGGCCATGATGGCGCCCCGCTAGATCATGACGACGGCGGCTCCCAGCTCCCTTACGAAAGCAGGAGAACGTCAGCAAGGACCCAGCCACCTCGACAGCTGTCCCCCCGTCCGGCTCCGTTACTCCTCCAACAGCCACGACGCCACTCCAACAGGGTGCCACGATCTCTCTGGCTGCCACCTGGGCATGTACATAGGGCGCTAGCTCTCCCTCGCTAGACACGTAGCACCTTGCTACACCCCCGTCTTGTACACCTGGACCCTCTCCTTACGACTATAAAAGGAAGGGCCAGGGCCTTCTTAAAGAGGGTTGGCCTCGCGGGGACGAAAGGCAGGGGCAGGCGCTCTCTCGGGGCCGCCCTCTCCCTTCACCTCGTGCGGACGCTTGTAACCCCCTACTGCAAGCGCACCCGACCTGGGCGCGGGACGAACACGAAGGCCGTGGGAATTTCTCCGACTCCCTCGCGATCCGGCTCCGGCCACCGACCTCTCTCTCACTCCGTTCCCCCCTTTGCGCTCGCTCCACGCGCTCGACCCATCTGGGCTGGGGCACGCGGCACTCTCACTCGTCGGCTCGAGGACCCCCCGGTCTCGGAACGCCGACACACATAATCAAAAAAAGACCTCCTGCTCTACGTTTGTGAACCTGTTTGTATTTTTTGTGAACTTGTTATGTGAACCTCTATTTGTAAACCTGTAAAATCTGAAGTTGTGAATATGTGAACTTGTTTTTGTGAAAGCTGAATCTAGTTTTGTGAACCTGACAAATGATGAATCTGAGCCTAAAATTTATGGGTCTGAACCTGTGAGTCTGAAATCTAAACTGAGCCTAAAATTTATGGGTCTGAACCTGTGAGTATGAAATCTAAACTGATCCTAAACACGTGAGTTTGAAATGTGAAATATAAACCTATCAAATGTTGAAGATGGCAAATGATGAACCTGTGAGTCTGAAATCAGTGAGTGTGAACCTGTGATTCAGTCTGAAAACTGAGATTGGCAGCCCTTTGCAAATGATGAAGCTGTTAATTTGAACCTTAATATGAACCTGTGAACATGTTTCCCTAAATCTTTGAAATTGAGTTCGGCAGCAGTTTGCCGATCACCACCGCTAGCTGCTAGCTTAGTGTTACGGTGATATCTTGCCTCGTGGATTTTGTATATCATATTAATATTTGTCATACTATATCTATGTTTTATATTAAATTTTAACTTCCGTGGTAACGCACTCACCTAGTATGCTTGAAAGTTGGAACGACCAGGGTGGATATAGGCCTGTAGCCACCCGAGCCATGGCCCAGGCCCCAGGGCATGAACCAAAATTTTGTTAGCTCTCCTTTCAAAATACCAAAAAAAATTCATGATTAATCTACCTCGCCCTAATGATATTTATATTGTCTGTATTGTAAATCTTGATTTGCATTATCTTTATTACATGTTTTTCAAGTATTTAATATATGTTTTTAATTCTTGTATTAGATTATATCTCTAAATTTGGAATAATTGATAAAGAAGAATAAAGATATTGCTTTATAATGCTAATGTTATCTATATTTACATCGATCATGTTGACCTGTAGCTTTTGAACTATTTTTTTTTTCAGCGTGCTTTTGTCATAAGTCGACTCAGAGCTTTATAGGTAGCGTGCTTTTGTCATAAGTCGACTAAGAGCTTTAGCTAATCCTGATTCTAGCAGTGTACATAATTGTATTCTTTTGAGGCTTCTCATGAGTGCGCGGCTTAATTAGTTAATTGGCATACTGTGAGGTTGTACTACGATAACACAATCAGTAACCATTTTCTCTCCTTCGTACGTTCATTTGTGTTGTGTAATTGCCTCCTCTGCACCGAGAATGCAATGTGTCTCATCTAAACTTTCTAGTTTCTACTCTCAACAATCTCTCCTTCGACGGTCACCATGCTATGGCGCGCGGGGTGCCAGTGCCACTGTCCAGAGAAAAGAAAAACGTTGCGTCCCGGCTCGCGTGCCCTGCATTGCACGGCACCTCACACGGTTCAGCACGCGGTTAACGCCGGCCGTGCGGCCACATGCATGGCCCGCATGAACGGAGAACGACAGTTGTGCAGGCGCCGGCCCGTGCGCTCCGACGATGGCCAACCGTCGATAGGCCGGCCAAGGGGTTCCCTGCCCACACGTGGACCGCACGGAGCCGGGCGCGCCCGCCACGTCGAGCCGCGGCCGGCGCGCGTCGCCGTCACTCGTTAAACGAAAAAAAATAAGGCGCCATTATTAGCCCGGCGGCAGCGACGGACGCCGACGCGCCCCGCGCTGCGGCACGTTGAAACCCTGCGCAGTCACCGCCGCGCTCGCGCATGGAGGCATGCTTTGCTTGCTTGCTTCCGGCCGTATGGCGTTCGCTTGGGATTGTTTGCAGGCAGGCAAGCAGAGATGCAGCGTGCGCCTTGACGTGCAAGCAAACTGGGTTCGCACAGCTGTGCGACCGGCCTCCGAGAGGCGACGGCGCTGTCCACGTCTCGCTAACGTATGGCCCATGGGCTGCGTCGCACCCCCTACGCGTCGCACTATAAGTCTATAAATACAAGCTTATTCCATCGCCAACTCTAACTGCAAGTCTGCAACAACTCAACAAAGACGTGCACACAAAGTCATACACAAGTAGAGCGACAGTAGAGATACCTACCGTCTCCTATATTGTGTGTGTTTGTCGTGTCATCACCTCGATCATATGGCGCAGGCGGCGCACGTGGCGGCGAGGTTCATGACGGAGGTGGCGCCGCCGCAGGTGGTGTCGGTCATGCAGCAGAGGAGGAAGAAGGTGCCGAGGAGCCTGGACACCATCGTCGAGGACGACAGGGAGCAGCAGCTGGCGTGCGGGCTACCGTCGGACCACGGCTTCGCGGCGGCGTGGTCGCTGCCGACGCCGCCGCAGCCATGGGAGCGCGCGGGCGGGTTCGTGGCGAGGGGCCTCGTCGGCAAGTACTTGTCGGACGCCCACGACGGCTGCCAGGCCAGTGGCTGGGAGGGTGGGCACATGCTAGGCCACCGGCGAGCCGTGCATGCGCAGGAGCTGCACGAGGTCGGAGCTTGAAGAGGGGAGAGAAAGAACATCATCTAGCTGCATGCAGTGAGCTTGTTTTCGGCTGGGTCCGCCCCTGTTTGTACCACTTTTCCACACGTGCACTCATGCATGATAATTTAATTACCTTTAGCTTTATTACGCGTGAAGTGGAGAGCATATCTTTATCTTTACTACTCTATAAGAGAGCAAAGTAGGCGTCCACCACCAGTTTTACTGTGCCTCCGCTCCCGTGATTTGTGTGCCCTCGCTCGTGATCCATCCTCGTCCGATGCCCGTGATCCATCCTCTCCCCCGCGACAATCTCGGGCTCTCGGCAGGCGCCCTCTCCCCCGCGACAATCTTCCCCGCGCCCTCGGCAAGCAATCCGCGGCAAGCGCCCTCTCCCCCGCGGATCCAAGCCATGACCGGGCGGCTCCAGATCCACATCCGCACCCACCGTCGCCCCAGATCCCCTAGCGCGATGTGACAGAACGACAACCGCGCGGCTCCGCAGTCCGCACCCCGGCAATATCGTGCTCGCCTGCTCCCTCTACGCCACATCTGCTGCGAGACCCTCGGCGCGCTCCTTGACCCCAGTGACATCGCCTTCCTCACCAATCGCGCCACCGCCTACCTCCGCGCCCCCGCTTACCTCCGCGCCATCGCCTTCCTCACCAATCTCGCCCCATGTCCACCAACGACACCCTTACTTCCCTGGCTGCAAGGATCTAACGATGGCGTCACAGTGATCCTGCCCCCGCCAGCTCCGCGCGCCCCACTAGCCATCATCGCCGGGAAACCCGCCACCTCCGCGCCCCCACCAACCCAGCCCCCGAGCTCTTTGAGGGCATGGGACTCGACATTGATATTCACGCGTAGGTCCTGGAGATGGGCATCATCGTGCACTCAGTGGTGATCGGGCTAGGCATGGGAGCGTCGCCAATCGTGTGCACCATCCGGCCGCTGGTGACGGCGATGTGCTTCCACCAGCTCTTCGAGGGCATGGGACTCAGCAGCTGCATCCTACAGGCGAAGTACGGCGCGAGGATGAAGGCGGGGGCTGGTGTTCTTCTTCTCCACGACGACGCCGTTCGGGATCGCGCTGGGGCTGGCGCTCACCAAGGTGTACAGGGAGAACAGCCCCACGGCGCTCATCGTGGTAGGTCTGCTCAATGCGGCCTCGGCGGGGCTGCTCCACTACATGGCGCTCGTGGAGCTCCTAGCCTCCGACTTCATGGGGCCCAAGCTGCAGAGCAGCGTCAGGCTCTAGCTCCTCTGCTTCCTCGCTGTCCTCCTCGGCGCCGGCGGGCATCCTTTCAGTCCTAGCGCTTGGAACATATGTGCAACTTATGCTTAATCTAGATGATTCTTCATTAAGTGAACAGATAGCTGACCCACATTCTTGCTGAATTATAACCTATGCTTAATCTTGGATCCAATCAACAAACAAATAAGTGCCACAAGCAAACTCACCCTGAGAATAACAGCAGTGCTTTTCTTTAGTTCCAAATTCTTGGTTTCCAATGCATGTTTCTCTTCTTTTGATATACCATTTTCTTTTACCGACTCATCTCTATCTTTATATGTGTCCAAAGCTCCAAAATGAAATGATTTAGTGTATGCACTGAAAAAGGAACATTATGTATGCTAATTTTCTAAAATGTTGAACCTAATGTATGGCTGAAATTGATATATTTGCAACATACGAATGACCTTTTTTAACAATTTGATGGAGCAGAATGGAGGATAATCTACCAGTTAATGTCAGGGAATATCAAGAACTTGCTAAGAAAGCACTACCAAAGATGCACTATGATTATATCAACGGGGGAGCAGATGATGAGTATACACTGAGGGAGAATATTGCAGCATATGGAAGAATTTTGTATTGTTCGCCTCACCAATACTTTCGTACCTTAGGACTGTATCTAGGAAACTTAAGGTTATGAGGTGTTCTCTTCTGTTATTGGATTATGAGTTGTACTACAGAAAGCACAGATTAGGATTGCATACCTGCTGATGTACTAGTACTAATGATATTCTATGCATCTTCTCACTCTTGTTCATTGCTTCATTTAGAGGACAGTGGCATTATCTAGGAGATGGATAAATGATGCATTGCATGCTTTGTTGTGGTGAATCCCGTGTTGTCATTATGGACACAGCCAGCTCTAAAGATTTCTGATGGAAATTGACACAGCCTTGTTTCTGTATCTGGATCTATTATGCATGATGGCAGAATGATGTCAGAAACCTTTGAGCCTCATTAGTCGAATAAACTCAAATTATCCAAACAGTATAAGAAACTGTTGTTCCAGTGGGCACTATCGCCTATGCACTGGTAAGCATCAGTTTGAACATTTCTTATTTCTGATGGCTCAGTGGCATGGTGTGGTCAAATTTGGTAAACAATGACATTTTCTGTTGCGTCGATGACTTTTGAGGGGCAGCAGTACATCAAATTGTCGTGCATTCACCTGTATGTTAAGTAGAAACTTTATTGATTATGTTCGCAAACACAAGGGGTAATGTGTTGTCTTTGAGAAGCATAACAGGTCAGTATTTTTCTTCATCTCTATAAAGATATTGGATCACTCCAAGTTGATATGAATCCTTAAAATCAGATACAGAGAACCTTGATGTGTGCTCAACATTCTCTTACCGATAAAGAATTCTCACCATTACCCTTTACCCAGGCTATTATGAGTAACTTGTGCGAATTTCCTCCTTTGTTTTGCAGATATTGTACATTTAGACTTTAGGTCTCTCTTTTTATTTTGGGGAAAATGCGTTCAACTTTACTGCTACCATTTTTCTTGCTATCGATATATGTTTGGAGTACAATTTTTTGTTTGCCCTTATATTCTAGCACTATTAAGCTGAAATATATGTAAATGATCTTTATGCAAAGTGTGAACGTGCAGTTTTTCAGAAAGAAAACCTGTGGAGAGCAGAAAGAAAAATGTTTCAGCTTGAAATGGCAATGCTGGCTGAGAGACCAAATGCATAATCTAAAAAAGACATTGTATTTGTGTATTCAAAGGGAAGCATTATCTAGGTAGACAAAAAGAGTACTCATAAGTATTGACAATTTAGATTATTCATCAATGTTTTCAATTCCTGGCAGTACATAGGGTGCTACTATTTTTTCCAACATAGGTCACTACACGGTGTGAAATTTGTAGGTACGAAAAAAGCAGCCTTTTGGAGTGGCCATCTTGACAGAGCAAGAGTTGGCCGAAAGTAGAGTGAAACAAAAAATTGTTACCATTAACATCAAAAGCGGCCTTTTGGAGTACTACTCGTTTTCCTTAAGCTAGAAGACTAGGTGGCGCAGTGACAACTGAATCTAGCAAACCAACATCTCAAGCGGGGGCAGAGATGCCACTTTGCTCTCCACTTCACTTCAATTATTTGCCTCCATGTCATCTCCCCCCTTACTCAGAGCATCCATCTAGCCTTTCCTTATTTCACAGGGACACGAACACAGTGAGGGCATAATGGAATCGTAAAGCCTAACTGCTTTGTGGTGCGGTACTTTCCTTCTAATCAAGATCGTCGTCCTTTTAGAATTTGCTGGTACAGTTCAATGGCAGACAAGTACCTTTTCAGCAATCGAGGTGGCCGAAGCCTTCTAGTGAAGCCTGCTGGGGAAGCCTGCCCCGTGAGATCTCTGGTGAAGTCTGGCCGAAGCCATTTCATGCATATACCCGGCCAGTCGAGCGGCCAGACTAAAGAAAGCAACAAATTGTGCCTTTGTAGATCCGAGCGGCTAGGTTGGAAAGAAAGCCACCAATCATGCCTGCGTAGACAAGTTTCCCTCCACACGTTATTGCCTGCTTTATGTCTGTAGTGCGAATGCCATATTTACCTCCGTAATTTTAGCCGAGGTGGATCCCTTCATATTATCCTATATTTTCCTCTGCTTTGTTTCCTTGAATGTGTGGATCTCTTTCCTTTCCAACTTTCTCCATTGATGGAAGGTGGAAATCAGTAGAGTCCTCACCGGCTATAAATGTAGCCACACCCCCAGTTTCTATCTTCTCTCTCTCTCTCTTTGCGCCTCCAGAATTTGTCACCTATCACAACAGCTTCTCAGGTAATTGTGTTGAATTTGTGATCTATTTTATGTTTCTTGTGATTTTTATTCCCTTGACTATGCGAGACACCATTTTTATTCCCTTGACTATTCGTTGGATGATAGGCGATGTGTGCCTTCCGTTCCGCCCGCCCACCACTCTGTGGTTGCGTGGTCGTGGACGTGTCGGTGCTATTCCGTCGTCGTCGTGCTGGTTTTCATGCGCTGCTACGAGCAGAGTACTATTCACATTTTTTCCCTGCGTCATGGTCGCGGGGGCACCACGGTCATGCACGCACGAGCACGACGAAGAGAGAGAGATGTTTTCTTGTATAGATGCTCGATCGAATTTTTCTTTGTTCTGTATATATTTATGCTTGCTTGCTTGCTGATGTGTGTCATCTCCGCTGAACATCTAGATCTATAATTGAGCTTGTGCGCGCGTTTCACGATTTCCTTATAAACACGTGGTCGAGCGAGCAGTAGCATTTGAGTTGAGAAGAATACAGGACACTTGTGTCAACTAACCGCACCATTTTTTAGCTGATGGTACATTCTCCCCGAACATTTTTGGGTCCACACACCGCTTACCTACTCTACTCATGTCCATCCGTACCTGTTTGTTCTCGTAAAGATTGAAGCAATCATGTGTCGTTTTTTTATTTTGTCCACTCTGTTAGTTCAGAGGTGGCTTTGTGATTTATTTATTAATTTATTATGCATCTAACAATTTGTTATGCATGTTGTCTTACTCTTTTAAATCGTCATTATTTTTTCCACTAACATGGTAAAGCATGGACACTGACCTATCTTACCTTATGAATGTAGGTTTTTGTCCCACGAGAATGGAATCTCTATTTGTAGGCTTGTGTCATAACAAGCCAAAAAAATCGGTGGCAACCGCAATAATTCCGAAAGGTATTATAATTTTCAGAGTTCTGTATGGATCAATTTGTATTTTTTTGTAATAACTAATTTTAGTTTTATCTCACGATTGTTTGCTCTAGACTATATTTGCACACAGGGTGATCTTGCCCTCATCGATTTTATTAAGGAAATCCCTTGTGAACCAAGGGTAGAAGTCATGCTTATTGATGATGCCTTTGTTGAAAGGAAGTCGATGAAATGTTTATTTCGGCCGAATGCATATCTAGGTGACGAAGTAATCAATGCTTAGTTTTTAAATTTGGCGACCTTGTTATGTATAAGTTTTCTTACTCACCCTGGTATTTTTAACCACAACTTACACACTTACAGGCTATAGACTGTTACATAAATTTGATAAAAGCTCAAAAGCATCTAAAGTGCCGATCTGGAGGTCGTGTTCACATAGAAAATATTTTTCAGTTCAATTTCCTAAAGTGAGATGGTGATGTTGAAATTAAAACAGAGGAGCTATATCCAATTAAAGACATGGCACAAATATGTAGCGCTGAACGAAGAGTTTTACTTTACCTAGACCATGACATGGTACATATGAGTTTGCAATCTAAACAAAACAGTTAGTGTTTGCATTTTTTTATTCTTATGCAAGTATTTATAACTATTTTTTGGTGTTTATTCCGATAAACATCCGAAAGACGCACTGGTATCTTGTCGTGATCCATGCAAGAAATATGGACATACATGTCACACCCGGATTTAAGGAACAAAGCCGGGTGCATCTCATACATGCGCCAAAGAAGACAACATATATAATAACAGAGTGTATAGAGATAAATGTCACAATAACATCAGAGTATTTATTACATAGTGGCAGTCTTATTACAAAATAAAAGATAAATATAAAACAAACTAAGGATCATCCTTGGCGCCAATAAGTCAACTGGAAAACGCTACCTAGATCAGATCAAACTCCTCGTTGTGTGGCTCCTCCTGAACCACCTGTTCTTCTCCTGTGGGGGGTATGATACAGCAAGGGTGAGCTCTGAGAGCACCTAGAGGGGGGGGTGAATAGGTGATCCTGTGAAACTTGAAACTTAAGCCACAAAAACTTGTTAAGTGTTAGCACAATAATTGCCAAGTGGCTAAAGAGAAGTCTCAACAAAACACAATACCACAAGAGATCAAGCACAGAGGTGACACAGTGGTTTATCCCGTGGTTCGGCCAAGACCAACGCTTGCCTATTCCATGTTGTGGCGTCCCAACGGACGAGGGTTGCAATCAACCCCTCTCAAGTGGTCCAAAGACCCACTTGAATACCACGGTGTTTTGTTTTTCCTTTCACTATCCCGTTTGCAAGGAATCTCCACAAATTGGAGTCTCTTGCCCTTACAAGTATATGATCACAACGAAGCACAGAGTAAGGGAGGGAAGCAACACACACAAATCCACAGCGAAACGCGCACACACACGGCCAAGAATCGAGCTCACAAGAGTATCACAAAGTTCTCACTAGAACGGAGCTCGAATCACTTAGAATGACAAACGAATGCGCAAAGACTGAGTGTGGATGATCAAGAATGCTCAAAGGTTGCTTGTGTGTCTCCTCCATGCGCCTAGGGGCCCCTTTTATAGCCCCAAGGCAGCTAGGAGCCGTTGAGAGCAAATCTAGAAGGCTATCCCTGCCTTCTGTCGTCGGGGGCACCGGACAGTCCGGTGCACACCGGACACTGTCCGGTGCCCGATTTGTTTCCTTAAACAGCGAAGCCGACCGTTGCAGACCGTTGGCAGATCTGGAGCCGTTGGCGCACCGGACATGTCCGGTGCACACCGGACAGTCCGGTGCCGTCTTCTGACCGTTGGCTCGGCCACGTGTCCCGCGCAGATTGCGCGGCCGATCGTTGGCCCGGCCGACCGTTGGCTCACCGGACAGTCTGGTGCACACCGGACAGTCCGGTGAATTTTAGCCGTACACCGTCGGCGAATTCCCGAGAGCGGCCACTTCGCGCCGAGTCAGCCTGGCGCACCGGACACTGTCCGGTGCACACCGGACAGTCCGGTGCTCCAGACCGAACTGAGTCTTGGCTGCACACAGCCAAGTCTTTGTCTCCTCTTTTCTTTTCTTCTACTTTCTGTTTCTAACACTTAGACAAGTATATTAGTACTCAAAACCAATGTACTAAAGCTTAGAAACATACCTTTATCCTTGATTTATACTTTGTCCACCATTTTACAATTAGGCACCTGTGTTGGGCACTAAATCACCAAAATACTTAGAAATGGCCCAAGGGCACATTTCCCTTTCAATCTCCCCCTTTTTGGTGATTTATGCCAACACAACATAAAGCAAGTAGAACAAGTACAAAAACACTTCAAATAAGAACTCAAATTATTTTAATTCAATTTTGACATATATGGATCACTCTATGCCACCACTTGGTTTGTTTTTGCAAATCAAACTCAAATCTCTATCTCTAAGTCAAACACACATGTTAAAGCATAAAGAGAGTCATTTTAAAAGAGATTGATCAAGGATTTCAAAAACTCCCCCTTTTTCCCATAATTACTACTTCTCCCCACAGGAAGCCAAAAGAGACAATAAAAGAGTTTTGACAAACCAAAAACTCTACTCTACTATTTTCAAAATCTCTCAAGTGGTAGCTGATCCATTTATCGCTTTGGCCTTTATTTTCTCCCCCTTTGGCATCAAGCACCAAAACGGGATCAATCTTGGCCCTTTAACCCCATTGCCTCACCAAAATCTTCAATTAAAAGCAAATGGCAATAAGAGTTCATGAGATGGACTTGGAATAAGTTACCCTTTCATCGGAGTGCAGTGGAAGTCTTTCATGGTCCAAGTCCACTTTTTCCCTTTCAATTCTCCTTTGAGACTAAATCAAACAAACTCAAGCATATGGTTAGTCTCAAGGGATCAAGTTGTAACACATCTCCCCCTAAACATGTGCATCACTTTGCAATGGACTTGTGAGGTCCAGGGAGTGTTTGTACAACTTGAGCACCATAATAAGCAACAAAATGCAGAATGAACATGATCAAAGGCATAAGCACATGTATGCTATAATTCAATCCAAGTTCCGCGAATCTAAGACATTTAGCTCACTACGCAGCCTGCAAAAGGTCTTCTCATCTAGAGGCTTGGTAAAGATATCGGCTAGCTGGTTCTCGGTGCTAACATGAAACACTTTGATATCTCCCTTTTGCTGGTGGTCTCTCAGAAAGTGATGCCGGATGTCAATGTGCTTTGTGCGGCTGTGCTCAACAGGATTTTCCGCTATTCAGATAGCACTCTCATTATCACATAGGAGTGGGACTTTGCTCAGATTGTAGCCAAAGTCCCTGAGGGTTTGCCTCATCCAAAGTAGTTGCGCGCAACACTGACCTGCGGCAACGTACTCGTCCTCAGCGGTGGATAGGGCAACGGAGGTTTGTTTCTTAGAGTTCCATGACACCAGGGACCTTCCTAAGAATTGGCACGTCCCCGATGTACTCTTCCTATCGACCTTACATCCAGCATAGTCGGAATCTGAGTACCCAATCAAGTCAAAGTTAGACCCCTTTGGATACCAGATCCCGAAGCAAGGCGTAGCAACTAAATATCTAAGAATTCGCTTCACCGCCACCAAGTGACACTCCTTAGGATCGGATTGAAATCTAGCACACATGCATACGCTAAGCATAATATCCGGTCTACTAGCACATAAATAAAGTAAAGACCCTATCATTGACCGGTATGCTTTTTGATCAACGGACTTACCTCCTTTGTTGAGGTCGGTGTGTCCGTCGGTTCCCATCGGAGTCTTTGCGGGCTTGGTGTCCTTCATCCCAAACTGCTTTAGCAGATCTTGCGTGTACTTTGTTTGGGAGATGAAGGTACCGTCCTTGAGTTGCTTCACTTGGAACCCAAGGAAGTAGTTCAACTCGCCCATCATCGACATCTCGAATTTCTGCGTCATCACCCTGCTAAACTCTTCACAAGACTTTTGGTTAGTAGAACCAAATATTATGTCATCGACATAAATTTGGCACACAAACAAATCACCATCACAAGTCTTAGTGAAAAGAGTTGGATCGGCTTTCCCAACCTTGAAAGCATTAGCAATTAAGAAATCTCTAAGGCATTCATACCATGCTCTTGGGGCTTATTTAAGTCCATAGAGCGCCTTAGAGAGCTTACACACGTGGTCGGGGTACCGCTCATCCTCGAAGCCAGGGGGTTGCTCTACGTACACCTCCTCCTTTATTGGCCCGTTGAGGAAAGCGCTCTTCACATCCATTTGGTACAACCTGAAAGAATGGTGAGCGGCATATGCTAGCAAGATACGAATGGACTCTAGCCTAGCCACAGGAGCAAAAGTCTCCTCAAAGTCCAAACCTGCGACTTGGGCATAACCTTTTGCCACAAGTCGAGCCTTGTTCCTTGTCACCAGTCCGTGCTCGTCTTGTTTGTTGCGGAACACTCACTTGGTTCCCACAACATTTTGCTTGGGACGAGGCACCAGCGTCCAAACTTCATTGCGCTTGAAGTTGTTAAGCTCCTCCTGCATGGCCAACACCCAATCCGGATCTAGCAAGGCCTCCTCTACCCTGAAAGGCTCAATAGAGGAGACAAAGGAGTAATGTTCACAAAAATTAACTAATCGAGACCGAGTAGTTACTCCCTTGCTAATGTCACCCAGAATTTGGTCGACGGGATGATCCCTTTGAATCATTGCTCGAACTTGGGTTGGAGGTGCCGGTTGCGCTTCTTCCTCCATCACATGATCATCTTGTGCTCCCCCTTGATCACACGCCTCCTGTTGATGAACCTGTTCATCGTCTTGAGTTGGGGGATGCACCGTTGTTGAGGAAGGAGGTTGATTTTGTTCATCATGTTCCTGTGGCCGAATGTCTCCAATCGCCATGGTTCGTATAGCGGCCGTCGGAACATCTTCTTCATCTACATCATCACAATCAACAACTTGCTCTCTTAGAGAGCCATTAGTCTCATCAAATACAACGTCGCTAGAGACTTCAACCAAACCCGATGATTTGTTGAAGACCCTATACGCCTTTGTATTTGAATCATAACCTAATAAAAACCCTTCTACAGCTTTGGGAGCAAACTTAGAATTTCTGCCCTTCTTTACTAGAATGTAGCACTTGCTCCCAAATACACGAAAGTACGATACATTGGGTTTGTTACCAGTTAGTAGCTCATACGAAGTCTTCTTGAGGAGTCGATGAAGGTAGACCCTGTTGATGGCGTGGCAAGCCGTGTTCACGGCTTCCGACCAAAAGCACTCGGGGGTCTTGAATTCTCCAAGCATCGTCCTCGCCATATCGATTAATGTCCTGTTCTTCCTCTCTACCACACCATTTTGTTGTGGTGTGTAGGGAGCGGAGAACTCGTGCTTGATTCCTTCCTCCTCAAGAAACTCCTCCACTTGAAGGTTCTTGAACTCGGACCCGTTGTCGCTCCTTATCTTCTTCACCTTGAGCTCAAACTCATTTTGAGCTCTCCTGAGGAAGCGCTTGAGGGTCCCTTGTGTTTCAGACTTATCCTGCAAAAAGAACACCCAAGTGAAGCGGGAAAAGTCATCAACAATAACCAGACCATACTTACTTCCTCCTATGCTTAGATAGGCGACGGGTCCGAAGAGGTCCATATGTAGCAGCTCCAGAGGTCTTGATGTGGTCATCACATTCTTGCTGTGATGTGCTCCTCCCACTTGTTTACCTGCTTGACAAGCTGCACAAGGTCTATCTTTTTCGAAATAAACATTTGTTAGACCTATCACGTGTTCTCCCTTTAGAAGCTTGTGGAGGTTCTTCATCCCCACATGTGCTAAGCGGCGATGCCACAGCCAGCCCATGCAAGTCTTAGCCATTAAGCATGCATCTAGATCGGCCTCTTCTTTTGCAAAATCAACTAAGTAAAGCTTGCCGTCTAGTACACCCTTAAAAGCCAGTGAACCATCACATCTTCTAAAGACAGACACATCTATATTTGTAAATAAACAATTATATCCCATATTGCACAGTTGACTAACAGATAGCAAATTGTAACCAAGAGACTCAACTAAAAACACATTTGAGATTGAGTGCTCATTAGAAATTGCAATTTTACCTAACCCTTTTACCTTGCCTTGATTCCCATCACCGAATATAATTGAATCTTGGGAATCCTTATTTTTGACGTAGGAGGTGAACATCTTCTTCTCCCCCGTCATATGGTTTGTGCATCCGCTGTCGATAATCCAGCTTGAACCCCCGGATGCATAAACCTGCAAGGCAAATTTAGGCTTGGGTCTTAGGTACCCAACTCATGTTGGGTCCTGCAAGGTTAGCACAAATATCCTTAGGGACCCAAATGCAAGTTTTATCTCCCTTGCATCTTGCCCCTAACTTCCTAGCAATTACCTTCTTACCCTTTCTACAAATAGCAAAGGGAGCATTGCAAGCATAATAAATGGTAGAAGGTTTGTTCACAACTTTTCTAGGAACATGAGCAATATTTCTCCTAGGCATATGTACAACATTTCTCCTACACATATCTCTATCATGCTTATAGGAAGAACTAGAAGCAAACATGGCATGAGAATCATAAACATGTAAATCAAAATCATTATAAGCATTTCTAGCATGTCTCCTATCATGGTACAAGAAAGCATGGTTCTTTTTAGCACTACTAGCCATAGGGGCCTTCCCTTTCTCCTTGACGAAGATGGGAGCCTTATGGCTTGTTAAGTTCTTGGCCTCTCTCTTGAAGCCAAGACCATCCTTAATTGAGGGGTGTCTTCCAACCGTGTAGGCATCCCTTGCAAATTTTATCTTATCAACTTCACTTTTGCTAGTCTTAAGTTGGGCATTAAGACTAGCCAATTCCTCATTTAATTTGGAAATTAAAACTAGGTGTTCACCACAGGCATCAATATCGAAATCCTTACACCTAGTGCAAATCATAACATGTTCTACACAAGAATTAGATTTATTTGCTACTTCTAATTTGGCATTTAAATCATTGTTAACACCTTGTAAAGTAGAAATGGTTTCATGACAAGTAGATAGTTCATAAGAGAGCATTTCATTTCTTTTAACTTCTAAAGCATATGATTTTTGTGCCTCCACAAATTTATCATGTTCATCATACAATAAATCCTCTTGCTTTTCTAAAAGCCTATCTTTTTCATTCAAGGCATCAATCAATTCATTGATTTTATCAATTTTATTTCTATCCAATCCCTTGAACAAGCTAGAGTAATCTATTTCCTCATCGCTAGAATCATCCTCACTTGAAGAAGAATACGTAGAGTCTCAAGTACATACCTTCTTCTCCCTTGCCATAAGGCATGTGAGACGCTCGTTGGGGAAGAGGGAAGACTTGTTGAAGGCGGTGGCAGCGAGTCCTTCATTGTCGGAGTCGGAGGAGGAGCAATCCGAATCCCACTCCTTTCCCAGATGTGCCTCGCCCTTTGCCTTCTTGTATGCCTTCTTTTTCTCCCTCTTGTTCCCCTTTTCCTGGTCACTTTCATTATCGGGACAGTTAGCAATGAAATGACCAATCTTACCACATTTGAAGCACGAACGCTTCCCCTTTGTCTTGGTCTTGCTTGGCTGCCCCTTGCGACCATTTAGCGCCGTCTTGAATCTCTTGATGATGAGAGCCATCTCTTCATCATTGAGCCCGGCCGCCTCAACTTGCGCCACCTTGCTAGGTAGCGACTCCTTGCTCCTTGTTGCCTTGAGAGCAATGGGTTGAGGCTCGTGGATCGGACCGTTCAATGCTTCGTCGACGTATCTTGCCTCCTTGATCATCATCCGCCCGCTTACGAATTTTCCAAGCACTTCCTCGGGCGTCATCATCGTGTACCTGGGATTCTCACGAATATTGTTCACGAGATGAGGATCAAGAACGGTAAAGGACCTGAGCATTAGGCGGACGACGTCGTGATCCGTCCAACGCGTGCTTCCGTAGCTCCTTATTTTGTTGATAAGGGTCTTGAGCCGGTTGTACGTTTGAGTTGGCTCCTCTCCCCTTATCATGGCGAATCGTCCAAGCTCGCCCTCCACCAACTCCATCTTGGTGAGCATGGTGATGTCGTTCCCCTCGTGAGAGATCTTGAGGGTGTCCCATATCTGCTTGGCATTGTCCAAGCCGCTCACCTTATTGTACTCTTCCCTGCACAAAGATGCTAAGAGAACAGTAGTAGCTTGTGCATTTCTATGAATTTGTTCATTTATAAGCATAGGGCTATCCGAGCTATCAAATTTCATTCCATTCTCCACAATCTCCCATATGCTTGGATGGAGAGAGAATAAGTGACTACGCATTTTGTGACTCCAAAATCCGTAGTCCTCCCCATCGAAGTGTGGAGGTTTGCCAAGAGGAATGGAAAGCAAATGCGAATTCGAACTATGTTGAATACGAGAATAATCAAATGAAAAGTTCGAATTGACCGTCTTTTTGTAGTCGTTGTCGTCATCCTTTTGGGAAGAAGTAGACTCATCACTATCGTCGTAGTAGATGATCTCCTTGATGCGCCTTGTCTTCTTTTTCCTCCCTTCCTTCCGTTTATGCCCCGAGCCGGAGTCGGTAGGCTTGTCGTCCTTTGGCTCGTTGACGAAGGATTCCTTCTCTTTGTCGTTGATCACTATTCCCTTCCCCTTAGGATCCATCTCTTCGGGCGGTTAGTCCCTTTTGTGAAGAGAACGGCTCTGATACCAATTGAGAGCACCTAGAGGGGGGGGGTGAATAGGTGATCCTGTGAAACTTGAAACTTAAGCCACAAAAACTTGTTAAGTGTTAGCACAATAATTGCCAAGTGGCTAAAGAGAAGTCTCAACAAAACACAATACCACAAGAGATCAAGCACAGAGGTGACACAGTGGTTTATCCCGTGGTTCGGCCAAGACCAACGCTTGCCTATTCCACGTTGTGGCGTCCCAACGGACGAGGGTTGCAATCAACCCCTCTCAAGCGGTCCAAAGACCCACTTGAATACCACGGTGTTTTGTTTTTCCTTTCACTATCCCGTTTGCAAGGAATCTCCATAAATTGGAGTCTCTTGCCCTTACAAGTATATGATCACAACGAAGCACAGAGTAAGGGAGGGAAGCAACACACACAAATCCACAGCGAAACGCGCACACACACGGCCAAGAATCGAGCTCACAAGAGTATCACAAAGTTCTCACTAGAACGGAGCTCGAATCACTTAGAATGACAAACGAATGCGCAAAGACTGAGTGTGGATGATCAAGAATGCTCAAAGGTTGCTTGTGTGTCTCCTCCATGCGCCTAGGGGCCCCTTTTATAGCCCCAAGGCAGCTAGGAGCCGTTGAGAGCAAATCTAGAAGGCTATCCCTGCCTTCTGTCGTCGGGGGCACCGGACAGTCCGGTGCACACCGGACACTGTCCGGTGCCCGATTTGTTTCCTTAAACAGCGAAGCCGACCGTTGCAGACCGTTGGCAGATCTGGAGCCGTTGGCGCACCGGACATGTCCGGTGCACACCGGATAGTCCGGTGCCGTCTTCTGACCGTTGGCTCGGCCACGTGTCCCGCGCAGATTGCGCGGCCGATCGTTGGCCCGGCCGACCGTTGGCTCACCGGACAGTCCGGTGCACACCGGACAGTCCGGTGAATTTTAGCCGTACACCGTCGGCGAATTCCCGAGAGCGGCCACTTCGCGCCGAGTCAGCCTGGCGCACCGGACACTGTCCGGTGCACACCGGACAGTCCGGTGCTCCAGACCGAACTGAGTCTTGGCTGCACACAGCCAAGTCTTTGTCTCCTCTTTTCTTTTCTTCTACTTTCTGTTTCTAACACTTAGACAAGTATATTAGTACTCAAAACCAATGTACTAAAGCTTAGAAACATACCTTTATCCTTGATTTGTACTTTGTCCACCATTTTACAATTAGGCACCTGTGTTGGGCACTAAATCACCAAAATACTTAGAAATGGCCCAAGGGCACATTTCCCTTTCAAGCTCACACATGATCATAGCTCAACAAGTTGTGGGGAAACTAGTGGGCATGAACTCACCAAAGGTGGGAGTTCATGTGATGTGTAAGGCTAGTCAACGACAGGGGTTAAAGCTGAGCATTGCTTTTAATTAGTTGGCCACAATTTTATTAGCAGTTACTAAATGTAAGTAAATACCAAACCTTAATAAAAGTAATAGAACAAAATTAATAAATAATCCCATGCAATGCAAATGATAAATTGAATTTAAGTTCCATAAATTAATCATGCGAGAGTCCTGAGCTGCTCATGACCGTGAGCTCGGCTAGTATACCAGTTTTACACTCTACAGAGGTTGTACCCTATACCCACAAGTCATGTTACCCATCTGCCAAGGGATCGCGACTCCCATACACCTCTACCAAGGAAGCAAGGCAGGGCAACACTACGAGGCCTTTACAAAGTTCCACTAGCTTCCGAAAACCCGCTACAGTTTATGGGAAGAGCACTTGCAAGAATCCCCCATCTGACCATCATCGTAGCAAAATCAACCCGAGAACCTCCTTGCATGCAACTCCCCTACTGCCTTTGCCCTTTCGGGTAAGGTAGTCTTCCACTAGCTTTCATAATTAGTCAGCCAAGGGTGTCCCATTCCACCCTTGTGGTGGCACGTGTTTCGCAAGTTAAGCTCCATGTTCCAATTAAAATTAATGATCTTGACATGAACATAAATAGAATAACAAAATAATTGGAACATGGATATAATGAAATATTAACCCAAAACCATGTAAAGAAATAGCAAAACTACCCAAGTGATTCAGGGAGAACAAGGTAAAGTGATAAACAGTCTAGGGTGACCTATTGGGTCCCATCAAAATTAAGCCTATGCATGGTACATGAATATAAAGAACATTATTGGGTAACAAAAGTGGTCAAGGTCACAACTTGCCTTCAATGAGCTCCTACTCAGCAACTTCTATCTGCTGGGCACCGGGGTTCTAAGTCACAAGCTCTTCTACTCGCCATAATACAAATAAGCACAGTATATAAAAAAATTAACATCACACCAAACATGTAAACAAAATACATAATAATAATCTACACATTAAAATAAAATCCTAGGGACAAGAATCATAAATTTTGGAGTTATAGATTTTAAGATATGAATTTCCAACGATATTATGTGCTTAAAATAGGATTAAGTGGGAAATTAATTTTCTTGATGTTTTCATGTCAAAAAAGAGACTCTAAGTGATAGAAAATAATATTACAAAATTTTAGAAACTGGAATGAAGTAATTTGGACTAAAAATGAATTTTACAAGTTCTAGCACTTATTTATACATTAAAAATCCTTTTATAATTCAATTTCCCTGGTTTTATAATACTCTGGATTGGGCCTCATTTTTTGGAAAGTATAAGGTTCTCGGGGTAAAACAACCCAAGACACAGACGTAACCCCACGATGGATGGCGGGTTGATTCCCTAGAAGTACAGGGGCACTTATGCAAGTTGGCCACGAGAAGGGGTATGGAGCCGTTCTGGTCGTTGGATTAGATCCGAACGGCACGGATTTGTTTGGCCTCTAAACGAACCAGTATTCAGCCTCATCCATCGGATGCCAGATCTACGACACAGGTTTTTGAAAGGGAAATGTGCCCTTGGGCCATTTCTATAAGTATTTTGGTGATTAGATGTCCAACACATATTGAGTGAGTTCTTATGTACCAAATGAGTGAGAAGTGTGAAATCAAGAACAAGGTATGTTTCTAGACTTAGTGAATTGTTTTTGAACACTAACATGGTTATCTAAATGCTAGAAACAGTGCCAAGAAAAGAAGATTTGAATTGGAGAAAAGTTGGCAAAGTTCAGCCAACACCAGCTCGGGCATGGCACACCGGACTGTCCGGTGGTGCACCGGACAGTGTCCGGTGCCCCAGGCTGGCTCGGCGTCAACTGAGCGCTCTCGGGAAAAGAGAAGGCGACATGGCTATAAATCACCGGACTGTCCGATCGTGCACCGGACTGTCCAGTGAGTCAACTGCGCTAGCGGCCAACAGTCGGTCACGCGATCAACGCGCTACACGTGGTCCACGCCAACGGTTGGTTGAGCATACCGGACTGTAAGGTGTGCACCAGATAGTGTCTGGTGTGCCAACTGGTCCCGAGGCCCAACGGTAAGCTGCGCCCGGTATGGAAGGAGATCATGCACTGGACTATACAGTGGTTGTCTGGTGGTGCACCAGACTGTCCGGTGCACCGCTCGACAGAAGGCAAGAATTGCTTGCCAAACTAATCTCCAACGGTTCCTAGCTGCCTTGGGGCTATAAAAGGGACCCTTGGCGCATGGAGCAGAACACCAAGTATTCTCTAAGCATACTAAGACATCCAGACTCTACCTCCACGCATTTGATTTGTTGTGTTAGTGATTTGAGCTCAGTTCGAGTTGTGAACTCCCTATGCAGTGCTTTGAGCTCAAGTCTTGGCTTGTGTGTGTGTATGTTGTGGATTGAATCTTGTGTGCGTTGTTTCCCTCCCGTACTCTTGTGCTTCTTGTGATCAAAACTTTGTAAGGGCGAGAGGCTCCAACTTGTGGAGATTCCTCGCAAACAGGAAAAGATCTAAAAGGAAAGACCATGGTATTCAAGTTGATCATCAGATCACTTGAAAGGGGTTGAGTGCAACCCTCGTCCATTGGGACGCCACAACGTGGAAGTAGGCAAGTGTTACTTGGCCGAACCACGGGATAAAAATCGTGTGTCTTTTGTGTTGCTCCTCTTTGTGATTGCCTTTGTTCGCAAGAGCTCGCTCCATAAACTTGATTAACTCGCACTAACATCTTTATAATCAAGTTTGTGGCTATTTAGTGTTTGATTTATAGGATCACCTATTCACCCCCCCCCCTCTAGGTGCTCTCAATTGGTATTGGAGTCGTACTCTTTATCTAAGGGACTAACCGCCCGAAGAGATGGATCCTAAGGGAAAGGGGATGGTGGTCAACGACAAGGAAAAGGAGTCCATCTTCAACGAGCCAAGAGACAACAAGCCCACTAACTCAGGCTCGAGTCACAAGAAGAGGGACAGGAAGAAGAAGAGGCGCATCAAGAAGATTGTCGAAGAGGAAATCTCCGGCCAGGTGGCGGAACGCACCCGCCCTATATCCTAAGATGAGGAGGGGCCTAAGCGTTTTGCCTGTTTGCTAGATTGTGGAAGAACACACAAGAAGATACGAGGATTTAGAGTGGTTCGGGCCGCCGGAGCGTAATACCCTACTCCACTGTGTGTTGTATTGCTGGTGCTCGAGAGCTTGGGGAACTTCCCGAGGGTCTAAGTGACTTGTGAGCTTGAGCGTCTAAGTGAGTCAAAGCTGCGTGTTGTGAACCTGAGTCAGTCTACCTTGTAGCGTCATGTGCCCTCCCTTTTATAGCTCAAGGGGGGCACTTACAAGGGTGCTGAGCCCCGACATGTGGGCCCAGGAACATAATGGATGGAATACCTAGAGCAACTAATGCAGGTGACGTTTGTGCAATCTCCAGGCCCATGTTGTCCGCAGCACGCGCAGCGTTGACATGCGGCGGCGGCTTCCTTGGTAACGTACGAGTAATGATGGGATTAGTGCACGCGGCAGTATGGGCGTGCAGTCTACCAGTGGAACAGACAGGCATGCCGTTTGTGGGATGGACAGGTCGCTGCCTGCCAGTGGAATGGACAGGTCTCATTAAATGCGGAGGCGGCACATCGCCTGCCAGCGGAATGGACTGGCACACCGCCTGCGGAATGGACAGGTCTCATTAATATCCGAGGCGGCACATCGCCTGTCAGCGGGATGGTCAGGCAGCGCGCTTTATCCGCAATAAATGCAGGGGCCGCGTAACCTGGAGGCCTTACGTTAGGCTCCGCCCACTGGCTTACGTCACGCACTATAGGCCATGTGGCAGCATCGAGTCTCCACCTAGGCACCGAGTAGAAGTGTATGCGGACAGGTCCACACTGGTCTAGGTCTGGACACGTGTCGACACAGAAACCCTGCCTAGGTCCTATTCAAGGCCCAGGCATGTTCCGTCCTAGGACCTTGGGACCCCCTATGGGCGGCCCGGACCCCATACGGGGGGGTCTGGATCCCATTCCAGGGGTCTGGCTTGCACGAGTGGAGGTCCAGGACCAACCTCGGAGGTCCCTTCTATATATCTGGGGGTCTGGAACCAACCTTGGGGGTCCAGACTATATATCCAGGGGTCCGGTGCTCTCCCGTGGGGGTCCAGACCACTGTTGACGCCTTGGAGTATATTGCCTTCTCCGAACACGTGGTGGCTTCGGACCCGCCCATGTGGTGGAGTCGGGCGCTGCTAGGGACCCAGAATAGCCGCTTGAGATTGGGGCGAGCCGTGGCTTGGTCCCACACACAGCACTTCTACCACACAACTAAGGGATAGCCGCGTGGGTTCTTCGTCTTTGTACAGTAGCAGGGGGTACCCTAGTTTCAGGGTACCGACAGTGGCCCCCGGGCCCACCTCAGGGGAGGATGCGAGCCTGCAGGTGAGGCCAAAACTTGTACTTCGCGTCAATGTGGCATGACCGGTGACTGGGGCGCCACCTCAGCGCGCGCCGCATTAACTCAGCGCATCTGGTAACGCACGCGTTGTCAGTCTGCCTGTAACACCCCTGGTGTTACGATAACTAAAACGCTGGCATGTCATCATAAGTACTTGCATTATCTTGTCTGATATATCTAGAATGCATTCACTAGGTTAAACTTTTTCAAAAGTGTGATGTTGTGTGTTGGGTTAAGGACTTGGCTTAAGCTAGACAAGAGTAGGTCACCTCTTGAGCAAGTAACAAATTGACTTGGAGACTTCAAGTGCTAAAGGCAAGTCCTAGAGTCTATGGCAACCTTGTTTTCGAAGGTAGAGCAAGTGGAAGAAACACTTGAAGAAAATGAAGAACATGTGAAACCCTAAAACTAGCCCAAAAGAGGAATTCAAAATCTAGAAATAATTTGACAAAAGTCCATATATCAAAGTTGTGGAGCTTGGAAAAGTGAATCAATTTCTTATTTGGAGATTCCCATGTTGTGTGAAGAAAATTGGAGTAAATCACAAAAGTTCAGTTTTGAGCTCAAATTGGAATTGCTGAAAATAGTAGCAACTAGGCAATTTTGGTCCTTTATAACTTCTGATCTATAAACATTTTGAAGGTGGTCAGTGTAACAAAGTTATAAAGCTAGGTGAGGAGTGTGACTTTTATTAAGTAACCTAGCCTTAAATCTATATGGAATTTGGAGAAGAACTGGTCTAAAGTAGAGCTACTGGAAAGTGTGGAGTTCAGACTTAATAAAATTCAGAGTCTGAATTTCAGTATTTTGTGCAAACTTTGGGCTGTGGTAGAGTGGAATCCAAAATGGTTTAGCTAAGAGTCACTATATAAAACTTGTAGAGGAACTATAGGAGTATAACCTTTATTAAGCAATTGTCCCCTAGAAACATTCAGAACCCAGGAAAAAGAGTGGTTCAAAGTGGTGTTGCTGTGTTTCTAAATTTTCACATTGGAAACAGTAACTGAATTTCAGTGTTGATAGCAGTTTTGGAGCTGGTTTGTGGCTGTTCTGTAATGTTTTGTGCTGGGGTGTTTATAGAGAAGTTGAAGCTTATATGATAGTGAACAAATCTACTAAAGTGTCTTTGACTTGATTCCACACAGAGAATGGAGAAAAACTTGTTCAAAGTTGGACTATTTGTGGCTGAAACTGAATTGTATTCAGTTACTGAAAACTGAATTTCAGTGAAAGTTGCTGTTTTTGGAGCCCATTTGTGCCTAATCCATAAGGTTTTAAACTATGGTTTCTATAGAGGAATTGAAGACCATAAGTTGGGGTACAAATGTTTTTGAGGGTGATGGATATGATCCTACACAAAAAGTGGACAAAAAGTAGACTGAAACTGGACTGTCAGTGTGCACAAACTGAATTTTTGTGCAGATCACTAAAACCTGAATTTACAGTTTGGTGCTATGTTTGGAGCTCTATTGTACCAAATCCTGGCAGATTTGGATAGAAAACTTTATAGCAAAATAGAAGACCATATATAGGAGAACAAATTTCTTTAAGTGAGTTTGGTTTGGTGCTACACAAAAAAAGGAGTAAAAGTGGCTCAAAGTTGGACTGTCAGGCTGGTTCCAACTGCTTTGGGTTCAGTCACTGAGCACTGAATTTCAGTGAAGGGAGCTAAGTTGGGAGCTGTTTTGAGGGTAATCTGGGAGGTTTTAGACTATAGTCTCTATGCCAAACTTGGTGACCAATAGTAGGAGAGTAAGTTGTATTAAAGGTCATAGCCCTAAAGCTATGTGCAACTGGGAGTAAAATACCCTCAAACCTCCTCTGTCAGACTTGAATTGGGACTGACCTAGTTAACTGTGCTGACAGTTATAGTGTGTTTTTACTTACCTTTTGAGCTCTGTAGTAATGAATCCAATAAGATTTAGGTTAGGAATCCTATACCAAACTGGAAGGCCATATCAAGGGGAACAAGTCTCTTAATGTGAGTGGGCCTGGTACTATACAAGATGGTGAGTAAAATGCTCCCAAACTTGCCCTGTCAGGTTTAGTGCTGTGCAGTTTCAGATAGTGGGAATTGGACGTTTCAGTGCTTTCTCAAAGTTTGGTGCACCATAGTTGCTGTTTCAAGTATTTTCGACCTAGGAGTGTTATACCAAAGTAAAAGAGCTATGTTTAGAGAACATTTTTGGTTACAGGAAATGGGTCTCTTGCCATGTGAATCTATGAAATAAAAGGGCACTAAACAGTGAGGAGATAAAGGGGAGCAGCAGGACTGGTGAAGTAAATTCAGATTTAGGTTGAGAAACTGAAGAAGATCACTCCCTTCCTGTTGTGTCACTTGGTTGTATGGATGTGATATGGATGAGGTACATAGTCAAGGATCTAGAGACTCCTCAGCTCTACTAAAAATATCTAATTTGGACTGTTTGAAGGCAGTGAACAGGGAGACTTTATTTGTTAGCCCTAGGTGGATTGAGCTGGACAGCAAAGGAACTCTAGTGGATTCACCCTGGAGAAATATCAGGTTTGTTATTGCCTATCCTCGAGGTAGAGCTTATCTGCCTATTCTGGGAGGATATTTATGTGTCAAGTGATAGTTTGGCTGGAGGGGGGGGTCGACCAGATACAATGTTATGGGTTGGGATTGTAAACCTATGTGGAGTAGGTGTTAAACATGCAAGTATGTAAGACATGCAGTGTTGGCACCCTGGTATTATCTCCTCACCGAGTTGTGGGCAAAGATCAGGGACCCTTTTGCCTATATATATTCAGTGAAACCTGCCCTTGCCCTTCGGTTTGGGTCAGTGGAAATTCACCTTGCTGTAGCCAGAGTAACTCCAGCAGGTAATGTCCACGTTGCTTGTTCGGTAATCTTTGTTGGCCGATGAAGCTCACACAAGTTAGTTCTTGAACTCTACCACTGTCTGTTATTAGGAACTCGGTGTAAAATTTTGCTCAAAGATAAGCTGTTAGGGTTTTTGGAATTCAGACTTAGTTTAATTCAGCATCTGAATTTCTGTGTTTGGATTATCATATTGCTATTGACTTAATTTATTTAGAGCTAAAAATCTGAACATCAGTGAATGGTACCAAGTTTAGAGCTCTATTGTGACCCATCCTAGTGGTTTTGGACTAAGAATTATTTAGCAAAAGTGTAGAGCAAAGTGAAGTAAATAAGTTTACTAAAGTAAGATAGACATGGCTCTACAGAAATTTGGGAGTAAAATACCTCCAAACCTTCCCTGTCAGACTAGGGGTAGGCTGTATCAGTTCACTAAAAATCTGTTTCAGGGTGTTGTTCAACCAATTTTGAAGCTCTTTAGAATTTAATTCCTAGAATTATGAATCCTACTCCATGTATAAAGGTTGGAGACCATAGTAAGGTGAATAAGTTTTCTAAAGAGAAATGGACTGGGTGTTACACAGGGTTGGCAGTAATTGGTGTCCTAATTACCCCTGCCAGGCATATGGAATGCAGACTGATTCAGTCGACTATTATCATGGTTCAGTGAGTTTTAACCACCTTTGGAGCTCTGTGGTAATTACTCCAAGTAGAATTAGGTTAGGGATTCCACAGCAAGATGGGAGACCATATCATGCACAACAAATTTGATGCAAAGAGTTGGCTTGCTACTATAGAGAATTTAGAGAAAAGTAAGTGCCAAAACCCTCTGTCAGGCTTAGTGGTGTGTTGTTTCAGAAAAGTGAAAATAAATTTAGTGGAAGGTGGCTGATTTAGTAAACTAGTGTCTATATTGGAGTAACTGAAGAATATCACCTCATCCTTGCTGGTTGCCGTAGTATGATTGAGTTGTGATATTAGTGTATTTAGCTCTCTTAAGGTTTTGTTAGTTTTTGTGTGCACCATTAGAGAGGTGTAAGTCTTGCGATACTTCTTAGTATTTTCTTCTCAAGTTGCATAAGCATAAACATCCATGATCATGTCATTTCGTATAGAACTCCTACCAGAAGGAGTGAAGATTCAACCTGAAGAGGTGACTGAAGAAGAGTTTGCTCCAGTACCTATTCATCAAGTGGATGGAGCCATCTAACTGGGTTTAATAGAGGGATCTAGAACCTCTTCACTGCAACAAAGGCAAGCCCCGGTGCATTTGCCGCTTCCTTGTATTTTTAAAAGACTTTTATACACTTTAAGTCTAGTGAAATGTGCATTAAGTTTATAGGAATTGCTTGGAAACTACTTAATGCATTGACTACCTTGATATCCATACCTTTATTGATACTTCTGTTGAAGTATCAAAATATGATTTATAAAAATGCTTAGCCCTGCTTAGATCTTGTGGATAGAGGTTGTCTTTTGCAATAATGCCTAGCTCATGTTTATCCTGAGGAAGGATGGCTTCTACCCGCAAGAATATTTTCATTGGGAGCATGGTGGGATCTTACTGCAAAGTTCCCTATAATGCTCTTTTCATCCTAAGGAACACAAACAATCCTAAGGATGGAAGTACTTAAATCGGGACTTGGGATAGGAACAGGTGATGTTCTACCCAGGTTGATTAAGGATTGGATGCGTATGTAGGCTTGATGATCGAGGACTATCTTAACTAGCCACATGCCCTGGATATGGGATAGGGTAAGCTTTGCCTCGGGCAAACTAATATCAGAATAAGATAACACACAATGGTAGTGGAGAGATGGCGAGAGTAGCGTGTACCCTCTGTGGCAAGAGGCTGGACGGTGGTGTATCTGTGCTCTTGGTTGGCATGAACCTGATCTCGTCTTAAGAATCCCGGTGGCGAGTTGACATATGCAAGGGTTAAGTGCTACATATGTCATGTTGTTAGAGATCCTCAGCTAAGTAAATCGATTCGGATCGCCGTTATATCCCCGGACAGTAGAGACTTGGTCACTGCCCTACAACCTAAGTCAGGATGTGAACCTCATGAATAAAAATGATGTTGTATTGATGAGATGGTGAAATTAGACAAGATGCAAACAGAGTCTATTAATATTTAATCTAGTGTTAAAATATTGAAAGTAAGGACTCACTTTAGTAAGCTATTTCTGCAAAAGTATCTAATTTGATTCTTGCTAAAACTTTTCCTTAATTCCCAAATCCAGCATACCCTTGAGAGTCTTTTCTTTAGTCGGGTAAGTCTTGCTGAGTAATTCCATACTCAGGGTTTTATTCCCTGTTGTTTTCAGGTCATAGTTTTGTGCTGCTGATGATGGTGTTAAGTGCCGGTGGGCTCGGCCTTCTTATAAGTCTAAGTAACCCTTCTATACTTCTTACTAAGGATGGTCACTTAAGCTAGCATATATTTCAAACTTATACTTTTGTAATCACTCCGATGAATATAATGTAAAATCTTTGTAACTTTTAAAATTTGGTAATAAGATTTCCGCTGCAAAAATATTGGTGCGTGTGATTTGTGTTACTTAATCCCGCGGTTCTGGTTGTAAGTGGTTTATCCGTTGTTCTTAGGGCAATCGAACGGATCCTGTTAAGTTATCTGTTGCACATGCATAGCAGTCTGAGGTCTTTATGACAAGGACAAGTGCATGTGGGCCCAATAACTTGGGAGGTTCTGCCACAGCTGGTATCGGAGCAGGATTAAGTATAATACGGTCACATACATATTTTAAAAACAAAGTTTTGGTTTTAGAAAACCTATTTTCAACTAAACACATTGTTTGGCTTTGAAAAACATATTTGAAAAACTATAATGCTAGCGACATCCTCTGTTAAGCCCTAAGTTAAGGACTATCAGGTGGCTTAATTCAAAACCACTCACCCACAACTATAATGCAATTTTCTGCAGGTACACTAACTAAACCGTAGGAAAATACGACTAGTGTTCAATGACGGAGTGAGTAGGATTGCCACCGCCATAGAACGTGAGAGCCACTATATGTTGGCATGAGTTGCAAGGACGAATAGGACGAGCATGCATCATGTCATACAACTTTAAGTCAAAACCCCCTGTATAGCTATTCTAGTACGTGTTTTGTATACCCTATTCATACATCCTTAGTGAATAGAGTGTATCCGTTGCTCTTCTCTATAGATGAATCAACAAGAAGCTCCTACAGGAGTTGGAGAGTTTCTACGAGATTTCGGTGTTCCTATGGTCCTGTGGCGACTACTTCAAGAAGTTGGATATACTGAAGCACCCAAGTACCAGTGGTCGCGCACTATTCTTAGAGGACAACCATGGTATGAGGTAGTAGTGCGTATTCCAGAACGTGCTAGAAAACCATCTTGGCCACATTGGATGTTCCATGCTGAAGGAATGACTCCTTGGGAAGGTGCTCAGGTAACTGCCTTAGAGGTGTTGACAACAATATGTTACCAGAAGTGGGAGGAAATACAGGCCACGTCTATGAGGTTGTTCCCTGCAGTTGCCTTAAGTGACCCATTTGTGTATCATCACCAGGCCTGATTAATGGAAAGCATTCCCATTGGGCAGGATTCTGTTGAATTGGCATCTGCTCGAGTTTTGATGGCCATGCTAGAGTTGCAGCTTACTCGAGGGCACAGTCGTCAAATGTGGCAGAAGTTGTACACTGGGAGTTATGCAGCATTTAAGATGATGGAAATGGCCAAGAATAGGCCTTGTACTCAGGCACAAGAACGGCTTGAAGAAACAAGGATTCAAGCTGAGCGAATTGTTGGACTAGAGCATCAGATGACAGAACTTTGGACGCAACACCAAGCTGATCAGAATCGCATTAAGGAGCTTGAGCATCAGCTAACTAATGCTCAATCTAAATCAAAAGTTTTGAGTCAGCAACAAGAAGAAATTCGCTCGTATGCTGTTACTGTTAGGGAAGAACTTAAAGAAACCATGGGCTTCCTAAGTCATCAGGATCAGGTGCTTGAGGAGTTGCATCGTACCTATCCGATGGAATTTCAAACAGCGCAGCGACTGGTCAACCATCTGCAACAAACGGTGCATATGCTCAATGGCGCCTTTTATTCTGCCCCAATACCAACGGACTAAAAGGTACCTATGAAGCATGGAAACAAACATCTGGCAGATGTGATAACCGGAGAAGATATAGCAGGCAACTTAGTCCTCGTGAGGCAATATAACTATGTAAATTAGTTTTGAAGGGTAGATGTAAGGTAGACCCATATGGCAATGTTAGCTAGTAAAAAAACAGGTTAAACTTTGTTGTAAAGAGTTTATCCTGTTTCACCTGGATCATGTAACTTGTGAGCTTTTCTATGACTATGGTGTAAGAAACAACTGCCTGTTTCAGAGGCAACTTTTAATATCTATAGCCGTTTGTCGAATTCCAAGAGTTAAAATGGCTATTCCTTTGGATATTCCATGTGGATGCACGTGTGTGGATAAATGACTTGGCACACATTGGTACCATAGTTTCTGGTTGTGTTTCGTGATGAAATGGTACCACCGTGATTTTCCATGTGAGTCTGTTGAACGAGAAATGAACAAATGGATAGACTTTATCCAAAACAAATTAGATGCAACATCTTGGGTAAAACACACAGAAAGAGATTCATCATTCAGTCATCGTTGGAAATCCGTTGCATCGGAGACGGGTGCGAATGTTCCCCATGGTTGACTGACCCATGACCCTATGTCTGGCGGTTCCTTCAGGCCATGCGTGGGGCGCCTCGTTGCCGCTGCCTTGGTTAAAGATATTCCTCCGTAGCGGCCCTGAGGCAGTGCGCGATCGTGCGCGGCGCTTCGCTCCTCGCGTGGCGGTTCGCCTCTTCCGCACTCGGAATCCAGCACGCTAGCTGCATCACTTGTGGGCCCGGGCTCCATGTCAGAGACTGGGTCGCGTGGGCGCTAGGTGCGCGTCGGACGGGATTTCCTGGGGCGCGAGCGGGAGTCTTCCTTGAAAAAGGATTCACCCTGTGTGCAGCAGTTACGCTTTCGCATTATCTCCAACTGCTGCGCCCTTTCGCCTCCGAGCCCTCTGCGCCCCTTTGCATTCGCGCTCTTCTGCTTTCCGCCGCCATAGTCGCCATGGCCTCGCTGGTTCATCCCGAGCGTTTCCAGTCCGAGGGGGGCACTCAACCTGGTGTGCAACCTATTCGGATGGAGCGCGCCGGCATTCGCCGGAAGGATCCGCGCCGGCGCCACTCCCCTCGGCGTTCTCGCCGCTAGGGAGTTCGTGCTCTTCGTCTCCTACCTCTCCTGCGGGTCGACGTTGCCGATCTTGCCTTTCTTCCTGCTACTACTGGAGGAGCTCAGCCTTTAGCTTCAGCACCTCATGCCCTACTCCATCCTTTAGGCGGCCATCTTCGCCCACCTGTGCGAGATGTTCTTGGGGGTGGCACCGTGTACCTCCCTCTTCCGCCATTTCTTCATGCTGGTGAAGTCCGGGAAGGCCAAGGACCATCTCGGCGCCTACTACTTCCAGATGAGGCCAGATTCGGCCGGTGCCTACATCTCCTCCCTCGATGGCGTGAGGTGGGAGAACTGGCGCGCCGACTGGGTGATCGTCAGCACCGAGGCCAACGACCGCCTCGTGCTGCCGAGCGACGGGCCAAGGCTCGACCGGAAGCAATGGAGGGCCAAGCCGTCCCTCGCACTAGAGTTCGAGCCCGTGCTGGATAGGATCAAGACCTTGGCATCCGGTGGCCTAACCTCGATGCATGTGGTCAGTGATTTCCTGAAGTGCCGGATCGCGCCATTATAGAGGAGGGCGCACCTATGCTGCTGGTTCACCGGCTCAAACAACATCGGCCGGATCTAGTGTGGGCTGGGGACCGATCTGTCCTAGGAGGAGCTAGAAGTCTTGGTGAAGGGGATTACTGGTGAGTCCTTTGTCTCCAAATCTTTGATCCTCCCCCAGGACGTCCCGGCGTTGTGTGATGACCTAGGGTTGAGGACGGTGATCTTGGCCTGGCTGCCGACCCTCGACGAGAGTGGCGTGGCGGTTCACTAGTTCGGCGGCTGGGACCCCCACCGCGGGATCCAGATCCCCGGTGTACCGGCCGGGGGTTCCCAGCCTGCCGGTGCGGGTTCTAGAGCTCCCCTCGTGGCCCCCAGCCCCTTAGACAAGGGCAAAGGGGCTGCAAGTAGCTCCTCCGCCCCGGGTGGCACCGGGGGGTTGGAGGAAGAGAGGCAACGCCGGCTGCGTCGCGTCGACGGGTCGCTTGTCACGCACCCTCCTCTTGATGCGGACCCACCCCAGAAACGTTAGAGGATAGTTGGCGGGGCCGAGGAGACTGCCTCCTAGGCCCAGGGCGCCTAGAGGCGCGCCAGTCCTCCTCCACCACCACCATCAGATCCGCCGGCACCGCCGCCACCACCACCGTCAGTCCCACCGCCGCCACCACCACCTGGGGGTGATCTCCCCCAGGGGCACCAGCGGCAGCAACAACAACAGCAGCAACAGCAACAACAGCGGGTGTCCCACTTCTAGGGTTGCTAGAAGGTCTAGGGCCCCAAGTAAGTGTAGCCCCTTTCTTGTAATGTTGTGTAATTATTATGCCGACGGGTCTTAACCCATCCTTTGCCTGCTAGGGCTTCCTCCCCCTCTACCTCCAAGGTCGTGCCTCCTCCGTCGGATACCATGCCCATCGGCGGGTCTGGCCCCCAGCAGTAAGCACCTGCTGGGAGTGGTGTCGGTGAACCGCCGGCAGCAGCGGAGGAGGAGGCCTCAGCTGCACCCACTCCTGCCGCCGCAGGGGGGTGCATCCAGCTCCATGCCGCCGCCCACTCTGAAGGAGACAGAGGTGATTTTTGGGCGGTGGCTCCGGTCCGGCGCCGAGCCAGAGGCAGCGCCGGTCCCCCTCCCCCGGGTGTTGTCTCCCGCCCATCAGGCTCTCCGAGAGACTGAGGCAGCAATCTGGCGGGAATGGGAGGCGCTGGAATCCGAGCACCAGCGCCTCAGTGACTGGCGTACCTAGCTGGAGGAGCGCACCAAGGCGGCATCCTAGTGGTTTGCCTTTGAGCGGTCTGAACTAGCGCGGAACCGCAAAGACTACAAGAAGGACCTCCAGAAGGTGTACACAAGGGAGCTGGAGGCGAGCCAGAAGGAGAAGAGGCTAGCCAAGAAGGAGGAGCACTTGAACCAGAGGGAGGAGGTCGTCACGGAGCTAAGCGCCAAGCTGAGCGACACGAACAAGATCTTGGACGAGTAGCGGACCCAGCAGACCGCGGCCGTGGAGAGGATCCAGAAATGGGAGTGGGAGATGGATGACAAGGCCAGCAACATCGCCCTGGCCGAGGAGAACCTCAAGGCGAAGGATGCCTCCCTGGATAAGCGAGGGACGGATCTCACCTGGCGGTAGAAGGACCTCGCCTTCAGGGAGGAAATGTTTGAAAGGCGGGAAAAGTTGCTGGCCGAGCATGAGCTCGAGGCAGAGCAGAAGGAGAAGGAGCTAGAGGAGCAGGTCTGCCGGTTCCAGGCGGCATAGGCAGCACCGGGCCCCCAGGAAGTGGAGGCGATGAAGAAGACACTTGAAGATCTCCAGGCGGAGCAGCGCGCCGGAGTCCAGCGCATCACCGCCTGGGTCGGCGAGGCGAGCACGGCACTGGTGCCGCTAGGGGTGAGCCCCATCCCAGTGTTGGAGTTGTCGGCATCCATCTCTGACACGCTCCCGGTGCTGGATTCTGCCGCCGACCGCCTCTGACGCCTGGACCAGATACTTGGCGCCCGCCTGGAGGCCGAGGGCGGTAGGCTCTGCCGAGCGATGATAGAGTACATCCTGACGTGCTTCCGGAGCCACGACCCAGCCATCTCCTTAGAGCCGGTGATCGCTGGTTCGGTGGCCGACACCGAAGACGCCGCCCGGCAGGGCGTACAAGATACCATGGAGGTTGTGGTCGAGCACTTCCAACGGGATCCTACCAATGATGATTAGATAGATCTACAGAAACAGGGCAAGGGTTCCGCTAGGGTGCGGCTTGTAATATTTTTTTGGTTTTGTAAGGTACTTTTGGCAAGTATTTATCTAATAGTGACAGAACTTATCTGTATGCTATTTGTCTTTGCTGTGTGTGTCGTTACCAACTTCTCCCTGGTACTTGACCCCCATGGGATGCAGGCTCGACGTGTCAAGGCTGGATGCCAGCGTACTTAAGAGAGAATTGGTGACCTAGCCCCCTGGGATGCAGTCTCGATGTGTCAAGGCTGGATGCCAGCGTACTTAAGAGAGAATTGGTGACCTAGCCCCCAGAAGGTAGTCTCAACTGGGACCCGGACCTGCACACAGCCTTGGCTAGAAAGTTTTAGTAGTGCACCCATAGGACCCGCCAGCTGGTATCTTCTACCCTTTGATTCATGCAACAGGAACCTACAGGACTTAGACTGGGAAGCCAATCCGTGTGTCCGGACCCCATGGATCACAGCTCCAAATACTAGGGCACCCGTCACATAGTGGTGGAGCGTGTAGGCTTAGGGTACGGGACCAAGCTATGCGGCTACACAGCTCTAGACCACCCTAGGAGATGTGTGTCCATTCTCTAGAACCGGACCCCAGGTTGTCGGACCCACAGGACTATAGTTCCAAATACTAGGGTACCCGTCACAGAGTGGTGGAGCGTGTAGGCTTAGGGTACGGAACCAAGCTAAGCGGCTACACGGCTCCGGACCACCCTAGGAGACAAGTACCCGTTCTCTAGAACTGGCCCCCAGCATGCCGGACCCCCCTGTCGAGGGTCCCAAACTGCAAGCCTGGCAACTCAATTCAGACGTCATTATACCAGCAAGGGTGGGAACTTTATGGGTGGGTTAGATAAAAAATTATGCTCGTAAATTGAAGCAAAATAAGACCATCACAAAAACAAATCTGGGGTGAATCTTTTCTTTATAACTTGATATATATGAGTGTAGGCCAACAAACTGGGTTTATGAGGTTGGACCTCACCAGGCTGGCGTACATATATGCGCAACCTAGTTACAAAGAAAGAAGACTAAATCCCCAGGTTTGTTTTTATGGGAAAAACTTACGGAGATGCTCTATGTTCCAGGGATTGGTTAGAGGCTCTCCTTCAGTTGTAGCAAGGCGGACACACCCGGGTCGACATATTTCCGTCACCTTGAAGGGTCCTTCCCAGCTGGGGGAGAGTTTGTGGAGCCCCTCTCGGTTCAGTACTCTCCTAAGGACCAGGTCCCCGACCCTGAGCTCCCTACTATGCACGAACCGTTGGTGGTAGTGCCTGAGCGCCTAGTTGTACCGTGCATTTCGGATCACCGCTTGCCATCTGCGCTCGTCGATGAAGTCCATGTCCTCACGCCGTAGTTGTTCCTGCACAGACTCATCGAAGGCTTGGACCCGTGGGGAGCCCATAACAATTTCCGGGGGAAGGCAGGCTTCGTCCCCGTAGACCAGGAAGAATGAGGTCTCCCCGGTGGCTCGGCTGGGTGTGGTCTGGTTCTCCCACAGCACAGACGGAAGCTCACTGACCCAATTTGCACCGTGCTTTTTCAAGCAGTCATAGGTGCGTGTCTTGAGTCCCCTGAGGATCTC
Organism: Zea luxurians; assembly: GCA_029449295.1. Taxonomy (NCBI): domain Eukaryota; kingdom Viridiplantae; phylum Streptophyta; class Magnoliopsida; order Poales; family Poaceae; genus Zea; species Zea luxurians. Next base: position 28,433,496 of record JAOPSE010000015.1, read on the forward strand.
TGTGTTTGCCCTCTCCACCTGGACGTTGCTCCTAGGATGAGCCATAGACGCAAAGCAGAGCTGGGTGCCGATGCCCTCGCAATACTCCTAGAAAAGCCGACTTGTAAACTGGGTCCCGTTGTCCGTAATGATACGGCTTGTGTAGCATCCCAAAAATTCAAATCTTGGAATTTTCTCAAACTCGCTCTAAATTCAAAATGAATTTCAAATTTCATTTCAAAATGTTTGTTTGTGAGTTGATATCAACAAATAAAATTATAGTGGTCTATACTCTCTCTAAAATCCTCCTCAAAATATCCTACAAATATTTTCCCAGTGATCACCCTCAAACTCTTTCAGAAATACTGCCCAAATATTCCACCGATATATGTCCAAGTATTTTCTTCCTGAGAAATACCTTCAGAATCATTTTTCAAGTCCCTACAAATATTTTCTCCATAACTTTCCTCATGCTCATACGTATACGTATGCCTCCGGTGTCATACGGGAGCTATACAAGCTAATTACACTCATATAAGACAAATCCATGCTAATCTCCCACTAATCCTCTCATCCTCCCACTAATCCCCTCATCCCTCCCCCTAATCCCCCCACCATGGCTATAATTAGAGGGGCAAGGGCCTCCTCTCATCCCACCCCAAGCCATTTCATGGCAACTCCCCCCCCCCCCCACACCCACACGCCCACTCCCACTCCCACTCCACCTCCCACATAAGCACACACTAGCACAAGGATCGTTCGGTCGTTCTTCGATCGTTAGTCCCCCTGTTCTTAATTTGTTCGTTCGTTCGTCCGATCGTTCGATCGTTCGTCCGATCATTCATGGTTCGTTCGTCCGTTCGTCCGATCGTTCGATCGTTCGTCCGTTCGTTCGTCCAAATAATCTTTTTCCTGCCGTTATGCTGTCGAAATTCCAATCGTTCGTTCGTCCGATAGTTTGATCGTTCGTCCGATCGTTCATGGTTCGTTCGTCCGTTCGTCCGATCGTTCGTCCGTTCGTTCGTCCAAATAATCTTTTTCCTGCCGTTATGCTGCCGAAATTCCGATCGTTCGTTCGTTCGATCATTCGATCGTTCATCGTTCGTTCATAGTTCCTATTCATCGTTCATCGTTCGTTCATCGTCACTATTCACCGTTCATCGTTCTTTCACCATCACTATTCACCATCACTATTCACCGTTACTATTCATCGTTACTATTCATTGCTAATCCGATCACCCCAAATTTCAACTACTCATCCATCATGCTGTCCAGTCCACCTAAGATCAGCCAGACCCATATTCTAGTCATAGGAACTCCGGTGACTGTGATTTTCATTCCAGTAGGGAACTTCCCATCTGGTCACCCATCCTAGATTTCTCCAAGTTGAGCACGCTTAACTTTGGGATTCTTTCAAGCCAGACTTCCAAAAAGAAAGGCAAACCATGTTTGTATGGATACGTCTTCAATCCTATAAAACCTGGCCCAAGATACCACAGCCCACTCGGACCAGAATACCACAACATTCCAGTTATTTGGGTCCCGCCTCACTGCTGTCTGATGTGACACAGTAGGTAGGAACAGTTTCCACCAACATAAACCTCTACCCAAGAAAAGCCCAAAAATAATTCCCCGCACCCCGCTCAAAAATACATTTGTATTTTTGATTTTCCAAATATCTCTAGATATTCAAATTCTAGAATATTCCAAGAATATTCCTTTCTTTTTCTTTTTCTCCCTATGATTATAAAATCCAAAACTCCTCCATCCAAACTCAGATTTCAGTCATTCTTGTTTCTAAAATTATTGTCAAACTATTCTCTATCCAACCATGTCATCCCTTAAGCATGGTTCATATTCCGGAAAACTCTCAAAATACTCTTGTCCCATATTCTGCCTATAACTCTCTTGTTCATATTAAGTCAGACGATTCATTCGTCACTATTCTCACTAACAGTGAACTTCACTGTGCTACACCACATACACCCAGCTACCCTCTCCCACTCCACACACTCAACACCCTCAGCCAAGGCAAACACCCCACCCACTCAGTTACTCCGCTCTGCCGGCTACACGCATAGTATCGCTTTGCCTCCAGTCCACCCTCGTGGTAAGCACCTCTGCTCCATAACTAGTAGTATCTCAACACCACATGACACATATTCTACTCAAGACTCTACCCATCCATATATCGCTATTCTGACCACTATACTAAATATTTGTTGGTGTACTTGTTGGTTTATATGTTTGTTTGTTCATGTTGCATAGTTATTGGAGCGTTCGTGCCATCTCGTGGAGGCCAGATTTGAAACTCTACGCCAGGCAGTGGAGCTAGAAGCCAGTTCCGCGAGCTCCTCTTCCCCCTTCACCGGATAAGCACGGCAAGCTCACTGGATCCCTTTGATGCATAAATTACCTATGTTTTTCAACCACAACCCTCAGCCTGTTATTTTATGCATGATATGATTTTGAGACAAGTTATTATGGCCACCCAGCCGCTTGCCGCAATCAATACCTGATATATTTGTTACAAATGATTTGAGGAAAGGTGTGAGTTTTCAAAAGAAAATGCTTTTCAAAATGTGTATGATGAAGGGTTTTCACCCTTATCACCTTTGAGTAGGGATGATCAGGGACTCCCTGGTTTAGGGGAGGGCCTAAGGTGATGGCTCAGCTGGTTTAAGCGTGAGTAGAAGGATTGTCCCCTCATATAAGGACTGGTTTGTCATCCTTCACTACCTGTACTCGTGATAAGTACAACCACTCGAGACTGTGTGGGCAGTCACTCAATCTGAACTCGTACGGTCAAACCCCAGGGTTATGAAGGATGGGGAGCACCGGGAGGATAAGGAGGGGGAATGTTTTGTTCGGTTTGGACATGGCAGTGGCCTGACTCCTTCCGGTATAACCATTAAGGTTAGGACGTGCGGGGAAAGAAAGAGATTCGGATTCGGGTCTCACTAGCTATGAGATCGCAGAGCCGGACTAGTGGGTAAAGTGTACACCTCTGCGCAGAGTTTGAAAACCTATTCGAATAGTCCGTGTCCACAGGAATGGACGAGTCTGGTATGGTATGGCAATTAATGTTTTGTTTTCAAAAAGGGGTGCGTTTGAGAAAAATTGGTTTTTAAATGGTCCGGCGGTTGAGCCGTGAGCTATGGTGGACGGGAAGTCCAGTAGCTGTTTTTGAAAATGAAAACCAGTGGGAAACTGCTGAGATCTCTGGATGGTTTAGTCCAGGGGATTTCGTTCTATACTGAAAAACTTCCTGCTCCTTTTGGAGAGGATGCGCCTTGCAAAATACAAAATGTTTTTCAAAACAACCCTGCATAAAATATTGCTGTTTCTGCAAATATCCTGAGCTCCACATATTCCATGCATTATATCTGAATTCCCCATTCCGCGGGTGAAGGTGGGCTGCTGAGTACGTTTGTACTCACTCTTGCTTATTTATTTTTTTCAGAAAAAGGAGATCGGGTAAGAGTTACGACTGTTCCCAACCTTGCCTGTGGCTGTTGGACCGCTGATTTGCTTCACTGCGTATATCAAGCTGTTTCAGCCCCACTCTGATGATATGTCCCGAGTTGTGGACCAACTCTTAAAGTTGATCACCACCTTTATAGGTTTGTCTCGTGTAGGCAGTTCTAGAATCATCTGTTGTATAAATGTGTTTACTAGCCTCCTAGGACTAGTAATTGTATCACATTTGAGTCCCAGAGGATTGGGGCGCTTCAGGTGGTATCAGAGCTGTTAGGTTGGCCACAGGACGTAACCCTTAGCCTGATCCAAAAGTTTTTGAGTCAAAACTATTTTCTTAAAAAAAATTCTTGCTCTTATCCCTTCATTTCAAAAATGGTTTCCTCCTTTCCTTCTCTCAGAAGTCAGATGGAGGTTCGCTGCGAAACCAGCTTTTGCTAGAATGAAGATGGTTTCCCCAAGTTGCTGAGAGCATGCACAGTCCGCCTCGGAATCAGGAGCCAGCCAGAGTATGATGGTCGTGAATTCATCGAGCATGGCACGGAGAAGTGTGTCGTGACTGTATACATTGGATCCAGTCCGCACCATGTGGAATGGAGTGTCACTGCTGCTGGGCACAGATTCAAAGACACCTGCCAAGTCGTCGCCCGCAAGGCATTGAGGCCCCTGTGTCAGATTTATGAAGAAGAAGTGGCCGACACGCCGCTCAGATTCTTTCCACCCTTTCAGAGAGACCGTCCCGTTTGGATGGCCAGGATGCGTGCATTGGAAGGGCAGCAGCTGCTTGAGGACGACCCCACAGTCGTGTACCTCACTGCATACCTGCTCACCCTGGATGCATAGTATGATTTCTTGGCTCGGCACCACCGTCAGATGATTGCCCGAGCAGAAGATGCAGAGAAGCTCAACTGTAAGCTCCATGTGGATCTCACCTCAGCTCAAGCCCGTGTAGCTGCCTTGGAAAGTCGTGAAGCCATTGTTGTTGAAGCCCTGAAGCAAGCCAAGGATGAGCATGTCCAGAAGTTGATGGAGGCCTACTTGGTAACCCATAACCAACGTAGAGCCCTGTGAATCCAAGAGCCCGCTCCATCCAACCCAGTTCAACCCAGGAGAGCTGAAGATTCCCAGATTCTTGAAGGTCACTCGGTCTCTATCAGAGGAGCGAAGAAGGCTTGGGAACTACCGGAAGGAGCCATAGTCTTGGAAGGAATTCCAGTCTTCCCTCAGGCTATGAATAAGCAAGAGCACCCCGAGTCCTCTCAAGATCCCCTGCTAGAGTTGTTTGAGCCCTTCTCCATGAAGAAGATTCCAGCACCATCCCTTGAAGTCAAGGAAGAAGCTGCAAGCACCCCGCCAGCACCGCCGCCCTCTGAGGAGCTACAAGAGCCAGTCCCGCTTGAAGAAGAGTTCAACCCCGTCTTGCCATCTCAGTCGCCGCCAGAAGAAGTCATCAACATCAGCTCCCTCTTGACCCATCCAGGAGATATCTCAGATTGAAGTTGTGCGCCAGCCTTGCCAGAAGAGAAGCTGTCTGGTCTGAAGTTAGTTATGCCCAGTCCTCTGCATGCATTGTGTAGTGAAGTTTTTCTTCACTTTGGCTAGAGCCCTGCATGTATGAGAGGTAACCGTGTAGCCCCGTGTTTTGAAAAACTCTAATTGTGTGGCCCTCTAGGGCATTTCAAAATGAATTTTGCTTGATGTTTTCTCCCCTTTTGAGTGCATATGTGATGCTTTAACGTTAGTGCTCATAAGTCGCATTTAGCATAGTTCTCAGTTCAGGAGCCAAGCAATAGTAGTTATGCTTAGCCCCAGAATCTGAGTAGTCCGTGCTTTGAAAAAACTCTATTCTTTCCCCACTCAAAATACTTGATTTGTTTGTGCTTATCATTGTTGAGCTTGTGTGTTTTTCTTTCTTTTTAAGAAAGGTTTTCTCTAAAAACATAGATAACAAATTAGAGCTAATCCTCACCTTATGCTTCCATTCTCATCTAAACCCATCTCAAGAGAAAAGTGCCTTACCCAAGAAGATACCGGGAAGCTTACCCTTGAAGCCTGGAATAAGCTACAGAGGAACCTATCCAGACGCTCAGTCAAAAGGACCGACCGTGAGAATCAAAGCACTGCCCCTGAGTCAAAGTAAACAGAAAAAGAGGACAAAAGGAGTTATTACCATAGAGAGAGGCAAAGATTCTTGGAACCAGAGACCACAAACATAAGGGTCATCGACCCCACCACTCACTCATGCCCCCGCACGCGTGCCCGCCTCCATGCGCACCACCACCACCCATGCCCCCTTTGCAGCGCACTACCGCCGCCCACCTCCCTTTGCAGCACACCCACTGCCACCATCGTCGCCGGCAACATGCCCCCTTCCCCTTATCGCACCTGCTGCCTCGTATCACCTGCTCCATCACTACCACTCCTCACCCCCCCCCCCGAGCACCCCCGCTCGCCTATAAAACCCCCACCAGCTCCCTCAAATCCCATCTCGCTCAAAGCAAAGCACACTCCAGATAAATCCCCTCTGCCAAATCGCAAGCAACTCCATTTTCCACTCCCTCGCCCCTAAGATCACAATGCTTGGTGATTCTTGGGTTGAAGACTGTTGTACATGGTTCACAATCTTTGGTTTCCTCCTCTGTATGATGGTAATACTCATCGATAGAATCCTCCAACGGGAAGAGCAAAGAGAAAGAAAGAGGCAGTAAGAAGAGAAAAGAAAAAGCGAAGAGAAGATAAGAAGAAGGTTCTCCCAGAATCAACCTTGTGTCAGTCATCTCTCTGCAGCCTGTTCAAGCAGCAACAGCAGAAGAAGGCCCCGTAACACCCTTGTTATGTGGTACTTCAAGGAGTTCAAATCCCCAAGATTCAAGAGTTCTACCCTCATCCTTTTAAGTGGGGTAGTGTTCCAGTAAGGTTCCTGCTATAAAGAAGAAGAAGAAGGCCTGTAGCAAGCTTATGGAAGACCAGATCATCAAAGCTTATAAGTTCCTGGATGAGAAGTGGTCACCCAAGTTTTGTTGATGAAGCACTAGAAGACCAATCAAGGAAGGAACCCATGTGGAAGTTCGCAAGAGGAAGGTTTGTGTGTTGGCATCGATGCTTCTTCAATAAGCTAGCTGTCAAGTGAAAGCCAGAAGCCTGAAGATGATCTTTGAGTAGCCAGAATCAGCGTTTGCAATCGGCAACCAGATGCTCCTCAAAGGCCAGATTTTGTTGAAGTTCCATCCCCTCGAAGAGTCTGCAAAGTGAAGATATGTAGCTGAAATAAGCTATACCCATAACCCTTCTAAGCCGAATCTCGAGGACGAGATTCCTTTTAAGTGGGGTAGATTTGTAGCATCCCAAAAATTCAAATCTTGGAATTTTCTCAAACTCGCTCTAAATTCAAAATGAATTTCAAATTTCATTTCAAAATGTTTGTTTGCGAGTTGATATCAACAAATAAAATTATAGTGGTCTATACTCTCTCTAAAATCCTCCTCAAAATATCCTACAAATATTTCCCCAGTGATCACCCTCAAACTCTTTCAGAAATACTGCCCAAATATTCCACCGATATATGTCCAAGTATTTTCTTCCTGAGAAATACCTTCAGAATCATTTTTCGAGTCCCTACAAATATTTTCTCCATAACTTTCCTCATGCTTATACGTATACGTATGCCTCCGGTGTCATACGGTGAGCTCTACAAGCTAATTACACTCATATAAGACAAATCCATGCTAATCTCCCACTAATCCTCTCATCCTCCCACTAATCCCCTCATCCCTCCCCCTAATCCCCCCACCATGGCTATAATTAGAGGGGCAAGGGCCTCCTCTCATCCCACCCCAAGCCATTTCATGGCAACTCCCTCCCCCCCCACACCCACACGCCCACTCCCACTCCCACTCCACCTCCCACACAAGCACACACTAGCACAAGGATCGTTCGGTCGTTCTTCGATCATTCGTCCCCCTGTTCTTAGTTTGTTCGTTCGTTCGTCCGATCGTTCGATCGTTCGTCCGATCGTTCATGGTTCATTCGCCCATTCGTCCGATCGTTCGATCATTCGTCCGTTCGTTCGTCCAAATAATCTTTTTCCTGCCGTTATGCTGCCGAAATTCCAATCGTTCGTTCGTCCGATCGTTCATGGTTCGTTCGTCCGTTCGTCCGATCGTTCGATCGTTCGTCCGTTCGTTCGTCCAAATAATCTTTTTCCTGCCGTTATGCTGCCGAAATTCCGATCGTTCGTTCGTTCGATCATTCGATCGTTCATCGTTCGTTCATAGTTCCTATTCATCGTTCATCGTTCGTTCATCGTCACTATTCACCGTTCATCGTTCGTTCATACGACTATTCACCATCACTATTCACCGTTACAATTCATCGTTACTATTCATCGCTAATCCGATCACCCCAAATTTCAACTACTCATCCATCATGCTGTCCAGTCCACCTAAGATCAGCCAGACCCATATTCCAGTCATACGAACTCCGGTGACTGTGATTTTCATTCCAGTAGGGAACTTCCCATCTGGTCACCCATCCTAGATTTCTCCAAGTTGAGCACGCTTAACTTTGGGATTCTTTCAAGCCAGACTTCCAAAAAGAAAGGCAAACCATGTTTGTATGGATACGTCTTCAATCCTATAAAACCTGGCCCAAGATACCACAACCCACTCGGACCAGAATACCACAACATTCCAGTTATTTGGGTCCCGCCTCACTGCTGTCTGATGTGACACAGTAGGTAGGAACAGTTTCCACCAACATAAACCTCTGCCCAAGAAAAGCCCAAAAATAATTCCCCGCACCCCGCTCAAAAATACATGTATTTTTGATTTTCCAAATATCTCTAGATATTCAAATTCTAGAATATTCCAAGAATATTCCTTTCCTTTTCTTTTTCTCCCTATGATTATAAAATCCAAAACTCCTCCATCCAAACTCAGATTTCAGTCATTCTTGTTTCTAAAATTATTGTCAAACTATTCTCTATCCAACCATGTCATCCCTTAAGCATGGTTCATATTCCGGAAAACTCTCAAAATACTCTTGTCCCATATTCTGCCTATAACTCTCTTGTTCATATTAAGTCAGGCGATTCATTCGTCACTATTCTCACCAACAGTGAACTTCACTGTGCTACACCACATACACCCAGCTACCCTCTCCCACTCCACACACTCAACACCCTCAGCCAAGGCAAACACCCCACCCACTCAGTTACTCCACTCTGCCGGCTACACGCATAGTATCGCTTTGCCTCCAGTCCACCCTCCTGGTAAGCACCTCCGCTCCACCACTAGTAGTATCTCAACACCACATGACACATTCTACTCAAGACTCTACCCATCCATATATCGCTATTCTGACCACTATACTAAATATTTGTTGGTGTACTTGTTGGTTTATATGTTTGTTTGTTCATGTTGCATAGTTATCGGAGCGTTCGTGCCATCTCGTGGAGGCCAGATCTGCAAGTCTACGCCAGGCAGTGGAGCTAGAAGCCAGTTCCGCGAGCTCCTCTTCCCCCTTCACCGGATAAGCACGGCAAGCTCACTGGATCCCTTTGATGCATAAATTACCTATGTTTTTCAACCACAACCCTCAGCCTGTTATTTTATGCATGATATAATTTTGAGACAAGTTATTATGGCCACCCAGTCGCTTGCCGCAATCAATACCTGATATATTTGTTACAAATGATTTGAGGAAAGGTGTGAGTTTTCAAAAGAAAATGCTTTTCAAAATGTGTATGATGAAGGGTTTTCACCCTTATCACCTTTGAGTAGGGATGATCAGGGACTCCCTGGTTTAGGGGAGGGCCTAAGGTGATGGCTCAGCTGGTTTAGGCGTGAGCAGAAGGATTGTCCCCTCATATAAGGACCGGTTTGTCATCCTTCACTACATGTACTCATGATAAGTACAACCACTCGAGACTGTGTGGGCAGTCACTCAATCTGAACTCGTACGGTCCGACCCCAGGGTTATGAAGGCTGGGGAGCACCGGGAGGATAAGGAGGGGGAATGTTTTGTCCGGTTTGGACATGGCGGTGGCCTAACTCCTTCCGGTATAACCATTAATGTTAGGACGTGCGGGGAAAGAAAGAGATTCGGATTCGGGTCTCACTAGCTATGAGATCGCAGAGCCGGACTAGTGGGTAAAGTGTACACCTCTACACAGAGTTTGAAAACCTATTCGAATAGTCCGTGTCCACAGGAATGGACGAGTCTGGACTGGTATGGAAATTAATGTTTTGTTTTCAAAAAGGGGTGCGTTTGAGAAAAATTGGTTTTTAAAAGGTCCGGCGGTTGAGCCGTGAGCTATGGTGGACGAGAAGTCCAGTAGCTGTTTTTGAAAATGAAAACCAGTGGGAAACTGCTGAGATATCTGGATGGTTTAGTCCAAGGGATTTCGTTCTATACTGAAAAACTTCCTGCTCCTTTTGGAGAGGATGCGCCTTGCAAAATACAAAATGTTTTTCAAAACAACCCTGCATAAAATATTGCTGTTTCTGCAAATATCCTGAGCTCCACATATTCCATGCATTATATCTGAATTCCCCATTCCGCGGGTGAAGGTGGACTGCTGAGTACGTTTGTACTCACCCTTGCTTATTTATTTTTTTTCAGAAAAAGGAGATCGGGTAAGAGTTACGACTGTTCCCAACCTTGCCTGTGGCTGTTGGACCGCTGATTTGCTTCACTGCGTATATCAGGCTGTTTCAGCCCCACTCTGATGATATGTCCCGAGTTGTGGACCAACTCTTAAAGTTGATCACCACCTTTATAGGTTTGTCTCGTGTAGGCAGATCTGGAATCATCTGTTGTATAAATGTGTTTACTAGCCTCCTAGGACTAGTAATTGTATCACATTTGAGTCCCAGAGGATTGGGGCGCTTCAGCTTGGGACCCCAAATCTACAAACAATTGACTTGAGGAAAGCGACAGCAGCACCCTGGGTGATGTTAACAACAGGGGTGGCCTTTGGCCACTTGGTGAACTTGTCGATGGCGACGAAGAGGTACCGGTACCCGCCGACGGCCCTAGGAAGTGGTCCCAGGATATCCACCCCCCATACGGCGAATGGCCAGGTGGGAAGAATCATCTGTAGAGCCTGAGCTAGTGTGTGTATCTACTTTGCATGGAATTGACACGCTTTGCAGGACTTTACTATCTCAGCTGCATCGTGGAGGGCGATTGGCCAGTAAAAGCCATGCGGGAAGGCCTTACCGACCAGTGTGCGGGATGAAGAATGACTTCCGCACTCACCTCCATGGATCTCCGTGAGTAACTCACGGCCCTCCTCCTGGGTAATGCATCGCATGAGAATACCATTGGCGCCACGGTAGTAGAGATCCCCTTCCACCACCGCGGTGTTTAGCCAACCGCACTATGCGCTCTGCGGACACATGATCTTCAGGAAGGATATTTTCCTTCAGGTAGTCCCGGATCTTGGAGATCCATGCATCGGGACCACTCTGAGATACTGGTTGTGGCACTAAGGGGTAGGCAGGACCCCCTATAGCACACACAGTCTTCGGTGGGTGCTAGAGATGTGACACCACCGAGACCACTAGCTTCGAGGTGCTAGTCTCGCCCCCTTCGCCTAGTTTGGCCGGCTGGGTGGTGGGTCTCAGCATCCGTCTCTCGAAGACGCCCTCGGGCACGGGTGCCCAAGTTGATGCCCTCACGGAGAGTTCATCTGCTGCTGAGTTGTCAGCCCGAGGAACATGTTGCAGCTCCAAGGCAGTGAAGTCCTTCTCTAGCTTCCTTATGTGGAGAAGGTAAGCCGCGAGCCTGGGCTCGTTGCAGCTACATTCCCCACAGACTTGCTTGATGATCAGCTGGGAGTCTGAAAGTCGCCTAGAGGGGGGTGAATAGGGTGAAACTGAAATTTACAAAGTTAATCACAACTACAAGTCGGGTTAGCGTTAGAAATATAATGTGAGTCTGAGAGAGGGCATAAAAGCAAATCGTAAGAGAATAGAGAAGTGAGACACAAGGATTTGTTTTACCGAGGTTCGGTTCTCTCAAACCTACTCCCCGTTGAGGTGGTCACGAAGACCGGATCACTTTCAACCCTTTCCCTCTCTCAAACGGTCCCTCGGACCGAGTGAGCTTCTCTTCTCAATCAACCAGGAACCAAACCTCCCCGCAAGGACCACCACACAATTGGTGTCTCTTGCCTTGATTACAATTGAGATGATCGCAAGAACGAATGAGAAAAAGAAGCAATCCAAGCGCAAGAGCTCAAATGAACACAACAATCACTCTCTCTAATCACTAAAGCTTTGAGTGGAATTGGGAGAGGATTTGATCTCTTTGGTGTGTCTAGAATTGAATGCTAGAACTCTTGTAAGTAGTTGGAAGGTGGAAAACTTGGATGACTTGAATGTGGGGTGGTTGGGGGTATTTATAACCCCAACCACCAAACTAGCCGTTTGGTGAGGGCTTCTGTCGTGGCGCACCGGACACTGTCCGGTGCGCCAGCCACGTCACCTGGCCGAAGGGTTCTGACCGTTGGAGCTCTGTCTTGTGGGCCCGCCTGGCTGTCCGGTGGTGCACCGGACATGCCCTGTAGGCTGTCCGATGTGCCACTCGCGCGTGCTCTGCTCCTCTGCGCGTGTTGGCGCGCATTTAATGCGTTGCAGACGACCGTTGCGCTCGAAGTAGCCGTTGCCCCACTGTCACACCGGACAGTCCGGTGCGCACCGGACACTGTCCGGTGACTCACCGGACAGTCCGGTGAATTATAGCGGAGCGGATTCCTGAAGCTGGCGAGGTCAGAGTTGCTCTCCCTTAGGGCACCGGGCACTGTCCGGTGGTGCACCGGACAGTCCAGTGAATTATAGCGGAGCTTCTCTAAAAATTCCCGAAGGTGAAGAGTTGGGCGTCGAGTTCCCTGGTGCACAGGACAGTCCGGTGCGCCAGACCAGGGCACACTTCGGTTGTCCCTTGCTCTCTTTGTTTGAACCCACTCTTGGTCTTTTTGTTGACTTTTTGTGAACCTTTGGCACCTGTAGAACTTATATACTAGAGCAAACTAGTTAGTCCAATTATTTGTGTTGGGCAATTAAACCACCAAAATCAATTAGCAAATAGGTGTAAGCCTAATTCCCTTTCAATCTCCCCTTTTTGGTGATTGATGCCAACACAAACCAAAGCAAGTACAGAATGCATATTTGAACTAGTTTGCATATTTGTAAGTGCAAAGGTTACTTAGAATTGAGCCAATATAAATACTCATAAGATATGCATGGATTGTTTCTTTATATTCTCAACATTTTGGACCACGCTTGCACCACATGTTTTGTTTTTGCAAATACTTTTGTAAAATCTTTTTCAAAGTCATTTTGCAAATAGTCAAAGGTAAATGAATAAGATTTGCGAAGCATTTTCAAGATTTGAAATTTTCTCCCCTTGTTTCAAATGCTTTTCCTTTGACTAAACAAAACTCCCCCTTAATAAAAATCTTCCTCTTAGTGTTCAAGAGGGTTTTAAGATAACAATTTTGAAAATACTACTTTCTCCCCCTTTTGAACACAATGAGATACCAATTTAAAAATCATAAGTTTTAAAATTTGGTGGTGGTGCGGTCCTTTTGCTTTGGGCTAATACTTTCTCCCCCTTTGGCATGAATCGCCAAAAACAGATACTTTGAGTGAAATATAAGCCCTTGCTATTACTTTCTCCCCTTTGGCAAATAAAACATATGAGTGAAGATTATACCAAAGACGGAGAGATGCTCGGAGCGACGGCGAAGGATGAGTTACGAAGTGGAAGCCTTTGTCTCCGCCGAAGACTCCAATTCCCTTTCAATATACCTATGACTTGGGTTGAAATTCACTTGAAAACATATTTAGTCATAGCATTTGAAAGAGACATGATCAAAGGTATAAATATGAGCTATGTATGCAAGACATCAATAAAAATTCCTAGAATCAAGAATATTTAGTTCATGCCTAAGTCGGGTAAATGTTTGTTCATCCAATGGCTTGGTAAAGATATCGGCTAATTGATCTTTAGTATTAATATATGCAATATCGATATTCCCCTTTTGTTGGTGATCCCTTAGAAAATGATACTGAATGGCTATGTGTTTAGTGCGGCTATGCTCAACGGGATTATCCGCTATGCGGATTGCACTCTCATTATCACATAGAAGAGGAACTTTGGTTAATTTGTAACCATAGTCCCTAAGGGTTTGCCTCATCCAAAGCAATTGCGCGCAACAATGGCCTGCGGCAATATACTCGGCTTCGGCGGTTGAAAGAGCCACAGAATTTTGCTTCTTTGAAGCCCAAGATACCAAGGATCTTCCCAAGAACTGGCAAGTCCCTGATGTGCTCTTTCTATTGATTTTGCACCCTGCCCAATCGGCATCGGAATAACCAATTAAATCAAATGTGGATCCTCGAGGGTACCAAAGCCCAAACTTAGGAGTATAAGCCAAATATCTCAAGATTCGTTTTACGACCGTAAGGTGAGATTCCTTAGGGTCGGCTTGGAATCTTGCACACATACATACGGAAAGCATAATATCCAATCGAGATGCGCATAAATAGAGTAAAGAACCTATCATCGACCGATATACCTTTTGATCGACAGATTTACCTTCCGTGTCAAGGTCGAGATGCCCATTGGTTCCCATGGGAGTCTTGATGGGCTTGGCATCCTTCATTCCAAACTTGTTTAGAATGTCTTGAGTATACTTCGTTTGGCTAATGAAGGTGCCCTCTTGGAGTTGCTTCACTTGAAATCCTAAGAAATACTTCAACTCCCCCATCATTGACATCTCAAATTTCTGTGTCATGATCCTACTAAATTCTTCACATGTAGATTCGTTAGTAGACCCAAATATGATATCAACAACATAAATTTGGCATACAAACAAATCTTTGTCAAGAGTTTTAGTAAATAAAGTAGGATCGGCCTTTCCGACTTTGAAGCCATTAGCAATAAGGAAATCTCTTAGGCATTCATACCATGCTCTTGGGGCTTGCTTGAGCCCATAAAGCGCCTTAGAGAGCCTATAGACATGGTTAGGATACTCACTGTCTTCAAAGCCGGGAGGTTGCTCAACATAGACTTCTTCCTTGATTGGTCCATTGAGGAAGGCACTCTTCACATCCATTTGGTAAAGCTTGAAGCCATGGTAAGTAGCATAGGCTAATAATATACGAATGGACTCAAGCCTAGCTACGGGTGCATAGGTTTCACCAAAATCCAAACCTTCGACTTGTGAATATCCCTTGGCCACAAGTCGGGCTTTGTTCCTTGTCACCACACCATGCTCATCTTGTTTGTTGCGGAAGACCCACTTGGTTCCTACAACATTTTGGTTAGGACGTGGAACTAAATGCCATACCTCATTCCTCATGAAGTTGTTGAGCTCCTCTTGCATCGCCATCACCCAATCCGAATCTTGAAGTGCTTCCTCTACCCTGTGTGGCTCAATAGAGGAAACAAAAGAGTAATGGTCACAAAAATGTGCAACACCAGATCTAGTGGTTACCCCCTTATGAATATCGCCGAGGATGGTGTCGACGGGGTGATCTCATTGGATTGCTTGGTGGACTCTTGGGTGTGGCGGTCTTGCAACTTGCTCATCCTCCTTGTCTTGATCATTTGCATCTCCCCCTTGATCATTGTCGTCATCTTGAGGTGGCTCATCTTTTTGATCTTCTCCTTCATCAACTTGAGCCTCATCCTCATTTTGAGTTGTTGGAGATGCTTGCGTGGAGGAGGATGGTTGATCTTGTGCATTTGGAGGCTCTTTGGATTCCTTAGGACACACATCCCCAATGGACATGTTCCTTAGCGCGATGCACGGAGCCTCTTCATTACCTATCTCATCAAGATCAACTTGCTCTGCTTGAGAGCCGTTAGTCTCATCAAACACAACTTCACAAGAAACTTCAACTAGTCCTGAGGACTTATTAAAGACTCTATATGCCCTTGTGTTTGAATCATATCCTAGTAAAAAGCCTTCTACAATCTTAGGAGCAAATTTAGATTTTCTACCTCTTTTAACAAGAATAAAGCATTTGCTACCAAAGACTCTAAAATATGAAATGTTGGGCTTTTTACCGGTTAGGAGTTCGTATGATGTCTTCTTGAGGATTCAGTGTAGATACAACCGGTTGATGGCGTAGCAGGCGGTGTTGACCGCCTCGGCCCAAAACCGATCCGGCATCTTGTACTCATCAAGCATGGTTCTTGCCATGTCCAATAGAGTTCTATTCTTTCTCTCCACTACACCATTTTGTTGTGGCGTGTAGGGAGAGGAGAACTCATGCTTGATGCCCTCCTCCTCAAGGAAACCTTCAATTTGGGAATTCTTGAATTTCGTCCCGTTGTCGCTTCTAATTTTCTTGATCCTTAAGCCGAACTCATTTTGAGCCCGTCTCAAGAATCCCTTTAAGGTCTCTTGGGTTTGAGATTTTTCCTGCAAAAAGAACACCCAAGTGAAGCGAGAATAATCATCCACAATAACTAGACAGTACTTACTCCCGCCGATGCTTATGTAAGCGATTGGGCCGAATAAATCCATGTGTAGGAGCTCCAGTGGCATGTCAGTCGTCATGATATTCTTATGCGGATGATGGGCACCAACTTGCTTCCCGGCTTGGCATGCGCTACAAATTCTGTCTTTCTCAAAATGAACATTCGTTAGTCCTAAAACGTGCTCTCCCTTTAGAAGCTTATGAAGATTCTTCATCCCAACATGGGCTAGTCGGTGGTGCTAGAGCCAACCCATGTTAGTCTTAGCTATTAAGCAAGTGTCGAGTTCAGCTCTATCAAAATCTACAAGGTATAGCTAACCCTCTAATACTCCCTTAAAAGCTATTGAATCACCACTTCTTCTAATGACAGTGACACCTACATCAGTAAAGAGACAGTTGTAGCCCATTTGACATAATTGAGATACGGAAAGCAAATTGTAATCTCATGAATCAACAAGAAAAACATTGGAAATGGAATGGTCAGGAGATATAGCTATTTTACCCAAACCTTTGACCAAACCTTGGTTTCCATCCCCGAATGTGATAGCTCGTTGGGGATCTTGGTTTTTCTCGTAGGAGGAGAAAATCTTCTTCTCCCCTGTCATGTGGTTTGTGCACCCGCTATCGATGATCCAACTTGAGCCCCCGGATGCATAAACCTACAAAACAAATTTAGTTCTTGACTTTAGGTACCCAAACGGTTTTGGGTCCTTTGGCATTAGAAACAAGAACTTTGGGTACCCAAACACAAGTCTTGGAGCCCTTTTGTTTGCCCCCTACAAACTTGGCAACTATCTTGCTGGATTTGTTAGTCAAAACATAAGATGCATCAAAAGTTTTAAATGAAATGTCATGATCATTTGATGCACTAGGAGTTTTCTTCTTAGGCAACTTAGCACGGGTTGGTTGCCTAGAGCTAGATGTCTCACCCTTATACATAAAAGCATGATTAGGGCCAGAGTGAGACTTCCTAGAGTGAATTCTCCTAATCTTGCTCTCGGGATAACTGGCAGGGTACAAAATGTTACCCTCGTTATCCTAAGGCATGGGAGCCTTGCCCTTAACAAAGTTAGACAATTTCTTAGGAGGGGCATTAAGTTTGACATTGTCTCCCTTTTGGAAGCCAATGCCATCCTTGATGCCAGGGCGTCTCCCACTATAAAGCATACTACGAGCAAATTTAAATTTTTCATTTTCAAGTTCATGCTCGGCAATTTTAGCATCTAATTTTGCTATATGATCATTTTGTTGTTTAATCAAAACCACATGATCATGAATAGCATCAATATCAACATCTCTACATCTAGTGCAAATGGAAACATGCTCAACGGTAGATGTAGAGGGTTTGCAAGATCTTAATTCTACAACCTTAGCATGTAATATATCATTTTCACTTCTAAGGTTGGAAATAGTAACATTGCAAACATCAAAATCTTTAGCCTTAGCAATTAATTTTTCATTTTCATTTCTAAGGCTAGCAAGAGAATTAATTCAATTTTCCAATATTAGTAAGCAAATTAGCATTATCATCTCTAAGATTGGAAATTGAATCATCACAAATATTAGAATCAACCTTAGCAATTAATCTAGCATTTTCATTTCTAAGGTTGGCAATCAAATCATGGCATGTGCTTAGCTCACTAGTTAATTTCTCACTTTTTTCAACTTCCAGAGCATAAGCATTTTTAACCTTAACATGCTTTTTGTTTTCCTTGATTAGGAAGTCCTCTTGGGAGTCCAAGAGTTCATCCTTCTCATGGATGGCACTAATTAGTTCATTTAGTTTTTCTTTTTGTTGCATGTTGAGGTTAGCAAAAAGAGTACGCAAATTATCCTCCTCATCACTAGCATTATCATCACTAGAGGACTCATATTTAGTGGAGGATTTGGATTTAACCTTCTTCTTTTTGCCGTCCTTTGCCATGAGGCATTTGTGGCCGACGTTGGGGAAGAGAAGTCCCTTGGTGACGGCGATGTTGGCGGCGTCCTCGTCGGAGGAGGAGTCGGTGGAGCTCTCGTCGGAGTCCCACTCGCGGCACACATGGGCATCACCGCCCTTCTTCTTGTGGTACCTCTTCTTTTCCTTTCTTCTCCCCTTCTTGTCGTTGTCCCTGTCACTGTCACTAGAAATAGGACATTTTGCAATAAAGTGACCGGGCTTACCACACTTGTAGCAAACCTTCTTGGAGTGGGGCTTGTAATCCTTCCCCCTCCTTTGCTTGAGGATTTGGCGGAAACTCTTGATGATGAGCGCCATTTCCTCGTTGTCGAGCTTGGAGGCGTCGATGGGTTGTCTACTTGATGTAGACTCCTCCTTCTTTTCCTCTGTCGCCTTGAATGCCACCGGTTGTGCTTCGGGCGTTGAGGAGGTGCCTTGCTCGATGATTTTCTTTGAGCCTTTAATCATTACCTCAAAGCTCACAAATTTTCCTATAACCTCCTCGGGAGACATTAGCTTGTATCTAGGATCACCTCGAATTAATTGAACTTGCGTAGGGTTAAGAAAAACGAGAGATCTAAGAATAACCTTGACCATCTCATGGTCATCCCATTTTTCGCTCCAGAGGTTGCGCACTTGGTTCACCAAGGTCTTCAAGCGGTTGTACATAGCTTGTGGATCCTCCCCTTGGTGAAGCATGAAGCGACCGAGCTCCCCCTCGATCGTCTCCCGCTTGGTGATCTTTGTCACCTCGTCTCCTTCGTGCGCGGTCTTGAGTACGTCCCAAATTTCCTTCGCACTTTTTAACCCTTGCACCTTATTATACTCCTCTCGACTTAGAGAGGCGAGGAGTATAGTGGTGGCTTGGGAATTAAAGTGGTGGATTTGGGCCACTTCGTCCGAGTCGTAGTCTTCATCCCCTACGGATGGTACCTGTACACCAAACTCAACAACATTCCAAATGCTTGTGTGGAGTGAGGTTAGATGATGCCTCATTTTATCACTCCACATGTTATAATCTTCACCGTCAAAAACCGGTGGTTTGCCTAATGGAACGGAGAGTAAAGGAGTATGCTTTGAAATACGTGGGTAGCGTAGGGGAATCTTACTATACTTCTTGTGCTCATGGCGCTTAGAAGTAACGGACGGCGCGTCGGAGCCAGAGGTCGATGGTGATGAAGTGTCTGTCACGTAGTACACCACCTTCCTCATCTTCTTCTTTTTGTCACCACTCCGATGCGACTTGTGGGAAGAGGGTTTCTTCTCCTTCCCCTTCCCTTTGTTGCGGGACTCTTTCGATGAAGCCTTCCCGTGGCTTGTAGTGGGCTTGTCGCCGGTCTCCATCTCCCTCTTGGCGTGATCTCCCGACATCACTTCGAGCGGTTAGGCTCTAATGAAGCACTGGGCTCTGATACCAATTGAAAGTCGCCTAGAGGGGGGTGAATAGGGCGAAACTGAAATTTACAAAGTTAATCACAACTACAAGTCGGGTTAGCGTTAGAAATATAATGTGAGTCTGAGAGAGGGCGTAAAAGCAAATCGTAAGCGAATAGAGAAGTGAGACACAAGGATTTGTTTAACCGAGGTTCGGTTCTCTCAAACCTACTCCCCGTTGAGGTGGTCACGAAGACCGGGTCTCTTTCAACCCTTTCCCTCTCTCAAACGGTCCCTCGGACCGAGTGAGCTTCTCTTCTCAATCAACCGGGAACCAAACTTCCCCGCAAGGACCACCACACAATTGGTGTCTCTTGCCTTGATTACAATTGAGATGATCGCAAGAACGAATGAGAAAAAGAAGCAATCCAAGCGCAAGAGCTCAAATGAACACAACAATCACTCTCTCTAATCACTAAAGATTTGAGTGGAATTGGGAGAGGATTTGATCTCTTTGGTGTGTCTAGAATTGAATGCTAGAACTCTTGTAAGTAGTTCGAAGGTGGAAAACTTGGATGACTTAAATGTGGGGTGGTTGGGGGTATTTATAACCCCAACCACCAAACTAGCCGTTTGGTGAGGGCTTCTGTCGCATGGCGCACCGGACAGTCCGGTGCGCCAGCCACGTCACCTGGCCGAAGGGTTCTGACCATTGGAGCTCTGTCTTGTGGGCCCGCCTGGCTGTCCGGTGGTGCACCGGACATGCCCTGTAGGCTGTCCGGTGTGCCACCCGCGCGTGCTCTGCTCCTCTACGCGCGCTGGCGTGCATTTAATGCGTTGCAGACGACCATTGCACTCGAAGTAGCCGTTGCCCCGCTATCACACCGGACAGTCCGGTGAATTATAGCGGAGCGGATTCCCGAAGCTGGCAAGGTCAGAGTTGCTCTCCCTTGGGGCACCGGACACTGTCCGGTGGTGCACAGGACAGTCCGGTGAATTATAGCGAAGCTTCTCTGAAAATTCCCGAAGGTGAAGAGTTGGGCGTCGAGTTCCCTGGTGCACCGGACACTGTCCGGTGGCACACCGGACAGTCCGGTGCGCCAGACCAGGGCACACTTCGGTTGTCCCTTGCTCTCTTTGTTTGAACCCACTCTTGGTCTTTTTGTTGACTTTTTGTGAACCTTTGGCACCTGTAGAATTTATAGACTAGAGCAAACTAGTTAGTCCAATTATTTGTGTTGGGCAATTCAACCACCAAAATCAATTAGCAAATAGGTGTAAGCCTAATTCCCTTTCAGAGTCCCCCTTCACGAGGAGCTAGCAGATCCCTAGGGATAGGGCGGCCGCCAAGCTGAAGATCAGTGCCTTGTACTCTGCCATATTGTTGGTGGCCTTGAACTCACGGTGCATCATGTACTTCACTTGATCTTCACTTGGGTTGACGAGGACCACCCCAGCCCTGCCAACTTGCTGACTGGTGGATCCGTCAAAGAAGAGCGTCTAGTGGGGCTCGGTGAAGACCGGACCCCTGGGCTCCACAGGTGTGGGGTCCGAACCGGGATCCGGACCCCCAGGGGTGCTCGGTAGAGGTGTCCACTCCACGATGAAGTCAGCTAGGACCTGGCTTTTGACGGCATGGCGAGGCTGGAAGTGCAGCTGGAACTCAGCGAGCTTTGCGGCGCACTTGGCGATGTTGCCTGTGGCGTTAGAGTTGTGGAGGATGGCCCTTAACAGAAAGGAGGTCACCACCACAACTCTGTGTGCCTGGAAATAGTGGTGGTACCTGGTCTTTGCCTCATGGAGGACCTCACTGACATAGTAGACCAGCCTCTGAACGGTCTGGACCCCTGTAGCTGGTCCCGAGCCCTCTGGTTCTTGGCCTTCTTGTGCCATCCTTTCCACAACCAGCACCATGCTCACCACTTCTACGGTTGCCGTGATGTATAAATACAACGACTCCCTAGGGTCTAGAGCTACGAGTATTGGTAGGGACAACAGGTGCTGCTTCAACTCTTGAAAGGCACGTTCTGCCTCTTTGGTCCAAGAGAATGGACCGGACTTCCACAGGAGCTTGAAGAAGGGTAGCGCCCTCTCAGCCAACCCTGAAATAAAGCGGCTAAGGGCGGCTAATGACCCCGTAAGCTTCTGGACATCCTTGATACGGGTCGGAGGCCTCATCGCCTCGATTGGCCTGATCTTCTCTGGGTTGGCTTCGATCCCTCGGTGCAAAACTAGGAATCCCAGCAGCTTCCCAGCGGAGACACCAAAGACGCATTTGTCTGGGTTCAGCTTCGTGCGTGTTGCCCGCAGCTTGTCAAAGACCAGGGTCAGGTCTTCCACCAGAGTTGACCCCCTCCTAGTCTTGACGATGATGTCATCGACGTATATCTCTACTTTGTCCCTAATTAGGTCCCCAAAGGTCTTACTCATCGCCTGTACAAATGTTGGCAAGGCGTTCTTCAGACCGTAGGGCATTACAACATAGCAGTAGAGCCCATCCACTGTTACAAAAGCGATATGCTTCCTATCCTCCTTAGCCATCCGGATCTGATGGAAACCCGAGTAGGCATCTAGAAAAGACAATAGGTCGCACCCAGAGGTAGAGTCCATGATTTGATCTATGCGTGGAAGTGGATATGGGTCCTTGGGACATGCCTTGTTCAGGCTGGTGTAGTCGATGCACATCCGAAGCTTCCCGTTCGCCTTGGGGACGATAACTGGGTTGGCCAACCACACAGGGTGATGGACCTCTTTGATGAAGCCAGCGTCAAGCAGCTTCTAGACCTCCTCACAGATGAAGTCTTACCGCTCAACAGACTATTTTCGAGGCTTCTGGCTCACCGGCCTAGCGTCAGGGTGGATCTTCAAATGGTGCCCAATCACCTCCCTAGGGATCCCAGGCATCTGCGACAGTTCCCAAGCGAAAACGTCGACATTTGCCTGGAGGAAGGCGACGAGCGCGAGTTCCTATTTCTCTCCCAGATTGCCCGCGATGCGGGTGGTCTGGAACGAGTCCGCGCCGACCTGAATGGTTTTCACGGGTCCGCCATCTGCCTCGAACGGCTGCACCTTTGGCACCTTAGCAGGTGCCTTGGTACCGGACGTCGAGGGGTCCTTCCCCCGTCGTCCGGGTGAGCAGCTTCCACCGCTAGGGCGTGCAGCTTCTCGACCGCTGTCACCGCCGTGGCGCGGTCGCCTCGTACGGTGAGGACCCCAGCAGGGGACGACATCTTGAGGACCAAATACCTATAATGGGCAATGGCCATGAACTGGTATAGGGCCGGCCTATCGATGATGGCGTTGAAGGGGAGGTTAACCTCCGCGACGTCAAACTGGATGTTCTCCGTGCGAAAGTTTTCCTCAGTCCCGAATGTAATCAGGAGTGTGATGCTCCCAAGGGGATACACCGGTTGAGCGCCCACTCCGGAGAATGGACGGGAGGGTCCCAGGCGGGACCCCGGGATCTACAGTTGCTTGAATGCAGCATGGCTGATGACGTTGAGGCCTGCCCCGCCGTCGATCAGCACATGGTGCAGCCGCATGTTGGTGATGACAGGGGCGGTGATGAGCGGTAATATACTGGCCCCTGCCATGTTGTCGGGGCAGTCGGATGCCCTGAAGGAGATGGTGGTGCTCCTCCACCGTTGGTGTGGAGCAGCCTTTGGGACCCCTGGGGTCGCCGACAGGACCTCACGGCACAGAGACTTGACATTCCTATGGGAGGTGAGCTCCCAGCTCCCGCTGTACATGACATATAGCTTCTTGCAGTGGTCGCTCTCACCGCCGGAGTCAGAGTCCCCGGTGAAGATGTCCTTTAGGACCCCGTCGGGTGACTGGTACCCAAGGTCCCGTTCTCCGGCGGCCACGTCACCGTCGTCGGTCCTCTCCTTGCCAGGCCGGTGACGAGGTGGGGAGCCGTCCTTGGAGGTTTGCTCGCACCGTTCGCTGATGCACTTCACGAGCTTGATAATCTCGTGGCACTCTGTGGTGCTGTGGTGGCTGTTGGGGTGCACAGGGCACGAGCCGCTGTTACCCCCTGGGGCCGTGGGCGCTTGTTGCGCTCGCTTCGGCCCCTAGTCGCAGCCGCGACGACTAGAGCAGCAGTCTGCGGCCTCTCATGACCGCGGTTCTTCTTCTTCTTGCCGTCCTTGGCAACGGCACCCGAGCCACCCATCTGGGCAACCCCAGTCTGTGGTGCTGAGTGCCATGCACGGCCCTCGGTGGCTCTGGCACACTTGTCGGCCAGAGCGCAGAGCGTGGTGACAGTCTCCACGTCATGCGTGGCCAACTTCTCCAGCATTTTTTCATCACGCACCTCCTGGCGGAAAGCGGTGATGATGGAAGCATTAGAGATACGAGGTATAGTGCCCTGTACCTTGGTGAAGCGGGAGATGAAGACCCAGAGAGTTTCCCCAGGTTCCTGCCTCACTGCATGGAGGTGAGCCTCCACGCCATGCTGTTGGTAAGCGCTGGCGAAGTTCGTTGTGAACCGCGCGCAGAGCTCTTCCCAGGAGTAGATCGATCCTGGGGCAAGGTTCATGAGCTAGGTCCGGGCTGGCCCAGACAAGGCTACATGGAAGTATGTCGCCATCACAGCAGTGTCTCCACCTACCGTAATGGCGGTGACGTATACCTACAGGAATTCCGACGGGTTTGACGTATTGTCGTACTTTTTCGGCAGGTGTGGCCAGAACTTGGACGGCCACATCGCCGCGTGGAGATGATCCACAAGTGCGGCGCAGCCCACGCCGGCCAATGGGACACCCGCCTGAATTCGGGCGCCCCTGGAGTTTGCGGCGCGACCGCAGCGAAGTCTTGGTCGAGGTTGTGACCCTCGATGTTCTGTTGGCGCTCACGCGCCCTCTCTAGAGAGACCTAGGCATCCTCGCCCACATGCCTACGGTTGAGTTCTACACGTAGGTCATCGGGCCTCTCTAGAGAGACTGGAGCATCCTCTCCCTCATGCCTGCGGTTGTGCTCCGCCCGCAGGTCCTCGGTCGGTGCAGCCCTTACTAAAGGCGAGCGCACCGATGTCGACGCCTCATGTTGACGCCGAGACAACCGAGGCCTGGGCCTGGCTGAGCCAGAATGCGCCATGCCGAGCAGACGGTCGACATCGTCGCACCACTGCTTCATGGCCCCTGGTGAGGCCGTGGAGCTAGGAGGGTGGCACAACAACTCCCTGGCTGTAGACAGCGCACTGGGAGCAGCCCTTGATGCTCTGGACGTCTGCGCAGGAGTATGCGACCGTGCAGAGTGCACAGCAGCAGCAGCAGGCATAGGGCAGCTGGAGGCCCGTGCGTGGAGGAGGCAGCTTCTTCCTCCATCGAGAAATCGTCGGGAATGAAGTCGTGATGCTCGACGATATGAACCATGGTGTCGAGCAGGAAAACAAGCAAAAACTAAATGCCTAGCCCCCTACCTGGCACGCTAAATGTCGAAGAGGAAATCTCCGACCGAGTGGCGGAACGCACCCGCCCTATATCCTAAGATGAGGAGGGGCCTAAGCGTTTTGCCTGTTTGCTAGATTGTGGAAGAACACACAAGAAGATATGAGGATTTAGAGTGGTTCGGGCCGCCGGAGCGTAATACCCTACTCCACTATGTGTTGTATTGCTGGTGCTCGAGAGCTTGGGGAACTTCCCGAGGGTCTAAGTGACTTGTGAGCTTGAGCGTCTAAGTGAGTCTAAGCTGCGTGTTGTGAACCTGAGTCAGTCTGCCTTGTAGCGTCATGTGCCCTCCCTTTTATAGCTCAAGGGGGGCAATTACAAGGGTGCTGAGCCCCGACATGTGGGCCCAGGAACATAATGGATGGAATACCTAGAGCAACTAATGCAAGTGACGTCTGTGCAATCTCCAGGCCCATGTTGTCCGCAGCACGCGCAGCGTTGACATGCGGCGGCAGCTTCCTTGGTAACGTACAAGTAATGATGGGCGTAGTGCACGTGGTAGTATGGGCGTGCAGTCTGCCAGTGGAATAGACAGGCATGCCACCTGTGGGATGGATAGGTCGCTGCCTGCCAGCGGAATGGACAGGTCTCATTAAATGCGGAGGCGGCACATCGCCTGCCAGCAGAATGGACTGGCACGCCGCCTGCGGAATGGACAGGTCTCATGCCGAGGCGGCACATCGCCTGTCAGCGGGATGGCCAGGCAGCACGCTTTATCCGCAATAAATGCAGGGGCCGCGTAACCTAGAGGCCTTACGTCAGGCTCCGCCCGCTGGCTTACGTCACGCGTTGTAGGCCACGTGGCAGCATCGGGTCTCCGCTTGGGCGCGGAGCAGAAGTGTATGTGGACAGGTCCGCACCAGACTGGGTCTGGACACGTGTCGACACCGGACCCTCGCCTGGGTCCTGTTCAAGGCCCGGGCATGTTCTGTCCTGGGACCTTGGGACCCCCTATGGGCGGCCCAGACCCCATACGGGGGGTTTTAATCCCATTCCAGGGGTCCGGCTTGCACGAGTGGAGGTCTGGGACCAACCTCGGAGGTCCGGACTGTATATCCAGGGGTCTGGGACAAACCTTGGGGGTCCGGAATGTATATCTAGGGGTCCGGCGCTCTCCTATGGGGTTCCGGACCACTATTGATGCCTTGGAGTATATCGCCTTCTCTGGACACGTGGCGGCTTCGGACCCACCCGTGTGGTGGAGTCAGGCGCTGCTGAGGACCCAGAATAGCCGCCTAAAATTAGGGCAAGCCGTGGCTTGGTCCCACACACAGCACTTCTACCACGGGCGTGGGTTCTTCGTCTTTGTACAGTAGCAGGGGTACCCTAGTTTCAGGGTACCGACAAAGATCATTTACTACAACAGCGATGCCTCCTCTTCTTCACCAAGAGATGACGACGACAACTCTTCGTCGAAAAAGAAAACGGTCAATCAGAACTACTCTTTTGACTATTCTCGCATGCCATACAATTCAAATGCACATTTACTATCAATTCCCCTTGGAAAACCTCCACACTTTGATGGAGAGGACTATTCATTTTAGAGCCATAAAATGCGTAGTCATCTATTTTCTCTCCATCCTAGTATTTGGGAAATTGTAGAGAATGGGATGCACTTTGATAGCACCGATAACCCTGTGGTCATTAATGAACAAATTCATAAAAATGCCCAAGCCACTACTGTTTTGCTAGCATCTCTTTGCAGGGATGAATACAATAAGGTGAGCGGCTTGGACAACGCCAAACAAATATGGGACACCCTCAAGATATCTCATGAGGGAAATGATGCCACCATGATTACCAAAATGGAGCTGGTGGAAGGCGAGTTAGGGAGGTTCGTGATGATCAAGGGAGAAGAGCCAACATAGACCTACAATAGGCTCAAGACTCTGGTCAACAAAATCCGAAGCTATGGAAGCACAAGATGGACGGATCATAACGTCGTCCGACTCATGCTCAGGTCATTTACAGTTATTAACCCCCATCTTGTGAATCTTATTCGTGAAAACCCCAGGTACACCAAGATGACGCCCGAGGAGATACTCGGAAAATTTGTAAGCGGGCGTATGATGGTGAAAGAAGCTCGATACGTGGACGATGCACTAAACGGTCCACTACCCGTCTACAAGCCACAGCCCGTTGCTCTCAAAGCAACCAGCAGCAGGGAGGCGCTACCAAGCAAGGTGGCACAAGTGGAGGCTGTCGGGCTCAATGAAGATGAGATGGCACTCATCATCAAGCGCTTCAAGACCGCGCTAAAAGGACGCAAGGAGTATCCCAACAAGAACAAAACAAGGGGAAAGCGCTCCTGTTTCAAATGTGATAAGACTGGTCATTTCATAGCTCAATGCCCCGATAACGATAATGACCAGGAACAAGAAAGACATGGGAAGAAAGAGAAGAAGAAGAGCTACAGGAAGGCGAAGGGCGAGGCGCATCTTGGAAAGGAATGGAATTCTGACTGCTCTTCATCCGACTCCGATGATGAAGGATTGGCTGCCTCGGCCTTTCACAAATCTTCGCTCTTCCCCAACGAGCGCCATACTTGCCTTATGGCTAAGGAGAAAAAGGTACGTACTCGGGACTCTCCCAAGTATACTTCTTCTAGTGATGAAGAGTCATCTAATGATGAAGTAGATTATACTGATTTGTTTAAGGGATTAGATAGAAATAAAGTAGACAAAATAAATGAATTAATTGATACCCTAAATGAAAAGGATAGATTGCTAGAGAAGCAAGAAGATATCTTGTAGGAGGAACATGATAAATTTGTTAGTGTTCAAAAATCTCTTGCTCTAGAAATTAAAAGAAATGAAATGCTATCCTCTGAATTGTCTGCTTGTCATGAATCTGTCTCTAGTCTAAAGGAGTTAAATGATGAATTAAATGCTAAACTAGAGAAAGCAAAAGCAACTAGTTCATGTGTAGAACATGTAGTTATTTGCAATAGGTGTAAAGATGTTAATTTTGATGAACATGCTATCACTATTGCTAAATTAAACAATGAGGTTGTAAGTCTTAATGCTCAACTTAAGACTTGCAAAGATGACTTTGAGAAATTAAAATTTGCTAGGGATGCCTACACCATTGGTAGACACCCCTCAATTAAGGATGGACTTGGTTTTCGGAAGGAAACCAAGAATTTAACAAGCCAAAGGACTTCCGATCTCAAAGGAAAAGGGAAGGCTCCTATGGCCAGTAGCTCACATGATCAAAAGAAACATGCCTATCTTTATGCTCGTGTTAAGAAAGTTTCTCATTATAATAGGAGTTATGATCATGCTGCTTATAATGATTCACATGCTATGATTGCATCTAGTTCTGCTTTTGTTCATGGTAGAAGTAGGCCTAGGAGAAATTATGCTACTTCTCATGCTTCTAGAAAAGTTTGCAATGGACCTACTACTGTTTATCATGCTTGCGATACTTCCTTTGTACTTTCATGTAAAAATGCAAAAGTAGTAGCTAGAAAATTTGGATCCAAATGCAAGGGAGACAAGACTTGTATTTGGGTTCCAAAAGTTATTGTGACTAACCTCGTAGGAACCAACAAAGTTGGGTACCTAAAACCCAAACTTAAATTGCCTTGCAGGTTTATGCATCCGAGGGCTCAAGCTGGATTATCGACAGTGGATGCACGAACCACATGACGGGGGAGAAGAAAATGTTCACCTCCTACGTCAAAAACAAGGATTCCCAGGATTTGATGATCTTTGGAGATGGGAACCAAGGCATGGTCAAAGGATTAGGAAAGATAGCCATCACATCCGAGCACTCTATATCTAATGTGTTTTTAGTTGAATCGCTCGGATATAATCTACTATCTGTGAGTCAATTATGTAACATGGGTTATGATTGTTTATTCACAAATGTAGATGTATCTGACTTTAGAAGGAGTGATGGTTCACTAGCTTTTAAGGGTGTACTAGATGGCAAGCTCTATTTAGTTGATTTTTCAAAAGAGAATGCCGATCTAGATGCATGCTTAATAGCTAAGACTAATATGGGCTAGCTTTGGCATCACCGTCTAGCACATGTTGGGATGAAGAACCTTCATAAGCTTCTAAAGGGAGATCATGTGTCAGGACTAACCAATGTCTGTTTTGAGAAAGACAGACCTTGTGCAGCATGTCAAGTAGGGAAACAGGTGGGAAGCACTCATCACAGCAAGAATGTGATGACGACATCAAGACCACTGGAGCTTCTTCACATGGACCTCTTCGGACCCGTTGCCTACCTCGGCATCGGGGGAAGTAAGTATGGTATTGTAATTGTTGATGATTTTTCCCGCTTCACTTGGGTGTTCTTTTTACAGGATAAGTCAAAAACTCAAGGGACCCAAAAGCAGTTCTTAAGGAGAGCTCAAAATGAGTTTGAGCTTAAGGTGAAGAAGATAAGAAGCAACAATGTGTCTGAATTCAAGAATCTATAAGTTGAAGAGTTTCTTGAGGAGGAAGGCATCAAGCACGAGTTCTCTGCTCCCTACACACCATAGCAAAACGGTGTGGAAGAGAGGAAGAACAGGACGCTAATCGACATGGCAAGAATGATGCTTGGAGAGTTCAAGACGCCTGAGTGGTTTTGGTCGAAAGCTGTGAACACAGCCTGCCACGCCATAAACCGGTTTTATCTGCATCACCTCCTCAAGAAGACCTCCTACGAACTTCTTACCGGTAACAAACCCAATGTATCTTACTTTCGTGTTTTTGGAAGCAAATGCTACATTCTGGTGAAGAAAGGTAGACATTCTAAATTTGCTCCCAAGGCTGTAGAAGGGTTTTTACTAGGATATGACTCAAATACAAAGGCGTATAGAGTCTTCAACAAATCATCGAGATTAGTTGAAGTCTCTAGTGACGTTGTATTTGATGAGACTAATGCTCTCCAAGAGAGCAAGTTGATCTCGATGATATAGATGAAGATGAAGTTCCAACGGCCGCAATGTGAACGATGGTGATAGGAGATGTGCGCCCACAGGAACTGCAGGAACAAGATCAACTGTGGCAGAACCTCCCAAGTTATTGGACCCACATGCACCTGTCCTTGTCTCAAAGACCTCAGACGGCTATGCATGCGCACCAGATAACTTAATAGGATCCGTCCGATTGCCCCAAGGACATCAGATAAAACACTTACAACCAAGATCACGAGATTAAGTAACACAAATCACACACACCAATATTTTTGCAGCGGAAATCTTATTACCAAATTTTACAAGTTACAAAAATTTTACATTTTTTTATCGGAGTGATTACAAAAGTATAAGTTTGAAATATATGCTAGCTCAAGTGACCATCCTCAATAAGAAGTATAGAAGAGTTACTTAGGCTTATAAGAAGGCCGAGCCCACCGGCACTTAACATCATCATCAGCAGCACAAAACTATAACCTGAAAAACAACAGGGAATAAAACCCTGAGTACGAAATTACTCAGCAAGACTTACCCGACTAAAGAAAATACTCTCAAGGGTATGCTGGCTAGAGGGATTCAAGGTATGGCTTATCAAGAATCAAAGACTCTGTTTTGCAGAAAAGCTTACTATGAGTGGATCCTTAAAAATCCATTTTTACTTGTCAGGTTAAGTAAAATTACATGTATCTAGAGTTCTTTCAACCCTAGTTCAAGCACTTGGCCTATACTAGCCAATTTCTTATCAACCCTTCTTATTCACTGGAATGCTACGTGTAAGTTAGTGACCAAGTCTTCATGTCCGCGAAGTTACGGTGATCCGAATCGATTATACTCATCTGAGGATCTCTAATCACATGACATATGTAGCACTTAACCCTTGCATATGTCAACTCGCCACCGGGGTTCTTAAGACCAGATCAGGTTCACGCCAATTGTTGGAGACTTATTCTCAAATGCTATGAATTAAGAACAAGGCAACACAGAAAGAAGTTAATGGTTAATGCCCTTCGTCCTTCGAAGCATTATTTCCCTTAGGATATAACGATCTTCAGACGAAGGTCATGAAGGACATACCTCCATCATCACAGTTTATATTGATAAAAGGAGAAGCATATGAAACATGAGAGAATAACATAAATAATCACATAACATTATTACATGTCCTTATTATATAATCATGGAAGAATAAGAACAATATTGAATCACATTTGTACCTTCGGCTTGAGAGAAGGCAAAAATACAAGCGTGACACACGAGCGAGTACAAGTCAGCGTGAACAGTACGGGGGTACTGTTCATCTATTTATAGGCACGGGACACAGCCCATATAAAATTACATTCATGCCCTTTACACTTGATAGTAATTCTATAGTAATCCACCGAGGTCCGAATAGCCTTTTCACCTTTAAGTCGGTTTCTTTTTCCGCTACCACGCCGAAGCTTCCCGGCTCACATCTTCGGCGTTGAATCAACCTTCGTATTACTTTGGGCTTCTCCTACTGTGATATCGACTCGAGTCCGAAGATACCTGTTCACAGATTATACTCCAGAAACACTGTTAAATCCTGTTTTTGAGGACCTTCGGAAGCCGAAGGCCCCCAACAGTAGCCCCTCGCAATATTAATTTGTTAAAATAATAAATTTAGATTGCGACATGGACGAAGGCTTTAAGCCGAAGGTCCGAAAAAAACACCTTCCCTTTGCTAGAATAGCAACATTCACTGACAGGCGGGGTCTTTCAATTTTTAACGGACTGGGCGTATAAATAAGAGCATACCGCGAGCTCATTTGGCATGCTCTCTTGCCATCTGTTTTCGCTCACTCAATTTTTAGCTCTTGCGCACCAAGATTTGCTTAGCTTTTTAAGTTTTTAAGCTTCGGCGTTGAAAACAGTTTCTTAGTGTTTCCGAAGATGTCTGAAGATAAGAAGGCTGGTCCTGAGATGAAGCTGAGTCTCTCTGAAGAGAAGAACCTGGGGTTTCTTATAGCAATGTCGAAGACCAACACAGAAAAAATCACCAAAGAGATTTTAGAAGGTTTGTCTGAAGATACTGATGACAGTGATAGTTATGATGTGGATAGTGGTGGTGAAGACTCCGAAGATCGCCCCTGGCGACCAAGCCATTCAGTTTTTGGCAAGTCAGGTATCAAAGAAAATCATCTTGTCAACATGAGGGGAAGATACTTCCGGGATTTATCCATTGTGAGGGTCGACGAAGGAGAGAAAACTTGCCCGACCCCTGAGGAAAATGAAGTCGTGGTGTTCCGAAGCTTTTTGAAAGCTGGACTACGATTTCCCCTGAGCAGCTTTGTCGTAGAAGTGCTGAAAATGTTTGAAATCTATCTTCATCAACTTACCCCCGAAGCAATTATAAGGCTGAATATCTTCGTGTGGGCCGTAAGAAGCCAAGGTCTGGAACCTGATGCGAAAAGTTTCTGCAACATACACGAGTTATCATACGAGACAAAACCCTGGGGTAAGGAACAGTATCACAATAATTTTGGCTGCTACAGTTTCGTTTCTCGGTCTGGGTCAAGCTGTCCCGTGCCAACATTTCGGAAGAGATGGCCCGGCGACTGGATGACAGAATGGTTCTATGTGAAAAATGACCTGAAAGCACGGGAAGATATTAAAGGTATAATTATGCGCCCTATTTGGCAAAGTTTCGGTCTGCGAAAGCCGAAGGTTGAGATGAATGAAGCTGCCGAAGAATGCCAGAGAGCCTTCGGAGTTATTTGTTCTTTTATTGGAACGAGAGATTTGGTCCAAGAGCATATTGCCTTCAGAGTATGGCCGCTCGCGGAAAAATGGGAAATGCCGCAAGAGACCATAAAGGAGGCTGACGAAGGTGGACTTATCAGATTGAAGTATACTTTCAAATTTGGAGATAAATTCATTGAGCCAGATGATGACTGGCTGAAAAGCATTGAAAATTTAAGTGATGAACTACTTGGGGCTTACTCGAAGGCCGAAGATACTGCATTGTCAGCAGCCTTCGGAGGCCGAAAAAAGAAAAGACTGAACCGAGTGTTTGACGCAATCGGGTTCGTCTACCCTGACTATCGTTATCCCATTCGAGGGCAGAAAAGAAAAGGCGCGACCTCTGCGAAAGAAGAAGCTGCAGCTGCTCCTAGTGAGCCAGCACCGAAAAGAAAAAGGATAAAGGTTCTCGCACATCGGCCACGCTATATTGAACCAGCCTCGGTGCCTGAATTCACCGGAGAGACTTCTTCGGCCACCGAGGCTGAACAGCCAACCTTGCTGCCAGTAATCGCAGAAATAGCCGAAGCGCCAACAAGAACAGAATTGGAAGAACCAAAGATTTTGTTATCAGAAACCAAAGAGATGGCCGAAGCGCCATCAACAGAAAAAATGGAAGAAACAAAAGGATCAGCTGAGGGATCAAAAATATTAGAAGTTTTAAGTCCTTCAGCAAATGTTGACACAACAAAAATCCAAAAGGGGCCCGCAGTGACTCCGAAAAGAAAAAGAATGGTCAATGTGCTAGATGTTCTAGAAACAATTAAGTCCTCAAGCACAACTTCGAGGAAGACTGTTGAAACCTCCGAAGCGAAAACTGAGATTTTTGATACTAAAGCTCCAGAGCAAGAAACTGAAGCTGATGCTGGGCCTTCGGAGCCCACGAAGTTAAAATCCTTGGAAACCGAAGAAGAAAAAATGACAGAGCCAATTCTTGTTGAAGAAATCAGTGCTGTTGCCCCCGAAGCATCCCCCAAAGTCCTTGATTATATTGTTCGACATGCTTCGGGGAAAAAGTTATCAGAAGAAGAAATTTTTGAAGCTAATCATTATGCCAAAGAATTGAAATATCCGAAGGGGGCACTAGTGTTCAATGGTACAAATGAAGAAGATTTCCTATACTGCCTCCCGGATAACAAAGAACTACTTGTCTGCCGGGAAATGGCCCGAAGCATGGGGTTTCCAAAGCTGGAGGCTGGCCTCTGCGCGATGACAAAGGACGATCTTGCGGACAGCCTTGCGTATAATAGCCTGAAGGTACGAGATCTGCGCATTTGGAAACTTTATGATTTGAAATCTATTGTTTTATTCTTATACTAACTTTTTACATATAGGGTTTAATACTAAGCAACGCGCTGAGAGCGCAAAAGAATGCCGAAGACGAGAGCTATGAAATTGCTTTCAACAACCTTCGAACAGAGGTTATCAAACTAAGGAACGAAGCCCTGGAGAAGGACAAAATTCTAGTTACATTGGTGGATAAAATAAAGGAGAACGAAGTTGCGTCTAAAGCACAAGTTGCAGCTCAAAAGCACGAGATTGACGATCTTCGGAAGCAATTAGCCCGGGCTAAAGAAGAACGCATACTTGAAGAAACGAAGCGAGAACTTAGCGACCAATGGGCAAATCATTTAGAAGGAACTGTCGAAGAGCTTCGTTCGTCCAAGAAAAGATGCTATAACAAATCTATAGAATGTGTTAAGAAAATGAAAACTAGCTTCGCCAGCGTTGGCGCATTTTCGAGTGAAGAAAACTTTACGAGAGGCAACCCCGAAGGCCCCATTGAATGGATTAGCCACGAAGCTGAGGCCTTCGAAGAAATTTTAAATAGCCGCGGAGATATATGTGCTTTTTCGGGTGCCAGGGGAATTGCCACCATTTTGGAGAAAAAGGGCTGTGAGCATGTAAAAATTTTAGCGCAATCCGAAGCTACCTTGCCCTTCGAAGATGCAAAGGATCCTTCAGCCGAAGCTAGCATGGTTGGTGGAAAAATTTTTACCGATGTCTGGGACAATGGTGGCCGAGAAATGGCCCGAGAAATTATCCAAAAAAGCGAAAAGGGCATCCATGATGCTAGAAAAGTAGCAGAGGCTGCTGAGAAAAGCGTGGAGCTCGAAGGGCAAATAGGTATTAACTAGTGGTTTTTATTGTGTTGTAATTTTTAATTTTAAACTTCGTTCGCAATTTGTAATAGCAATGTAGCTGTATCCTGTCCTCCCTCAGATCCTACTAAAGTGTCTCCGGGTCCTCCCCCGAAAGATGACGATGAAATTAAAAAGATGGCCGAAGCTATCATGGATCAAGTTGTCAATCAACTCCTGAACGAAGCTGCAGAAGTAGTACTTAGGGAAGACTAGGTGCTACTGTAAAAACTTCTGAAATGTAATATGTGTAATATCTTGTAACCCTGAATGTAATAAACTTGTTTTTTATGATTCAATTCTTTACGATGCATGAAATTTTACATACGTACCGTTTTTGAGTCTTTGACGAAAAAACACCTTCCCTTCTTTTCATGCTTCGTGAAGAAGAATTTTCATTTATCGCAACAATACCCATAGTGTTCGGATGAAGAACATCCAAACTTCGTGAAAATATTTTCCGAAGCTACATTCCGAAGATCAATATTGTATCCCCTTCTTGTGCCATATGCAGAATGATGTATGATGCTTATGCTATGCAAAATGATGTGATGATGTTATGCTATGAGAAAAGGTATTCGTTCCGAAGCTACACACACATCCCTGCAATAAAATACATAATCTTTTTTGAATCAGTGTTGACTTTTCGCTGTAAGCCTCCCTTAGGAGCTTCTTCGCCTTTTACTTCAGCGGAATCAGCGTTGACTTTTCGCTGTAAGCTCTGCATTCCCTTAGGAACGACTTTGGAGCTTCTTCGCCTTTTACTTTCGGCGGAATCAGCGTTGACTTTTTGCTGTAAGCTCTGCATTCCCTTAGGAACGACTTTGGAGCTTCTTCGCCTTTTACTTTCGGCGGAATCAGCGTTGACTTTTCGCTGTAAGCTCTGCATTCCCTTAGGAACGACTTTGGAGCAAAAAACTTACACTGCGCTCCTTTTGGAACGACTTCTTGTTGCTTCGAAGAATTCATACCATGTCTTCTTTGTTAAAATAAATTTAATAATCCGAAGGTCCTCCTTGCTATTGCAAACTTTTAAGCTTCGACAACTTAAGCCTGTGTAGAAGATATGTTTTCCTTGTGGCAAACAACAAAACTATTACTTGAAATTTAAAAAGTGTCCTTTATTACACAGAAAATAAAACTGAATGGAAAAGACTGCTGTCGAGGTAGGATATTTGTCAATAGATGTGCTTCGACTCTGGCACAGCGCTATTGATTGTGCGAGCTTCGGATTGTTCTCTGAAGTCCCTTTGATGTGGAGCATATTGGCTCCCTTCTGGCTGGTGACCTTGTTGCAGCGGTGGTGGAGGCGGAGGCTGTTGCCAGGAAGCTTGAGGTTGACTCGCCGAAGCAACAGAAACTGCAGGGTGGTTGCCTACGTATTCTGGGATGTAAGGCGAATGGTATGAAGCAGTATGCATGACCTGCTTCGGCTGAGCTTGTTGTGCTGCAGCTTCGGCTATCTCCTTTTGCTTCTGGATGGTAACATGGCACATCCTGGTGGTATGGCCCTTGTTTTCACCACAGAACAAGCAAAATATTCTCCTTGGTTGATCTCCAAATCTTCCGCCGAAGCCCCTGGCGCCTCTGCCTCTTGGAGCTAGTGGCCGAAAGAAGCTTTGCTGTTGCCCCGAAGCCTGTGAGGAGCACTGTGGCCTTTGCTGCTGACTCCCCTTATCATCATTTTGAGTAGAGTTGTGAATTGACCTGACGTGCCTTGGATAGAATCTTCCTCCGAAGCCCCTGGTCATTTCGGAAAACCTGAAAGCCTCCTCCCTTCTTTGGCGAAAATCATTGTCGGCACGAATATACTCGTCCATCTTCTGGAGCAGCTTCTCCAAAGTTTGAGGAGGCTTCCTAGCAAAGTACTGAGCTGAAGGTCCAGGCCGAAGTCCCTTGATCATGGCCTCAATGACAATTTCGTTGGGCACCGTTGGCGCCTGCGCCCTCAAACGCAAGAACCTCCTGACATACGCCTGAAGGTATTCTTTGTGATCCTGGGTGCACTGGAACAGGGCCTAGGCAGTGACCGGCTTCGTCTGAAACCCTTGGAAGCTGGTTAACAACATGTCCTTCAGTTTTTGCCATGAAGTGATCGTTCCTGGTCGAAGGGAGGAATACCAGGTTTGAGCAACACTCCTGACAGCCATAACAAAAGACTTTGCCATGACTGCAGCATTGCCACCATACGAAGATACTGTTGCTTCGTAGCTCATCAAAAACTGCTTCGGGTCTGAATGGCCGTCGAATATGGGAAGCTGGGGCGGCTTGTAGGACGGAGGCCAAGGTGTAGCCTGCAGCTCAGCGGACAGAGGAGAAGCATCATCAAAAACAAAATTTCCATGATGGAAGTTGTCATACCAGTCATCTTCGTTGAGGAAACCCTCCTGATGAAGGTTTTGGTTCTGAGGCCTTCGGTTCTGCTCATCGTGAGTAAGATGGCGAACTTCTTCAGAAGCTTCGTCTATCTGCCTTTGCAGTTCAGCTAGCCTGGCCATCTTTTCCTTCTTCCTCTGCACCTGTTGATGAAGAATCTCCATGTTTCTGATCTCCTGGTCTAGCTCATCCTCTTGCGGTGTCGGGCTGACAGCCTTCCTCTTCTGGCTTTGGGCCTCCCGAAGAGAGAGAGTCTCCTGATTGGGGTCCAGTGGTTGCAGAGGTGTAGCCCCAGTTGCTAAAGCTTTCTTCGGCGCCATAGCGAAGGTTTATGATCGCCGAAGGTGTTAAAAAACTCAAAGGGTGGTAGTGAGTTCACCGACGGTGGGCGCCAATGTTGGAGACTTGTTCTCAAATGCTATGAATTAAGAACAAGGCAACACAGAAAGAAGTTAATGGTTAATGCCCTTCGTCCTTCGAAGCATTATTTCCCTTAGGATATAACGATCTTCAGACGAAGGTCATGAAGGACATACCTCCATCATCACAGTTTATATTGATAAAAGGAGAAGCATATGAAACATGAGAGAATAACATAAATAATCACATAACATTATTACATGTCCTTATTATATAATCATGGAAGAATAAGAACAATATTGAATCACATTTGTACCTTCGGCTTGAGAGAAGGCAAAAATACAAGCGTGACGCACGAGCGAGTACAAGTCAGCGTGAACAGTACGGGGGTACTGTTCATCTATTTATAGGCACGGGACACAGCCCATATAAAATTACATTCATGCCCTTTACACTTGATAGTAATTCTATAGTAATCCACCGAGGTCCGAATAGCCTTTTCACCTTTAAGTCGGTTTCTTTTTCCGCTACCACGCCGAAGCTTCCTGGCTCACATCTTCGGCGTTGAATCAACCTTCGTATTACTTTGGGCTTCTCCTACTGTGATATCGACTCGAGTCCGAAGATACCTGTTCACAGATTATACTCCAAAAACACTGTTAAATCCTGTTTTTGAGGACCTTCGGAAGCCGAAGGCCCCCAACACCAATCGAGAGCACAGATACACCACCGTCCAGCCTCTTGCCATGGAGGGTACATGCTACTCTCTCCATCTCTCCACTCCCATTACGTGTTATCTTATTCTGGTATTAGTCTGCCCGAAGCAAAGCTTACCCATGACAAGGCATGTGACCAGTTAAAGGGTCCTCGGTCAGCAAGCCTACATCGACAAGGTCCTTAATCGACTCAGACGGAGACACTACACCGAGACTCCTTTCTCGTGCAAGTCAACCGTCCGGTCTCAGCTTTATTATTTTCAACCCAAAGTTTGGTACCTGGCAGAGGTACATCTTTTTTGATGTCGATCCCATCAAGGCCTTTGACAGATCCACCATCAAGTTTTATTTTTGAAAACATTCCCAACCACTGAAGCATCATTTTTGTTTTAAAACAAAACATTTTTGTTTTTCTAGAGCAAGGCTAAGCATCAAAAATCCTTTTTATAAAAGGGTGTCAAGGAAGGGTATTCAATTTTTCAAGGAAGGAAATGCATCAATGCTTTAGCACTCAACTCCTATCACCTAATGCATCAAACAAGGTGATAAAGATTTTAAAACACAAGAAGGTGGCAAATGCACCGGGGCTTGCTTGAGTAACACTAGGTTAGTGTTGTTAGGTGACGTCCACTTGACGATCAGCCTTTATTCCAATACTCGGTCCATTATCCATCTTCAGGTTTGTCCATCAGCATCATCCTGCGAATTAGCCCGCGCTTGGGGTCGACTTGGGTTCGTCTTCCACTTCACGTGATTAATTATCATACCTCATGAGATGCATGATGCACATGTATGAGCACGAGTATAACGAGTATAATATACATAATCTACACTAAAAAGGATGAAACACTTAAAACCAAGCATTAAGCATCATGGATATCACAGCAGGGCATCGACTACATCCATTAACCAAATTGACATAATAATACTAGAACATCTATTTTTATTCCTAGCTTTTTATTAACTCTTTAATTATGTATCTTAATTACTTGATTTACCGATCCATCTAAATCGATCATCACAATATACGCACGCTAAATTAATAACATTTATTGTGACCAGCAATTCTATTTAATCTATTTATAGACCTAGTTTAGAGAGCACACTAAACGACTTATAACTTTAACTTCAAAATTCTTGGACACCTAACACTTATAAAATTTGATAGAAGAACTTTCATTAACTTTCTAAACTAATTTACCGGTTAACCTGTGTATCATATATATCTGCCAATATACTTATCGCATAAACCTAAAATTCAACTTAATCTCTACATCGAGTAATAAACAAGAGAACCATGGCAATCAATTCTTCTATTTAATCCTACCATTTATTTAGTTGACGGGAATAATAGATCAACTTACCATAATTAACTCGAGCTGAAGTTGCGAGATCAATGACGATCCTACGAACGAGGACTTGGATTTGAAGGGCGGTGCGGCAAAATTATTGGAATGGCGGAGTCGTGGATGTGGTTGTTGTCGAGGCGTTTGACGTCGGCAATCCATGGCAAGAATGATGATGACGCGGGCCTGTCTTGCGTAGAACAGCACGTTCGACGTCGAGGTTTTGCGTGGCCAACGTGAGGGCTAGTCAGTGGCTAGGTATCAGACGACGCGCTCAAAACCGGGACCATCAGCGAGCGCTGATAGCGAGCGAGCTAGAGCCAAGCGGGCGCAGTCTAGCACTAAGTCGAAGAACGACGCGGATGCGGGCAAGCGCAACTAAGCGCGAGCACACACGACGACTGGCCAGGCGAAGCTCAACGACGGGGTCGAGCAGGGGATAGCGAGCGCGAGCGCACACGGGGCAAGCAGCACGGAATTGAAACGTGGAGAAATTGCCCACTGCGAAACAAACTGAGCAAGGAGCGCTCGTGAACATTATGGCAGAATTCCGCGACAGTCGATGTCAGAGCAAATGGCAAGGGAACTTCGCAGTTCGACGAGACCGTGGTCGAGCGAACTCTATGGCGCGGACTGCTTTGCGGCCAAGACAGCTGTCACGACGCGCACGACGTTGCCACACCACAACACCACCACGGCCATGAATAGAGGCGCGCACAGGGAGCTAGAGACTGGGCGCGGCGAGATGGACAGGACCGAGCTCGGCAGGAGCGTGTGCGCACAGAAAAGGATCGAGCTGGAGCTGGGCATGAGCTGAACTGGGTGCCATGGGAGAGATCAGAGCTCCGGCCGGCTGGAAGAACGCAACATGGGAGGAGCAAGCAGCGGGCGCGGGGAATGAGCAGAGAAGACGCGTGGCTAGGCTGGAGCAGGAACGCGATGGAACGTTGCGTGCGGGGAAGGAGGCCTCGGCACGGCGGCCATGGAAGCAAGCTGCACGGTTGGGCTGGGTGACCATGGCGAGGGAGCAGAAACGGCGCAATGGGCATCGAGCAGAGGCCAAGCTCGGCGGCCATGGCGAGTTGGGCACCCGCGACACTGGGGCTAGGCGCGGGAGGGCGCGCCATGGGAGGGAGCAACCCGAGCTAGGGTAGAGGGTGCTCGGCTATGGGGAAAAACAGAGAGCACCGAGCGAGCAGGGTGTTGGAAGAGGAGAAACGCGCACAGATAAAAAGGGGGCAGGGGCGACGCTGTTGAAAAAAATCAGCAAGGGTAGGGCAGCGTCGGGATAGGATTAGAAGATATTTTCTTTTTTTATTTTCTTTTCTCTCTTTTTTTAGAAATCACATATATTTTTGATGTTAGTAGATGAGTCTAAAAGATATAGTCAGGGATCAAAAAAATGACACAGACACAATAATTGGACAGAGTTCTAATTTGTGGAATATACTTTGGAGTTAGATGAAGTTTTACCCATTATTTATATCCGAAGTTTTGAATCCGGCAAGACTAATTTCGTCTTCGGTAATTCGCTCTGTGGGATTCGACTAAAATTAGCCGAAACCAAATCCACTATCGTATACGCGATTTTGTCGCCACAACAGCGTGCTGAAGAATAAAGTGGGTCATAACCTCACGCAAGATTTCGCGCGATTCAAATTATTTTACCCTGAACATTTTAGTCGTCGAGTTCAAACTAATTTGCCCAGGATAAAATCGTAAGAATAGATCGAGCTTCCGATTTCATATTCGCCGCGAGCGATAAATTTTAATTAATCATCGGACGCACCGATTTTCGGGACAACTATGTTCCAAACATCACGAAAATTTAGGAAAAGCCCGGATGGATAAAATGATGTCGAACTCACGACAGACGAAACAGATGTGATATTAAAACTGTGATAGACGAAGATAATTAAAATTTAGCATCTGTTTAATCCACTGATATTACGTGCTTAAATCTGTACTCGTTGTCGAGCGGAATATAAACACCTAGGGTGTTACATCAACCTTCTTCCTCGACACTGGTGCATCCCCCAACTCAAGATGATGGACAGGTACCTCAAGAAAAGGAAAGTAATCAAGGGGGAGCACAGGAAGAACATGCTATGGAGGAAGAAGCACCACGGGTCCCTCCAATTCAAGTCCGGGCGTCAATCCAAAGACATCACCCCGTCGACCAGATTTTGGGTGACATCAGCAAGGGAGTAACCACTCGCTCACGATTAGCTACTTTTTGTGAGCATTACTCGTTTGTCTCTTCTATTGAACCTTTCAGGGTAGAAGAGGCCTTGCAGGATCCAGACTGGGTGTTGGCCATGCAGGAAGAGCTCAACAACTTCAAGAAAAATGAAGTCTGGAGCCTGGTGCCGCGTCCAAAGCAAAACGTTGTGGGAACCAAGTGGTTGTTCCGCAACAAGCAAGACGAGCACGGAGTGGTGACAAGAAACAAGGCTCGACTTGTGGCAAAAGGTTATGCCCAAGTTGCAGGTTTGGACTTTGAGGAGACTTTTGCTCCTGTAGCTAGGCTAGAGTCAATTCATATATTATTAGCCTATACTGCTCACCATTCCTTTAAGCTATTCCAAATGGACGTAAAGAGTGCTTTCCTCAATGGGCCAATCAAGGAGGAGGTATACGTGGAACAACCCCCTGGCTTTGAGGATGACAGGTATCCCGACCATGTATATAAGCTCTCTAAGGCGCTCTATGGACTTAAGCAAGCCCCAAGAGCATGGTATGAATGCCTTAGAGATTTCTTAATTACTAATGCTTTCAAGGTTGGGAAGGCTGATCCCACTCTTTTTACAAAGACTTGTGATGGTGATCTTTTTGTTTGCCAAATTTATGTCGATGACATAATATTTGGTTCTACTAATCAAAAGTCTTGTGAGTTTAGCAGGGTAAAGATGCAAAAGTTCGAGATGTCGATGATGGGCAAGTTGACCTACTTCATTGGATTCCAAGTGAAGCAACTCAAGGATGGCACTTTAATCTCCCAAACGAAGTACACGCAAGATCTTCTCAAGAGGTTTGGGATGAAGGACGCCAAGCCCACGAAGACACCGATGGGAACTGACGGGCATCTCGACCTCAACAAAGGAGGTAAGTCCGTTGATCAAAAGGCATACCGGCCAATGATAGGTTCATTACTTTATCTTTATGCTAGTAGACCACACATTATGCTTAGTGTATGCATGTGTGCTAGATTTCAATCCGACCCCAAGGAATGCCACCTTGTGGTCGTTAAGCGGATTCTTAGGTATTTAGTTTCTACGCCTTGCTTCGGGATCTGGTATCCAAAGGGGTCTACCTTTGACTTGATTGGATACACCGACTTCGACTATGCCGGGTGCAAGGTTGATAGGAAGAGCACATCAGGGATGTGCCAATTTCGAGGAAGGTCCCTGGTGTCCTAGAGTTCCAAGAAACAAACAT
Organism: Zea luxurians; assembly: GCA_029449295.1. NCBI lineage: Eukaryota > Viridiplantae > Streptophyta > Magnoliopsida > Poales > Poaceae > Zea > Zea luxurians. Next base: position 28,476,261 of record JAOPSE010000015.1, read on the forward strand.
TTGTTGCCCTATCCATCGTTGAGGCCGAGTACGTTGCCACAGGACAGTGTTGCGCGCAACTACTTTGGATGAGGCAAACCCTCCGGGACTTTGGCTACAATCAGAGCAAAGTCCCACTCCTATGTGATAATGAGAGTGTAATCCGCTTGGCGGATAATCCTGTTGAACACAGCCGCACTAAGCACATAGACAACCGGTATCACTTCCTGAGAGACCACCAGCAAAAGGGAGATATCGATATTTATCATATTAGCACCGAGAACCAGCTAGCCTATATCTTCACCAAGCCATTGGATGAGAAAACATTTTGCAGGTTGCGAAGTAAGCTAAATGTCTTAGATTCGCGTAACTTGGATTGATCTATAGCATACATGTAGTCTGTGCCTTTGATTATGTTACTTTGAGCATTTACATTATTCGTTGTATATTTATGGTGCTCAAGTTGTACAAGTCATCCCCGGACCTCACAAGTCCGTATGCTCATGATGCACATATTTAGGGGGAGATGTGCTACAACTTGACCCTTTTGAGACTAACTTGTTTGGTTGAGTACACTTGATATAGTCTCAAAGGTACATTGAAAGGGAAAGTGAACTTGGACATCTAAAAGACTTCCACTGCACTCTGGTATTAGTGTTTTTAATTCCAAGTTCATACGTGTGTTCTCATTGCCTTTTTTGCTCGTAATCAATAATTTGGTGAGGCAATGGGGTTAAAGGGCCAAGAATGATCCCGTTTTGGTGCTTAATGCCAAAGGGGGAGAAATTAAGGCCAAAGCAAAATGGATCAGCCAACCACTTGTGAATTTTGAAAATAGAGGAGTTACAATTTGTTTTTGTAAAAAATTTGATTATGGGAAAAGGGGGAGTTTTTGGCACTTGATCAATTTTACTCTTGAAATATCTCTCGATTTGCCCAAGCAAGTGTGTTTGACTTAGAGATAGGAAAAAGAATTTGATTTGCAAAAACAAACCAAGTGGTGGCAAAGAGTGATCCAAATATGCCAAATCTTAAGTAAAAAGGGAATTGGTCTTCATTTGCATTGATGTTGCACTTCTTTTGTTGCTTTTTGATGTGTTGGCATAAATCACCAAAAATGGGGAGATTGAAAGGGAAATGTGCCCTTGGGCCATTTCTATAAGTATTTTGGTGATTAGATGTCCAACACATATTGAGTGAGTCCTTATGTACCAAATGAGTGAGAAGTGTGAAATCAAGAACAAGGTATGTTTCTAGACTTAGTGAATTGTTTTTGAACATTAACATGGTTATCTAAATGCTAGAAACAGTGGCAAGAAAGAAGATTTGAATTGGAGAAAAGTTGGCAAAGTTTAGCCAACACTAGCTCGGGCTTGGCACACCGGACTATCCGGTGGTGCACCGGACAGTGTCCAGTGCCTCAGGCTGGCTCGGCGTCAACTGAGCGCTCTCAGGAAAAGAGAAGGCGACGTGGTTATAAATCATCGGACTATTCGGTGGTGCACTGGACTGTCCGGTGAGTCAACTGCGCCAGCGGCCAACGGTCGGCCACGCGATCAACGCGCTACACGTGGTCCACGCCAATGGTCGGTTGGGCACACCGGACTGTCCGGTGTGCACCAGACAGTGTCCGGTGTGCCAACCGGTCCCGAGGCCCAACGGTCGGCTGCGCCGGGTATGGAAGGCGATCACGCACGGACTGCTACAGTGGCTATTCGGTGGTGCACCGGACTGTCCAGTGCACCGCTTGATAGAAGGCAAGAATTGCTTGCCAAACTGATCTCCAATGGCTCCTAGCTGCCTTGGGGCTATAAAAGGGACCCCTTGGCACATGGAGCATGTAACACCCCTGGTGTTACTACAACTAAAACTTGAGCATGGCATCATAAACATTGGCATTGCATATGTTTGACACACCTAGAGTGCATTTACTAGGTAAAAATTTCAAACAAGTTGTATTGTTATAGCATTTTGCAAATAGAACCCTGGATAGGGAACTTAACCCTAAATAGGGATTAAAGGGGTAAAACCTAGCCCAAGTTGGGAATACCTAAAGGCTTTAGGGAAATAGTCATGAAAAATTCCCAAAAATAAACTTGAATCACATTTATACCCCTGGGATATCCAAAAAAAACCCCTTTGAACCCTAGAAAACCCTAAGTTCAAACCCCAGGGGCCTATGTGCAAAAATTGTGCACATTTGGACTAAAGTATAAAAACTACTATGTTAAACCATATAAAGTCACATGGTTCACATTTGGAAAGATTTACAAGCCAAATCCAAGTTTTGGACCAATTTGCAAAAAGTACCACTTGACCTCTATTTCATTCTAAGTCTGAAATTCAGATTTGTGGGCTCAACTTTTGAGCCTTGTAGCTCTCAAAATATAGGGTTTTGCCCTAGGTCACCACATCAATTTTGTTAACCTATTATAGGAGAACAACTTTGATGCAGATATCCTCTTGAGTTGGGACACAAAAATTAGAGAAAAACCTGTTACAAGTTGCTCTGTCAGAACAGTTTCAGAAAACTGAAACTGAACCTAAGGTTAAAATAAGGTTCCAGTGAGATGAGTGCAAGTTTGATGCGCCCTATCGTTGAATCCCCTCGGTTTTGACCCAAATGTCCTGTATATGGATTGAAGATTGTTGAATCAAGAACAAACTTTGTTAAGGAGTCTTGCCCGGTTATTCACAAGAATCAGGGGAAACAGTCGGTAGAAGGGGGTCGGTTCAGGCGCCTGACAAAGATATGCCATGGTACAGTATCCCAATGGATCAGACTGCCAGCTAAGCTTGCCGTCGTTGATCGCCGCCCGGATTCGTACACGGTGAAGGATGGATAACACCGGGAAAAGGGTGACTCATACGTGGCGCCATCTCCCGAGCTCAGCCGGAATTTTCTCACTGGCGGTCGCCGTGACTCAGCGCAGTCCGCCGTGCTGTCGCCATACTTCGGTCTCTCTACCGTGCTTCGTTCTTACGTGGTAGACATGCGCTAGTAACCCACCTCGTGGTCGCGGACCGATCCCGTACCTCTGTGGCTATAAATAGCCATTAGGTCCACTGCGAGGTGTTTTCATCTCCACCAGTGAAGCTCAGTAGAAGTCCAAATTCGCGAAATTCCCTCCACCGTTCCCAAAATTGACAGTGCATGGTGAAACTATCCTCCTTTACAGACGTGTAGCCTTAATCTTGCCTCCCAATTCCACCCGAGACCATTGCGGCTTCGTTTTCCCCTTTTCTGTTACCCGCGAGCCAGGATCCTCTGCGCCCCGTGGTCAGCTCGTCCCAGGTCTGCTCCTGCTTGTTTTAATCATGTTCCAGTATCTATATGCGCTAGTGATGCTCATCGGCCCGGCCCTTTTTGCTCTAGTCACAATCAATCAACCGGAACACATGAACTCGCGTCGGTATTTTCCGCCACCGTGGGTCAGGCTAAACCAGGGCCGTAACTACGTAATTGAAACCCGTTCTAGGGTTGTCTCACGCCCGTAACACTCACCCAGTAGTTAAATCGGGCAGCCACTACCGATCTTGGCCTGTCCGCGCAACAGGATCATCGTTGATGAGCGTGCCGTCGATTTGGGACCCCTTCAGAGAAGAGATAGAATTAGAGGGTATGATCGCAACTTGTCAGTGACACAGAGGAACAGTTTCGAATTAGCTGATAAATCGAGGCCCTCTGTGCAAAATAGCCAGAGCGCGCGGGCGGGCGCGGGCGCACGACCCGGTTTCCTGTAGCGTTGGGCTGTCCCGGGCCAGAAACAGCCCATCCCTTTTTCAACTTTTTCCTTTTTCTTTTTCAGTAGAGCTTTGAAATCTATTATAAATTGTAGAAAATCCTAAATTGTGAAACCAATTTTCCTAGACTTCTTATTTTCCATAGTATTTAATAAAAATAGTTTTATGATTTTTAGATGAAATAAGGAATTTTAAGGCATTTAAAGTAGTTTAAAGCAATAGTTCTGGATTTTTAGGAGATAAATGGTAATTCCAAAAATATCCAAACTTTTTATATGAGTTCTATACATTAATTAGAAGCCTTGGGTAGAGTTTGGGTTGATTTGGACCTTGCTTGATAACTAGAACCCAAAACCCCCTGCCCTGTGAACTCCTTTACTAACTCGGAAACCCTAAGTTCTCGGAGTTCCGTGAAGGAAAATTGTATTCAAGATCTTAGATAATAAGTTCTTATTATCTTTGCACTCTCATGAGCATTACATGGCATTCATTCTTATATACATATATGTGCTTATGTTTAGAAAACGAAGAAGAAATTGAAGTGACTGAAGAGAAGGCACCATCACCTTTGGAATCTCAGGCAGGAACTTGTCTCTACTTTGACATCTGCGGGCCTGAGCCTGACTCACCTACTAACGAAGGCAAGCCCCGGTGCATTTGTCACCTTCCTTGATGTTTTTAAATTCTTTCTCACTTGATTGATGCATTAGGTGATAGGAGTTGAATGCTTAAACAATTCCTGCATTACCTTCCTTGATTTTTGATTACCTTCCTTGATACCCTGTTTTACAAAAGGTTTTTTACTATGCTTAGTATTGCTCTAGCCAAATAAAAGGTTGTTTTACAAAAGATGATTGGCAAAATGGGAGGGATATGTTTGAAAATAAAACTTGATGGTGAATCCATCACGGCCGTGATGGGTTCAACATCGGAAAAGATGTACCTCTGCC